>CM056743.1:152002753-153417812 GCA_029851415.1 Eretmocerus hayati | reverse complement strand
GCACAACAGTTTGTAAATAAACAAGCATGTTGCAAACTATAATTTACAGCTAGGTTATCAAAACATTGTGCATACGACGGTTCGTAAATGAACAAACATGAACATGGTTACGTTCCGATTTTCAAAAAGTACTCGCGCAAGTCGATCGATATATGCAAAATATGCAAAATATGCACAAATGAGTTCACATAACAAAATATGCATTTACATATGCAAATATGCATTTTGCATATAATCCGGGCTCTGGTTATCACCTACCACCGACACGACACTCGGTCCAGGGAGGGAGGTTCGTCTTCGGTCCTCGACCTGACGTTCATGAGCCCGTCGCTCATGGGACGTATGACATCGTGGGAGGTTCTGGACACGGAAACATTGAGTGACCATCGACATATTCGGTTTCGGCTTAGGACTGACAGACAGAGACAGACGACACACAGACCGCGACCGACGGGGTGGCAGGTACGCAAGCTGGATGAGGGGAAATTCCGGGAATCGATAGGAACAGCCGAAGATCTCCCGATGAACATCACCGCGGACGAGGCTGTGGATATGGTGACGACCACCATCACAAGAGCTTGTGACGCATCGATGCCTCGCAAGACAACATCATGCTTTTGGAGAAAACCAGAGTACTGGATCACCGACGAGATAAAAGCCCTACGAAGAACGAGCAATAAGAAAAGGAGAACCGCGTGGCGATCAAGGAAACTAAAACGACCATCACTGGGGGAAGATGATAGGGCGTACAGAGAAGCAAAGAAGGCTCTCGTTCTAGCCATCCGGAGAAGCAAAGAGAAGTGCTGGGGTGAATTGTGCGACATGGTTAATGGAGACCCGTGGGGTACGCCATACCGCGTGGTCATGTCCAAGGTCCGACCCCGGAGGGGCAACCCAGCACCGACTGATGCAGCTACCTTGCGCAGCATCGTGGAAGACCTCTTTCCAGCAGGAGAACCCAGAGTGACATTCCCTCCCGAGAGCGAAGATCCCATCCCGCTCTTTACTATGCAAGAGCTACTCATAGCGGCGAAGAGGCTGCCAAACGGCAAGGCCCCTGGCCTGGACGGCATTCCAAACGAGGCTCTGAAACTGGTCTTCAAATACAACCCAGATTTACTCCTCGACCTCTTCAACATCTGTCTGAGCGCGGGAAATTTCCCGGATAAGTGGAAACGCCAGAAGCTGGTCCTGATACCTAAAGGTCAAGGAGGTCAACGCCCTCTCAGCATGCTCGACAATATCGGGAAAATGTACGAGAGGATGGTGCTCAACAGGGTAGAAAAAGCCTACGAAGAGAGCGGCGGGCTATCACCAATGCAGTTTGGGTTCCGGAAGGGACGAAGCACTGTGCACGCGATCGAGGAGGTCCAAGAGCGGGTCCAAGCGTCGGTAGGGAACCCATACCAAGGAAGAGGAGGATTCTGTGCCATTATTGCGTTGGACATAAAGAACGCGTTCAACTGCGCGAGCTGGGAGCGAGTCTATCAATCCCAAGCAGGTAAAGTGCCGCCCTATCTACTAGCCATCACGAGTGACTATCTGCGGAACAGGACACTCGTGTACGACACCGACGAGGGACAAGAGATCCGGGAACTGTCCGCCGGAATTGGACAGGGATCGGTTTCCGGGCCATTCAACTGGAACACCCAGTACGACAGTTTACTGTCTATTGAACTGCCCGAAGGAGTCATAATAGTGGCTTTCGCGGACGACGCGGGGCTCATAGTCTGGTCCGACAACGAGGAACTCTTGGGTAGACGCGCAAACGAGGCGCTGGCCCGAGTCTACGAGTGGATGATCAGCAGGCTCCTAGAGCTTGCTGTCAAGAAGTGCGAAGCAATCGTGGTCACAAGACGCAGGAAGTTTGACTTGCCCCACTTTTACATCAACGGGCAAGAGATCCCACGCAAGACAGAGCTGAAATACCTCGGCGTATGGCTTGACGACAAGTGGTCGTTCAAGAAGCACATCCAGGAGGCCGCTCAGAAAGCGAGCAGGGTTGGTGCGGCGCTTCAACGGCTGATGCCGAATATCGGAGGACCCAAGGAAAAGAGGCGCGCACTTCTCAACACCGTCAGCACCTCTATCATGCTCTACGGTGCACCCGTGTGGGGAAAGAGAGTAGAGAAGACCATCATCGAGAAGAAGATGGGGCCTGTTCACCGGAGAGCGGCCCTGAGAAGTATCCGTGCCTACCGCACCGTGTCAGGAGATGCGGCTTACGTATTGGCGAGTACACCGCCCATCCACTTGCTCGTCGCGGAGCGAGTGAGGATCTGGGACCGCCAGAAAGTGATCGGAGCCGAACGAGTACTCACCCCGATGATGAAGGAGATTATCCGCGACAACGAGAAGGAAACCACCCTTGAGCATTGGCAAACTGAGTGGGATTCGCCATTTGCGAACGGCAGATGGACGCACCGGCTGATCCGTGACGTAGCCAAGTGGGCGGAACGCACCCACGGAGAGATGGACTACTGGACGACGCAGGCACTGAGCGATCATGGTTGCTTCGGTTCCTATCTAACCAGGTTCAAGAAGAGGAGGACCCCAGCATGTCAGTCATGCGGGGATGAATGGGATGACGCCGAACATGCCCTGTTCAAGTGCAGCGACACCCGGAGAGAGCGCGCCGAGCTGGATGAATGGCTGGGTGCTCAACTAACACCCGAGAATCTCGTCCCGTACTTGCTCCGCAACCAGGAGACATGGGATAGACTCACCGGATACATCAAGCTGGTGATGACCCGCAAAGAGGAGAAAGAGAGGGAAGTAAGGCGCCTCGAAGTAGGCGAATCACAGTGGCTCTGCCGATTGAAACAGAAGAGGCCCAAATGATTCCAGGAGGAATCTGATGCACTGAAGAGGGAAGAAAGAAGAAAGAAGAGAGAAGAAAGAAGATGAAGAATGAAGAGATGGAAGAAGATCGAAGAAAGGGAAACAACACCTGCGAGTCATGAGAAGAGAGACGCTCGATCCTGAGCGCGAGACGCCGCTGGCCCTGAAGTAATGCTCACGCGGTGCCGGGGCCGGATTGGTAAGTTGGTGGATCTCTCCCTTGTCCGATGGCCAGCGCCAAAGGGGAAGGGAGAGAGGGTTTATCTGGTACGGATGGCCGCATCGATGCGGAATCCAGCCCGGAAGCCTTGAGAAGTATCGGCCAGGCGTAATTGTCCGTCCGGAACCTCTCTGTGGCTACGTCGCAGCGTATTCACCCTACAACCACCTAAAAAAAAAAAAAAAAAAAAAAAAAGAGAGAGAGAGAGAGACACCTGCACTCACGCGTCATTGATATACTGTTCGACTCATCATTGACAATGCTTCATCGATGAATCGGTGATATTTGTAATAGTAACGCAAGGCCCAAATTGCGTTTGAAATAGTTTTATTGCTCTCTTTGTTGAAAATCCAGCTTCATTATTGCAGCCGAAGCAGACTGATGGTACCCTAATTGACTCCGAGACCGCAACTTTACGACTTTGATGGTCCGCGATCAGGTAGTCTTGCCCATCGCCGATTTTACGGGTCCCGGCTGTAAAAGACAATAAAAGCCTCACAATAGGCGCAAACTTTATTTTTTTTCAACTTTGCGACCTTGCCACGCTTTTGTTTATTTAAAAGCTCATATTGCATTCTCGTATTTGACATCCAGAATTTTTTTATGATTTTTCTGTTTTTGAATCAAGTCTTCAACCTCAATAGATCCCGAGATAACAATTACTGGATTATCTCCAAAAGTTATTAATTTTTTTGGCTGATTGTTATTGGACGCTATTGGGGAACCAGATATCTATCACCTACATTTTTTGCAGCGCCCCAGAATTTTTTTTGGCAGAGCTGTAGCATCCCAAAGTCGAGCTACCTCTGAAATTGGCCTTATACCCGCGTTTTTTTACATTCTGATAACAGCTACAGCCGCAGTTGTCATCCGATCGACTTCAAAAGAGTTTTATCATGGCCGCGACTAGATGTGCTTCGACGTTATCCCAGTTAAAAAAAATTAGCGATTTTTTTTGGAGCCAGGATAGCAGAAATTCTCTAGGTGTCAATCATTCTTAAACCGATAGTCTCAGCTCCCTGAAAGATTTGGAGCCTTCTCTAAAATATCAGCCCTAGCGCGGATATAAGGCACACCTTAGGATCTAAAGATTTGATAAAATATGTCTCATAGACAGACACGGTAGTGTGAATGAATTATTTGATCCTTATCTTGTTAGTTTCTTGGTGGAGTCACTGATTCGGCGATTACAATGTAGAAAAAGTTCAGGGCGTGAATTTTATCGAGACCAATAGCTTTATTTCCCCAATGCTTAAGCAATATTGCTCTTGAATGGAACATGATGAAGTATAGTATCAAGACTGATAGTATCTTAATCTTCTTCTACATTATCTGCGACTAAAACTTTGAGAGAGGCGGATTCCAGTGAAATGGGCGTACAGGGATCTCCGAGGTCACTGGTAAGATAACAAGGTCTGAATAAGAATTCAGATAGGCAGGTCTAAAGGGGTAACTAAAAGACTTCAATCTAGTTGAATATCGTTAAAAACTTGTACTCGGGAGGTTTTCGATCGATTTTGGATTCTTAATTAGATATTCCCAGGATCTGAAGACAAAATCGTAATTAGTGGGGTGGAAATCTTCGTAGTCGAGTTTTTAGCGGTATTATGAATCTAATATCAACCGTTTTAATGAGTCAATGAATATCTCCTCATTAAGGCAACTTCTTGGCGCTTATTTCAAACCTGAATTACATACGTGTTTACAAAATATACTCATAATATATGCATATGTTTCATACGCCACAATACACCTCTCTTATATGTACTGGATGTTACATACCTAAGTCCTATTATTACACTCCTTTGTCACACGTAACTCTCTTATATCATGATTCTATCACGAATGTTGATTGTGCTCATCATTTGATGATGTATTCACGTACAATATGCGATCTTCATTCAGTACCGGTCAAAATTAAAGGATCATGTATAGTATTACAGAATTGACGATAACTCTGAAACGTTCCACCGTACGAAAATTTTGGCCTATCGATTCATGGGGTCAAGGAATAATTCTCAAGAATTTTTTGGTGCTGATAATCAGCGCGGAAAATTCATCAAATCATAGTCTTCAGATCCGATCAGAAGGGATCACAAAGTTCAATAATTCCACTGTTTGATGCAGAGCTTGTGAGGAGTCAAAATCAAGAGCCAACTTTGTATGTAACATTTAAACACTATAAGATCCTTGAATTCGATCGAAATTTATTTACTGACATACAAGATATTTTCAAAAATAATTCTACAAGAGTTGTACAAATTTATTTTCGCAGCCTAGTTCTATACCCAAATTCTAGTTGTAAATTGATGTATAGGAGTCAATCCAATCACGGTAAGCAGCAACTTCTGCAAAAACTGAAGGTGTTCCAGATCTACAGTATCCATTGACATGAGAAGCAACTCCAACAATATAACCTCCGTAAACGAGAGGACCACCAGAGTCCCCTTGACATACATCGCTAACCCGAGAATCCGTACATATCCAGTGGCGTGCATTAGGATTGATATTCATGCAGTAACTTGTCATAACAGATAAGTCAACTTTCCTAAGTTGCGTTGATAATATTCCATATTCGGTCATACCCCATCCAAAAGCTGATGCAATTCTGCCGTCAGTAACTTTATAATTTTTAGGAAGTAAAGGTAAAGTTTGAGCATTTTGTATGGGTATGCTGAGTATGAGTAAACCTATATCGTCGTAGTAGACTCTGTCACTTGCAGGGTAGGCGACCATTTTATGGATATTGTGTGTATATTCCATTGTACCATCAGCACTGAGAACTCGGACGTGATTGATTTGGGTTTCATAGATGCAGTGAGAGGCAGTTAGAACTAATGATCGAGTTATTATGCTACCAGCGCATGTATATTGGTGATAACTATTGTGCAGGGCTACGACGAATGGGTAGTCTCTGTCCAGTACATCCTTACCATAGTGTGAGCGTTTTCGCCTGAGAATGTGGCCATGGCCTAGAAGAATATTTACCTTCAATTTCAAACAATAGACATTCAAACTCTTTCAGTGGGGGATTTTTGCCAGAAATATTTTCCAAGCTCACAAAAGGGAAGTTCTCTGATCAGAAAGGGTGGTAGCTATTTCCTACGTACTATGACCAACTGAACTCAAATCTAAACTCAGAAGAGCATCTTATCCTGACCTAAGTTATGATTTCATTTGGTTATAACAGAATTATCCAAATATGAGTTCTTACATTTGAAGGTGGATTGTAACCATCTACAGCAGAATTAACCCTGGTAGAAATTGTGAGCATTTTTTGGCCAAAAACTGGCCAATTCTAACCTAATTGCATCGTCATTATATCCATATATTGCATGGGTGGCCAAAAAATTGGTCACATTTCTATCAGGGAAGGGCGAGGTTTTATGTCACCAACGTATTCTTTGGAAATCTTCAACAAAGCTAGGGGCCTCTCCAAGTGTCACTGAAAACCCACGAAATCACGATCTTCACGCGAAATTCGACGTTCGATTCGATTCCGTACCGCGATTGACTGATCTAGCCACCATTTTGGGCTGAGCTAAGAATATATATGGGCCTACAGAATTCCAATTCGTCTTGCACGGGCTCTTTCAAGATCTCTTCGTACCTTCTTGAGACATGCAGAAATTCCTTCGAGAATACATTTTTTTTATCTTTTGTGCAGAAAATGACTGTTGAGCACGGTCTCTTTGATTTTGTTTGTGGCACAGCTGATGGGAAAATAGTATTCGACACTTGGACGGGATGGTTTCCACATTCTCATGATATTTCCAACCCTCGCTTTCGGCTTGGGCCGAAACGTATCACTTGTTGTGCGGAAACCAACATCCCCAACCTCGTATTGAAATGTGCTATTTTACGTAAAATTTGATGACTTACATGCCAACCTGGGTTCTAAGGTTAAGGGCCTTCATCTACTTTTAGAACTCATAAACTGCTATCTTGGTATTTTTGTAACTCATAAAATAGGCCATGATTTGAAATCGGTCAAGATATGATATTGCTCTGAGCTAAGATTCGTGTTAAGCACCCCCAAAGACATGAATAACGACACCGATCTTTTCTGACCAGAATATACCCTTTTATAAGCCTGCGTTACTATCATATATCGTGTCAAGTGGACTCGCCATATGGTCGTATTCCTCATGAATTATGAGTCAAAGTGCTAACAACCAACGCTTGTACTGGCTCATGAATTGATTACTGCTCAATAATTTGAATCAAATACTGTGAAAATGAAGGAAAAGAATGATGCTTCTCTGCAATTGATGACTATGCAAATTATTATCCTGATTTTGTGACTTTTATACGCTAATTAATCGTACCTTCTTGAAGAGTGACCGGTATCACCTCTGCACTGGAAAGTTTTGGATTGTCAATGCTGTTCTCTGAAGTTGGTGTGGTTTGATTATGTTGTGAATAATTTTCTTCACACGTGACCGCTCTAAGAACCAGCATCGATATCAGAATACGAATCATATTCGATCGGGATTGGAATTACTCACTGGGCTCAGAAACGACTGTGACAAGTATTCAAGTTAACTCTGATGAACGCTCCCACATTTGCACAACTTTTATATGAAATATTGGCAATGACGTGATTTATTTCTTCCAGTTGATTTGCATCAGAAGTCTGTAGTTCTCGTCCCAATGCAACACTCCCGGGAATTCCAGTGTTTGTTCATCGTTGAACCCATATATTTACATACAATTTTCCGATACATAACATTTTTCCTGGAACTACCGTTGGATGCCGGGGCAGACAAGTCCCGCATTAGCGCCCAGAGGATATAACTGACAAGGGGAGGTCCAACCTTGCGGAACACGGAACTTGATGAAACTCTGGAAATTGTCTTGTATTTGTGGGGAATGGAGGTATCTTCAAGGGTTTGATCCCACGGGCCTTCTACCCTGAGTTACAACTATGGAGATTAACAATGTTAGTATATTCATACATACGATATTTGAATATGGGCCTATATTGGCAATGCTAATCTCCATAGCTGTATCTCAGGATAGAAGGCCCATGGGATTAAACCCTTGGAGATACCTCCATTTTGCACCAAAACGAGATGACTTCCAGAGTTCCATAAGGATCCGGGATCCGCAAGCTTTGACCTCCCCTTGTGAGCATGCGTATTAGACCTAGAGCTGCGCCCTAGGTCTGCTACGGTACATGATTCCGTCGCATGGTGGCTTGTCCATGCGACAACTCGACCAAACTGCAATGGGTTGTTTTTGGGCCCTTCGCGGACGCAGGTGCATAATGTATTATTCATTTCAGATCGATCCAATTGAGTTTGTCAGATCGGCTGTTTTGCAAACTTGAGCTGTTTTTCATTTTCGAACAATTTTTCCCCATCAAAAAGATTTCGAATAATTTTCTCGATAGAACTCAGCTTATTTGTCATTGCACTGCAGCTCTATCATAATCGAGTCTGTGATAAAAGTGATGAAATGATTCATAAGGAGAAATGCTATATACTGTTCTTTGAATTTGTGACGATCTGAAGACCCTCGAGGCTTGCACCAGGGCCTATGGATCACCTGGTATCTACATATTTCTACAACATGAGATGGGAATTCAGACATCAGCTTACTGATGTATGATATCAGATTAATTATTGGAAGCCATCGTGTCTTCCTAGAGGATAGATCGTTACTTTGGCAGGTAACATACAATTCATCGTCTCAAATTTGAGTGTGACGAATGCTCGAAATCACATTCTAGTCGAAAGATCACCTAAGAAATTTCTGAACAGTATCTGTTTTACATTGATGACAAGAATGCAAATCATAAATTTGTTGTCGGACTGAAGGAATCAGCCTGTCCCCCCCTTATCCCTCGAATCCGAATACCTGGCATACTCGAAATTCACTTGCTCGAGAATTAATTACTTTGCAAGGCAAGGGCTGGTATCTCAGTTGCATTTTTTATCAGTGTAGAGATTTATGTGTTACTCTGCCGGCAACTGAAGTCTGATTTATGATAATGAAGGCTGGATTTATCTGATCAGCTGGATTACTATCTCATTCAGTCGGAAAAGTCTGACATTTCCTCATCGGGCTTGGGATAATCCCCCGACCGAGAATGTCGGGGACTACAAATGGCTTTGGTAAGTCCCCAATTCCAAACTTTCCTTGACGACATCAATTAAAGCTACACGATTTTGTTCATTAACATCTTCGCTGCGATGGGCTCCACCGGTGGGACCCATGGCATTCGCACACAGGGCCTGAACGCGGTTCTTGCCATCGCAGTGAAGAAGGTGTCAAATAAAGTAGAACATAAATCAAGCGAGAGCTGTTTGCATAACTGCAATTCTCTTTATCTTTTCCAAGTTAAAAGAAAACGAAATGGAATCACTTCAAAGAAGGCACCTCGGAAGGTAAATCAACAATCGAAGTATTTTCACTCGATTGATCCGAGTTGTCACGAGACACTTGACACTTAGTGCGGTTTTATTCACAAATTGAAACAAAACAGCTGAAAATACTTGAAATATGTCATTATAATTCACTGTATCGAATCAGTCATCAGAGTTTGAATTGACTACTAAACATATTCACTGGAAAAAGTCGAGAATAGCCACAACCCACGATTGAATGATACCCGGAATATTTCCGATGCAGTGTTGCACAAATATTCATCAGTTACATAGCCTTGTTATCTGTATGCTCACTCCATACACGAGTGCTTCAGAATAAGAATGAGCTGTGAGCATTTTCAGTTTTATGAATGATCGACTTCAAATTTTACATACGTGGAATACATAAGTTCCCGGATACATTATGGGAAATATATTCGTACCATCGCGAAAATAATAATCATCACCCTTTACTTCCCCCGTGAGTGGAGAATGATTATCCTCAGTCATGCGTCAATCGATCACTCACTACATCAAAAGATGGACTTGTTCTACTTTGGCACTGAAAACTTCACCTAAAATTTTAGTGCAAAAGTGAACAAATCGTAAGTCCACAAATATTTTGAAATGAAAAGTTGGATTTAGTTTACTTTTTCCCCGAAATTTCATCGAAGAATGTATTCAGCCTATCCTTGCTGTCAGAAATTGACGTAGGATCTAATTTCCTTACGACTCGAGAATGAATTCATGGGGAGACTCAACTGCGCAAGTGATCAGAAAAATGCGATGAACTGCGCAAGGATTAACCGCGGCCGGCGTCATTGACTGCGCAAATGCTTTCGTGGAAGGCTCATTTCTTAATCCCCTTACCTGACGGGATATCGACAGTATTCGAATGATGAATTCAATCACAGCAAAATATTTCAAATAAGTAGATGTCAACAATAATACAGCACTTATGGCAAATTCGCGTTTTCCTCATATCACCCGTGCTTCAATTTTGCGACGGTAGCGGTGGGTCACACCCATGGATAGCAATGATTTCAATATTTTCAATGGCTGATGAGCAAGGGGAGAAAGAATAATACGCCGGAATCAGAGAACACATGAACATTCGCGACATTATGGCTGGAATTTATAGTCGTTCTCCTTATCCAAAATCCTTACGACTTTCCTTATCCGACACCTTATGGCTGGTTTCTAACAACTTGTCGTGACATTATGTGCAGTATTAAATTATTTGGGACGGCCAGAACAGACTAAATGCAGTTATGGGCCAAAAAGTTATCAAATATGACCCGCTCATCTATAATATGGAATTCCATTAATGAATTGAACGGAAAAATGCATAGATAATCGCGACATGGTATTGAAAACCGCCCGTAAGGTGTAGCATAAGGGGAGCCGTAAGGATTTTGGATAAGGGCAACGACTATAAATTCCAGCCTATCATTTATTGACGATATATTCACGATGTATTGACGAGCTGAGTTGTTATTTAGGGCATCAATACATCACAAATAGTGTGAGTCATTCCATGCCC
The DNA here is from genome assembly GCA_029851415.1 of Eretmocerus hayati. Taxonomy (NCBI): domain Eukaryota; kingdom Metazoa; phylum Arthropoda; class Insecta; order Hymenoptera; family Aphelinidae; genus Eretmocerus; species Eretmocerus hayati. Next base: position 153,406,837 of record CM056743.1, on the reverse strand, counting down.
ACTCCGCCCAATGTTTTAACAATGTTCATCCTAATATATTCACATTTATCGATGTTTTGGAAAGTCTTCAGGAAAAAATTATCATCAAGATAAGGGGCTATCAGTCGGCACGTCATACACGTCATGCACACATCATATATGAGGCGAATTACGCCTGCACGTCAGGACCTTTGGTAGAGACAGAAAACCTGTTTTTTCAGAGGTTTATTTTATTCTATTTTATTTGAATCAGTATACGGGCAGTGAGCCCTTTACAAAAATATTCTTCAGTATAGATACAAAAAGAGCGCCTTGAGAATCTAGGTTCAGTGTATCGATTTGTGCACAAAATAATAACAGCAGAAACAAATAATAAAGTAATTCATTGATAGAATTTGATAAAACAAAAATAACTTCTGCATGGCTGCGTGCTTGAATGACATATATGTGGTAAGGTCTCTGATACTGGCAGGTAAATCATTCCAGGTGCGACACAACCTGGACGCCACTGAATTATCATTCAAATTACTACTAAGCTTATGCATATGTAGCGGTCTTGGGTCCTTCACTGGATACGGATTTTGACGAGGTTGATAGAGAGAAGTGACGAAAGTGCAATTTACTTTATCGTTGAGGGCATTCCAGACGAAAGCACCGTCTTCGAAATCATGGAGGGATTTCATGGTACAAAGATGATGTTTTCTTGAAATTCTACTAAAGTCATGATCAAAAGGATGCATGGGAAGCCTGGTTCTATTTAACGAGGTTCTAAGAAATCGCCGCTGAACTGATTCAAGTTCAGCTATCCTGTACTCTTGGTGAGGTGTCTAAACTATAGAGCCATATAGCAAGGATGGCACAACTAAACTTTTGTATAGATGGGGAAAAGATTTAGGATTTTTGAAATCATGTGTATTACGACTAATGAAACCTAAGCTTTTAAACGCTTTAGAGACACTCACATTGATATGCCTACTGAAATCTAGATTTTATTCAAAGATTACTCCTAAGTCACTGAGGCTTGACACTTTTTCGATAACTTGGGTGGAAATTAAGTGATCAAAATGGATTGGAAATAGGCCACAACTAATAGACATATTCTCACATTTGGTTACATTCAAGGTCAGACCATTCTGAATAGCCCAGTTAACAATGTCTGTCAAATCATCCTGTAGGAACTTACAATCATCCAGAGTACTTATACGTTTGAAAAGTTTCACATCATCCGCGTATAGCAGACATTCTGAATGATTAACCACACTAGCAATGTCATTGATACAGATATTGAACAGTAAGGGCCCAAGATGTGAGCCCTGTGGGATGCCTGATATTACTTTGATAGGATCAGAGAAATGACCATCGAATTTCATTATCTGGTACCTGTCCAAGAAATACGATTAAATTCATTTAAACAGCTGTATAGGAGCACCCAAATTATGCAACTCACCTAGTAGCAACTTGTGATCGACCGTGTCGATCGCTTTGGAAAAATCTAGATATAAAACATCTGTTTGCAGATGACAGTCAAGGTTTTTTAGTGCAAAGTCGTAGAATTTCATCAGATTTGTTATTGTTGATTAACCTTTCATAAAGCCACGTTGATTCAAAATCAGCCGGTCTACAACTGCCGCATTCATTTTATCAGCAATAATAGAATCAAAAATCTTAGCAACGGCATCAGGGGTGGAGATAGGGCGGTAGTTCGTTGCAGAAGATTTAGGTCCATTCTTGTGAATCGGAGTGACATATGACTTTCTCCAGGCTGACGGGAAAATACTTGACTCGATAGATTTATTGAAGAGGTAAGCAATAGGTTCGGATAATGTATCATAGCATTTTTTCAGAAAGCTCATAGGAATGCCATCAGGGCCAGTTGAGTGTGAATCTTTCATGTTTTGAATTGAATCCTCTACTTCTTTCGCTGTGATACTCAAGTCAAGGTCAATCATTTCACAGTCAATTAAATCACATTCTAGGTTGGATTTTGTACAGACCGAGCCAAAGTAATCCGAGAATATGTTAGCAATTTCTTTCCCTGAAGCGCCAATTCTATCATTCCAACTGATATTATTTGGTAATGGATTTGGTTACTTCAGTCTATTGATGTATGACCAGAAAGACTTAGAGCCATTGTGCAGGTTATTTTCAACTTTATCAATATAATCACGATAGCAAACTCTTGATGATCTAATGCATGTCGGAGACGTTTAAACTCAATGTAGTCACTATCATTCCCAGTACGTTTCCAGTTAGTATGGCAAATTTTTTTATCGATGATTGAGGAGATTAGCTCGTTTGAATACCATCTAGGGTATGAACTTTTATCATCGCCATGGAACTTTTTTAATGGTGTGAATTCATCAATAGGCCGACCTATTGTTTTGTAAAAGTCCTGCAGGTTTGAATTAACATCATCACTATTTTAAAAAAATGTCCTCCCAATTAATGTCAGCCAGGTGCTCAGAGATTTTATCATTATCAGCATGTGCAAAATCATACATCTTTGGAGTGCCAAAAGTATTTTTAATAGTACAATTTAAATCTAATTCAACACTGAAATGATGAGGAATATGGTGATCATCAATCGGAACCAGGCATTCAGTAACGGTGTAAGCAGATTCATTACTTAAGTTGGTAAAGAACAGATCTAATTTATACGGTTTATCATGTGGCGCAGGAAAAAACTGATTGAAATCTAGGAATGAATAACCATTTTTTATAATGTCAGCAGACGTAGTAACTCTGCACACTTTGTTCTATTGCTTCATACCTGAAGGTAGGAGAATTAGACCAACTTAATCCAGGCAAATTATAGTCACCAATGACGATGAAGTCACTCTCAAGAAACTTTTCTACAATCTGGTGCATTATTTGAATGTGATCACTATGGACTGATGGTGAGGACCCTGGGGGTATATATGTGCATCTGATGATTAACTTCCCAGTTGACTTTGTATTGATGACAGCATATACTTGTTCACAGTTGGTTGAGATGAAGTCACAGGTAGTAGATCCAATAGATTTGTGTATTGCTATGAGAACACCACCCCCATTAGGTACATTGACCAATTCACTGTGTCTATCCTTTCTGAAGATAGCATAATTTTCCAACCCAATTTCATTATCAGCAATGCCACCATGCAGCCAGGTCTCAGTGAGAGCCATTACATGGGGCGTGTATGCGAATAAGTGGATATTGTTTCTCACAGTATTAAGTTTGTTTCGTATACTGCGAGCATTCTAATAATGAACTATTAATTAAATTTTGAAGAGCTACTTTGGGTATTATTGGCTTGAGGAGGTGAAATAGCAGTGACGATAGTTGGAATCCCCTTCACATAGCGTATAACAAGATCCTTCTCACCTCTTTCCAACTTGGCTTTTAGCTCAGCAGCCACTTCTTTATATTTGGCCTGTTGACTCCTGGTTTTATCATAACCAATAGATACTCTACTCTACCAGGAATCTTATTTCTATTCTTCATCACTAGATGTGGATCTTGTATGTTGGAAAAGGTCACAACAATAGGGCGTATATTCCCACTTGATGGGTTCCCAATTCTTTGAGTGGTTATACATCTTGTGTCTAAAGGAATATGTTTCAACATATCTATGATAATACCAAGGTTCGTTGATTGATTATTAGTATCAGGTATATTAAAGAATAATAGGTTTCTTGATCTCATCAATCGTTCATGAGCTTCCTGTACAATACCTTCCATATTATCAGAGTTTAGAGTACCAGCGACAGGTTGAGATGAGTTGGGATCAGCTAGTGCAGCTTCAATGCTATCAATTTTTTCCTGAATTTTAGGGGTGCAATTAACTGATGCTTTATGATTCACAATGTCTTCTTGAGCAGTGTCAACTTTTTCACACAGGCTATCAATGGTGGCACAAGACTCTTTAATATTTTTCAGGTTATTTTTCATGACAGATATATCTTTAGCGAAACTCTTATTCAATGATTCCAGGTTGCACTTTAAATTGTCAAATTGTTCCTCAAGACTATTTTTCACATCAGTTGAATAATCACCAAATGAGAGTTTTTCAGACTTCTCACAATTGGCACATTTGAACTGCAACTTAGGTTTCTCTTTCAGCTCAATAACTTTGATCTCAGATGCAGTAAGATCAGCACATTTATTAGTTGCATGGTATAATTCTGTGCACGCAATGCAGGCAACAATAAGTTGTTTGCCATCAAAGCTTTCATTGCAAGCAAAGCAATGCGACATGATGCTAAGCCGAGAATGCAAGACAAAACCACGAGGTGTCTGAGTTTATAGGTTAGCTTAGCAGAAAACGTCAAAGATGTTCCAAAAATTATTGTCAATAAAGCCACTTTAATACACAGAGAGACAAATATTATTCTGTCTTTTAGGAGGAACACGACAGGCAATTATACTCCTCAGAGAAAATCGAAAAAAAACTCAATGTAGTATGAGGTAAAATAAGTACGATGCGCCCATGCGCTAGCGCCACTCCATTGACTCGACTTGGTTTACTTGACCTAGGCTGGAAGCACGATGTGGCAGCTCGAGACAGAGGAAACAGAGTATGGGATCGTGTTTAGACGATCATTTTCCTTTGGTGAAACATATTTCGCGTCAACTCTCCAAGCTCGCATTTTGCACCCAGGAACAGCTAATTTTGAGCGCTCTGAACTGCTTACTCATTGCTTTTAGAAAAAAATCCGCATAGTTCTATCCGGCGTATTTTTTCCTCATCTTTCCGATGGTTTAGTCGGTTTTTCAAATTTTGGTCAACCTAACCCCGAAATTGCGAATTAAGCTGCTTCTTTGCCTAGTTTTCCGGGAAAATTGGAGAAAACCCATCTTTTAAATCACGTTTCTGAGGTAAAATTGTCGAATCTTTCGATTAAGAATGTCAAAAAGAATATTAAAATATGGAATTCTAAGTTATAGCACTTTTCAACTTTGAAGTTCAATTTTTAATGTTAGGTCGACGAAAATTTGTAAAACCGACTTCACCATCAGGGAGCGCTGAGAAAAAAATACGTCGGATATCACTATGTAAATTTTTTTCTAAGGGCAATGAGTGAGCTGTTCAGATAGTCTAAAAGTAGCTCTTTTCGTGCCCAAAATGCGAGCCTGGAGAGTTGACGTGAATCTCTCTATATGTATATTTCGTAGCCGGTTCCTCAAATCCGCCGCTTAATTAACTGGCTAGCTGGTAAAGTAACCGCGGCCTGTTAATAAAATTTGCACGAGCGCATGCATTTCTCCGTTGACTATCTAGTCAGTTGAGTAACTGGCTGATGCTGCCCGCCAGTTACTCAACAGGCTGGCATGTCTTCAGCCCGTTAATGGGAATCTCTGGGATGAGTATCGGAAAATGAGCGCGCCTCGCAATTGTCGACTGATACTTGAAATTTTTTATCTATTTTCATTGAATATAGTGTATTTCGAACCGAAGACAAGCGTGAGAGCACATATGGGGAAACTATAATATGTCTCATGTCATCATTCAATCATTTTTCTCATCATTTCGTTACACATAATCAACGCCTGAGAGTATGCATACAAAGCATATGATGATGATGATGAATGTTGAAGAGTATTCCTGAAACTCTAAAAATGTTGAACCGTTCGAATAAAGTATAAGTATGGTTCTGATAGGAAAGATACAATAAAATCATCACTTATTCTTGCAAGCTCTAGAATGATGCCACCGAGAGTTTCACTATAACTGCGTCGTGGAGGCAGGAGCAGTACTCAGTGCAACACTGACTTCCTGTTAGGGTGTGTCCACATGGGAGGCGCCCGCGCCGCGCCTCGGCGCCCGGCGCGGCGCACGGCACCGCGCCAGCGCGCACCGGGCCGGTCTGCATTTTCCCACGTTACCGACCACATCCAAAGTTTAGAACCGGAGTTTTGCGACAGAGGTCGGTAAGTAAGTTTACACAGTCCCCGCATCTGTAATGTTTTTATTTACATTTTCGTGTTGTCTCCGCAAATTCATTAGCGTTTACTAATTAACGCAACATGAAATCTATCAAAAAGTGAGTATTTGCTCAAACGAACCCTTGCTGTTTCATAGTAGGATCCGTCCGAATTTGAACTGCTACGAATTTTTTTCCCAGATCTTTTTGTAATGTGAGCCATGTGAACGTTAACCATGAAAATCATAGCTCGAAATTATTTCATGTTTGAAAATCAACGCACTACTTATTTCGTTCACTCAATTTCCAGATTTGTAAACTCCACTGAAACCAAAATGTGCAACCCACAATCCTTGATGGAGCGACATTCTCATCGTCCCCTTTCTCTCAAAGTGGAAGGCAGCAACAATCATCCAAATCAGTGGTTATTGCAATCATCCAGCAACGATGCTCTTGTTTTCAATAGGCAAGTTGATGTGCTCTTCACCACCTTACCTAATTACATCAAGAATTTGTTCCTCGATGCTGTTGTGTATCTCTGTTTGGTACATTGTCAGCGCTGTGCTCAAAGTATACATCACTCAATACCTCTTTGGTGATGCTATTATAATTTGCGGTTTACCCATTTCAGTGCTGTGGTTTCGGTTGCTGAAGTTAGACCCAGGAAGAGATGCAAATTCACATGAGTGGCGGTGAAAAGAAGATTCTCAATCATAATAGAAAGAAGCATGTGCTTGTGAAACTCCTGTTTGATACATAATTAAATTTTTGTGTCGAGTTCAAAATTAGTGTAATTGATTTTGTGAACCAATGCTATGCCTACCTCTTTCTTATTTTACTGTCAGTTTTTCAATTCCATAGGATGTAGGCCTAGTTCAGGAATTTGGAGCAATTACGGAAGCCTATATGGGATCTAGCATCCTAAACTTGATCTCAATAACTCATCTAAGTGTTGCTCATAGTGCACTCTGAATCGCTTACAAGTAGAATATTTTATGTACATTCAAGTTCAGCAATGTTGAAGCAGGATGAGTGAACTCAATCAGCCTCCATTGTTTGAAAATCACATTTAGAAAAATTTCAAGACTCCTCTGTAATATAAATTGAAACTGGATCACCAGAAACCCAAAATTATTCTCAAGTGTAATGCAGAGGTGAGTCCTTTGATTACTCCCCCAAAGTATTAGCATTTTCCAAGATAATTTTGGTACATGTACTCTAGTTTAAACAAGAATTAATGTTCCTCCAATTACTTGATAGCTACTTATACTGACCAGATAGTCTTGGAATAGGTCTTTCTGAATTCTTAGTTGTCAAGAAAGGTCAATGCAACATTAACATCATTATCTCCAACAGATCTGTTTTATTAAAGTATCCTGAGTTTTAATAGAAGTATACAATTCAAAATGACTTATGGATATTACATTTTAACCTAGATACTCGCTCTCTTGAGCTCTGCTGTACTACGCACTCTTACACTTTCTGGAAGAAATGTTAATACATGAATCTTTTTACGATGGCTCTGCAACAAGTGTGATGGAGTAGGCTGCCTCACAAATTAGTGATGAATACTTCACAGCGTTGATCATATAATGATATATGTTAATTATCTATTTCTCCCCATCTTCTATGTACATATCAATGATGACTAGAACTCCATTTACACACTCTAGTAAGTACTCTTGGGGTACATCCATCAAAGACTGCTTCATCGGATTCAGAAAAATACTTTCATTTTCTTTATTGCTTGAGCTCATCACTGTCTCCATCACCTTGACAGCTTGACCAGCCACTTCCATTGTGTCTTGCTCTAGTTTTGTTATTTTTGCTTTGTCTCTCAAATATTTGTCTGATGGAGGAGGAGATACCATTTCATACTCGGGCATCTCTTTTTGACTTGTACCAGGTAGATCTTCTTGATTCGGAACATCCTTCAACTTGTGTTTTCTCCCTTGGTCAGTGGTCTCATTATTTGTATTTTTATCAGCTTGGACACTAGGGCCCTCATTGTTCTCACTCCTGTCAGGCTTATCGTTATGTTCACTGGTCTTGGAGTCATCACTTTTTTCATTGGTATCACATTTTAAGCCTAAATGGGGTTTTAGGAACGTCAACAAATGTCCTAGATAGTATTTAGACTTTTTTTCTTCATTTAATCTGTAAGTTTTTCTATAATTTTTCCATTTTTTTTTAATATCCTCACCTGAAACAGAAATTTTTATATCATAGGACTAGAATTTTTTGCACCATGACTTTGCTGACAAAATTTGAAAAAGTGGCTGATTGAGAAAGTGACTGATAGACCAAACCAAAATTTCATGAAGCTCATTTTTCAATCCTTGATTAAGAGAATACGAAGCGAAGATTATGAAGCACTCACCTTCTAAAGGCTTTCGGAGATTCAAACCATTATTTACATTATTTTCAATTGTCTTGAGTGCAGTGTTTCTGTCAGACTCATTGCGATAGCTCTCGTTTTTTTTGTCGTACAAGCATGGATGTTTTTCATATTCTTGAATTATTTTTGTGGCTATTTCTCGATCTGTCGAAAACTTACACGACATCCCGATAAATGACCGTAAATGAGGGCTACTGAGTATAATTTTTGGAGCAGAGTAAGGACCGGATTTCAAATCAATTTCCCATCGGTAGGTACGCAACGGTTCCCAGTGGCAGTGTTCGCTGTCTGCTAATTTCAAACTGACGAATCAAATCATTAGACCAGATTAGGCTGGGTCACTGATCGGTGTATGTGCTGGGCAGTACTGGTGCTGGGACAACATACACCGCAAAATTTTGTGAAGATCCGTATGCTTGCCAAAATTACACAACGCGTGTATTTTTTCTCGATATTAGTTCAGCCCAGTGCAGCCGATCTAGTCCAGATTCTCCCCCACGTATTTTATCCACGAAATTTGCGACGTAAATTATCTGGACAATATTACTTCCGCGACCCGGATCCTGGACGGTACGCTACAGCATCCTTGGCAAGATCGCGTCTTGGCTTGGGGCCTGTCTGCTAGGGCTCCTGATGGAGGCCGGCCTGGTCGACTCCAGGTCGACACAATGAGCCCCGAGGATTATGCCTTCACTGAATATATGACTGGTAAAACTTCCACAAAGCTGAATCATTCTGGCAGCTCTGTCTCTGATGGTATACCAGTTTTGGACCTGTCAGACCCTAAGCAATTAGCAGAATTTGCTAGGCCAGGACATAAGTTGAAGGTTCGTAAGCCAACAGTTATAGATGGCATGGAACGTACCATAGCGTGTCCTCACAAGGGCTGCTAAAAGATGTTCTGTGACAACAGCGCTATGCGAAAACATTTACACACTCATGGACCAAGGTTAGTTGTTCTTCTTTTCATTACCATGTCAAGCAGTTTACCTTCACTGTCCAATTGACATGAGCTATGGGTTATGAGTAGTAATTGTCATCGTGATGGTATTATTCTTAGGCATAAAAACTGTCAAAGAAATTTTTGCTCCAACTTGCATCACCAGAAAAAAAATTGTTTGAGCAAGTGAGAGGTGTTTTCTGTTATATCTGCTATTTTAAGATAAAATCCATGGCAGTTGAGTACTGGTGTGATCAGAAATATTCAATTAAAACGGCCCACCATTACATGAGAGCCCTCAAAGTCAACACACTGATGACATATTACGAACACGAAATTGGGCCAAGTTTTCCAATGATAAATTGATTGTCTCATATCAAAAAAAGATTATGATACTTGATTCTTGTAATTGATTTAGTAGAAATCATTCTAACATTGTTGATGCTCACTTTCTCCCATTTTCTTGTCTACAGAGTCCACGTTTGCGCAGAATGTGGCAAAGCCTTTGTAGAGAGCTCCAAGTTCAAAAGGCATCAACTGGTCCACAGAAAAACCATTTCAGTGCACATTTGAAGGCTGCGGTAAAAGGTTCAGTTTGGACTTCAATTTACAAACTCATGTGAGGATTCACACTGGTGACAGACCATATGTGTGTCCTTTTGATGGATGCAGCAAAAAGGTTGCCCAGTCGACGAATCTGAAGTCTCACATACTGACACATGCAAGAGCAAAGTATGTTGATCAACATAGCTTTAATTTTTATGGTGCTGCATTCCCAATGCTCTAATTATTTTCATATATATACTATCAATATCGTTAAACATTAAGTATTTCATGATTGTGTATACAACTTTAACATTTACAGGTATATTTCACCTTGCTTATTGAGCTCTACCTGTGAGACACATGACTAAAGGAAGACTAATGACCATCGTAATTGTCAGAACACGAAATGCACTTGGCCGCCAGGGTCCACAAATCCAGATGCAACAACCGCAATTCGTCCAAGTTGAGGTAACCAACGTTGATAATCAGCAATTCATCGTTTATGCTGATTAGTGTGCATCAAGATCCTCTTTCTTTCTGGTGTGCTCTACCGTCAAATTTTTCAGAATTTGATTGATGACTCTGACTGTGTACATATTAATGAATGATAAGAAAGTGAACCCATGAAATCAGAAAAGGACCTTGAACAAAAGGTCAAGAAACTGATGAATTCAGCTAAGTTTCATCTTAATTGGTCATGAGACTCAAATGAAGCGATTTTTATGATTCAAAATCGCTTTTAATCAGTAAACTCTATTTGTATTAAGAAATGAGAATCCAGTTTCAAGCTTTCATTTTGAAGGTTTGAAAATGGAGGTCTTACTTTGAGTCTGACATTTTCAGAGCAGGCTTTCCAATCTTGATATCTCTAATTATTGGTTATTTATTTGTTAGAAATAATCTAGGCTATAGCTACCCAATTTTCAGTTTTTCACATGAATTGGATTCTATGCAGCTCCATCATGTCTGTATGAATGCGAAAGTGGCCCAACAAAAGTAGGCAACTAACATGCTGTGTGCCGCGATAGCTCAAGGGCCAAGGGCTATTCTCACACTAAGTATGTAGAGACAGGCAAATCAAGATGTTATCAAGCAGTTTTTGATCAAACCCTCACAGCTTCGAGAAAAGATCTTGGTTCGGGTCATGGGATATTTTTTGCGTCTCATGCACTCATTATTATTGTTGACTTTCATCATTTCAAAAACACGGCACCAAACGTGTTTGCAAACCTTGATCAGTTGCAATCAGTTGCACCAACCTCATGATCAGAAATCCGGCGACGGCGATCACGGTTCATGAACACGTGGTCGTTCTAAAAGACATAAACATAGTCGTAAATACACTCCACTCAAGAATGTTAATTTGCAAAATTTCTCATGATTTTTGTGGTGAGAATATCGAATTCTGAGTGACTACTATCGAGACAATGCTGACTGAACAAGCTCCAGTACCCATCAAGGAAGTCTGGTGAAAAGAGGAAAATCAGTCAAGATGATTCTTTGTCAAAGAAAAAGTCCAAAGGGAGCAAGGATTTGTACAGACAACCCACAGTTGAAGAACTCAATCAGTTGAAAGAAACTGAAAATCTTTTTCACTCAAATTTGTTTCGACTGCAAATAGAGGAAGTTCTAAATGCAACAAAAATTAAGCAGACAGAAAATTCTTTGATTCATGGTTTGAGGGTTTCAAAAAATGTGTGGCTTCAATTTCAGATAGCGAAGAATATTCAGTAAGAGATTGATTAAATCTATCATTGAGGATCGTGTTTGACTTACCCTAAGTAATTCTTTTGATTTTTCTAGCTCAGCAGTTGTGAAGTAATAAATGGAGTGCGAATACCTATGCAAGACTTACCAAATGACTGCGTTGGGACCCTCTCATATGCTCCTCCATCGTGCATCATGGTGGGTGGCTCATACCTTTTTGACACAGTTGTTGGCCCACACTGTACAGTTGATGTCCTCATAGAAATGCCCGAGAGTCTCTTCCAAAAAATAGATAGTAGAAATTACAGGTATATGAGAAAAAAAGCCATGTATCTGTCAATCATAGCTAGCAATATAAATCAAGAGCTATCTGAGGCCAAGAGTTTTGTAGGTAATAATGCGAATCCACTTCTGAAAATAGTACCTCCTGGCAAATTAGGTACAAGGGTCACTGTTGTAATTCATGTTGTGGTCCAAGGAACCACTTTTCTTATGAATACATGTACCCCAGGAAAAAACAATGTTAGACCTAATTGGTTTTTCAATGCGGATGATAAGAATAGAGGTATGTATATTGATTTATCATGTCTATTTTATAGTTGCAACTGTCTTATCAAAATGTTGTGTATTGCAGATATCAATCCTCCATCTCCATTTTATAATGGTATTGTACTTCAAGATTTATCATCAGTAACAGAAAATTTACATTGTTCTAAGATGGTGAGAGAATACGCAAATATTAGAGATGGTATTGTACTCCTCAAGATCTGGTTAAAACAGAGAGAACTTTCTGGGCACTTACAATCTTTCAATGGCCATATCATAACAATGTGTGTCTTGTACTTACTGTTTGTGAAAAAACTCAATACTTTCATGAGTAGTTATCAGATAGTCAGGAATACATGGCAATATTTAGGTGAGTATATACGAGTTCTTCAATCTTTGATCTAAGAGTTCGTTAGTCTTTCATCTACATATGGTTTTAATCAACCATATCTTGAGTAGCTAGTTGCCTTCATAACATATCATGTATAATCACTTCTTAATGTAATTTTATGGTGTTACAGCATCGAGTAATTGGTGCAAAGAGGGGATTAGTATGTGCCAAGATGTAAAAGCCTGTGGAAGGATCAATGAATATCATAAGCACTATGATAGTGTCTTTCTGGGCCCAAATGGATTCCTCAATCTTACAGCAAACGTCCTAGAAGATGCCCTCTTGTGGGTCTCTAATCAAGCCAAGCAATCAATTGACTGTTTGAATAATACTCGAATCAATGATTTTAAAATTCTTTTTATGAGACAAGTACCATTCTACAAAGCCTTTGATCAAATGATATGGTAAATAAGTTTTATTGAATAACTAGTATCTCATGTCGATACTAATCTATTCCGATTTTCAGTGTACATAATGTGAAAGCTCTAGAGAATGTTATTGAGGCTCATTCTGATGATGCTGGTAGGTTGAATTATGGTCCAAATAAATATGAGTCGGCTGTGAAACTGATTTTGAAAGTCCTGAAACAGGGCTTAGGCCAGAGAGTATCTCTCATGTGTTGTCCTTCACGTAAAATGAACGAGTGGGATACTGGGGATGAGATTCCAACAGACCTTGAGATAATTTACATTGGCATGCAACTAAATCCTGATTTTTCAATGAATATTTTGGATAGAGGACCGAGCGCTAATCTTCCGGAGGTACGTAACTATCGGCGATGGCATTTTTTAACGCCAAGATAAAATCTATACCCATCTTTCATCTTTCAGGCAGAAGCATTTAGAAAATTCTGGGGTGATAAGTCCGAGCTTCGTAGATTCAAGGATGGAACTATTTGTGAAGTCGTTGTTTGGCAGAAAAGCCACGCAACGCTCGCCAAGAAGCGTGCTATTCCTTTGAAAGTCGCGAAATATCTTTTGGAGAGGAAAGTGAAGTTATTTGAGAACAAGCATTTTTACTTCTTCTCGAATCAAGTTGAAGACTATTTGAAACTCAACAAGGTAATCAATACTGAAAAAAGTGAACCGATTCCACGAGTGTCGGAGTGATATTTTATCTCGTTAATCATACAGGTAAAAGTGAGCAAATTCAGTTATGGTCCAGAACAAGCTTCTCTTCAGGTGATCAATGTCTTTGCTTCTTTGGAGAAGGAGATCACTGGTCTAACCGAACTGCCACTGTCCGTGAGTGGCCTCCAGGGTTGCAGTCCTCTCTTTCGCTACTCGGATCCATTTCCTCCGCTGGCTTGTGTTCGAAAACCTGATGATACAAACGTCTTGGATGGAGATGCATATCTGAGGCTATCCGAGGAGCCTGTTGCAATACCTTACTACCTCGCACCCATAAATGCGGTCTTGCAGCTATCTACAAGTGGCAAATGGCCTGACGATCTTACAGCTCTCAGACTCACCAAGGCTGCTTTTCATCTGCAGATAGCTGAGCGACTGAGAAGTCAGTGCAAGCTTCGAGCCCGGGGTCTTTTAAATCACATCGAGATCATGAAGGTGAGCTAAACGGTCCTGAAACGTTGTCTGAATAGAGAAGTCAATACTACAATCACTCACATATCAATTTTGCCATTTTACAATTCTGACTTATGTCAAGGTTGTATGTACAATACACAATTTTTATACACCTTCCTCATAGCTGAACATCCTCTAGACTGAAGTTTTGCCTTGATTGCTTGATTTTATATTCAGTATAGTGCAGTACAACGACTTTTATCAATTTAGTATATTATTTTGTTGTGTCATTCTGAATAGTGAACTTTGACTTTATATTCCAGGAAGATTGGAAGACTTTTTCTTATTGTATTCATTTGAGGACCTATTTACATATCTACATAATGCGATGATAGACATGACTGGGCAAACTAAAATTGAACCACTTGTTGCTGCTTTGGAAATCAAACAAGACAAATTTGCCTATCAATTAAGACTTGAGTGTGAAGTAAGTATCTGATCGGTTTTATCACTAATCATTGAGTAGATAATAATCAGTTGTTCGATGATCTTCAAAGGAACAGGTATCGAATTAGAATGACAGAAAAGTTTTAAGCGTTATAAGACACCAATTTAAAGTTGACATCAGGAATGAAGTCAATTTTTAAACAACTACCCTTCTCTGAGGTGCTATATATACACAAAAATCGTGACAAACAATAAAAAATGATCTTGAAGGTTTAAAAAATGAATAAGCTGAAGATGAAAAACTTTCGTGCAGTGTCATGATAAACAATGGCACTAGTTGGTGAACAAAACACTCCTCCTTCTAGTCTTGTTTACCTGAAACATAATATTTGTATTTATGATTATTGAATGTTAATACTGCCCTAAATATATACAAATTTTCATTAATTTCATTCTTATTTAATTACCAATAGCCTTTTTCTTGTTAACAAAGAACTGTATATAAGATAGAACTTCCTTCGTGCAATTATACTGTCTGTCTTTTGGCACAAGACTATGCCGCATAGCAATTAATGGAAAATAACTATCAATTAGATTATTATCTCCAGATCCCTCAAGGCTCTTCCCTATCTGTTCTATCAGTGCAGCATTTTGTTCAATCATCTGCTCCATCGAGTGCACCTGTTCATCGCTGCTGCTTTTGCTACTTTTTTTTTTGTAACCGTGCTGTTGTTTTTGGGAATCACCTTCTTGCAAGTTATCACTGCTTAATTGGGTCAAATGCTCAACATAAGGAACTATCCACACCATGTCATTGTAAAACACCCAAGAAGAAATCTTCTCCGAAGCAGCTGAACCACTTGGTTGCTTTTCATCGATGGTTTTTTTCTCACTTTTAAATTTCTTCACTAGATTCATCCATCGATTCCACAATTTGTGTTCTAAAAGAGTAATGAGAGACATGGACCTTCAATAAGATCAAGTTTCAAACCTTGGGGCATTGGTAAATCGATTTTATCATAAAAAATATCTAAACTTTGGAAATTTCTCTTACCATCTAAATCAATGTTGAAGCGGCCCGAAAGCTCTTCTGCTATGTTTTTTAAGACTTTTGGGCGCTCATCCCGGTATTGCTTGTGGTACTCTTCCAATCCTTTATCGTACAAGAGAGGGTGTGCTTGAATATTTTCGATTATAGCCGCATCCAGAACAAAATTTTCTTTTTCGTCACCCATTTCGATCCAGCACTTACGGTCTGTGAGCGATATCTGCGATCAACAAATATAATACTTTGCGCCCGTGCGTGAAAAAACTTGTCATCCCCCCACCACGTCTCGACAATTAGCAGACCAAAAGTTAACAACATTTCTCCCGCTTTCTTCATTGTTCGAACGTTCGCCGAACACTCTCCTTCAGCTTCGCCACTAATTCCATAAATTAAGAATCTAGCAGGTGAGTTCATGACCTAATTATTTTATAAGTGATTCAATGATACGTCTGTCTTGTATTCTAGAACATATCCGTGTCACATCCGAAGCATTTTAAAAATCGGTTTTTTGTTCTAGGCACCAAACATGGCGGAGAACGTGGAAGCCCTTTCCAATGCCCAGATTTCAGCAAGTATGATGATTTTTTGGTCACCTTACAACAATGCTTCATTGTCTTAGTGTCGAATTTATTCAAATATTGGTTTTTTTTCCAGTTGGTGCACTCAATATTGTGCCAAATCTATCCGTAAAAAAAAAAAAAGGCATATTGTACTCTATTGTACGTTTGCACGGAGTTTGCAGATCAGCAAACGGAGATAAAAGACTAGACAGTCTCGATAAGCGGGGAATCTCAAACCAGATCGCCGACTGGCTATGGGAACATCGTAGGAAGCTCGGCATCGATTTCTACGTAACAGGTAATATATGTTTGTTTGAATTTCTACCTTGATACTCTAGCCTTGAGTCGTCTCATAAAAGAGTCCATGCAACACCGCGAGTCGGTCGAAATAGATATTTTTGCCATGAAAGACGGTTTCTTTCGAAAATTCTTGGGTCGCTAATCACGAATGAGGCATCGCGCAGCTTCTAAATCGTGTTGCGTGGGAGTTTGCGGAAGTGAAGTCGCGAATCGATCGAGATCGAGGTTTTTCTGTGACGTCATGGTGTGTTCGGTTCCGTATTGGGCCGCTCATAGTAGGTTGTAAAATTACCCCCGAAAAGACGCTCCTGGCGCGAGAAAGTGGCTAAACTCGGTACAACACGACGTTCGTGGGTTCAAGCGATAGGTAACACCTTCAATAATCGATATTAACAAGGATTGATGTTTAAAAATTGGGGCGCGGTATAAATAAACAATAAAACCATGCATTTTCTACCTTTTCCTCGGCTTTTCCACAATAAGTCGGAAAAGAGCAATTTTTTGTAAAAATTTGTGAAATAACTTTTTGTAGATCTCTGAAAGATCTACAAAATTGATCCGAAATTTTTTCCTCGCAAACTGCAACCCTTTCGAGTTTTTCCTCATCAAAGTCAAATTCGAATTTGTTTAAACAAATTCGCGGAAATTGTTTGTAACGGGCTCTATTTTTCTAAGATAATTTAGTGAATTTGGAGCCAAAAAGATCTCTAGATATTTTTTCCTAAACTCGATCGTTTTCGAGAAATGGGAATGGCCAATTCCGAGACTTACCCTCAATGCGGCGCTTTCACGAATGCACTTGGGGCTGCAAGTCGCGGAATTGGCTATTCTCATTACTCGAAAACAATCAAGTTTAGGAAAAAATACCTAGAGACCTTTTTGGCTCCAAGTTCACTGAATTATCTTAGAAAAATAGTTTAGGCCCGTTATAAACAATTTCAGCGAATTCGTTTAAACAAATTCGAATTTGATTTTGATGAGGAATAACTCGAAAGGGTTGCAGTTTGCGAGGAAAAAAGTTCAGATCAATTTTGTAGATCTTTCAGAGATCTACAAAAAGTTATTTCACAAATTTTTTCAAAAAATTGATATTTCCCGACTTATTATGATGAAACCGAGAAAAATTTCAAAAATGCATGTTTTTTTTGGTTGTTTATACCGCGCCCCAATTTTTAAACATTAATTCATGTTAATATCGATTATTGAAGGTATTACCTATCGTTTGAACCCACAAACGTCGTGTTGTACTGAGTTTAGCCACTTAGTTATCGAATTTCGAGGGTAATTGAACTACCTATAGCGAATGTGGCATCACCAATCCGACAAATATTGAATGCTTCGTCGTCTGCGGGGGTGGAGGCACAGAATTTAAATCGAGGAATTTTTCAATAACGGTTGGGGATTGAGGGGTATTTAGGGTATGCAAAACTAGACCATGACATCGCCTAGCCTACGCGAGTGCGACGCTGCATTCTCGTAATTTACACAAACTATGCCAACACGTTTCGCAAAATTTCCTGCAAGATTTTGATATCGTATGAGAGCCTTGACGAGGCCCATGTACAAGGCTGTCTGCACGACTTTCAACAAAACTTTAATTTTTCCCGGGATAGAACGTTTAACTGTGCTGGAATACATCAGCTATGGACGATGAATTATGGAAAGATTGAATGTAGAAGCTCGGTGCATCAATAATCGCTTTTCTAAAAAATTCGGAAAAATCGTTTCTGAAAAATGACTTGTAACGTTGCGTGTAACGTACGGGACCCTACAAATAATCGAAAATACGCTACTAGGTGAGAAATGGCATTTTTTCCGCTCTTCAAGATGCTTTCTGCAAAATTCTTCTATCTTTATCCGCGTCCAAATTACAGCCGATACAGTAAAAACGGTTTTTTTCTCGAAATCCTTGATATTACATCAGCTATTTGGGGTACCAAAAAGGGCTGAAAGAAAAATCAAAGACCATGAAAAGTTAGCATTTTTTCTTATCTTCAAGATGCTTCTTTCAAAATTACTCTACGTTGATCTGGGCTCGAGCAATCGACGTTTTTGCAAGAGAGGATTTCATACCCCCGTTCAGGAATTTTTGCACGGTACTGTATATGCGTGGTTTGTTTTTGGGCCGAAGGTTGATTTTCAAACAGTCCACCTATTCTTATTGAATTGTGATCGATGGTACATACACCCTTCGAGGATCTGCCCTGAAGATTTAGAGCTGACTCTATCAAACATTTATGCATTTATGAGTCTTTCAAAACGCAATTCTCAAAATTTTTTAAAGAGTGTTTTGATCCGAATGAATTGTAATGCAGGAGATATTTATTACAGAACTTGGGGACGGAGAGGGAAAATGAGTCTTGTTTAAATTTTTGCTAAAAGTATGAAATAAAGCTTGGTCTAGGAAACTCAGCAACATGTCATAGTCTTATGCGAAATTATGAGGATGGATACCTGAACTTGGTGCTATGTGTGATTTATCGTAATTAGTTTTTGTTTCGAGGTGATGGTCGCCCTTGTATGAGTTTTAGTTAGTGTGAGGCCATTACTTTGCTATGTAGATGATTTCGATAAATGACACATAGCAGTGAGTTAAGTTATCCGCCGTGATACTTCGGTTTAATTGACTACGCAAAGAATTTTTGCAAGACTTTCTGCAAGTTTGTTTCAACACGTGAAATTCTTGTTGCGTCTCCTATACAAGGGCTTTTGCATCAAGACTTTGAACAAGCCTTTTTTCCCCAAAAGAACCAAATGAAATGTTCATTTTGCAGTCAATCATTGATCAATTCTGAATATATCCATAATCCTACTCCAATATATTGACATGTACTCTTATTATTTTCAGCTAACACGGTCAAAATATTGATTATGATGTTCTGCGAACCCAATTGGAACGAAGACGATGACGCTTCTGACGAATAATGAAGTTTTTAATTGGACATAAGCGCATGTAAAAATTGATCATGTATCCCAATCAATTCAATGAATAAATGATGTGACAACAATTTAATCGTTCTCGCAGATCGTAATTATTTTTATTCCTTTTCAATTCACAATGATTTTTATAAAGCTTTATTTTCTGGATATTCCACATAGAACAAATTAAAGATTGTTATTGCAAAATCTCTTAACACATATAAACTACCAGCAAATGAGGTCAGGTCACGACAAATTCCCTTTCCCTCATTGGCGAATTCGACACTTTCGCTATAGTTTGTCATACAGCACTATCGAATGTGTTGGTGATTTTTTTTCGCGTATTCATTCGTAACCACACGACTGCGGATATTCCCGATCGTAGCTTTACGGAGTGAGAATGGTACATGAATGGTAAAAAAAGAATGATACAACTCGTTCTTGTACGTCTGGTTGGTCCATTGGCAGTTCAAGTTATGAAAATTTTGACGAAGCTAGCCGTGTTACGCACAGAAAAATATCAATAAACGAAAAAGGAATACATCTCTTGTAGCAAATTTAAAAGGTCCACCATTTTCTTGATAAACATATGCAAGGCAAATTGCTAAAAAGTAGATGATATTCCGCAATCAACTAATTGCTCCTGCTTTTCTACATTCAAGTGAAATATTTGTTGAGAAAAACTTCCCTCAATGCGTTGAGACACATTGATAAGACGTAATAGATTTTTAATTTATGCTTTGGAAGGGCCAAACGTAAGTTCTCATCGTTCTTCACAAGCTCTGTACAAGCTTTAACTGAATGAAATAAACAATTTAATAAAGGGCTTGAGGTACTGGATACATATTGCCAAAAACGACCAGCAGCATCCACGTTGGCATGACACTTGTGATTCTCACGCTGTATTATCTCATATATTGTAATCCGCACTTTGAGTAAATATGTGATACTCCAAAGCTATTACCGTCTGCATAATTTAAGTGCATAAACGTGATTCACTTTTTTGGATAACCGACGTACAGAAAAAGGTTGAATGAGTAACTTTGTCTAGTTTGTCAACAGAAGCGAGCGGCACAAAGATTTGATGGATAGTCGAGCGAATTGGAAACGTACGGAAATGTTCCGAGTATGCTAAGTTGTTAATGTGTGATATAAACACTTCGTGGATGAACGATAAACGTTTGTACATCCCATTGAATACATACATTCATGCCAGTCGTGAGAATCAATGTAAAATTTGTTCTTAAACTAATTCGAAACATTATGCACATAAAGCTAATTAATTCATGAATCATGAGAATTCGCTCATTCGCGAAGTAAATTATCTTATCAAGCAAGTCAATCGCACGCCATACCAACATAAACAAAGCAGTCGACAAATCGCCATAATCACTGATGTGACTCGTGTGAAGAGTGCTAACAAGGCTTGAAAAGTTATGGTGGCGTCTGCATCGGTGAAATTATTATATGAGCAGTAACAATTCCTGAAACAAAGAGGGAGAAAATGAAGAGTACTCCCATTTGCGGAACATTTTTTGTATATGTTGAAAACAATAATCTTCCGAGGTTGCTGCAAAATAGAGTGCATAGAGTTGCGTTTACATTTTTCCACACAGTTAAATATTTTGCTGAGCTGTTTGATCTTGACTTTGCACCGATCCCGACGAATTTTTCTTTCCAGTTCGCTAAGAATATAACGCAGTTGGCGGCACTATTGGTTTCGTACCCCTTGGGTTTGGTAAATTGGGGGTGTAAATACAGTACCGGTCAACAGTTTCTGTACACCTGAAAATCAATCGATTTTTATAACTCCATGCTCGGATGTCTTTAATGCAAAATAATTGCACCTGAAGTCATTTTGTAGCTTATTTTCAAGTACATCAAGAGCTATTTGGTATTTTTTGGTTGCGCAGGTCAATACATTCGCGCAGAATTAATATCAAGCCTTGCCAATTTTCACAACAATCGGGCCAATACGCAACTCTCTGCAAGTCTGGCGGAAAGGGTGAATTCAGATAATTCAAGAATCATTCCAAAAAAGAAGTGAAGAGCTTCAAAAGCCGTTTTGTAAAATATTCTACGTTATTTCTGGTGCGAGCTGTGACTCCACTTGTAGAAGAAGATTCATTCCGGATATAGGACCACAGTAATAAGAAGAAGAATAACACGGTGAGCCCAATTTCTTCAACTTCCATAAATTCTTGGACTCTTTCTCGAGAAAGATCTCACTTTACGAAAAAAGTCGTAGTTCGGATCAGAAACAAGGTAGAATAATTTGGAGAAACGGTTTCGAAACCCTTAACTTTCACTTCCAACTGCTTTTAGAATCACCTCGATCCATGGACTCGTGGCTGACTTGCGGAAGTCTGAGTCTTGACCCAATCTTCATCAATTATTCCAACGACTCCACTTATCCTGTTGAAATTCTGTTGGTTCAAGTGCTCGGAAAAAAGCGACGAAATCCGCCTGTGTAGAGTTATTTTGCGCCAACGAGATCCGAGGAGTCGAGTGATCCAAATAAAATTGAGTTTTCTGAGTTGTGCACAAAATTGTGAATGCTAGTATATAGGTATTTGCCCTATACAGGCGTCACCGTCGCTTTTTGAATCCTAGAGATCAACTTACGTGAGCTAATAGCTCAGCGAATGTAACGCTCCGCCCAAGCAAGGTGGCCGGGGCCACCCAAAGCAAAGTAGGCGGCGAACCGTTCGCGGACTTCTTGCGGTCTCACCAGTCCATCGACCAACTGTTGATCCAATTGCACACGGTTGAGGTCACCAGGCTCGTATGTGCTCAAATTGGGGTTGTTGCTGTTTATGAGGAAATTGTGCAAAGCCATAATTGAAGCGATGACATCCTTAGTGGTAGACAGGTCGAACCCCAAAGGCTGCTGCAAGATTTCCCACTTCTTTTGTAAATTACCGTACTGGCACTCAACGGGCATCCGGTTTCTGCTGTGGACGAAGTTGTACATTTTTTCCTTCCGGGTTGTCAAACTGCGCCGACTGTACGGTTTCATTGTATGACGCCCCAGAGGAAAGATTTCATCAGTCAATATAACAATTGGCACAACAACGTCACTGTTAGGTAGCGCCCGAGCAGCTGGCAATCCCAACTCATTATTGTCCAATTTGCGTTTGAGAGCTGAGACAGCATACACGCTTGAATCACTGAGGTGACCTGCAATCGAAATAAACGTGACATCAGAAAATTTGTAATTAGCATAAGCGACATTACTAATAACTGAAATCACCACGACGTTAGAATTGATCCCAATATGCGATTGCGTATTATAATCTGTCAACGTTAACATACACATGAATGAGTCGTTGCGGTGCAAAAAACATTCCGTGGGCCTTATTGTTACAGTCCCGTTCGACAATTTCTGAGCGGTGAAATGAAATTCTTTCTTGCAAAAACGTCGATTGCTCGAGCCTCATTTGATGTCGAGAAATTGTGGCAAAAGCATCTTAAAGATGAGAAAATGATCAATTTTTGTGACTTTTGCTTTTTCTCTCAGCCCTTCTTGGTTACTCAAATAGCTTCAGTAATTATAAGGATTTCGTAAAAAAATCATTGTTCCTACATGGGCTATAATTTGGACGCGGATGGAGATAGACCAACTCTGCAAAATGCATCGTGACGATCGGGAAACAAGCCATTTTCAATGAATTTTGATTACTTTGTACGTCGAGCGAATAAGAGTGTGAGAGCTCTCAAATCCACCAAAACCGTATTTTTCCATAATTTTCTGATGTTTTGTCCGTATTTTATTAAAAAACCGAGAATCAGGCTTATTTGAGAGCTATCACACTATTATTCGCACGACGTAGAAAATAATCAAATCATCATTGCAAATTGAATTTTTTCCGCTCTTCGAAATGATTTTTTCTAAATTGTTACATTTTTATCCGCATCCAAATTACAGCCCATATAGTAAATACTTTTTTTTTCAAAACCCTTGAAATTATAGCAGCTATTTCAGGGACCAAGGAGGGCTGATGGTAAAATGAAACTAACAAGAAGTTGACATTTTTTATCATATTCAATATGCTCTTTTCAAAACTTCTCTACCTCAATCTCGTCTCGAGCAATCGACGTTTTCGCAATGGAGAATTTTATACCAACGTCCATGATTTTTTGCACGGAACTGTACATCCATGATTAGTGTTTTAGCGAGCACGCAATATGGTTTTTAATGCTGACAATGTCTTCTTTATGGGAAATTTCTCCAAACTCTCTAAATCTGTTCGACTGACTTTTCCTGTCGAAGCTTCGACTGACAAGTCGAGTAACTCTTGTTCGACTGAATTTTAGGGTGTTTATATCGAACTCGACTGATTTCAGCTCTTCTGCTAATTTGACCGGTGAGAATCAGTCTAAGGTCGACTGAACCGTCATCAGTCGAAGCTCGAGTGAACTTACATATAGTTATTATATTCAAATGTTCATGTTAAAATGTAGTGGCCTAACAATAACTCTGGTTTGATACAGATATTATCTGACTGGAGAAATCGTGTAAAGTAATTTGGCCGGCACATTCTTAATATTCCCATCAATAATTCACACAACGGTATGACGGCTTTTGCATGGAACTAGGAGGGAGTGCTGACATTTTACAAACAAATTTGTGAATATTTCCACGCAGTTAGTTCTAATTGTTATACTTAGAGGGCCTTCTAGTTTTGAAACCCAATTCGTCTTTGGGGAACTTGATGGGCCCTATTCGAGTTGTGTCACTCAACCAGCTCAGCGGTGAGTGGACAAGACGCCAGCCTTCTAACCTGGTGTTCCGGGGTTCGATTCCCGGCCAAAGTAAAATGAAACTGATATTTTTTTATGTCTCCTTATTCGTATGATTCTCTAATGTCGCTAAAATCGTAAATTACCGCTCACAAACGTCGATAAATTTTTGGAAATTTTAAAACTTGAACTAAAAGTCAGTAGAAGTTCGACAGAAAAGTCAGTCGAGACGGAGTGGACGGAATCTCAGTCTAGGCTTCGACTGGAAAATCAGACGAAATCGACTGACATTTCAGTCGAAGGGATTTAGAGAGAACCTAACACTCAGTGAGTCTCCATAAGGAAAAATGGAATGAGAAACTTGAGAAAATGTGAAAGTTGCATAAATGGCCAGGGATAAGTACAATCCTAGAAATAAAATGTCCTGAATGTAACTTTGCATTCATGTGGGTTGGAATTGAAAATGAATTTAATATAGACCATTTTATTGGCTTGTATCTATGTTGCTTATTTTTATTCATAAAGGAGAAAGGTCAGGATTCGGGAATAGATACTTTTAGCACATTATTGTACCCGATTCAAGTTGCTTTTCGGCAAGAATCTTGACGCATACAAATTCGGTTACCACCTTTTTTTCGAGAGTGAGTGAGTGAGTGAGTGAGTGAGTGAGTGAGTGAGTGAGTGAGTCTGTTTGTTTGTTTGTTTGTTTGTTTGTTTGTTGTTCGTACCCTTTATCCCCAATGATTGTGATGAACAAACAAGGATTATGATTGAATACTAACCGTAGTCACCTAGTGTGTACCAAGTCACTCGCCGATCAGCATCGCTGAGCGTCATCAGGACGATACTGTTAAATCCCTTAAAATTGTGGAAAAGACTGCCACCATGGGGTGGACGAATAATCCATACGTGCATAGCATCTAATGAACCAGCACAATATGGATGATCCCATAGTGTAATATATCTTTCAGCGATGCTCAGCCAATGTGCGGGCTCGGACGGGCACCTTAAATGTAGGGGTGACAGAACATCTTTTATCGCTGCACAAGTTTCTGCCAAAAGCTTGTAAAAAGTGGATCGCCCAATTAGGAAGAGCAGACATACTGAATTAACAGAACCACCGTTGGCCAAGTAACTGTCGAAAAATTTTATATATTAGTATATAGTTATTGAGTGCATGCTTATGCATTGCAAAAGAATTAGCTAGGTATAATACGGTCAGTGTTATTATTGAGAAGCTTCCCGAGGAAATTTTTATAACGCCTTCGAAGGAGCTCTCCAGAAATTCCAGGGTGAGGCTAGATCTGTTTCAATGATTCTTATTGACCGAAATACCTCCCCGTAAAATTTATATGGGCCATTTCGGAGCATTTCGACGAATGCCTGCACCAGGGGGGTCTGGAAAAAATCCGCAAAAATTTTTCTCTATTAGTACTATGTTGATATAGTACAAAAAATTTTTTTTTGGATTTTTTCGAAGGCCCCCGTGGGCCCTAGGGCCCATAAAAGACCTATTTTTGGCCCCTTTTTAGCCTATCTTGGGAAAATCATAGCTCCGACCTGTTTTAATTTTTTTCAACGTACTTGGGCGTATTTATTTTGTCAAGACTAGTACTTCCAAGAAAAAAACTGTCCGAGACCCAAAATTCAGCCTAGCAACTTCTGCAACCTATTTACTAAAGGCAGATTTTAGCGATTTTTAGGCCTTCTTCAAAGTGATGTAGCTCCTACTAGACATGTGATAATCGACTTCTGCAGGTGGTAATTTTGAAGGTCTTGAAAAAACCTACAATTTGACCACCTGCAGAAGTCGATTATCGTACTTTTTATAGGAGCTATAGCCGATACAAGTTGAGCAGTTTTGTAAAAACGCCAAACTTTGAGCTCAATTTAAAAAAATCACTTCTTTTCTTTCGAGGTGTAACCTATGAGAAAATGTTCTTAAAAGCCCCAACTATCAACCCCAAAAATAATCTGAGTGGGATATTCAATTCTCGATTTTATTCAGCCAATTTAAAACACCCTCTTTTGACTTTTTGCTTAAAATGCCAACACAGGCATGGCTCGCATATGCTTCCATCTGAGTTGTTGTGCACCAATCTGGGTGGAATTACTCCCCAAAGTATCCCCAAATATGTGTAAGAACTTCCGGAGGCGAGCCTCAAGCCAGAAGCGAGCTGGAGGTTCAATCCATCAGGTCCAAAATAGGCATTTTTTCGTCTAATTTCGGGCAGGCGAGCGGGGGCTCGATTGCCCGTGTTTCAGCTCACAAACGAGACGAGTGGCTAGTATGGGGATCCGAACATGTTTTTCCGACTCAAAATGACCATCTTAACACGATGCCGGGGTCAATTGAGCCCTAAATCATTGTCATTTTGCAGTAGAGGCGGAAAACCTGTTATTACGGAGTTTAACGCCGTTTGAGGATTGGATGATATCCTAGGCACGAATTGACCCCGGGATCGTGTTTAGATGGTTATCTCGAGTCGAAAAAACACGTTTGAATCCCCATTCTAGCCACTCGTCTCGTTTGTGAGCAGAAACACGGGGAATCGAGCCCTCGCTCGCCTGCCCGAAATTAGACGAAATAATGCCCATCTTGGACCTGATGGATTGAACCTCCAGCTCGCTTCTGACTTGAGGCTCGGATCCGGAAGTTCTTACACATATTTGGGGATACTTTGGGGAGTAATTCCACCCAGATTGGTGCACAACAACTCAGATGGAAGCATATGCGAGCCATGCCTGTGTTGGCATTTTAAGCAAAAAGTCAAAAGAGGGTGTTTTAAATTGGCTGAATAAAATCGAGAATTGAATATCCCACTCAGATTATTTTTGGGGTTGATAGTTGGGGCTTTTAAGAACATTTTCTCATAGGTTACACCTCGAAAGAAAAGAAGTGAGTTTTTTAAATTGAGCTCAAAGTTTGGCGTTTTTACAAAACTGCTTAACTTGTATCGGCTATAGCTCCTATAAAAAGTACGATAATGGACTTCTGCAGGTGGTCAAATTGTAGGTTTTTCCAAGACCTTCAAAAGGACCACCTGCAGAAGTCGATTATCACATGTCTAGTAGGTTCTACATCACTTGGAAGAAGGCATAAAAATCGCTAAAATCTGCCTTTAGTAAATAGCTTGCAGAAGTTGCTAGGCTGAATTTTTGGTGTCGGACAATATTTTTCTTGAAAGTACTAGTCCTGACGAAAAAAATGCGGCCAAGTACGTGGAAAAAAATTAAACCAGGTCGGAGCTATGATTTTACCAAGATAGGCTAAAAAGGGGCCAAAAATAGGCCTTTTATGGGCCCTAGGGCCCACGGGGGCCTTCGAAAAAATCCCCAAAAAATTTATTTGTACTATATTAACATAGTACTAACAGAAAAGAAATTTTTCGGATTTTTTCCAGACCCCCCCGGGCCCCGGTGCAGGCATTCGTCGAAATGCTCCGAAATGGCCCATATACTATTTTTCATGCAAAATTCGCAATGAAAGGATGATGTTGGTAGATTTTGGAAAGCCCCAACAAAGTTGATTGTACACATTTTGTGAAGTACCAGGTATTCTCCAAGTTGAGGCAATACGTTGACGGTGCACGGCGTGAATAAAACAGGAAAAACAAATTCCCACTAAAATTATGCCATTCTCATTTTTATAAGATTTGTCAAGTCCTCATCACGGGCCAAATTTAGCTCGAGCAACCATCGCTCAGCCCAAATTGCAAAATTATTGGAACAGAAATCAGAATAACTACCAGCGTGCATCGTTTCTGCATCGCCTTAACGAAGATTTTCACTCAAATCTGACGATTCGACACATCTCTATTAGAGAAGGAAATGTTATAGAAATCTAGTCGTCGGCTATTTCGGTGTTGGTGAGATAATAATGTGGGTCCAAGGACTAACATAAGGAATTTTGTCAGTCGAGCGATGTGAAATGGAATACGGAGAATTTCGGGCTAGGAATGCATAATCATGTTCGAAAGAATCACTTCGATGCAAAATGTGGTTTGAGGTGTAGTTATATGATTATCGCACAAAATCGTCTCAGGAAAGGACGCGTTTCTTGCAGACGGTTATGAATACTCAACTGGGGCGATAGTTTACCATCAATGACGAAAACAAACAATTTAATTGCCAACGTGAGATTCAAGAATGGCGATCTTGGAGTGCGTACTTGAAATTTGCTCGATTATATAAAAATTAGAGATAGATGAGCTTCAATACATGGTACAATCTGATGAACATTTGAGAAGGTAATAATTATTGTAATGATTTTACGAGTCTTTGAAGGACATAGCAATTATTTCAAAGATTCTCGGAGTGAGTAGCGGCCCTTTTCAAAGATAGTCATGTAATCAGCTAGAAAATATATACATTTACGACATACTTACAATAGAACAGATGCCAATCGCACCTCGGAAGATATAGGTAGTCTAACGCAGACTTGCTTTTGGAGTCTACCTTCCACAAGTTCGTGCAATCTATCAAAATTCTGGGGGCCCATGTGGAAGTTCTTGTAGAACAGTTCGTGGTCATACAATTTTAGGTATCTGCAAAGTCGGTTGTACCCTCCATACGTATCTCTCTGGTGGGCGGTTATATGGGGCCGAACCCACCACCGCCTCAACCTCTTTTTCATCATTCGAATTTTGGCCAAATTCAAATGTAGTCTCAATACCGCCGTTTGAAGCTTGAGGCATTGATACGCCTTGAGAAGCTCCTCTCTATGGGCTACTGCGACCATGGTCACAGATATCGTCGTAGTTGCCTGGAATGCAAGCAAGGAGAGAGCGATGCCTTGGTAATTGCGACCAATGAGAGTCTCTATGCTCGGTGTCAAGAGCTGGTGCTCTGGACAGTATGCTTTCCTTGCTTTGGCTATGGAATTGACGTTCCAACATTTGCGTAAGGTTTGATGATGCACTTGACACACAGATCTACTGAAATAAACCCTGCGGATGGAATTTAGAATCATTGACAAACAGTTAATCAATCAATATATATTATTCAATTACTTTCAGTTTTTCCATCAGCCAATTCATTTAGGGCGAGGAAAATCTAAGCTTTCAATGTAAAATTGATGTACAGATAGGGGAATTTTTCGGTGCCTTAGAGTATTGTAGAATGTAAGAGTCACTAATCTTTGATAGTTGACTTGCTTTAGACACAATGTCTGAAAATCGATTCACCCGCCCGCATCCGTAAGTAAGTTGCAATTGAGGGCGTGGGTGGAAAAAGTGCGTAACCGCCATTCTGCCCTTCTTCTGGATATCGCTCATTTATACAGAGGCTCAATAAGGCAGAATTTCAAAATGGCAAATTTGATATGTGAATGGGATTCTTAGGTTTTTGGATCCATTTACAGTTGCACACCATGGGTCCAATAAGACTCGTGGTTGCATCAAAAAAACCTTTGGTACAAAATTTGATGAGTGAGATACGAGTGAATCAAAAACATTGTAGCAGTACCAAATGCTGATCTCCTGAGTCACTCAAGCAAACAGTCTTAGGGTTCGATGAGGAATAAACCTTGCTGATACTGCTACAGAGGCTCAATAAGTCAGAATTTCAAGATGGCAAATTTGATATGTGAATGGGATTCTTAGGTTTTTGGATCCATTTATAGTTGCACACCATGGGTCCAATAAGACTCATGTTTGCATCAAAAAAACATTTGGAACAAAATTTGATGAGTGAGATACGAGTGAATCAAAAAGATTGTAGCAGTACCAAATGCTGATCTCCTGAGTCACTCAAGCGAACAGTCTTAGGGTTCGATGAGGAGTAAACCTTGCTGATACTGCACCCAACACAGCCAAGCAATTTACTAGAATACGTTGATGAAATCTTACCATCAGCCATGCACAATCTACTCAAGACTGATTTTGCTGGTTGGTGAACACTTTCTTGGGATAATAGTGTATACAAAGGCAGGTATTTCCCTTTTTTTCATCCTGGTTTGACTAAGTGACAGATGCCATTCAAGATTTCTCGATAATTACTTTTTCCAAAAGTTGCATTTAGTGGTATAGCATGTGTGCTTGAGCTATGATTTTTGGCATCACAAGAAAATCCAACTTTTATGGGCTCATTGATCAACTGATTATACACTCTTGTAACACCTTTCTCAAGCGAAAAGTGTACTATAGCTATCTCTGCTAGGTAATACTCTGGATCAATTGTGTCCTCCAAAATGTGGTGATAGAAATAGTTTACATGAATCACATAAAACTGTACATTCTGCAGGGCTGTAACAAAAAAACAGTGACAGAGTAAACAATCATGACATTTCTACCTTTGCAAGTGAAAAGAGAATCACACACAGCATGTTCGTTGCATACTTTTGTTGAGCCACTTTCGCATTCATACAGACATGATGGAGCTGCGTACAACAGACCATAGCAAGACTGACTTAATTTGCAAAGAGAATAGTTAATAGCACATACCTGGAACCTCGTCAATCCTGTATCATTTCCCTTTATTAGCTCGTTCCATAGTATATGTTCCTGGTTATCCGTGCTACATAGTTGACATTTTCACAACCTTCTAAGAAGGGTAAAAAATTCTCAATTGCCTAGAGAAGACTGCTTGAGATAATCCTGAGATTGGGAGAATTCACAAGAGGCAATGAGATTTGATGTTGATCTTCATACAACAGGAGGTAACACTCGGAGGAAATGAATCTCAGCTCATAGTTTGAGACGATATGAGTTAGACTGAGGAACCAAGTAATTTGTTTTTGTCGGGTCATGGAGATGGTTTCTATCCACACCCACCAGGTAATTGCTGCAACAATGAGGGCCTCTTAAAAGTGCAGTAGACTTGAATCTGAAATAAAATATTACATACATTTAGATAACTGTTACACGTTTTTGGGTAAATGATGGAGCGTATGAGGCAAGAGAGGTGCATACATGATGTAGTGCTGATTCAAACGGACAACTCCCTGGGCTATGTAGATGTTGTGCCTGCACAAAGTTATACCTCGTTAAGCTGGAAGTCGGAAAAACCATTCGTGGAGCTTTGATGCAACTAGCCGCCGTTCCTGGCACCAGGACACTCGAGCCCTTCTGCGCGTGACGTCGTAGACTTGGCGATCAACGTCGGGCCTGATCAACGTCAATCAACGTCGGGGCTCATTGTGTCGACCTGGAGTCGACCAGGCCGGCCTCCATCAGGAGCCCTAGCAGACAGGCCCCAAGCCAGGACGCGATCTTGCCAAAAGGATGCTGTCGCGTACCGTCCAGGATCCGGGTCGCGGAAGTAATTTCGCTAGCTTTGGAATAATTTTCGTCGCGAGTTTCGGAGATAAAACACGTTGCGTTAATTAGTAAACGCTAATGAATTTGCGGAGACAACACGAAAATGTAAATAAAAACATTACAGATGCGGGGACTGTGTAAACTTACTTACCGACCTCTGTCGCAAAACTCCGGTTCTAAACTTTGGATGTGGTCGGTAACGTGGGAAAATGCAGACCGGCCCGGTGCGCGCTGGCGCGGTGCCGTGCGCCGCGCCGGGCGCCGAGGCGCGGCGCGGGCGCCTCCCATGTGGACACACCCTTAACAAGTAGTCAAGATTCCTGGAGCTTTGCCCCCCCCCCCAACATGTAACTTATGAGACGCAGGGTCTCTCAAAGATATCCCATCATTTTGAGGTATTTCCTAAAGTAAGACCGCGCTGATTCTCGACATCTGTATCACCATCCTTGAAAAGCGACCCTTGGTCAGACCCTTCTTTGTCTCAATTTGATGCACACTGTTTTAGATATTAATTACAATCCCCTCACATTCTGTAAAAATCAAGTGCCCAGAAATTTCATTAACGGGCTGAAGACATGCCAGCCTGTTGAGTGACTGACGGGCAGCATCAGCCAGTTACTCAACTGACTAGACAGTCAACGAAGAAATGCATGCGCTCGTGCAAATTTTATTAACCGGCTGCGGTTACTTTACCGGCTAGCCAGTTGATTAACCGGCGGATTTGAGTAACCGGCTACGACATATACACATACAGTCGAAGTCCTCCATTATTTCAAATTACACTTTTCGAACTTGAATCGTCCTCTCATGTGAATCAATCATATTAAATTCATAAATCGGCATTGGAGTACTAGTTTCTCATTTCTGTATTTTGTTGACCTCAGATTGCATGCCATTTTAATGGAACGTTATTGATTGGGGTTTGATCGTCGAGATGTTAATCATAGAAAAAGTGTATTTGACTGACATTCACAAAAGAATGCCTAGACCCAGGATCTAACTGGGAACCTTCTCCTTGATGGGAAGATACTCTACCCAATGGTAGAGTTTCTTGAGCTATCCATCTCTCCTTTGCATTTTTTCTTTGATTAACATCTCGACGATCAAACCCTGATCGATAATTTCTTATCACAAATGGCCTCAAATCCGAGGTCAACAATAGAGAAATGAAAAACTAGTCCTTTAAATCCGATTTACGAATTTCATATCATTAATTCACATAAGAGGGCGATTCAAATTCGGGAAGTGTAATTTGAATTTCCCGCCTCAGCTGAAATAATGGCGCTAATTTATATGAGTAACATCGAGACAAGATTTATATCGGGCCTTGGATAGCTCAATGGTATAGCATCTTCCCGGCGAGAAGAAGGTTTCCAGTTCGATCCTGGTCCCAAACATTTTTTCACGATGTCAGTCAAATGCAATTTCCCATGATTAACATCGCGGTGATCAAACCCCGATCGATAATTTCTCATTAAAAATGTCTTCCAACCCGAGGTCAACAAGGAAGAAATTAAAAAACGAGTCCTCCAATGCCGATTTACGAATTTAATATCATTAACTCTATTATTTCATCTGTTTTGATATTGGCAATGAACCCAAACGCGATATTCAATTTTCCAATCAAGCATCACCTCGTCAATATTTTGGTATACTATCACGCAAAGAACATACTGGGCTTAGCCACGAACCCGAGTAAGAATTTTCAAGAATCGCACTTACGCAGTTAACAACAAGACCCTAGATTAAAACTTGCGCAGTTCACTCTCCCTAACTGGCCTAAGGATTTGACTCCTTGCACAGCTGAGCGATGCCCGAATTCATTCTAGGAAGCGGACTGAGCCCAGGTTCTTCGAAATGATTCAGAGAAGGTTCTTTTGATTTATTAGAAACATTCTTATTCGACAATTCGTGTTTATTAAATACTATAGGATCAACATGCAAATGAATCAATAAAAATTAAACGAAATACGTATAAAATCAGTCGTATTAGAAATGAAATTCACAGAGTAACGATTCCATTCAAAGAATTTGAATCGTATTAAATTTGAGTTAGACTTGTGGAAACACACATACTGTCTCTCTCTCACTCTCTCTCTCTCTTTCTCGTTATCTTAGAGGCATACCTATCTTATCACTCGGCGTAAATTAAGCTGTGCATCGTTTGACCGAATACCTCTTATCTCTATTCACTGATTTTGGTTTGACAGTCTCATTTAAACAGCTGAGAGAGTCAAATGAGTACTTGGAGTCTGCAAGATGCCTGTGAGTCAATCAAGCGCTTGATTCTCCTTGACGTTCTCGTGCTTTGATTTCTACTAATACTAACTATGTTATTATGATTTTGAACTCCAACAACAAAACAATGCAGGAGATTCTCACTGCAACTTGTTGATTTACTTTTAAAAGATGTGATCACAAATTACCGGAGGAAATGTTGACAATATGGAGGATTTAGAGTTCTGAGTAGGATTCTTGATTCATCAACTGGTCAAAGTTCAATGTAATCGACGCAAAGTTTTTCTATTTTCACAGACCTTCAAATATAGAGGACTCATGGTACCTGTATTCACTCCATTCAATAATGATTGGTGAGTGAAAATAAACATTTTCGGTGTTGGCAATTGCGAGACTTACTCTCAGAATGATGATATAATGGTTGTGATCAATCATAGGAACCGGAGTCTGAATTTATCGAAAGTTCCTGAATACGCAGAGTTTCT
Source organism: Eretmocerus hayati (assembly GCA_029851415.1). Classification (NCBI taxonomy): domain Eukaryota; kingdom Metazoa; phylum Arthropoda; class Insecta; order Hymenoptera; family Aphelinidae; genus Eretmocerus; species Eretmocerus hayati. The sequence continues at coordinate 153,372,904 of CM056743.1, read as the reverse complement.
GTCATCTAAGAACATCAAAGGCATCCTCGGTATGTATATATTACAAGCGGGGTTTGCAATGAAATCAATTTTGAATTTCGTTGGATTTTGTTGAGTATCATTCCCTGCACGGGTCGGGTGGTTATAATGAGCATGATCTTCATGGTTATTGCAAACAAGAAGGTTGAGATAGATTTCCCGGATGGATCCGGATAAAAACTTCAAGAAAACGAAATTTAACGACATTCAAAATCTGTTTCAATACAAACCCTGATTACAAGTACCACATAAGACTATTTCTCCCCATGAGAATGATGAAAATATATCAGAACTAGATGTAGATCTGTCCAAGCTTGGGAAACTTCCATAAATCACATAAGGGTTTTAGGGGAGGGGGGAGGGTATTCGATATTCCATGTACCCTGTGTGAGTCAGCAATTTTCTATCAGAAAAATCTTATTAGGGCGAGGGAAGGGGTCTGAAATCACGAAATTCCTCCTTACGTAAGCTATGGACGTCCCCTTAGAATGATCGAAAATCCATGCTTATCATCAGCTTCCGTCAAATCTACGAAATCTTAAATAATAAGAGTTCCACATGAGAATTTTGTAGTCAGATCTTGAATGACATGAATGAATTTTCAGTCAATGGAACTACTGGAGAAGGTCCATCTCTGACAACAATTGAAAGGAAGCAAGTAGCAGAAGCATGGCTAGCTGCTGTAGGGAAAACGAAACAACATCTGATGGTTCAAGTCGGTGGAACGAATCTGACTGAAGTGAGAGAGTTGGTAAGGATCATAGTACTTCATTTCTCCAAACTACAGGGTAACTCTGGATCATTGATCCTTTATTGTAAATATTTCGAAAATTTTGGGAAACAAACAGCATATCCTGCATTCATCGACCAGACTATGATTTCAAATTGAATTCAACTGCCTGTCCACATTTACGTGTACTGTGAACCTTCATAAGAGATCAACGAATTCCGAAGCCTCGGAAAGAATCAATTTTTCATTATACTCGATGGATCAGATCTGACTGTTTGTCTGCTTTCCTGGAAAACGAAATTTTTTCGATTGAGCTAAACAAAATGGAATTGATGCCTTACACATTCACCGAAATTGTGCATGAAGGATGAAAAGCTCAGTAATTATTCGTACGCAGCTGTCAGATTAATTTATAGTCTATTACTGTGTTTGTCCTCAGGCAGCTCATGCAGAAAAAATAGGAGTAGATTCTTTATTGTGCCTACCTGATCTCTACTTCAAACCCACTTCAGCAGAGGATTTGATTGATTACTTAAAACTAGTTGGCCTAGCTGCTCCGAATACACCACTATTGTATTATCACATTCCAAGTTTTTCCAAGGTTGAAAGTGAGTACCTTCATGCTCATTGTTTCTCATATATATATGAAAGCCAATGTGATTCATATTTGTATGTGAAACATTCAATTCACTTAGACTGTAATATAACTTGACGAAACAGGTGAATTCTTGGGATTGAGCCACGTTCATCCTGCGCTTTTTTCAGGAGTAAGAAACTTTAGGAAGAAGAAAGAAGTTCTTCGAACGTGGAAGAATTAGTCACAGATAAATCGCACAGTTATGTGATCGGAACATATTCATTGATGATTGTGAAATACGGGGTCGCATTGAGGCCACACTGATATTTGATGTAGCTTCACTTTGGATCAAACTCACTCTTTTCGAACGTGTCTTGACTTTTCCTGACAGCTATTCCAAGCCCTTGGAAAGGATCTCGTACATTTATCTAAACCATTTCGAAATTATGATAACTCCAACTGAGACCTAGATCAATATTTTCCCTTGGATTGATCAAATATTCATTGATGAATCATTTCAAAATTATGTAAATATTATCAATGTTAGGGTATAGTTAACACCTCAACTGGGACGCAAATCCACCGGTGGATCTCGAGATTTCTCATTTTGCAGCCTTAAACGACTCTTGAGGGCTAGGGAAATATTTCCAAAGACAATCTCCCATGGAAATTCACTTAACCAGAGGCATGAACAATGACTCAAGAAAGATTTGCTCCCGCATGCAGACATGTTTGCTAGAATACGGAAGTTCATTTCGTCGTGAATATATCTCGTTGGAATATGATGAATAAACATGTACACATGTCAGTTTTGGTATCGGACTTGATTTGGGCGAGTTTCCGTACAATTCATGTTTTCTACGCAATAACGATGAATGGCATTGCTCATTCTAAATTCGGTAATGTCCAAGGTATTTGAGCTCATCTGGAAGCTCACTTCGATTCCTATACTGCACGTTGAGTGGAAATTCGTACGGAATTGTAGAATCGAAGTCGGGCTACCATCAATCAACGCGGAAAAACAGTTTCAGCTATATTGAAAAATGCACTCTCCCGAAGGCATTCTCTGATCCGTCGGTTCTGTACTATCGTCCACTCCAAAACTCTTGGCTCTATAGTGAATATATGCAGTCGAAAGAGATTGGATCGAGCCCGCCATTATTAGTGCTTCAGAGATCTGAAGTACGTCAATGAAGAGCTGACGAAATTCAAGCTCAGGTTGGAACCCTCCCAAAACGATGGTCACAGTAATGCATACCTCGAGCAGATATCTAAGTCCAGGTTATTCTGAGGGCTGATAGCATTCACTTTGATGATTCAGTCGATACTATTGATCACTCTCGTGAATATCCTCAGCGTCATAGAAAACTTTTTGGGCAAATTGGTTGAGCCTTCTAAAATCGACATCAACGCAAAGACCGTAGTCAGTCGCCGTGTTGGAAATCTTATGGCGCAGACCAAAATCCGTTCTGGGTATATTTTGAGTTTTACTGAACCGAATCACATGGGATTCTGTATGCATCAATAAAATGCATGTCAGAATTGCGCTACGGAGAGAAAATTCATAAAAATGAAAATAGAAGGTTCAAAATAACGGCAGACTATGGCCTCGCCCTGAGACTATGGAGAGGTGCCGAGGTGATGATTTTTTATAGAGTTTGATCAGCGCGAGTGCTGGAATACACATTTCTACTTCCTGGGAATCTAGACCACACTCGCGATCTCGCCTTTGCGGTGAACGTGATCAAGAAACCAACTCAAAATTCCTTGACAAATGGGATTTCAGCTGTTCTCGGCACTCGATTTTATCATAAATATCATGTTAATCCTTCCAGGGTTCATCAAGCAGCATAGATATACCATCGTGAGCTCTACACTTCTGGAAGTGGCTTTTAGCGGGTAACTCTACCTTGCATGAAACTCACGTGTAATATGTATATTTCTAGTAAACATGGGAGAGTTCTTGGAATCAATTGGTGATAAAGTTCCAACATTTGCGGGAATCAAATTCACGAGCAACAACTTGGAGGAAGGTTACAGAGCCATTAAGAGCAATAATAGTTTTGCAGTGTTTCTCGGTAACGATACGGTAAGGTGATGAAATCTGTGACCCAAATCATTTTCACGAAGCAGCTAGAATGGAATTTATCTCAATATTTTTCCAGTTGGTAGCAGCTGCTTGTGCTATTGGCATGGACTCGTTCACATTGACGAGCTTGAATTTCATCCCAGAACCTGCCATAAGTATACTAGAATATGGTAAAGGCAAAAAGGATTTGAATAGTGCGAAACTAGATCAAGAACTCATCATAAAAGTTGTCGAAGAAGTAACTCAATACGGTAAGGAAGTTTCCTAGCGTATAAAATGTGCCCAGTGATAATTTCCATCCAAATTGAGAATTTCATTCATCGTAGGTAATTGGGTCAACACCATGAAGATTGCCATGAGTTTGACTACAAATTTATTCATGGGTCCTCCTAGAGCTCCCCTGAAACTTCTTCCTCGAGAAGATGTAGAAGCTATGGCAGCAGGTTTGAGTGGATTTGGACTAAAAACTAATCAGACTGCGTTAATGCAATTGTATTGAATGAGTAGTCACCGGAAACTACCCTCTCTACTCGAGGATTATTTGTGGTGAATGATTCTTCTCGAATTTCAAGTATTCTACAAGCACATCATGAGACTATCTGTAAGATCTTCTCCCTTAAAGACTGTATCATAGCGGAATCTATCCTGTGATGGTTTCCTTTTGATCCGTGAATGATCCAAAATTCATAGTCATGCATGATGCATGACTGTTAAATCACTCCCAATACGTTTCTTTTCCTTTTTTTTCCTCTTCTCACATATATACGATAATTAGAATTTTCTTATTGAGATAGCAGCGATTGGTTTATATCATACTCATGTGACAGTCGTAGCTGGGCGCTCGTACTTACAAGGGGAGTTCGGAGTCTCCGGGTCCTGAAATCTCACCAAATTTTTTTTACAGTTTCGTACCACCTAGAATATGAAGAACCCAAAGCAACTCTGTCAAATGGGCCTTCCGTTCAGAGCTACAGCCTATATGACATAAGCATTGCTCATATCGGCCCATGTTAAAAAGTGATATATATAGATATACTAGCAATGTTGACGTTTCTGGCTGTAGCTCTGAACAGAAGGCCCATTTGACAGAGTTGCTTTGGATTATTCATATTCTAGGTGGTACGAAACTGTGAAGAAATTTTGGCGAGATTTCAAGACCCGGAGACTCCGGACTCCCCTTGTTAGTTGAAAATTTAGTTTGGGTCTAGATTACTCTAATAACCCGGGTTTCATATATCTGGATTTTCGTTCATATAGATGAGGAATAGGGAAATGGTGGGGGAGAAATTACGGGTATGGCTCGACCCAGAAAATAATAGATTGAAATATTCATTGATTACTTACATCTGAAGAGGTTATTGCTGCTTCGACGACTGGGGAGAGAGAGAGTTTGCGTATTCGATTTTGGCATTTATATACTGTTTTTTGCAAGGAATTCTGCCCGTTTTTTGAGGGGTGTCGGAGGGCGTAGGAGATTACATCCTTGTTATAATGAACGGTGAATCATTGTTAAAAAGCCTATAAAAATTTGCAAACTCTATCTTTCCTCGTGCCGAGTAAATAGTTATCAAATTAATTGGGTATTCTTAGCCTAATGATTAAATAATTTTCGGTCCAGCAGGGCCAAATTTAATGACTGCAGGGGTCATTCGAGTTCATACACGTGGGTTTAACCTCGTGACAAAAAAAAAAGGAAAACTTATCAAATTAATTGGATATTCTTAGCCTAAAGATTACATATTTTTCGGTCGAGCAGAGTTGGAAAAAATAGGCCAAAATTGAATGACTACAAGGGTCATTCGAGTCCATGCGCGTGATTTCGACCTCGTGCCGTTTTAGACCTTGGTGATGTCCGGTCGGACCTCATTAGTTGATAGGCCTTTGCTCGACTTATTCTTATCGGCAAGTAATATAATTATAATGTGGCGCATTGCCTACCAATATTTGGTTCGTATCATTAACATATGAGAAGATCAAATATCGATGTCCGTTGCATACCTGCGGACGTCACACCCTGCGACTTAAACGGTTACTTGTAATTATAGGGGACCTATAATTAAAAGTAAGCGTATGCCTCTATTGCCTCTCCATTCTCGATAGTTTTTAGGTCCTGTCTATGGTTGGCCGTGGAGGAACTGAAGGAGAAGGGCTGGATAGAGTGGATAAATCGGGACGAGTGATACTCATTTCTTGAGCTGACACTAAAGGGTGGATTCCGTAGAAATTGGTGGGTGCGGTGTTCATAGCCGGGGTTGTCCTGGGCATGTCTGGTGGGTATGATGTTTCCAATTGATTTCCGAAACGGGGGGTACTTAATTGAGGATATATCTTGGTAACGTCTACTGTAAGAGGAGTGTGGCGGAGTGGAACTTGCTCAGCGCTAGTGGGATTGTCCTCCTCGTGAGTTTTTGGTGGTGCCTGACAGGCGATTAGCAAACAATGTGCTAAAGAGCTCCAAACGGCTCCTAGTAGGTGGAGAGACCATCCAAAGGCTGAATGCAGCGCGTATCCACGTAGCAGGATATCTGCTATAGTCTTAATGATGTGGATAATCATAAAGATGGCGATGATTCCCGCGCTGGCTGACCCAAAGGTCATAAAACGGTCCCATATTTTATTCCAGGTTGAGGAGGCTATCTTGGAGACTGCATCTTCGCTCAACAACTTCATTATTCCTCCATCTGGGTTGGTCAATGTTTGACCGTGCATTTCACGGGCCAGGTCGTTCAACAGGCTGGGAACTTCTAACGGGAACAGGATTCTTTCTCGGAGATTGTTGAGGTCCTGGCCGGTGTATATCCCGGTGGTGGCAAGTCCTTCTGGGCTTACGTATCTCCACGTGTTTTTTGTGGCGGGTTTGATCATAGAAGGAGTTTTTGCTTCGGTTGGTCTGGGAAGGATTTTATACCATTGATCGCCTACAAAGTAGTAAGCGGGTAGCAGGGTGTTGCAGGAAATTTCAGTTCCCTTAGTTTTTAGGATGTGGGTTTTAGGTTGGAGGAATAGGGTGGTGTTCTTGAAATTCACCTGAAGTTCTGAATAACAAGTCGTTCCGTGATCCACCTTCACTTCGACTGGAATGCACTTAATTACGTGGATAACTTCCCCGGCGACCAGAGCCATGTACCCAGGACCTTTTATAAGGATATATGCAAATTCATCGGGTGACTGGACGGCAATAGAGAGTGAGTTTTTTATGATCTGACGTTCCAAGTTACAACGATTGGCGAGTACGTCACGGTACAAGGTTCGAAATTGACTTCTTATCCATTTCTCTACATATATAAATTTTGAATTAACATATGAAAACATGTCCATATTCTGTGTTCGGGTAACTCGGTCTCTTACAAATCCTTTCCCGCTTTCGGTTTCGAAAATATATAATCTTGGGTGTTCGGTTCGAATTATAGTAAATCCGCATAAATTTTCGCTACCTTTGGCGGTTAAGGCAAAAGTTACATCGGAAGAATTTACAGTATAAATCGTTTCTGCCTCTCTCATTTCTTTATCTACCATTTTTTGGGAGATACCCTCGAACAGAATCCCATATTTTCCAAACCCGCAGGAGTCGATGGGTAAAGGTGCCCAATAGGTTTGTCCTCCTGCCACATCTATACAACTACCGTCAAGGAGAGGACAAACTGTTCCAGATTTCAGAATGATCTGGTTCCTGTCTAATTCTACGTCCACGGTTTGTGCAGTTAGGGTGATCGTGACAGAGGCTTGAACGAAAACATTGGTCCATGATCCATAGGGATCTGAGAAACCAGTACCCTTACAATTTCCCTCGATGTCAACCCAACCGGCTAATAGTGCAGAGTGCACATCGGGGATTCCATTAGCCTTTAACCCGCTTACAACATGTCCGCCGGGTAAAATCAGCATTCCGAGACGGTGAGCGTCTGTACAAGTTTGCGCACCTAGTCCATATACATAACCATTTGTGTTCCCGTGAAGTACTTCAGAGTTATAGCTCAACATACCACACCTCTTTACAGTACGCGAGATTTCGACTTTACATTGCGTAACCTTTGTTTCCTTGTATTCGTTAATCTGCAGCAGTTGTACGTAAGTTTCGGTAGTTTGTACGTCATCTACGGTGATGTCACATTCGTCGACATCCAGGAGGGATAATGTAGTAACATTGAGTGATCGGGACCCACAATCATAGCCAATTAGGGACTCCGTGAAAGGGCAACATATCCAAAACATAGCGAGGATTCTTAATGGTGAAATCTCTCGGGGAGCTCATTAAATTATTTTCTGAAAAATGGAGTATGTCCTAGAGATATGGTATATTATATGTATACAAATAGATATATATATATATATATTTTTTTTTTTTCAATAGAAATTCTCTTCCTCAGTTTCCCTCTTTCCTCCCCCTTTTTTTGGGAAATATATATATATTTTTTTTTCATGCTTCTAAATTATGTTCTACGGCCACTGGAGGTTCTCTAGGGTTAGAGTAAGTCATGGAAATAGATCTTAGTTGTAAAACTTCCCGTGGTGGGCCTTGCAATTGGTCGTAATTGGGGATAGGAGGAGGGGGAATTTCCTGATATAGGTGCTCTTTGATAGCGGAACGTTGGAGATTCTGTTTATACTGGGTTTGGATTTTATGAACGAGGTCCGGTCCCAATAATATGATTTCGGGTCTGGGTATTGTTTTTTTGTTTCTATTCCAAATTATTATAATCACTGTGACAACTACCAGGGTTAGACTACTAATAACGATCACGCGTGAAATGGTAGGGTTAGTGTTGTTTAAACCCAGGCTCGAAAGGGTGGGGGTTTGACAAGGGAGAGTTAAGGTGTTAACAGCTTCTCCGTGAGGTTCTAGCCGTGACTCTGGAGTGCGTAAAAAACATCCGAGGCCTAGACGGAGGATGCCGATGCCGTGGAGTTTCAGGTTTTCCTCCGAGGTGTTCAGGCAATATAGGGTCACCCGAGAATATCTAAGTACGGAATAGATCCAATCACGTGTCCCGTATAACTGAGTATAGGATGGTTTACCAGAATCGAGTATGGTAGTAGAACAGTTATGAGGAGTTTGGGGCAACTCAGTTTTAAAAATTTCGTATTCACAAGAACGGTGGAGTGGGGTGACTTTCCCGGTACAATAGATCTCAAAGCTTGTATGATGACAATCGTCCAAGTTTTTTAAAAGGATGTGATGTTCGGATTGGCAGTCTGTGGCTATATAATTACTTTTGGTTTGAATTTTCATAAATTGGTCATGGGAGTATGGCATCGGTATAGAGTACATTTGGAATAAAGAATATTCGTGAAGACTATAGGCTGGGAAATTGTAGAATACCTTCAAATGTTGGTCTTCAGTAAAAACACGAATTTCAGCAGGGTGCGCTAGGGAGAACAACGGTATTATTGTAGTCGGGTATCGCTTTTGAATATTAGTTTCGATGATTCCGGAGAAAGGTTCGTTTAATAGGTATTGATTCGTTTCTCCGCGGCTTGCTGAATCTATAATTCCTAGCACCTGATAATATATTCGATTGTGTAGCTTCAGTTTATCAAGTTCTAGTCCAATCCAAGATTGGGTTAAGTCGTCAGCAATAGAGCTGTCCGAGGTATGTGAAAGTGCCTTTCTTTGGTTGGAGATATTTGCACGAAATAGGGCTAATTCCTGAATCTCATCGTGAAAGAGCTCTGAGATTAGGAAACTATTTCGAAGTGAGGGCTCGGCAGCAGTAGATACGCTGAAACTGATGGGTAAAGCGTTGTTTAGATCGCGTTGTATCTGCTTAGTAAGGGAGAAGTATTCCTTTAGTTCGGATAGTTTCTCGCGATGCTCCCTGCAAACGCCCTCCGAGGTGGGACAATTTTCCTCTATTTCTCTCCGTAAGGGTGATATTTCTGAGGATTCGTGGGTAATTTCTAGAAGGGACACCTTGATCCGACCTATCCAATGTTCTGAAGCGAATCGAACTCGATTGCGATACTGGAAATATAGGCCTGGATTTGGAGGTAAAGGGGTGATGGATGTTTGGCTTAGAGTCACGGCTAGACTGGTTATAAGTATCCAACCCGTCAGCATTCTCTTTTTTTTCTCCTTCTTTTTCACCTGTAAATAAGAGTAAAATTTGAGTGAGGGTAGTTATTTCCCTTTCTTTTCCTTGTTTTTTGTCATCGCGTCTGGTACGATATGAGAGATTCTTAAACGATTGGAGTGAACGATTTTACTAGCTTTAGCCGTTTGTATTCTAACATTGTGGTTCCCTAAAACTTCTAATACCTTATGAGGTCCAGTGTAATGGTCCCCAAACTTCCCGGGTTTTGGTCCGACTAATAAGTAGACGTAATTTCCTACTTTAAAGTTGATAGGGTTTATCTTGCGATCATAATATCCCTTCGATTTATATTTTGAATCTATCAAATTCTCGTTAGCTAGAGTTCGTATCATCTAGTTCACCGGAACTAACTCCCTTAGGTTCTAAATCTGTTAGTTGGTTTGAACTACGAGAAATTAAAGGTTCTTTGAAACCTGACAAGTGAATGCAATTATCCTCAAAATCATGGGGACTCTTAGAGTGTACGAGATACTGTGCTCCTAATATGCCTTCACCGGGGAAGTGAAGGTGATCCGGCACAACTTGGAACTCAGAAGTGGTCGTGACTATAGTAAGATGAATGGTACCTATTGTAATATATATATATCGTTCCCTACCCCTTGGATTTCTATTCGTTTATCAGTATCTATGAGATTTCGATTTCTTATGACCCTTTCTCGAACTATATTAACTTCTGATCCAGAATCCACTAGCAACAAGCTATCCTGAAAGTGAGGTTCTCCTGAGGGTCTGATGAAGGGTAACAATCTTCCCGTATCGGTACTTTCGAGTGTAGCTACTCGGGCGGTACAGGTCTTGATGGAGCTGGGTTTAAAATGGAATGCTATGCAAGTGTTCCCGATGATTGATGACTTTTGCTCGAAGTTCAACTTGGCTTTACTGGAAATGAAATAATCTGTACCGAAGGCTCCGTCATATGGTATAGGAAAGCTATCAGGTACGACTATAAGTTCGGCCAAGGCCTCGAGAATTCTCATCATGACAACTCCGGTCGAAAAAGTGGATTCGGTTCTTAATCCTCGAAGTTCATGTGAGGTAAGGCCGTTGATAAGATCACCATCATAGATAGCGGTTCTTTTTATTACGCTTGCTTCAGCCCCACTATCTAGTAAGAATCGGTAATTTCGTTTACTATTGGAAAATTCTAATCTTATGTGGGGTAAAAACGAGTGAGATCCGTCATATTGAAGGTAATAATTCTCCAAGTAGGGTGTTGACTCTGCTGGGATCCAGCGGGCGCGACTCGTTCAATGTCTCCCTTGCCCCGCTCGACTTCGGGAGACCTTGGGCGTTTCCCTGATTCTGTGATTCCATATAGATGCGTTTCCGGCACTCTGCGATGCGGTGGCCTGTTTTTTTGCAATAAAAACAAACTTCTGGCTTAGCTCCGATGTCCATCAAATCTTTACGACAATCGAGAGTGGTATGGCCCAGCATACGACAGATTTGGCAGGCGGGTTCGGTTCGACGCGGGATCGGAACTGGAGGTTTAGGCTTCAGTGTCCAACATTTGTCGGCAGTGTGCCCGATTTTATGGCAAGCTCGACAGGTTACCGGTGGAGGGGAGGCTATTGGTCCTGGTGATCGTTCCTCGGGACAGAGTTTGGCTGTATGTCCGGATTCTCCACACAACTGACATTTGGTGCGGGATGGGCATTGTGTGGCCATATGTCCATTTTTGTCGCACAATTGGCATTCTAATAAGGCTTTTGTTTCAAAAGCAGCTTTTTCGACACAGGTTTCGATGTTGTGTCCCGATTCACCGCAAAACTTACAAGAGGTATTTTTCTTCCTAGTGGGGCAATCGTTGGCCGCATGATCGTTACTATCGCAAAGGTGGCATGCAATTACATTTCTCCTAGGAGGGCGGTGCGTCTGGGGGTTGGTAGATGGTTTGGTAATCCCTCCTCTCAATACTCGCGTAGCTTCCAGTCGTCGTTCTACCGCGATTGCGTTCAGGATCGTAGATTGTGCGATTCTTTGCTCTATTTCTGGTCGTAAACCACGGCGGGTGCATTCCAAGGCATTTTGGTCTGTAGCTGTGTTGAATTCTGCATCGGTCCTTCCCGTATCAAGCTTCCTCGCTTCCTTGATGCGACTACAAAGGTCTCTCATTCGATTGGTGAAAGATATTACACTTTCGTCCTCTCTCTGAAAATCATGGCCTAATTCTCCCATCAGTTGGTGTACGGTTTTTGCAGGTGCATATATGCTCTTGAGATGATCTCGTAGTTTTTCAATTGTATCAAACGATTGTCCGCTTATTGCTTGCCGGGCTTCTCCTGAGATCTTGGAGCGCAGTGATCTAGCAAAGTTTGCTTCCGAACCTGCTTCCAACATCTCCTTAGCCTCGTCACAACCTTCAAGGAACTGGCTCAAAGGTATGTTAGATCCGGTAAATTCCGGAACTACCTTCAAGGCGTCTTTCAGAGTTACCGGTTGGGGAGCCATTTCTTCTTCTGTTATAGAGGATTCGGAAGAGCGACCACTTCTCGGGGATCCTGATGGCACTTTGTTTTCAACGAAGTTCTGGACTTGAATGGTATTGTTACTTTCGTGATTTGATTCGTCTGGCAGAGTATCTATTCGTTCCGGGCTAATCACTGTCGAGGAGAATATGTTTTGTCCGTCAGGGACAGGATCGGGGGAGTGATTCAATCGGCTCCTATTTGCGAAGGGGTCCAACTCTTCAAGATCCTGTTGGGAGAGATTGTATTTCTGTCGCTCGTCAGTACTGAGGTTTTGTTCGTACCATTGATTGAGGTTTGAGGGTCCGGATAGTGCACCGCGCACTTGAAGGGTTTCGTTTTGATCCTGAGCTTGGGCTTGTTCTTGACTTCTGGTGAATCTTCGATTTCTCAACGCTGGGGTTTCATCGTCCATTCGGGGTCCTGATGGCCTCACTGGCGCGAGACAATTGGTAGTAATACGGATTATGGGCTACCCATATGCTTCGACGGAACCTTAGAGAAGGGTGATATCGGGTCGGATTTTCGTTCCGCGGCGGATAAGATTTGCAACACTCGGGTCTCAGTTTTATAGGGTCCGTCATCAGTGTTGCAATGTTGAGATTGTGCAAAATCGTCAGAAGGAGTTTCTGTGGAGAAATTCAATAGTAGTTTCAGACTACAGTGTTCACAGTCGTAGCCTGAACGAACGAGGGTACAAGCTATGTAACAGGATCGACAGAAAGCCGGTTGGAGTTCTACCCTTAAGCGATGGTCATCAGTAATTCTGACTACGTCCAGCTGAGTATCCTCGCTAGTTTGCGTGGAGCATTGATCGCACAAATCGAATCCGAATCCGCCAAACCTTAGTGTGTAATAGGCTTTGACTTGCGGACTTTGTTTCTCACACTGGAATAAAGGATTGAAGACAGAAGTAGCAAATCCTTGATAAGATTTGAGTTGGGCTGTCAAATGCTTAATCAGGCTATAACATTGGATGCATGAAGTGGCCGGTTTCTGGAATAAGTAAAATACTCCACATCCTCCACATTTGGTCAAATCTTCCCAAGCTGTGTAGTGGTGGAAGTCGCTAAATGCTGTGACTATATGTCCCTTCAAGGTTTGCGTAGGAAGACACTGATTACACCAAATCGCGTCTGGAGCCCGATATATTCGGGTTCGATAGAAGATGGGCACATCGGGGTTTTGTGTTGAACACCAAGACCCAGTGTTTACTTCACAAGATAGGGATTGCCGACATCCGCTTCCACAGGTTATCAATGAAGAGATGCTCATTTAGCTTTCCCGGAGGGTCTCGTCTGATTATACCGGCTCTTTAGGGCGGGTCCTATCGTGACGTGTGTAGATCCTAGTGCGATAATGGAAGTCTCGACAGCATTGTTAGGGTTGTGGGTACGGTCCGGATTTGGGTTCAGAGCTTACGGGGCGTTAGTACGCAGAATACGTAGGAGAGGGCGTACTGTATGATATTGAGATAGGGGAATAAAGGGAAGTATCGCTGGAACTTTCACCGGCTGGTCGAATTAAGGGTGACGCCGATGGCACGCCGTTGCCGCTATCCTTGGTCTCGTTAAGAATGCGTCCGGCTGATAAAGAGTTACCGAGAGCTCTCTCTAATTGGTCACACACTGTTCTGCTATGAGGTGACCTGGACTTGGAGGGTTCCCTACTATTTCGTGAACTGACGCGCATGTGCCTTGGGCTCCCGTGTAGCTTAGAGTTGGGTATAGGAGAGCTTGCACGGTTATGGTAACTATTTATCGGTGTGCTCGTTCTTGATTCCCGGAGAGTAGGCGCGGGTTTTTGTCTCAATATTTCGTGCCGAACCAAGTCCGAATAGTTGCGGCTACGATCTGGTTCCCCTGCAAAGTCGTACAGACTTAGTATCCAATTGGCCGCCGATGGAAGCGTGATAATTAGGTCCACCCCCGGAATGCGATATTTCGCGAGGTTAAAGTTTCCGCGACCGAAAATCAGACTACTTACTCTGGATATTATATATCCGCAATATATGGGTCGGTGTTCGGGGAATGGGGATAAGAACGGACAATCCCTGAATAGTTTAAAGAAAGTGGATTCGAATACTGATCGGTCTACGTAAAAACCCCTCTCGTCTTCCAAGAGATATCCCTGTAGCAGCGGATCTCTTTTCAAATAATAAGCCGCTGCTAACAAATTAGGGAGTTGATTCGCTCTACTTCCGCGAATTGGCACGTGGGCGAACAACCAACCTGGCTCTTCGTCTTCTTCTTCAAAGTGTCCCCGCGGCAGCCCGCAAGCTTCTACCGAGGAGCAGGAGGCTCTCCTTAATACTTGGTATCCAGGCTTTAGGGCGAAATAAACCCTAGGTACCTCTCGTTCGATTTCTTGCAGACCGTACCAGACTGCTTTACAATTATTGTAATGGCACTCTATGTCGTTTAAAGTAACGAGGTCTTGGTGCTCCAAATCTTCCCCAGATGCTCTTAGTCGGAACCAATTGAAATAAGGAGTGGTCATCTCCCACGTAAGTGTGTTTCGAGACGGTATTATGATATCGTCAACGTAAAACCGAATAGAAATATCTGGGGTATGTAACTGACAGAAGAGTATTTCAAACTCGCGTGCGTTCCACAGGAGTTTCAGCTGTTTCATAGAGCTATACGGAGCCCTTGATATTGGAGCAACTGGCGTTGATTTTCTGAGCGTGGCGGTGCGATAAAAAGAGGAAAAATGTAACAGTGACCTTGCGAATAGGTCGGTATTACATACGGATGACTCGACGGCAGAATCGACACTCCGCGACAGGCTTAAACAGGTAGAATTCGACTCCGCAAGAATCGTAACGTGGTGCTAGTCTAATCCAATCGCCGTTCCAAACCTCATGTATGGCTTCCCAGATTGTAGTGTGTAGGGATCGCTCGGGATGATAGATTAAGAAGCTGCAATAAAAACAAACGCGCCGACCGGTTGGGGAAAGTCTCAACTGAGGAACCGTCTCTAGGTTGGTTTCTACACAGAAGTACTCTCGCGAGGGCAGGCTGGGCCTTCTAGTTTCAGGGAATTCGTAGTCAAATGAGAAATCTAAGGACTTGGGGGCCATTCAGTATTCCTTTACTACGGACGTAAGAACGTTATTACTAAGGAACTGATGTATGCTTCGGGCGTAGGCAAATTTTGGGAACGCGGAAAAGGTGCAGATTCTACAGGTGGATATTGGTCTTCGTTGGAAAAGGGTTTGGTTGCAGAGGCCGCAAGTATCTGAAATTCGTTCCCTGAAGACGCGATCACGATTTTCCCAGAGAACGCTCCAGCCAATATGATCCGGTCCTAATCGTGGTAGGCTACAATCGTGACAAAAGAATTCTCTTCGAGACCAACTATAAGTTATTAGCCCTTTGCCTGGCTGAAAGCGTACACACGTGGCCGAGTTTTGAGGGTTGTTTGCCATACAACGAGAAAATATCTTCCCCATAAGAAAGATTTCGGGCTATGATTGTGGTTCTCACGGGTCAACTGTTGTTTGTCCTCTCATTTACCAACGTGGGACTTATCTAATGAATTAGGTCTATACTCTAGGAGTCGTTCGGGAGTTCAATCTGTTTCCTTACTTACGATGAATAATTTGAATTCTTGCTTCTGATGCTTGATCGTGATCCGGTTTTTTTTTTCTTCGTGGCTTGACTGCGTGGTGTTCCTAGGCGCGGTGTAGTTGTGAAGTTCCGTACATGTGTTGATATAGGATTTCAGAATGGAACCTGAGGAAGGAAAACCCAATACTTGAGTTTGTTATAATGGAATAGTCATCAGCTCGGAGTGATGCTTCGAGAAAATTAGTTTGACCAAACCAAATCCTCCTAAAGATGTATCAAAAGCAGAATCCTTGAACTAGAGCTAGTGCGTGAAGTCATAACATAGAGGTCTGAGAAATGTTACGACGCTATCGGTGTAAACTATATCCGTACGAAGGGCAAAGGTGGAATAAAGGTAACAGAAAAGCTCAAAATTTCATCTTAGAAATTTCATACGTATGGTCTGAGATCTGTCGGATGTTGATATTTCCGTAGCTTATCCCTTATTCATCATCGTGAATTTATGGTCCATACATCCATTCATGCAAATGACGATTACTTCATCGATTTGTGCTATGGTAAATGATTATTTGTGAATAATTGAGTTAACGAAGTAGGGGGCGATATTTGACATTGGCTCGAGAATCTACTGAAACTTCTCTATCACCGAACGATCAATGTTTGGAAAAGATTCAGAAGAATTTCCATAAAACGAATGATGAAGAAATGATAGGTCCACATACTTTCTTTAGATCATTTTTCGGATTAGATCTTGAAAGATGTGAATTCCGAGAAACGAATAGAAGATGGATTGTGTCCATAACCAGCCTAGTGAGATGAAGATTAAATTTTTATATTAAATTTCACATTGGTATCAATGTATATCGATAGAGAGTATCTCGATGTAGGCTTATGCTATCGTAGTTTCGAGTTATCGGAATTTTAATGAGTATTTTACAAGTGAGATAAGCTGTCTATTTTACTGACTCATGACAAATTGGACCGGATCTTGGTAAAAAGACATTTATTTTCTATTGATATATCTTTCGAATTTAGCGGCAACTTTGGGTTAAAGATCTGAGCAAATTTTTGTGCGAATTTTGTATTGATATTCTATTAAATTCGTACAAAGTTTGGTTAAGCGTTTCACGGTATTTTATCGAATCTAGGTGCTGAATTTGAACGGATCTTCTGCGAATTTAATAAGATATTTTCCCCAATTTTGTGCGAATTTTGTAATTGATACTTCTGCTAAATTTGGGATGGAGTTTCTGCGAAAGTTGAGCTGAATCTGGTTATAATATCTCGCTAAACTTGGACGAACTTGACGAAAACTTTGGCGAAATTTGAGCTAAATCTGGTTACTGAGTCTGAACGAACTTTGTGTTGATACTGAATTCGAACGAATTTTGGTGGAACTATTCTGCGAAATTTGAGCGAATTTTAGTCGAATTTATTGAATCGGTTTACGGATTTCTGACGAAGTCATTTTATGCCTTTTGTTAGTTGATGGACGGGCGAAATTAGAAGATATACGGAATCTTTGCTGCTCTCTCCCCGTTTTTTTAGTTAGGTGAAAGGGGAACAATGGATCATGGTGATCAGGGGGAAACTGTATGATCGAAAATCATGATTACTAATCCCCCCGGGGCCTCCATTGTGACAGTCGTAGCTGGGCGCTCGTACTTATTTGAAAATTTAGTTTGGGTCTAGATTACTCTAATAACCCGGGTTTCATATATCTGGATTTTCGTTCATATAGATGAGGAATAGGGGAATGGTGGGGGAGAAATTACGGGTATGGCTCGACCCAGAATATAATTGATTAAAATATTTATTGATTACTTACATCTGAAGAGGTTATTGCTGCTTCGACGACTGGGGAGAGAGAGAGTTTGCGTATTCCATTTTGGCATTTATATACTGTTTTTTGCAAGGAATTCTGCCCGTTTTATGAGGGGTGTCGGAGGGGGTAGGAGATTACATCCTTGTTATAATGAACGGTGAATCATTGTTAAAAAGCCTATAAAAATTTGCAAACTCTGTCTTTCCTCTTGCCGAGTAAATGGTTATCAAATTAATTGGGTATTCTTAGCCTAATGATTAAATAATTCTCGGTCCAGCAGGGCCAAATTTAATGACTACAGGGGTCATTCGAGTTCATACACGTGGGTTTAACCTCGTGACAAAAAAAAGGAAAACTTATCAAATTAATTGGATATTCTTAGCCTAAAGATCACATATTTTTCGGTCGAGCAGAGTTGGAAAAAATAAGCCAAAATTAAATGACTACAGGGGTCATTCGAGTCCATGCGCGTGGTTTCAACCTCGTGCCGTTTTAGACCTTGGTGATGTCCGGTCGGACCTCATTAGTTGATGGGCCTTTGCTCGACTTATTCTTATCGGCAAGTAATATGATTATAATGTGGCGCATTGCCTATCAATATTTGGTCCGTATCATTAACATATGAAAAGATCGAATATCGATGTCCGTTGCATACCTGCGGACGTCACACTCATATAAGGAAAAAATAGATGAAAATGCCAAGATGGAAGACCAAAAATACCATATACTAAAATTATGCCCTAAGATTAATTGTCCTAGTTATAGTTGGATCTGTATTGTGTTGTATCACCGAAAATAAAAAAACAAATTTGGAAATTGGGAGGAAACAGAGAGATGAACAAATCTTCGATTGTTTGAATCTGGAACCGGCGTAGTCGGTGATGAGTCGAATAAGAGAAGATGAGGTAGGCAGCATCTCATGGTGATGGGGCGCATGGAGGGGCCCTACCACCCTCTCAATTTCCATTTGACCGTAAAGTATGTGGATATTTTGGGATGTGACTCGGTATAGACCTATAAACACGTCAAACTCGTTGAGTAAGGTATTGACTCCTGACAGTTATTTGTTTGGTCGAGTGGTGGGGGCTAAATTTGCGAAATTGATTCTCTTGGTATATAACCAACAAACTTATGAACTTTCAAAACCTTCATTCATAAGCATAGATTTTCGCAATGGCTGAGATGTCTGAAATGAAAACAAGAAAAAATAAACACTCGTAAGACAATAATATCCCGATGTGGAGCGGAATGCTTCTGTTTTCAATGCTTGGAGCTTCATCAGCTCCTCTCCTAATGCTCTTGGTCACACCTACATCTTATGCTTTCAAAAAAATATACACTGAAAAAGATGATTTTCTAGCAAAATTCTCAATAAGGTCGTATTGACGCTGCATCTCCGAGACTTACTGAAAGGGGTTCAAGGATTCCTTTTGGAATTCCGGAAGTTATATTGAATATCGAATACGAGATTGTTGAAAGTACCGCCACAAAGCAAAATCAAAATGGAAGCCGAGTTGGACCCAAGTTCGACAATATATCACGATTTGCGAACCATCGTTGCTTGGAGAGACTGCCCTACAAAATAAGATTACTGACGGGATCTGCAGGTTTAGCGAGATTATATCGTGGAAGTAACTAAATTGGGTGTATCTAACTTGCCCCCATATGTCAATCTTGGGCCACACGTAGACTTTCCCGATAATTTCCTTACATTTGAATAATTTCTACGGTTCCCAAGGAAAGATTTCAGGGTGATTTTTCTCTTTATCTTTCGCATTCGTACAACTCAGAAATTACTGACAGTATCACGTCCAGTAAAACCTATGTCAAGTTTTCAAGCTCTTGCGATCTAAACGGATTTAATTACCTTTTTGTAAAAGAAACAAAAAAGCAAAACAATCCAAAATCCATTTTTAGAATTGCAAACTTGGATCGAGGGCTATTTTAGCAGCAAATTACGGAGGTGCCCTGTGAAACAATGAGGTCAACATCGGAGAGTACCCAACATACCCCATATGGGTATCTTGAAAGGCCGTCAAGTTACAACTTTTTACAAACCAGGACGTCTTTGTCACGTCAAGATAGATCGGAAATAGCGGTTTGGACGCGCAAAAAGCTCAAAATAGGGGTTGCACGGCAATGAAAACGGATGAGAACGGTTTTATAGGGGAGGTTGCGTACACATTCATGTAGAGTCCCAAAACCTCACAAACTCTTTTTGCGAAAATTGAACCAATTCGTATCCAGTTCATTGAAATTAAACGTACTTCAGCTCGTTCTAAGGGTGTTGAGGCAAGTTTTGGAGTGAGTTACAGCATGTTGAGAAATATTGAAGTGAGCCAAGGTTATTGAGAATGGCTCAATGAAAAAGCTGCTCAACGTACTGACCAAAAATGTTAGTTCCCTCGGCATTCTCATAACAGCTTGGGATATAACGATGTACGGCTTGATCTACTGTTCAGTCTTCCACCGATTATTGAAATTCTGTAATGTTTGAACAATTAGCGTGACCTGCATTGTTTTAGGAATGATTAGGTTGACCTCCGAGTGTTATTAATTAAAAATGGACTGAATTGGGTGATATTTTGCAAGTAAGTTAGTTATTGATATAATAAATATTTTCGAAAAAAAAAGATAATTCAGCTCGACTAGCTCGTATGAATAGTAATGAGGATTCATAGCATCCAGATGTGCAAGAAAAATCGGAATATGAACATTTCCCGTGGTTTTGGGCACTCCTGATTGAAATTCATTTTCATACATCAAATTGTCAGTATTAGCCGAGGATTCTCATCCCGGTAAGAACTCAGGAGTAATATATATGACAGATACACTCTCTATATTTGCAAGCTCGGATTTTTTCCCTCCTTGGAATACTAAAAAAAAAAAAAAGGAAAAAGATTTTCATATTACATTTTTCCTGATAGTAAAACCGAGAATATATTTGAGATTCTGATTCAAGTCGTGAAGCTCGGAATTCGAGAACCATATTTTCACTTAGCTAGGCACGTGGTCTCTGATTGTTTTGGAATTTTGAATCCTCAAAATAGTACATTACGCGTCGAGTGCTGGAAACATTTTTTCCTTCGGGAAACCAAGCTGGACGTGGGCGATGGCACCGTCCAGCTTGGTTTTCCCGAAGGAAAAATGTTTCCGCACGAGACGCGTATGCAGTTTTATACGTCTGTACGCAGAAACAGCCTGTTTCCAGGCCTCCTCGCGCAGCGAGGAGGCCTAGAAACACGCTGTTTCTACGTATGGACGTATAAATCATTTATTTTTGCTCGTTTCCATTTCTTCCTTGGATACAAACGTTCCAAACTCCAACATCAAGTAAGATTCGCACTCATTCTACATATAACATTCGTAGAGATCTTTATTCACGACTTAAGATCAACACTCATAATCAAAGTATCCCTTTTTCAAGGTCTAGAATTGAGAGAAATTTTGCGAAGTTCTGAGGAATTACGAAAAAATTCTCAAGTCCGTAGGGCAAAAAATCCATACAGAATCTAGTACTCTTTACTCATGCAAGAAGGAAGATATATTCTTTATTACGTAAAACGTATAGTAAGCTGTAAGAATGTGACTGTGAAGTTGTCCAGTGAAAATTGGCCTGAAACTCAACCCATTCAAACTACTCAAAATCAACGCTTTATCGTTTGGTTGAACAATGAATCCTATCAATAATGAAAAACAAGGGCTATACGGTTCCTATCGCGAGAACTCACACGAAACGAGTTATGACTTCGCTTCGACGAGCAAGCTCCGAACCATTCTGTTCAAGTTATTTTACACGTATCCTGAGATATGTACACTTGGTGTTGAAGTTTTAGATCGAGCCGTCGAATCACCTTCCTTATTTCCAGAGATTGAGGGTCAAAATAGAAGTTTCGTACATCGTTTTCCCTTTATTCATTTGAAGACGCTTTTTGGAGCACACAAGGTGCAATTTAACGTCCACTTCCGTGCACTGTTATATATGCAGTTTGACTTATACCGTCAGCCCCAGCGTCTAGGTAATCGTTGCGGAGAGTATTCGCGAATTTTTCCCTCAAAATTGCGACGGGCCCCTTCGCTAAGATATTAGTATAGCTCCGGTACCCGCGCAATTCATCGAGTAGACAGCGTAATTTGACCTCTCACCACCAGATGGCTGTCTCTAATACACCGTTCGCAAGCGAAGCACCTGCCAGCATCGATATCCACCCGACGACCGCTTGGAACAAATCAGTCCGCACTGAGCAGCGGACTCACGCGCCTCTCTTGGCACCAAGAGCTCTGGTCCAAGAGATGACTCTAGAGTCTGGTCGCTGGCAACTCCTCTCTGTTCATGGGTTCTCTATCGACAGATGAGAACATCCAGTAGACGACTTCTTGATAGCGCCAATAGTCGCACCAGTCCGCGACACCGACACACACTTTTAGCCCGGAGGGAACTCCTCCGTGGTAGTAGAATCGTACACCCTTGTCGGCTTCCTGGGAGCCCCAGGAGTCGAATCCCACACACCGGCTATGCCCCCGCGATTGACCCAGAGGGAGCTCCTCCGTGGCTCTATAGTACTCCGTATAAGCACATACCATGTATCCACCGTTCATTGGGTTAGACCGCATTGGTAATACACACGTCCGTAATGGATATCAGATTCCTTTTTGACTATTTATCATTTTTGACTATTTGTAAATATGGTTTCAATATATCTATTTGACTAAATTGAACGCTGCCTCCAAAGTCTTTAAACGGACCTAAACCCTAACTTTCCTGATCCTAGTGAATCCCTCGGTTACAAAATGCGATATTGAACCAACTATTTATCATAAGTTTCTGACAGAATGCTTAGTTCAGTCCCCGAGCCGCCTCAATCTTGGTCTGCCTTTCCTTAGATCAAACGTCCAAACCAATTGAGACTTGTACGCATTCTTGACAGCACTTAAATATTATTGTAATATCCTCAAAAGCTTCACGCTATAGAAAGACATTTAAATTCCCATGAACATTAACAAATTGGACTTGACTGGCGATTTGATAGATTTCGGAATTTGTTTCATTTGAGACTCAAAGTTTCCAAGGGAGTATTGGGATATGCACCTATCATGACTGAAAAGAAAAAAAAAAGACATTTTACCCGTAACGTTAACATTTTGATTGCAACGTGTGCTACTCACAAGATCCTTTCGAGGAAGAATGACATCTGAGCATCTGCATCATGGTATTTTTTTTTGATAGTGCTAAAATTTCGAAGGTATTGAAATGATGTACGGTCTCGCGGCTGGGCTTGGAAAAGTGAGATGTATCCGGAGGCTGATAAGCTTGTCTCTGCGTAAAATTTACCTGCATAGCATGCGTGTTTATATACAAAGGACCAAAATTTGAGTGAGAACAATACGTTACGGGTATAGGTCACTTTCTCAAGCGTGCAAGGGTTATAGAGCGTTGAGCGGCGGTCGCGTGCATGCCAGATGAATTAGGAGAGACCAATCAATTACCTGCCTACGACGCTCGCGAGGAGACGACCGTGATAGGGATGAGTCGAGGATTGTGCCGAATGACGGTGTCCAGAAGTGCAACGCGCTGCTGTTCCGTAAACCGTAGCACACCTCTGGCGGAAAATACTCGGACGCTTCTGAGATTTTCGGTTTCTAATGCGACGGCAGTGGACATAAAATGTTCAAGCCGGGCGGCATTCTCCATTAGCTGCTCTGGAATCACAATTTCCTGTAGCGGTCCGTCAGGTCGGAGCTTAGCATCTTCTGACGGGCGAAATGGTGCCATGTTTTGGTATGCAAATTCTACAGAAATTTACAAAACTGCGGATTTTGAGCTTCACAGGAATAAATTTCTTGACAATACAATTATTCAGAATTTAGAAATTTTAGGAAGTTAGCGGGCAGAACATAACAAGAAATTTGGGGGTTAGGAAACGAACAAAAATTATCGGATGGACAACCAAAACAACTAGGTAATGTCATGGAGTTATCGCCTTTTCTGTCGAGTATGGAATCAAAACTTTTATATTCTACCGCGAACCTTGATAATGAGGAAAACGGGATTTGGATACGATCCAAATCTCACCTCTAAATTAATTTCTTGGATACATGACAGAATTGTACAGATCATCTAAAGTGGATTTTTTATTGTCGGTGTACAATTAAAACGTATTAAAATCGAATTTTCTCGGGAATTAGGATATTTTGAGATAACCGGGATTTGGATGTGATCCAGATCTCGCTTTCAAAAATTATCGTTTTTATGCATACGAGAGTTGCAGAAAATCATTTCAAAAGAATTATTGTTGTCAGAATGTGATTGAGATATATTAGCACCAAATTTTTTCCATAGAATAGAATATTTTGAAAACCGGGATTTGGATAAGATCCAAATCCCGCTTCCAAAAATTATCATTTTTAGGCATACAAGAGTTGAGAAAATTATTTCAAGTGAATGTTATCTATTAAAAGGATGTCGGATACCCACATTGTCGAGTTTTCGGATTTCTCGATGAATTTTCGAGATATCGGGATTCTACTAAGTAACGCCGATTCTGTATGGCTCATAGAATCGGCGTTACTTGTTAGATTTTTGATGTCTCAAAAATTCATCGAGCAATCCGAAAACTCGACCATGTCGGTAACTGCACAATTTTGATAGGACTCCGACATCCCCCTCAAGAGGATGTGGGGACACACTGAAGTCGGTTTTTCAGAAAATAGGATATTTTGAAAATCCGGGATTTGGATGTGATCCAAATCCCGCTTCCAAAAATTGTCGTTTTTCTAGGCGTACAAGAGTTGAGAAAATTAGTTCGAGTAAATGTTTACTATTAAGAGGGTGTTGGGATACGTTAATGTCGGTTTCCTTTCAAAAAAATAGGATATTTTGATAACCGGGATTTGGATGTGATCCAAATCCCACTTGTGGAACCGACAATCTGGAGTCATGCGGGATTGGGACAAATGATCCCGAGTGGATTTTTATTGTCAGAATGTGGTTAGATTACATTAGGATCGGTCTTCTGAGAAAATAGGATATTTTGAAAAGCCGGGATTTAGATGTGATCCAAATTCCGCTTCTGAGAATCATCATCCTTTATGCATACCTGACTTGCACACATTATTGTGGGTGAATTCTATCATCAGGGATGTAATTGGAGTGTAGTAGTGTCAGATTTTCTGGAAGATAGAATATTTTAAGAAAACCGGGATTTGGATAGGATCCAAATCCCACTTCTGAAAAATCATCATTTTTAGGCATACCAAGGTGCTTGCGATACTTTGAATGAATTTCTATTATCGAAATGTGATTAAGATATATTAAAAATCGGGTTTTCACGAAAAATAAGATATTTTGAGAAAAACGGGATTTGGATGTGATCCAAATCCCACTTCTAAATATTACCGTTTTTGTGCACGCCAGAGTTGCACGTGCCATCTCGACTGAATTCCTATTATCGAGAATTGATTGAAATATGTTAGGGGTCTAGTTTTCTTGGGAAATGAGAATGTTTGAGAAAAACGGGATTTGGATGCGATCCAAGTCCCACTTCAAGAAATTATCATTTTTGTGCACACAAAATTACGCGAACCATGTGAAATGAGGATTTTATTATGAAAATAATATTGGGATATATTTGAGTTGAAAGTTTTTCCTCTTTTCGGTCCCCGATGCACCCTCAACCTTTTTATATCATGGCGGGGTAACGTTGGGGCACGGAGATGAACTATAAGAAAAGTGAAGTCTGCAAGACTTCATTTTCAGTAGGGGGGGGGGGAAGGAGTATGTGAAGGTGAATACATACCTGTAGACAATTTGAAAGAGAATAATTTTTCATGCAAACTAACAATTTTTTCGAAGGTGAATACATACCTGGAGATAAGTTGAGTTAGGACAAATTAAGTTGGAGGAGAATAAATTTCCATACAAACTAACACTTTCCTTTCGCTGAAATTTTCGGTCAATGCTGAAACGAATGTCACACTTGCATAGGTGAGGAAAATTATTGAATTCTCGCCCTACTCAGGACTGCTGACTGACATACGAGTTGCACTCTCACGCAGTGAAAAGGGCAATAAATCTTCCTCCTCGTTGGATGCGTCACCCAATGCTGTTTTCGGATGCAGAGCCATAAATTCTGAACGCAAATGTATGTTCAATCCTATAGTAAAGAACCTATAGCGCAACAAGACCCAAGGGGTCAGTGGGAAGGTCTCTTCTCATAGAGACTCCACCTTTCCAACGGAAACATCATCTCGAGTTAGTCGGCTACAAGCACGCGGCTAAGACGGCCACGAGTAAATTATCTCGCGAAAATGAAGAAAATTGGAATAAAAAGTGTCGCGAGCTTCAAAGCCGGGAATCTTCAGGAAATCATACACAGTGATGGAGAGCTATATGAACAGCCTGTACAGAGAATAATCATGAAAAGAAATCGGGAAGACCACGTGAGGCTGGAGACCACCACATATACGACATCAATCCCGGATCAAAATCTGCAAAAAAATTGATACTGGATTCCACAGAAGGCCGGGATGTACCAAAATAAGATATTGAACTACGAGAATAGCATCACCTCAAAACCAAGCGATTCGAATTGAAAACATAGATTCCGATTCACGATAGATGAACCAATGCGTCACAGCAATAACATTTAAACATCTTCTCATCAAAACTCAGAATAAGGAGAGGGGGGCGTGTCAGCATAACACATAGTCGTGTGAACTTGGAGATTTTCATTAGCTATGTGTGAACCCTCGATTACGAAGGAGGAATCGATGCATGAAGTTTGAAATATAAACATGAACAGGATGTATATACAAAGATGCAATGACACCAGGCTCCGATATCTGTCTAGCGGAAACGGAGAAAAGCCTCTAAGTGTTCTCAGCAATAAAGTTGAGAAAGTTTTACTCAGATAATAACTGACCACGACTTCGCCTGCGGACCAGGTGACTGAAATATTGGATCATGCTGAATCAATTTTGACCTTCTCCCATGAATTGATAAGTTATTCATATATGAAACTTGGATGATTCTAAATATGTTCTATTAGATGAGCGTTGTGACCAATAAATGAACTTATCAACTAACAAGACGCCTAATCTTTATCTCCACACGGATATTGTGAGAATTTGCTGGGTCTCAAAATACCGGGAAACCCAATCTCGACCCCTAAAATTCTTGACAGAAGTTGCCCCAAATCTGCATGGATTATGCTACTTGAATATATTCTATAGGAGAGATATCTTCACTTGATCTGTAGTCCCACTC
Organism: Eretmocerus hayati; assembly: GCA_029851415.1. NCBI lineage: Eukaryota > Metazoa > Arthropoda > Insecta > Hymenoptera > Aphelinidae > Eretmocerus > Eretmocerus hayati. The sequence goes on along the minus strand of CM056743.1, from coordinate 153,346,268 downwards.
GTAAATTCATCGAGCAGAGTGCGGCTTTTCAACCACTTGCGCACAGAATAAATAAATGACGGAATTACCGGACATTTCTATGTCAAATCGAAACAATTTCTTCTTGGAAAGTTCTGCGTCAGATCAAAACGAATTAACTTCGAGATTCTGAATACAGCTGATTATTCAGAGTTAAGAAAGGAAATTCAGAGCTCGTAATCAAATTGGAAACTTTGAGGAAATAATTACATTAGTTTAATTGAGAAATTAAATATAAAACGAATCAAGTATTATAATACATCTTAAGATGGAGTTTTTCGAGAACCTCGAACCTTTGTCTGGCTTGGTGGCCGAGGCAGGCCCCTCTTACGAGCGCTGGGCCTTTGAGAAGGTTGCTCAATGGATCTCAGCATCTACGAGGCACGAAGGGCCCCGATAGCGGTGAACCTCCCGCTGAATATCCATGATCCTAGAACAAAAGGCCATCACAAGGATGATTAGGTAGGTCGTAATCATGACGCAAGTTCTAACACGCGACGCGGACATATAAACGACCGACAGTGGGCCCAGAGACGAATTCATTAAACACGACAGACTCTGAAAGATGAATCTGTAATTTGAATGTTGAGATCGCGACACTATAGGTCAAAAATAAACAGGACAGACTGAAAATAGCGTGAAACCTCGTCGTTCGGGTTGTTGATGTTTCTCTCTCTCTCGCTCTTTCTCTCTCTCTCTCTTTCCCTATCTCTCCGCATTGTCACGTAGATACTCATCAGCCAAATAAAGAATTCATTAAGCAATACCAAGGAATAGATCGAGTCAATCAGAAATCAAGAATTTAGGTATACGATGTAATATATATATATATATATATATATATATATATTTGAAAGAAACAGCTGAAAGCAGCAGAGGCAAGCAGAAAATGGAAGATGAGTCGATGATGCAAGAAGATTGTAGATCTGAATCGGAGATCTTAGTACTATTCTCTTCATTTCTTTCTGACTCTCTTCATATTCACGAGCTTAATCTACCTCAATCATAAAGAATATCAAATTGCACAAGGATCGTGTATAGGTATAAAATATGAATGCTATGGTACAGAGGTCACATTGATTAAAAATCTAACGACAAGATAGATTAACGAAATACAAGATTAATCAGAGATTCTTCATCCTGGTATGCAATCAACAATCGAAGTTTAGGTACTGCTTGAAAGATATCATGAAACAAAGGATAGGACAAAGTAACTGATATAGCGACGTAGGAGAGCGATATGCGTATAAATTGACAGTATCTGAGCCTTATAGGATAGGATAGTACTTACCCCTACCAATAATTGCAGAGAGCGAGAATTTTACCATGATGTCGTTTTTCAGAGAAAGGGAAACTTGGAAAATAACCACCTGTTCCTGTTCGAACACGTAACGCACGTTCAGTTGGCGCGATGTAAACATGTAGCTACGCGTGCATGGGATAGGGGGGGAGCAGTGCATGTGCACTGAATCGAGGGAGAGGGGAGAAATCTGAGCGCTAGATGGCGCCAAGTGACTTGAGAACGAGCATTGGAACTCGACAGAAATAATATCGTGCAAAATATGAAGGATTAGAAATTCAGTCAACGAATATTTATAAAAATGAGTTCACTCCCCAAATTTATTCTTGGATATTTGCCAAAACCTTTTGAATTCCGAGAGTTCTGGTTGCATTCACACAGAAGGCGCAACTCGATTTATGCGCTGCAGCAGCAACCACCTGTGGCGTAGGTGGGAAAGAGGAACAACGACTGAATTTTCGAATGATGGTAGAATTTTGCACGTCTTAAAATGATTCAATTCAGCGATACTTGAATAAGGGCACCGTCTAGTACGAGCTATTTTCCGGATTTTTATACTCACCATGATCTTGTGGAGCATGATTTGGAATGAGTATGACCCGATACTCTTGCAGGTTTGGCTACTCGGTATCGCATGAGTTTTAAAAGATGGGACCTATATGGATTCAATTTTTAAGGAGAAGTTGAAACCGAAATTTTGCAAATAGGATTTGAATACGAAATCTCGTTTCCGGAAGATCTTACGTTTTGGCATTTGCACTGAATCTATGATGCATAATACTCGAGCTGGATAATTTTTTCTTCCCAACAAAAGAAAGCTGAACGGAATCCAAATATCATTTTTGGAAACATTTGATACGTGGCAAATGAAACTTGAGGACAGTAGGACATATTCAGGGAATTGGAACTCGATATTTTGAGGAAAATCATGCGACTCGGGAGCAGAATCACACATCTCATGGTTTTCGACTATGAGAATGCTCTATGAGAATGCACTTTTTCCTATGGGGGATGCTGTTCTGGCCTGCGAATATTTGCCCCACATAGATGGCGTCTGCTTATTCAGAAATGCCCACATGCTGATTCGCATGAGGAATAGAGCCGTGTAAATGTATGTGACATCATTGCTCTGATTGATATATCTCCTCTCAGCATACAATCCCCGTTGAAAAATGAAATGTAGCCAGAGTAATATGGTCGCTAATTTTACGTTGAGTTTAGAGCGAATTTCTGTCGAGTTATTGTTTTTGCAGGCACATTTGTACGAGATAAAATTGACCACGAGGACGATTAGAAAAGTATCGACGCAATCACTGGATAGGACAACAGGACGAGACTTACTCCAAGGCAGAAACAATACCTGCTCGACTATGACTCAATTATTTGACCTTGGATTAATTTATGAATGAGAATGATTTTCATTCAACTGCATCAATATATGCGACTAAAATTGATTATAACTCAAAAGTATAATTTAATTGACCTTAGCTAGTGGTTGGGAGAACTCCGTGATAGAGACCAATAATCATATGTATAGTCATGTGGCGGATTGAGAGGAGCTATTCAGCGCACAAGAATAAACGAGCAACCCATAAGGTGTCATGGAGCAGGTCTAGCTCCATGCCTTCTAGTAGCTATTGCAAGATTCGATCCAACAAAACGCCACTAACGGCACGTGCAAGATTCAATAGCTGTGACTCAGAGGCGCCAGTCTAGAGCTTTCTAGAATGTTCGAGAACGAGCGCAATTGCGTAGGAATGCGTGAGCATACAGGCGCCGACACGCATTTTACCGCAGCACGAGGACTAGTATAAATACGGTACAAAACCCGCGGGCAGCGCTTCTAGAATCTCAGTCGACCACGTAAACTCGCAGCGTAGACTCCGCGATTAGCAGCATTCCAGGACGAGTAGTCTCAGCCCTTGATACTCTCGTACCATTGTAGAATCAGTAGAATAACAAACAGTTGTAACAGTCTCTCTCTCGGATTCATAACTTACCTTTGAATAAAATCTATACTGCACTCAACATCTTGGACTTATCATTCAGAGAATACCTCGCACCCCAACTTACTGACCCGACGGTCCGGTAAGGACAGAATAGAACCCATAGCACATGAACCTCAAGGACCCTGGTTCATAGCATTACTACCTCATTTATACTACCTCACCAGTGTACTTCGTCAGGTGTGACGATATTATTCAACTATTGTATCCAAGGATAAATGAAGTTCCAGTTATATTTACTCGCCGACTACAATTCCTGGAATCGAACCTACTGCCAAAATTGTCACAACATCGCCATCTAATCGACTATGGGTCGTAACAACTGGTGACAGCGGTGTCTGGGAATCGGTAGAGTGATCACAAAAAGACTGGAGGGGGCATTGGCCTGCAAACATTTGGAAGAATAGACAAATCACTCACACGTCAACTGGAACAGATCGCCAAACAAGCTGCAATTCACGGTATTCACGTCAACACCAACATCTGCAGCTCGGCAGGAAAACCACCTACGATTCGAGTACACGGCATCCGCACCATAGAGGTCTAAACAGACACGTCTCCAAGACAGCCACGCTACGCTACAAGATACTCAGCATTGAAAGCCGCACGTCATCAGTCTCAAGACGGAAATATTTTCCAAGCAGCGACAATCTTCAAGAGGCAGACATCTTCAAGCATCGGCATCGTGGGACCAAATTTCAAGGAAAGACTAGCTCAAGCATTATTCGATTCATATCGGATATGCGGTGAGATGATATTTGATTGTGAGGCATAGATCTGGCAATTCGGCATGGTTAGTAAGAGATTTTCGAAACGAAACATCCGGGAAGAGGTAGAGGGCATTAGACGAGCGTTGGTTTTAATTAAAATAGACGGTGAGAGAATTTCAAAAGATATAGATCTGGCGGTTTTTCTCATTAGCGAATTGACAAAAGTGAATGAAAATCTATTACGGGTTATCGAAAAAATTATTAAGGATTAGAGGGCCGGATTATGTCTAAAATCGAGGAGGAATCAAATGGAGAATTATTAGAGAAAATCGAATCGACCGTGAAAAGTCAAGCTAACATTTTACGAGAAACGGCAAAGGACGTCGAGGACATCAAACTTTTAGTTACGGAACAGGAGGGAATAAACAAGGAGTGTAGATCGCGATCAGAAGTACAATCCAGCGAAACTGGAAATTTCCCAAGGCAAATTGAGGAAATTTTGGATTTATTCAGGGGTAGTGTAGCTGCAATTGATGAGCAAATTACGCGTTTGGAAGATAAAGTAGAGACTTTGCAAAACATTTTGGATCTGGAAAGAAGCGATTGATTTGTGTGGCGTTGCAATACAATGAATGGCACAGAATTGCGTGAGAGACTTAGAGAATTCATTCGAGGTCTTCAAAAGCAACAACAGCAGACAAAACAAGTCCGTATAGAACTCAAAAAAAATTCAAGCGTTTATTAGATAGCAATTCGACGAAAACGAGGTCTGTGTACTGAGATCGGTAGACAAATTTAAGGAGATAAATAGATAATTGGCTGGCAGATCCTGGTGTTCATGTGAAACCCGTGCACTGCAGCTCGTTCGATTATTTGCTCCAGATGTGTGCGTGACTTGTTTATTTTGCCAAATGTCTGCGAGTCAATGTCCTCCTCAAGTTTTGTATCGATCACTACGCCGATTCCCAGACACCGCTGTCACCAGTTGTTACGACCCTGGGGTCGGTTAGATGGCGTTGTTGTGCCAATTTGGCGGTAGGTTCAAATCCAGGAATTTATAGACGGCGTGTAGATATACTGGAGATTTATTGGTCCTTTGATACAATAGTCGAGATAATATCTTCGTCACATCTGACGATATACAAGAAGTGAGGTAGTACACTGAGTTGGTAGTATAATGGATCGAACTATCTATATTGAGATGTTACGTTGAGAGATGCCGAGTACACGTGTGAGCGATCTCGACAGTGGTCGGAATAGAATAGAAGTGTCGATGGCTGGTTTAATCCGATATTTATAAGCTTTTCATGAGGAGGCTTGCGCGCTGGCTTAACACGGAAAATGTAGTACTTTGTCATGATCTGGATTATTTGATGGCGAATATCTCTTGAAGTGTTTTGAATTACTATTACTTTTCACATGATAATGAGAGTGCGTTACGTGCGTGATTTAGCACCGTTGAAATACTCTAAACAATATTGCTCCAACATTGCTAAAATGAGATCTATGGAACTGTATAGTTCTTTATGTATAAAGAACGAACGTCCGCCGTTTTTGGTCTGGGTACAACGTTGTATTATTGATTTGACGTTCTGCACGCTTGATTATTAACCGATATGTTTGATCTTTGGAGTGCTGTTAATCGGGTAGACTGCGCCGTAAAAATCTGGAACTAAATTCCCGGTACGATGTATCTAACGCGAGTTACGCGGTGTCACAAGCAGGTTTTTATGGAGTATCAACGTTAAAGCGCTGGCAAGCTATACTTTTGTATTTTAGCGCGTCGCGCCTGTGCACTCACACTAGTGCATAGAATCGTGCGTATGTGAGAGAACTCGCATACGTCACGATTACATAGAACTCACCTCACTTGAGTGCGGTATCGAATTATCATAACTCAAATCATGTTAGGTTTGCTACTATCAGATGGAGGCAGTGGTTTCAAAATCACAAAAAACGACATATTCAACTAATCGCAGAAAAATTCTCAATCTTAGGTTCTCAAAACGAGCGCCCAATGTACAGAGGTGATAGAGCTTGAATCATGGAAACTGCCCAATTTAGGCAGGTGCCCAATGTACACAGGTGCCCAATTTAACAAATTTTACTGTACTCAAATTTATTGCTCAAAATTTTGTAACTACTTAGCAATGTTTGATTTTCATTTGTTTTCAAGTTTGTGATGAATTCCATTTGCCACGATCTATTTCCTACTAAGACATCTCCATGCCAGTTGGCTTATCCTCGCAGAATTTCTTTGATACTCATTCCTTCAGTGCTCCTACTATTCTCTTTCAGTTATGTACTCCGACGGTGGTTGTATGTATCAGCTGCACTTTCATTCAATAATCTACTTTCAAAGTAGCCTTGTATCATCAAATTCTTTCACTTTTACGTAATGTCCATTCTTATCCGTACAGAAATTCCAAGAGTATACATGATGAATCTTGTGTTGGGATGATGATGACTTGGAAATCTTGTGAAAATAAAAATATCCTCAATTAGGGTAACTTTGACACACTATTGTAACTTTTGAACACCATTAGGAAAATTAGTTGCACAACTACGCTTGTGCATGTAATGATTTGTTTGATTCGGTAGCCACTACAGCGAAGGTACTGGGGGAAAAATACGAGTGTTACATACCATGAATGGGAAACATTGGCTTTGAAACCGAAAAATCAATTTCTCGGACCCCAGCGTGGTCGAATGATTTCAAAGTTATTCTAAAGTCACCCCAGTTGACAGTGTACCATATTTGATGCAATAAACTGGGATATGTATCATCAATCATTGATTAGATCACTTTAACTTGAGTCCCAATATTCCATTCAGGAATTGCTCAAACTCATCAGTTTCATAAAAAACCAAGAGACTTTGAAATTCATAGCAAACCAGTTACCAATGAGATGATGTAAGAACATCGAATGAGCATCAGATACATATGATTCACTAAGAAAAGTCTGCAGCCTAGCGCAACGCGTTCATAATAATTCCTTTCGAAGTCAGGATGCGTCTATGCGATATTTGCATGAACCGAGTTTGCGCTCGACTTTCTCCAAGCGTCATAATTCGCCACCCGCCTCCACCATACCACCTCCTTCTCTTTTCTTTTGGTTAAATCGTTACTTGGGACATGAGAAGAGTCTTGGGACTGCGACCCACGATTAGCCTGAGCAAAAGGCAGCATCATCTATGTGTACTTATATATACTTATATGAGTCTCTGCTCCCGGAAGACACGTATCTCGAGGCGCATTTGAATGCAACGACACGTTTCTACTCATCTGTCTTTCTACTCTCAGTCTCTCTTTCTCTTTCTTTCGTGTGGGAAAGCAAAATTGATGCGACCTCACTGGAATGTAAGGTGTAAGCACCTATGTACACATGAAAATTCAAGATTTGGCAAAGATGCGGTGAAAAAATCCACTCAGGTCTAGGGCTAATAGGTTATGGAGTTGCGACAAAATCTGAGACATTTTTCATGGGTTGAAAGAATAATTATTATTAATTAATGTCATATCAATAATAATACAATTTTTTAATATAATCATCAATCTATCTATTCTTAATACAATATAATATAATTTTTCTTCCTTTCTCTCTCTTTCTCTCTATTATAAAATAAGAATTCTATTCGTTACAATAAAGAGTCATGTACGTTCAAGTCGGTACAATATTCATTCGTTCATTCATGCAAAAAATTCTCCCATCTTATAATCATCATCATCATCATCATCATCAAAAGACCTTACAAAGACGAATACAAGTTAACGCGCTTTGAATTTGTGGTGTGTGAACCTGTGTGGACTGAAATTCGTGTGTAAATGAATGAGTGAGAGTGTGTGTGTGTGTGAGCGGGCGTGTTTGCGTCAATTTATTTGCAGTTTGTATTTGCATGTATTGATGTGTATTTCAGTGTATCTTAGTCGAAGAATCGCATGTCTGATAGTACAAAGCGAGAATCCGATCAAAATGAACAAGGACGGATCAGCGGCTCGCCGAAAATGTTTCACTATGGTTATTTATAAAATTTTTATCATAAAAAAAACTATTCACATTCTGCGCAAATTTACGACTGCACAAATCTTTTTTCGTTATCATACTGTTCTATTGCATCGTACAAACTTTCTTAATTCTAAATTAATATTCTGCCATTCGGTTGGCCAATTCATCTCATAGGAGGCTCTTTTAATGGTTTTTTTAAGCCTTGAAATAATTTTTTTGATCAGTGCTTGCGATGCACTCGTAAATGCAAGGTAATTACTTAATCAGGATTTTAACGATTGAGTTGAGATAAATATGATCAGCGAAGGGCAGAACACAAAGTACAAGAAAATATAGGCGTTAAATAGCCACGCATTTCCATCAGTATCACAATGTCTCGTTTGAAGGAACGTACAAAAGCCTGTTGTATTCTCAAAATCGAGTGTGCGTTATTCTAAGTCATTACTTGAATGTGGATGAAATTGTTTATCGATGAAAAATTTTTCAGCTTTTGAAATTTGTTTTAGTAAATATCCAATCCAAAACTTGTGAAAAGTTTGAGAAAAAAGCTCTCAAAAAGAATGCTAAAATTAAAGGTTTCTGTAATGAAAATTATTTCAAGAATTTCAAATTTAGGAGTATCAGAATCAAAAAGGTTCTAACTCTTATCATGAGTCAGTATCTAAGATAGCATTTCAGGTCAATAATATGCATTCAGTATTTATATCATCAGTTTTGCACACTTCGGAGTTTGAATCAGACTCGTCGTCTTCTCGATTAGGTCGGTATCTTCTAATAAAGTAATGCAATTTAAGATTGCAATCGTACAGGCTTAGTAAAATTAATAAGTACAGGCTATGTACATATGTACAACGATATAACAAATTCGTAATCATTAGCTTAGCGTTAGACAGTCATGTGTCGAACTGATTTCAATAATTCATAAAAATCATACTTCTCTCAAACATTCAAATTCACATGATATTATACATAATTATTGTCACGAGACATTTTCATTCGGGTACATGATGAGTTTGACATTTTTCTCGACACACATGTCTCTCAGATTCAAGGAGTATGGGGTTTTCGTGAGTTGAGAGTTCAAAACTGCGCGCATAATTCGCTTGAAGCGAAGTAAAGGGCAACTACAAATACAACCCCGCAAGTTTATCACTACACAATTTTCCACAAGAAAAGTCACAGTTTCATAAGTCACGATCAACAGAAAATAAAAATTTCCAAATGACAAAATAAAAATTCGACGCAGTCGTCGACATATATTCACCTAAACAAGATAGAAGAGCCATCCTTAGATCACACGTGCACTGTCATCATATGATGTGGTGGCGTATCCGTGCCTGGATAAGCCGGTGGTGGCGGCTCTTGTAACCTAGGTTTACTATATGGTTTGTGTGGCGTCTCCTCGTATCCAAAACTGGCTGTGTTGTTGCGCATCTCAGCGCATGGTGGTTTGTATAATGGCGGTAGTCCACGATGCCTCGCATCGTCACATACCATTTCTAGGCTTTCTTCAACAGGACCGAGAGGTCCGATAACGCTAGGTCCAGGTCCTACTGCTGCGCATGCGCCAGCCATTGGCCTTACTACCGACACTCTTGGCTCCATCGTATCGACCGCATGTTCTTTGAGTGGGTTAGCATACCTTCGTAGGTTCTCTTCATTTTGTAGGTTATTCGACTTTTCGTCGAGGTCGGCACGATGCCTACTACTACTGTGTAGCGAAGTTTCGCTGCCCGTTGCTGCTGTGAGTCCAGAACTTCTCAGACGAGCCGATCGCGCGTACCATAAGCCCAGTAGTAGTGCTAGAAGTAATACAATTGCAAGAGTCGTCACGAACAGAATTAGGTAGTCGCCACCAGGTCCTGAACCACTACCGCTAGTGGCTCCCCCTGCATTGAGTAAGGTTGTCTCAACCTTGACTTCGAGGACAGAGGCGAGTGCGAGAGGCCCGTTCAAGGGCCTACTCAGAGTTTCACCAAGGTCTCTTGCTACTGCCGAAGCTGCCTCTGAGTAGATAGTTAACTCGAGGCTGTCATTGTCACCGGGCTTCAAATCGCACAGGAGCACCAAAGATTGAGGCCTTCTTGGATCCGCAACGAGTCTTCGCAACCGTCTGCAGAGTAGTTCGACACTCGTACCAGGGCTCAGGGCTTCACGCCTCAGAAGAATTGAAAGCCTTGCGCAGTTTGGTCCTGGAATGGCTTGACCTGGCCAACATGTAGGGGGCGCTGGCAGAGCTGGTGGACCTACTCTACGACCAGCCTCAACGGGCCCACATTCGCCCCAGGCAGGACAGGGTAACACTAGGCAACTTTCTCCAGGTGCAGGCACACAAACTTCATGAGCTAAACATGAACTACCGTTGAGACAGTTGGCAGCGCCACACCAAACATTGCTACATCGCGTTTGACCAGATCGGCACTCGCAGACATTACAGTCATCATCCCAACTGGAGGCTGGACAACCTGGACCTGAAGGCGTTCGAAGCTCACAACGAGGTCCACCTCGACCTGGTGGGCACGCACATGTGTAGCTAGCTATACCGTCAATACAGGTCGCGCCAGCTGCGCATGGACTGCTGGCGCATTCATTGACGTTAATACGGCAGTCTGGACCTGTGAAACCAGGAGCGCATTCGCATCGAAACCAGTTAACTCCATCGACGCATCGGCCTCCGTTGAGACAAGGCAATGGTTGACAGTCGTCGACGTCTCTCCGGCAATTGGGCCCTTCGAATCCTTCACGACAGATGCAGCGATAACCACCGTCAGCTATGTTGACACAGGTGGCGCCATTCTCGCAGGGACTGGAGGCGCAGGCTGCAGAGGCTATGTGACAAGCGGCACCTTCCCAACCAGCTGGACAATGGCAGACGAAGCCGTCACCTCGATCTTGGCAGGTTCCACCGTGACGGCATGTTCCTGGTTCACAATGACCACCGCGCAGAGCACAAGTTTTGCCCTTCCAGCCACCCCGGCAGATACACGTGAAGTCAGCAGTGCCATCTACGCATGTGCCGTTATTTCGACATGGCGAGTCCGTGCACTCATCGACATCTGAAATGGATATAGAAATTAGTTAGTGTCAGATACAAGATACTTTGAGTAATAAGTTGAATGATCATCTCAACAAGGTTTGTCGATAAATTTTCCAAGCTATCTGAATCAAGGCACACCGAGGTCTGAGTATCAATACTAAACGAAAATAATGGGTTGGGTGCCGTCAGTTCAACTCTTACATGCTCATGTTTTTCCTTGACAAATTTTGACTCAACTCCAATTTCTACGGGGATGGCAATATTGATTAGTAGTTTCCACAACTTTATAAAAAAGAATTTTTTTCCGGCATCGTTGAACTCGTACTTCTTAAAAAAAAGTCCGGAAGGAGTGATTCGATTAGGAAATCATGCCACAAAGAGTTAATACAATGTACTTCAAATGTACATCCATAGCTGTACATTTGAAGGTTGTTCAAATGATTAGGAATGATTGTCGAGCAAGCTGGAGAGATTGGTCAAGTCTTCGGAATTCAAAAACCATCTAATCTGCAGTAGAGAATTGGACTATAGAATCACTCATGGTCGAAATAGTAATCCATGTTTGCGATCCCTTGTTCACAAGACTTCACAAATTGAGTTCAGTTCACAACTACTGTATCTCACTGCGATAGGATTTTGCAGCGAAATTGGAAAATTGTGATGAGAGTTGCTTATATAACTTATGGAAAGGCATGCAATCGCATTGGGTAGGAGAGAATGATAATTTCACAAGAGCGCTAGGCTTGTAGCGTCCGGTGAAATTATGAACCACACACAAACTGATATTATTTTCAATAAGGCACATTCTATAGGTAATTCAGAACAAGAATAACTCTTCAAAATTTAGTCTATATCTGTGCCAAAAAAGTTACAGAGTGCCAAGTTGTGATCAAGTTCAGTCCATACGTAGTCAGGAAAAATCATTGAGTCTCACGACGAGATTCTTACCTTGGTCACAGAGTTCACCGGTCCAACCTTCTCTACAAATGCATTGGAATGAGTTGACCAGATCAACGCAGGTACCTCCGTTTAAACATGGATCAGCTCTACAATCATTGATGTTCTCATGGCAATGAACACCAGTGTATCCTGGATCGCAGATACAATGTCCTGCGCTACAAGTTCCTCTTCCAGCACACGGGGTACCTTCGCTACCGCAACCAAGGCCCTCTACTGGTACTATTCCATACTGACTGATATGTTGGGCTACTTCTGAACAATTTTTTCCTTGCCATCGCACTGGACAATGACAATAATAATCCGTTTGAGTATTGAAACATTGGGCTCCATTCCGACATGGATTTGGACTGCAATGGTCTCGATCGATTTCACACTGATAGCCAGTGTAGCCAACCGGACAAACGCATTCGTAAGCGTCGACGAGGTCACGACATTCGCCACCGTTCTGACATGGTTTTGAGGCGCACTCATCGATGTCAATTTCACAATCTTTGCCTGAGTAACCTGGAGTACACGAACAGTGGTAATCGTTCACAAGGTCAATGCAGAGGGCGTCATGCTGGCACTGACCAACGCAGTCGTCGATGTTCCGAGTGCAGTTCTTTCCAGTGAAGCCGCTTCGACATTTGCACCTGTTGGATTGAAATTGAGAGTTAGATTCGAGGTTTGGAAAATTTGATTAAGGTGATATTTCGATACAGTCTAAGCCGTTAAAAAAGGACTGCCTGATCAGTATGAAATAGTTATTATCAACGAACATGATTTGAAGTAAGGTCTTTGGGATTTTAAAAGTGAATTTTCAATTTGTGGAGGTTTTAGAAAATTCAGTACGAAGATGTTGATTTGAATTCCGCATGAATCAGACTACAAGTATGGAAGTAAAATCGAAATATGAAGTAATATGATCAATATGAGGATAACCTGAGCCCCAAGGCTCGCCCGACCGATCTTTCATAGCCGTAAAATATCTTTTTTAATCAATATCAAGACTTTCTCAGATAGTTATTTCTCTCGTAACGAGAATTCTCATAACTCACATTCCACTTAATCAAATCATATTTCTCATAACTGAGCAACGTCGAGTACATCGTTGCAGCAGCAACAGCGTGTCAGTTAGGCCAAGAGTAAGAAATCGAAAGTAAGCTAATTAATTTTATCGATAATTATCCATAATTCATACTCCAATCAAGAGTGAATTGAGCACAGGATTGCCAATGTCGTAATAACGTTGCTGCCCGTCACGAGACTCGTTGCCCATCCAGTTTTACATGTGAGGTACACATAATTACAATCTATGAGACTTCAGCTATGTTTGCTTCAAAATTTTGAATCACTTCCCAAACCGTGCAAAAAATATCGTCCTGTAAACGTTCTTGAATTCATCGCGTACTTGACCAAAATCTAAATTCACTCAAGCACAAACTGACCATGCATACCACGTCTTCTATCTAAAATATATAATGTAGGGCCTAAGCTATATCCAGTTTACCCACAAAAAAATTAGAGGACGCGAGCTTTCGCCTGCTAAATGAACCGACATAGTGTAGGCGCCTATGGGAAAATCGCATCGTGCAACTTTTTTTTGCGTCCCTCTTGAAATATATATATATATATATATAGATATATAGAAGATATCAGTGACGGTCAAGTCTCTGACACGCGGGCTTCTTGTTATAAACTTGCTCTGGGGGCCCTCTTAATGAGGAGAGTCCGGACTCTGAAGGCGACTGAATGAATGTATGTGGTGAGACAACCGACGCCGGACGACACCCGTCCGTCCGCCACACTGCGCGTAATTGACACTTTTGGACTTTGCCGGTCCTATATCCTCTTCACTTTGCTCTTTTCGTCCCTTTGGATGTGTCTCATCGTTGAAATGTATGCGTTATATAAAGTAGTGGATTTACGTCGTTTCGGTGCAGGTTTGCAGTTTACTAATTGAATCGTCGCTATCAATTAAAAAATTGTGCTCTTGAAGATTTTCTCAGCTTGGAGATAAGCGGAATTTCATTTTTGAGTGGGGTTACGATGAAAATGAAATCGGAGCGAGTTTTGAGACCAATTAGTGACGAGTGGAATGCACGTTTGTTTTTAAAGATGATGTTCAGTTTTGATGCATTTGACTTTTATGTTGTTGAAACTGTGTATCGAATTGTAAATTATGATTAAGAAGCGTGGTTTTAGTGGTGATTTTAAAATTTACCCAGCTTGGGCACAGGTGCATTTAGCTGACGATTTTTTCGAGATTCCGAGGCTTGATCACTGTGAATGTGAGCTCGAGAGGTTCATGGCTTATCGTTGTCATCTCTATGAGCTTTGTTTTGCATTTCAAAAGTTGCGAATCTTATCTGCTTATAATTTATTCTTGACAAAAATTTCACTTTAGTAACAAAATGCATATTTTATTGTCATTGATTCCTACAAGATATCGTGATAATCTACTGAATATGAGGTGATTGTGTCAGGAACTAAAAGATTCAATTTGGGACGATGAATCAGGGTATGAAAGGATATTGGTGTTTCCAAACGAAAATATGATTGGTTCAAAGCTCCATTCTTCCGCCAGACTAATACTTGAATCGGTGAATATCGATCTAGCTGATTATAATACAGAATACATAGAATTCGTCCAACAGGAAAATTCATCAACTACCAAATCTATGGCAAGAGCCCAAAAAGAATAACTAGTTTTTTTGTTAAAAGAATGAGAAATTCCTTGCTCAGTTCTTCAGCGATTGCAAGTTGAAAGAGAAATGTGACAGATTATTTATGCTCATTAGACATTTACTCAAATGAAATTTTTCAGTTTTGCCAGAAAAAAATAACAACATCAAAATCAACTTACGTGTAGTCTCCAGCATAATTATAGCAAGTGATAGAATTCTTGCAAGGTGACTCCTTCAAAGCACACTCATCAACATCAAATTGACATGTCGTACCCTGCCAAGCAGATGGACAATGGCATGTAAAAGCATTGACTCCATCCATACATGTACCACCATTGAGACAAGGTTGCGAAGCACATTCATCGATATCAGTTCCACAAGTTGGTCCAGAATATCCTTCAGCACAATGACAAATTGGCGTTTCTCCATCTTCTGTACAAGTAGCTCCATTTAAACATGGACTCGATGCACAGGGGTTGTCAACCGTTTCACATGTTGGTCCAGAAAATCCTTCTGGACAAGTACATCTATACATATCTGGTGCTGTATTTTCACAAGTTCCACCATTTTGACATGGTTCATGAGTACCACAGTAGTTTAAATCTTGGTCACATAATATTCCACCCCAGTTTGTATCACATATGCATTGCCAACTTGAACCATTGCAATATCCATGTTTACAGCCTGGATATGGGGTACATTGATCACATAATTCTCCTCTCCAACCATGACGGCATTTACATTCGCCTGAGACGTTGCAGTGTCCGTGTACTGGATGACATCCTTCTTTGCAGACCGCTGTAAATAAAAATTTGGGAGTTAGTATTGTGTTTTGGGAATTTGAATGATAGTTCCTCTTGGGAAATTCTTGGAGGATTGGCACTTCACGGATTTACATTTTGGGGATGTATATCGAAAAGAGTGCAATTTATGGACAGAATTTCTTGTCCAACTCAAGGATTTTAGATTCATATCGCGATGATCAGTTTTTCTAGTTATGGGCTAGTTATTCTGCAGTAATGAGAATCATGCGACGATGGAATTTAAGAGAAAATATTCCTCAAATTGTTCCGAACTTTTGATATGAATGTGAATGTCATGGCTGAGCTGAATAGGAAACCTCGTGGCCATATGCATTCTGAGTGAAAGGATCGTCAAAGATCCCCGTTGACCATCCTATTTAGCCCGTTAAAACCACTCATAAGGGTCAAACTCTATCCAGGCAATTTTACAGCGCGAAAGATGATAATATCTGATAAGAAGTACTTCCGTATTTCAAAAGACCACTGAACTTTGAATTAATAAATATTGTTTTGACTGACAAAATAGTAATCTACGACTTTAATGTTTCATTATTGGAGACAAATATCCAATAACCGAATTCGTGGGAAAAAACTGTAACATTTTCAAATATTTCCAGCATAGAAAATCCACCAGTAAAGTATGTACACTGCCCAATACAAAAGAAACTAAAGAATTTTAACATTCCATAGCCCGTTCAACTGGCATATCTATGAAACGCATTCTTCTGAAAGCGCGCAATTTTTAAAATTGCAAAACATGAAAGAACACTATACAGCCTATAGCTATCAAACAGCCCGCACGCGCGTACTTACAACGAAGCTTCTATTTTCCAAAGCACGCGGTAAACTTTCATCGCTCGCTCCATCATATGCAACCCGCAGCTCGTAAACTCGTACACATCTATAATATAGCTCATGGAGAACTTTTTCGATCGCGATTTGTGAAAATGTGAGGTAACCACGTATTCTTGGAAAATAATTTCCATTTTGCGGTTCGCATACTTGCATACAGACTAACACACACATAAATACATACATGTTGCCGCAAATTTTTACCCACAAATGTCTTCACGTCATCATCGTCGTCATTTCAGATTGTCATTGTCGCTAAACCGCATACATATCGTCGTTCACTCAAATGATTCGTTTCCATAAGTGAAAACCGCGCGCTCTCGTTTGAAATTGCCTCATAACCCACAGAGAACATTACATTTAACTATAGTAGGCCTTAATCTACACCAATGAAATCTTTCAATCTTCCTGTGCGGGCTAGACAAAATTAATCAGTCTAGCAACTATGATGATGATGATACGAACACTCATATTTCGCGACGATACTGAGTTATAAAAGGCTTTGCCTTGGAATAGAAGTCGTTGCCCGTGAAGAGCGAAAGACGATATATATACGTAAGTACGTACTTACATCCATAGTTGCACAATGTAATCCGCGTCCTTACATACATATATCGAATGTCCATCATGTGAGACGGATCATAGGTAAGAAGAGATTTTCCAGGTGACCATGTGTGTATGTATGTGTTAATAGATAATGTGTCCAGAATCCGTTGTGTTCTTTTGTGTGTGTGTGTGTGTGTGTGTGTGCGTGCGTGTGTGTGTCATTTCTCCAGCACCAGGAGTTCTTTATCAAGTGGATAGGTGTATTAGAAGATATAAAAGCATGTGAGAGTGATCGGGCGCCGGCGGATAGTACGCATGCGCATGCGCATAATCAGTCTCTGTGCGTACCTGATATCCACGCGGTGACATAATTACCAGCACGTTTTCTAATTGCGATTTACGAGTGGCGTCCAATTACCCATGTTACAGCCTCACCACACACGTACACCAATACACATAGACATACACACACGCACGCATACATACACTATACACACGAGTAAATGAGAGAGAGAGAAAGAAAGAATACATCAGTATAATGCAAGCGCGGATTCCAACCTGTATACTATCTCTCGCTTTGCTATCAATCAGACGCCAGAATATATGGGAAGAAATGCTTATCTCTGCGCATGCGCAATCTAAAAATTCACTCTGCACAAGGTAAAAATGACCACATTACGATCTTTCTCGTGTCTCGAGATGAGTATCGCATAGTTATGTAAAGAACTGATGCTGAGAAGTTTGAATTCTTCTCTCGCGGTCATTGTTGACCATCACAAGATAATGCCCTTGAGAGTGAGCTTGGTTAGGGATCATCCATGAATCACCCGCGAGATTTTATAATATCTTACTACTGAATACACTCATCAAAAATCAAATTTCTCGTACAGGTCATGCATCTCGAAAGAATAGGAGGAAATGAAATATCATCAAAATTTTTGTTCAAGACGAAGGTATTTTGGTTCATGGTCAGTCCCTAAATGTAAGGACAACGGTTTCGACGAGTCAAGCGAGCCGATTGTTAATTAACGCAATCCTGAAAGAAATCGGAACGCGAGAAAATCACGCTTTTAACCATGAAACTGTATAAATTCAAAGGTTATAAGAAGGTAAAAAGAATGTGTAGAAGGTATATATAAGGTCCGAACGGCTATTGTGCGTCAATTTTAAGTATGCGGTGGGATTGTAAGTTTGTAACATACCTACGTCGAAGGGACAAGTGCACACCAGTAAAGTAAACTCTTTACCGTTACGTCACGCGTGCGGGTCGCGCGAGTATATTCTGTGCGGAAGCAAACGGGCCTTTTCTTTGATTAACGCTCTCTTTTCTCTGGTTTTGCCAGTTGCAACTGGACGACAAAACTTTTGCTAGTTACTTCTTCTGTACTCTATTCCATATGAACAGTCAAAGGATAATTTGAAATTGAAATGAGAGGAATTAGAAATGATGGAGAGTACAAGTATTGAAAAATGTTTCAGTTGCAATTGTAGAAATTGTCCAGGTTGTCATAGGTTACTTAAAAATAAGTAAGAGTAAAAAGAATTTTTAAGAAACGCTTTTATGAACTATACCAAGACACTATCTTTAACTTGGAATAGTGGAACACCGACAGAAATCGTCTGGAAAAGAAATGTACGGTGTGCGAGGGTGCAGCCCTTGAAGAAAAAGATCTATGATGAGTGTCGTATCTTGTATTCGAATTTAGGCGCCAATGAGACGGGTGATGAGCACTAGGGTCACTAGAAGGGGGTCTCGACACGGTTCTCCCACTCCTGGGTAAATCGCCGCCATATTCAGACAAACTAATACTTTTTGTATACCTATATCTACCGGATTTGTCTGAATATGGCGGACCGTGTCGAGACCCCCTTCTAGGGACCCTAATGAGCACTGCTCACTTCAGTCGCATCGATATCGATCTTCGCACATCCTCCCTAGCCCACGCTCACATGCCCGAGCCTGCCCAAACACGCGTGTACAAATATTTGACTGGATAAAAAAATTTGGATAACAACAGGCGTGCCGAGTCCGCAGATCTAATTGAACTCGGTTGAATGCAATGAAATCGTTTAATAATGAGCTCCAGGGCCATCAGAGTCATCAGACACTGACGGAACTGGACGTAAATATAACCTCAAAGATCTGACAATTAAGCCGGTAAAGTCACTCGCGACTGCTGACAAGACCGAGGGGATTTCTTAGATTTCCCCAGAACTTATAAATTCATGACTGTGATTGGCTGATTTGAAATGCCGCTCATGATCATGATTGGCTGTTGGCGGTGGGCCGGAAGCCAAAAATGTACATCGCGAGATTTTTCTAAGCGGAAAACTAGATCGAGGCGAAGTGCAATAAAAGCGTTTAAAAAAGACTCCTTTGGTACCGGGTCTAACTTATGTTTGTTTGAATTTCCTGTGACGTTTAGTCAGAAGAAGTAGATACATGAAATTTAACTTGAAACCTAACAAATCTAAGATCTCAGGTTACAAGATTTCCATTGACCACTGATGAAAGTCAATTATTTTGGGTTAAATGCGAGTGACAAGTAGAGGAGAAGAGCTAGACACTGATACTTTTCATTTTTCCCGCATCACTTTGCTAGTGTCTTACATGTAAACCAATATAAGTGCCTTCCATCAATAGAGCCAATTGAAAGTTCATAACCCATCTGTACAGAGAATTGAGAAAAATCTGAATATCCGCATATGACAAGTCAGTTCAATTCATATGCTCATACAGTTGTAATGGAGTCTTAGGCCAATCATTATAGCCACACTCGAATGTAACCAGTAGGTTCACCTTACAGAACCAGGAAATCATTTCACCCTATAGAGATTAGTTCACAATCTAACTACCTATACTAACTCTATACTCAATCCTAATGGAAAAGTAGATTGAAAATCGTCTCAATCAACAAGACAAGACTACCGAGATCATCTCATTATCCCTGTACAACAACCTAACCTCCAAATTCTAATCTCAACCATCAGTACCTCTCATTACATATTACTAGAATCACATCACAACTCTCAATCAAACCAAACGAAAACGATTTTCTACATAACCTATATATAACATGCATATTACATCTCAAAATGTAATTCAATTGATATCAAAGTACATGCATACACTCTCATTTCAGTCAAGAGAGAGAGAGAGAAAGAGAGCGAATCGAGAGTGAATCGAACGCGGATGAGATTTTTTTCTCTCTCTCTCTCACTCTCCTCGAACTTTATAGAAGTCTCTCTCTTCAAGCTTGAGGGGCACATCTCTTGCGTAATGCAATCCTTTCGGAGATTTATATATATATAGAGGAACGAACGATCTTCATAGTATAAGTCTATCTCGTCTTGGTTATATTGGATGTTATAGAGAGAAAGTTGCACATACTCTTATATATATATACTTCTATGCGAAATGTGATTTTCATGTTGGCCGAGATAGGGCTTCCCTCGAATCTATTGCCTCGGTTTTAACTTCGAGAATCTTTTAGTATGTATGAATATATAATATGAATCAGACATCAGTCTATTGGCTGTCCAAAAATCAGAAGAGCTGTCAAGCATGGATCACCCGAAAATCAATGTTTCGTTAAATAAGATGGGAATGAGTATATAGAAGATAAATTGGAGCGTCTGTCTGAGCGAGACCTCTTCTACTTATAAGTTTATAGTGTCTACTATATAGATGGATTGCGGAACGGGTGAACTGTCTTGGAACGTTTATACGTTGATTGATTTGTTCGATCATCTTTTTAGAGGTATAAGCCACCGTCGAAAATTTGATAAATTTTAGAGGTTAGTTTCTTTCAGCGTTTTTCAATAAAACAAGGTTTGGTGAGCGCTTACATTAGCAAATATTTCAATTTTACGCGCCATATTCAAGTTGTCGAAAATTTTACTCTGTTACGGGGTTCCTTGCATATTTTTTGCCAAAATGTATCACTTTTGTATAAATATCAAAAATTGATAATAAGTATCATTCCCGGTTGATAATGAACTTGCAAGTGCATTGAATAGATGAATGATTTCAAACCGTCTCTTTTATACCAACTTTTACCTAAATTCTTCATAATTCAAATTTGAAGCAGAAATTGAAAAATCAACATGAACTTGTATATCTTTACATGTGAACCCACCCCAGATACAGCACCGAATTCAAGACATTGATTCATTTATATTTACTATCTTCTTGATTTTCTAATATTTGCACGAAACTTGCTCGCGCAAATTCAGCTTCCGGAACAAAAGAAATTCTATCATGATGAGTTTCTCATATTGCGCACACGATGAGAGAGCGAATCACACTGCTGAACTTCCTAAGAGTATACAATCCTGATGCTCTCTCTTTCTAAGATACCGATGGCTGTATATCGGGTCAACTCTCGGATGCATCCATTCGACTCTATAGAAACTAAAACCTTATTATACCTATATTTATAGAAAAGAACGAGCGAAGGGAACATCTTGCAGACTGAAGATGCGCTGAATCCATGCAGTTTATACCTCACCACGTTGACTTTCTTCACGGCCGAGAAACTGCGGATACAGCCTCGCATACATATATCCATACACCAATACATATTCTCATATATGGTACCTATGCCTCTGAGCTATAGGTGATACTCATAAGTGTACACTATCACATACTCGCGCGACCGCGATTGCATATAGTATACAGACTATCCGTATCGAATCCTTTATATATTTGCAGCATCCGCGCTGATCGTGATCTCAAAGACGAGAGACTCCTATCCTCCATCCATATACACAGTGAAGTGAGGTATGTACAAACTCCTGTAGCGACTGGAGCAATTTTCAAGGCGCAGATAATAATATAATGTATACTTATATACTCGGATGAGTTTAATAGACGAGGCGCGTCTCTGAGTTCGAATATGAGTATTTTGAAAAGTGCGCGCGGGTCGAGTTTGTATGTGTATGTGTGTGGATGTGTGTATGTGTGTGTGGATGTTAGATAGAGTGTGTGTGTGTGTGTGTGTGTGTGTGTGGGTGAGTAGACGTGTGTGCTAGAGTGTATGTAGATGTGTGTGTAGACATGTGTGTATGTGTGTGGGGGTAGAAGGGTGTGTGAAAGAGAGCGTGTGTATGTGTGTGTGTGTGTGTGTGTGTGTGTGTGTGAGTAGACGTATGTGTGAGAGAGAGCGGGTATATTGTGTGTGTGTGTGTCTGCGTGTGTGTGTGGCAAGCTCTTCCTCCTTGATGCTGTAAGGTTATGTATGTTATGGCGGGATGAGAATATGAGAGTATGAATGATCGGGTATACACGGCATGGAAATCGAGAGTCAATTTTGCGTGCAGAGATATTACATAAAGACGAATCGATTCGATTTACTTTGGTTTTATGAGATGCACGCGAGTATTGAATTGAAAATACGCGGTAGGAGTATTGTAATACATTGAGAAGCCGCAGATTTGCGGTGGCAATTGTTATTTGAAAGTACTTTTGATTCGATATTGTGCCAATGCGATGCGCATTCGATTATTGTTCGGTATAAGTGCACACGAGATTGTTTGATTTGCGATGGTGCAGAGCTTCCGCAAAGTTCACAACTGTATACAAGAGAGAGAGGCAAATCGATCCTCAGCAGTGTGAGTTTTTGATTTTTAAAGCTGTTGAAGATTATGCGTTAACTGAACCTGTGAGAGATAGACTAATCGAAACTGTTGATGACCGATTAATCGAACATGTAAGAAATCGATTAGTCGAACATGTGAGAAATCGAGTGATCGACAACTCGATAGGTTTTAACGATTTTCTCAAGCGTGGATTTGAACTGTTCAAATTCCTTCAATATGATAATTTTGAAAATCTCAGAATAAAAATGGAAGTAGTTGATATTTTAAGCTTTGGAAAATTGGCAATACATAAATTGTCGAAATATTATTGTACTTGTGCCAAAAAAATCTTGTTCTACATTGACTCTCGTGCCCCAATCATTGGAATAAGTTCTCGGTAAAGAAATACTCAATCGGTATAGGTAATCCAATCGTACATGCATTATACAACTAGAAAGTGAACTAATCGTCGGACTAACAACTATAACGACCTTTGCCTCTTGAAAAATTCAAAAATTTCAAATAGTCCTTCCATTAACGTACGTATGTACTTCAAATGCACATATTTGTACTCTTAACTGTAAACCTGCTCACATTTTGTGGACTAGAATTCCTAGAATCGCAGGTTCATTACCTCTTTGAATATTACTATCCACGTTCGCACATTAACCAAATGAACCGTTTGAAAGATCATAGACTCTGCTATATAGGAGCTCTAGCGCAAAAGCCAACGGGTCAACGGAAATTTAAAAAATTATCTAATAAGTATGCAGTACGATATAGAATATTAGCTCGTATTCGGTATTATCATAGGTGCACAGTTTCACGATATCTCTAAGGAAACAATAACCATCTACGTTCGATTAATTACACGATTCGGTACAAGATTGTAAAGAGAGGTTAAATAGGGAGATGCTTAAGGCACACCTGTTGAAAATTTATACTAGGTTGTGTGCAGTATTTTATTAATCAGGATGAGTCCATAAGAATGTGAAAATGATATTTTTTTTTGATAATTTGCAGCGTATAGATGGTAGATAGGTTATGAGGATATCGTTTGAGATACTGCTGATGATCGGAATCTTGCCGCGCCTCTTCACATCTATATGTTCATACATACATCTATATGGGGCTTCTCGTTAAAATTTCATTGTCGTGCTTGCAAAAAAGGGGAATTTTATTCATTTCCTTTTCATATTTCGATGAATTACCGCAATTGAATGAAGAATACGTTCTCATATCGTATGTTCCGCGTATAGCTTCTTCGAGAAGCTACGGTAAATTTGTGTTTCCTACAAACTTCTACACTGCCTCATCGACTCTACAATGAATTTCTCTCAAATTTGCATGAATATTATAGAAGCTACCAGCCTCACTGTAGTAGCTAAAATATCTGAACGGGAATTTATTTAGATGATGGAATCCCAGGCAGCTTTTACAAAGTGGAGGAGTGAATTATATTCAGAATGGAAGACCTTTGAAGCAAGTGTTTGATGGGAAAATTTGAATTGCGTGATGTCGGGAATTCTTATTCCGTTGTTCAGAATGGATGCTGTTGAAGGAAATGTGATATAATGGCGCAAAAGATTATGGTGCGGAAGCAATATGATGGCTGCGTTGGAGTCGAACGTGGTTCAAGTACATGGGTACATGGGATCAATGGAATTTTTTTTGGTTTAGAAAATCCGAGAATACATAGATTTAAAAGTGCACATTCAATTTAATGATGAAACTTATGCATTTTTGAGAACTATGAAGTTCACAAGAGGTCTGACTGATATGAAATTGGAGTGAAGGGTTACGTTCCATGTGTGATTCTTGAATAGTTTGAATTTTTCCTTGAATCACTTTTTTTGTAGAAGATGCATGGCGGTCAGATTGTAGATCTTTTCATTCCTCAATATATTTCATTCAAACAAGCTTTCGTCGATTTATTTTTTATCCAACCCACGATCGACATCAAGAACATCAAACTGCAATAAAAAAAATCTCAAAAAGCTTCTAATCAAATGATAATGGTTAGCAATTGGAAGAATTATTCATAATTCGAAAGTGGAAATCACGAGAACGAGAAGATTATCTCATCAATCAACAAGATAAAAATTCACATGTTACACTGCATTGACAAACAGCGTCAATACCAAAAGGTGAATCTCTAAAAATCTAACTAAATACGAGTCTAATCACACATGTACGATCGACGTGTTTTACCAACTCAAAATGAATCGGATAAGAACATCACGATTCTTTGAAGTTCCATAGAGCTAATAGGTTTGACTTATATACCATTCGACACGATTCGACAGAGTTCAAATTAGCAGATTTCAAAAGATCGCTCACAGATATCTGTTATATACACTGAAAGTAAGAAACGAGAGATCAGTAACGATTTTTTTTTATAGTGTATTAGATTCGGCACGAGTATCTCATCTTCGTCGTCTAGAAAGAAAACAATTGTAATGAGACGGAAAAATGGATGATAGAGTTCAAAGGTAAAACATAAAACCATACCGTGGAACCGGTGGCACTTAAAATTCATTGGGTCGTGATTGGTACAACTGAAACGTCACCTTATAAACACACACACACACACACACACACACACACGTTGTATAAACCCACACATTCACAGATTCCTCTCGCGTGTGATGGCGAAGGGATCCCGCAAAATTCACTCCAGCTTTTATCCTATGCACACTAACACATGCAAATATATGGACTTGTCTTCAATATTAGAATCACGTCATTGGATATAAGTGAAGCATACACACATATACAAGTATTCTATGTATGTGTTGGGGGAAATGCAGCCCCCTCTGATGCTCTCTCTATATGGATATAGAACATAATTATTATCTATATGAGAAGCTCAGATGTTTCGCGAGTGAAATCTACCGATTGACCTTTCAACGTTCGCCGCCACTGCATTAGCCATTGAGTATTATGATAAAAAAAATTTTCAAAGCCAGTTTTCCCGTATGCAACCTCTTGGTAACCTTCTATATCTCTTTGCTGTACATTACACACTATAACTCTGTATATGTAAAGATGTATTAGTGTATGAGTATATTCAATCTACATATAGGTATAATATATATAGGAAAAGAAGTTTGCGGCTATCACTTTGATGAGGGTGTATTGGAGTGTAGTTTTAAGCTCTTTTGCAAATCGAATATTATGCCAATAGAATTTATTTGTGTATGTGTCTGTGATAGCTGTGTGATGATTGTTGTAGAGACAATATTGTTTTGCACTTTTCAAATATGTGGAAGAGGGATTTTCATGTAACGTTTACATATACATTGGTAAATGTGTCAAAGATGTGGAGATGTTTTTTTTTTGGGGTTGAAAAATATGGATTTCATAGATGTTTAACACGTTCGCTGCGACGCCGTTTTTTCGTAATTTTGCTTTGGTCATGAACTGAACCCCCGCATTTCAATAAAAATGCTCATATGGGCCTAAACTCTTCTTTACCTCATTGTTTACGTTCTTGGTCAAGTAAACCACCATTATAGGTTTTTTTTGAGAAAATTTTTCGAGTAAGTCTGAGTCGGCAAAAATTGAGAAATGAAAAATTGCGGGTCCCACCGGTGGGATCCGTCGCAACGAACGTGTTAAACAATGTTTGCTGGACAATTTTTCAAGAACAAGAGAACAGGAGATGTTGTCGTCTGTGGGTTCATAAGATTTTAACTCTCAGAAGACGGGGGTGTGGCACTATACAAGTGGTTCAGGTTCAGGTGGTTCAAAAATCACATCTAAAGGGTTTTTGGAGATCTTTGTGTTCTATTATGAAGTTGGAAGATCTTTATCTCATTAAAAGGTGCCTCCACTTGGCTTGATCTCATCATAATTGGTCAGAGTGGAGAAAGGCATGACTCACATAATATATACTGTTTAGCAGATTGAGAATTGTTACTATGGAGTTTTCTGGGTCTCTAAGTCCAATCATGAAGTTGGTAAGATTCTGTCTCACCGAGAATTGACTCAACCGGCTGAAAGATATAGAAATTTGAAGAAACATTTGCAAATCTACTTGAAATTAGGATAACGCGCGAGGAATACCAAATTTGACCGTAAAAATGCAATTATGATAGCCAGGGAGTCGTCTCGTGGATTTTTTTTACAATCTTTTTTTGTACTCAATGCATCAGAAAATATTGAAATACGAATTTAGAGGCTTAAGAGAGGATTTTTCCCGACATACTACTCATAGCGTACAGGACGGAAATGACCACTATGGTGGTTTGCCTACGAGTTTGGATCAAGAAAATTCATCATACCTGAATGAAAAAATAAAAATATTAAAATTCATCCTACAATAATGATGTGTGAACATTCCCATGCTAGTTAGAGATCACTTCATCAGGGAATGAGTCCCCGACCTCAAATTATTAAATGTGATTTTCGATACACTGTGCGTAAAAGTGCACTTTGCGCACAGTTTGTCGACTTTTACTCACAGTTTATCGAAAAGTATAGTTAGATACACGGCCGTAAAACCTATTATTCGCATCCTCGTGATGATTCCGACCCTCGCCTGCGGCTCGGCCCGGAAACTCATCACTCGGACGCGAATAAAACGTTTTACGCCCTTGTATCGAAATGTACTATTGTGGGATAACTGTAATAATATTTACTGAAATTGAAAGTTATATCAGAACAATATTGAATAATTGAATCATTGCACCATTCAGGATGGAAAAATTTTTAATTTTTTTCAATAATTTTGGATATTAGTTTAATCATCACACAAACTACAATTGAGATACGAGCGAAGAATCTATAAAATTCGGGAATACCCATAAACATTCCTAAGACTTGACGCGAAATGAACTTTTGGTTTTACTGTATTATACAATACGAGTGTTGCAACTTGAAGGATTTTGATGGAATTTCAAATACATGAAAAATGAGATGAGAAACGAAGAATTTCACGCTAGATGTTGGTGCATTTCGTCTTTCCTCTCCGGATTAGACTCTTCAGGGGGGCTGAAGAGATCTGAGTAGAGGTTGGCCCCCGACGTCACCTAGCCAAAGTGGCTTGATGGTCATGATTTTGATCGGGGTTATATGTTACGCAAGGGCTTTTGCAGCCACTCGCGAGAAAGGTTTTTATCTCGGTTTTGTTTATTCGCCGACAATCCGTGACAATTAGAATCAATTTTTGTCTCGATCGATATGAACGATCGAGACTTTATCGCTCTCGGGAATTTCAAATCATATTATTACATGACTCGGTTAATGCAAGCTAATTTTAATCAACGGATCTGTTGATTAAGTGACCTACAGAGATTCGGAGAAGAAAGACGAAACGCACCAACATCTAGCGTAGCGTCAAAATTTTTCGTTCATCATCTCATTTTTCATGTATTTGAAATTCCATCAAAATCCTTCAAGTTGCGATACTCAAATTACGAGGTGCCTTGAAGGTACATAGATCGAATTGGAGTAATCCAATATCGATCTATGTCACTTAATCAACAGATCCGTTGATTAAAATTAGCTTGCAGTAGCCGAGTCATGTAATAATATGATTTGAAATTCCCGCGAACGATAAAGTCCCGATCGTTCATATCGATCGAGACAAAAATTCATTCTAATTGTATTATACAATAGTTCAATTTCGAACTATTCGCAGGAAAAATGTTCATTCTTGAAGTATATCTATAACTTGCTCAAATTTGAAATATATTGATTAAGAAGATTTTTAATATCTTAAAAATACCAAAAATAAGATTTGTTGATAAGAAACAACAGATGTATCTCACCGTCTAATTATATCGTGTATATTTAGATGTATAAATTCTGACCATGATAAATCTTTGTTGTAGTTAAGTATAGTTGAAGCTGTGTGATAGTTATCGATGGGAACAATTATTTATCGCAAGATTTACACCTTCAGACAAGAATCTCACCTCCATTGTAAACTCGTAAAACACTCCATTCGATACGCGCGATTTGATCTTGTGGCATTGAATAGAAATGTAGGTATTCAGAAAACGACAATCAATTGAGCAATAAGAATGCACTCAGTCTAATGTCTAAGTTCTTTACATTAGCAGTTATGAAGTAATTGCACGATACAGTCATCAACTATTAAACTACTCAATACCACTGTGCAAACACATAATCCTAGAATAGATACAAAAAGTCATTGTCAACAACGACATTGTCAACGTCAAAATATTTTTTCTTTCTCAAATAGAATATTTGTTTCTCATACTTTCTAGATTATTAAAAATCCTTCGTAAGACATGTTGGCTACATACCCAGCCACACTCAGATTCGCACACTTTTCGCAAAGATAATTATGCGATACCTCAGTTAGACAGCTTTTACGGTATATTCGCAAATCTCGCAGAACATCATCAGAGGCCTCAATCTCGCACTTCTATACACACAGACACATTTATACACGTGTTGAGTATTATATGCACGCATGAAAGTCACGCGCAAAATTTGTGATTTCATTTACCATGAATCACCCTCCATATCTCTCATTTCATGCCTCATGATGATCATCTCTCTTTCTCGCATAGCTTCGTCATCGTTTCACATCCTTGCCATCATCTGCCATATATACCTACCTACATACATACATCTCTTTTCTTATTTTCTCTGAAGAAAATTCAAGATTTACCTCGAGGCAAAAATCATATCCCACTTACATCACTATATTTTATTTTATATCAACTCTAACAACATCAAAAGATATACTATTCAGTTTCCTCTTGTGGAGCATGGATATCTATGTAGTAGGTATACATATGTGATCTCGCTAATGCTCGCATTTTATTTTCTACGCACTTTTTGCTTATTAAAAATGTCACGGTTACGATTGCAAGAGAGAATGAGGGAGAAATTTCATAGAGTGTAAGCAAAAAGTTGTAGTGGCGCGAAAATGCGAAACTCATTCGAACGGCTCGCGGGCTTAGCTTTTAGGCCACGCATGCGCAACACTTATGAGTTGAGACTGATGTATTTCAAAGTGGTAAGTGAGTTTAGCTTCAAGAAGTTGTTTCGTTAAGTTTTACCTAGGGAGTCTGTTGTGTGAGAAGTGAAGTGGTGGATAGGAATAACGTTGGCGATGTTAATGAGTGAATCTGAATATTTTCTGAGGATTTTTCGGAATCATTTTTTTTTTCTTCAATAAAAATCAAAATTCTGTGACTAAGAAGAAATTAGAGTCAAGATTAATTCTAGTGGTAGAACTGCCTACATACACGTTCTGTAGCAGATCTTTCCAATAAAAACCTGTGTTAATGTATAGGAATTTTTGTGGAAAATGTACCGTCGAAATCAAAATGTATTCTAGAGATGACTCAATGGATATCTCAAGCTCATGGAAAGATTGAAATTGTGCGTGCACGGATACAAAATGTAATTCTCTAAAAATTTTAGTTTGAGATTATCTGTAATATGTCAGCGATTCCAGTCTTCATATAAATGATATTTTCGTACAATTTATACACTGGTAGACATGGCAATGCGTTTTCTGAATTAATCGTCATTCCAGGTGTAACTTTGAGCTGCTGAACCCACATCAGTTTTCAGAATTGTTCTATCACGTCAGGATTTTGAGATAATCGTTGCCAAAGTCGTAAAAAACGCTGTTTTGGCACTTTTCTCCGATTCATTGCACAAAAAAACTGATTTTTCAAATTTTTTTTCGGTTGGGTCTCCTAGGAAAAGGAAAAACATCCCTATAAAATTGTCTGTGTGGAATAAGCGTGCTGATTTTGGTTTGCTCTCCAATATGCAAATTACTGCATGCAGGACCCGATGCAACAATCCAAATGGTAAGCAGCATATTGTAAAGCAGCACGCTTATTTCACAATAGTATATTATGACACAAGGGCGCAAACGATGATTTTCGCACTCCAAGTGACTTTTTCAGGCCCGAGCCACAGGCGAGGGTCTAAATAGCTGCGAGAAAGCGAAAACTATTGCGCCCGAGTATTATACTATGTTTTTTGATCTTCTGTGAGCAAATGAAAAGCGAAAAACAGTGTGCAAATGACTCATTTGCGCACAGACGACCAAAAAGATCATTTTTGGGGTTCTTATTTCTCTTGCTTTTAGACACAACAACAAAAAAAACTAGAAGAATGTGGTTTTAGTGCAATAAATTGGAGGAAAGGGCCAGAAATAGGGATTTTTGAAAATTTAGCATCAATTATCTCAACAGTTTGAATCGATTGAACAGTATTGAAAACGTATTTGAATTTAACGGCTCAAAGTATCTTCAGGATTACCATTAGTTCAGAGAACGCATTCCAAATATCGAAATAAGTTCACCAGCGTTCACGATGATCTCGGTAATTCGTTTAAGTATGTCCATATTCTTCATATGATACAACGAAGAATGATGAAAATAACTGAGTTTATGCCTCGTAAGTATATTGGAACGGAATCCGAATCCGGCATCAATACTGATCCGAATTCACATATCAAGTGGAACAAATATACCTTTGATAGAAAATTTTCCAATAACCACGTCTCATTTCAGCGAATTTTCTT
This sequence comes from Eretmocerus hayati, assembly GCA_029851415.1. Classification (NCBI taxonomy): domain Eukaryota; kingdom Metazoa; phylum Arthropoda; class Insecta; order Hymenoptera; family Aphelinidae; genus Eretmocerus; species Eretmocerus hayati. The sequence continues at coordinate 153,315,256 of CM056743.1, read as the reverse complement.
CTTATTCTCAACGTGGATCCTGAGATAGGAAAAGATAGCAAAAATTTTCAAAGCCAATGAAATTTTGCAGCCACACCGTAAAAAATCACTCAATGCTCACAATGGTGTCAAGATGCATTATACTTGCGAAATCACAAAAAAAAGGAAAAGAAGAAGGTATATAGGTAGCCAACTCGATGTCACGCCACGCCATGCCACAACAAAAAGTCATCGGAAGAGCTTACAAAAAATAAAGGGAATGCAAGCAAGGCGGGAGGTCAGGGCGATAATTTTCATGCCCGCTAACTCTATAAATTTTCCAATTACAGAGCGATGCAGCAGCCACCATCATAGTGTGTGTCCTTTATACCTTACTTCATCTAAACTTCCACATCCACATCTCAAGTCTAACGTTATTTCAAATAGTTAGAGCTCTCACACCTTGAGATGAAGCTATAGACGATATAACAAAAAAGTGCTATCATACGGCATCTGCTATGGCTCTAAGAGTGTGTGAGATATATACTGTTCTGATGATGCGAAAAAAGATCATAGGCTCTATAGCGAGCGACGCGCCGTTGTCATGATGAGAAAATAAGAAGAAAGAGTGAGAAGAAGAAGGAGAAGAAAAGAGGCTTGATGGTGTTGCTATAAATGCATTAGTACGTGATACGGAAGTGCGACGATTAGAGATGGTGTCAAGATTTCCATGCATGGAGTGGATGAAAATGTTTCAAAATTGAAAGTTGACGATTTTTGTATTCGAGGTTATGGGTGATGATGGGTACATTCTTGCATTGATCGCAATTTGTAAATGAGGAATTGAACGAACTAAGCTTGCGAAGTGATGCGAAATTTACACATTTTTTTCGACCTATAGAGACTCAATGGAGTTATGGCGAATTGACACATTTTACAGCTGTTGCACGAGTTTGTTTGCAGATTTCCAGACGTGACTAACTGTCGAATGAAAAATCAAAGGTAATATTATGAGGTCTGAGTCTGGATGGTTATCGATTTGTGTGTCATGAGTTTGCAGAATTAGTGATGTTGGGTCCGTGAAGACATAGAATAGAACTTTCAAATGCGAATAAAACTTATCAGTAGCGACGGTTATTATTTGTAAGCCAGTGAAAATTGTTGGTCGTTGAATTTTTTCATAATTTGGACAATAAAATGTATCAAAAGGCAGTAGTATCAATTAGATATGGCAGATTTATATTGACAAATGAGATATAAACCTTATACGGCTCCTGGATCTTGACAAAACTTTGGGAATCATTTTGTTCTGGTGAGAAATGAAAATACCTAAAAGCATTCTGTCCAATGGGCCCTTCATTGCCAGATTTAGCAATGAAGATTGTTAGCATTGTCAGAATATCTATATTTAACGACTCTTTAACAATGTCCTATGGGCAATGCTAATCACGTGAGCTGTGTCTGGGGATGAAAGGCCCATTGGACAAAACTCTTTTGAGTACCTTGATTTCTCACCAGAATAAGATGATTCCCAAAGTTTTGGCAAGATTCAGGACCCGCAAGGTTAATATTCCCCTTGTGAATTCTAAAACATAAAAATTTTCTGATACTCGTATGAACTTTGTGGATAAATTGGTATACAAAGATACCAGTAGAATCTGAAGATAGACACGATAGAATTTGAGATGAGGAACCGGTTTGATCCAACTTATTTCTAAATCTCTTATGACAAAAAAGAAACGAGCCTACTACTTATGGTCTATCAATCAACACTCAATCATCTCCACATGATGAAATGTACTCTTTTTATATCACGGATCAATTATAGAAAACCTACATATCTATATATCGTCTGCTTCATTACTATTAAAAAAAAAAAAAACTCATAACCATCGACAAAAGTCCTCCCGTCCAACAAAAATAGAGTAACCATGATCAAAAATCAATTAATTCAAACGATGAACACTGGACCATCTGTAAAAATCCGTTAGCCGAATTCGAATCGAATTCAAACTTGAAAATTTCCAAGCAACCGAATGCAAGCGAAACCCTATTATACCACCGACCAAATCACTAATCGACGAAATAAAAAAATACTTGGAACGTCTTACCAATACAGGTGCTTTGATAGCCCAGACTCTTTGATCGTTCAACCAATTGTCTCAAACCGTTCATTATGCATTTTGCGCAAAGCAATCGAGCCAAAAGAGCGCACGCTGCGCCTCAAAACGTGCATATTTCGTTCGCTTTCGTTTCTATATATACAACGATACGATACGATACGATATACGATACCTATATTACTGATATCTATAGGGCTTTCTTATATGCATCACCGATACATACATGTATATAGGACAATGAAATTCGTTGAGCAGAAGCAGACTATAAAGGCTAATATAAGGCTGAGAAAAGGGCAGACGGCGGCGGCTATTTCGAGAGCCCTCGTAAATTTCACGCCACATCGTCCTCTTATGAGTATGTAAATACCTATATAGAATATGCTGTTATCGTCGTCCAGTATGTGCATCAAGGGTTTGAAATTTATAAGTGTATATATATAAGAGTGAGGTTATGTCTGAGTGCTTGCAAGCACACGCGGTTTTTAATTCGGTCTGCGCATGGGATGCATAAGATGTGAATGTGGATTCAGATTCATCGAAAATTTACAAGAAATCATCATCATCATCATTGAATGGCTTCTCAGGTCTACGCGTTTAAACCTTCATGCATCAAGGTTTATTGCCTCGGTAATCCACCATTCAATTCGAATTAAATAAAACCGTTAAATAAAAAGGAGAATGTCACTGTAAAATTAATGTCGAGTTACAATTTTGGAGCAAGAAAGAAATTCAGCCATTCCTTCAATTGATATGATATTCTACTGACCACGAAATTTTCTAATCAAATAAATCTTGAGTATCCATCAAGAGTGATTCTGGGAAGAAACGTGCGAGTTCGATTAGATCGATGCTGTACAACGCGGGAAAGTGATAAAGAAGAGTGGCTGAAGTGAGCGATGAGTGGCGCAAAGGTATATAATATGCACAACGAAATATAACCTAACCTCATCTCAAGGAATGGATTTATAGATAACATTACATCACGTTAAGATTATACTGGTATTGTGACGAAATTCGATGTATGCAAGGATAGGCAATAGAATTTAATGTTATATCACGTGAGACCACAATAAATGTACTCAGAGATCTAGATTGAGATCGTCTCATATCAACACGATCTGTACCTTTATAAAACTCCGCAAGCATCTCTTCAGACATCAATCACAAGCCACCACGATCATTATTCTTGTCAAATTCATACGGTCTTACCCATATAGTCAGGACCTGGAAATTCCTCTTTCAATCAAATTTTATTCTAAATATTACGCCTATTTTTCACAGCTTTGATTCGGCATTGATACCTCGTGAAATATTTGAAGGAACGAATCATTCATAGCCAATCTCAAAATTCTCTCACAAAATGTACGTAACTTTGAAGAAGAATATCTCAAATGAAGATATCATGCATCATATAAGGATATGACATAGTTTTATTCTTGAATTTTTCGCTCGTAGGTTGAATTATGATTGAATAAACTTCCACTTCTCTCGATCTAACGAGCAACCTTTATTATTTATGGCTTCAGGGGCCGACGTTTCGGATGTTTAAATACATCCATCTTCAGGGCTAACAGAAAAATGATGTTCCATGATGTTCCAAATTCTTCATGATGTTCCAAAGATTTTTCAAATATGATGATTGACTGATTGAGAAAGACCTCAATGTGATATTTTTCTGTTAGCCCTGAAGATGGATGTATTTAAACATCCGAAACGTCGGCCCCTGAAGCCATAAATAATAAAGGTTGCTCGTTAGATCGAGAGAAGTGGAAGTTTATTCAATCATATGACATAGTTATCGGATTGCCTGCACACAGGCGTAAAATGGCTACCGTTGAATCTAGATTTAACATTGGTATCAGGGTTATATAACTTTTTCATCATTTTAACCTAAAAGGGCCGCATTCAAATGCGGTTTTAGGATTCTCATGATGAAAAATCATTATTGCCCTGTGCTCGCAGGCCCATTTCGGGCGCGTAGGACTTATTTTCCTCGCTTCACTCGGGAATTAAACTGTCCTAGCCCCCGAACTGGGCAAACGCGCCCAGGGCAATAATGTACTATTGTATTATTTACATTCTTGGTCACTCAGTTTGACACAAAACTTTGTCATATGTGAATTTGGTCCATTTGTTCTCGCGTTCGATGGATAACTAATTACCGGGACTAGTAAGAAACACAAAATTATGACCCACAGACCCATGCAACCAACGTTAAATCTAAATCCAAAGGCGGTCATCTTCGAGTAATGAACGTCTGTATAACGCTAACCCAACGAATATGTCCCATCCCTATACCGTATCACTCATTCGACCCCAAGATATACAACGGTAAAGTCTCTAACCATTCGCAAATATGTAGCAAAAAAATTTTTATATAGGAAAATGTTAAAAAAGAGATGTCTGCTAGTTATGACAGACTCCATACCAAGGAAGTATGTCTTCAGAATATATCACTATTCATGCAAAGTACCAAAATTTCCCACAAAATTAAGAGCCTGCACGAAGTGATTCACTGCAACGATATTTGAAGAAAAAAATTTGTCTATAGATTAAAAAAAATTGAATAAAAGATTTTCGATTACGTTGACGGACAGGATCGAAAACCCTCCCGATGGGCATACATTTCTGTCTGTTTTTAGGGACGTACTCTCTTGTATACTCCGACTCGTATTTTGATGTACCTAAAAACTGACCAATATTGGCAGAGCTAAACAGAAATAGTATTTTTCGATTCGAGGGAGGGAAGTTTGGTTTTGCTTTTCGCGTGATTGTTTTCATGAAATTAGCACGAGTAAAGCAAAAAAACTTCACGCCCGAGTATCGAAATACGTTTTTCGATCGACTGGGCGTAAAGTAAACGAAAACTACCGTGCGTAAAGCAGTGCTTTACGCACAATCGATCGAAAAAAATCTAGAAATACTGTATCGGTGTATAGGAATATCATACCAAAGTGTGAGATTCGATTATATTATGTATGTTGAGCTTCACCTTAGCTCACCTGTCAATCAACCTGCAGACTCACTTTTTCCACAAGCCATATAATACCTCCAGAATATAAAATATAAATCTTCGCCTGTTAACTTTCTCCCGTATGACCAAACCAATTAAGAAAACTGCTAAAGAAATCTCCAATCAACATATATTATATAAAATTTATCCATGATATTTTATGAGAATAGCCGCATCTTGTTGTGAGAGATGTTTATCGGATATACAGATATGATGTGCCGCATCTGTCTAAAATCTTATAAACTCATCTTAATAATCGGTCTTTGCACAATCGTTTATAATATTTCGTAAACTTTTTCTCTTACACGCATACATTTAGCAAACGTCGTTTTTCTCAAGTATTTTCCTGATACATAGGTTTAAAGTCATGAGTAGTTTTTTGAGAGAGTTATATTCTTCATATATGATGTGCGGCAGCTTCTCAGAAAGATATGAATAATTAATATTACAGTCTCGCGAATATGATGGCATCAATTTGTTTAACTAATCGTTTTCTCGTGGGAAAATTTTCTAAGATGCCAGTGAAAATTTTCTGAGTAGTAGTAATATTATGACGGAGATGATGTTCCATAAGTTTCTATATCGTGTGAGAGTTTTTCTATAAAATTAATTTTAATCTGGAGATATCGGGAATGTGTATAGACTAATATAATTTGACGTGTGTCATACGGTTAAATCTTGTAGTATTAGTATATCGAGTAATCGATCGACATGTTGTTGATTGAATGAATGACTAACAACATATATATTAGTATATATATATATATGATTATTATCCCATAAAAAATGGCAATTGGCTCATTAACATCTATTTACATTCGAAAGATGCAGCTTGGATGTTACATCAGAGAAGAACAGAATGCCGAATGATACTTGAGTCTGTATCTAAATTTCTTAGAGTGTATTAGATATATGTATGTGTGCGATGGTGTTCATCGATCAGTCGTTATTTATCGTCAATCATTATTATCCACTCTGGTCGCCACCATCAGTAATTTCGTAATATGATAAATGGCTGAATTTATGATGCAGGGATGAAAAAATTTTTCGGGCAATCTTAAGACTTTTTTTTTCCTTTTCCGATGTGATTATTTTTTGCTATATCTCCTGACTTCTTCAATTACTAATTAATTCTTTGATTGGATATGATTGAAAATCAGAAAATTTTTCATTTGAATGGGTTGTCACAAAAATGTGCCACTGACCCCTCAATCCCTACGTATAAGGAATTAAAAATGTTTTATCATATAAAATTTTTTGGTGTTGAGAACATAGAAACAAAAGGCATTGTGATGGCTCATGACGATTTGAACATTTTCCAAATTGTGGTATTTATTGATCCAGTTGAATAAGACTATACTAGATCGCTCTTCAAGAATATGAAAGCACAAAATTAACAAAGATATCGGTATCATTTTGACAGAAAAATCAAGGTCATTATTACATTTCCAAATTTCAGACCAGGAACAAATAATTCGATTCAAAGCTAAAAGGATATTATATTTGAAAGAAAAAGCCACCGAGTGCTCGTGCCTCGTGGATAGGGTCTCTGCCGTCAACACACAAGGCTGGGGTTCGAATTTTGTCCAGCACCAATATGAATGTTCATAAGTGCCTTTCGGGGGCTTCGGTGGTTCGGAACACACCTTAAACTGTTGGTCCCGCATAATAACCTCGAAAAAGGTCAATTGCGTTAATGAAAAAAAAATATTTGAAAGGAATAACAATAATTAACCCGCTAAACCATAGAATTCTGCTTCTAAAATCTCATTCTCCAAAAAATTGATCGGGTACAAAAACCTTCTTGGAGCAAAATTTCCACCACATTTTTGCTCCATATAACGGCGTTTTGTTTTTCAAAAAATATTCAAACAAACAAAAAACCTTCTATAAATCAAAAAAACGTAAAGAATGTACAAACTCACCCGTTTCACAATCGGCTCCCTTCCATCCCTGTATGCAGACCTTATCACCATTTTCATCGCACGTATAATGCCCAAAAATATCATTCCTCGGTCTACAAAATTTTGTACAAGTCGCATTGTAATAATGTTCAGCACACTGTACTCTAACTCTGTATGCCAAATGTGCATTTCTTCCTTGATGATTTAAAGTATGCCACGTAGGTCCTGGTAATACAATACCACTGTAACTTGCTTCTTCTATAACTCCGGCACTTCCTTCGTCTCTTGCTTGAAGAATCAGTGTAAATTGCCTCTGAAAATTGAATAAAAAAATTTTTTTTTTTTTAAATTTTGTGTTTGGCGGGAAATTTGAACTAGACATGGGAAGATGGTACGATATATACCTAAGTGTGTAAAAGTAGTGGGAGTTTGATGGTTTGAAATAGATATATGGAGGATTACGTAAAGTGCGGGTATCATATAAAATAGATACAATGAATCAAGCTGGAAAAAGAGTTGAAAGGTGTTTAGATGCTATGGCTTCTCACAAAAATTGATGTGTTTCCATATACTATATTCTCTCTTTCTATCTTTTGAATAGTGTCGAAAGTTCTGAGTGTTGCACGTGGGTGTATCACAATAAAGTTAACTGTTCGGGTCGACAAAGAAAATGGGAATATACGAGTAGAAGTTTATTACAATTTTTGATGCCTATAAGGTAGAGTATAGGGGAGAGTGGGGCAAATTAGGACAGGTTTTGCAGTGGGGCTATCTGGCGATACTTGGGGATAGGCGCGCTACGCGACTTGAAAGTTCAACTATTGAATATATTGTAAAAAAATTTTCAGACCTCCAGGTCACCGCTTTCATAATTTTTTTTGAAGTTTGAGAAAAAAAATCTGTCCTAATTCGCCCCGCGTTTGGGGGCACTTTAGGACAGTTTTGGGGGCAAATTAGGACAGCCTTTGAAAATTGAGGTATACTACAATATTCCTTAACTATTAGAGTCGAGTTTGCTCACCAAAATACGTGGTAGTAACCCTAAATACAGAGGGAAACTCGCCCGCGACCTTTACATCCTCCCATAGCCTCAGAAAGCGAGCCATTTTTGTGTCATTTTTGAACATTATTGAATTAGGCGGTTTATTGGCGCACTGCCGTCTTTAGCAACCGGCAATCGTTTCGCAGCCTCTAAGAGTCTACTTTCATTAGTTTTTCTTCATATTGGAGGTGCTCATACTTGCCCTAAGTCAACGATCCAAATGGTAGAGTGCCACAATCAACCCAATATCAGCGAATGCGACAGTGAAAATGCGAAAATCGAGGACTATCTTGGAACACGTTGAAAGCGACTTCTGACCTCCAAACCGACACCTAAGATGGCCATTGGACATCGTAACTTCATTTTCTCACCCATTTTCAATCACCTGACTATCCCTGAACCTCCCGTGCCTCAAAAAACGCCCAATATACATCATTCATATATAATATACCCAGTATACATCATATATATATATATATATTATACATATAATATATAATATACATAATGTGTATCAATATACAATATACATCATATTATATCTATATAATATATATAGATACGGGTAATTATCATCGAAAAACACGGACTCGCGACCGGTCGACCGATTTTAGATGGGATTTAGCATTGTCCTAATTCGCCCCCTCCAGTTTGTCCTAAAATGCCCCCAACCGTTTTTTTCGCAAAATTGCAATTACTTGAGTTCAAGTGGGCCGATTTTGACCCACGATGGCTAAAAATCTTTGTTTTGTAATGTAGTTTTTGACCCTCAAATGGCGATAAAGTCCGTCCAGTTATGCAGGAGCAGCGTAAACTCTTGCATTTCCAAAATAAACCGCGTGAGGCCCCCAAAAAGCACCCCTACGTCAGCGAGGACCCCCAGTGTCGTTTCGGAAGGTCTAACCTGGATAAAAACCATTGTCTGTGATGGTATTGAAGATGTTTTTATGCGGCGGAAGCCTAGACTCACCCACAACCGAGCTATCTTGCTTGTCCTAATTCGCCCCTGTCCTAATTCGCCCCACTCTCCCCTATATCTCTATAGTGATTGCGTGGGTTTTCAATACGTAAAAATATCTATGGCAGATGAATGAGTAAAATTCAGCCTTAATGTATATTTGATCGATCAATGAGAGCTGATTAGCAGGTGATCAATCAAAAAAACGAACTCATAATATCATTATCGTTTCTATTTTTTACGAATTTCACTCAGAATACATTTCACAAGGTACATCCCAATGTATAAAATATGATGAAGGACTCGATCTGAAAATGTGTGTCATCTAAACAAAAAAAAAGTTTTATACACATACATACATAGATAGAGATGATTGTATGGTATATCGTATAGATATAGAAAAGACATTTTCACTCATCCATATATTTGTTTTTTGGTGCGCTATCGAAAGCCGATCGATCACTTTCAAAGGGGTCACCAGGTTGCACAGATAATCAGGCATACACTCGCGATCTGATGTTTAAAGGTAGACCTACACGAACTTTATACGCTGACCCTATAAATAGATATATAGGTACCCTATAGCTATAATATATAGATAGTCTTGATGTTACTGTATACTGAATACACAATCCATGCTCTCGCTCTCAAATGCAACGACTTGAAATCACGCTCTTGTGTCAAGTTGTGTGTGTGTGTGTTTGGCCAAGTGCCATCTCGAGTACTTTCACATTGCACAAAGTCATATTGGAGAAATAGTATTATAGCTATTATGAAGGAATAGCTTTTGCGTGAGAGAGTATAATTTTGATATAGGTATTTACTTGTGCCCTCACAAATCGTATAACCTGATATATTGAATTCAAGGAAAATTTTGATGGTTTGAGTGTGTAGATCGATTATCTGATCCTTTTCAATTTCAATAGTGTGTGTTCCAATTATTCGAAGTTTCATTTATGAAATGAGCCTTTTTCAGCGCTTACCGCTTTTTATCAGTCATACAATGAGGAATGATTTTGAAATTTTTTCCATTATTTGGATTAATTTTCATCATAAGAGTCAGAATTTTTCGAGATGGTCTCAAAATTATTACCAAGGCATCATATTTAGAACAATAATCAAAGAGGTTAATCAACTATATCGGACTCAAAAACAACTTTCTGGATATTGAAAAACTGCTAAAATCTCAGGAACGTATTATCAGTTATCAGTAGTCCTACGAATAAAAAAATATACAAATTCCTACGCAGGAACAGCATATTTCCCTGTAAAACAGCATACTTGATGCGTTCTCATACCGAAAATTCTGTTCTTCATAAATACCTAGTGTGAAAATTTTTGAAAATTTATAGTTTCTTTTCAATTCTTCTACACTTCTAACCCGTAAAAGCTCCAACCAAACCATGGGTTTTCTTTTTTTTTTGGAAGATTTCTTTGGATTATTTGAAACCCCTAAATTATGTTTCCGGTGCAACAATCGAATTTTTTGTAACGTTTAAATAACACGAGACCCATCCATCTTATCTTTTTTTTTTTTTTTTTTTTTTTTTTCAAGAGTTATGTATCCTCAAAAACGTAATTGAACCGAGTAATTACCTAAATTTTGACACATCCAATGGCTCATTAGCTAAATCAAGGAAGCTCGCTTTCATGTCAAGCCGACCACAATATCACTACCGGAAGCCCATTATCCAATCTAAACACGTGGGAGTCGCAGCGAATATCAATATATGTCTCTTACCGACTCCTACTTAGTAGTAGTATCCCATAACGCATGATTTTATCAGAGCACATTGTCAGTCGATTAGGCTAACATACACTACTACCGCAAAATTCATAAATATCTATATAAAAATCAACGAATACACCATACATACAAAATACCGTTATACACTCCAGTCAAAATCTCTATACCAGCAGATACTATCACACATTTTCATATCGATTAAAAGTTAATATCTATTAGCCACCGTATCAGCAAAGCATGAACCATTAAGTATACACTAGCATACATATACTATTATAAATCGATGTGATGCCAATTTTTGAACTTGACTTTGGCAATATTAGCCACCCGTTGTTGTTTCTCAAGCTTTTAAACATTTTTAAACGATATTATATCTATAACTATATAATATAAATACTCTATAACCGCTACCTATATACCTTTGACGCTTACCGATATGCGTATATAAGGGGGGTATGTTACCGTTATATTGCACGATGAACTGCCCTGAAACTATGCAACGGGTGTATATGTATATGGGGGTTTCTATACTGTTGATGATGAGCGTGAAAAATGCCTTCGGTCAAATTATTACTGTGTGATAATGCATATATATATATATAGAACCGAGACATATCACTATATGATGTTATAGAGTATAGCGGTGAGCATCTTGTTTATATGGGAATTCATCGTCTTATCAAGTAAATGTAGAAGAGGGAGGTAAGAGCAATATGAGTGGATTAGTTATAAGCGAGTAGAAATTATGGTGATTACCTTTTAGAAGCGCTTGAGCATTTATACAAGATATGGATAGTATGAGTATATGTACGGGAAATTTTGATTCGATCAAGGATTGTGGCGATAGTCTGATGATTCCATGACGCTATCCTGATAATTATTATGAATGTATGAAATTTATGATTGAAAAATTAGTGAAGGTATTCGAGGGTTATTTCTCATATCGTTTGCCGCTATTGTAAATTATTTGGGTTGGAAAGTGCATTTGATTGATTTTATGTACTTGATTGAGGTTAAAGTAGTATTCCGATGAGTCTTGTAAGTTTGTTTTGAAATTGGCTCTTGAAATTAATTTGCAGCTCAAAATTGATATTTGTAAGATCATGGGTGATAATCGATTGATGATACTGAAGAGAGTTTTCGAATCAAGTTCGAAAATGGCGTATCGTCAATTAGTGAATTTATCAGTCATTCCCACCTATAAGGCCACGTAACATATATTCCAGCTAGATCGAACCAACTTAGACCGAACTAGACTGAATCAGGACGAACCAGACCGAACTACGATAAATTAGACCTAACTAGACCGAAACAAAACTGAATTAGACCTAATCATATTAGACATAGAAGTAATAGTATGCGACTCTTGTATACAGGCAGTTGTCCGCTGGGCTCTCATGCAAAGGTCTATCTCTAACAGTCAACAGCGAGGGTACGGGGAACGCATTTCATGTCTATGGACCTATGAACCAAATCAGACCAATTTATACTGGACTAGACTGAAATATTATGCTAAACCAAACCGGACGAGACCGAATTAGACCAAATAAGATGGAATTGAGGCAAGTTTGATCGAACTAGCTCACTCCAAGACCATATTAGTATGGTCATTCTAAGCGGTATCAACGATACTAGTATAGTACCGCACCGATACCGCTCTGGTACAATACTAGCACAGTACTTGTACTAGTCTAATTAGGTCCAATATGGTCTAATACGATTCAGTATGGTTCTAGTACTGCACTAAAATGACTAGGATTGCTGCGACTGCTGTACGAATACTAGTACCGCCTTAGTACCATACTAGTAACGCACTAATACAGTACCTCACTAACACAGCACTAGTACTGTACTAGTACTGTGTTAATGAGGTACTAGTAAAGCACTGATGACGTTCAAGTGAAGCGCTAGTATTGTACTAGTACTGTACTACTGACGTACAAGTACGGTACTAGTGAAGTACTACTAAGGCACTAGTGAAGTACTAGTGCTGTACTACTAAGGTACTAGTAGAGTACTAGCTAGTACTGTACTTGTGCGGTCTCAGTAGTTCTAGTGTGGCTCTAGTATTTATAGTGCAGTACTAGCAATCCAAACGATACTAGTCTCGTACTAGTATCGTACTAGAACCGTCCTGAACCGTATTAATCTATCAGCCAGGCATACATTCTGTAGCAAAGTCAAGATGGACGAAAAATTCTTTTTGCACTTGATTCTTCAATCCTTACCGATGAAATTGATGTAATTTTTAGTTTCTAAATAATGGTTACATTTTTGTTATTAACAAAATAGTGCAAAATTTACCGTTTTTCGCCTACTGCTCGAAATTGACCGCAGATACGAGAAAATTTTCTGAATAAAAATTGTGCGGTTTAATGCCATCTACAATATTACGCAATTGTTCACTACATTTTCATCATAGTTAATGCAAAAATCACATTTGTTTATAACAAATTCGTACAACTACTACAGTAATGCAAATATGAATAAAATCAACATCTATACATATGTAAACATTAATTTCGCAGAGAAAAATATTCTTGTTATTTTTTTGTTAAATCGTAACTTGTCGACTTAGGGCTGAAAACGTGTCACAGTCTTCACTTTTCGTCTTGTGCCCGACATACATTCGGGTGCCGTCAGGTGTTGTATTCATTCGTCTCATGAGCTTCAGTTATTGGTGGTCAGTAGATTTCTTGATGATTTTGAGTTGCAAAATCATAGGTAAATTTTTTTTCATTGACTTCATTATGCAAAAAGTATGATCTTTGAGGAAATATTTCTAAGAAATTCATAGTGCTATAAACGCAAGATATGAGGAACCGTTTCAGATGGAAATTCTGCCGAAGAGTACGAGGTGTTCTCGGACTGCGGATTGCACAAACCTAATCAGAATGAACAAGAAAACATGGTGAATGAGAAATTTCTCACCCACTAACAGCTATTCAACCCCGCGAGACGAATAAATCCAAGACCGCACGGAACGTATGACGGGCGCAGGACGAAAAGTGAAGACTGAGACACGTTTCCGGACCTAAGTCGACGAGTTACGATTTTACAAAAAAATAACAAGAATACTTTTCTTTGCAAAATTAATGTTCACATACGTATGGATAATAACTTTTTCCATATTTGCATTATTGTAGAAATTGTACGAATTTGTTATAAGCAAATGTGATTTTTGCATTAACTATGATGAAAATTGAGTGAATAATTGCGTCATATTGTAGATCGCATTAAACCGCACAATTTTTATTCGGAAAATTTTCTCGTATCTGCGGTCAATTTCGAGCAGTAGGCGAAAAACGGTAAATTTTGCACTATTTTGTTAATAACAAAAATGTAACCATTATTTAGAAACTAAAAATTACATCAATTTCATCGGTAAGGATTGAAGAATCAAGTGCAAAAAGAATTTTTCGTCCATCTTGACTTTGCTACAGAATGTATGCCTGGCTGATAGATTATATTAGACCATATTCTCTCTCAACCTTTCCGAATAAAGACCCCTTTTGTGGCAACTCCGAAAAGAGTGAGTTTTTCACTCTTTAAGATAGGACTAAGCCGAAACATCCATCCAACCTTCCAACCGACTACCTACTCACCTACCCATCAACATGTCCACCCATCGACTCACCCATCTACCCATACAGCCACCTATTATACCTTACTCCATTAGACAACTCAATACGCACGATCCGGACGTAAAAATTTTGGACTGACGTCTAATTATTATATAGTCAGATCATATACCACTTTGAAGACAAAATCTGTCCAGATACAGAAACATCGAAGCTAATTTTAGAAAAAGTTTCAGATGCATTCTAGTACCACGGGATACACGGTTAGATCTTATTTGTAACTAGAACTCTAAAACGCGCGCGTTGCGCGCGGATGGTTACGATGACTCAAAATTCTGGAAATTATAGCAAAAGCTAATGTGTTAAAAAAAAAAATTATGCGGGCATATATGGTACCAGGAAGAAGCAAATATAATAATATAGTATCAAAATATGGAACGAAGAAGTTGTTTATCCATGATTATCTATCTCACATGCCTCGAAATCCAAATTTATGAATTGCTCATTCGAAAATTCACGACTGTCTGGGGGATTTTTTGAATGATCTCAAAAAACTATTCGATCTACGAAGTGCGCGCGCTGCGCGCGCATGGTTCAATCACCCAAATGGTGTGGGATCAAAAAACTATACAGTTTTTACGAAATATTATTGAGGCTGACCATCAAGGAATGAAGATCATTTTGAGAACTGGAGAATTGAGATCAACTCCAAAATCAATGATTCAAATCTATGCAACGCTTGTGCATGAAAATCTCAATTTTCACGTGAAATATGTGGGTTTCCAATTCGATTGATATTTTCGAAGGTTTTTACTCATTCTCGGATGGAGACATATTTCTCTCCTCCTCCTTCTTCTCCTCTAAGTCGGCTTTAAAAGAAAAGGAGGAAACATTTTTCAAGGATATGCACAAAGACCAGCCAATCAGCCTTTGTAAAGCGAAAATATCTTGAATGCTTCTAGTAGAAATTTCACAAATTTCAACATTCACAAAGAGAATTTTAGTTGATCTACCTCAATCACAACATTTTATACATGTAATTTGAGAATCATGTTGAAACATTCATCATTCACGAAAAAAATTCTAGTTAATCTACCCCAATCAAAAAACAGTGATGCAACTCTGAAGCTTGGATCATTTTGCGAATTTAGATAAGATTTCCTGAGGTCTTTTCGATCGTTGAAGGAAGATTAAATATCACATATCAAATCTTCACATGATTACCATTAACCTCATTAATACACGGGATATCCGATATTCCTGTTGTCGGTCAAGCAGCAATCTACTTTCCTATCACTCATTTGGCGCGCGATCCGCGATTAACACATGCAGGTGTAATAAAACCCGATATGATGCGCAAGCGCGACGATCACCTGCTCAATGTTGACAACAAAGCAGACAGAACAGTGCATGAGTTCAGATGGCTGAATACTTTTCTTTCGATAAATTGGAAATAATCAACATACATAATAGTTCGGCTATGTACATCGCATAATTGGATACTTTCAATTATATTGATTTACGTTTAGATACATTCAAATAATCCAATGTCATTAATCCACAGCAACACACATTGAGACGACTCGTAAAGCGCGCGCGAAATCTCGATCGGAACGCCTCGAATCTCGATATCGAAGTTATCCATTAATAATATAAGATTAATCTATCATCTCTTGAGATCCATAGTCTAAGCTTCCTATCTTCGGGTGCAATTGCAAAAAATTTTCTGAGCATGCGCACTTGGATGCCCAATCATCGATACGATTGATAAGGTAACTGTATTCTTCCTTCTTCTATGTCTTCCTTCATCTATGTCATAGAGTTACAAGCTCGTTAACCGTTACCACAGATAAATGATATCGTTGATCTTATCAATGCAACCGTCGATAACTCAATTAGATGTATTTTTTTTTTTCAGACTCGGCAGTATCTATTCAAGGCGTTGACTTATCATCAAATCCCAATACGAACTCAAGACTTTGATGATTCTTTTGGAATCAGTCGTCGATGATAACATGGCGTGGAAATTGAAAAATCATTCACACGTACAAAGTTAGATAAGCTTACGGTACCATGTAAAATCAGAGCAATTCAATTGGGATCATGTTCAGAGAAAAATCAGTCAATTAAGATACAGGTGACTCGATACACTTGTCGAAAAGATAAAAGAGCGCATTGCTAACGAAAATCGGTAGATCCATGGAGCAATAATAACAGCAATAGTATTGTACTTATACCTCGCTAAAATATGCGTGTGATGCAGTGAAATCGGTGGACACTACACAAGTACATTGTAACAGTCACACTAAGAACAATACTGTTTCTTTGACAAAACTAAAGACATGTAAATGTGTATGTGTATCACATACTCGAGCTTTGAGCTCTGAGAGCATCGAGTACAAACTTGGTATTATCTATGTGGTGAAGAGCTGAGAGTATGTACAGTCTGGGTACGGTAGATGAGCGTTAATTCGTGTTAATTGGTCGCTCTCTTTCATATATATATATATATAGCATCCAAGCCTTTCTCACAAATCGCATACATAGCTAATATCTCTGATATCCGAGTATGTATTCGAAATATATGTATTGCAAAGTCGGTATCTTTCTCAACCGGTTTTTATATATATGTATATCACAAACTCGCCCCCGCTATATGTACACACACCCACCCACAGATACACACACACACACACACACACACACACACACAAACACTCATTCACTTTATCTCAGCAAGTGATGGTCGTGATGGTGGTATCTGCACAGGTCTGCACTGATTTCATCCATTGCACCCGTTTTCTGCAACACTTTGAAGAGAGCGAAATACGAGCGAGCGAGGATTCGTACCCTGAGGGCAGTATATATGGAATATATACGCGGTAGCCAACTCTGTTGATCGCTTTATTCACTTTATGTATACTTAATATGAGAGAACAGCTCAGGTTTTGCTTTCAGTACTATCGTTTTTGCTCATTAGTTTCATGATAAATAGGCCAGGTTTGTGGACACCATGCAAGCGTGTTGTGAAAAATTGTACTCATGATAGGTTGACTTTCCTTGTCGATCTGATTAGTTCATTTATTGATCTATCTGAAGAATTATGATGATTTTTGTGTAATTCTAGAAATCATAAATTCGTGCAAGGAAATTCATGCGTCACTTTTTATTTTGACAAAACATTTTGGACACTTTGATTGAGTCATGATGAATGTAAGATTTCAACATCTAGTCAGATAATTGAGACGATGTAAATGATGATCGATTGGGATTTCTTCAAGAATCAGTCCAGGATTTTCGATATCCAATATTCAAATTCTTTATTTGTCACATTTTTGGAAGATAGATTGCAGTTTTGGCATTGATCTTGAACTGGTAGTAGGATTTGAAGAAAATGTATGAATTGCTCAATTTGAAAAGTAACGCACATACATCGTTACTTTAGTAATAACTTAATCAGAAAAGATGTCCACCACATAAAAAGCTTCATAGTGTATGAGATCGTGTATGAGCTAATTCCAGATTTTTAATCGATCAAGTTGATATTTTGAATGACACCTTTATATTCTCACATGAAAGTGGCATCCAAAATATCATCATTTTCCAGATCATTTCCCAGAAAAATCCTTCTGCCATCAGCAAAGTGTACCTTCATTTCAAAGATTGCCCATGAAATTTTCCAACCCCAGAAAATGATTTCAGACAAAAATATTTCACGAGTTCCCGACTAAATTCATCAAAATCTGAAAAATGAGTCATAATATTCGATTCTGAAATACTCCATCCATTGAAAAAAAAAAAAAAAAAAATCTAAAATCATAAATATAGCAATCAATATCAAAGTAAAGAAAGTACACGATTGCTATTCTGAGTCAAATAGGAAGAGCTCAATATAATACAGCATCTACCAGACTACATACTTTTGTCACTGACCGTGAACTTAATTAACTCTGCGTGATTCTAATCATTCGCTATAATACCAAGAAATCCAGCATCTCTGCAAAAGAAGAAAGACCACAAACGTCTGGCATACCGCATCTCAAACCATATTCCATATTGACTTTTCAAATTGCCGAATTGCAAAAAATTCAAAACTCAAATATACCTAACACATATATACAGGTATATCACACGTGTATTATAATATTCCTGATCTGATTTGCACGTTAAAGTAGCGCAAGACAAAAATTCACAGAACTCATAAATGTACGAGTACACATCAGGACCTAATATACCGGTAAGACTGAAGAGCAATAATTTCGCATTCATCCTGAATCATCGCATCATACATACATACATACTATATTCAAAGAACAGCTAAAGAGGCGTTAAATGAGGATGAAGAGGGTTACGGAAGTGTCGCAAGAGGTAGCATCTATATATATATATATAACTATATATTTTACCGTAGAACATCTTTTGAAGTATCATCGAAGAAGAAGGAAGTGGGCGCAGAGTCTTTCTGTCCTCTATAACCATCATCACCTTTTGCACTTCTGTAGCCCCTTATATATACTAAATTTCTCAATTGAAATCGTGACATCTTGGAAGAGAGCAAGAGGCTACCTCTTCACCAACCAACCAACCAACCAACCATCACCATCAATTAACTAAAACACAGAGCTCAAAAAAAAAGAAGAAGAAGATGAGACAGGAAGGTATGTTCTAAAGAATCGCTTCGTCATTTTGCTTAACTAGCGAGTACTTAATCGGCATCGTTTTGGACAGTAGAAGGAGTAAGAAGAAGGTGGAGTATTATAAAGACATGATGGATAGTTGAAATTGGTGAGCATTTAGAGTGACGATAGATTCGTAAATATTTAATTAAGTTGAGAGAATTTTTAATGAGACTGGTCTATAACCCACGCATTTAAATATTGATAGAGATGTGTCTTTTAAGAAGATACGAAATTGTGTAGATCATCATTGATGACAATTCATCTACCTCTAATCATCAGGTTGGACGATCAGGTGAGGTGATTTCTTGTTTCATGAGGTTAATGACTTGGTGAGTGTTAATGAGTAGGATGCTGGGCATAATGATAAAAATATCGAGTTTGGACCGGAAAAATGACTATTAAAATATCCTGATTCTTTCCATAAAGGTTTCAAACACGGTTTTTAGTCCAATCTCACACACGATGAGAATTATTTTCAATCAACAGTAATAAAATTGAATTCTAAACCACAGTATTTCAAGATGGAGCGTTCAATTTTTTGTTCCAATTTCTTCTTTTTGTTTGGGATTATGATAAAAGTGGTATCGAACAACAGATTGATCATCATGATTCACAGCAAAGAGCGCCATCCATGATTGATATCACGCCAAATTTGGCCATTTTAAACCTTCCCCCGGTACCCTTGTCACACTTTGTCACAAACTTGAGGACCCCTTGCTATGATGTCACAGATGGGCAGATCCCTTCTCCCGTTCCCTAACTGTTTGTGAGTGGAATTTTCTACTACTTGACGAAAAATTGGTTGAGATCACTCTCCTTTCCTTCCCTAGTAAAAATAAGTGCCTCATGATCATATATGAACATGTTCCCGGGCGGACTGTGGTCATACATGACCGCCTATGACCATGAGGCCGGAGTCATAGGTCGTCATTGGTCTCCATACTTGATCCTAGGAATTCATGTTGGAAATGAAGCACTTCATTGCCAACTCGAAATGTTTCTCAATCCGAAGCTTCGAAATAAGCGCGCTTGGGGCTCCAACTGCTAGGCCTCCGTCCGATATTGAAAATGTCATGTACAACCACTTGATTACGGTACCCTACGGCCATTTACGAGTTGGCTTTGTGTACCTATGACTAACCGTGGAGACATAATATTTTCTGAAATCATAGATGGTCATAGATGACCACAGTTCGGCTGGGAACATATTCATATATGATCATCAGGCACTTATTTTTACTAGGGTTGCTACATTTTTTGACATTTGACTCTCCGCCCCCCCCCCTCCCTCCTCATCCAAAAGCGTGACATCATTTATAAATGGCGCCGAGCTCTATATGTGAAGTGGTATTCAGTCTTTGAGTAATTTCTGAATTTCGTGAAAGTCGATATCAAAGAGGCAAAGAAAAAGTTGATGATTTCGCACTTTGAGAACAAGTACCGAGACAAGTATCGTAAACAGAGCTCCAATCGTTGTGGATTGTTTTCTCAATCGACTATAAAATTCAACATCTATCAAAACGATGATAAATTTATGATATTACCCTAGAATTTCATAGAACAGGTTCGATGAAACTGTCGGGTCACAGGTATATCGTAGACAATGAGAATACCAAACACACCTAGCTGCACTTTCCCTTCAAAAATATCCCATCATCAATTTCAACTCTAATACGAATAATTCATCCATCTTTTAACCATCCAAACTCATGCCATTCTCCATTCATCATCTAACACATATCACACACACATATATACGCACACACAAAATCACATGATCCAACAGCAGCCTTCAAATTATCATTTATCCTTTTCCCTCATCACCTTCACCACAAAATATATACGAGAATTTGAGTATAGATCACCGATCGTCATCATGTAACCGCATTCCACCCACGCAATCCGTTTCATTCTAACTATGCTTCGATTATTATTCACATACAATGGGCTGCTCGAAATATTTATCATCACCGCATCCCATATACCATGAAAACTCTCATACATATACTCAAAGATGCAAGTCAAAATAGAAAGTGATTTTATCCATCAAGAAGAGTATGAAGCTAAGATATTAAACAGAAACCGTTTCCGTAATGGGCCAGCTCTTGATTTTTTTTTTTTTTTTTTTTTTTATAGTGATCTGAGAGTTAGGGTATTAGATAGATAGAGATAGTGAGATGTACGATGGCGTGTATATGACGGGATGCGTGGGCGGTCGCGCGTGGCCGCATACACTAGTGGAGAAACTCACGTATAATAATGTGTAAGGATAACTATATATACTAAGGTCGAGAGATTGTTCCGCAAATCTTTGAAAGAGATGATGTACTCTGATGCTATGGGATCTATGGTGAAAAAAAAATTTTCCATGTAATTCTTCTTGAAGCGGGTGTTTGGATAAAACCTGTATGAGATTGGTATGTATTGCGTTGTTCATTCCACACATCCTCTAGATACTTTGGGAACGTACTTCTGAGATTCAGATTGCGTTAGTTTGATGAAAAAAGGACGAAAAATTCAAATTTCAAAAATTTCCTCAATCTTTTTTTTTCCACGCAACCAAGTACTTGGCCTTGTCCTATAATTTGATTAATTCCTTGCATAATTATGGACTTGTGAGGATTTTTCAGATTTTTCTCATGTATCCAAAAATAATAATCACCGATTACTGTAAATCACTAGAAAAAATCTTGTCCATTATATTGCGACATTGTGAGTGAATGGGTTGAAGCATATTTAGTCATTATTCAGAAAATGTTCTTTACAGTTTGGAATATAACGATCGATATTGTAAGTATGGCAAAATAAGGAACAATTTTTATGTGAATTTGTTACAAATGATTCGCAGAAATCCAGTCTGCTCAGCTCTGCCGATAATTGTAAATGGCATGGCGCAAGCTGAAGAGTATTTGAAACAATGTCGCTTATGATGAGCTCTGAATCGAGCGGTTGGCTTCCAAGTGATGGCGTATTAGTCGAGCATTGCCGCTGTTGTTTCCAAGTATTAATTATCATCATCGTCGAGAACTCATCGAGTAGTACAACCATCATCTCGATAGATCAATGCTTGACAAGACTTGCTGGCACATGTAAGATCATTGCCAAATTGAATGCTGAAGATAATTAAAATGTACATGTTGAGTCATGCAAGAATCTAAATCATCTAACTAGTTTAATCGAGATTCAAATATTTTAAGGCTTTCCGTGATATTGTTCATTTCTCATGAGAAAAGTTTGATTACATTAAAGAAGATAGATGAAAAAATCCACAATGTTCAAAATCAGGTGGTTTCCTTGGTCCAAAGGTGGTGGAATTTTACTCATCAATGAATCGCGTTGTGACCAGTCCATAGATTACTATAATCATGATAGTGAGTAAAAGCACACATCTAGGTAGATCAAAACCAACTGATTGAATTTCATAGGGAACTGAAAGTTCAATTTTTTTCAATGCAATTCAAATTAGTTATGAACTCGAAGAGGTTCATGGTCCATCCAACTCGAAAAAAAAATCATGGAAATGACTCAGGAAGTACGAAATAATCATAGAAGGGTACACGATTCTGGACATCAATCTGGGTCAAAATTTTCTCAAAATCGGGTGCAGAATAGTAAATGATTCTCAAAAATTTTGGAGTTCTATAGGAGTTGTATCCCACCTCTCCAAAACGAGATAAAGAGTGGAACTCATGATGTGAATCTCAACAGAAATTCACTAAAATTTCTCAAGAAGATCAAGATTATGAAACTCAACATGGTAAAATATCAAGCACCCAGTGATAATTCTCCAGTCACAATCACTTTCCTAATAGAAAATAATTCCTCTACCCCCACTACAAGTAGGAAACATTCAATATCTCAAACGTTCAACTAATCAATACATTCTCGTAAATATCCCAATACCTGTCATCCCTAATTGATTAAAAAGTAACAAAAAAAAAAAGATCATTCAACTCTCTCTACACATCAAGTTCTTAAAATTAACGAGCACCACTCTAACTATCATCACCACACAAGCCTCAAGCATCAGTAGCACCACCAACAGCCCAGTAATAACAACAACACCGTTCCACCGCCGCATTGCCGCCACCACAATCTCGCAAAAACCACATCCGCCCGAGGGAACCTGGTTCCTATATCTTAAAGCGACATTGTATATACTCATTCATGCACCAATAGGGAGAAAAGCATTGTGGAATAAACTCCTGTATAATATATAAAATCGAGAGAGCTGATGGAAAAATCATCATTGCAAGAAAAAGGCCAGTGGCAAACTTTTTTCAACACTGAATATAGCGTATATAATACATAAGTTGCGTCAGAAAGTGGCAGCAGCATCAGCAGCAGCAAGGAGCTTGTCAATAATTGTGCCTTGAGGAGATACCTGTATAAACATACATACAACGATGTTTTCTCTGACGACTCAAAAGCCTGTTCCCGTTCGCGCGCTTTTTTCAAAAATCCATCGAACACACTCGTGCTGAGGTTATAATATGAGATCTGTAGTGTATAATGACTTTTCCTCGTGATGCATCCGTTGCACGTTGTAGCAAAAATACAAATGTTTGCTCTTCCCTCACCAGAACTTCATCATGGATACGCGTGACGAATACTAATCAGTAGTACCGTCTGCAATTTTTTTTTCTCCTTCAACCCGATCCCACTGAGAGAGAAATATTCCTTGATAAGAGAATAGTGTCGCGTTAATTACCGTGACCCCAAGTTTGCTTATGAGCTCATATACTTTTACTCATGGTGTACACTACCATTACATGTCACACAACGTGTATGTAAATGTGAATGTATGTGTGAGTCATGAATCTGCTCAATCGATCGATCACCCTGATTAATTGCCTGAATTTTGACATGGATGTATAATACGTCGCGCAAACACGGGCGAGACTGGGCAAACGAAGCGATAGGGTTGCAATCGGTATGATGTGCTTGTACATTAGCTAGAAGGCTAAGTACTTGGGAGGCCTTGTTTGATGTGTATTATTATTATTGCCTCGTGGGTAAAATGTGCTAAATCAATTATGCGCCGTCACGGCGGGCAGCAGCTGTCGCGCCATACTCGAAAAATTTATTATCCAACGTTCATGCTATATGGTGTACATAAGCAAACATTTTGCGTTTCGCAAATATTGACCTGTTCGATTGAAGCTTTCCTCAACGTTGTTATTAGCCAAGAGCTTGTAGGCTTTTCACTTTGCATGATTGTACATCTAAAATGAAACTTGCCGAATCAAATCCAATGGCTTCGAGCAAAGATTGTGAATTCAAACTTCTGAAGGATAAAAGAAACGAGTAGAGACTCCATCTGGATGTCCATCAGAAGTTGCAAACGGACGATGCGTATTGAGTTTTTATATCGGTTGTATATAGCTATTTTCAATACCAATCAATAATTTATCGACCAGAAATCGATACATATCGATAATCGAAACCAAACATGCAGTCGATACACATCGAAATGAGTCTCAAATCCGATACAAATCGTTATATATACCGATATGGTCGAGATATATCGATAATCGAAATATATCGATATGATCGAGACTTATCGATAATAATCGATATACAGCGATATGATCGTGATCTCTCGATAATCGATATCGATCGATATGAAAGCAGTGGCGATGTAATCATCACATCGAATTGAGACCGATAACCGTCAGAGATTGAAACCAAGGGTAAAATCGTCTTTGAGTTAGGAGTCTCTGAACCAATAAGTATTACTGAAGCCTTCCACACACTTATATCATTGTTTTGTTCTGGAGAAGAGGAAGATTTGACTGCAAATTCTCGACTACAAAGGCCCCAAGTACTTAATACATACTCTTTTGGAGGGTCACGCGCGTGCCACGACATCCAGCTAGTATGAGGACTATGAGGTTACTGCTGTACTCGTGGATATAACAAAACGTTGCTTGGCGCATACAAACGATCGGCCGATTGTACTACTTTGTGTGTCACCTATAGGCACGCGATCAAAACTTGCTTACATAGGTATATAAACCTAACCTCATCTTCGTTCAATATAAAATCCATTGAATTAGAAAGACAAGCGCTGGCCACCGCGAGAGAACAACGAGACTGTCTCGACGTTAAAAGGCGACAACACTCGCACACATATACGGAGGGACAAAAAGACAATTGTGACTGCGTAACGGAGCGCTGGCCCTCGACAAAACTATCCAACACTGAAAGTATATATCTCTTTGTAGATTCCAAAGAAGTAACCTCAGAGCTTTTCCGTATATATACAAGTGCTCGGGGAACGGTGCTTTGCTTCGACGACGAGGGCAAGTTGAGAGAAACACCACCTATATACTCGTTCAAGAACTCTTAGACTCTTTAGACTCATCCGTACTCTTCATGTACCTATATATATATTTATATATGTAGTCAAACTCGCATGTATGGGGATGAGAGGGTCTATACATATATGTGCAAAGAGTGTCGCGACGGATGCGGTCGTGAGCTCTGTCGTGAGCTGTTGGGTCCGTGTTTTAGCCAAGAACTGCAGGCTCCGAATACACGATGGCTCATTATAACGCGCAAGAGTTCTCAAGTTATATAGAGGTGTACAAACACCACATACTGGCATGCGCCAGAGATACATTTTAGCTTCTGGCTACTTTCCATGTATTTATCGGGTATTTCGACGCCAAGCGCAGCGGTGTAATACCAACTTTTGTAGAATTTTGCCGTGTGAGCGAGAGTATTGCGCCTGATGGTTGCTGAAAGTTAGGATTTTTTAGGTTAGGTTATGTCTTGCCAATGTTGTCTGTAACTACTTATGAGTCTGGAAGGATTCTTGGATATTCGTACGGTTCATTCAAATTTTATGGCCCATGAATGTAATTGAATATAGATTTTGAGTATGGCATCAGGATAATTAATGAAACACATTATTTCTTCACAGAAGACATGAATTATTAGGGATAATCTGAATACGTAGAATAACCCTTGTTCTGAGTAATGCTTGGATGATGTTGGATTAAGGTTGTGCACTGATAACTACATAGTTGAACGTAACCGACTATTTACAAGATGTTGCGAAATATTTCCTAGACTCAACTTCAACAAAACCTAACCTCAAAACGTATGATTTGAAATTATCAAACTGGGGAGCAACCCTGAGCTACACCAGAAGTCACACCAATCGTGTGCAACAAGTGTATGTACGTGAGAAATCGTAAAGAGAATTGACACTTGAAAAAATTCGCAAAATGACAAGAATCGTGATTGATCGAGCAGACGACATCGAGGAATTCCTCCACACAGTGATATAACTCAATCGATCAGTTCGAGTAACGAGCTCCAAAAACGATCTTGTTTGAACATCACAAAGCATCGAAATAAACCATCAACGTAAAAGTATCTCTTGAATTTTCCACCTCCAGAGGTCAAAAATCCATCTCTCCTTCCCTCACACCACCCAGATGAAAAAAAAAAAAATTCGCAAACGTCATCAAATATATTCGAGACCGCGTAACATACCCGAAAGATCAACGATTCGCGGAAGTGTCTCTTGACAAACCGGAGGAGAAAAAACACACACACGACACTCGGAACCCGTATTTTATATAGCGTGTCGCAATCATGCACTAATTGGAGCTTTGCCCAGTATAAAATCGAATCTCGCTCAGATTTGGGCGTAACTTTTTGCCCACGCCCTTTCTAATAAGTATATGTATATATATGTAGTGATATGTACAAATGTTATGCTTCGTTAACGAATTTCGTGAAGCTCATGAGAAGAAATCGTCAATCGTCTCAAGAGTCATTTAGTATTTGGCTCTAAAAGTCAACGACAATGATGAGAATGAGTCTTAAGGATGCTGGGAACCATAACCTCTCAAACCGAATTAGTATGTTTGTACATGAGTAGCTAACCTTTAAAGTCTCTCTGGATTTTCAATTAAGCTCGTGTAATTAATTCGTCTTTGCGAATTGAGGGACCCGCAGGTTCTCTGTATGCACTTGGAGTTAGCTTAAAAAAAAATTATAATTCACACTGATCGAAAGCGTCATAAGAACACACACACACACATGGCACCCATTGAATTAACAATTTTTAGATAACATGGTATGTGTACATACAAGTGTGTTATAAACAGTTATACGTTAATAACCTCGTCGTTCATCATTGAAGCGTTGAAAAATCAACAGATGAAAAAAAAATGTATGTTAAAAGAGAAAGAGTGATCATATTATGAGCTTAGCTTGGATATGCATGCGGCGAATAGTTTCCATTTTACGATCCGAGCTTGGACATTTACATATTGGGCACTTGAAGATGGGATTTTGAATCTCTTGGCTTGCGGAAATTGTGGTGGTCGCTTGTGCGTGTATAATCGTAAGTATAGAGTAGGTATATGTATGTGTATGTGTATGTGTGTATGTGTGTATGTTTGGATACTGATGGAGGCGCTCGGACGTGTAATTACACTTCCAGACGAGCGCGTAAGGAAAATTGAGCCCTCAGACTCGATTCCGTACGCTTCAACGCCACTATATACAGAATCATGGTGTCTTGGAGTGATGATCGGGTATGCAGACTTTACAAGTTATGATGGGCTTTCTTGGTGGCGAAGTTGCGTGAAAAACAGGAAAATGTAGCGATATTTAGCGTCAGATTTGACTTGTTTCTTGAGAGGTTTCGAGGAGTTGATAAAACTTGAATTGTGACCAAGGGCCTATCCATGAATTAGTTAAAGTGGTTCAGGGAAATTGGGAGACTTTCAATTCTATATGGGCTGCTTTCATAAGTCAGCAATCCTCTAATAGAGAAGGTTTCACAAGGTGAGAAGGAAGTCCAGAATTAAAACATTTCCCCACACTTTATTCACGGATAGCCCCTGTAGGGCTATGCCGACTAAGCTAAACTACGCTATGCTTAACTTAGCTTAACTGCGCTGAGCTCTAACAAACTTAACACGTACACACACATACCAGCGCATGAAAAAAATATGCCTCCATATGTCGAGGAAGACGTAAGCGGCGCTCATGACATGACTAACCTCACCTCACCTCTTTATTTTCTGTCATCTGTATACAAATAGCAGAAGCAATGGAAAATGTGTGGGCACCGAAAGCAGTAATTCTTTTTGCAGTAATTTATTTTATGGAGAGCAGTATTTTGTCTGATTATGAATTTGTGAAATTAATCACCGATGAACAAGTTACGAGCAACAGTCAGCTCAGCTGTATTTCATGATATGCTGATATTGTGTGTGTGCGAACAATGGCAAAAGTGATAATTCTTCTGCAAAATACTGGCTATATCTTTCTGCTAGTAGGCAAATGTGATTGTAGCCATATCTCAAATATGCAAAGATCTGAATCATTTTGGAGATTTTTAAGAAAAATTCCAGGCTAGTCGTATATTTTGTCAGATCCGAAGTTTTCAGCTGGTCCTGAGTGTGTAAACATATATGGTCTAGATCACTATTGTGATAGGTAATGGTGAACTTGGTGGGAAGTGACTCAACGATAACTCCACCATTGCTCGTAGTCTTATTGAACTTCTGCTGAGCTACTACTAGCAGAAAGATATAGCCAGTATTTTGCAGAAGAATAATCACTTTTGCCATTGTTCGCACACACACAATATCAGCATATCATGAAATACAGCTGAGCTGACTGTTGCTCGTAACTTGTTCATCGGTGATTAATTTCACAAATTCATAATCAGACAAAATACTGCTCTCCATAAAATAAATTACTGCAAAAAAAATTACTGCTTTCGGTGCCCACACATTTTCCATTGCTTCTGCTATTTGTATACAGATGACAGAAAATAAAGAGGTGAGGTGAGGTTAGTCATGTCATGAGCGCCGCTTACGTCTTCCTCGACATATGGAGGCATATTTTTTTCATGCGCTGGTATGTGTGTGTACGTGTTAAGTTTGTTAGAGCTTAGCGCAGTTAAGCTAAGTTAAGCATAGCGTAGTTTAGCTTAGTCGGCATAGCCCTACTGAGCAATCTTGCATATGAAATTTTTGGGATTCTTGATGGAATCTCTGAGACCGTCTCGAGCTGTGAATATTATAGTTTCTCCAAGAAAGAATCGGAGAAACTTCATATTGTCCTCACTCAATCAGCGTCTCATCCTTTACTTCAGTCTATTACATCCTTTCATCTTAGCGGGAGCTTATTTCATAATTCGCTAGATAGTTTCGCACAATTGGCTACATTTCTTTGACCAAATTTTGATTTGTTGATTCCCAATAACCTGGGCTCAGCTCCGAAATAAAAGCCCCAGTTCATGAACAATTTTCTAAAATCTTAAACTCCATAAAGGAACTGGAACCGAGAGTGAACCTTCAATTCATTCTCAATCGCATGTACCGTCTGATTATCATCAGAAAAGCAACAACCAGAGATTAGCAGGTTAAATCGCCGTACCTCAGAAAATCTTGAAATTCATCCCTCCGCGCGTGCAAGAAGCCACTTCCAGTCACTTCACCAATTTACCTCTCATATATACCCAGACATCACAATATCGTATATGAGAGAGCAAAGCTATGATTATACGCTGATCCAACCAATTCAGAATCTAGCTTCGGCAGTATGTACTTAATACTTACATACTTGTATACGAAGCTGACCGACCTCTCGCGGAATTCCTCGAGTATTAAATGCCTCCCCATCATCTTTCCTCTGTATATCTACTCATATATGAGTACATGAGTATACTTATATGTATGAGAGGCACACGCAAGAGATCAAGAATGAGAGAGAGAGAGAGAGAGGGCATTTGCCGTGGGGTATAGGCTAAACGAAAGGACTTTGGTATGCCAGTCCTCAAAGAATCATTGAGCTCATACATATACGGTTTCACACGCGAGCAAAACTTATTCTAAATGATGCTCCCTTACACCTGTACATTTTGTATATGATTTTATATGTGTGTAGAGGTTAGGTAAGGGCAGAATTGCTGTATATGAGAGTTTAGAAACTGACCGAACGCTTTTTGCCCTAACCTCACTTTCTTATCATTCCTTTTTTCTTTCTCTTTTATATACCTTGACTCCCTCATAGTTATACGTCAGTCGCCTCTTCTTCTTCTTCTTTTTCTTCTATTTCTTCTTCATCCGTTTCTTCTTCCTCTTCTTTGACCCTCTACACACATATATACATACTGGGCACACTTTGCGAGGCAGACGCTGATTTGATTCCCGTGTAACGAGCCGCGGCCTCTATCTTCTTCTTCTTTTCCATCTTCTTTTTTTTCTCTTCTTTTTCCTTTGCTCCGGTGTGCACCGGTCCTTGATTTATTCTTGGCAAATAATTGTTCGTACTACACTTGCACCGCACTCATTTCAGCTCGTGTTCACCCAAGTCTCTCTCGTACATTTTCGTTTCTCGTGAATCAAGTCCTCATATATGATGCACCTTCATTCCATTCCTCAATATACTTATACATGTATATGTATGTGTATGAACTGAATAATGTGCTGCTTCGCATATTAACATATGTGAAATGGATGAAGAATGATACGATGCCCATATAAATTTGAGAGCGACTTCACTAGGTTAGGTCGATAAATCATATCAATATATATATATATATACGCTTTGTGGAATTCGATTGCACTTCCTTTACATACAAGGTAATTTCATTGGAGATATGTTTTGTTTGAATCGCTCAGTGGGACATCTCAGGTTTTTGCGAAGTAACTTTTTTTTTACGAAGAAAGCGTGTCAAAGTTTGGTTGTGTAGGTTTGGAGGGAGGTTATATTTGGATGCATCACAGATTCATTGATAATTCGATGGATATTGAATACAAAGACGACGACATAGATGGTGAGACATCATCATTCTTCGAACTGAAATATCGTTTGTCTGATGTAAGTATCGGTACGTCTTCGTTGTTGAATGAATGAGATGAACGTCTGAGATGATTGATTGTAGCCATGTGTATTAATGAGTGAGTCATGCATGCGTGAATATAGGTTAGAATTTAGCTATACTCAAGAAGGCTATGATGGGTTTTTGAGCATGAAGGTATGTTCACGGTAACTCAAGTGTGCATTAGATTTGAGAGCATCAGTAACGGTTTTGAATTGTACAGCTGTTGTATTTCTAGGAGGACTGTGATATGTCAAAACGTTCTGGTATTTCATAGAGATGATTCTCTTGAGATGATGTACGTTCATGACCCTGACTCATAGTTTCGATAAAATTACTTTGGAGGCAAGGTTAAATGCAAGTACCGGATCGAGAAGCTTGTTGAGAAGTGTCTGCCCAATACGATTGCCTCTGAATATGTTCTGGAGCCTTGAACTCCTAAATATTCGTCTCAGTTTTGGTGACCACAACTATTGCGTTCCCATAAACTTATCCTTACTTGTTTGTTACCAAGTTTGAGGATTGAAACTATGTCCGAAAGTCAATACTATCATTAGAAGATTCACAAATATTTGATCAACCTTTCACAACTTCTGTAATGACGTTTTTGAAAGTTTCATTGATAAATGTTACAATTATCATCGCCAATTCTGAAATTAGCAAGTCTGATTGGGTTACGTCCGGTTACGTCTGATTAATAACACCATAAGTAACAAAGGCGCTTGAACACCTTTACATTGTTACTTAATGTATCTTTCATCCAATACAAACCATTTTGAGGTTATGAAGTTTGCAGGGTATTTTGTTAACAACAGCATTGAGAATACGAATCCAAATATCGCAATGAATTAATTGTATTACTGCATTCGATCAGGAACTTCTCGCTCACATAACCTCAAAAATGTTCAATTTCAGCTCTTTCCTACTAGGACCAGAATCACCTTCCTCCCCGTCACCTTGAAAATGTCTCACGCAGCCAAGAGCTCATACCACACCAATCCCTCTTCAACCCAAGAGGTCCCAAGATTTCATCAGCCTCCCGGATAGGTTATGTACGCGTAAGAGCACATAAGTATACACTGCTCTTGGTTGGTATATATAAGCAAAAGCGGGGGTCCAATTAAAGGAAGAAATCACGCGAGCGTGCTTGGCCGTACCGTCCGTTCAATTTCCGCAAGAGAGAGAAAGAGAGGTCTGCCATCACAATTTACATTTGAATACAATATCCTCTTAGCATGCACGCACATATAACACACAACCTCCTCCTCCTCCTCATCATCATCATCATCAGCATCAACTCAATGAAAACCACTGCTGCTGCTGCTGTTGCTGCTATCCTTCCCGATAATATACATACGCAGCCACTGTATCAGAATTGTCGATCGCTCCAGCATACGGCTTCTTCCCAAAAACTCTGCAATTAGCGATCCACATGGTAGCCTGATTAAGGCGACTTCCCATCCTATCCCAACCATTTGATGATGTGCAAAAGAACCTTGCGGGATTTAAAAAAAAAGAGCAACGTCCGCCCTATTGCGATTGAGATATAAAGTGTGTTTAATTGCCCGGTTGTCGCTACAGGGGTTCTCAACCTCGTGGACATAGTGAGCGTCGCTGACTTTTTTACCTATATTAGTGTGGGTGTGTGTGTGTATCTGTATCAAATCTGCATGTGTGGGCGAAAAAGCTTGCCCGTGCATAAATCCTGTAAAAATGTACCATACTATGCACCTGTCCTTCTATCTTCCTCTTTCCTCGCATCAGAGACATAAGGAGAAAGATAGAGGCCGCACGATTTTCGGTGTCCGCGCGTCAATTCTCGCGGGGCCCGCAGGGAACGCAGTGGGACGCCCAATTTATTTGACCCCCGCGTCCATCTGTCTACCTATCTCTCTTTTCTCTCTCTCTTTTACTCGTGTCGGTAATATGGTACACCTTGTGGCCAGAGAATCTTGTCTTATCGATTCCTCTCTCCCGCAGTTCTCAATAATTTTTTTTCTTGCACAAGCTGAGCGTCTCGTTAAATCTGCCCTCGTAAGTATCTTTCTCTCTCGACAGTTGCCAGGAATCTTGAGCTTGGCATTTCGTGTGCATATCAAGGCCATCACTTTGTGAGTGAGTCAGGAGTTTCTGGTACTTATCGTTGTGGATGCTGCTGCTGCTTCTGCTGTTGGTGGCGCTATATGTGTGGTTCTATTTTCACATTTCTTTTCATCAAAGAGACTGATGCTGATTCTCATTTTTGAACAGATGAACTCTTCTGTTATCGGTATGGTTACTGCCTGTTTGATATCTTTTATACTGTTGTTATGCGATAGAAATGATAATGATGATGCTCAAGGTTACGGTGCTAATGATAATTGCTATGAATGAATATTGATAACGTAGAAATCTGCATGTGGTCCTTATCAAAGATGTAGAGAGTCACCCACTTGGTGATTAGGTACTACGACGGCTATTCCTGGTTCGTTCTTCATTTGATAGTAACGTGAATGAACTCTTTGGCAAGTTTCTGACGTATCACAGTAGCGCCCCCTGACTACTTTTTTTTCCCTCATGGTTGAAATGTGATTATTTTTGATTATGTGCTGAGCATTTGTTCCTGTTTCCTTCCCCTATCTATAGTTCAAAATATAGTTATTCAAACATTTTTATATCAGAAGCTGTGGAGATTAGAGGTCACTCAAGAGTGATATGAAAATCTCTTGTTGACATTTTGGCAACTCAAACTCAAAGTCAGAATTCGAGTCTGGATAAATTTGTACACAGAAGTGATGAAATCTATATTTATCAGCAGAATAACTTTACACCGGATGATATGAATAAGAACGATTTGGCCGATACTGAAAAGCATCCATCATCAACTTTCCATCAAAATATTCAACACTCGTCAAGTTTCTCTCATAAGCTACACAAATAAGAGGTCAGGTACATAATCGTTGTCGAGTTTATAAGCATCATATTCATCTCACTGAGAGTTTAAATGCCAAAAGAATGGCTGCCAGCTCTCACTCTTTAGAGACGCATTATAGAAGACTCAATGCAAAATTGAGGTTAGCTTAACATTTCTCCACGGATGAGGCTATTAAACTCTCTTTCTTTGAAAATCAAAATACTCCATGCGCTTCTCATTGACTCTAACCTCGCTATTGTCTGACATCCTTTATAAAGCCTAATACTCGATCAAAATCCTTTCTACAGAACCCATATATACAGAATATCAACCTTAAATGTTGAAAGAGAGATAAAAGAGAGGTTATCTGGATGGAATGAATTGAATCGTTCCGGACTAAAACGACGTATGCGACCTCATCCGACAGCTTCAGGCAACAAAACCATCTTCTAATATACTCTTTACATTGGATTCCCTTCGACTATGAGGAAGAGTATTAAATAGAGGATATCATAACTGATTAGGAAGACAAAGGATACGAAGCTAATAATCACTGGGTCACATATCGATATATAAGTGATACAGACTTTTAAACTCACATAGGATTGAGCTTGCAATAGAGTGAAAGAGAGAGTGAATCTTGAGCATGGGTTAGGTATATAATGGAGAGAGAGTGTCTCACAAGACAATAGAGAAGAAAAAGATGCCCTCTAGGTATAGATCGACAAGCCCAACCAGTGTGGGAATATATACATCTTGCGAGTGCAATAAACATATACCTTTACAGCATCCCATAATACTTCTCTCTTCACAGTGATGAAGTGTATAGGTTATGTTTGTAGCCACTGGGTTGCAGAAAGAGAGGCGTTACGAATCAGAGAAATTTTCTTCAAAGAGCATCATCGCAGGTCATCAATTGATGATTAGAAATACATTGTGTGTGTGTGTTTATGTGTGTGAATGTGAAATGGAAGAGTATTGAGGAATCGACGCAGACAATTTAGTTGCGAGAACCAGTGTAGTTTATGCCCTTTGTTATTGTGAGAAGTCAAGTTTTCTTTACATGTTGGATCATTATATAGTGTAGTGTGCCTTTAAGAATCGTCTGGTATTGTGACTAAAGCTGGCTCTTCTCATCTCTTGCGTCATATAATATGCAGTTGTAGTCCACTATGACCAACCATTAGTCACTTCATGATGTGTGGGACCATTGTAAATGAATACCCATAGAGTCTATAAGAAAAACCTTCGTTTATTGTAGGTTTGTAAGTTTGCAAACACTGGGGTACATTGTTGATCAACAACTCAGGACATGAGTTGCTGCAATAATTACGTATGGTTTACAAACTTGAAATATCAACAATCCAATGCGGAATCTGAGAACTTCAAAGGTCTTATTTTGATCGAAATTTGATTGTGCGGAATCTTTTGACCTCATTCATAAAAGATATTCATCCCATCAAAGGATCAACATTATGAAATCCTTTTATCATACTTCTTCATCCGCTTTATGGAGATATATACAGATCTCAGATCTAAATCTTTCATAGTGCTAAAAATCCTTCATCAAAACTGGTCCAAATTTCTCACAACTAAGTATATACTATGAGAAACTGGTTGACCCAATCTACACGCCATGTCACTTTTTGATTTCAGAAATGTCAGTCTCCCAAGGAGCAACTAATTAAATCAATCCTGAGGTATATGTATACCAAAGTAGAATGAGAGAATAATATTTATCGGTACCGAAAAGAAGTCAGAGATAATCCAGAAAGAAGGGAGAAAGGTATATATATGTATATATTTATATACCTTTTTCGCGAATGAGCGAATGCAAAGAGAGAAAAATGCAGAAAGCGAATGGGAAAAAAGGGGAATCCTGTCTGTAACTAAGGTGCAAAAAAGGACTATCCAAATGACTTTAGAGGATACCGCTTTCCTCCTTCCCTCCCCCCCTCTCTCTTACTCTCTCACACATATACACATACTTTTTTGGGTCCCTCTTCGTGTGCTATATTTCGCCAAAGCTACGAAAAGAGTGAGAGAGAAACACTGGATATTCGACAGGCTGTAAATCCTGCAAAGCGTCGAGAAGCAGTGTCGACGAACGCGCTAATGAGAATCATTGCCCTGGGCCTTTTGACTACCTTTTTGTATGTAACTATATATATATATATTTATATATAAAAGTATTTGTAGGAATCATGGCAGAAGCATGGGAGAACAGAAGAGACACTTCATGAGATTGGAGAGAAAGAGATGAGAATGGTGAAAGATCAGGCCAGATTTAGACTTCTTTCTCTGATGGCCAATCTCATTCTAGGAGAAAAGGACCCCAGTAAGAAACTAATGAGAAACACTAGTTAGATAGGAGTATGAAAATTTTCAGAAATACACTTTGGTTAACTGCTTGAAGGTTATGTTGAATTGTCTAAGAATCACGTGAATTCGTAAATTGAATTTCTTTTCCAGACAACAATGAAAATCTTGACTGTATAGAAATGGGTGAATTTCACCCTAAATTTTCCAATCAAGAATAAGTCTAACTTTGAAATATCCCAAGGATATATGATACAATCCAAAATTACAGATTGGAATTGCTTCTGGGAATATGAAAGAATCTGAAAAAACATGGCTATATCAAATTTCCAGTTTTACGATATTACCATGTACGTATATTTATCGAGGAAAGGGAAACATTCTCTGAGACAGATAAGAATCGTGAGACGAACGTCACAGAGGTCTCAACGTGATCAACTTGATGCAATTTTGCTCACTATGTATAGGTATAAATATAAACGCACATATTACATACATGTAAAAGCTATGCACATATATATATATATATAAATGGTGTTTCGAGACCGAGAGCGCAAAATTTTTGCCGATACGATCTTTTTTCTCACGAGCGAATCGACGCCATCTACCTATACTTATATATTCCTCGTCACGAAAGTATATACATATACATATATAAAAATCAGAGACTAGTCGTCGAATATGGTCTGAATGAAATTAAAGAGCTATATGGAGATCTCCAAGAAAGACTGATGAATACACAATTCAAATTTAATAATCGAGCGGTAGCCAAAGGTTCCACAAAGTCTAGCTAAAAAATCACTTAATCATCTATAAGGCTCTAATGACCGGTAGTATAGCAGTAATGGTCATCTAATTTCACACAAACTTAAATACGTCTATATGACTTTGGAATAAGGAAGAAAGAGAGTCACGTGATTAAGGAAGATATTTTTTACTCAATAGAAATCAGCCACCGGTCTTAAAAAGATTGATCACATGGCGAGTTTATTCAAACGAGCGAAGAGCGAGTCTAGTTCTCGCTTAAGGATTTGGCAGGTTCAATCCTTCTTGAGACAGAGAAAAAGAATTAAATCGGTATAGGTGGGGAAAAGAGAAATGCTAGTCGATAAAAGTCCACCTGTGAAGTTCTCATTATATTTCAAAAAGGTGTGATGGTGCTACCGTAGCTTAAAATGCGCTTCCCCAACGACACGCATGATTTTATACATTCAAACTTGTGAGAAGGATTGTGAATCTGCGGTATTGGTCGACCCCATTCACTTCTTTATTGGCTCTTCTTCTTCATCTTTTTTTTTTTCATTCTTTTAATAAACCGCTAAACAGAACACCTAATAGAAGCCGAGTTATGAATTTTTAAGATTCGCCGAGCAAATTTTTAGCAAAGATAACCTCAAACACGCTAACTCAATAATATGCTTCCAGAAGAAAAAAAAATCATCCACCGCTAATTCGTTCAAGTAAAAATTTCACACGCAGACCATGTTGTTTCTAACCTAGATTTCTCACAAGCGGCATCGTTCTAAAGAACTTCAGCTCCTGCAAGACAACAGGCGTGAAAAATTCCTTCCATATTTTTCGCTGTTATGAGTAAGCAAACTGTCGACAAGCGGCAGCGGCGCACCATTTATGCAAGCGCAAACATTATGTGGGCCAACTTTGTGTATAAGCACCTGGAACATTCCCAACTTTCGCAAAAGTATAATGTGTACTTATTCTGGAAGAGGAAGCTGCTTCTGCTCTGACATATACACGAGATAAACCAGAGTAAACTTTAACATTATAGAGAATCAGATGACGCGCATCCGGGAACACCCGCTTCTTATCGTTTCCCTCCAAAAAACCTAACCTCCCTGTGTTTGTCTTTCATATACTTTTATTGCTTCAGAAACACTATAGGGTGTTTACTACACACACATTTATATTAGTATATAGTGTGTGAGAGTTGGACTACCGCTTGAAGCGCCGTATAATAATTGAATTAAGAACGTGCGAACTGTGGCCCTAATTTAACGCCTATGCACGAAGAAGCGGTCCTTTGACTCATTTTGTCTGTGTACATGCATACATTTGGTGCAGGAAGGAAATCGTCATCCCTAAAAAGGATAAGGGGAGAATTTCTTTTCAAAGCAGCTGTTACGAGATGTGTAAATAAAAGGAACCAAATAAGTACACGACTAAGTATGTGTGTGTGTGTTTGAATATGTGTGAATGAGAGGACCTAACCTAAATGAGTGCGTACATACTACGTGTGGGCGAAGGGTATGCACTTGTTGGCATCAACGAACCCTTGACAGTCTTTACAATGACAGGGTATTTCGTTCTTTCAAGTGTCTAAAGTGAATGTGGGGCGCCGGAGATTCTTTTGTCGTTGCATTAACTGAATTCGAAATCAAGCACGTGTGTAAATTATCACGAAGCTTAGAATAAGGTTTCTGTGCATGGTGCACAAGTGTAGAGCACGAATTATGTTTTATGTATTATTACAGTGTTGAAGGTTTTGATGGGACGTATTTATTGAAGGATTTGAAATTATGAGAGCGATGATGTGATGTTTTGTTATCGAGAGTTGTCGTGAATATCATGGAAGATTGCGAAAGGAGACGGGCTAGAATCATCGTGACTGACAAGGTGAAGAATCAGATTCGATCATCCAATCGTAGATTCTACTATTTTTTTTTTTCTTTCTTTTTAAAGAATTCTGAATGGGTAAGCAAGGCTAGTTTAGTGAGATTCCATGGAATTTCAACACCCATGAAACAGATAGAGGCAAAATATTGTAATAGCAACTGTATAGTGAAGCTGTGAGGAACTTTTTTTTCGCTCTATCTTGATTATGTCAGTTTTGACAAGTGGCACACAGACATTTTTCATCTGCTTGTAACGGAGTTTTGAATAAGTACATATACATATAGTATCATTCATAGTAAAGGTAGAGATAAGTGTATGAATCTACTGAAGTGGTAGAAAGTCAAAAGATTTCTGTCTCCATCAGAATGACCAGTGTAAAACTTATGATGGTCAGAGTCAAGACGTATGTTTAACGACAAACAGTTTCAAGACTGAACATGAGTATGCGATGATTTTTAACAAAGATCAGAAGAGAGAGAAAGAAACCATCATACACTGTGAGATGGTCAACTGAGTTGCAAAAATCAGATATGCGAGTGATGCAGTGATGTAAATTGAATGTCAAACTTCTCAGGCTATTTTCAAATTCGTACTAAAAAATTATGGCTGACGGTAGAATGATGATGATGATTATGAAATGCAATATATTTTTTCATACCAAAGCTCAAAATGAGTTCAATTAAATTCTGTAACACGATCGCTAAGTGACTGGATCTTTTAATATCCAAAATTCAATGTCCTTTTTGGGGGCAATTTGAAAGAGAAAGATCTTATCATCAAGCATCACACCATGGGTTCCAAGATTTTTTTCATACATACTATACGACTTTTGGTGTAAGTATCTGATGTGGTCAGCTTCTCTCCTGACTTTCTCAATGAATCAAGAGATACCATCTGATTCAATATCGCAGTAGCGTATCTGTATATGTACAGAAAAAGAACGAGGATGATTAAGAAAAACTTAACGGCTTCTGCGCAACATCAGGGTATGAAATGAGTATTATACACTACAAATACATTCGAAGCAATGACCTCTGTCTCAAATATTCAAAAAAAAAAAGTTGCAGAATCATTCGAGACGAAAGCTACTGCTCTCGAATCTCTTAAGATTTGCATGTGGCGTGACTTTTTAAAATTCGTACTCGCAATCTGCTTAGCTAAGCTTCCATACGTATAACCAAGCTAACCAGAGTATTTAGAAAGTTCAAAAGAGATTCTTCAGTACTCTATTGAAAAAAAATTCTTTTGATCGTGGGAAAATGTAGAATTAAAGTTTTCCAGCTTGATTCACTTTGGATAATAATGAGTATATTGAGGTTAGGGTATGATATTGGTGTATTAAAAAGTTGTACTTACCGTCCACCTAAAGGTGAAATGAAGCTGAAGTGTGACAGGCTCTGTTAGGGTAAAAGTATTTTGCCCAAGCGCGTGACTAGATACATTGCCAAAGCTACAAGAGCCAATGGCTGTTACGTTGGATTGATACTCTTTTAAACAAAGCCAAAATGCTGTAGTGCATTGTGTTGTACATTGCTGTTGATGTAACAACTGTTGTGATTGTGGTTGTAATTGATGATGGGCTCGACCTCCGCCACAACATCGGCCGTCCACCAGGGTGCCCCGATTATTCGTCAGCGAGAGAATCTGCACCTCGAAAAACCCGCTGCCGCTTGTCACCTGAAAAACGAAACAAAATATATCTCATCAATTTAATTATATCATATCAATTGAAATTGATGAATTATATTTGGGAGAATTTCGAAAAAGTGGGGATCGTTTTGGTGGATGGTGGTTTGAAGGCTTTAGATTCTTTGGATTGTCAGTAATTTCATGAAAGAGACATTGTCATGACAATCTGATGAAATTTCAATGGATATCTATGATTTACAGGTACAAGCATCATAACTTTGTGTGAGTCAAATAATGATCTATGCCACGAAATACTCCTGTGGACTTGCACAGCATGTCGTTGGCCCCTAGAAAGACTAGCATATTTCAACTTTCTGCCAAAGACTGATACATTTTGACTTTTCCACGAAGACTAGTACATTTTGCCAATTTCATAACATAAGAGAAATGTATTCGGCCCCGTGGGAGAGCCCAAATGTCTTCGTAGGAAGTTCAAAATATGCTAGTCTTCGCAAAGGATCGGCGATATTATCACTCTTTTCAGATTTACTCATCCTTGTCATGTTGTTTTAGATGAGCTATAGATTGTGGTCATGAAAATTGATTTCCTCAGAAATAGTCTCATAGTATGTAACCCTTGACTGAATTTTCTAATCCCTGCAAGTGTCAAGAGAATAATTCCACAGGAAATGGAGACTCTTTCATACACTGTGGCCTCGAATACAAAACTAACTTTTGGATGAGCATGAGATCCAAAAAATCTTTGTTGTTATTTCGACAACAAGCCACAGTGAGAGCCAAACCTAACCTTGTGGAATATGAATATTGACAAAACTCTGGGAATTATCTTGTTTTAGAGAGAAATGAAGGTATATCTGGGAAGATT
Source organism: Eretmocerus hayati (assembly GCA_029851415.1). Lineage (NCBI taxonomy): Eukaryota > Metazoa > Arthropoda > Insecta > Hymenoptera > Aphelinidae > Eretmocerus > Eretmocerus hayati. Next base: position 153,274,030 of record CM056743.1, on the reverse strand, counting down.
TGATCCCATGGTCTCTCTACCCTGATGTAAACATGGCCAGTATCGTGGCTTTCTCGTATAGGTTCATATACGTAATGTTGGTTCACGTAGTTGTTGCTCTGGATAAGAGTCTCGTTGGATTAAATACTGAAGAGCACCATGATCAAACCTCATCAAAACAAGAAGATATCTAGAATTTGGTTTGACATTCAACACGATTCTCAGATCCGCAAGGTTCGTGCTCCTTTAGTTAGTTTCAAGAATTTCCATAATGCATCGAAAACAGATCACAAGTCCATTCTCCAATGAAACTTTTCCAAAAACTCCAAGTATCATGGTAATGAAATAGACATGGACTGGATCACCCTGCTGGATCAGTCAACGATGACCATTCACACAACTCCTAAATTAAGCAAGATTGACATACAAAATTACAACTAAAACAATTCGCAAAAGAGATCGACATTGACAAGTGAAATGAACCAGACAACATTGCAAGAGTAATCCAAAAGTGTAAAGACACCTGAAACAAGGTAGAAGTAAAAGGAACATTCAGGACTCGTTTACAATTCAGCCCGATAATGATAGGCTGAAGATGTCAGGAGGGTGATGTAACGTTTTAAAAGGCGGGTAATTATTCCAGGTAACGATGTATAAATGCATGAGATAGGTATGTATGTGTATATATATATAAACTAACAAAGCCGCATAAAAAGTGTACCAATGCTCGAAGAATATATATCATACTACCATCATACCTATCAACAAAAAATCCCTCAAAGCATTTTCCTCATAGACAGTGTGGTATATACACATATACTGGTTCAAATTTTCCCATCACCACTTAGGTATCATCATCATTGCTCTGTAAACTTAATTTACATACAATGCATTGTCTGCGAATGGCTTAATGCGTAACTACTACCGGCATACACACTCATATCATGCACTTTAACAAAAACAATATCCTGATCTACCATATTACATTAACACAACACGAGAAAGAGATTGATCAGTAAACCACATCTAGATCAAACATAACCTAACAAACATAGACCCTCTCCCCCCCCCCCTCTCTCTCTCATAACAGCCGAGCAATCTCGAAATTCCTTACAAGAATATCGGCGTGTGATGCAACTATATGCCATGGCAGAAATGGATGCTCTGGTGATGTAGACCAAATAGCTCATAGTTTCATAGCTCACAATATATAGATATTGGTGTATCGCAAATCTCCATAAATTACCGATACTCGCTCGTAAAACTCTTCCACTTGGTAATAAAACAGCGATGCGCTCTTGTTGGCAGTTAGATATTACAGAACCATCTTCAAAAAGCTATGTAGATATATTGTATAAAAGCATCAGAAGTAGTAGGAATTATAACCAATGAATATATAGAAAATTCTTTCAAGAGCGAAGAGGAAATCAGCGATCGTAAAGTAATATACCGCTGCCACAACCGCACTGTACTATACACTATATAATAGGTTTAAAAAAAATCCCTATAAAAGAACTTCAGTAACAATCGATGCTGAGAGAGAAATGTACATACACCGTAGAACGAGTTTAAGAGCAAAAATTTATCGATACAAAAAAAAAGAGTTTGCAGAGTGCAATCCACTTGAGATGTTTAGCAGTATAGGTTTTAAGCTTTGTCTATGATAAAATGTTGGTAAATGGCACAGTTTAGCGATAGATGCTTGCGGTTATTGGGAAAGAATTGTACTTACAGGAAGAAAGAGGAAGAAGAGGTGTGGAAAGTCTGAAAGAGAGGGCGGAAGTTGTAGACTGAGAGAAGACGATGCCAATGCACATCCATTAACTATACACACTTGAAGAACACTCGATATTATATGCCTGCGTCTGCTACCATCACCATAGCACGTACAACATACATACTCAATTCCAAGTCATTTATGCATGTGCGTGACATAGAATTGCTATGTGTAGTGTAAATTCTGTCTTAAGACCTTTGAACGATCTAGAATCGATTTTGACGGCAAGCTTTGAGGTTATGCAAAATTTTGAGGGTGAAATACAACTGTAGAATTAGCCTAAATTGCCCGATCAAGATTTTTTTTTTCTTCAAATTGGATAGGCATTGTAATTTCAACAATGTGTTTGCACTTGATCGAAGTGTGACCGTATACGCAGATGGCACATGTTTCTGATGGATCGGTGTAAAGTGTTTGAATGGGGGTAACATTTGGTTGATTACTTTTGTATTGTCGTAAACGAGCGAGTAAAGAAGAATGTGTGAAGAGGAGATGTCTGTCGGATGTGTGACGCGTGCGAGGAGTGAAACTGTGCAATCAGGATTCGGTGATCGTTGACTGATGCTCTAGACAGCCTTTAATTTTAATGTACATGTTTTTGATGTCCATGAAAGACTGTTGAATTGTCTTAAATATAATTTCTTCCTATTGTCGATGTTGGACTACTTCTTGATTCATGTATAAAACATTTCAAGTATTGTGGAGGTATTTGGAAGTTCAAGGTAGAGTAGGTTCAATAGTGTAATCTGGGAGGGAAAGTATTTGCTGAAAATTAGGATAACTCATGTTAGAGTCTTTCAATATACTTATAATGTCCGTTTCAAGGTATGATCTGGAATAATACTTCCAATATCCTTATGCAGATTACCAAGTTTCCACCGAGTTTGCAGCATCACTGTAAATTCACAGTATGGAGACGAGATGGATTATATGTATGAGATTATTACACGTTTTGAATTGATTGCTTCAGAGTTTTGGAAGCAACTATCAAGTAAGATGATCTCTTAGGAACATTTTTTGTTCCTTCATGACAACAATGACCAATAATTTTGAATAATATTGTTGGAATTCTCTCAGAGGATATCGTTACTGATGAAAACAGCTCCAGAATTTCTTGAGCACCCTTTTTCAAGGATATCTGGAATTCATTTAAGTAGCTCTGGCCCAGAGTTGAGATACACAGTGTTGTCAGAGAATTTTGGAGCTCCGCACATTAGAAAAAGAAATAATACAATGATTTTTTATATTCCTAGACAAAGTACTATGATTCCATGACCAATCAAACCAAATTCGACTATCTTGGTTTTCTTGATCTCAACCTCTAAGGTAAATTCCACTATACCGCCACACTGCATCTCATTTTGCCATTGCACTAAAAATGCTCACCCAAGATCTAACGCCGTGACTCTACTATAACTCAACTTCGCTATACATATTTTGATCATCAATAATACCATGCACTATCCATAAAAGAATACCATCCAAGTCCTGATCCCACCGTTTCCCTCGACAATTGCATAACAACATCTCCAAACGAAGTGAACCTCACGAGAAACAAAATGATTTAGCCGACAATGAGGAACGTAAACAAAGCGAAAGTTTAGAAGCTTCATGCATCTATCCACATCAGAACTTAAAAATCGACGTTATAGACCTTAGAGTTAGCTCGTAATGCACAATTATCCACGACCGAAGCACCGACCGCGTCTTTAATAGTGAATATATACCTAGTAGAACACATGGCGGGGGTGGATGAATCTAATAGAAAGCTTGGATCGTCCTCTTAACCTCTCTCACTCTCATATATAAATTCGTATAAGAAGCAGTGATTCTCATACGGCACACTTATGTAAGTTTATGCACACAAGCATTCGGCTTCTCAGAGTGCATTTGGATAATATGAAATGATACGTGTGTGGTGAGACCGCAAAGAGTGACATTCGTACAGATGGCGCTGTTACGTTATAGCTAGTTTAGGTTATAAAGGAGTTGAAATTTTGCGGTTTTCGTAATAAATTTGGTGGATAAATAGTATTTTGAGATGCTGGGTATGACTTAGAAGTAGATTAGTGTGTGCATATTTGTGATGGGCTTGTATCACGTAGTGTGCATTTAGGGTATTACTGCGTGCGGTTGGTTTTCCTGATTTGCATATTAGGTGGTTTTGATACTTGTATGGTGCTGTGTTTGAGTTTTCGTTCATGTGTGCGGTTAAGCTCTTATGGTGCGCTGATTAAGAGTCTGGTTAGGCCATGGATTGAGAAATTTTGTAACGAGAGCAATTTGTCGAGTGAGTACGGGTGGTTGATTTCAGTTTAAACGATGCGAGGGAATTGTGCAAGCATGAAATATGATTTCTTCAGAAATTTTGTCGGAGTTCATCTCGCAGTTCATACGGTGACACAGGGTCACATTATTGTGAAATTTGATGAGGTTACCACTTTGGATGTTCCCACCGAATTTGATAGGTTATCACTAAAATACTCATTGAACAAGTTCAAATGACTTATCTACCCGAAGAATCGAGTAGATTTTAGAATTCTTCGTAACTCGTCATGCAATTTTCCCAATAATTGAATGTAATAATCCGACGAAAAGAGAAATGAGTGAAATGAGCACCTCACAATATTTATTCGCCTCTCCTATAACAACCAAACACTTTTCCCCGTTACTTTGAAAATTCTTCTCAGCACGAGAATCGTGGTATTTTGACGAAACAAGGCTATCGCAAAACAGCACTATAGATCCACAAGGCAAATATACCTATACAGTGAAGCTGACACAAGTGAAGGATAATGCAGGCCACGGTGAAACTTTCTCTACATGTTATATATAGGCTTTTATACGATGTACAGACGCTTGCGCATCTTTCTCAGCCAATTAACCTATTATTCACTGGAATGTCGAAGCTATTACCACGTAATAAATTAACATTAGCGACGCCGATTAAATACACTCTGTTCTCGCTCATATACGCATCTTTTCCTCGTTCAAATCAATGTACCTAAAGACACTTACAATCAATTTTTGTTTCTAGCAAAATTCACTTTCCAAAACAATCAACTTTTTTTTAAATCAAACGCACACTTTCGAAATTTTGTATACCTTCCAATAAATAGGCTACTTCGAAATTTTTCTACTGCATTTGTGAAACATGACCTCTCACCAGTGAAAGTATTATAGTATTATATAGCCCCAAATCGAATTTGAATTCTACTATCCATCGTACCTTCTTTGAATTTTATCACACGTGATATATAAACCTACATTCAATAAGACTGAACTTGACCTACATATCGAGTCACGAAATTTCGAATCTAACTTATCCTCTTTCCCGCGAAAATTCAAACGAACCAAAGAAGAACTCTTTGACAGCTATAATATACTTTAGTGCGCGTGAGAAATCGCGTGAACTCTTTCAATTTCTCAAGTGCATGGTGTATACCGATACACTTTTCAGTTTTAGTCATTCGAACATGTCCATCCATCAGTCTTCCAAAGTCTGTCAGTATTTATTTATAGCGGAAGCATCGCAGGGTATAAGTACTTCAATTGAGAAATCGTATATATACATAAGACACATGCACATTGCATATCTCGAAAAAAAAAAAAAAAAAAGAGTGGCGCGTCGGGGCCACGTGCGCACATAAATTTACAAATTGGGCAGGTGCGCGCGTGACAAATTGCGAAAAAGGGGACCGCCTTCACATATACACATTACCAATACGCACTTATCACTCACAAATACATATATAAATATACCACATATGATATATAAATATACAATCGCAGGTTTTGATGCGATGCTTTATAATTGCCGAAGCGAGTCACGATCGCGCATTTTGACTCTTTCTGTATCTCAAAGGTGTGCTATACACGCATACAGATATACTCGTAAAGGTCTTGACTGATTGACTGTCTGGAATAGAATCCTGGATACTCGTATATGGCTTTCAATCTGGCTGATTTTACAATTTTGAGGATGATTTTGCGAGAAACTTTGTGTAAGTGTGTGTGTGTGTGTGTGTGTGTATGTGAGATTTGGTGGGCTTATCTCGCGCTATATCTCGATATCTCCCGATTGCCGCAAGAGGTGTCGTCGCTTTCACGGAATTATTAATGCCTCAGAGATCCTGCGGATGAGATAACGCGTGTAGGAGATGATGATTCTTGAGAGAAAAAATAAAAGAAATGGCAGAGAGCGGTTTCAAGAGGAAGCTGCGAGAGAATCTGTCTGGAGTCTTGAAGACGTTTGATGGTCCTAAGAAATTGATTCTGGATGTGAAGTTGATATGAGTTAACTTGATTGGAAGTAGTATAATTTTGGAGGAATGTTTCCGGGTAGACGAGTTCAATTTTGTGATGGAATCGAGGATAGAATTTATTGAAATTTTGAAATTTTGGCAACTTCCCTCTTCAATATCATTTGCATGTTCATTTACTTTGGTACACTCTATACACGATTGGACGATACCACTCGAAATTCTATGAATAAACTATTATAACGACGTGACGAAAATTTTTCAGGGATTATTTTCAGAAGAATCTCAATCCTGCTCTAATCTCAGTCTCATAATAAATAAGGATCTCTATCATTGAGACTATGAATGAGTATTAAACAAGGCAAGATACTTTTGGGCTGAATCAACATTCATTCGAAGGTTTCTGCTACTCCAAGAGATTCTTGTGGAATAGAGAATTCGGTAGTCCCAGGGTAAAATTACCACAAGAATCAAAATATCACTGTGGGCACTTCTTTGAGAATACTATTTTTCCCTTGTTTTGGGTGAAATTTGAGTAATTTTTTGAAGGTTAATATCTCGAGAAAGATCCTTCTTCTCAGTCCAGTGCATAGAGGTCTGTGATCGAAACTACCGTCCATGAAGAGCTAATTTTTGCCAGATAATTCTTTACACAGAGTTAGGTTTTTTGTGATGGATAGTTAAGTCAATGAATACTGGTTGAAAAAGATGAATCCCTTCCAAGATATCATCCCCTAAGAATTCTCTCGAATTCCAACAAAAACTGGAGAAAACTAGGTTTTCAAAAAAAAAAAAAACCATAGAAATACTGTAGTTCTTGTGGGAATATTACCTTGAGAAAACCAAGGAACATAATTCACAAGAATCTGGGAGCGGCAGAAACCTTCGATTAAATTATGGTTCATCTGCATCGTGAAGACACTTGAAAATCAAAATTTCCTGAATAACTCAAAAAGTTGTTCGATAGGAGTGATCATCACTTCCATCTGAACATCCAGTTTTGCAAGTCTTATATGATTACCAAAAAAGAAATTTTTTTATGTTCATCAATATCGACCTCGTCATCTTTTAATCAGAGAGCCAATAATTTCGCGTTGGGAGATTACACATTTTAATTTAGTTGAAGGCCAATTGAGTACGTAATTGAGGCATTATCCAAAAGTCGTGAAAGTTCCGCTGATTCATTTTCGGTTCGGTGATCAGTTTAATAATTTCAGAACACCATCCGAAATTGAAATTTCAGATTCTGCTCTTGAGGAAAGCTCAGAATCCTCAGTTCCTGTTCGAAACAAGGCGAGATCAAGAAAACTAGTTTTCAACACACTGTGCGGAAAAGTGTCTTTTCCGCACTGATTTTCCACTTTCTCGCACACTTTGTCGATAAACACAGTTCCATACACGGGTGTAAAACCTATTTTTTGCATCCTCGTGTTGATTTCGACCTTTGACTACGACCCAGACCGGAAACCCAACACTCGGGCGCAAAAAAAAGTTTTCACACCCTCGTACCAAAATGTACCATTCTATCTCATTTTTGAACAGTAAAACAATTGAAAACACACACTTTATTGCTTGCATTCAGGGAACTAATACGTATAACTAAAATTGAAAATGAACTCGCCACGAACATTCTGATTGGTCAAATTCATCGAAAATTTATAAAATCGAGGTCAATATCGAGTTCAAATTATTCGTCTTTCAAACTGTGATCATTCCCGATCAACCGATAAAATGCAAAAAAAAACTTGAATTCATCAAAAGCAACTATCGAAATTAGGCATTCATTAATTTCAGTACCACCGGGACAACAAAAGCGTTCAAAAAGCCTCGAAAATTCCAAATCCAAGGTTAGTTCCCCGCCAACTGTATCCGCAAGCCATTTAAAAATTCAGTCGAAGCACCAGGAGCCATGTTCACGATTCGAAGATGTCACAAAAGTCACATCGAATAAAAGATAATGAGAAACGCTCTCATGATTCACCATTAACCCTCACACACACGTATCCCTATATGTACCACCAGAGGAGAAACTACATACACATACAAGACACCGAAAAAGCATTCTCACTAAAGTGTGCTATAACCTCCAACACATATACACACACATACACGGTAGTGTCACACTGTACAAAGTAGTTATAAATGTGAAGAATTTTTGCGAAGGTAGAGGGACCATCAGACTTTGCAAATGTTACGCTTGAAAAGAAGAAAGGAACTGAACGGAGCACATATAAGTAGTGAGAATGCCCAATTAAAACGTGAACGAAAGAGAGAGAGACGTTGTTAAAATGAATACGATTAGCATATTGAGAAACCTTTGCTACAACTGAAACGACGACCATCATCAGCTACGACATCACCGGGCGACAACTAAGACGACGAAATGTACTGGAATTTCGGCGCAAGAGGATATATAAGGAACTTTGGAAGATTCCTGGGAAAGGTATTCGCATATATTTTTTTCCATGGCTTTGTTTAATTAGCACTCCTTGTTACGCTGACTGCCTATAATCTATTTCCATTGAGTTTAAAATCAATTTTGGTGTCTGGTACATAGTATCAAATTTTGCGGTGACAGTTTGAAGAAGGTATATCTGAAATTGAAGGGGAATACTATAAGACACTGATTCATTCGTAGACTTTTGAGGTTATGACTCCTGTGGATAATATGCGAGAGGAGTGGAAGCAGGAAGATAGAGTGAGAGAAAGATTTTGGCGGGTAATTTGAATTGCAAATTGACACATCCGGAACGTAAAGTATTAGAAAGAGATGTAAGTAATGGCCAAGCTCTTAGGATAATCGATGCTTATATATCTGGTGTTGAGAGGTGATATAGCTTTTTCCCAAATGTGCTGAGCTATTATAGATTCCCGAATCATCACCTCGTTATATTTGGTACGTGTTGGCGGAGGAGTAGACAAAGCTTTGTATTGTCGGGCTTTTCATCAAGTTTTAATGATGGTTAGATAAAGAATGAGATTCTTTTCAAAGTCTTGTCTTCACTGAATGAGTTGTTACTTGAAGAATACAACTTTTTGAAGGTTATGGTACATTGTCAGATTTTAACCTTGGTTGGAAACGTAGGAAGAATTCAAATATTTTGGGATGGGTTCCATTGTTTCACGTGTTTCAAAGTTTGTGGTTCTAAATGGTTGTACAGTTGATCAGAGGTTCATAGTCTCATTCGAGGTTTCATTACTAGTCAGTATTATCGTGGTCAGTATCCCCGAAAATATTCATGAAATGAGATCGTAATCAAAAGCTCTAAAGAATTCCTCGTAATTTGTTAGGTTACGGCACGGTTTCAAGAATCCAAGCAATTGATGGAATCAATGATTCCTGAAATGATATTACCTAACCTCAATAAGTTGACGCCACTAACCTTTTTCTCTCAAAGACTTTCAATTTGGCGGATCACAAAATCTTGTACTGTACTTCAACACATTTCAAGGTCTTGTCATCAACTTTGAAATTAGTGAGGGAACGCCAAGCTAAATGAAATGAACAAAGACAATCCACATATCATTAAAAACATGAATTTAAAAGTGTCACTTCAACGGGTTAACAACAGAGATTAACAACGATCAAAATCCTGACCAACTGACACCCAAAATCAAAACTTTCACCCTCGACCCAGCTATAGTCACAAAATAGGTTAGACGTTTCAAGATATATGAAGGAACACAATTTGCCTCTACACTACGCATATAATTCTTCTCAAAAAGTGAGAAACTACCTCATTAGCCTCACCTTCATTATTACCCCTTCAACAATTCGTTTTTTTTTCTTTCATTTCCAAAAGACCTCGTGGCGGTATTTCGACTTCTCAGAACACTTCTTCGTTCCACACTAACCTCATAATGAGATACTCATTCTCTCAAATTCAGCTGTTCAAGAAAATTGAAAATTTCACGTGCCAAACCGTAAGTATTATTATATATCTGTATTTTACAAAATGAACATCAGACGCACTTGCAAAAGCTATTCTCTATATCGGCAAAAGAGAAAACGAAACAGTTTTGCGAGCATAAACGACAAGCTCTGCATAATATACAATGTATATATATGTTAGTTATGCTTGAGGTGCGGTAAAGTTTCTCACGGGCAAGTTTTACGAGCTGCTGCTGTTATGCTGGTGTTGATGCTGAAGCTGAAGCTGAACTCTTTCTCTCTCACTATGAGTGGTGTATGTATATAGTAGTTTGCCGATTGATTTCTCGACACCTCAAGAGATGAGCAGTTTTCGCGTACTCATGGTAGGTAATATGCTCTTCTTTCACTCAATCTCCTTTACTCACACGCATACACACACACACACATACATATACTTGAGTACGACTTGAACACCACTACAACACTTGTATGTGGTACTCTTTAATTGCAGATACTTAAGAATGAGTTTTCAAGAAATGGGCCACTCTTTACGTGAGTTTCAAGATGAGGGCGGTTGGTAGTAACCCAAGAAGTGCGTTCATTACGCGTATAAGTTGATGTACCTGTGAAGTTGTGTGATGGCCATACTCTGGTACTTGGTAAGTATTGCAGTTGCAAATGAGAAGCTACCGGGGGAGATGAAAGCGCAACCGCACTTTAAAAACATTTTAAACACTTGGTGCAGGACGAGTTTGCAATACTATCTGATATTGACCAAGGTTGGACTTTTTCAATTTTTTCCGAAGAAATTTCTTACACGTAGCTCAGTATTCATGATTAATTTAAAGAATTCCTCTCAGCCGATTACGATTCTCTCGAACCAAGTCTCAAATATCAATTTTTCGTCAATATTCTGTCAGAAGCAATCAAATCAAATACTCCCCGAAGAAGAAATGTTAACAACAAAATGCATAAGAATCCCGTCTCTTGGTGGGATTCTGAGTGTCAAGAAATTATAGATCTGAGAGAGACTGCCTTTAAATCTTGGGATGACTCTGGTTACCTTCATGACCTTATAGAATACAACAGACTCGACGCGCTCTGTCGCAAAACTTTTCGGGAGAAGCGCAAGTCTAATTTCAGGCAATTTGCTGAGACCGTAAATATGAACACTAGTATGTCATATGTTTGGAATACTGCTAGAATCTTGAAAAACAAGTATGTGAAAGTCAATCATAATGTTTCTGAGAATTTGCAAACAGTGAGTAAATTATCCTCGTTACAAAAGATATGTCCTCCATGGGTCCCGACAGACCCAGAGTTCCTTCCTAACTGTCGAGAAAACGAATTTTTAGATTCCGAGTTCACATACGCCGAATTCAATTTGGCCTTATACTCTCGTAATTCAAAGTCATCACCAGGTATGGACGGCATCGACTACGATACACTGAAATCTCTACCAATGAAATACCACTTGATTTTGCTTGATATTTTTAATGAAATGTATCGGTCTTCAGACTTCCCATGCGATTGGTTGAATTCGTACGTACACTTTGTTCCTAAACCGGATGGTAAAGGTCAAAGGCCAATTACTTTGACCTCGACTCTATGTAAGCTCTTCGAAAGTATAGTAAAGAACAAGTTCATGTGGTGGTTGGAAACCCAAAACATACTACCAAATTCGCAAAGTGGATTTCGTAAAGGTCGCTCTTGTATAGATAATCTTTTGCTTCTCCTCTTGCGGATCCAAAAGAATTTTAAAGGTAGAAAAGCTCTGTATGCTCTATTTTTAGACATCACGGGAGCCTTTGATAATGTTAAGATCGATATTTTGTTGCAGAAACTCGCTGAGATCGGATGCCCCGCCAAACTTGTTAAACTAGTTAGATTCCTTACTTACCACCGAAAAGTGTATACAGATTTTAGTGAAACATACCACTCGACTTTCAAAGGAGTTCCACAAGGTGGGGTTCTGAGCCCGATTTTGTATACGATTTACGTGTATCTCATCATGATTGGAATTCCAAAAACAGTTACAGATATCCAATTCGCGGATGACATTACGTTGATATCAGACAATTTGAGCGATCTGCAAGATAGCTACAGAATAATAGAGGAAAAACTTGAAGGATTAGGACTTGAGCTTGCTTCACATAAAACGATTCTTGTTAACTTCAACAACTGTGGCATATTACCTGGAGAAACGGAAATTGAGATCCACAGAGACTTGAAAATCAAATCAAGCAAGGAAGTGAAATTCCTCGGAATTATCTTCGATTTCAATCTGACCTTTGCTTCGCAGATCGCAAACATACAATCCAAGAGTATTAGAGCCCTAAATGTCGTCAAATATTTGCGAGGAGTTTGGTGGGGTGCCGATCCAAGCACTTTGCTAATTCTTTATAAGAGTTTGATCAGGTCCAAGATTGATTATGGTTCATTTGTATATTTTCCGGCGAGAAAAGATATCATCAAGAAACTCGAGCGTGTACAAAATTCAGCGATACGGCTAGCCCTTGGATATCGCAACTCCACGCCTGTTAATGTTCTCCTCGGTGAGTCGAAACTCACTTCAATCGAGTTTAGAGTAAAGTACCTCTGTCATGCATATTTACTCAAAATCTTATCCAATGAAAGCCTACCTGTCACAAGAGAAGTTGTTGAGTACTATGAGAATATTCTTGATAATCGAAAATTCAAGCACTTGAGATTATTCGAAGAATGCATTGTGAAACAAATGGAAAGCCCTCTCTCATTGTGTAAAAATGATTCTTATAGTATTTTTAAGTACGAGTACCAAGTCCTACTCACCCCTATCCCTTACGATAGGATGCCAACAGTAGTGGGAGGCGAAATACCTTATCAAATTCAAGCTGCCATCCTTCCGCATATCACTCTTGATATATGGACCGATGGCAGCAAACAAACTGACTCGCCCTCAGTGGGATCCGCTTATGTTTGTCCTACTTTGAAACTCACTGATTCACGAAGCTTCGACAAAAACTGCTCAATTTTTACTGCGGAATGCGCAGCAGTGAACAAAGCCATGGACTTGGTACTCGAAAACCCTAATCGAAGCATTCGAATCTTCTCAGACTCCTTGAGTGTTCTAGAATGTCTCAGCAAATGTTCTACTGATATCCGTCTGAACCCTCACATCCTTGAGATCAGGAGAAAGTACCTTGAATATTTGGCAATTAAAGGAGAAGATGCTGAGTTGAAATTTTTATGGGTTCCATCTCATCAAGGCATAAAAGGTAATGAGCTAGCTGATAAGGCTGCTAAAGAAGCATGCTTGAACAACCCAGATCCTTCGTTACAAATCCCTTTCACAGATTTTCGTCAATTCTTTAGAAACGAAATGAACATTGATTCCACTAGTCTTCTGATTGCGTTGAGTCTAGAAACAGGGACAAATTACTTTGAGAATTATTTTCAAAATTCTGCGAGGCCATGGTTTCATAAGAAAAAAAATATCTCCCGTGAACTGATCGTTACTATTAATAGATGTAGAGCTGACCATTACGGTTTAGCAGATTCACTAGCTAGAGTCAAAATAATTGATAGCCCGATTTGTGCATGTGGTGATTATAATCAATCAATAGACCACGTGCTATGGCAATGCTCGCTCTTCGATCATCAGAGGGAAAAACTTGTTAAATCACTAGTTAAGAAGAAGTTCCAACTACCGATGAAAATCTCGATGTTATTGATAGATCCTGACACTTCTGCGTTCAAATGTATCATTGATTTCCTCAACGATTGTGACTTGAAAGTGTAATTAGCAATCAATATGTGTACAGTGAGAATTTCTGATTATTAATCGATATCAACAATTTCTATTATTATGAATCTAAATTTTTTATTTTTTTGTCATCAATCTGTATGTACTTGTAGCAAATAAATCTCAGGAGAGATTTCAATGCTTTAAATAAAAAAAAAAAAATTTAAAGAATCTACTCTTATCTGTCATGTCCTCGAAATGAAAATGGAATATCTATGATTTCCAAGATGATCGATTTATTTATCGATATCGAGTCGCGACATCGATAGCATTATCACTCAGATTATCACTCAGATACTTATAATTATCAATCGACAAATACCATAATCACCCTTTTCCTAAACAATCGATTACAAATCAATCGATCGTAAACACTGTAAAAAGTAAAACTATTCATTTGTGTGAAATCGATTATATCGATATATCAAACCGCAACAGTATTATGCCAATACAATAGCAAGGTTCGATATAAACCCAAAGCAATATCTTGAATCAACTTCGAGAATCAACAACTTGCGACCGCAAAGATTGTGCATCGTGGCCAAATTGACGATAATGCATCACGTACACCATCATAAAATATCGCAAGAGTGCAACTCTTGAATAATATTACGATGCACGCGGTCATTCTTTCTTGCGGGTCGAATCTCCGTCCGGTAGTCCGCGCCTCTGATGCAAAGATAGTTTTTGATTTAGAGGTAAGTACCCGTGACCCTATACTGTGAGCAAAGTATTATGCATGTATCATTTTGTGCTAATTTTATATTGCTACCGACGCGATTTTGTTTGGGTTATTCCATTTGATACCGGGAAGTATTTTTTTTCCTCGAATCTTTTGCATTGCTTTTAAAGGATTGCAATTAAGATCACGGAATAGCTCCATCTCAATCAGCTAGTGGGTCCATTAGTTCGACTCGGTTCGGTACTGAAAGATGCAAAAGCGATTTGAAGAAACTTAAATAGTAAGTTTTTTTAGTATTCATTGTGATTGGGATAGAAAAAGTCAATTTCTGCCTTTTACTTCATCTTGGATATGTTGTACTTCAGTTGCTCTAGTAAAAAGATGAAACTGACTGAGCACAGAGTCAAACTGACACATCGTGATCCTTTCGGCTTATCAAAAATATCCCACTCGCATACCTCGATAAACAACGTTATACACACATTCACGAGAAAATTCATATGTGAAACCACACAAACATTAAACTCCCAAGTTATCACGCGATCATTTATCCATCACACAAGATGCAACTAAGTAACGAATATCACAAACACACAGGATCGCTGACAATCTCGGTAATGCGCATGCGCGAGTAAAATTGAAGGTTATGTGCACGCAAGGAGCGTGACATAATACATTTCTGAATCGATTCTCACAAACCAGGCTCCAATCTCAAGAAATCGAGATTTTTGATCATGATTCGCGTGAATCGTTCTCATACAACGACTAAAACTTGTAAACAGTTCCAGGAGCAGTTTCGTCAATGCTCCCAATTTGCATGATGCCACCAAACTACACCATACACGCGCTGTATACGTCAAAAACATCATCAAAAAGACTCACAATCGATATTCTTCAGGGACTCACTGAATTTGCAATCTGCGTCCAAAAAATCTCCTCTCGCGTTTTATCTCTTTTCTCGCGCACTTCTACCCTCTCTTCGCGCGAGTTTTCAACTCCATCTTTCTCTTTCTTTAAAGTTGCACCAGGTATGTAATTACCGGTGGCCGCTACCTGCACCCTCCCGGCTAAAATAGCCCTCTCTCTTTCTCCTTCATCATTTAATTTCGTTTCTCTTCATGTGTGAGTGTGTATCTTATAACCTGAAACGAATCTCACTTTGCAACAACATAACCTCACTGCTTTTTGGATGCTCGCGTGTATTAATCTGGCGTGCACCGGCATTTACCTCTTCTCTCTCTCTTCTTCACGTATCTCAATATATATATATATATATATATATATATATATATACACTGCAATAGAGGGCCTCCAGGGCCCATATATCTCATATATACACATAACCTCTCATACTGAGCCTCAAGGCATGCATGCATGCATGCAGCTTGGAGCTATAAGGCCTCGGGGCACAAACCTATACTTAATATTATTTGCTACCTTCCCTCATCCTCTTTCTCTTCCATCATCATATATATGAGAATATGTATTCTTTGAGATATTCTCTTGAAGCACAGGGAAGAAATGAAATGATCGCATATAGGCGTGTGCAATATAGAGGTTATGACGATGCAACGTAAAGGTCGATATTATGTGTGGCTGGCTCTTGATTCGCGATACGCGATCGACTTGGCAAGAAAGAGAAAGAGAGAGAGAGAGATTTTGAACCGCAAATTGTTGGGTTTGAGATAATTAAAAAGCTCGTGCCCTCAGGGCGTGGGAATTGCGAGAAATGGATGATCGACTCTCTCACTCTCTCTCGTCGTGTTCGAAGTCCGTTTTTGTTTTGATGCTGGCTAAGAAAAATGGCGGGAACCGGAGGGAGGGATGACATATCATAGTAGAAGTCGAGATTCGGAGTCAGAATTGAATGAATTTTTTTAAGACCCTTCCGTTTGGAATGGAATGCCAAATTATATTGAAATAGCTCATTATAGATCCGTATGGAAAGGCTCCTTGATATCTAACCTATAATCATCTCACAAATTTTAAATCTTGAATCACTTGATTTCGATCAAACCCTTCACCGGTGAGAGCTCCCTGACAGTCGTACCATCCATACCTAAAAACTCTCTCACACATAAAAACACACACTTTCACATTTTGAATTCATTTATTTGTCGAAAGACGAAGAATGTAAACGTATAATTTGCGCGGGAAAATTTAAATTGAGAACACACAGGCCATTAGCAAAATACATGTCTCCATAAGTGATTCTACCGAAATTTCAAGATAGTGGGTGTTCGTATAAATCTGTCAACCATCAACTAAATCTTACGTATCGTTTACGACGATCAGAAAGCAAAAGACACTCAAGTCGACATTCTTTTAACCTTAAAGAATTTCACATTGAAATTATACCATCGTCACGTTATATGATGACTATTTTACTGTATATGTATAGGTTATAGAACAGGTAAAAGCCGCCAATTACGAAAATTCTTCAAAAACCCATTCTACAGGAGCTCATTCATCCATATCCCAAACGGAAGTCCCACCTTGTTTATTCAAATGAACACTGAATAGAAAACAGAAAGATAAAATTGTATAGCTTTGGAAAGATAATAATGACTACAATGTGGGTGCAGATAAGATAAGCTACTAGTGAGTATATATCCATCTCAATAAAAATAGCAAAATTGAAAGGTAGTCGCGTCATCAACGTGAGATAATGATTTCGAATCTTCGTAAAATACCATTGAATTTTTTATACTACTCACTCCACATAGACAGAATAGTATAAAATTCAAATTAATTCAAATTTGAGTTTCTTTCAGAGATGATCCTGTCGACGAGGGCCAACTCGGAATCAATCAACAGTCACCCGTGTCATCTCATTCCCAGAAAACAACACCGGCATTACCTTCTTCACTCATCAGCTATATATATATATAGGCCTATATATCCATGCGAATTTTTTCGCACGTAGAAATATATCTGACTTTCGTACTCATCTCAGATTTGAAATACATATATGTATATATAATTCCTTGATCTCATCAGGAAGATCATATCAGTGAGTCTACATTCCAGTCCGCCCTTGACCCTCCACACTAAAGAAAGAGTGAGATCTGCAAGTAAGGAATCGAAAATCCGGGCATTAAGCCGATCTCATCTCAGGCAAAAATATCCGTGTAAACGGACGAGCGAGCACGAGACGAGGGACGCATCCGGTTTTCTCATATATGAGATATATTGTGGCTGCTGGGTGATTCCATATTACAGCTCCCGCCCCGCCCGTCATATTATAACCTGTTCGCTACGGTTGCCTTTTTCTTCATTCTTTTTTTTTTCATTTTTATTTTTGTTTTTGTTTCGTCCCTCATTTTTGCAGTGGGACGGCCCTTATATATTCCATCGAGACTCCTCTCACTCGCTGTTTTGAGACCTCCCGAATTTCGCGAAATGTATAATAGAGAGCGATCAAACTTGGAGTCCGCTATGAACCGATTTCTGCTGGTATACAAGAAATATTTGACGATGCTCTCCTTTTCTAGTTGTGATTGATTGGTATATGGATATTTTCATGTGATTGTGGTGTGTGTCCAGAGTGGTCCAAAAGTTCGATCTCTTGTTTGAGGATTTACGTGCATGAAATAGTCCGTCTTTATGAGGTTATGTTTGACACATGGAGAGTAGAGTGATTGAGATTCACGATGTTAGAATCGTTCTTTTTCTTCGAGCAATTAGAGGTTATGTTAGCAACTTGAAAGTTAGGATGATTGATTCAAAGACGCGGGAAACGAGTTGTACCTAACCTTCCTGGCTCTGTAACATCGATGAAGAATACAAGATTGCAACAGAGGTCGAAAAAAATGAGCATCGCTGACAAAATACACAATTAGCCAAACGAGTATGAATACAAGTATTCGGGCACCTTCCAAAAATTAATTGATGATCCAAGACCATAAGATTCTCTTGATACTACACTCATGATTATACTGTACATATATGTTATAAGAGAGAACCTAACCTCATCGAAGGAAGAGCAAGAAGATGAATTGTCCTGCCGATATTCCAAGTGTCTCCGATCTCTCGGACAGAATGAAGAATTGCTTCGATGTGCAAAGGTTGTATGTATACAGTAGAAAATCTTTCAGTAAAGGAATGAAGAGAGCAAGAGAATTTCTGAGTGTGCGCGAGAAAAAAAGTTGAAGAATCGTCGCTGTTGCTTCTGCGATGCTGATGCGCGACTCGTTTTCGATGTCAAAGACGATTGCAAACTGAAGGGATATACTAGTTTTCGAATGACTTGATCGATTGATGCTTGCTTTCGACGTCTCTATTTACCTCTTAAGATGAACATACGATTCGTCTTACTTTCGATTCGACTCTTTCGATATCTCTTGAATCTTGTGACAAGTGCGTTGAATGAAAATCACTGTGATTAATGCATTGCATCTATCAGTGTGAAAATAACTAGTCTCAATGTATCGAGATGATGATTATATACATGTTACAGATATACGCATTCGTTGAAATGATAATAAGACATGTCCTGTCTCTACTGTCTATGAAAATACTGTAATATCACGAACGATACGATGATTAGAAACTCTATGAATTAATTGACCAATCGTTAGAATTGATTGCAATAATGTCATGCTGTGAACCAAATTATCTAATGCAATCAACTAATAGCTTACATGTAGTTACTAATAATGCGACACTTTGACAGTGATTGACATCTTTGCAAAAAATTTAAAAACCAGAACTCCCTCAAAACTCTTCCTGCCTTTTTTTTCTCTTCCTTCCAAAAAAATAATATCATATCCTGACCACGTAATGGATATGGGTCATGGTATCTTTGCGGCATGTTATATAGATTTCGAAGCTCGTCTTTTGTGGTTAATGCTCGTGACGACGAGGTATATAGAACGATACTTTCGATCGATTTCAAAACAGCCCGCGGCGTGGCGTGGCTGGTGTAGAGGGTTCAGTACCGGACTCTGGTGCGAGAGTATACCTTACAACACCTGAAATTTGATAGTAGATCAAAGAGGATCGGAAGCACTTTGAGACAGGACTTTTTTCTGTATCCTCGGCTATAGTGAGTAGTAGCTTCTGTTTTTTTTTGTAACCTGGTTGAAAGGGTTAGTGGATTCGCGGTTGTGGAAAACATGAATCTATTATATCAAGATCATCTTCGCATGGAATCAGACTTTTGCTGCAATGTTGAGTACGGTGGAGGTATAGAAGAAATGAGAAAATGAATCAGTCAGGATCTGATTGGTCCTCTTGACTTGAATAAGAACTGATTATCATGTCATTTTTCCAATGAAATCTTCGATTCGAGGTCGAGATATCGAAATTTTCTACTCCGCGATCCTCGAGATATCGATTATCGCAGATTCGAGATATCGATATTGTATCCGTATCGATATAGAAAGTACAAATTGGATTTTCCTTCATTTTAGTATTTCCCATCATCACTTCTCAACTTTATCAATCGACATACTTCGAAAAAAGTCGCACATCGAGTTTATAAAGTACCTCTTCGATACCGATAATTTCGATATCGATAAATTACATACCTACAGAATCGAACGCGCGACAAGTCGATAAAGAGGTGCTCACCATAAAGTAAGTTCGCGAAACTATCCAGACATGAAAATTCATACGATTATTAAATCAAGCTACCTACTGATTCGCCACGAGGCAACGATGGCGATAATAATATTCTAACTAGCTAATCTTCCCATCAACTCGCACGCGATCCAATCGTGCGACTCTATATAGTTCAGTCTCGTATATAGTTCTAGATAGTCTCCAGACTCCGGTATACTATACTATAACAGCAGTAATGAGACCGGCAACTAAACCACACCGATCGCTCAATTACACAATCTCTGTCGCTTACGCATATGCTTTTAAACTAGCTCCTTCTCTCTCTCTACATACTCTAATTCCCACATATCGACTTGCACTCTATACATATTCACCTGTATATTCTAAGTATACGTATAGCTACATGAATCGTGAACCTATTTCAGTTTAGTACCAGCCTCAAGCTTCAGTTTTGAATCCGAAAGCAAACTTTCACAGCTTCACTGATTTGATGTATCAACTTCTTCTACAATATGTACTTGTGTGAAAAAGGTCCATGGTGTGGAAGTTGATGTGTGTGAAGTTGCGGTTGGTAGCAAAAAAGCTCGAGGGCTGATTGCGTGACGAGTCTATGAAACATTGGGATATAAGTGATAGGTTATATAGTGGTTGGTGGTATAGGTTATCCCTGAGGGCCTTATGTATAATCATGGATTTGATACTAAAGTGAAGAACTTAGAACTTGGTATTGGTATAGAAGAAAAAGGGTGACAGGTGTATGAGGATATTTTTGATGCAATGTTGAGTTATTTGATGATGATGGTGTAGATTTGAGTGGTGACAGTTATTGCAGGAAAAGTGAATGTAAGCTATTGTATGGAGTGAGGTTATGTTGGTATGGATGAGGTTAACTGTAATATATCAATACGACCGCGATGACTCTGATGTAAGATGAGATGATGTTCATGGAGACATTTGATGACAAAATACGAGTGTATCGACGTGTGTTATGGATGAGACATCTAATAATGTGTCAATGATGAAACATTATCTGGTTTACGTTATGATTTACAGGGATTATCGTGTTAGTTCTATCACTTGATTGTATAACTATCTGGTGAAACGTTAGGAACCTTATTGTTTGGAGTGCAGATGTGAACTTGACTTTCTCTTATCGATTATTTCGGGATATTCTGGATTGAAAATCGAAAGGTGAATGTTAGCCCCATACCTTTTATAAGAAGTTTATTAGAATTCAAATGACCCGAAGGTTTCGTCAGAGGAATTGTTTAAAAATTCATTTGTATGTGAAGTGAAATTCCTAATTAATCAAAGCTACAGTATATGTATTTTTATTATGTCTACAGTAGTTATTCTTAGATTCATGCAGAAAAAAAAATGAGAGCAGTGGAAAATTTTCAAATAGAAACTCAAACTGAGTAACCCGAGGATAAATAATACACCCATATCCTAGAAAATTGAATTAATAACGTACTTTCGCTGAAAAAAGAAGAAGATAAATACAGTTAAGTGTAGTAACGAGCACCTTAAATAAAATTAAAGTGGCTGTAATTCATTGGAGACCATTTGCTAGATTCTCATATTTGGATGCGGAACTCTTATGTTCCGTAAATGTGTTTCATTCTTGTGCATCAGACAGAGATTGTGAATCGTGAGTTAGCATGGTGTATAATAATAATATGTACAAAATGAAAACTTAAGCGAGCGTCAGGGTATAAAAATAGTCTAGAGTGTAAGCAAAAGCTTTTTATAATGAAAGCCATAATTAGTTGTGTAAGATGAAAGTGTGATATTCTATGTATATTTCCGTTTTATAATAATAATAATGTAATTGGCGTGTCGAGTAAAGAACGCGTGAACATTGAAAAAAAAAGAGATAATCGTTATGATATCGTTGATGGATTATTCAATTAGTTACATTGAGTTGATATTGAATAATTGAATTTTCATGTTTTATTTAAGGTTGGTTTGGATGTGAAGGTTAAAGTATTCGAAGTTTGGAGGGATCATAGAGGTGATTCCCTGAGTTTGATATTTTTTCTTTGATCTGGATATAGTCAATCACGGAAAAAGAAACGAATAATTTTAACATATGTTGCATAAAAAAATATCTGAAATAACTTGATAAGATCACGAAAAAATCACGGGATTGAGAAAATTCCATAATCATAGTATCTGTTGAAATAGCCAAAGGTTCAATTAATCATCCGTACGCCTTCCTTGTGGGAATATCATTCAACTACATATCATATTCACAACATAAAATGCCAATGCCTGTATCATATTCTCCCTATACATAACACGCTCGTCACAAATTTATTGAACCAACTCGATAGTTTAAAAAATGAAATAAAAACATTTAAATACTCTCTCGCAGTGATTTGCATGGACCACATCGTGATGAACATATGCGTCACGAGCGCAATACAGTAGCAGCCATATATAACTGCATATATAATGAAAACGACGACGCCCTTCGTATACACGTTATATACCCCCTCAGGGGCCAAGCATCTCTTTCTTATAGCTTGTATTATGAATAAATCTCAATTTATTCGGTGTTACCCACATTAATATGCAAAAATTTAAAGACGATACAGTGTACCGTATATACCAAGTATATGAAAATTTATTCTAACGCATTATGATGCATATATATATATATTGTGTATGTAAGTATTGGCTGATTGATCGTTTGCTTGAACTCCTAGTGAACGCTGGAATTTTGCGGTCTATGATTAATCACTTTCAGAAATTTACTTTTTTTTTTTTCATTTCACTATATAGACTCTTGGATGCTGGTGTATATGCAACAACTGAGGTAGAGATATGGAATTTGCAAGGAATAAAGAGAGATGGCAGCCAGAGGCGAGTAAACAAGAATTAAACTGGTATGGATGAGAATATGCACATCATTTATAGGTTATGGTGTATGTGCGCATGTGATGGCGTAAGTTGTGTAATGATTCTATGGGGATATAGACGCGTCTATTGGGCCTATAGAATGTCGCGATGATCATGCATGGTATGTATGGAAGCGAGATTTTCTATGCGGTGGTCATTACTTAGATATATCAACTTGAAGAATGAAAGAAAGAGCAAGGGAGGTGGGTCTGATTGAAATTTAAATGATGAATTTAAAGTTGAAAATTTACATGGTTAACAATTTTGTGGAAAGGTGTGTTTCAATAAGGATTTTTCAGCTAAATTTTCAAATCGAACTCATTCGATTTTATGGACTGTTTAATGAGATTGAGCCCTTTTATATTTGACCTCAATGGCCTCAATTTATTCTTCAAACTGACATGGATTGATATTACGGAATTTTATACCTACTTTATGCAATTATGTTGGTCACAGTATGAAAATAGAATGTTAAGGTCGTACTATAATCGTTACGAATGGTCAGCCAATACCTACAACTATATACTGTCTATACTGTTATGAATGTACAGGTTCTCTATAAACAGATCTCGAATGGTTGAAATAATTTGCGCACCATTGCACCGCAGTAATTCCATAGTATAAGAATTGACAATACCGCATCGTAGATATATATTCAATCGAGTCCTTGAATTTTCCGTTTCTACGAGTATTACAAACCTATATATATCTTGTGAATCATACTTTGCGTGCGTGAGTGCACCATACAACGGTTCTCTTAAACACGTTTATAAAGGTATTACTTATAGCTATTGTATCCGATTCGATCGTTTTGCTCAGAAAAATAATGATAGCTTCTCGGATATTCGCAATCGTGCATAAATCGTTAGTTCGTATTACCTATTTCTTGATGAGTGTTGTGAGGACTCGTTGGTTGGATTTTTCGCGCGCAAATTTAAATGCGTGTAGAATATTTTGTTGAGACATAAGAAAAAGTGAAGGTGCACCGGATACTTACATAATTAGTGACAAAAATTGCGATCATCCCGGTAGAGATGTTACTATTTTTTTTTTTTTTTTTTTTTTTTTGACGAAAACCATAGCCAATAACAATGCAGCTTGGACAGTTATTCGATAGGAAATGTTGATCATTCTATGGATTTTCTCTTAACCCTTCCGAGTGAACCCCCCCCCCCTTTGGGGCAACTCGGAAAGAGTGAGATTCACTCGGGCCCGGGTGAGGTTCACTTTTCCGGAAGAGTGAAACTCGCTCTTTTCGAAGTTGCCACAAAGAGGGAGTTCAGTCGGAAAGGTTAAGAGAGTTGATTAATTGTCTTCTTTTCACTGATGCACAATTGCGAGAAAAAAAAAAAGATAGGAAAGCGAATCGAAGAAATTGTGCAAAAATCGATAGAAATAATGATCCCAAAGGTTGATGATTTTGTTGGGAGTGGGAAGAGGGTGACAAATTATTTGTGACGAAAAAAAAATTTTTTCCGAAAAATACTTGGTTGGAGTCTTGCTATAATAGTTTTGATATTCTGAGACTGCGCTATGATACTGTCAAAACATAGAAGTGATATTCATGAAATAACAAAATAAATATCCAAGAACATGTACGAAACAGTTTGGAGGGAATCGATAGCTCTTCGTTTTCAATCATAACCACTTTCAAAAAATTACAATAGAACCGAATTACACGTTAATCGTGCCATTGAGAAATTCAAAGATTTCTCAATAATAAGAATAATTAAGAGAGAGCAGTTCAATCACAGATACTCATTGTATAACTATAGTTATGCATCAGTAATCCGAGGTCGCAATTGAATCAAGTAATCGAGTTTGATCGAGTCCGCGATCAAGAGAGAGAGAGAGAGTAATACTCTTGTAAATAATGTATAGTGGGCGAGGACAAGGTTATTATCCGTAACCACGACGAAGGAACTAAGAGTCACTTTGCTCTTTCTATCCTATAAATACATACTTTGTAAGCAAAGTCGCCACGGTCAAATGGGCACTTGTCCGATATGCACCTAATCGTGTTGCACAAAGCGTTTTATATTACGTAATGTGTCCGAACAGGTGATAGTGACATTGTTTTCATTCTCAAATAGCTGGTATCGACCTCTGATTTTCTTTATTTTGAAAGTAGCTATATCTTATTTGGGTCTCAATTGAATTATATATTCTGCTGTTCTGTATTGGTATTATACCTTCTCACGGATGCATTGAATTTTTCAGTAATCATCAGTTTTCGACATTATACGTTAATTTTTGTGATGGTCCAAAACTTACATATTAATAGTTTCAAAGTGAGAAACTTTCATAGCAAGTGAAAAACCCCCAGAGCTACATGTTTGAGAGATCCGTCAGTAGAATCATTCCCTGTGAACTTATAAATTGCTAAATGAATTTAATTTTGTCACTGATTTTGAATAAGTTCAATGATTTTTTATAAAATCGTAAAAGAGATAGGAGAAAACGGGATAAAAATTATATCATCAATCTTTTGTCATTTGGTCCTCTTATCTCCACAGCTTGGCACATGATCCAAAAGCCATTTAAACTTGGCCCAATGTCAAGGTATACAAAAAGTTTCATTTGTCTTCTCCACCCTTTCTATAGTTGACAGAAATCCGTCAACGTTAATTCGCATACTATGTGTTGTACACCCATATATGCTGTCGCGTCTCGTCTAATGGCACCCACGCGATGTTTTATACACGCCCATTCACGCAGTCTCTATGCTCTATTCATTCGAGCGAATCGTATATACACATACACGTACACGATACTTTGTGCTCTTACATGCATCATGAGAAGAGCGACAAATTGCACCAACACGCGTGTGTTAAATCAGCTCTCACTTTTTTTCCCACCGTTTTATTTTATTTCTTCCTTGTCTAATCGTTTAGCGTTTCATCTCTAGATCAAGGGTTGTTCCAAGATTTTTGGTAATGGTCACATATCGCATTGAATGGTAACAACTCTTTTTAAGTGTGTCTTTGCAATCAAATGAGATCATACTATACAGATATTATTGGGTTCAATGGTACATTATTGCTTTAAGTGCATACGATCGAAGAGTTCAGGTGCTATATGGGATAGTTTATTTCCCGAGTGGAGCGAGAGAAATGAGTCCTCAGGGCCTGAAATGGGCCTGCAATCACAAGGCAATCATGATTCCTTCATCATGGAAACCCTAAAACTGCGTTTGAAAGTGGCATTTTCTGTTTAGAATAATGGAAAAATGATTAATTATCAATTTTGAAGTTATTTCATCAAAGCTACAACTTAACTCTTCCATAGTCAGATCTTAAGTACTTCAAATCAAATCCAAGTACAATACCATGAAAGTATGAGGCTAATTTTGTGAGAAACTTTATTTTCAAGGGTCAACAACCTCGATAGAATTTGCCGATTTTTGGCACGCGATGCGTATACGGATATGTACAGCTTGTCCGTAGCAGTGATCATCAGCTCCTCGAGTAACACAACCAAATGCACTTGCTATTGCATTATATATGGGTATGTATGGGTATTTCAGGAGGGTCTCCCCTCTTCAGCGATGCGACGCGACGCAAGATTTTAATCAGGGTGGGAATTTAGTGTCATGACTCTGACATCGTCCAACTTTAGGCAGAAAATACTGTACAGGTTATGTATACCTTCCGAACTGCAACACGATACTTTTAACTCTTAACCATGGGTCATTTTGTGATTTTTTATGTTATTCGAAATCCAAAGTATAAGATATCCCCATGTCATTGGCAAGACATCTAAAATTTCTCTGAGATACTTGCATTTTTACTCAGATCTATGCGATATAGATGAGGAAAAAAATTGAACGAATGGAAAAGAGAAAAATATTCGATTCGCATCTTGCATTTTTTTTGACCCCCTCAAGTAAAGATTGTGCATTTTAGAGCAGTTTCAGTTAAAGATGGTGCAATTTGAGAAAAAATTCTCAAAAATTTTTCCATCTTGAGCAAATTGTTCCAGAATCGAGTGGCTTCAGAATGACTTCAAGTGGTTAAGCTCCTAATAATGACGTCATAGCGACACACGTCTCATTATGCCCCGTGCTATTATCATAGAAGTATCAAAACTTTTATTCATCTGATGAACCAACTGTTCAAAAGCATATTATAATTCATATGGCGATTGACGTGAATGCTAGACTGATACTTAGAAATAGTGCAATCGTTTTCGCAGGTCTCAGGGGAATAGATTGTTTCACTGTCAATGACTAGATCAGATAATCTATTTTCTCGAGATCAGAGATTAACGGTCTGACCTTCTTCAAGTATTAGTCTATAGCATTCAGGTCAATCGGCATATGAATTATGATATGCTTTTGAACAGTTGGTCCATCAGATGAATAAAAGTTTTGACACTTCTATGCTAATTGCACGGGGCGTAACGAGACGTGTGTCGGTATAACGTCACTTTGGGCTAGTCCACTTGAAGTCATTCCGAAGCTGATCGAGTTTGGAACAATTTGCTCAAGATGGAGAGATGTTCGACAATTTTTCCTTAAATTGCACCATGTTCAACTGCAATTGCTCTAAAATGCACAACCTTTACTTGAGGGGGTCAGAAAAGCTGCAAGATGCCATTAGCAGAATTGAAAAAATTAAAATCAGGTGATTCAATACCCGTAGTGTTGAAGCTCACAAATAGCTCGTATACACTTGTCATCTCTCTAGATAATAGAGATAGAGAAAGAGAGAAGAGCAAATGTATATATAGGTATGAAGACTGGCTCGACTGCATTTTACGGTCATAGATTGAATATCGCGAGCTCAGTCATGCGTATATATCTATAACGCATAAGCAAGATTTCTTCCCTCCATAAAATATGGCAGTTTATCGGTTCCTATATACCATATCTTCAAGCGCAACTGTATATTTATGGTGATTACTATAGCCACAGTGGCGGCGCGACGGTGCTGCACTTCGTAATCCCCCATATATACCTATATGCGCAAAACTGTACGCAGCATCACAGGAATTTGACAAGTATTTTTAATTTGATATTTGCGTACATTAGGTTATACGAGGTGAAAATTGTTCTCTCGCATAGTTTATTAGCTTCATGAGAATTTAGAAATTTTTGTGTCATAGAGCATGCGCAGTAATTACTACTGACGACGACGTGTGCCGAAAATGTAGTGGAAATAAGGATGCGAGGTGACGGACGTGGTATGATATTTTGAGTGTATGGGAAATTTTTATGTACAGACTCACGTAGAGTGATAGGTCAAAAACGGGTCTTATGGTATGTGAAGATTCTGTTTAGAAATTTGTTCATTACTTTACAAATATTTGTAGAGGTTAGAATAGTGTAGTTTGAGTTACATCGTGAAATTTTTTACAAATGGTGGCAAATAAGACATCACATAATGAAATTATGAAAGATTTTGGATAAAATCGGGTAAAACATGCAATCACATTTTTATGCAAAAAAATGAATATTCGTCGTTTGAATAATCTCTTTGACGACGGCAAATGACATGATCAAAGAATTGAGACAATCTATTTATTTTTCAGTAATGAACAGTCATCTTGACAGTCATAGCCAAAATATATAGACCCAAAATTTTAGCTAAATCCATAGATTGACTCTCCTTGGCCCCTCTATCGACGATTATAAAGAACGACTACAAAGTAAATCCTAGAGACACAATTCAGTTCCAAAGGCTAAACGGAATCATATCTTACGAACGAATGAGTGCTTCTTGCATCTCCGCGAATTTTGCATGAAATAGGTGAGTCACATACCATTACACGACATCGCTCTACGGACGTCAAGAATATTTCTCCAAGTGAACGACTCACAGAAAATTCATTTCTCACGAGTCTCAATCGAGATACAACTTTACACAGATATATATATATATCCAACAATCTCTTGGTACATCACAATAATACCTATGCGCTTTTCATGACACGACCATCGGTCAATCTAAAACTCATGCATACATCAAGCCTGATGAAGTTGCTGCAGTGCAACACAATGTCACTTGTTTGTATACTCCTTCGAATATTAATGGTCTCTCTACAAATCGAATATCACCTGTACCGACATCTTTTTCATAATCTCCTATATACTAACGAACACATTCCAAACACAGACATACACGGAGAGCATGTACCTGTATTATCTCAATAACTTTTGAAATGTATATGTACAAAGTGGAATGGCATCTGCCTTCTAGAGAGACAGATGCATTTATATATCGATGGTCGATATTTCTCGCATGCTATACGGAAATCGATAATAAAAAGAGATATGCTCTTCGATCATCAAATGAAGAGAATAAAAGTTTCCAATATACAACATTGTACTGAATGAGTGTGTTTGAATTACATAAACGACCACCTTGAGCATAATGCCGAAGAGAAAGAATTTAAAAATTGTGCTCCTTTTTATTCGGTCAAGAAATTGATGCTATATATACTGTGCATGGATGCATCCGAGTTTTTTTGGCAATATTTTTGCATGAGGTGTATAATGTAGTAAGTGTATAGTGTGCATAGTGAGGGACCACCGTAGTAGTGGATCTCCCCCCCCCCCACTTCACTTTTTCCAAAAGTATAACTTGGCGAGTATGGCCATCCTTTCCCCCTATCACTTCATCTGGGATCAAAAATTGAATTTCAACTCTTGAGGGTCATGAAATCAGGGGAAACATGTCGAGTAACTATTTAGCAAATTTAAACATAAAACAAATGGGTAGAAAATGAAAAATATTAATTTCAACTCTTGAGAGTCGTGAGATCAAGAAAAGCATGTCGAGTAATTGTTTTGCAAAATCTGAACGTGAAACGCATGGAAAAGGATTGATTACATTACGATTTGACTTTCTCGGTAATTTTGACTCAACTTGAGTTTCTCACCATCTCCTTCGTCTATGAAATGTAATGAAAATAATAATCTATTCAGACCATTGAAAAGAAAAGGAAACCAGAAAATTCAATCTAGCATTGATCGGTTTAGTTTAAAATTCAGTAGAGATGGTGAGTAACTCAAGTTGAGTCAAAATTACCGAGAAAGTCAAATCGTAATGTAATCAATCCTTTTCCATGCGTTTCACGTTCAGATTTTGCAAAACAATTACTCGACATGCTTTTCTTGATCTCACGACTCTCAAGAGTTGAAATTAATATTTTTCATTTTCTACCCATTTGTTTCATGTTTAAATTTTGCTAAATAGTTACTCGACATGTTTCCCCTGATTTCATGACCCTCAAGAGTTGAAATTCAATTTTTGATCCCAGATGAAGTGATAGGGGGAAAGGATGGCCATACTCGCCAAGTTATACTTTTGGAAAAAGTGAAGTGGGGGGGGGGGGGAGATTTCAACACTCGGCTATGGTAATGACTAAATATTCTGAGATTGAAGAACATGCTGTAAATAGTAGCATGTGAGAAAACAAAAAAAAATTCTATGTATCTCATCCATAACAATCATTCTCCTAATTAACACTAGAGTGCTTCATTCCAAGATGAACATTTTTTGATCATGAACAAAGAAAAATCTGGAGAAGGACAACTTTGTATTTTTGATAGCAAGACTCTTGAAATAAGTTCATGGAATTGACTTGAGTTGATGCGAAGACTCCTAACCCACTTGTGATGGTGCTTGCAAGAGAAAATTTTTGGATCACGAGGAACTTTTAGATTGTGAAAATTCCCCAAATGATGAACCACATCCACTCCTCAGCAAGAGAGCATGCTAAATATCAAAGTGAATAACTAATAACTAATTGATAAATGAAACATAGAACTATGACACTACATCTGTTGTCCAAAATTTTCTAAGGACCAAAGACTCAAACAAATTCCATGTAGCACATTGGTAATTCATAACACATCAAGAAGTTGGATCAATCCATGCAAACTCATTCTGAGGGAAATGAAGGTTCAGTAGCATTATGTGATATGTGTTTGAATGATCCTCAACATACTTCCAGATAGATGTACGGATCCAGTTTGTTTAGTGATTGATTACTCAAGTAATAATTTTTTCAATTTGAACTTGCCACTCTCCACCAAGAGCGTAAAAGTCCCTTTCTTACTTCATAATACTCTTGATGAAACAGGTGAACCCTGTGCAACTTTCTTATCCTATTCAGAATTTAGTGCCAAGGAAGTAAAATCCATATACCATATGAGAGTAAGAGTCTAGCTGAGACTTTTGGGTTAGAGTATTACGCAATGGACATATCATATTCAAAAGTAATAACCAGAGCAACACCAAATATCAGTGCTTATATATCACAACAACTGTTCTTGGACAGTCGTCAATTGACTGACCTGTCTTACAACATCTAAATGTGAGAGACGATCCCTCTTAATGCGTTGGACATTGACAGGTCTACGAAAAGCAACACGAAGGATATTCTATTGGTCGCACTCTTCTTCAACTAGAGTGGTTTATCAACTTTTCTTTGAAATGCACAATTTATAGCTTCAGAGTTGGGTCTGTCTGAAGTATTGAGGAAACTGAAAGTCAATACACTGCTGAAATGTAGATTGACACTGGCACTCATTTTTCCTCACGATCAAATCCTAAATTCTCCAACTATTTTTGGAGATCAATTCTTGACACTGCACAACAGCGAGAATGACACACATTTTGGCCTTTGGCCTATTATTCTTATATCACTCCAGACAAGAAAACCCACAACGATAAAGTGGCTCTTATTCCTCCAACAATGAGAGCTGATTTCTACAAGCTCGCTGCAGGCGGTGCTACGGCCTACGATTGGCATTCAATCTCTGCTATTACCTCTACATAATATAATCAAAATAGTCAAAAAAGTTACATGTTACTGCTACAACATGTTACTGCTGGAGCGGAATAACGCCGTCTGCTACACATGCGGCTGCATCAAAACATCATGCACCCGTGTTCTCGCGGTCGATCGTCCCGCGTGGTCGACCCCAACAATCGATTGTGTTCGACTTCGAGTGTCTTGACGCGGCTGAAATCTTGACGCGAAAAAATTCGGAAGGGTCGAAATTAGTGAGTAAGATATTTTGGCACTAAACGCTGTCAGCGGCGAAATGAGTTGCCAATATCCTTGTTGAGGACCGAAATAACGGGTTCAGAGGAAATGAAACCCTCCTGAACCCAGAAAAGCACGAAATAAGTAAGTTCGAAAAAATAGGTGAGGTTAAAACGGCCCAACTCAGCGTATATAAGGCACGGCAGCCTTGCGCGCGCTCTCTCTCTCTTTCTCACATGTTCTTCTCTTTCATATACTCGCCAGCAAGGCGCTGCCGCGCCTTTTGATTCAAAGGACATGTGTTGGATGAATCGGAAATGCGATGGTTATGACAGCTCTCGGCTATATATGAAGCACCCATACACCTTTTTGATCTTGTCATCGATCATAAAGCGCGAAAGTCTTTCTCACTTCCGCGAAGAAAGTTCATTTTAGAAAGTTGGCACCCCCTTTGTATGCATCTTCTTTCGATGCATTGCACCTGCTTTGTACTTGACTATATAACTTCTTTATCAAATATATTATCCTGAACGGAGTTGATCTTTTCCGTTTGCTCTGTCCCCGTTTTAATACGGACGCCCAACTATGCTCCCGTAGTCATTTCAACTCCCTTCCCCCCAAATCTTATGATGATTTCTCATGTATTTAGACCAGCTAAATTGATTTTTGAGCGAGGATTTGAATTATTTTCTGGTATTCTGGAGGTATGTATTTACCGAGCAAAACAGGAGAGGTTGAAGGTGTGGATCGCAAAAATGCCCACAGAAAATGTCTTCACAGTTTCCCCGGGAAATTCGAGCGTTGAACTGGAAATGTGCGAAAACCATCCCGCGCAATTAACATGGGTTTATTTATATGGGGTGGTCGATCTCGGATGCAGCGCTACTATTTACTCGCTGCTGCTTTGAAAATTATCGATTTATGGCTAAGCGACTAAGAACATCTTGAAAAGCATCAAATTTTCTTCAAAATGGTTACCGCCTGGTTTTGCCAAATCTCATCTCCTTTTGAACCTGAGCCAGAAGGATGAGTAAAAAAAAAGCCTCCTCACTGCAGACCAACTATTGGCGCGCGACGCGGTGATGGTGTTGCGATTCGGAATCAGCATTTTTTCTCTTTGTTTTGATCCTTGAGAGGAGGGGTTTGAATTTGACGGAATCAGTCGGTGACTTTTCTGAAAAGAATTTTGACCTCTTTAATATGAGCTTGGTCTCTTAGCTGTAAATTGACAACTGTCAAAGTGGAAGCAAATTTAGTAACGCTGCATCCGAGATCGACCAGACCACTCTAAATGAGCCCATGTTAATTTCACGGGACAGTTTTTGCGATTTCCCGTCCAACTTTAGAGTTTCGCGAAAAAGTTGGGAAGGCATCTTTTGTAGACAGTTTTGCAACCCACAACTTTAACCCCTTATGCTTCTCCCGGTAAATGCTTGTTTTCCAGAATAGTAGGGGAAATCTTTGATTTTGCGCAAAAATTTTTGATAAAAAAAGAACGCACAGGTTTTCGGGCGTGGAACCTCCCAAATTCTATTTAACGGGTCTACATACATTCAAAATCATCATCAAAATTTGAGAGAATCGAAATAACTACGGGGGAATAGGTGGGCTTTCGTACTATTTGTGGTGTCCTTTTATAGGATTCTCGACTCTGGGTCAATCAAAGATGAATACGTTCCACAGAAATTCAAATTATCCACGCTACGAGCTTTGAAGCTTGGAAATGTACATAAATTGCAAAAATGTGATAGGGAAAGACGATAAAAAGTAATTTCTTTGTTAGACTTATGAATTACATACGATTCTACTATTGCTTTGTTGACTTATAGTGTCTCAATTCTGAAACTCAATGAACTTGGCAACAATGACAGAAATTCGAATTTACCTTGCAAAACATCTCAAAGAACAAATCGTTCAAGTTGAAAGAAGACCAAACATTTCCCCGACATCAGAAAATACGCATAAATACACATACATCCAGTACAATGCCAGAGTCTCAAGGCAAAAAATATAATTTTTCACTCGAACAAATCGCTCACACACATACACACGAATACCGCACTTCGCATAGCTTCTTACACCGGCAAAAAAGTCACAAAACTTGCAACCCTATGATATATGTCTATATAACTTCATGGGGGGAGAGGGGGGGGGGGGTGCTACAATAGCGCAAAACACTCGGCCCATTGAACTTTTGCTAACCAAAGCACCATAACCGCGTAAACAACGTATACTTTTACGAATGTACAAAACACACACACACATACATACATACATGTAAAGCAAGAAAACAAACCCCATAAATTTCAGTCTCGTAATTCAATCATCTGCAGGTTAGCTCTCGAGTCGCGTTTCCGTTACCCGCTCTTCCTGTATATACACCCTCCCGAGTATTCGCATTTCTCTGTGGAATACTTTGGAATATATGTATACATGCAGTCTTACACCGAGATTTTTTTTACCCCCCCCCCCCCCCCCCTCCTAAGTACATACTATACTCTTATATATTCGCCCGGCAAACCGCAGAGTATATTATACACGAGATTCTTGATCCATGATCCTTACTTTCTTACATATTCTACAGCAAAAATCACGTGTGTGTGTGTGTGTGTGTGTGTGTGTGTGTGTGTGAGTATAGGTAATTAAAGTACCCCCTGGACTGGTTCATGATGAATTGTCCTTGATATGTAATACTCCGTATACATGTATTTGACAGGGATGATTGGTATATACCACAGACGCCAAGATAGAAGACGTCGAGACTATGCTGTATGATGTATATATGGTTGATGTCACGTGAATTTTGTTATTCATTAATTGAGAAAATTTGAATTTTCAGGATTTCATAATTTTAGGGTTGGGCTTTTCATGACAAAGTGACGGATTACTAATCGCTACCTTCGTCTCTTCCACCTTTTCTTTTTTTTTTTTTTTTTTTTTTTTTACAACTATGTTATATCGAGTTTCGCGTAAAAGATGCTATAGGTTTTCTTCTTGGGAATATTGCCTGGATGTGTTTACGATATAGTTCTTGATATTACACTTGCTTTGATGCTTTTATATGAATATATGTGAGTGTGGGCAATGAATTTCTGAGAGTCAAGATCAAGTTTGAGCTTGAGATTTAGAACCTCTTGAAGATGGAAAATTCATACTCGTTGAGACTAGTTTTGGTTAAACGTTTACTGAATACTCAATGAGGTGAGTTGAGATTTTTTTTACAAATGGGATATGTATGAGAGATCTGGTGTGGTCTTGTATGGTATGTAATTATTGGTGATTCATCAATGTCAACCCATCACGGGTGACTGTAAACTCGAGTATGAGGTATAAATTCCATCAGCCGAGGTAATC
This sequence comes from Eretmocerus hayati, assembly GCA_029851415.1. Lineage (NCBI taxonomy): Eukaryota > Metazoa > Arthropoda > Insecta > Hymenoptera > Aphelinidae > Eretmocerus > Eretmocerus hayati. The sequence continues at coordinate 153,238,852 of CM056743.1, read as the reverse complement.
AGATTGATAAAAGGGTTGGTTTTCCTCATTATGAGTGGGTCAAAACCGTCACTTTTGTAGTAAAATATTTTAAGATAATGCAAATTCATCATTGGTCAATTTCTGGAGATGTACTTTGTTACTGCTCAATTTTTTTTTCAAATTTTCCACCAAAAAAATTCCAAGCATGGAGCACCAATGAGGAGATGGAGCAGCAATGATGAATGAGCTGTCAATGGAATTGAGAATAATGTTTTAGTACTCGATTGCAATCGGTACTCACGAATAATGAAGTAAAGAAAAGTCAGGTAATCGGAGTTGAAAAATGAGTAAAAAATGTCAACACTTTTGAAATTGAAGTAAACTGTGTAGAATCTTAAAAATTACCATAAGAACATGCAGGTTCTTTCATGAACACACATAATATACATAATACTGCTGCGTAATCTGGCAATCATCAACAGCTTCGGGCGGTGGTGGCGTTTGCTCGTTAATTTCACGCTCAATTATCCCTATGCTCCTGTGGTTGCTTTACTTTAATATACATAGCATATATATATTCACACGGGTTTACTGTAAATTCGTTCGTAAAGTATAATTGAAATGAATACGCAATTATCGCTGTGATATGTATATATTAAATCATTAACCTAAACGACCCAAAAGGTTTGATGTATCTATCTATAACATGAAAATTCACGCCAACAATTTCACTGATTTAGTGAAATTGTTGGCGTGGTGAGATTTTTTTCGAGGTTATTTTGATAAAAAAAAAAAAAAAAAAAAACAAAGAAAACAAAAGGAAAGAGGGCGCTACGATAATGCGAAGAGAAGGTGTCAAAATCTCTAAGAGAAATATCAAAATTCATCCAAGCGAATTCTCACGGTTCGAAAAATACAGTGTGCCTCTCATCATCGTCATCAAAGATTTTAGGATATAATCCTCTTATGCATAGTCGAATTCTCACATCAGGAAGTTTCGCAATGATTTGGATTGACTCGTAAACTTCTATCTGATTTTTTGAAGGAATTCGTTAAGGTCAGGGTATGGAGAACTACATATTTTAGAATAGCTGCGTGTAGTTTGAAAATTTTAGGGGAATTCGAATTCTGAGAAATAGTCTTCTTGTACCTTTGCTCAAACGAAACCACATTGTTCACGCGTTACTGATTTGATTTGATTTGATTTTAATACCAGGTTGATTTATATCAACGAGTACCTGGAGTGTACCAGGTACTCCTGCAGAAGGTGCTCAGAGCTCCTGTGCGCAGGCTGGATTCCCTATAGTGGAGACGAGAAATCTATCTCCGACACTCCTTTTTCATTGAGGCGAATCACCGAAACCACGGTAAAGGCACTTGAAAAAATTTCCAGTGGTGCCGGCATCGGGAATCGAACCCACGACCTTTCGATTGAAAGGCGAGAGCTGTAACCTCGTTGCCACCTAACCCAACATTTATTCATTGCCTAGCATTTTGCAATGAGAAATCATACGGATTCAAAATAGGAGGACACTGTTAGAAATTGCTTAAAATTTCAGGTACTTTTTGAAAAAGACTTCAAGTATTCGCTTGGAATTTCGAGCAAAGTACTTGAAGCTTTTTTCAAACATGTGCTTTTTGGGAAAAACTTCAAGTACTTAACTCGAAATTTCAAACAAAGTACTTGAAGTTGTTTTCAAAATGTACCTGAAATTTCAAGCAATTTCTAACAGTGTAAGGCTGAAAAACCATCCAGCAAGTTCAATTCAAAGAAATCTATTCTCGCGTGTCTCAACCTCATCAAAGCTCACTATACCAACAAATCGACTAAACGGTCCACAAATTCAGTGATTTCCCTTCCCAACTCTCACAACAACACAACATTCTAATTCTCATCCCCACCCACTTCAAGATTCACGATATGAAATCAATGCAAAAAAAAAAATAATAAAATAAAACCAGAGTATATTTTATAGACTCTATAATGAACTGCAGCGATATGGAACAAAGTTTATGAGCTTGAGTCTTATCATCGCGGCTTCCTTATAGACAAGTTATACCCTTATAGATGTATCGGCTTGTAAATTCTTTGATGACACGCTGGTGAATTTAATAGTAGTAGTATATGCATAGAGTTATATGGAGCTTCGGTGATAATAGATTGTCGATATATAGAATATGAGTTGTATTGATCAAAGTGTATAAGGTGTATAGAAGAATATGATGGTATGAGAAGGTATATGAGCATTTGTGAGTGGTTAGATTATTTTATGAGTAAAATGCGGGTGCTTAGATATGGAAATGAATGATATTATGATGGCTGAGAGTAATGAGGGGAAGATAACGGGAGTTTTTTGACAGGTTATGATACATTGTAATTTTTTTAGACACGCTATGTGTAGAAAATGGCTATTTATGCGAATTATGGAAAATTTATGAAAATCTTTTGGATGTTAGATGGGGATATTGGGTTATTAGAGTGTTATTAGAGCGTCACAGGAGGCATCAAGTGTTTTTTTTTATGCCTAGACTGCAACATAACCTATTCCGAATTTTTGATACTATAACATGTAAACCATATTCGAGACCATAAAACACCGAGCCCATTGCGACGGTGTGGATCGTCTTCTGGTTCTGTGTGCGATGAGCCCCATCGGTGAAGACCATTGAATGAGATTTTGGTCAACGCCGCCGCACACAGAGTTGTACACTTGGAGGTTGAACGGTAGGACCTATTGCAGCAAAGGTGTTGAAGATCATATTTTTTCGATAATTCATAAGCAAAATTTGAAGCATTGTGATGATTACAAGCTATTTTTATTGCCACAATATAAACAAATATTCCATCCAAAGTTATAATCTTTAAGAGTCCTCGTGATAATAAAATTTGTCCATACTTCGCATATAAGCTAATTTTTGTCGCTACAAAATTAGTTTATCTGTCAACCAAAGTGAGTCAATAATCATGTCCTCCAGTGCCCGAAATGGTCTTACAAGCTTTTGATAAAATGTATTCTACGCGGAATTGATTGGAAGAAAAATATTGTTTTCAATAAAAGTGTCTAAAAATTTGATCATGTTACAGTAAAACGTGCAAACAGTGCTACTTTATCTGATGCGAAAAATGCTTGGAAAAATATTCAAATGAGATTTAACTGTGAGCAGAATCTTTGACCCATAATTATTTGAATTGCACTAAATGATAGAGAAACAATAATGTAAGTACGAACTCTAATTCCAAGATAAGAAATAACCATCCGCTTATATCATTCAGAAACCTCCCGAAAAATTTTATCAGGATTATAACAAAACTAATCAATTCCATCCATTTGCTGAAATCATTGAAAAAAATCCATAAGATCCTGTTCATATTTGATTTCTTTCGAACTTCATAATGACTATCGAAAGCATTATTTTTTTTACATATTCACACACACTTTTACACAAAATTCAACCAAAAGACCATCATGCAGCAACGCATTGAATAAAAGGCTACTTTTATATTTTCGTGCATCACGCATACTAACTGTGCGATACCAAACAACATCCTCATTACCAAATTCTCGACGCCGATCTTGAAAGAATCTGAAAACAGTACATCCACGACTACTGCGCATTGGACTCAACACCACGTATATATGGTACACCACAAAAATGCAAGAAGGGTATATTACGCTAAAAGCGGGTCGACCAACGTGCAATTCTTCTTGCGTTGGTCAAAAAAAAAAAAAAAAAAAAAAAAAAGAACGTGTGTCTTCGGATTTTATATAGACCCGCAAGTTGGTCCCTCGACAATTACTTGCGTATATAATGATGGAGAATGACTTTGTGCGTACATATATATATTTAGGGCGACAGTACACGTGCTCGTATAACGGTACAATAGGATGTCCCTTATTCTTATACTCATACACATGGACAGATAAGTATTTTTTTTTTTCTTTTACTTTTAAAGTGAAGAGTTTAAAATTGAGAAGAACGTCTGTTGAGAGATCTCTCGCGAGAGTCAGTCTTACCGCAGAGTTAATTGCTCCTCTTTGTGGACGTACGTATGTAGACATGTAAGAAGATATGAAGTGGGAGAAAAAATGGTTCTGTGGGCCCTTGAAGTCATTTTTGAAAGGCGGTACCTTTGGGTCCCTATGCGATACCTCTTATATACTTGCATATTACGTATGCTGTACCAAAATTCACATTATGAGGGTGTTTACGCACGCACTTACTAATACTACTACTGTATCTCTGTGCGCATTTACTGATGAAAAAATTTCAAAATTTGAGTATACCTACAGAATCTGAGAGAGCTTTCGACACTTGCAGAATGTTAAATGTACTCGTAAAAAGGGTTTGTGTGTAAGGGTTAGTATAGATAGTATGGTAATAAGACACCTTTTCAGTATAGCTCGAAAGGAAACTGAGGCTGGCCATTAATATCATAATGCTGCGTCGTTGATCCGAGATTTTTTCCGAGCTCTTTTTTGCTATTGCAGACGAGAAAAAGTTTGAGAAAAAGAGTTTGACTCTGTGATGTGTATATGTATATGAGTAATTTCGTGAAAACTTTGGAATAATGTGTGCCTGCTTGTACGAACCCTCAAATTGCTTAGTAATAAATGCACACAGGTTATTTTTGACGTATTTTTTTGGTGTTTTTTTTTGGCGTGATCGTTAGTTTTCCGATCCAGGGTCACCTTAAAAAATTAGCATCGAAAAAGGGGTCTAAATGTCAAATGTGTGGTTTTTCATGTTTTCGACCTTTGTGAGTGTAAAGCGTCACGGTGGGGCTCGTATTAGATTCGGGCGGGCAAACTTATCAAATACAATGCCATTGAGCACCAAATTCCATCTCTTGAAGAGCCCAAAGACCACTCTTCGCGAGTGCGCTGAACACATACATTTTGTGGCGCAATTTTACTTGAAATTTTACTCCCTAAGTTTTTCTCGATGAAAGTAAATTTGCCTCATTTTAGACTTTTCCGCATCAAGTTATCCTTGGAGTAAATTGTCTGGCGCAACTTTTCCATCCCCTCAAATACCGAAAGAAATTGATTTTCATACTTTGGGGAGTAGTTTTCCGCGAAATTCTAGTTTTGCTCAATTTTTATGTCATCAGGTCCGTGTGATACTAGTGCGATCCTTAAACGCGAGATTACGGAGGCCCTAGTCAGTTTTTTCAAAGTATTTGATGGTCAAATGAGAACCCCAAAACTTCAAGACCGTAGCTCAAACCGTTTGTCTGTGAGATCAATTTTAGTGTCAAATGTCAGGTTCCATGCGCCACTACCGTATATCTATTTTATCCTTATTGTACCGATACGTGAACATAATGATACTTTCATATGTTTCAAGAAGTCGAAAAAAATACATGTCAGAACCTTCGGAAGTATTAGTTTTGGGGTTGCCACATTTTCGACCCCCCAAACAACGAAGTTTCCACGGAATTACTCATATGTACACTAAGGAAGAGGAAAAGAGAGATTTAATTTCATATTTTCTTTTTTCACAGCTATAATTGCTGTTTCACATATATGCTGAGAGTTTTGCGAGAGAAACGAGTGTGCTAATTATAATGAGGGAGCTTGCGGTGACATATTGTGTATATTCATGATTGTTACAGTTGGTGTGCAGTGATACGGTGGTAAGATGTTTGAAGTTTTAAGTGTCGTACGTTTTAAAAAGTACACTGCAATGCTATTTCTGCGATGAAAAAAATTTTTTACCCGATTTTGTACTTGATTTTGTGAGATTTCCTTATAAGGTCATTGCCATATTCTATATCGTTGAATAAATTGTGTTCGTCAATTTTATGTGAATTTATTTCGACAGTTAGTTTGATCTTGTTCGATGAAAATTTGAAAAATATTACTTGCAGTATGGATTTTGGAGGAAGCGTAATTCAATTTTGGTATGAGGCTATTGATAATGAAAAATGATGAATCTTCATCGACATAACTTGTTCCTCGACTGGAAAAATCTCTACTACTATACGCAGCAATAATCTTCAAAACTCGGTTCCAATTCTTCATTGAATCGGGGTAATGCAATTTCAACCTTTAAGTTGAATTAATCAGACAATTGATTGTAAAGTTACGCCTCATGATGCAATAAAACATTTTACAAATTAAACATTATCTATCTCAGTGAAGTAATTTCTCATGACGATTTTACCATTTGGATAAAGTAATGCTCCCAAAAATTCAAAAATATCGGAATAATACAAATTATGAATTTTCCTCTTCAATTACAGAATGAAGTCATCCTCTCCGTGCAATATTCCAAACTTCAACTTTCTTGAATGAGATTGAGCATGTTTCACTATTGCGAATATCGCAAAGAAAGAAGGAAATGCGATGACACGAAAAAACGGCGTAACCGCAGAGCACTTATTATAAAAATCATACAAAAAGCCTCAAAGATTAATTATTGCAATCCGTGCTTTCATTCACGAGTCAGTTCTCCATCGACCTCAAAAAATAATAATTATCGTCATATCATCAGTATGAATATAAAATCAAAGCTCCCTCTTCATTCAAATTTTATCGCTAAATTTAAACAGACACAACGACTCGTGACAAAAACACCCATCGTATCTCTATATACAGCCATAAAAGGATCAAAAAGTGTATTTTATAATAACAGATTGGCCTATATAATACGACGTGCGAAATTCACGCTCAACTCATTGAAAACTTTGCAACCCCTTTTCCTAACCTTTACCCTACTATATTTGTAACATTGTAACTCAAACTTCATTCAATTTATAACAACAACACTATACGTATACCATTGAAATCACACACGTATTTATAAAACTTTTTATGCATGTTTCTTTATACAAGTGTGTACCAAGGGGAGGTATATACATGACTCCCTCCAAAGTCATCTGCATCAGAGCGATTATATGCCCTAGTCGACGTACAATTGCACAAAAGTATACGCGCAATTTCATATATACTTATACACACGATTCGTATATACTAATACACATAATCTTTCTTCCTCGCGACAACTTTCTGATTATGTATTTTCAGGGGTCATACAGACCCCATGCGTATAAGTGTATACCTATATATATATATCTGTATAAGATGATATCGAACGATGTACATATACTTTACGTACTGCTTGCAATGAGATAAAATTCGCGAGTAGCATGCAAATTTAGACTCCTTGCTCATATAGGTATGTGTATATGGACTTTGAGATTTGGTAAAAAAGAGAATAGTGCGTGAGTTACACACACATACTTTTGCTTATCAAACGCGTATTTTCGATGCAATGCTTGCGTATACTTACTAGTATGTACATTATCCAATTCGCGAATCAAGATCGTTTGCGCGATCTGTATCACTTCTCTTGGTATTTATATGTGTGTGTATTGGTTATAGTACATATATAGTGCATAATATATAGTGTACGTGGGAAAGGTATTATTATGAATTACGATATGTGCGCATGAATGAGAGTATATTGAGAGTATTAGAACATATGTGACATTAACGGCTTTGCATTTTTTAAATATAATGTTCCATGTGCAAGCTCTCTTTGTTACTACACTATATCTAAACCGAATCAATGACTCATAGAAAGATGGTCTGCTTTTTTGAAAATTTTCTGTAATGGTAAGTGCTCCAAATTTAAGTACAAGAGCGTGTATATAACACATGATATATACTCGAGATTATCGGATGAGCAGTTAATGGATTACAAGTATTATATAGAAGATCATATTATGATAGGTATGCATATATGTGATTATGTGAAAGGGAGCAGATGGAAATTCCAGATGTTCAACGTATATTCTTGTCCATAAGTGGAATTTTAATGAAAACTAACCAACAAAATTTTCAAGGTCTCCTCTAAGAATATAAGTGATCAATGCTACTAAAAATCTCTCTTTCTTCCTTCCTCTCACTTTGTACTTAAAAGCATCTGCATGAGATTGATGAAAAGCAGACCGTAAATCTGTGATGCTCCTAAAACTCAGTAAGATCACTTTGGTATATACTTATTGCTCTTGAACAGAATAGTTCAAATTCCGCGCGTCTGCGGCCAAAGTCTAAGCATCCCATACGAAGCCTATATATATATATATATATATGTATAGTAGCACTTTTATACGAAGCTTGCGATACACTATAAATGTATTGGTCCTTGAATATTTTGAGCGGGATTTATAAAAGAGCTTTTGATACTTAATGCATAGCGTCTCTCGTACTTCCGGTGCGTTATCGACAGTAATAATTCAAATGTACTGGTATCAACCATCGAAAAGTATTTCTTCTTTTTTTTTCTTTTTGATCTTCTAGGTACATGTTACTTTGGACAATATTTGCATCGAATGATTTGCTACAAAATCTCAATTACTCTTAAGTGGTGTTAACTTTATATTATCAAATGATTTTTTCAGATATTTTGAATTTTTAGTATCAAAATTTTTAGTTTTTGAACTTTCATTTCGATGATTAAATCAAGTATCGCAGGTATTGAAAGTTTTGCGACAATTTTTCGAGACATGTTGAATTTTACATGCACTGATATTTTTCAAAATTCATCCATGATGGCATGAATGCAATTGGCCTGATGTGATCCCGACGGATTTCGATATTATGATGCCTGAACCAAAATTACTATTGATTAGCAAAATTAGTAACTGTAATCTGGATGAAGGTAATGAAATGAACGATAATTAGTGATACAATTCAGCTAAGCGTATTTTAGGGAGTTTAAAACGTTCGCTGCAGGTGGGAGAGGGGCACTGGTGGGTCCCGCGTGTTTTTCCCTCAATGCTGAGAATTTTGACCTTATGGAAAATAACAGTGGCCGGGACCCACCGGTGGGCCTTCCCGCACCTGGGTAAAGATCACCGATTTCAGTTTCCGCACCGAATGTGTTAAAGCAAAGATGAATTTTTTAGAATCAGTAGCAAGCTGAAGAAATTTTGAAACAAGCTCAATAAGTCGTGAAGATTTGCAAAAACTATTGATTCCCGTTATAATATCAAAAGTGCCTCGTGTAATTTTTTTTAATATGTAGATGTATACAGAATATATATGTATCGAAATGGCCTTATCGCAAGCACTAAAATCTGCAGTTACCACAGATTTATATCTTACGTAATGCGAAAAGATAGTCCATTAGATTTGTGTATAGGTCGTGTATCTATACATGTGTCGTCAATATTCCTGGCGATATTCACAGATATAAGTATCCGTGAGTCTGAGTTATCGAGTTTATACGATGTAAATGCATAAATATATATGTATATGTGTGTACTATACTATGTAGAGAAGAATCGACGGTGGTATGCACATCATGGGAAAGTTTGCAAATGCAATTGAAAATTTAAGCGTCGCGCGGGCGCGCGCGCGCGCGCATACGAATTCATATGCGCAGTAAGATGCGCTGTAGTATACATATAGTCGCGCTCTGTGCGTTGATTTATCGGTAGCAAAACCAGTAAGAGATTCAAATGTGTCTATGTGTGTCTATGTGTGTGTGTGTGTCTGTGTATGGGTTATGGTGCAGCTTAGAAAATATATGTCCACGATGTATGAGAGTATCTCTCTGTGCGATTATTCAAAAATGAGCGTGTAAATGCTATAGCTAAATACGATAATATGCTCAAGCAATGTTCGAAAGTTGTGGAATGGGTTATGCACTATGACATCGAGTGTATGAATGCGCGCAAAATTCCGTTTTATTGCATTGGGAAGATGGTGATATTGAAGCAATTACACGCGTGTTGGTTGAATTAGGCCTCACATTATTGTGGATGCTCGATCTAAATGATGACTTTAACGTTGTGAGTTCTGATCGGGAAAGGAGAATGAATCATTGTATATCAAGTTTAGTCGTCATCTATAGCTGAATTATTGAATCTTGGGGAAAGATTTTCCCAAAATCAGTTTTGTCGATTCCACAGAAAGTAGCTATTAAATATTCATATTCGATGCGATCATTTGGAATAATTGACATTTCAAGGATCGGATAAAAAATTTGGTGCGTCCCTGGTAGAAATCTGTTCAATAATATTGGAGTCAAGTCTAAAATATGGCTAAAAAAACTAGATTAGTTCTGTGTGGACAATATATGGCTATAATTTGACTATTTTTATTGGGATTGATATCTGTGTCGAATTAAATTGACTAAAAATTGGATAATATTTAGATTGAAGATTGTGGGGATGGAATACAAATCAAATGTATAAGAATTGGCTAAATGTGGCTCTTGCCTGGAACATGCGAAACCATTTCCTGGACACTTATTAGACTTAATCAAAATCTAAAGTAGGTATCTTTCTATGCCCAATTTTTAGGTTCATTCGGTATAGAGAGAGGGTGAGTGATGAATCTATTTATTGCTTATCAATAATGAGATAATCAATGCATTAACAAGATTTAACAACACACGAATCTAACATTACATTTTGCCAAGCATGAATGACGTTCTGGAACACGGCTTCGGTGCGAGCAAGAAGGCGGGGACGACAGCTAACGAGACCACGACTTCTCATTACATTTATAAGAAACACATTTTTTGTACGCTTCATCAAAATCCAGGAAGGGTTCCCTTTTTGTCTTCTTGCTGCACCATGGAGGCAGAAACACAACGTATCACATGCAGCAAACCTCGGCCTCCGCGATCTTGTCCGGGTCAACGGTTATATCCCGAGATACATCCGCGAGACAAACACATTGTCACTGTCACCGATGTCACATATTCTATTCACTCAGAGATCTGCCTCGCCGGTGTACTCATCTTGAATATTCAAGTAAAATTAGCTGCCTTGAGTAAACTCGCGTTGAAATTCATCGAGATCAACTGACCTTGCAGACGCTGCAAGTTGACAACGGATACTAATCTCCGGAATTTGAGGTTAAATATCAAGAAAATTAATGTGGCTAATTTTTGTCTATTAATTGACTTCAAGAATTGGCCAACTGATTCTTTTGTATTTGAAAGGTTGCCGATGATCGCCAGGTGGCGCAGTGCCTGGATTAGCTTTCTCGCACCAGGTTTAGCAATGTCGTGTTGAGTACCCGAGTCTGAACACATCTTTCACACGTCCGATCTCCCGCAGATTCCGACAAACCTTTTGCGACAAAATGATAAGGTCCTTGATTACCTTGCTTGTCCCAATGGAAGACTTGTATATGCTCCTGTAGATGTTGCCCACGTGGATTACTCATTTGAAATTTATGCTATGTTAAATATTAATAGCACTTCGGCACATTGAATGAACTATCTAAATTATGTCTATTTATTATCCATTACATTTGGACTTGTTTCCAGATCCCCAAAAATGTTGGCTAATTATTGGCCAAAAATTAGCCAAAATTGAAAATGGCTAAAATATGGACATAAAAGTGTTACATCTCAAGTTAAAAAATAGCCAATTCGGTTACCTATAAATTAGCTTGAGTTGGAGTTAACTAGCCATTTTTTAATCAAAAATTGTAATGAATTTCTACCAGGGGTGGTAGACTAAGGTATAAAAATCTGTATTACTGACCAGAAACAATACTCAAAGTAAGAACAAAAATCTCAAATCCATAAAAGCACTTTACTTTTTGCACCAAATTCATGAGAAAATTAGGAAACTCATGAGCAAACCGCAAATAATATTAATGCACACTTTGTTCTTGTAGGCACCAAACTATCGTAAAATTGCACAAAATGTTATTGGTCGTCGTGTAAGTGTGTGTGTGTGTGTTTGTGTGTGAGCAAGAATTTTTCGCAAGGAGAAATATTCTCGGAAATATTGGTGAAAACGAAAATAATTCAACATTCATACTCAGAATAATATGTTCGCTTTATTCCAGATAATTCATGAAATATGTAGCTCAATACATGGGCTCTTGAGTACCACTGACTGGAAAATTTTTAACAAATTTTTCGCTTTTTTTATCTAACGGCTGAAGTACCTTCCTTTGCGAATATAGTCGTTTAGAAAACATTTACAAGGGCCATCTGGCAAAAAAAGTGAATTAAACTTTTGGCCCCCATTAGAAGAAGAAGAAGAAGCAAACGAGCACTTGGCAATGCAAATAAACTCGCAAAGCACGTTTTGCACACACACACATCTACATACTACTACTAGCGTATATAGTATGCTCCTTTTTGGTAAGCTTTCTCGATATGAAGAGTAAATTCGTGGTTATACAGTCGTGGTACACTTGAAATAATGATGATGAAGAGGGAAGCTGCATATACTCGTGCCGCCCACGCGTATACCACACACATAACCTCAAGCAAAAATTACTTTACCTCCCAAAAAAAGATAGAGTTAAAAAAAAAATTGAACGTTAATGGGTCGAATTATGCACGCGCTCCTGCAAATACAGACGCAATCATCAAAAAATGAAGATGGAAAAAAAGAACGGTTGTTGTAAAGTGCATGAGCCCTGAGGGCAAACAAAGGGTTGAATATACATTCCACATATGAAAAGGGCTACTTTATCTTAAGGCGCTCATCTTTCTCACTCCATCTTTGCGTAATACGCACTTTGCGAGCACACATTCAGATTCATTCAAAAATTCTTGCGTATACGGTATCACGGATATAAAGTATGCAAAAAAAAACAATAAGCGGAGAGTCTCTAATTTTAATGCAATTTTTGTTCCGGGATGCAAATCAGGTATAATTTTCAATAAATGTTTCGTCGAGTTTATGTATGTATGGATATCTGTACTTAGAGGCAGAAAAGGACTGGATTTTTGACTAGCAGTGGATAATGATGTGTAAATTATAACCACAATGATTTTGATGCGATCGAGTTGAGTATACTCTTGGTGTGCTTAACCTTTTGTGTATTGAGGGATATGAGGATGCAGGTATATGGTGAACCGGAAGTGTAAGATTGAAAGGGGTCGAGAGTAGATTAGAAATTTTTGGGACGTCCTTGGTTCCATCATAAGAGTGAGGATCAAAGAATTTTGATGAGTGCTGAGAACCCAAAATTGTGTGAATTTTTTGACGTGCTGCTTTTTCTCACAGAAAGTTAATATTTTTAGCCCAAAAATGATCAAATTAGACGTAGTTCTATTGAAAAAATTAACCAACTTCAGATGTAATTGTTTCTTCGAGAAATTGACACGGGAACTGGGTAAGAAAGTCTCAAATTTCTCAACAAATATCAATTAAAAATGTAAGATACTCGGTACGATACTTCATGGAGACTCGATCTTCATAATGAGAAATTTTACTTGACAAAAATCACGCATCCAAGTGATTTAAGCATTACACAGGGAATCGAAAAATGGTCTTGATAAAATATCACAATAAATCGACGATTGTTCAAAGTGTTCTGGAAAACGAGCTCTTCCAACGAATTTGGCAATCACTCTTCTGCAGCAAACTTCAAATTTCCCACGATAATTCTTTTTGAACCGCCGGGCAGTATAAACAATTCGAAAGTGACATTCAAATATCACCTGTTCAATGATTCGGTTGAGTATTCTTGATATACATTGCAATCTCTACGAGCTATAGTTCTGACTCAATACCAATTAGAAAATCAATGTTACATCATCATCTAAGATTGGCAATCAATTATTCCACTGACGATTGCAGCCTAAAATGAAATCGGTTATCCAAAATTCCCCTGTAGAACCTTTCAAACGTTCAGACAAAAAAAAGGCAGCCAGGTAGAGTTGTGAACATTTTAGAGAACCATGCAACAGTTGGCACAATCTAACGTAAAATGCAGGTGGTAACACGTTTATCAAAGCATCACCCAAAAATTTTCCCAACCACACCTTTTCCGACCCGTTTCCTCCCTTCAAATGCTCATTAATATATACTTAGACCCTTGAGAGTTGAAGTGAAAATTCGTTCAGCAGGAAATTATCTACCTGTACAAGAAAAAAAGAAGGTATTTAGCCGTTTTTCAAGAATATACGGCACGTGAAGCGCACACGGTGTGCACCTGGGATTTTTATTGCGCCCGGCGCGTCGCATCGTCGAGCAAACGTTCTCCATGCACTCAGATCTCGAATAAGAGGGTTTTACCATCATCAGCTCTAGCAAACTTGTGAGTGAATGTACTGGTATTTAATACAGGTATATAGACATAGACATTGTACATTATATGAACATAGATAGGTACATGAATTATGCCCTCGAGGGGAAAGCCACAGCGACGGGGTTTATCGTATATAGTTTCCCCGAGACCAAGCGTGACACATGTTGTATTTGCTGCATGCATGCATAGCGTCAAAAGGTGTACCAAAGTTCATCTCAAGATGTGTGAGATTATGTGCTGTGGAATTATATGTAGACAGGCGGCCGACGAGCTTGGATGTGGTGATCAGTACGCTTCCGCGAAGTATTTGCCAATTCGTTGTGAGAAAATTTTTATTTTGACCGAGAAATGAGTTTTGAGGCGAACTTTCGGATGAGCTCAAATTTGTACTATGTGAATATTTTCGATTATTTATCGATTCTGAATATTAATACGGCAACGACGTTGTGCTTAGCGCATCGAAATTACCCGTCGGGTTTATAAGGATTAACCTGATCGTACACCAAATTTTTTTCGATTGATTCAGTGATATAATTTGTATTTTGGAAAATGACAAATGTCTGATATCGTATTTGTGCTGATTCATAGCACACTCAAAAACAGAGAGTTGAAATGAGAAATTTTCTAAATACTTCGACCCGAGCCTGTTGTATCAGTAAAAAAAAAATCAACCCCAGCGATTCTGAATGAAAAATTCAATAATCTTCAGAATCTCAACGCTAAACACTCTGATTTTTCCGAATTTTTCGATAACTAGCTCGCAAATTTACATGATTGCTGCGATGGGTCCTACCTGTGAAACCCGCGATTTTTAATTTTTCAATTTTTGACGACTCAGATTTGCTCAGAAAATTCTTCCCAAGAAATCTATATCAAGGTGGATTACTTCACTAATGGCATTAACAGTGATCCAACAAATAATTCAGCTCTATTTGAGCGGTTCTACCCAATAGTGATAGTTCAGTCCAAGATCGGAATAAAATCACAAAAAAAACAGCATCGCAACAAATGTATTGATCAGTGGCCAAAATATCTGAAATAAAAAAGAAAAAAGAAACGCTCATCACCATCGGTCACTTCGACCGTCGCGCGCAGGTGCAAAGTTCAAGCACTCGCTCGTGCCGCACCACTTGCGCGCCAATTTGACCCGCCAACTTTGAAATTTCATTTTTTTCTCCACCTTGCAAACTCTATATAAGAGCAGTGAATTCTGCTCAAATGATATGAAATACCCCACAAAAAATTTTCATAGATTTCTTCTCAATGTATTATCAATTTTTAGTTCAACCAGTCTACTGAACAGTAACAAAACAATGCTAAGACACTGACCTGTATGAGATAAGCGACGATCAGGACGAATGCGGCGGCCGCCCTCATGGCGATTCCGTCGTCTTTTTTCCTTCAAAACTACCGCATCACATGCATCAGCTAGAAAACCTTTCGGTTATTTCTTTCTTTTTTTTTTTCAAAATTCGTCGTCTCAGAAGAGGATTGGCTACCGGCAAAGTATTATAAGCCGGTCACAGCCTAACCACTTCTATCTATTTTCTCTGCCTGCACTGTACTTTTTTTTTTTTAATTTTGCACTTGTTGCACACCTTTTCAGTGATATGATGCACTTATTTCAATCAATTCACAAAAAATTCTTCTTGTAATCACACTGTCATCCACACCCAACAACTTTGTAGCCATCCATGTCATATCCCAAAAAAATTCACTCCATCACATTTAAAAAAGATCCTCAAAAATCACTTATGTACTATTCTTATTATTTTTATTTTTTTTTTTGCACTTGCTGAATAACTTCACTGTTCCCTAAAAAACACCACTGTCACATTAAGTTTGATTCACAACAGCTTTTCACATAAAGAGCGCGCAACAGGTGAGAACTTGAAATCTTATAAGAATCTTAACCTCAAAGCTCTCTTCTATCCACACTGAAAATAGATACTGCAACAAAATGATGGGTCCACGTGCATAGCATATATAAGTTGAAGCTTTGGATATATTGGCAAGTAAGAATCTCCGCTCTCTCTTTGAACGCGACCTGGAGAACTCGTGACCCCGGCAAGTAGAAACAGCAACTAAGGTGTACAGCCTTTAGAGTATTAAAGTCTCCTCTCACTTATAGACTTCTTCTCTTCATTGGATGCTGCATCAGAAGCGTTGCACTTACGATCTCCGTTCACTATATAACATACGTTATAGATACTACTTTCTTATGTATACTTGGCGTATATTTTCATCACTTGAAATTTTATTCGCCAATTCAGTACACTGAGTTTAATAATTAAATTTTCCGAGGCACTCTGTTTAAAAATTTCAACACTTTTTTCAAAATTTTTTTTTTTTTTTTTCAACACACAGGTGTATATACGAATACAGCAGGTGTATCAATCAAAACTGTGCAAAATATACATAGATATGGGGGCATATATATACACACACACTATATATACGCTCGTTGCGACTGTGACGCTCGCTCGAGGGATACTGTTGAAGCTTTCAAAGCCGCGGGCCTGCCAAAGCCACATAGAGCCTGCGGCGGGCTGGCTGACCTCCCTCCACATCATCCATACCGTAAAGTATTGGATGGGATATGATGGTGCGGCTGGTGTATTATAGCTCCCACTCTATGTGCCGCCCATTGCTTCAGGGGGAGATATATATATATATATATACGTTCTCTTATTTTCTCTACATCCAGTATCCCAGCATCTCTGCATGGCTCGCGTGTGTTTTCATGCACCGGTCTCATCTCTTTTGACTCACTCAAACTCTTATATATATATTCTTGTGAGGTTCTATTAATGCGCAAAGTCTCGCCGAACGATTATTATATATCTATATCTTTTGAGAAGCTGCATCAACTCTTATTTTGATCTTTTATTTTTTTTGGAGGATATTTTCTGGTGTTATGAGTAAGGGAAGAGAGAAATGATGAGGCGATGCGCATTCTGGGACCGAAACCGATATGCCTAAGACGATTAATAAATCGATCGGTAGGTAAAAAGGTGTTTCAGAAAGGATACTACCGAGGTGTGTATGCTGAAGTTAGGGTTCAGAATTTAACGCCTTTGAGCTTTGTCCTGCTAGTGGTATCCATTAACAGTTTTGGACTCTCGAATACCTCAAACATGAATTCGACGCAGTTTTAGCCAATATAGAATGAAGTTGAGTTTGAAAAGATGAGTTCAGCGTGCCCACTCGAATGTACCTTGGCTTATTTTGAAGCTTGTCTCAAGACCTTCAAAATGAGTTGAAGTACACTCACCGGACATAGTATCTGCACAAATTTGAAAAAGATTTTTCGTCCCACAACTGCTAGTTAAAATATTGATATTAGATTCCAGTCCTTAAATGTTCAAGGTGAGGTTATGATCATCAAAGCACCGAAAACGGTCTGATCGGTATTGAAACAACGGCCCAGGAACAAATAGCTTTTTGAGATTTGAGCAGATATTTTGTCTGGTGAGTGTACATCATCCAATTTAGACCAACTGGAGCCAAATTGTTTCAGTTTCCCCAAAAAGTGATTTTTTGAGAGTTTACAAAAGTGTACGTATGCCCAACTTGCCTCCATCATTTAAGGCGATGCGGTCACCGTGCACGCTGAACTTTGTTCACAGAACTCTCAAAATCTTTTCCATTATGGGCTAAACGACGAGTTATCCAGGCTTTATTATCATCTAACTTGGCCTGGATAACTCTTCGTTTGGCCCAAATCGGACTAGATTTTGAGAGTTTTGTGAACAAAAATGTGCCAATTTGTAGGTCAGAGAGTACCCGCGGGCACGTTATTCTCGTTCATCACCGATAGTCTTGGGATTAATGAAAAATGACGATTCATCCACCACAATTCAGATGATAATACGTAATGGACAAATCGTCTCCAACTTCGTTTCGAGAAAATTTTTGATTTACATCCAAATAAGATATAATTTCCGGGTTGCACGGTGACCGCATCGTCTTAAAACAATGTAAATCGGCGATAAAGTGCATAAAATCGCTTTATCCGTTTTTATCTACGTGCAGTGACATTTGTAGCTTTTGCCTGACCCAAGACAGTGTTTCCGACCTATTTTGATGTAGTAAACACGTTCTGAGTGGTAAAAAGTCTATACTGCACGCCTCCCCGAAATAACCATATGGGGGCATGTTAGGTACACTCCGATGTTGGCATCCTTGTTTACAAATCGTCTCCGTGTTTTGCACATGAAATTGCTCCAAATCAGTGTTTTGCGACTCTGAAAAGCGGATTTTGAGGGTCTTGAGACAAGAAATCGAACGCGCTGAAGTACGTTGAGATTGGTTGAACGAAGAATACCATAAGACACATGTCTACTGAACCTAGATTTGGCATCCTAGTAACACTTTCTCGAACAGTTCCAGCCCTAGCTCTCGGATCGACCCGGAAATAACTAGTACCCGAAATGGGCTAACGCGCTTTGTACAGGAATATACTATTTCACTACCGGGCAACAATTCCAACCCTCGCCCTCAGCTTGGTCTGGAATCAACTTTTTGCTAGTTGGATAAGCTAGATATATACTTAACTTCACTTCTCCCTAAAATTCTTTGAGTCAACGAGTCATTTTTGATTCTGAGCGAGTAGAATTAGATTCCGTCACAGGTGATCATGAAACCAAGTTTTCACGATGTGGAAATATGATCTACGGATCATAATAAAGTTGAATTCTTTCTCTGCAAATACTCCAATGAGTTGTATAAACATGAACCTTAACAAAGGAAAAAGTCACCGGATCCTGTAGAGTCAGCTCATCCCATATAACCCATTACATTCATCAATTTGTTTCTAACAGAGCGTTTGTGACATAAAAGTCTCATTTCAGCAAAGTACGCAAAAATGATACATTTACATGTCCATCTCGAAGATGCAGGGAATCAGAAGTCAGAAGTTGCAGATGAGGAAGATTACAAAACGTTAGCGAAGAAAATGTGATGTCAACTTGGTGCCCTATAGAAGCTCCGCGTAGACTTGGAAGACGTCCAAATGGCATACTTATGAGATTGTCCATTACAGAAAATTCCTTTTCCCCTGTACCCTTTTACTTTACTCTCATTACACGAGATCCAAGTGGGCAAACTTTGCTGTACAAAAATACCTCCTCGACTTAACCTCAAAATTCTCTCGAAAATTCTTCAACAATTCCTCACATTATGCCGAGCATTATTCTGAATCCGAATCGCAAAATCTAACCATCACAATTGAACATTCTTTCTCAAGAACCCCAAACACATCTTCAAAATCACTGGTATCGTTCAGGATCAACTAAAAAAGCCACTCTCACTCAGCTTTACAATAAAATCTCACTCGTCAAGTAGCTCGACTATAAATTGAAAATCAAAAATGACAGCAAACTGAGCATGAGTAAGCTTCACTTCAATTGTATGTAGCTGATAGTAAGAGACTGCATGAGTAGCCAATCTTCATACATACTTATACCTGTATATTGGCTATATAATAGCCAAGGACAATTGGCGCACGGATCATTGAGCTCCCCGCGAGCACATCGAGCGATAATGCGCTTGCTGCTGCAGCTCACCATCAGAAACACATATATAATACGTGTATATCTCGCGAGCAACGAATCCCAAACTACTGCAGGAATAGAGAGAAAGGCACATCAGAGGTATGAGGTTATGTATTATTATACTTATGGCTGCCGTTCACTCGCGAGCGACGAGCAGCGACGAGACTATATGCGCTGATGTGGATGCTGGAGAGTCTGGGAGATTCTTATATTATCTCAAGCTCATCGTCACTGAGTCGATGAATAATAATCACGTGAATTCTCTAATAGTGTGTTTGGTACAAACTGTCTATGAGCATTTTGATTTAGAGGTATTGTGTTCGCTCATAGACATGATCTGGACACCGAGTTCAGAGGTTATACCCGATACCCGAGGTTAACTAATTCGAGGTGCCAACCCTGACTACAGCGCCATAATACCACGGATGAACGCGTAAGGTGGCGGAATGTTGAACCGTCGCTCTGCCAACTCCTATCTCTTATACATTGTCTGCTAGGCCACGCTTGACACCTCGAATAGGCGCCTGGTGGGTCCTGCAGGGCCAATTAACAATATCTTGAATTTCATACATCCATGTCAATATGTCATGCCACTCAAGGGTCCATCATCTTGATTCAAGCCCTACCTAACTTTTGTATCGTGATTCAGGTCTAGTTACGGTGTCCGAGTCGAGGTCCGAGTTTCCAGACCACTTTTAAGACATTATTCGACCAAATTTCCAAATTGGTGAAAATGACTCGTCAGTGTACGAACACTATTTCAAGTTTCCTGAGTTTTAAATTGGGTTTGAGTCCACGGCGTTTTTCAGTGGCATAATTCGGTTCTCCTTTGACCGAGAATGCTCACCTAGAATATTCGTAAATAACCAAAATTGTGAGAAATCTAACCATGACGCTTTACACGACGGGGTTAATAACTGACATTTTGCAATGTTTTATGAGATTCTCCGTGCATTACGCCTAATCGGAACCACCAGAGAAGTGAATCAAATGAAAAATATATATCTACCCTTTTTCAGCTGGCCTCGGTTTCTATGGGTTAATCTAATCTAGGGTGGACAACCCTTGGCATTTTTCATCTTTGCAAAGTGAGAATTAAATCGAAGTTGATTCTTACATGGTTAGATCTTTGGCATTGGATCTTGAGAAAATGGAAGATTCGATGCGAACGGGAAAATTCTCTTCAAAATATTTAAGAAAAATATAATTGCGATACGGCATCATGTAGCTTATCAAATTTGGCGTCCGACATGACTTGTCCGATAATTTTTTTATGAACCAATTTTCCACGAAAACTAATGAGAAATAGCTAATTTTGAATTTGACACCACGACTGTCGTAGAGGTTAGTTGTACCATGTGTTAGGTAATGTTATTGTTTTGATGTAATACCACGTGCTCGTGTTATTCTTTTGGTATTTAACCTATGATCACGAATGTTCTTCCTACAAAACAACATTCACCTACAAAGGTCATCCAGACACGGCATTCGTAATGGAAACTCATCATGGAGTGGGAATGCCAATCGGTTTGATACCGTTGAAGGATACTAGAAACATCGAGCATGTAGTCTTGTACCTTATAGAAATAGAGTCTAACAATGCGTAAAAAAACTGTATAGCAGTCATGCGATCAAAATTCTCTAATGTAGATCGAAATTTGAGTAATCCCGCATCCGAACCTCTGAGACAATAGTAAAGCCTAAAAGATTCAGGTGGTGGTTGTCGATTTTAGACACTTTATCGCCCAGTTCCTGACTACAAAGTTTGGGAAAAGTTTATACTATAGATGGCAAACAGATTAGCCCATAAGGCACGAGTTATTAGAGCGGTATTTCGTGACTGGAGAAGTGACAAAAATCTGAAAAATCGTGGATCTGACTGCTCTGGAACGAGGTTAAAATTCTATAAGTTGGGTGGGTTTTTAGAAAATTACAAGCATGAACCTACTAATGATTGGTAATACCAAGCAGATTCGAATTTCTGCATTTTGATCATAAAGATTCTGTCAGCTGGAATTTGACTACAATGTTTGAGGAAAGTTGACATCAAAGGTAGACTATAAACACGAGTTGAACCAGTATCTCGTAACTGGGGAGTATAGAAATGTTTGAAAAAAATTGTGGCTTTGACTGCTCACCTATGGGATCAAAATTCCGAAAAATCGGTGGGTTTTGAGTGAATTTTAAACGTGAACCAACAAGGAATTGGTAATACCAACCAGTTTCGCGTTTTGTATTTTGATTACAAAAGTTATGTCAGCTAAAATCTTATTACAAAGTCAAAGCCACCATTTTTCAGATTTTCCTCACTTTTTCAACTACGAGATACCATTCTGATGACCCGCCCCATAATCTGTTTACCATCTATGGTACAATCTTCTCCCAAATTTTGTAGTGAGAATTTGGGCGATAGAATGTCTCAAATTGATAACCATCACGTGAATTTGTTAGGCATTACTATTGTGTAAGAGGTTCGGATGCGGAATCGTTTAAAGTTTGACCTACATTAGAGATTTCTGATTGCATAACTGCTGCATAGTTTTTTACGCATTGTTGGACTCTATTTCTATAAGGTACAAGAGTACATGCTCGATGCAACTAACATCTTTCAAGGGTATATAGCCGATTGCCATTCCCACTCTATGATGAGTTTCCATCACGTGGTGCGACTAACCTCCACGACAATCGTGGTGTCAAATTCAAAATTGGCTATTCTTCATTAGTTTCCCTGAAAAATTGATTCATAAGAATATTATCGGACAAGTCATGTCGGACGCCGAATTCGATGAACTACACGATGCCGTATCGCAATGTTATTTTCTTGAATATTTTGAAAAGAATTATCCCGTTCGCATCGAATCTTCCATTTTCTGGAAATGTTCATTTCACGATCCAATGCCATAGGTTCAACCATGTAAGAATAAACTTCAATCCAATTTGTACCTTGCAAAGATAAGAAATGCCAAGGGGTGTCCACCCTAGATTGGTCATACGATATATAATGAGGTTGTTGGTATCAGATGTATTGTGATTTGTATAGTACAATGCTGGTTACGGAGAATATGCAAGTGGTGACCGAAGAGTACCTCCTTTGAAGTTATGCTCTCGATTATGCTACATAGCCACGGAGTAGTTTACAGATATTCTAGAACAACAGAATGAGGTTTTGTGAGCTGGTGTTCAAAAAAGGGCAAAAAAAGGGGTCCGTGTATCAAACTATACTTTTTGATAAACTCTGACTGAAAGTCGATAAACTGTGCGCGAAGTTTACGTAGGTGCACCATGTATTGGATTTATAGCTCCAATCATCGCGTTCAACTTTCACGTTGAGTCATTACGTATCATGTGCGATCATCTAGAAGAGCCTGGTCTAGGATCTAATACTGGGCATGGTCCATGCCTAAGTTCACGAAACATTCAAACAATCTCATACCGTTCCATAATTTGATGATCTTTATCACTAAAGAGGCTCTACAAATCTGGCAACACTCCAGTCTAATGGCCTCATATGGTTCGATAATTGGGTAACCTACCAACCTGCAAATCCACAAACCAAAAACTTCGTGAATTCGAGAATCTAATGGCTCATCAACTGAACGAGCCATGTCGTTATTAACATTAATCGAATCGAGAATCGCTGTTAGCCAAACAACTCCAGATCTTAACAATCGGATACTTAAGGACTTTTCAATCAATTAAGTTACATCAGGCAGATTGATCGGTCGATCTGTCATTCGTGAACTTGTAGAAAATTAATAGAATTATGTGAGAGTAAGCGATCGATTTTACATGAAAACCGTGGAAATTCGAACCCGTGACCTTCGACTTCATGAAATCCATGTGTCACCGTAACCAAATGTCCGAATCACGGGACCACGACCTCCTATTCTTCAATCGTCTCATCGACTTATATCTTCAGAAATAGGATCCAAAGATGCCCACGTGCATTCATTCGAAGCTCGGTGCGTAATAGTGACATACGTCATAGATGTAACAACCTAAAGTCTTCATTGGCTCTCAATCTAAAAACCACAAAACTGCATTTCTTGTTTGACGAGCACCCTGATGATTTCCCAACTGATCCATTGATGGACCTACAGACTTGATATACCTAGACGACCTTTTAAAACACTCTCAGATTAGTACTGGACAGGATAATTCATTTTCTAGTTGCCGAGGTAGAACGTTGAGTGGAAAGATTGAGTGGTTGTGGGAAAAATAGGATAGTACTCGAGGATAGTGAATCATAAGAGGATTAGTCCCGCTGTAGAGAACGGTACAAATGGTTATGGATAGCATGTTACGCGGACCTTTACACCAAAAAATGTGCTCAATTGATCTAACCTTCCAAGACCATTACATCCTTTGACAAACTGGCATGTTTCTCAAGACTTTGGACTAGATCTACCACATCCACATGTAAAATTATTTCTTGGTAAGTACGGACCTGGTCCAGAAAATACATCAAGAATCATTCCAGCAATGTTGTTGAAGAGACAGTGAAAAGAGAAACATTGTAATCAATTTGACATACCATGTCACACTTGGAATGGAACTATGCCCTTCAACAATCACCCATAGCACTCGAGGGATCAGAAAAGGTCTTCAAGTATGATCAAGCCAACCTTCCACCTTTTTTCAACTTCTGAAAAACTTTTTCAACTAGATTAAGCTAATTTTTCACTCACTATAAGGCTCACCAAAAATCGTTTTCTATCCCACAGAACCGAGCACAGCACCGTATCAAAAAATCCTTGACTTGATACATTTTGAACAACTCCCAATCATCCCCCTTGTCAAGGAAAATTTTGAAATCCACAAAAAGCTCCTGCCAACCAATCAATCCTTTGCTCTTGAGAGCAATCTCACGCTACTCTTTTAGCATGCAAAGCGTGCGTGCGCACAGGGCAAATTTGCTGATGCACGCACATCTCATTCATCTCTATATGTATGTACCACCACCACCACCACCACCACCACAACCACCACATCATCATCATCATCACAAGAACATAAGCCGCGTGGTATCAATATCCCACGACGCGCACCTGTATAAGATATCTCACCCACCGCTCGCATTCGCAATTAATTAAGTGAACGAGTGTGACGGAACGCTCTCAATCAAGCGCAAAGTCATGCCGATCATCATATCCTACATATCTCCTGATCGTTCTGCATCCGCATCAACCCATCACGATATCCTTACAAAAAAAAAAAAAAAAAAAAGATACTTTGAAGGTAGGTATATGTATCAGCTAAAGGTGCGACCAGTTTCACGGGTACGAAATTTTTAATTCTCCCCGTAAAGAGGATCAAATCTCTCTTTCCCTTGATGTAACATGGGCCCAAATCAGTTTCACATATTTAAACGGATCGATCTCACAGCTTTTGCAATTTGTACATGCATGCTATATCCCCACTCAATTTAAAAATTTTTTTCCTTTGGTAGCTTTATAGCGGCACTTTTCGAACCAGTGATTTTGTGGGTACACACTGAGTTTGCTTGCATGCATGGTTGGTGCATCGGCAGAGCGCCGGATATAATGACACGGGACACGCGACAGGGCCTTTATCCATTATTCATCGGTGCGAAATTATTCCATCCAAACGATACACACTTTTATATATATATATATATATATATATATATATATAGATGTGTATAGATTGAGAGCATACACGTAGAAGGCATTACTCAAACGTGTTCTCATAAATTGAGTGCGACTCATTCGGGGCCCTTTTATTGTCAGATGGGCCCACCCTTTAGCGGACAAATTCGTTATGGGCTGGTATAAAAGTTAGTGGGTTGATTTAGTCTGGACTATACATTTATATATAACGGTGGCTTGGTCTTGTGCATCAGGCTTCACTTTCACGCCTGAATATGTATAAGAGTGCACCAGCCATCATATATACGTGTTGTGTATATGTGACGTAGGACCCAAATGCAAGCTGCGAGATACTCTTTGGCCCGTATTCGACTGTCAGGCGTGTGTCAAAGGGGTTTTTATGCGATTCTCGATCGTTAATTTTGTTGGAACGAACAACGTGTGCAATTCGAAATTTTCGCGCGCATCCGTCACTGACAATTCTCTCTCTTTTTTTTATCTGACGTCTCACTCGTTATTAACGGATTACAGCCTCTTGGGCATTTTCATAATTGGTGAAGAGGGTCCTTGCTCATCCTGTTTGTTCTGGCATCTCTTTCAATTATATTGCGAATTCGTTGATTGATTTCTCTGTCGAGTCTTGGAAATGGTTTTAATGGATTTCGATTTTGGAGATAAAAAATCATGTTGTGGATCTTTCCATCCGATTCGATACAATTTATAATAATATCGAGATTCAGTGATCACATAAATGAGATTTGATGATTTATATGAGGAAATCAACCGGACCATTAAATTTTGGACCATCTGTGAAAAAAATTTTGATGACTCTGAAATGTATAAAAATAGTTGTGCGCACCATTTTTTAAGGGTGTAATTTCACTAAGAACAATGAGAGGGTATTGGTCTGTTACGTTTTGGTCACTATTAGAGGTTTTCCCCATGGATGAATCGTTAATAATGCAGTATAAAAGTTTATAAATCCATCGATTCATCTGTTCGATCAACTGCCATTCCCAGAACTGAACCTCTTTCATTTATATACCGTCAAATTAGGTAACTTTGGTACCGTGGGTGCAACTTTGGTACACCCCTGAAAAATGACTCTCAAAGCTGCGTTCGGCAAGGTAAACGATTCTATCGCTCTGAAACCTATTTTCCCCTCGTGGCACACGCATAAACAATGTGTTGAGCCACCGCAGATCCCGCGTGGATGATTGTAGTCGTTTATTGAAGCTTTTTCTAAAATGGCAGACTTAGCACCGATACGCGAGTGGTCCATTTAGTGTACCTGGCAAGAAGTGTTCCGGAACGATCTACGGATGAATAATGCTACATTTCCATCACATATATCACCATATTGAAGAAACCATCGTCACATTGGGGTATTTACAGTGTTTCGAATTTTCATGGATAAAAAACAGCGAGAAAAACCATGGAAAAGTGTACCAAAGTTACCTCACTCTACGTAAGAAGCATGAGAGTAGGGTAACTTCAGTACAACTTCCTATGACAGCTTCTCTTCATCTCATCTTGAGCCGAGTGATGGTCTGTGAGGTTTTAAAATGTTTCAAACAGCTTAAGATGAAGCTTTTGAACGATTAAAATCAATTCACTCACATGGTGGTGGGTAGAGTTGAAATATTTCGTAAGTGTACCAAAATTGCTCCATCGGGGTCTAACTTTGGTACACTTCTGCAACTGCTAATAGCTCCGGCTTAGGTCCATCAAACTGAACTTTGTAGCCCGTCAATCGAAAGCTGAAACTGTAAGCTTTAGATTAACTACTAATAGAAGTGGGTTTTGTCAGTGTACGTTGAGATGTCGAGCCAAAGAAAATAAAAAGTAACGAAATCGTACCAAATTTACCCAATTTGACGGTACTCATCGAATTCCACTTTTTCCGCGTCCACAGAGTTGTCGAAGGTAAGATCAGTGTACCCAACTTGCCCCCATTAAGCCTTTTTCTTAATAACTTTGGTTTACTTCAACGTTTCTCAACGTGCTCTAGCTCATTTTGAAGCTTGTTCAAAGACCTTCAAAATGCACTAAACTACGTCTAATTTGGATCAATTGGAGCCGAACTGTCTCAATTCTTCTGAAATAAATGATGGAAATCGGTGATAAAGTATTTTTATCGCCGTGCACGTACATTTGGAGCTTTTCGGTGGTTCAAAACACTATTTCTGACCCATTTTGACGTGATAAATACGTTCTGAGTGTTAAAAAAAGTCGTTCTGCACGCCCTTTCGAGATAAACATATGGGGGCATGTTAGGTACACTCCGATGTTGGCATCCTTGTATACAAATCGTCTCCGTGTTTTGCACATAAAACAGCTCCATATCCAAATTTTGCAATTTTGAAAAATGGACCTTGAAGGTCTTAAAACAAGGAATTGAATGCGCTGAGGTGCGTCAAAATTGGTTGAACTCAAAGAATTTGGTGTCGATTTTACTGAACGCGATTCCCTCGGTGCTTTCTTAGCTAAACAATCACGAAAAATAGAAAAATCACTTTAGATTTTCTGGAGAACGCAGAAATGATTCGGGGTCGACGCAAACTACTTACTTTCTCATGAATCAACATAACAAACGTGAAAAAAAATTGCCGGGAGGCCAAGGAGTGCCCATCCCCGAGATCGGCATATGGGGTCAAGTTGGGTACAGAGGCAAGTTGGGTACACTTACCTTATATTCAATTTTTGCTTCTTCAAAACTTTGCACTTGAATTATGATGAGCTTTCAGTGAGAAAATGATGTGAGAACTTGGACCTATTACGTGCATCTTTTCCAACCGGAAAAACCAGCTTCCAGGGACTGAAGATATTTCCCCAGATTCTCCCTTAAATAGCAATCTTTATAGCCACTTCATCGGAGTGCACAGTGATTAATCATACGTCAAAATGAAATAGTCAATAGTATTTGGGAGAGGCATGTGCTGATTATTCGAGTGACAAGGTTTATGTTCTTTATCGAATTGGTGGGCGCGAGATATTTTGCAAGTTCACCGTCGCAAATTTTCGTCCAGAATAATTTTTCACTGCAAAACGAAGAGGCAATTCGATCGTCTGTTCTTATTCTTCAACTTCCCTCAACCTGATTCATCCTAGCTCAAATGATATTTTTGTTACATACAAAAAAGTGGAGGAAGAGGAATTTTTCTAAGAACTGAGTGTTTCGTGGGAGTACGACTTTGACCAAGCATCTGAGTCGCTATCAGAACGAGTGTTCTATGAGTGCTATCTACATTGAATTATTCATTACATTCTGTACAAGATATGGAAATTAGATGAGGAAATAACAAACCAATCATTGGTCATCTGAAATCATTCCTCATCTCATGCAAACCATATCAGTAACTTTGTATTGACAAGGAGAGGTCATGGTCTGTGGGTCGTGAATTCGGCTGTAACTCTGGGAATCGTCTCCTTTTGGCACCAAAAGATGATATCCAAAACCGCTAACTTGAATGCTAAAACGTTTCAGAGCTATGGTCAATCACATTAGCATTGTTAGTATACCTATATATATCAACTTTCAACATGGGCCTATATGGGCAATGCTAATGCCATGGGTTGTAGCTCCAAAACGTTTCAGCATTCAAGTAAGCGGTTTCGGATATCATCTTTTGGTGCCAAAATGAGACGATTCCCAGAGTTTCAACCGAATCCACGACCCACAGACCATGACCTCTCCTTGTGAGTCACAAGTTGAATCATATTCAGGAAGCTTTGAGATGAATATTGATTCTACCAGGATATCTCTCATTGTTTACATTCTGCAACTCAGATTAAGTAAGAGCTTAGTAATTACTAAGCACCCCTTATGATTCGGTCAGTTCAATCGAAACTCATGAGAGCTAGAAGAAATCTTGAGCTCGACTTTTTGCAACAATTCTACTACAGAGTAATTGGAGTCGTGAAATGTATACGGTTAACTATTGAATGTTTAAGATTATAGAGTGAATAATGGAGAGCAGGTTTAAGAGTCAAAAATTCATCAACAGCTACAGGAGCTCTAATTGTTTTAACTCCTTGTTCAGAGAAGTTCAAACACTCAGAGCGACTGTAACTGTTGAGAATAATAGGAATGAGTATAGTATCTTTCGACAAAAATTTGTTTGAGTGTCTACCGTTGAATTGGGAATTGAGATGTGTAAGAAGTCATTGGAGAGAGAATCACAGCTCAAGAGACATACAGCATCTCACGAAACAGTCACAACTATGTCAACTGTTCCTACCTGTAGAACACAATTGCTACTCACAGAGAGCAAATACTCTGACGTTAAAAATGGAGAAAAACTTTATTGAAAGCTCATCAGAGAATCTGATTCCCAGACCACTGATACTTTTACGGGCGCAAGCTACACAGGCGCCCGCACTTCAAGTGTATCACATATATGGACCGCAACTTGGTGCAGCCGGACTAGCTCAGTCAACAGCGTGTCAGTCTCTTGATCAAGAGGTCACCGGTTCGTTCCCCGGTGGCCGCACTTTTTATTCAGTGCATGAATAAAATCAAAATGAATAAAATCATAACAATACAAAGATGAACAAGATTTAACCCTTGCCCTCTCCTGTTCTTCACACAGCACAGGTCAGATAAGCGCACGGGAATCAGAAATTAGTTGCTTTTTGTAGGTTAGGTCCAAAGCAAAATTAGTGGATATGCTACTATGAGGGAGGGTTCACCGCATCCTGGGAGAAGAAATGCCTGAAATACATTCATTATTACAGAATAATTCCACCGAAACACAGCAATCGGAAGGTTATTTGTCAGCTCTGTGATTCCGTCTTGTACAGTACAGTTTGTTGAGAGAGCGCGGGTGTCGAGTGTGTGGAGTTTGAATTGTGTGTGGACTTTAGGATGAGCGTAATAATAGCCCTACTGCGGTGGCATTATCGAGATTGACCTCCAAACGTTTCAAATTGTTCCGACCGCGGTCAGCGCGCCGAACTCTCTAGCCGACGATTGCATCTTAGATCGTCACTTGACACAATGCGTACACAAATTCGCCAAAACCCTATGCAACACCCCGCGTTATTCTTCAACGCATCTAATATGTGCATCAGAATTGAAGAAGCTATTTTGGAGACTACCGTGTGATTTTCAGACATAATCAAATCAAACACGATTTGAATCAAATGAGAGATCGCATGCACAGAGTATTTTTACCTATTGATTCTTTTTCTTCATAATTTTAGTATCGGTCAGAGCGACGATTAAAACCCGTTCCAACCAATTTTTTCAATCTGTAAATATACAGATGTACAATAGGAAATCACCTGAACTATCAACATTGCAGCCAACTTGAAGGCTTGTCTTCTCTCATGTGGACAGTTCAGGTTGTTCTGAGTGTACATCTCCTACATTCCAATGATCAAGTTCCAACTAGAAAATTTAGTACTCCGTCTTCAACTCAATAACCCCAAAGTGTCAAATCATTAATATCTCCCACAAATGAGCCTTCCAAGCGCGTTCGATTCAAGGTTCTATTGATTTCCCTTCAGAAATACTTGATGTAAAGAATCGATCTAATCTCTAAGGACTTCATAAAACTGTCATGGCATCTATACTCCCTGAGCTCTACTCATTGTCTATTCTCCAAAGGGAAACCATCTCACAACCTATAACCAACATCAGTAACAAAAAATTCGATTCTTCTCTACAGGTAACAAGAACAGTTCCATACTCATAATAAGGTATCTTGCAGGTGGAGTAAGCATGTAAGTATATGTACAAGTGCATTTGAAATAGATGGCGCTGAATTCAATACACACTAATACAGTGAACAGAACAGTAGATGCAATAAGGTATATAAGCGCCAGTGCTTCAAGGCAGAAAAAAAGATAAGAAGACGCCCCAAGATACTTTCATATACGAGTAAAAGCTCTCAGGGCAATCCAGCTTTTCTCTCTCTTTCTTTCTCTCATCACTATACTTACATACATACATACTTGTTCACGACGCGTCGCTCACGTGAGCGTATATACATACATACGCGAGAAGGAAGACGAAGGAGACGATGAGGAAGATGCAGAAGAAGAAGAAGAAGAAGAAGACGACGATGCAGAAGACGAAGCGAATAGCTCTGTGCAACTTGGCGGCTGCCCCCTGGGAGGGTCAAGGAACTCCCTATAGGGAACAGGTTGCGCCTCAGGCTGATTCTGCTATATACAGCACCCAGAGAGACGCCCTATGGCCCCCATATATACACACATACATATAACCAATCTTCATCAGTGTGTTACATGAGTATATGTGCATAAACTGATGTGTACCTCTTCTTACACAATCAAACTCTTGCGATTTCGCATTTTGTAAGGCCCATTTCGTCTTATTAGCTGGGACTTATCCAGTATGAAAGTATCTTAGTGAAGGTACATATGTGTTCAAATGTATGTATGTGAGTATGTGTGTGTGTGTGTGTGTGTGTGTGTGTGTGTGTGTGTGTGTGTGTGTGTGTCTGTATCTGGTGGTGGTATGGCTGATGCTGGTCCACCTTGAGGCTATGATGTTTCTTCGCGCGGAGAGCTTATAATACTTGCGGGGCCCCCCGTTGGCCCTATCTCACTTTGCAATAAGTATGTAAGGCCAACATCAGCTTTGAACTCATGGAGTCTGTACGTCAAGTGTGCGCGCCTCTGTATACTGAGTATAGTACACGTGCATTGCATGCATGTATTAATACGCATAAGGTTTACGCTATTGAGTATACATGAAGGAGTTCGTCGATGTGTAAAAGTATTTGCGAGCACTCAAATTGTTGTATTCTTTGACCATTTTTTTCCCCACTTCTTGGTGAACTGTCCAGTCAAACTTGACTGTTCAGTATGAAACACTTTCATCAATGCATAAGTAGGGTTTGGCACGAAAATAAAATGATTTTTGAATTTCGGTTCATTTCGGATCAGGGGGTCAAACTCCTGTGAGAATTTCGGAATTGACCTCCATTTATCTTGAATGCACAGCAACAAAATTATCCGTTACATCTCCAAAATTATCACAGAAGTTTGACCCCCCTACTCGAAATGAACCAAAATTCAAAAATCAGTTTCGTGTCAAACCCTGATGTACATAAGTACTATTTGATTTGAAGGTGATGGTGGATTGTACGTGCCCGAGGTGATATTATGGATTTTTTTAAAGCACTTTTCATATATGTATGCATGGAACCCATTTTGAATCTGTTCTCTCATAATGCTTGATGCACCGTTTATACCATTCTTTCGTATTTCTTGTATGTCTATCTTAACTTGTTGCACACTGCGGCTTTACTCGTCTTCACATGTAATATCCCTATGAGGGTATACTATATGGGGGACCTTTTTCTTTTCTTTTTCTTAATTTTACTACCTTATCCTGTTTTTTTTTTTTTTTTTTTTTTTTTATATATTACTTGCACTGGTCGATTGGCTAACCACACGCTGAACATATAGGGAGCGGGTTTCATGTACATACATGTGAATGTCTACAAGGGCATTAATAACTGGCAAATATATCACCTCGAACATGCAGGATTACATTTGTATAAGGTCATTCTCTACCCTCTATGAAAATTTCAAGATTATTACAAGTGATCACTTTCATGCACTTTAATCCGTGCCAGGATGCATTCATTGGATTTGGAATATTATGGAGGAACGCATTTGACTTGTGTATATGTTACCTTCAGGAAGTTGAGAGTTGGATGGATGTCATATTCTATCGAAGAATTTCGGTTGACGACTATATTTCTGTTTTTTCTTCAAGCGATCGTATCTGTACCTCGAGGAATCATGGGTTCGCTCACGCTTACTCTAGAAAAAATTATTTAGAGTCAGGATAGATTAAGCTTCAAAAAACATGATCTGAGTCTCTTTCGGTCTACGTAACGACTGGACTAATGTGCCACATATCTGTTCAAATGTTTTTGCCATTCAGATGGAAAGTTTGTTTGAAAACAATAATCTCTTAAATGATTCATGAATCTATTGAGGAACCCACGATAAGTATTCAAATAAATGAAAACTCTGATCCTGAGATTAACGTGGCCTATAAATCATCTCTAAAAAGAACTTATGCCATAATTAGAATCTCATTGGAGAAAATAAGATATGAAAATGGTATGATTATTTGGAAATTCAAAAATTCTGATTGTGTCCTAAAATTTTACGTTCATGCCACAAGATAATGTATAAATTCGATGCATACAAGGTTTCAGATCTATCACATATACATGTAATAATTTCTTAGAATTCCATTGCACCTTTCGGGCATAACCAAATGATTCATTCTTCCCAATGCTTATTGCATCATCAAAAAAAATGTTACCATACGAGAGAAACAGGTAAATTTTTTGCATACTTCGGTAAATTAACGATCACGTGCGGTCAAACCTGGCTGATGCGAAATTTAAATGAGAAGACATATGCTGGGGCACATGTGCAGTTTCAAGAAGTAATCTCGCCGTTTTAATTGACGGAATCAATTAGTCGCTCGCTCTCAAGTATATGCTGTATGTGAATATTACGTTGAGTCATGAGTGATCATCAAAGCCATGGACGTCACTACCACAAGTAAAAGTGCATCAAAAGGTTCTGTTCCGCAAGTTCAACATCTTCCAGCAATTTTTTTCTTGATGAATGCGTTCTGACTGACTATACATTCTGACTGTATATTCTCCCGAAGAATTGCGATCTACATGCCCATATAGCTCATCTTCATGAAAATATATGTCACACGGAAACATATCACGACGGCATTATATCTCAAAGCATTTCCGTTTCTAGCAAAGGTGCTTATTGCCATGCTATGCAATTCACACCTTCTACATATATATATGTGATGTGCGTGTGACTTGTGTCTTGCGTGAACTAAATGACTGGTCTGTCACTGATTTCTCGCCCTCGACAGCGGTGAAATTTCTGTCAACATCTCATTCTGTACTCTCTAGTGTGTCTCACGCTCGCATGCGTATTATATTGTCAAGTTTGCAATTATTTGAGCAATTATTCATTGTTCTTGTGCATGATGCACAACTTTTCTTTGTTTTGTCCTTTTGTCAGAACTCTGAGCTTTGGACTGGATATATTTATTCTTCACCATAATTAGCAATCGAAATTGACAAGGGTTATGAGCTTCAAATTATCATGAATTCTTAGTGTATGGAGTGGAAAGTTATCGTTTAGAGTACATGGTAAGGAAATTCTTCGACAAAATTCGATCAGTTGGTTGAGAATTTAACCAGGATGTTATACATGCGGGATCCATAAGATTGAGAGATAATAGACAGCGATGGATGGTATCATGTGGAAAAATAAGTCCAAATTTGTGGGATCACTGAGAATCTTTTCGGTCAAAAATCCAGGTCAAACAATGCTCCGATGGTAGTCGGATCTGAATTTACGACCACTCATCTTGCGGTTACATAGTTCCTAATCCCAAACAAACTAAGCCTCGGAAACTAAGACGTGC
The DNA here is from genome assembly GCA_029851415.1 of Eretmocerus hayati. Lineage (NCBI taxonomy): Eukaryota > Metazoa > Arthropoda > Insecta > Hymenoptera > Aphelinidae > Eretmocerus > Eretmocerus hayati. Next base: position 153,204,243 of record CM056743.1, on the reverse strand, counting down.
AGTCATCCATCGAAATACGACCACCGTTGGAGCGTTGCATAACCTGTATCTTTGGCCAAAAAGGCCCTCAGTGATCCTCCATATGCATTCATTCCCATTAGTTCACAGAAGACTGGGATGGGACTTGTTTTTTGACCCAATCACACGCCGCTCATTGATCTCGTAGGTCCCATATTCGCAACCATAATAAGTAGGTAGCTGGGCTGATGCAAAAGGAAACGGACACGATTCCGTCAATATTCACTTGAAGTGCAGCTTGAACACTGGAGAGTGGATAGAACATAAAATTCGAGAAGAATACATATCCAGTATCTCTGTTACATATCAGGACCTCATACCATTTGAGCGAGAATATCGAGCAATATATGAATAGATGAAAATTTGAAGATTAGCTTTCAAACCCCAAATTATACGAAATATCTTTGCCAAATTCCCAGGACGTGATTCAGGATTTGATGAATTAGTTAAAAACTCAACCAACTTGCAACAGTGTAACTGATCGAAGATTTTGAATTTTTTCTTCCGGTATTAATCACTTTGTGTCCGGTAGGATTGTCTCAATATTTATATTACAATATTGGAGTCAGAAGAAACAGAAAGTACACCGGAAAGAGTATGACAGGTTTTGAAATTCATTCCCACGAGGACGTCGTGAAATTCGCCATCCGCATGGTTGATCAGCGTTATCGACTTCCACTGTCCAATTCCACTGAGGAACAAATCTGGAGGTCGGAAGGTCCCCTATGAGATGATATGAATTCTCCTATGTATTTTTCATCGTAAAATCTGAGTCTGATCTTCACTTCCCGTACACCTTATAATTTTCCGAAAAAGTGGCGCTTCTAGCGTGTTTGCTGATTTTGTAAATGGCGATGGTTTTAAAGGGTCTACGATTCACCGGAAATGAATGACCAGCTGATTGTTCGAGTTACTATCAGTAAATTCCGACTGATTCCGCAATAAAACTCGAAATGCTCATAAAATGAACAAAAACTTTTGACCAGTTTACAGTTGAAAAAAATGCAAACGCATAGCAATGCCTACGGACTCATTATATTCTTTATCTATACTCGCAATTGATCCACGCATCCGATGTTCTCTCGTACATTCTTAAACCATCTCCATTTATAATGTATGAAATCAAATTAAAATAAAAACATGGGCTCATTAAACTTGTAGCTCTACAACTAAAGCATCTCCATCAATATCCCCGATCGCACGAGACGTCGAGCACGAACTAATACTCGTTCACCCCGATCAATTTCCCACAATTTTTTCACAACATTATTCCTATCTTTCTTCCACATCCAGCCAACATTTAAATTCGAATAATTAATGAAATCCGATAACTTCACTCCTTACATACTACCAATAATACACCCAAGTACACACGCATATGAGTATATTCTAACTTGACCATCAATCGAAAAGCTGAACATGCTCGGCAATGATGCAGTGATCCAGAGTAATACTTTCAGAGCGAGAAGGCCGGAACTATTCAAGGCTCGCGTCCTTGCCGCGGGCTTTGCGATCCGTTCGTCTTGATGCGGAGGCGGGTTTCGTTTGCTTCGACTCTTCTCAACTAAAGTACATACATGCATCAGCCACATTCAGAACAAAGTTGGAGTATATTATAGTAGTGCCCCAGGCTGAAAACGGACTCGTTTGTATGTATAGAAAGAGTAAGTATATCGTTGGTAGAGCAGAAGAAGCCCTTTTGCAGACCTTATCCTGCGCGATGTGTAATTTTTTCAACCCAGTTGCGCGGTTTGGTGGCGCGTGCCAAACAAACCCTGAGGCTAAATCAGTAGCTAATAATACAAGGTGTATAATGATTTACTGCGTTGATTGCAATTTCAGGGGATGCGGATGTGGGTGGATGGAAGTTATCCGTGGCATAAATTGAATTATGAATGGAAGGGTATATTCACTTGACTTCGTGAGTAGTCACATCACAGCACTTGAGAAACATTAACATTCTCACTTAACCCTCACAGAATTGAATTATTTCATTTTCTCTCTCTCTCTCTCTCTCTCAAAAAAAAAGAAAAGTTGTGGTTGATTTAAAATCTGACTCGCTATGTCATTCAGGTTAGAAATATGTGAATAACAACTGGGACTGGCAATTTTTTAATGTTCACCCATTCTACTTCTTGCAAGTGTTTGGGATAAGACTATGATGCTATTCCTGAGGAAGCTCAATTCTAAGATTTACAAAGATTTTTCAGTATTTCGTCCAGATTTTTCCCAGCATCCATGTAAAATTCAAGATGATTCTTGTGATTCCTCGTATATGGCTCCTTTTGGAAGCAATCGTGCTACAAAACGGTTGAAATATTTCCTGGGGAATTCACTGTGATCTATCACTAGAGCGATTCTAGTGTGGAAATAAGAGCGCCATTTTGAAAGATGAACAATCATAAATGAATCGAAATGTCTACCAGCTGCCCGAAAAAAATTCCTGGGGTCCCGAGTGGTCAGTTTTTTTAGTATATTCTGAGATGTAAAATCAGTGAAAAATGATGCGCAAAAGATCTGGAAAATCATATTTTATGAACCGTTTATTCCACGCGGAGCTGCTAAGCTGTAAATCCTGTCAACTTTCCTACAGGTTGGGTTGCGTCTTCGAAAAGGGGACATTTGTTATCAAGGTTGAGTACACCAACAAAAATGGTGTATTTTCTCTATGAATTGGATAGTATTTAGTAGTATTCCCTGTAGTGACATGTCATCGTATCCAAATTCTCAATCATGTAAAAATTTGGGATACCAAAATCATCGTCTGACCTTCTAATCTCAGTATTTTCTGTCACAAGAGAGGAATATTCAAGACACGCCTGGATAAGAAAAATTTCACGGATCAAAGACTTCTGCAGCTCAGAAATTCGTTTGGATTCCAATCCTCATATTATTACTCCAGACAATTCAAGTGCAACACCAACACATTCCTTAAAGATGAACCTCACTCCTTGTAATAACATGTACCCAGAGACTAAAAGTACTTGTCCTAATCAAAATTATAATAATTATCGTCCCAGATTGACCACATCACTCAATCATGCCTCTCTTTCATCCCCTCTATACAAAACATCACCAAAAAAAAAAACTGTCTCTAACCTTCTCGTCACTCCCATCCAATTCATCCTTACAACGCGCCGCAGACACGGCATGTCTCGGCATTTAATTCTCTCGTGACGACGACAACGACCACCACCACCACCGCCCTCACTCTCAAAGGCGTTGCGGCAGCGATGCAATACTGTGTCATCGCAAATATATGTAATTTAACTCGCAGTGGTTCTTCCCACTTCTCGACCATCATCAGCCACACTATTTTCTGCAAAAAAAAAGTTGCAAAAAGTTACAAAGCTCACGCAAGCCCATTTATTCGTCACCCTCATAGAATTTCTCTCGTATTATAACACAACGGATGCGTATACCTTCTGATGCACTATATCACAGTTCACATGGTATTATAGTGTGCATCACATGTGGGCCATTTCTATAATATGACGACAATCTTGTGAATGCAATGCCACACGCATTTCATATCATTTCTCGTGTTCGCGCGCTTCAATTAGCTGTATATATGGCACGTTAGGTGTATGAACTGTATTTAGGTGTACAGTGAGTCACATTAGATGAAGATAATTACATGTGATCAGTGTCGTCGCGCCGAGGCAAAAGAGCTTAATATATATAGGTATATATCATTTCGAAGACAAGAAGCCAATAATTTTGCAACCCTTCGGTGAGCGCGAGAACCTCGGCGAGAACAGGACCTGGTGATGATGTTGCTTAACTTCAATATATCACAGTTTGGAGATACTTTGATGCCAGTTATGAGGAAAATTGGGTTATGATACCTTAGATAAAGATGTATGATGCTGAGAAAAGATGTTATGGAATGTTCCTGATGGGCGATCGTTTATCAGATCTTTGGCTGGTCAGAATCATCATAGATCAAGTTTTTGCTTTGCTGCAGGGATGGATTGAGATAATTCATATGAACCTTGTGAAAATGTAGAACGATACGCTTGAAGTGTGGTGAGAAAGGTCATTCAGCCACTTAATTAATCTCGAAAGTCAATTCTGACTCACAGAGCTAAGGATCGTGGAATCGTGAATCAATATGTAAAATTGTAGACATCTCTGATCGTTGAGTGTTCGAGCATTGGTTCGGCTACGCGAAGTCAACAATCACGAACGCCACATTCGCATACGCAAATTTCCTCTCGGAACTAGGACTGAGAGTGGTTTCGCGTACGCAAACTCAGTGACTGAAACGAAACTACTCAAATTCGCGTACGATTATGGAGGAAGCTACCAGAATTTGCATATTAGAACCGGAGTGGTGTTACACACATCTTACGCTTCCTACATACATACAGACGTACACTTCCTAAGTTACCTATACGAAAAAAATAAATAAACAAACCTAACCCCGGAAAGAAAATTTTTCTTCTGCGAACGGTATTTTGAGCAACTTCTGCTCAATTTATCCATTGATTTGAGCAAAAAACTCGGGCTCGTGGCCTCGAGTAACTGAAGTGGTGCATCCTGGGATGAATTATAGAGTAGCTTAATCAGCTAGTTTGATTTTTTCTTCTGTGATGTGGTGTCAAAATGAACCATGTAACCTCAGTGTTTGATGCTACATGGTGGAAGGCTAGTTAGTGATGCAGTTTTGGTGATTATTTATGTATTTCAGGATGGGATGCTGCTGCTGTAATTAGCACTGCCACCAAAGAAGTATTAAATGGGTGCTTGGTGAGCAGAGGTGAAACAAGGGCAAAAGCTCCAAGATAGTCTGTTTACGATCAATATTTGTACTCGACTTCAGAATTGAATGCAGTTTTCAATAGTTCCAACTAATTGTTGAAAAAACAGTGAACCTCAAACTTTGATCGGTGATTGAATTTATGTGTGCAGTTCTGAAGAACATCATTACATGAATTCATTTTGGGAACGAAATCTACCTTGCTCACATCTAACTACTTTATGGATATCAAGCAAGGTAGCACTCATATGATGATGTGATTTATCTTACTCCACAGATAAACTAAATGACCGGTTAAAGTTTAAGGTGCACTATTTTCTCAACAAGGATTTGAATCTATTGAGTGCTGCATTCAATTCAGACCTTGAATACAAACGCTGATCAATGAATAAACTGTCGTGGAGCTTGTCGTTGTCAGATCTTTGCTCATAGAACTTTCAAACTTCAAGACAAATTGTTTTTCAAGCAATGTTTGTATTCAAGGCTTGAATTGAATGCAGCTTGCAATAGATTCAAATACTCGTAGCATCAAACACTGAGGTTACATGGTTCATTTTGACACCATATCACAGAAGAAAAAATCAAACTAGCTGATTAAGCTACTCTAATTCATCCCAGGATGCACCAATTCAGTTACTCGAGGCCACGAGCTCGAGTTTTTTGCTCAATTCAATGGATAGATTGAGCACAAGTTGCTCATAACCATTCGCAGACGAAAAATATTCTTTCCGGGGTTAGATTTGTTTATTTATTTTTTTCGTAGGTAACGTAGGGAGTGTACGTATGTATGTATGTAGGAAGCGTAAGATTAAGATATGTGTAATACCCCTCCCGATCTACGGATATTTGCGTACGCCAAGTTGTGTAGAAGACCCGTTTAACCGACATCCGAGTACGCTAACCCTATGATGGATATACGCGTACGTGACTTTGCGTATTCGGCAACGTCTACCAGAATCGCGTATGATATCTAATTTTTAAATATTCGCGTACCCTAACAGTGTGAGTTGGATTCGAGTATACGCAAAATTCACGTATGGCATTTGTTGGGCTGAACTTTGTTCGTCACGACCAATCATTGATTCTCCGTGTAGAGTACACAAAAATGTTGGAGAGTAATATATATTCATCAGCAATTATATAGGTACTTAACAGCAACAATAGGAGCAGTCTTACTTATTTTCGCGTACACATCTCTCGCACTCGCTTTCAACGATGAAGCGTCATGATGCAACCCCAGATGAACTGTACGCGAATTTGCGTATGTGATTCAACGGGCTGTTGGTTAACACCTTCACTGCAATGGGCCCCACCGGTGGGGCCCGTGCGTCCAACTCTGTGTGCAGCAGTGATCAAAATCCCATTAAATGGGCCCCACCGGGGGCCCATCGTACACAGGATCCGAACGCGATTTTCGCCGTCGCAGTGAACGTGTTAAAGTAAGCAAAAGTTTATAGATTGGTTGTTACACTAGATCCATTCGTGAATTCGCGAATCCGAATCTGCATCTTTTGGTTGGCTCGCGCAAATGTTCAATTATTGTCATACTCGATTCAAAGATAACAGATGCCATACGCAAGCGTGTCACTGTCAGGTATCAGCGTGAGCGAATTTTCAAAGATTAGTTGTCATATGCGATTTTGGAAGAAGTAGCCATAAATGCGAATTCGCGTAGGTGAACGCCTCATGTAGGAAGCGTACGCAAAAATTGAGATATTGGGCGTCATGAACACACTCCCGCAGAACAAATGCTGTACGCGAATGCGCACGCGTGAATCTGCCTCACACGGTTAGCATACGCGAATATGCATGGGAATATTTTCACACGCGAATCTGGAAGAAGTGACCGGCCACGCGAATTTGCGTATCACTATTACCCATCATCAGGTTAGCGTACATGGATGCCGGCTGGACTGGTCCCATAAGTGATCCAAGGTTACGCGACTATCCGTGGATCGTTTCTAATACGCGAATCCTATTAGTAACTTCCTCCACCATCGCACGCAAATTTGCGTAGGTCGCCGAGTTCGCGTACGCAAATCATACCTTTGATGGGGCACTTTGAAACACTCTGTCTGGTAAGCAGATGAAACTGCTCTCAGTCCTAGTCCTCTGGGGAAATCTGACCATGCAAATGTGTCGTTCGCGTATACAGTAATTGACTCCACGTAGCTCTACCAATTTGACTTATCCTCTAGATTATGAAGATATAATTTAAAATTCCCGCGAGTGATAAATACGATATCCGATCATATCGATCGAGTGTCAAAATTAATTAGATATCCTCTAGATTCTTTGCGGTGAATTTTGACCACCAGGGAGGTGAATTCCCTATGAAAGGTCACTGAAACGATTCCTCCCTGGTATGACTGAAAATTTTATCCTCATATGTTTGACTGCAATAATTGCGAGACAAGATGAGACAGTTTCTACGTAAGTACTGGATCAAAAAAATGTGCTATCGACTAAAATCACTTTCATCCTAGATGTTCTAAGGTCTATCGGGGAGCCACAGTAAGTAACCATGTTGAATAGCCCAGAGGGATAGATCATTATACGTTCTGTAAATAAATCTAATCCCACAAACCAATGTTGGAAGTGGTTATTCGCATACGCTTCGTGTATATCCGTGTAAAAAATTAAGCCGCATCCGTGTAGAAAACCACGTTTTCCGTGTGTCTCCGTGAGATGGAGATAGTAGTGTTATGGAGTACGTCCGTTGGCTGCCGTGTGCTTGCAAGCATTCGTTTCTATGTGTACCCGTGCACGTGTGACGCCGCATGCGTGTTAGTAGTGTACCCGAGCCTATCCGTTGGTGATTCTACTATCGTCAGCATATCCGTGTGACTCCGTCCATCCGTGTCTACCCGTTTGGTGATATTATGGCCGCTTTATCCGTGTTGCTCGGTATCCGTGTTAACCCGTGCACCCGTGCTTATCCGTTTTGGGAGACGATATATCGTCGTCATGCCCGTTCTTATCCTTGCACCCGTATCTACCCGTTTGCAGATGTCATTGCCACTTCATTCCTGTGAATGAAGTGGCAATGACATCTGCGTATCCGTGCCTATCCGATGGTCATCCGTGTCTACCCGCTTGCTTATGTTATGGTCGCTTCATCCGAGATGCTCCGTATCCGTGTTAACATGTGCGCCCGTGGGGAAACTACAGTCGTCATAACCGTTCCTATCTGTGCACCCGTATCTACCCGTTTGCCGATGTCATTGCCATTTTATTCGTTCGGCTCCGTATTCGTGTTAATCCGTGCACCCGTGTCTATCCGTTGGAGATTCTCTTATCATCAGCCAAATCCGTGCGACTCAGCGCATCCATTCCTACCTGTTTGCTGATTTCATGGTCGCCTCATCCGTGTGGCTCCATATCCGTGTTGACCCGTGCACCCGCGACTCTCCGTTGGTGATTCTACTATTGTCACCGTATCCGTGCAACTCTGTGCATCCGTGGTTACCCGTTTGGTGATGTCGTATGCATCAACGAGATGCATATTAAAATTGCGTTATGGAGTATGACGAAATTTTGGATTTTTTTCCTTCTCTTATGAAACTCCATGACACAATTTTGACATGCATCTCGTTGATGCATAACATCACCAAACGGGTAGACAAGGATGCACGGAGTCGTACGGGCACGCTGACGATAGTAGAATCACCAACGGATAGGCACGGGTGCACGGGTCTACACGGATACGGAGTCACACGGATGAAGTGGCAATGACATCTGCAAACGGGTTGGACGCGAATGCCCAACGGATAGGCACGCATACGGAGTCATTCGGAGGATACGGCGCCACATGGATCAGGCGACCATGGAATCAGCAAACAGGTAGACATGGATGCACGGAGTCGCGCGGATTTGTGCTCTACACCAATTGACTCCAACACAACACCTCAAATCTCAGCGCGATGTGTACAGTAAATTTCGTGTCGACATCAGAGAAGGCCTTTCCAACAGAAAAAATATAGGGTCTAGGTGATTCCGTGCAACCTCACCAGGCTAGGTTATATTCAGGGTGGTTCTGCCTAATAAAAACGTATAATTCTACAGTCTCATCCATTTATCATGAAAATAACTGTTATAATCATATCACTGAAAAGCAGAACAGATCAAGCTACTCTGGATCTCACTTATATCATTCTTATGAGGAACTTTGGAATGTGAATATCCAAGCCATACCTACAAATCTATAGAGTTTTCTATTATAAAGAATGACCGTAGTTTTTGCCTCGCAGATTGAGGATCATCCAATATAATTATTCAAGTATCAATGGAATATCTGCCGTGGATCTAAAGAGACTCGTCAGAACTTAGATATCTCCAATTCATCGGTCAATGAATCCCTAATGAATCTTTGGAACATTGTTCAGTGACAAGATAAGACTGTGTTCACATTTGACGATTCACTTAGCAGGAAAGTTTTTCTCCTTTTGCGATAGCACTATTATCATACCGTGACAGATGATGATCTATCATTTCTTGACAATCAATGACATTTTGATATGAAAACCGCCTCTTGATGAACTCAACTGTGAGGCTCAACCACAAGACAGCTGTAGTAGTTATCTTCCAATGCCAATCTATGCTGTCGACCAAGTTTCTTCTTTCGTCCAAAACATTTACATTCATTCTCAAAACATTTTCCACGCCGTCCTCGCATCTTACAAAACTCATTGCAGAAATAATTGCTGACGTCGTCCATATCTTCCGTCTTACAAATTCCTGGCATTTCTGAAAATTACAGAAGAGATTGTGAATCACATGTCAACTTGAATCCTCTCTTAGACCCCGGTTCTCTTCAGCGGAAGAGTTTTTCAACAGCTGCTCAAACGACTGAAAGTGTTATAGGAATATATCAAAAGATATCTGGTTCATTGTCTCAAGTAATCTATTGCTCAAATAAAGATAACCACGTCAGCCACACAAGCCTCTACCGACATTCAAGACACGCTATCGGATATTGAGGAACTTCTGGAAGATTTAAATTTCGTTTACGTTTGGTGTCACTTTATAACTCATCGTGATCAGAGCTCAAAATTTCGTGCAATAAAAACGTCATGTTTGGAAAATTGAGAGATGTGCAGTATTCTATAACAAAACGTGCAATAAAAAATTCAGTTTTTCCAAGGAAAAAAAGCTGGTCCATACGTTCTCCCGTCGCTTCTATTTTATTGGAACAATCACTATGTATTTCTCAAAATTATAATTATTGAAGCTCTATCCTCAATCATCTGGAAGAAGTTGAAGATACAATAATGATATTTCAAAATCAACAGAACGACAACGGAGCATATGATAATATTATTACGAAGAGCTCTCAATTAATCGACATTCATTCCATTTATTTCCGAGATCCCCTTGCAACCTCCTGGGCCTAGCACGGGGGGCCCCTTTACCACCTTGGTGTAAAGGGTTATGCCCGAATTTTTCCTCTACTTGTGTATTCCAGCTTCCCCGGAATGACCTACGCCATGGTTTGCAGCCATGGGATGCCTCTCTCCAATGCCGGTAAGGCCGACATTCCCTGTCTCACGAAGTGAGCCATCGGATCCGCTGTACCCTTAGCGTTCCCGGAGAGAGCCTCTTCATGGTTTGCAAGGCCATGATTTGGTGAGACTCAAACTCCAATGCCGGTAAGGCCGACATTCCCCGCACCTCTCCGTGCACTTAGGAAGGCACGTCGGGTCGGCTTATTAACTCCCTGCGTTACCCACCCTCCCCCTGCTTCGCATTCCCCCGAGGCCCGCTAGCCGAACCTCGTGAAATGGGAAAACCCAGGATTTCTCTGAAGGATAATCCCAGGGAAAACGCCATTCCAAAGCAGGCGGGTCATGATGGGTCCTTTTCCCGTCGAAAAAACCTCAGAAAAAATTTCCGAGTGATTTCGCCGGGAGTCGAACCCACGACCCCTGGAGCAGTGTTGATTCCGAAGCTAGCACGCTACCGACTGAGCCAACACTGCTCTCATTCATTTCATATTATTTATTTTGTGAATTGCCATTTTTCACCACTCTGAACTTCAAGATTTACTCTTGGGATTGTAGGCCTGAAATCTTTTCAATTCTCGTGAGAGTTCCTTACTCTCCGATGCTATCTACTCTCAAATTTCACTCGCAACGCTCGGCAATTTTAGCCATCTTGATGTACCAAAAAATTTTATCCAAACTGAAGTGCATTATTGCCCTTGGCACGTGCGCTCAGTTTGGGCGCCAGGATGAATTATTTCTCGAGTGACACAACGGTAGTAAGTCCTCTTCGTTCCGAATAAACCTACAACCCCTTGTCAGTTATTACGGTTTTTTATCATCGGAACCCAACAACCGTGTTTAAAAGAGGCAATTCTGGGTTAGAATGGTGTAAAAAATTTTGTTCCAAAGCTTCCCAGGACTAGCCAAAAGATGAACCAAATGAGAGAACACCAATGAAACAACCACCAATAAGAATTAGAGAATTGTCAGCAGTCGCTTTCAGAATGTCAAATCGTTCTAAACGTGCAATAAAACGAAAAAATATAACACGGTGTCCCAAGCCCTGATCATGATTGGAGATCAAAGTGGTGTGGCTGCAGATACTGACTCGATCTTTATCCGTCGTAGGTGTTCTGACTTGATTTTTCCTACCTCGAACTCGGAAGTTTTTTTAACTCGTATATACTCTGGCTTAGAAGTATTGAGATGTAGGTCGGTTGTGCGATTAATCGTTACTGACAGTGGAAGATTATGCTGAATATCTTTTGAGAACTCACGTGGTTTCAACTTGAGTGGAAGACACTGCGAAATAAGTGACAAAATTATAAGTATAATTGCAACTCGAGTACCAACTTGTCTCATTTTTCAAGAGTTACTCTCACGATGAACGTTTATAATGTGATAACGACAATAGATCTTATCGCGTATTGACATCTGGCATATAGTTAAGAGCAGTGGAGTGGTCTGTCAAATCAATCGAACACATGTGAGAAAATAGTTTCAATATTCTCATTGAACTTAGCTTTCGTATGACATTCCTTATCTGTAAATACAATATGAATTTCGAGGAAATGTAGGAAAACTATTCAGATATCCTTGAAACGCGAGTTTAGAATTCAATGATCTACAGAGTAGTCAAAATCACCGCCATCGCTGGAAAAGTTGTTCTAATGAAATTTTTGTGCGAGTACCCCTGCAGAAGACCCTTCTGAATCCAAAAATCTATGTTGCCAGACGAAATTCTGGGGCAAAATTTTTTAAACTGGAATTGTTTAAACACATGATTAATACCAATATTTTCGGTTCAAAAGCAACTTTTGAGGGTTATTTGGATCATTTTCAAAAGAAAATCTCTCTTGTCATTTTCCCCTAAGAGTCATCGTTTTCGAGCTGCGAGCGTTTCAAAGTTGAAAAAACGCAAAAATCGCGATTTTTAGCTACCGAATAGAGGATAAAAAACTCGAAAATCTTATGTTGCCAAAGCGGAAAGTTGTTGATTGGAATTCCTTTCAATATTCCATAGCAAAAATCCATGTTTCCGAGCAAAAACTCATTGTTTTCTCAATGTTAACGATGGGTAGTTGCGCGCGTTATAGCCAGCAACCGTCTTGTCTGCTTCCTCGTGCCGGTAACCCGTTGATGTAGCTAGCGCATCTACCTTCTGTTAAAATTGGAAAAACAATGGGATATTGTTCGGAAACATGGATTTGTGCGGATGAATATTGTTGAGGAGATCCCAATCACCGACTTTCCGCTTTGGCAACATGAGATTTTCACGTTTCTTGCACTCTAATCAGTCGCTAAAAATCGTGGTTTTCCGAGCGGTTTTGGGAATTTTTCAACTTTGAAACGCTCACAACTCGAAAACGATGACTCTTAGGGAAAAATGACCAGCGAGATTTTCTTCTCAAAATGATCCAAATAACCCACCCAAGTTGCTTCCGAACCGAAAAAATTAGTATTGCTGATTTGTTTCAACAATTTCAGCTTAAGCACTTTTAGTTTAAACGATTTCGCACCAGAATTCCGTCTAGCAACATGGATTTTCGGATTCAGAAATTCGGATTTAGGTGAACAGTGGCTATACATTAGAATCTTCCCCGAGGAGTGACCTTCACTAAGTTTGCAGTTGAGTAGTTCCACGAAAAAACTATATTCCAAAAACAGGTGCACCTCAAATTTTGTTTTAAGTTATTTATTTCGACTTCATAGATCAAAATTTGAACATCTACGCCCTTTTAACATTGCAATCATTCTCTCCGACCCTCGCACGCCAATAAAAATTGTGGTTTCAACTTTCTATTGCAACATTCTCGTAACTTTTCTTTACTCAAGTCGTTATAATTCACAATCGAACGTCGACGTTAGATAGCGAGACGCGGCTCAAGACATCATTATACGAACAAAAAACCTATCGGAAACTGTTTTTAAAATCTTAAAATCGCCTCACCAGGCTTGTACATCGATAAGTCCATGACAATTGCTTTTCAATTTTTCCTCAAAAAGTCATCTTTTGAATTATTCAGAATATATTATTCCACGTAAAAAGTTATGTTCTTGATAAGAAGAACTATTTCAGAATTTTTTTTGAGTATTCTGTGTTTAGATTTCAAAATACTTTATTGTCTGCGCATGCGCAGAAATTCAGACTCTTGAAACTAACTGTTTTAGAATGCAGATGGAACTTCCTTTGAAATAGTCCATTTTGGAATTCAAATTTATCAAGTGGTACCGGAATGTCAACGTATACAGCGTTCAAGAGACCAAGGGTAGTTGATTCGTAAAGGTTTTCGAGACTCTCATATTCAGGAGCGAAAAAAATCGATCTCTATACTTCGATACCTTATTTTCACCATTCCGGGATTTTCTCCAAGAAAACAATGTTTTCAACGCCTCAATATGCGTCCCTCTTCAGGTCGTTGAATTTGCGGAATACTCTGATGTAGATATAGATAATAAGTCGTAAGGGCTCGAAAGCTAGGGTGTCAATACCTTATCAGCGTAGATGTGGTGTTATGTGATTCACTAATATAATCTCGCGCAGATTTTGATGCTTATAGCGCCGAAAAAATTCTTGAGAACTCCCAGTGCCTGGTCCGCTGGCTAGCCTAGAATTTGCACTGTTTCACTCTCAAGGTTTGGATTATTTCACGCCGAAAACTACATTACAACTTTCTACAACACGACTGTACTGTTTCCAGATATATCAAAAGGCACTCTGTATCCATCGTTTTGGATAGCTTAGAAGCGTCATTTCGAATGAATTTTTTGAACTATTGATAGATTTTTATGTCATTTTCCTAAAAGATTTGGCAAACGAGTAAAAAATCAAAATTTCCATCATTCAAACCAAGATTTTCATGTACATGGTAAACGGATTATCTCAAAAGTACTCCATATGTAAAATTGCACTGTCAGTTCAAGTCTTTGACATAAATACATCTGTAATAATAATATTCCAATCTCCTCCTGATGAGTCGATCCAGCTCCTGCCGAGGACCACTGCATACGCATTCGTCATCAATACAACTTCCTCTTTGGCCAGCGATTTTACAAAAATCGTTACATTCACTCGAACTGACAACGTCAAAATCCACAGTCCAACATTTTCCAGGTGCCACTATGAGAAAACATGTATGGTATTTTAGTAATGGGCTCGTGGAAGCTTATTCAATTCTGGACTCAACATTGAGTAGGACGATAATTAATTCTTGAAAACCCCAAATAATTATTATCAATCGACAAAAGTGTAAGAGACTCTGAGACTCCTAGCTTTTGACCTCAGAAAGTGTCTCAATAAGGGGGAAAATAAATTGAGATCCACAACTGGAATATATTCCAGTTGTGGATCTCCCCCTATTCAGCCTCATTGGTGACTTATGCACAATAAATTGTGTGCAATTAGGAACCAACAGATAGTGAAAAAAGTCAGAATTGGAATACACTGAAAGCTTAACTGGTAGTTTCATCTCTTCTTGGCGCATCTTCCATGAAATATGGGCTGCGTAGATTTTTTTAAGAATTCAACAAGTAAATATTCTAGACCATCCTTCATGCTGGCATTCTAGGTTGTTTAGGTATAGCTCTAGTTCAAGTGGATGTTACTTTAAAATGAGTCAAAGTCTGAGTAGAGGAAAATGGTTATGATATTTTGAGGGTATTTTCAAAATGTTGACAGTATTTGGAAGTCGATATTCGATTTACTGCTAGTGAGCATTCCAAGAACCTGTGCAATTTCACATATTGTGACGATGGTTTTTCGCATGACCGTCATTTTTTATTCCCTGGCTTTGCCTTTTAAGCGTATAGGGCTACGATAGCTCAATCGCTTTCTTCTCCTATAAGAATAACGATAGGAACTCTTTGGAGTACTCCTGGATTATACTCCACAAATCAAGTGACTTAAGAATTTTTCCCAGAAATCTATCACGCTCTAAGTGCAGTGATGCAAACTTACCTCCAATAGAAAAATTATAAGCCAGAATCATTAGACACAAGTTTGACGAATGTCAGAACTTGTTGTAGATCGAGCTCTGGGAAGCTTCACTCACGAGAGCTAAACGAATTTTAAGAGTCTGATGCTGTAAATCGAAAAATTCGTTGATTTTCGGGTGTTTCCTCGCATACGGTTGGCTCTAGTATCTACCCACATCAACCCATGGACCTTGAACTTGGTGACCACTTTTGGCACGTACAAATAGAGATAGTTTGACAGGTTACACCCGGAGAAACATCCTACAACCCGTTTTGCTAAGCTGTGACAGCAAAAGTTAAAAGTTTCAGAGATGCATATCCTCAAATAGTCTTGAAGATGACAGGTTTTTCATCATGGAGAATAGGATCATTTATCAAAGATAAGTTGGTGATTTCCTGTGCAGGATATTTCATGACAATGGTTAGAAAGCCAATAATCGCTCTCGATTAGCATGAATGAATATATTAATGTGAAATCAAATATTCCGTTCCATTGATAATATCTTTTCAACTATTGATAATTTTGGGGCATCATCTTTGCTCATTTCAAGATGAACTTCATTGAATCACAACATGACAAAGTCCAAGCCTATTGTACAGGTACAATATTACTCCTAGATGTTTTAAAGAACGGTTTGAAAGTCTACAACTATTGAGAGCTATGAATGGACGTCCAGAAAAAATCTTCAAGACAAATAATATTCTGTAGTCCCAAAAATTCGGTGAAATATTATAAGGTGTACATACTTACATTTTGACAAGTTAAGAGCGCATAAGATGGAGATTTCGAGAGCGATGAAACACACAAAGGTAGCCAAATGTTTCATTTCACAATGAAAAATTTGAGGTCTGCGAATTGAGCCAGATTCTACACTGATTTCTGCTTTCGAGTCCGGAAATAAGTCGAATTTCGTTTGAAAGATTCATATATACTGGAGAGCCTCAGCAATGAAGTATGTAAATACTATCAACATCATTCCAAAGAATCTTGATTGATACTCAATATAATTGACATATTAGGATATGGTGATATGCTAGCACAATGTGAATGAAGTACAAGTAAGTGTATTCAATAGGATGCGTATAAAATTCATATGAAGAACTCAAAGAATGATGTACATTTTTTCCAATGCATCAATTGTGATGTTCTTTGTAATCTATGGTTAAACTTGTATTCAATTATGTGAAGACTTTAGGAATGGTTCACGACAAAATGAGTCTCGTACAATGAATTATAGTTATTCATCGGGACTGGCTTTGGATTCTCGATCATAATCGATATTTGGGAAAATTCTAAACGATATTGATCTTGAAGTGGAATGTACACTGCTGGTCAAAAGTTTCAGGACACCCAAATCTTTTTTTCCGATCTTATAAGTGAATCTACGAGGCTCTCTTTGATCAAAAAGGACTCTATCAGAGCTCATTTTTGAGGTTTTTTCGCCGTACTTTAAGATAGCGTTATTCATTTCCGTCAGTACGAATCTCGATCTTCCCAATTCGCGCTGGAAAAAGTGCAAATTTCGATGATTTTTGGAAGAATCTCTTGGCTCAGGTAACTCTAAGGTACAGGGATATTCTAGAATGGATCTGAAAGGACCTGAAAGTATACAAGTCTGAAGCTTTGAAATCCGTTTTCCAACATCCTTCCACGTTACTTCTACTCCGAGATATGATATTTTCTCTGAGGAGAATTTTGTTAGAAAAAGTAGCACCCTTATCAAAAAATGACGAAGAAATTCGCTTTATGGGGCATGCTGCAAAAGTTTTTCGTTCTTCTGATTATCACTTAGAAGATAGATACCAGGATCAGAGATTATATTCCCCTTCAAACGCATTTGTCTGCCTTTCTCAAATTCAAGTGTTAGTTTTTGCAAAAAATCTTTCTTCACAGAAAATTTCATAGCTCAGTGTAGAAGTAACGTAAAAGGATGTTGGAAAACGGAAAACGGATTTTAAAGCTTGAAATTTGTACTTTCAGGTCCCTTCAGATCTATTCTCCAATATTGCTGTACCATTGAGCTACCGGAGCCAGAAGATTCTTCCAGAAATCAACGAAATTAGCGCTTTTTCAAGCTCAAATTAGAAACATCCAAATTCGCACTGACAAAAATGAATGATGCCATCTTAAAGTACACGGAAAGACCTTTAGAATGAGCTCCGATGAAGTCCTTTCTGGTCAAGTTGTGCCTCGTAGATCCACTTACAAAATCGAAAAAAAAAATTTTGGGTGTCCTGAAACTTTTTAGTGTAAGATAATGAAGAATGTCAAAAATTCTAAAGCTTAGATTGATATTAAGTCGACCTCGAAACTCAATTCCATCCCACTCAAAGGCTAATAATGTGGTCTGGTCTCCTTCAAATTTTCTCAACCAATTGGAATCTTGAGGATATAAACGCATTTCAGCAGAAAAATGGAGTGTAAGGCAACCTGCTCTCTCAATATGAATGAGCTAAATTAGCTGATTTGCAGCTAACGTGGACGGATTTTCACTGAAAATCAGCTACAATAGCTGGAAATCGGCGAAAATAGCTGTTTTTCAGTCAAAATCCGTTCGTGTTAGCTGATTCATGTTGGAAGAGTGATTTCAATGAGTCCTAATTAACATTGGGCGTACTTGATATTCCGTCTTATTGAAAGAAATTTTCATCACACTATTACAATATTCCGAAGCTGCTCAGATCCATCTCTGGCCTGAATCTGCCTCACGTGTAAGGATTCAGGATCCATATTTTTTAATCTTGATCTCTAAAACAGCCTCTCACGATTGCAAAAATAGAAGAGCTGCTGCATCCAAAGTAAACTCAAAGGAACTTGAAGGTAAAAATAAAAAGTCCACGGGTACGTTGACACACCTGCAGTATTACCACTCAGAAATATAGCCAGAATTAATCCTTGGTCATTTGCAGGTTTGAGCCTATACATAACGGTTACTCGTATGGAGTCGCAGCTCGAGGGAATATTTCACGTTCAAGTACTTTCTGCAAAAGTCCTTACACTATAGTGCCTGGAGATTAATGAAAAAAAATTAGTCATCATGAATCTTGCCGATTGTACGCGTTCCGACTGGAAGGTCTAAGTACGAATTGCAAGTATGTGCATAATGTGCTTGTTCGATGGTATAATTGATGCACTTTTTGCGATTCTGGCCAAAGGAAATCCTGCCACTTCTATTCCTACTCATTGTGGAATTTTTTGTAGCATTGACAAGGAGGAAGTGGATTTGATAATTTTTCAGTGTGACAGATGCTTTGCAGTCGTCGAAATAGCCTGTAATATGTGTATGCAGAGTCATTATGACGGGGATAAAGCAAGTGCAATTTATCATACGAATGATATGTGTACCGATGGGTCGTCACATTTTTGGAGGAACTTTTCCAAATGGGTAATTTTAGATATCAATTGAGATGACCTATATATCGATCTTGTTATCGATTTTTTGGATACTTATGTATATTGTATCATTTTAATGGAACAGTCAACTCTTTTAGATGTGATCATTAAAAGAAGACAGCTTTACTTAGTATCTCAAAGATATTCATATTGATACATAATATTATGACAACTATAACGCTCGTTATCATGAGTGCCTACGCAGTAGAAAATTGTTCGATCCCGTGGCTATAAACAATAACAGATGTAGAAACGAGAAAAACAAACAACTGTCAGACTAGTTCATTCTGGTCGTCATGTGCTGTCACATACATTTTCTTGGATCCTCGCGGATTTTCAATTCTGGATAGATATCACTCACAACAAAATTTTGGGGTCGGAATGTCATCTTGACTGGACGATTATTCTCTTATATATTTTTAGACGCTAAAACCAAATTCGTTCTCCAAATTGTTTCAGAACGTCGGTATTTTTTTCACCCCGCAAATAATTGTTTTTCCAGCGGTTTTTTCACGTAGGGAAAATTCTGATGTGGTCGATCTAAACGAACCACGGAATCGTGTTCAGACGATCCTTTTGCGCCGGAAAAACATTATTGGATATCCGGTGCAAGCAAGAATTGTTCCTCCCGTGATTCTTGAACAACAAGGATTACTGCAAATATACAGGTGCTTCAACGTCATGCGGGGGTCAAGAAAACCTGTTTTATAGCGATAATCTTCGCTGTTAGGAAATCACGGGGAAGAAGATTCTCGATTGCGCCGGGTTTCCGAGGTAAAATGGTCATCTGAACACGATTCCATGGTTCATTTAGAGCTACTACATCAGGATTTTCCCTATGTCAAAAAACCGCTGGAAGAATAATTGATTCGTGAGATTCTACATTCGGGTAAATGGTCATTTGGGACAAGCCATTCGGAAAAATGATTGGGAATCTCCAAATAAGATTCATACATGACTGGAGAATATTAAATCAAGTCCAAAATATGCGTTGCACTCGTTATGAAGAGGTATAATCGAGTCAATCGTTAAGAAATGCGTCATTTCAAATTTCTGCATATGAACCATATGTATGTATGTACTTGCTTATATGACATTGAATTATCTCCTGCTAACTCTTTCTCAAAGATATACTGACCGGTTCCATTACCTTTTTGCTCCTCAAAAGATATGACGCGTCTCCCCAAATATGTATATGTACGTACAAAATTTACCGTTCTTGATTGAGTTCTTATGATTTTTTACATACGAATGCTCGTGTGTCGCTTCTTGATAAATTTGCATGGTATCAACTTCTTATACCGTGCTTGCCAAATTAATTTTTGCTCCCAGATATACGCGCGCATAAATTTTCAATTAAGAATTCGAAACATTAGCGGTGCTTCTGATTCATGAGAATAATCTTCACCAAATTCTTAGCAGTTCACAAACGGCGATTCATGTATTTTAAAAAATTGTCATTCTCAAATTTCGGAGTCATCCATATCATTTCACAGTTATGTTCATTCCTGGCGAAAATAGCGAGGACAAGAAAGACAATTCAAGGAATATCAAATCCCAAAAATCGTTTTTAGTGACTGTATCAATTCAGAAGATGAAGATACCACTAGGAAACTGTCTGTTGAAAGTTGAACAGATTGTACTATGTTGTACCCACATTATCGTTTTATTTCATTACGATAGACGAATTCGTATGACACAACCTTTCAATTCCAAGAATGAATTTCAATATACATCAAGTGAAACGAGGTTCACGCTACCTATTTCAATCTTCATTAAAATGGCCAAAGACATCAGAAGAGGACACGATTTGGCTTCTTCGTTTTAAAGCTTCGATGTTTATTGCTCCAAGTATTGATGGTTCCTGACCTGTCATAATACATACCCATCTTAACATCTAAGCTGAATCAGTTAGAATTGGCAATGTTTATTGGATTCATATATACCCAAACATATTCTCCTGGATGCTGTGGTAGACACTTTTATGGCGTAAAAACGTCAACCGTTACGGGGTAATTAAATAGGCCTCGTTGATTCTTCTAGGCATATAATAGTGCCACCGTCGTCGTCTTCGTATGGTCATATATGTATAGCCAGACGAAGTCTTTGGACTGTCATAAGGAAGATATACATGGGCTGGCTAGGGAAACCGCAAGTTCAACAATGCTGCGGTTTGCTAGCTGTAGTGACGGTCATTCTAACGATATTCAATTTACAACTGTCATTCAAACATAAGTCATAGGTCATAAGTATAGGTAGTTTGGACACCTCTTACTTGTTTTCTGATGAATATCCTATTGGAAATTCATTGGTAAAGTCGGAATGCATCGAGTTCGTGACCGGTATTACTTGATTGTTCATATATGTAGGTACTTAAATTCATTATATAGAGATAAGAAAAATCTTGTCATTTGTATCTTTGTTATAAAGCCCATAAGAAACTTTATGAAAGGATTTGAGATATTACGAATGTTCAACTTGTTCAAATCACCAAATCTGGATGAGGGAGAGTGACGTAGGAAGAGATAAGGAATATGATGGAGAATGTTGAAGATTGACTCTTGCGAGCGGTTCAATAAGTATTCCTATCCAGGAATACTCAATATTGACATCGATTCTGGCTCAACAGTCAAGAGTCAAAATTTCACGGGCATCTTTAACCTATTCCATCGAATTTTCCCGCACATTCTCTCAACTAATTCTTAAAAGTTTTCCAAGATTAATGTATCATAGTTATTTTAGCTCCTTCAGCGCACAAGAAGGGTTTTTGGTATTTACAAGAAGTACGTCATTATCCATAAGCGTTATTGCTTTTCTGGCTACTGCCCGTTTAACTTGTAAACGTTCTTGATAAAAGCCTCGACAGGAAGTGCGCATTCGTCTCTTGGCTTTTTTGCGCGTTTGTTCTTCCCGTGTATAAGCATGGGCCCCCGTAGTTCCATTGAAGGCCACGGGTGGACATTGGCGCTACTTCCACGGGGAAAGAAGAGTAGATGAGCACTTTCTGCCGGGGCTCTAAGTCAAAGGCTCCTGGAATGATTATGCAGCTCAAAATTGACATTTGGGAAATAATGGGTAATGACCAATTGATGCTATTGAAAAGAAGTTCCTTGTGAAGTTCAGAAAGATGGTATCCTAACATTTAGTGAATTGGTCAGTCAATCCCACCCATAAACTCGAGCATAAACCACTCAATCGCGTGATATATTTTAGCTAGACCAAAACGAATTAAACCAAACTAGGACAAACTAGACCAGATTAATATATATGATGGGAACGGCCGAATTGCAAGGCAATCATTATTGAAGGATTTCTTGACAGAGCTTCTGTCACTCTGATTGTCTGTGGAACGTACAACCCCTATAGAACCACAGAGTTATCGAGAAGATATCAAGAACCCATCTTCAATATCATTATGAGTCTCGAATGCAGAGCTGATGATAGTTTCCATCCTTGTCTATACACCGTACTGTATTATTTTGACTGTGAAAGAGGTATGTGATATTAAATGTGTGTTTCGCCCTGGTCTCTCACTTAGGCTCGTCAGTGAGACGAAGAGAGACCTGTCTCAGACACTATTGTAATTTGGGTGGATTGACATCAGGTTAAAGAAGGGGTCATTGAAATTTTGGTAAAACAACATTATTTTATGGTTGGCAACCTCATTTCATGGTTGCTTAACAAAATTTCAATGTTAACCTTTCTTAAACCTGATGTCAATCCACCCAAATTGCAATAGTGTCTAAGACAGGTCTTTCTTCGTCTCACTGGCGAGCCCAAGAGAGGGACCAGGGTGAGACACACACTTAATATCACATACTCCTTTTCACAGTTTAAATAATTCAGTACGATGTAGAGACAAGGATGGAAACTATCATCAGCTCTGCATTCGAGACTGATAATGATATTGAAGTTGGGTTCTTGATATCTTCCCGATGGCTCTATGGTTCTATAGGGGATGTATGTTCCCCAGACAATCAGAGTGACGGAAGCTCTATCAAGAAATCCTGCTTTGATAAGGAGTCCCTCGCAATTCGGCCGTTCCTCCCATTATATATTGAAATATAGCAAGGGTATAATTTTATTAGACCATATTAGACCGAATCAGACCGAACTGGAAAGTATTACACCGAACTGGACCATACTTGGACTATAGTAGTATGACAAGTCTAGTACGGTGTAAGTACGTACTAATTCGATAGTAGTGCGGTCTTAGTTGTGCTAGTGGGTCCAACGGTACTAGTGTTGTACTAGAATCGTACTAGTGCCGAACTAGACCATAATAGAAAGTGGTTATAGGTTGCAAGAGAAGAAAAAGCCTCAAACTTCCCTTCATATTTTTGGATCCCATTAGATCTGCAGGGTTTACTGACAGTTCGGGCAGTCTTGACGGCATGGCACGCATATGTCAGATATTTTGAGGCGTGAAGAAATGGAGCTCAAGTTTTTCACAAATTTCTCACAGACGAAGATAACCTCGGTCTATTAAATTCCTTGAACTATCATTTAGATATTTACTCTAGTTAGAGTTGTTCCAAAGTCAAAATGCAGTCGTTGTATGAAAATATTTCTCAATTCCAGACTCGAAAAGAGCTGAAAAAGAGAGTTTTGATAGAATTTTAAGGGAAAACAAAAAAGATGTTTTTGTCGGACACAGATTTGAGAAGAGCTGAAGAAAAGAGTTTTGATAATATTTAAAGGAAAAACAAAAAAGATTGTTTTTGAAGATAAAACTGTCCAAAAAGTATGAACTGTCATTTTGACTCAATTGGGCATTCACAAAGTCAAGACTTTTTTCCTACTTTAGCTATTAGAATTCACGAAAGTCAAGTTAAACTATCTGATAAAAAAATTTAGTGTTTTTTACACTTACTGAAAAGTCATGCAATCTATTCTAGGTGAATGAAGTAAATATCACATATTAAACCATAAGATTCAAAATGATCGACAAAATAAAAGAAATATCAATGATTATTACACTATCGCGATAGCTTAGCACGTAGTAAATATAGTCCATAATAAAAACTCAACCACGACAATTTCAAGCGCACTCAAGTGGTCTCTCCATTGATAAAACCGCATTCGAGCAGATATTATCGCGGTCTTTAGATAAAATCGAAATCCTTCCTCCTTAACAGTTCCAAGCTCTTCAATATATGCAAAACTGAGCAAATCAGAGATGACTACGACGACGACGACGACGACGCAATGTGCTCAAATGACTTCAGTTCACTCTTATTCCGTATCTAAGTGGGTACTAAACAATATCAACATTGAAATTATGAATATGGCAGAAGGCTTCCGTTGCACCACTTGGCTTACATATAAACTTATTTATTACGTCGGGAATTTCTCTCATTGCAACTTACATTACGCTGCATAGCTTCCAAGCTTAATGGAATTTTCGCTCTCTCAAACTGCTCCCAAGCGCATCCATGATGTAGATAAATTTTTTTCCAAAGCTCACATAAGCATGACCCCGACTGCCGCAATTCTGTCCGCATATTAATTTACTCGTTCTTAGGTTCTACATCATCTGCATTTCTCTCAGGTACCTCTCTTCCTTCTACGCCCCTTATCGGACTCTGCTCTCACTCCACTTCCAGGTTTTTTTTCTTCTAAACCTCCTGAATGTATATTTCATCTAATCAGGATACCAAACTGACGTTGCCGATTGATCAACAGAGTAGAAGAAAATTTATGACACATTATTTGAGCGAAGGGTTTTTGTCAACTTAAATTCACATTAAAATTCATTCATCTATATTTTAATAATAGTTAACAATAATAGCATAACCGTGAAATATAGGCAGGGGTGCTGGGTGGCTCTTTTTTCGAGTATTAAACTGATAGATTTTTGTGTGGATTTCTTTCTTATGGTAAGTTTAGCTAACACCCCCGCACTAATGTTCTTCTGCTCATAGTTATGGCTCATTCTCGTATCTTCTTACGTATCTCAGCTCATTTTGAAGCTTGGTCCAAGACCTTGGGATGGAGATGAGATACGTTTGATTTCAACGATATATCTACTTCTGCATGACAAGATGTTCTCTGGAGATGAAAGACCGTGTACCCAATACGCCCCCGCGTGGACAGGGGGACTGTTTCCATGAGATTATACGAGTTTTTCGTGAAATGAGGATATTTCAGCTCTCAAGACTCCAAATGAGACGTCCTTAAGCTTATCTTGCAGAATTCCTTACTCCCTTCTGAATTTTAGAACTGAATTGATGGATTTTATGGAGTGAAATGGAGGAGTTTGATAAAGAACTATTAGGGCACATTAAGCACACTGCACCTTTTTTAAAGACGCTTTTTTAGTAATATCATCGTAGAATCGGTTAGAAACCAAATTTTGCACATCTGCGAAAAGCATTACAAATTTGGGACAAAGACAAAGAAAATGAGCTGAGTTACGTTGAAATTGATCACATCAACTTTGTTTGGCATAACTTTTAGTGACTAACAAAAAAAAGGTCAAAAGTACCGAAAACCACTCATTTGTTATGAAAGGCCGGCGGGTCGTTTAGGATCGCTCCAAAACGTTTGTTTTTCCATATTCTAAATGATCAAAATGTGCGGCAAAGTCTGCGGTTGCGTACGTTCGAGAAGAACTCGAGTGGGGGCATATTAGGCTCACTTACCTTATCAAGGCTAAGTGATTGATGAATGCGTTTACGTCTCAACCGGTAGGTGACGATTCATTCTTGGACCCTGCGAAAAAATCAAGAAAATTTTTGAAAATTTAGATCAATACAAGGAACAAATTAAACCATAGAAAGGAACTAAATAGTCAATCGCAAAAGAAAATGAGATAAGAATTATTGGAAAATTTTCAAAATTCTATACAGATGCTATTTTCTGTCCTATCTTCCTCGATTGAATATGATTCAAATGACAGGAATACGGCTCTCAATGTCCAGAACTCACGGTAGCCGGTGGGTTGTGGTGGGTTCAAACCAGTCCACGACGTTTCGAAAGATGTGCAAATAGATCCAATTCATCACTCGACCTTCCGATCTCTACATAGCATCTAGGCCTACAAAATTCTTAGAAACGTTAGCATCAGCCCTAATGAGCTCATCCTAACTATTTTCGGAAGTCTAATAGGAAAAGATCTCTCAGAATTAAGTATTTATATTTGCCAGCGTGTATCTTAATTGATGCCCATGTTTGTCGCGTGGCCAATTTTCTCCAAGCCCAAATGCATAGCATCACTCTTTGCCAATTCAACGTATCATCGTGATCTTTTACCTTCTCTCTCATTCTCGTAACCTGATTTTTTTCAATTCTTCCTCATCGTGAACAAGAAAACATCAGGTCTCAACTTTGCCACATCGTTTTCATGGTGTATAGTAAGTGTAGCCTTATATTCTTTCGAGCTCATTCTCGCTGAACTGAAACGACACGAAGACGATAGCATCTATTCGATTCGACATTTAATTATGAATGAGCTTCGCTCTCGAATTAATAAGTATCCTCGAGCCCGAGGTCTTAAAAACGGATATAGGGTTGATCAGAAAAAGACAGATTGAGTGGGAGAGAAAAGTAGGGAGAAGGATCTTATTTTTTCGATTTTTTTGAGTCAGGAGTTGATGACGTGTCGTCTAATTAGTAATTCTAGTATTATGTATTTATTTGGTAAAATTTTCGTGAGAGGTTTCAAATTGGATTTTTGAGAAGAAATTTGAGATGTCATGTTCCTTCAGCTCTTCCGCAATCTCAAAATTCAAGTGACAAGGGGGGACCACGGGATCCGGGTCCCCAATCTTCCCCAAAATTTTTTACTGTTTTGTATTACCTAGAATATGAAGAATCTAGAGTAACTCCGTCAAATGGGCCTCCTGTTCAGAGTTATAGCCTATGACATTAGCATTGCTCATATAAGCCCATGTTGAAAATAGAATGTTCACGTTTTTGCTTGTAACTTTGAACATCAGGCCCATTGGACGGAGTTACTCTGAATTCTTCATATTTTAGGTGATACGACACTGTAAAAAAAGTTTGGACAAGATTGGCGACACGGACCCCGTGCGTGGTCCCCCCTCGTGATTATAAGTACCGATTTGAATTTCCATGGATTACTCATTCATAATTTCTTCAAAGAAACAGCATACTCAAAGCAGTTTATTCATATAAAATTCTATATTATCTGGAGCTGTTGAAAAGTTAACGGCACTAACGGATGAAAAGGTTTTTGGAAATCGTCAATTCTCAGATTTGGAGATGAGCAGTATTCGCAAAAGTATCCTAAGCCCTGGATAAGAATGTCATTCAGAAAGCCCAAACAGTATCAATAAAAGTTTTTATCGTTATCCGACTTGTAAAATGCCAGTCTTCATGATCTCCAAATATGTACAAGACTTTTAAAAATGATGCAACACAAGTACCATCGAATAAACTTTATGATTATTCTCATCCGAATCGTTTGAATTTTAGTTATACATTTTATTCTTGAATTCACATCGACACTCTTCGCGTAATCTTTTCACGCGTCATTTCCTTCAAGTGCTGGAATCGCGTCACAAAACTAATAATCGGATCAATACACCGTTAATACCTACGGTAGTAAATTTTTTCAGGTATCTGGAAATAATGGACCTTACTGTTTTATCAATATAATTTTTAACCCTTCATTTCAGCCATTATTTTGGCAATCAAATTGCACGATGAGCACATGCTGAGAACATTCTGATTTTGAATTGAAATCTGAGTGGTCATCCCATATTCCACTTTTTCAATCACATGATGCGTGTATTTTTGCAGAAATAATCATAATGATTCCATTAACAGACATGGATATTTGATCAAATTACTACCATAACGAGTATTATGCAATGGCTACACTGTGGCTACTCACAAATAATGAAAAATTCTCATCAGGCATTTAAAAAATTTCTCGAAGAATTCTACAACTGGATTCTACGAGTGGATTCATAATTATGTTATCAGTTCTGATTCTAAGTCTTTTTCACCCAAATTTTATTAATTGGAGCGAGTTTGCTCAAATGATTTGATAAAAAATGAAAAAGTTACCACGTGCTTCACTTTTTGCTCACAAATGGCAAGATGACCAAAAACAGGCACGATTTCCGTACCTTTGCCCACCCAAGTTTTAATTCATCTCTGATACTTTAAAAGGTGCCCTTCCTCAAAAATTAATGAAGTCAGTCCAAGGTGAGTTTGCCGTTCTTATCGCTCAACAAAATCATCGTACTCTCGCATCAGACTGACTATTCTGACCGACCCTCTCTGCAGCCGTACGAAAAAAAAAAAAATGAGAAAGTCGAATGGACGCACACTAACTTATATATGTGTCTGAAATTCACAAGATGTATGATCGTACACATGCACACGCATACTTGAATGAAGTTTATTAATCATCAGGTGCACCTTGCACTCCTGTTGTAGATAAAAATTCGGGTAAATGTTCGGATACATATCATCAGAGTCTATTAATACAATTCTATACGTATAAAAATGATGATAGGATGGTAAAAATGGAGGTTTGGTTGAGCCAGGATAAATTTTCCGTGGTACAAAGTGATAATAAAAAAAGGTTAGAAAAAAATGGAGTTTTTATGACACGCTTTTATTCACGTCTCCAATATTATTATTCTCAACAACTAAAAAGCATAAAATAATTTGTTTCATCAGCCAGCCCAGTTCATTTTGAGAAAATGTTATGATATGCCGTTACCTACACCTGTTATCTCAGAAAAAAATTATCGAATTCGGTCTTCATCTATTTCTCGGGAAACTCTTTCTCCCCAGTTATGATGAATCTTGGAGTACATTCACTGTACCATAATTACACATGATAAAGTCGTGGAGTGCTATTTTCCCATGATTCAGATTCTCGATTGCTAACGAGAAAATGACTATAGATCATGTATTCTTTGCTCGGAAGTTCAGCACACCACGCTTTTATCATGTGTAATTATGGTTCAGTGAATGTTCTCCAAGATTCGTAATAACTGGGGAGAAAGAGTTTCCCGAGAAATAGATGAAGACCGAATTCGATAATTTTTTTCTGAGATAACAGGTGTAGGTAACGGCATATCATAACATTTTCTCAAAATGAACTGGGCTGGCTGATGAAACAAATTATTTTATGCTTTTTAGTTGTTGAGAATAATAATATTGGAGACGTGAATAAAAGCGTGTCATAAAAACTCCATTTTTTTCTAACCTTTTTTTATTTCATATTTTTTAGTGAGATGGGTATGCGTGCATGGAGAATACCCATATTACTAAAAAATATAAAACCGTGAAAACCGTAGTCATCTCATCTCGACAGCCTGCGAGTGTGCGCGCCGTGCCGCTAAAATGTATCAGAAATGACGTAAAGACTATACCAAGCCTTGCAGCAGAGTTTGGTTTGGCTATTTAGCCAACCGTGGGCCGCTTTCGGTCTTCTGCTGCGCGGAGTGCAGACGCGTATTTAGATGCATTAGGTTAGGGTACAGTGAGAAAGACATGCAGAGAGAGGTGCTTGAGGTGGAGTCTACATGAATACGAGCGCAAATTTTCTAACCTAAAAGCTCATTCGCCCGCTGACTAGCTCGGTACCGGAACCGCGTGTATATAAAAGCTTTCTCTCTCTTGCTCTTACGGTGAGAGACGTGCCTGCTGACTAGTTGAGTACCGGATGCCTGTGCATGAAACAAAATGGCCAAAGTGAAGTAGAATAAAAGCGTATAAAAAATGTAAGTAGATTTGGAATTCTCCTGTTGTGATGCTAGTACGAGATTCAGCTATATCCTGCATTATGTCTAATATATGGGATGCATGCGTATAATACACATATACTGGTTGCATCAACGCAGCTTATTGCGAGTATACGCAATTCTCCGCCCTAATTAGCGCACGCATTCATTTTTACCCTTAATTGAGCACCGATGCCTCTTACATCAGATGAATACAACTTGCAAGCGATGTGAGCTCTGATGTACATTCATTTGTGCATCTATATATACACGTTTATATGTCTAAGAGTAAAGTCCCTCTATCATCATCAGTCTGCGGCTAGAGCCTCACCTTATTTTCGTACTCTTTTTCTGTTCACTTCAGCCGCATGCATCATGAGTTTTCTCCATTCTCTTGGAGGATGCAAAACTCAACCGTGAGAACTACTCTGACAGACTATTACAAAGTTTACGGAATGGGGAAAAATTGGAATGGCAGATGTTTGGGATGAAGGAGTGATCGAGAATGATGGAATTGTCAATGTCCAGTATTCATAGAAATCACTCGTAAATCTCGAGTGTTCTTGTATGGAACCCAGTATTTTCACCACTTCATTTCAAAGTATTCTAGCGCATAAAATAACGAGGTTTGATCTTCGGGGTATCCATCCTAATGGTAATGGATGTATTACTAATATTCTTGATTCAAAATCACAGAAATTACGTCGCCAACGGCCAGCATGATTTTTGCGATGAAAGAAGATTTTTAGCACGCAGGGCGTTACATACTATTGCGATAACATAAAAAGTGAGCCTGAAAGTTTGGATTCAATGAACATTCTATCCGAAGATCAAGCTATGAAAGACAGATACTATCACTCCAAAATGGGTAAAAGGCTCAGTAAAAGGTCTTTGGTCACGGAAGATCACACTAGTGAGGTTGATGTTGAAGTTAAATTTGAGGTTAGAGGGTCCATCGGGTGGAAACTTAAGAAATACCTCCATTTTTCATCAAAACAAAATAGTTCTGAAAAGTATGTTGGTCACGATTTCTTCGAGTCACAAATATAGTACTCTGCGTAGAATGAATACAACATTGGTCGAAGGCATCAATTCGAGCATCAATTATGAAGAAATTTGGCGATGATCTTGCTGGAAACACTGATGATGCACAAATGAGCGCATGGTCCTTTCATAAAGTTC
This sequence comes from Eretmocerus hayati, assembly GCA_029851415.1. Lineage (NCBI taxonomy): Eukaryota > Metazoa > Arthropoda > Insecta > Hymenoptera > Aphelinidae > Eretmocerus > Eretmocerus hayati. The sequence goes on along the minus strand of CM056743.1, from coordinate 153,173,721 downwards.
TATTCCTCGAGATATGATCCATACAAAACAGAGATTCAATATTCCATGGGTAGATTTCCATATCATTGTCCTGACTATGTTATCAAGTTGTGGAATATTTGGAGCATGTCAATCATGAATGTATTACTCATTGAGATTCTAAGACTGAGTTTCTCTCAAGCTATGGGCTTATGGAGGTGTAAAGAGAAGCGGGTGATAGGGTAACCTGTGAAGTTTGTTCATTTTCGACCTTGACAATCAATCAGGAATATTCCTCTAGATGCGCCTGACATATTTTTGGTGTTGAAAAATTTGGAATACACCATTATGAAACCTTACCTTAAAGAAATTCATAACTGTTCTAATACTCGAAGAATTAAAAGGTAAACGGTTGACGCATGGCACAGAAATGACATCTTTTCCCTTGGCTGTATCAATCACAAATTCAGTATGAAGTTCTCAACTCCTTGAAAGAATTGGAAAAGTTTCCCTTCGATTCCACAATATCTCTTTTCGAGATCACAAACGTTGCTGTAGTCCCAATCTTGACAAGGATTGGGAAACGATGTCACTTCAATCAAGAACTCGAAGATATCTTTCTAAGACGATTTTTCGGTTCATCAGCACAGACTTGATGACTCGATGAATATCTAGAAGTCTGATAAAAATGGAAGATAGGAGTTGATTACGCCAAAGACCAACTGCCATTTAGGGTGTAGCACATCTCATGAATTCTTCTTGGAGGCTATCATACTTAGCACATTCCCACACCTGTCAACTGGAACTGGCATATTTCAAAGAGCTCGCAATGGACTTTTGAACTAGCTAAGGTATGTTCGATTGTGGCAAGATACAAAGGTATAAGAACTCCTTTTTACGTCCGAGTGATAGGTTTCCGGCCCGAGCCGCAGGTGAGGGTCGAAATCATCGCGAGGATGCGAAAAATAAATTTGACTCCCGTGTATTGAACTATGCTTCTTATAATCTGTGATTAAAAGTTGACAAGCTGTGCGGAAAGTACACTTTCAAGCACAGTGTATCAAAAACATGGAATTTGAGGTGTGTCGTTGAAAGGTTAAATATTTGACACTTTCTAGATTACTCACAAAATCGCTAACTCTCAGTGTTTGTGCCATGGATAACCTTGACATTTTAGCTTCTGTCGTTCATCAATGATGCTCTGGCACGATTACATGGGTCAGATCATTCATTTCACTTATCTCATACGTATATATAATATGCAGTAATCGATTTGGCAATCCTGAAAAATTTTCAACTCTCTGGTTCAATGTCAAATCAGAATGCTTAGGATCAACTTAAGTGAGATGAAAAATGTCAGGCCGCTTGGATTCGAATTTTACTGCATTAATCAAACCATTTTTCAAAGAGTGACTGACACTAACCCCAACTGGCAATTCACCACATTTTATAGCATCGGCAGTTGACCCCAAAAACCCACCTGATTCTTACTATCCCATCTCTGCACATCGACTCAATAGCCTTCAGAAATGTAGAGCCACCAATAAAAATATCTACTTCAAACCTAGATAACCCAAACAAATTGGCACAAGCAGCCGCAAGCACTAGAAACCTCACTCTGGCAAAGTAATCGCAGCCCAGTGACGAAACCAAACCTCATTCAGTACTTCAACTTCTACAGTAGACTCTTTTAAAGCAAATTTCTAACAAATTGTTTTACGGCGACACAGATCAGACCACTTTATGGATACGTACACTGTCCCTTCAATATAGTACCACCACACATTCTTGTTTGTGGCCTATGCAAAAACATCCCTCCATCATCTACCCCATTTTCACTCACACATGTAAGTATTCTACCCAGAGAAAAATCTCACATCTATAGAGCATCCAGAGATCTACCTCTCCCACGAAGTCACCATATTATCCTTTAGAAGCAATGTAGTGCATGTATGTGCACCAAAGCATCAGCATGTGTATTATGACTTTTATACCTCTAAAGACAATATATCTATAGGATAAAGAAGCTAGCCACAAGCGTCAGTGGGCAAATGAGGCAGCTGAATGCTCTTCTGAGTTCTGTATATATAACAACAATTTCAAAGTCCATGTGCGCGGTCAGCAAGACTCATAAACAATGTGCCAAGCTCTGGCTACATATATAGTATATGCATGCATGTGCACTGGGATACTCTGATTTACGATTGTACAGGTTTTGTTCGAGCTTGTAGGATGTGTGGTTTGAGTGTATGGTACATTTCAAGTTGTAGTAAAGGGTTATATGTGGTGAGGGGAAAAAAACCAGGCGCATGGCGTTTATGGTGCAAGGCTTGTAGATACCGATGGTGCAATAAGGGTTTGAGAAGAGTGATTCTCCAAGAAAAGATTAATTGATTTAATTTTTTGAGAGGTTATACGGGTATTGTCGTAGAACGTCGTGTCATCTTGGTGGAGGATGAAGGAGAAATGGATTCGGTGAGTTTTGGTATTTATGTGGTCGATTTTCGTGTGGGCTTGGAATTCTGCGGGTTTTTGAGGCTTGCGCATACTTGATGAGAAACATGTGTTTCAGAATTTGGGTAACAGTTTCCATTGATTTCACGTCATTTTCAGTGTTTTCCTTACACTGAAGAACAACTACGAGAATAACAACTATGATGAGTGTGATCCAATATTGTCCTGGAACAATTTTGATAAACTCACCTCAAATCTGCTGACGCAATGAAATCCTTAGCACGATGAGTATACCCAGTTATACTCATCGGAAACAAAAGGATGTAGGGACGTTGTCTCCAGGAATACAAGTCTATCACAAACCATTTACCTTAAAAACTGGTGTTCATTAATTCATATGTTGTGACCTCATTATGAAGTTTGTGTATTGAATTGTGTCGAACAATATTTGAATTATATTCGAACTTCTTGTACACATATCAGAGAAAACGATCTGGAAGGATGAAAAACATGGAGATATCGATGTTTATCTTGGAAAGCGGCGCCTAAGTACGAGATCTGATCGGATTTAATGAAGCATAAACTGAATGACAGAAGTGAGACGCTGATCTTGAGGAAGAACAAGATACACAAGAAGCAGTCGGTTGGGTTTATCAAGTACGCACACATTTGCAATTTAATGACATTTCTTTGATTGGTACTTGTTGCCAGTCATCTACAGAAACTCCTCATTGGTATTCGATGAGGATACAATCAGAGACATACTTGCGGAATTTCAATTTTCCCAATTTCAGTTTTCATCTTTCGGATTTGGGCCATGTCTGATAGATCCATTACAATATTAGCTGATTAAAACGTGCACCATGTAATTTGAAAACAGCGAATCACTTAGGGGGCCTTAACATGTTCGCTGCGGCGGGACCCATCGGTGGGTCCCGCGAGTACCTCTTTTGTGTGCGGCAGATTTTCGTCTTATGGGATTTAACATTTCGCGGGACCCACCGGTGGGTCCCGCCACACACGAAGAAGGAACTGCGATTTTCGTCGCCGCAGCGAACGTGTTAACATAATCAGGCTATAGCCTTATTCTATAGCACCTATTCCATAGAATATTATATTTCATAATTTTTTTCCGATCGACTGCGCGTAAAACATTGCTACACGCACGTCAGTTTTTGATCACTTGACCCCCAACTGATCAAACAATGAATTTCGAAACTCGGGCGGGAAATTTTTTTACTTTACTCTTGATAATTCCGACCCTTGCCATTACGGCACGGGCGGGCCTAGAACAATCACTCGAAAAGCAAAACTTCCCACTCTCGTATTGAAGAATACTATTTTGGCACCGTCAATGTCCATTACCAAACAATTGTAAAACTCACTGCGTAACTCCCATTATCAAGAAAGAAAATGAATACAAAATAGGATATTACGAAACGACATCGATTCTTTACGCACTGACGGAAATTTTTACACACGAGGGTAACAACAGTCCGTAAAGTGTTACTCGAGTGTGTAAAGTTCCGACAGTGCGTAAAGTATCGAAGTCGTTTCGTACGATATTTTTCGCAATTTTCCGATGTTTGGGTGCCTAAAAAATTGCGAAAAAGTAACTTCTGCGCCTCGCACATGAGGTTCCCCGCTTCCGAGCGATCTACAACCTCATGAACTCGATGCGAAATATACTATTGCAATTTGATGTGCGTAAAAATTTGCCTTACGTACCGGAAAAATGGTCTTTACGCACTAACTTCACGCACATGATTGTAAAAAGACATATTCTGCATTACGAAATTCCTCATAAATTTTGTACGGCTACAAGAAAAATTCTAGTAAATTTCGAAAAATACTTGTTACTCTGAGAAATAACACAAATTTCTGCTAGAAATGGGATGAGCGGATATTTTCAAACCACCGATTTCATCTTAAAATCCATAGTTTTTCCCTCGTCACTCCAGATAATAGGAAATAATTGGAGAAACATTTTTTTGAAGAGCCCAAACAGTTTCGAGCTGAAAGGAGGACCATAGGAAAATTGAGGAATGACTGTAGAGTAATCTCAAAAATAAGTATCTTTTCCAAATTCAGCTGAATTTGTACTACTGACCAAAAATACCCTTTCCCTTGCTCAGGGAAATCAATCCTTAATTGTCTCGTTCCATTTAATATGTGACGAAGCTGACGAATGAATCTGTTGTTTGCGCATGACACATACATGTATACATAACATGCATCATAATGTATAGAAAATCTCATAGTCAGAGGTACGAGAAGAGTAAGGGAACGAATTCTGGGCACCCGTATATAGCCTCTGATGTATATAACACAGTTGACGCGCATCGAATTTGCAGTATCATGGTTGGGGAGCTGTGAAAAGCCGCAGGAAGAAAAAGAGAGTAAGAAGTTGGAAAAAAAAATATTAAAAAGGAAGAAAGGAGTGCGGGTGTGCGTCGCGTCGCTTCGAAAGGGATCAACTTACTCGTACCGCGAGTAGGCCCATCATGCTTATTGTATTCAGTGTTACAAGTATTACAGACTGAATGAAAATTGCGTACAATGCGGTCTGTAATTTGATTTCTCATTGTGTTAGAATGACATTTTGCACGCGTGCGCCACGGTCTTTTACACCCTCTACATGGTGTAATTACATGTTAGACTTGTAAATGCACTAGGTGCAAGCATGTATTTTGTGATGAGTAATCTTTGATTTGGTTACTTTGGAGAATGATTCTGGCAATTGATGAACTTGGATTAGTGAATTCTCTCTCAATTGTGGTAGGAAAATATGAATAGGTATAAAGGATCACGAGGTAATTTGAAATTCTTCGAAAATTTTGTTAAGAGAAATTAATTTTGTGAGTTCGAGAGGGGATTTTGGGAAGGTTTCAGCATTGTGCATAAAATTCCAAGCAAGACAATGGGAGTTTTCCTTTGAAGCATTACTTGAGAAGAATTTCAAGCATTAATTTTCAGCAGACTGTGCTTGAAGTTTCTGTAACTTATGCTTTAAATTTTCAAGTAAGTTTTGAGTGAAACTTTCTGCCCCTCGCTTGAAATTGCAACCAAAAATTTACGTGATTGGATGCTTCAGTGAGTAGGGACTATCGGAGGTGAAAGTGGTTGAGCAAGTGATTTCAAAAAGTTTTCAGTCATTGATCATGACCTTGCAGAATACGTATCCTTCAGAATCAGATACTGTTTTTTCTTTTGCGCGTGAATGGTGATTGTTCATTAAACGAAATGGATATCTGATTCGATTCCTCTTATGAATTGGTGAATCAAGGAATACTGTTCATACTTGAACAGAAGTTGATCGTTCACATGGATTAATGTATTCTGAAACAACTCTTCCTTGAATATAATATATCATATCGACCCACTCGATTTTTAATACTGACTTTTTACTGTGTCATAGAGACTTGATGATCCAAATGCTAACCCATAGAATATGAATTGCAAAATTATAAATTTGAGATCGCAGAACTTTGAAGACGCACGTCTACTGTCTAAACCTGTTGGAGTGAATTTTGACTCATTGTCAGCACGTAACATTGATCTTGGAGTTAAATTCGTGCATTTCGCCTAAATTCAGTCAACCTATTCTGGTTTTTGCATAAAAAAAAATTATTTCATGGCACGTGGACATGTTTTAAATGATAACCAGGAAATCCCAATCATTAATAAATTATGGAAAAAATGATCATGTAATGGATAGAGGGTTATGACTTCTGGCGTGACAAGGATTTGAACCACCGATACTTTCATCATCCGCTGACAGTCGTAACTATTAGACCAATGTCACTCGTCCCACCTGTGGATCAGAATGTGCATGTGAAGCTGTAAAAGATTGGGAAATACGGTTCTCATATCCTATCTCAATTTGAGAAATCCTAGCACGATGAGCCGCAATATACAAGTTCAATATCGTCAAATTTCAATTGATATCTCACAATCACTTCACTCCCTTCGACAACTTTCTCCCAACAAGATAATCTAATTCCTCCATCCTTCCAATACATACGCACAGTTCCTACGCATCTTGAATATATACTTCTGTCAAACAGTTCCCAAACCAAACGCACCAAACACGAGCACAAAAAAAAATTAAAAATGATGCTCAAAGATGGAGGTGGGCCAAAGATTTAAAGATTTAGCGGGATGCTCAAAACAACAACCGCCCCCGCGTCGATTCAAAAAAAATGTGTGTATCCATGAAGGTAGTATAGTGGTTCGAAAAAAGTTGGCAAGACAGGCGGATGAAACATAGCTGCAACGTTGCAACGCTGAGGGCCTTCAAAAGCTAATCGCCGAGTATAGTTACCACCAAAACCCGCCTACTACTTCGACAAGCTATTTCAAAAGTTATGATTTAGGAGGAAACGTGGAAATCTTATTAGTGATTGTGGGTAGCAGAGTGACCAGGTTTCAACTGTGAATGATCGTAGAAATATGAGAAAGTATTCTGGTCGAGATTCTGGTGCTTGATACAAAACTATGTTTGCAAACTTCTGAACTGAATTGATATCGTGGTGGCTTTTCGATATGTTTGCGATGAGTCCAGTGTTCGATTAGTTGGTTGGTTGGTATCCACACGTGTAGAAGTATTCCAAGAAGTGTGATAACTTTTCCAAACCGTTCTTGAAAAAGTGTTGAGTGACATATAGAAAGGGCAAAATGGTCCGATTGCTGCTTGTAGAATCACATTACAGTTTCAGGTGTTACCAACTGTAGACTGTTGCCAGGTCTAGACAGTCCATGATGGAATTCCAATGAACTTCTATAGGGTCATCTTCAAAAGAGTGAGATCTGAAAAACGTCTCGAGAGACCTAGAAACATTGAAATGAAATTTCTAGTTTTCAATCGTAACGAAACCCATGAAATCATCCAGTCCTGGAAATCCACAAGAGAACAAAGGTCTCCCTGTCACACTTAGACGTTTATTATTTTCCATAAGTGAAGGATTCTCCACATCTTCCCAGAGTTATTTTGCAGTACCGACGAATTCAGGTGGGTTCCGCATCGGGACAACCTCCAAATCTACCCAGTTTTTTGATGGATTTGGTGGTCATCCAAGAAAGTTAAGAACCATGCAATACGCACTTGACGTTTTGATCATAACATCCTGATCCAAACTCCACAAAATATCTCCCGCTGTCAGTTCAGAAGCTGCCACAACAATGAGATAAGGAATATCCTTCAAAAATCGAATAGACCAATCAAATCAACGCAACGTGAGAACGTGCCAACATTCATCAATCCTTTTTCACTACAACAACACATCAGTATCCACTTTCCAATCTCCCAATATCTTGTCCTAGTCAATCTACTCACTGGCTGTATAAAGGGAAAGATCTGTTAAAAATTTCCAAAGCGATTTAAAGTTTCACACTCCCGTACTTGATACGTATACGCGCGACAGCCACGCTTCTCTGATCAAACCGAGCAAAGGAAGCGCTTGACCACCACCATCAATGCGTACTACCATCACTACCGCATCATCATCGTCTTTAGCAAAAAAAAAGTTGATCGAAACGAATCGCTTCATTACTGGCAGACAACCACGAGGTATCAGCATTTACTATATAGGCGGTCTTACTCGAGTAAGAAGAGGCTTTGCTAATTCTTATAGCGTGCAAGAAATCCGACATCATCCGTATATAACGTCGTCGTCGTCAGGTTGCGCTATATACAGCTTATGATTCCTTGCAAGATCTTACAGGGATCGCGACGAGGAAGCAACCGAGACCGTCTGTGAGAGGAAATCTGTGAAGTAGTGTTGGTAGTTTAGCTTTGTGGATGTGTCGCAAGGGATATAACATTCCTGCACGTCGCGTATCGATCTTGTACAAGGCTCCATATGATTTTTAGATAGTACTTTTTTGGAAAGAATCTGGGTTAAGAAAAAGGAAAGAGGAGATATAGGAATTTCTATCATGCCCATATTGTTACCTCACAATGCTATTTTTCATGAGATAATTTGATTACGATCGATCACACCATCAAATTTTTCTATACCGTTTCTATGATGCTCCAAGAATGAATATGGTCAACTACGCACACAGTCTTACGTAACACGAGAAAGACCACAATTATGATTACCCTGAAAACGTGCGATTTCGGAATGTTCCAAGGGGGGAAATTGTAGCTTTTGACATGCAGAATCCGAATCCTTTCCCCCCGAGAAGCCTCCTCTGCGCATACGCTGACGGCTAGCGAAAAACCGCGAAAATACTGAAAAAACAACAGCATTAAGGGTTTAAATCAGAGGGGAAGTGATTTACGCAAATTTTGATGAGAACTAAAGTTGTTGGATTTTGACACACAAATTTGATGGTATAACCTCTTTTTCCAAAAATGCATTTTTTGAAGGTTTTTGGGCTTTTTTGGCGTATTTTTGGCAGAATTTCGGAATTTTGACTGCGGCAATCAGAAGATCAGAAAATTTTACGTCGAAATAGGTATTTTCAAAATTTTTTCTAAATCTACCCTGAGGCCTGTGCACCAGCCAGATGGAGCGAGAGCCAGAAAAACGAATGAAGGCGCTCAAAAAGCTCCCATAGGGCGAGAAAGGAGCGATTTACGCAAATTTTGATAGAAACCAAAGTTGTTGCATTTTAACACACAAATTTGATGGTATAACCAGTTTTTCCAAAAATGCATTTTTTGGAGGTTTTTGGGCTGTTTTGGCGGTTTTTTGGCAGAATTTCGGAATTTTGACTGCGGCAATCGAAAGATCAGAAAACTTTACGTCGGAATAGGTATTTTCAAAATTTTTTCTAAATCCACCCTGAGGCCTGTGCACCAGGCAGATGGAGCGAGAGCCAGAAAAACGAATGGGGGCGCTCAAAAAGCTCTCATAGGGCGAGAAAGGAGCGATTTACGCAAATTTTGATGAGAACCAAAGTTGTTGCATTTTAACATACAAATTTGATGGTATAACAAGTTTTTCCAAAAATGCATTTTTTGGAGGTTTCTGGGCTGTTTTGGCGCTTTTTTGGCAGAATTTTGGAATTTTGACTGCGGCAATCGGAAGATCAGAAAATTTCACGTCGAAATGTATCCACACAGAATTCTTCAAAGACTCATCACTATTGTCATGCGAAGATTGGTTCCCTAGGGATAAACACCTGTCCCAGCGTGGAATTCTCTGACTAGGTAATGGAATACATCGAGATTATCAGTAATTCATCGGCTAGAGCGCTTGAGCAGTTCCTCGTGGAATAGGTGGGCGAATGAACTTGGTATTTCATGTTTATCCTCCCATCTATTCCGTCTTCCCCTCGTAATTTTGTATCAATTTGATACCTGGAAATATGATGATTGAATAGTCACTAGGATCCCAAAATCTGTTTTTGCGTAGCTGCTGATCGAATTTATGGAACTTTTGATTCTTCTCCTATAAAAAGAATGCCGACTTTCCACCTCCAAAACTCTGCTATGTCTGGAACAAAACAATGTTTTGACACGCGGTTGGGTGCATTTGGATGGTGAGGGAATATCCCATCAAAATATGCTCGAAAAGTAGTTTCTCATGTCAATGGTGTCATACATATCGGATTGTTCGAGAATTACCTCTTGACTATTCCTCAAGAACCCATTCTCAGAAGAATTCTCAATCATTATTCTAAGGTGGAATTGTATGATCTCCCGGAAGAAAGGTTCATTCTGGGTTTTACATTTCCAGATGAGTTTCAAGCGATTTGCCGCAATTTGATCTCCTCATCAGCCAGAACGTGACAATTTCATGGAGATCCGCGGCATTTTACTGGACTAGATCCTCACACAATCGATAGATCAAAAAATTCCTTCGAGAATGACCACTCATAAAATCCATCTCGAGACTCTTGAATCAAGATTCCAAGCTTCAAAATGCAATAAAAAATTTCAGCGCCTCAAATCTGAACGACCTAATACATATTCAAGGATCGGATCCAACTTCTTTATTCATCGTTTTTCTTGAAAGTGTCATAGGACCAATTCCATGTAAGATCAGACAGTCAAAAATTGTTCAAGTCTCAAATCTCTTCCAGGATGAGATATATGTTTCTATGGACAAATTAACAGAACACATATTTTTGCGTTCTGCCCTATCATGCTCTGACTCAAAGTTGTCGAAATTTTTCATTCAATGGACATTTCGTAAAATTAGCAACTTTCGATCGATATAGATGCAATTTCTCGTGTGTAATGGCCTTCGTGGAGATGAGACTTGTTCAGGGGGGTCAAGTAAGTTATATTGCACCAGAAAATCTTAGTACAGGAACTTAATTGGTGAGCAGGATCCACAAAAATTGATTTCGGCCGGAATCGAAGAAAGTTGGATAGCTCAAAATAATCATCCTCAATTTTGATGGGGAATCTTCTGTGAACTCGTTGAAACATGAGGAACAGAATGCACTTGGTCCGGTTTGCGCGACGTGGCACAGAGTGGCGCTAAAGTCCATTTTCTGGATTTAATCGTTGAAGATTTTTTCTCATGTCCGTTCGGACAGATTGAGATCGTCATGAGTCAGTGGAGTGCTCCGTCGATACTCGGACGCTTCTATTCACGCTAATGGCTGTTGAAGACTGATTTCCTCGTTCCCCCATTGTATCCATTACATTTGAAAGATAGGATATACTCCACGCCATACTTGTGTCGAATAATAACACAAGTCTCATATCATCGATGAGTCAAACTTAAATTTGATAGCATCAAAGAATCATAGTACTACATTCACAATCTTAAAGAACAAGTTTCAACGATAAAATCCAGGAGATGATCTTTAGCGCCACTCTGTGCCACGTCGCGCAAACCGGACCAAGTACATTCTGTTCCTCATGTTTCCCATCCACCATCAACTTTGTGTGTTAAAATGCAACAACTTTGGTTCTCATCAAAATTTGCGTAAATCGCTCCTTTCTCGCCCTATGGGAGCTTTTTGAGCGCCCCCATTCGTTTTTCTGGCTCTCGCTCCATCTGGCTGGTGCACAGGTCTCAGGGTGGATTTAGAAAAAATTTTGAAAATACCTATTTCGACGTAAAATTTTCTGATCTTTCGATTGCCGCAGTCAAAATTTCGACATTCTGCCAAAAAATCGCCGAAACAGCCCAAAAACTGTTGGATGTGCGCATTCAAACTTGCCGCCCGCGCGCCAGCCGTGGCGCTAGTGCTGTTTGGTGGCGTCGCTGCGCGGCCGCCACCAACAGCAAGTCAGTATGTTTGAATACGAACCCGTGCACGCATCGCGTCACGGTACCTCTCTGTCTTTCTTGTGCTAATAAATAATCTTTCACTTTAAACGAAACTCCCCTGTGTCGCCAACATTATTTTACCCATAACCCTTCAGGTTATGGGCCCGGGCGCGCTTCCACTGCGCGAGTTTTGTGTATAAAGTGTTTGAAAAGACAAAAGGCCGAGCGCTTGGCCCCTTTGTTCTTGTGGTGCCGCGGCGAGCTACGCCGCAGCCCCTTGTGCAGCAGCAGCAACATCAACAGCAGCAGCAACAACAGCAACATCAACAGCAGCAGCAACAACAGCAACATCAACAGCAGCAACAACAGCAGCAGCTACAGGGCATCAGGCCCCGGGCGCAAAGACGCTAGCGAGCGTGATGCGCCACGACAAGAAGCTAGTCGCCGCGATGTTGTCCGCCGAGGATGCTGCTCGCTTGAGCGCGATCTCTGCTGCCGGCGTGGGCAACGACAGAGAACAGCTCCCCCCAGGCTCGGAACCCACGATGTCGAGGCAGCATGCCGACATCGGGCCCCAGGGTAGCCAAGCACCCGGTGAGTGTTCCCCAGGGCACCAAGCGCATTCTCTTTGTTTCTCTCTCTCTCTCTTTCTATGTCTCTCTCTCTCTCTCCTACTCTATATCTCTGTATAATGTACGTAGCATGCATGTGGGGCCTTATAGCATAACTTGGTGTTGGGAACAGGTGCCCGTGCTACGTACATGGCCCGAACCCGGACATCGGCGCCGAGGTGCGCGATGTCAACCGCTCTCGCCCTGGGCCAGGCGAGCGACGCCGACGCGGCCATTTTGGGCCCGTCCGTGAGTGCGCGTCGACGTGTAAGTTAGAGGAGAGAGAAGAGTAGAAGCATTAGGGCTCACGTACAGTGAGGCCCCGCGAGTCACTGGGTCTAGAGTCCCTAGATCTAGAGTCCCTAGATCTAGAGTCCCTAGATCGCTCGCACGGGACCATTAGGGTCGGAAGAGAGTAGAAACCTTAGGGCTCACGCATAGTGAGGCCCCGCAAGCCGTACAATCTAGAGTCCCTAGATTGCTCGCACGGGACCATTAGGGTCCGTCTATAATGTTCAACTTATTTTCAGAGTATAAATGAAAAGTGTAGCTGCCAATGCTGATAATTTGGATTTTATTTTCAGAGTAGCTAGATGATTCAATTGAAATAATTGAAGTTGCCTGATAATTGAATTGCATGAAAATACTTGAATATCGAATCCATATGCATGAATATAATTATGGATTCGAATATTTCGATCGACATTATAATTTTCATGTGTGATTGGTAAATATGGGCATTTCTCATGCCAAAGTGATAAATCGACGATGGATTTAATTAATAATGCATGAAATCCAATGAATCGTCATTCGCCGTAGCTCCTTCGGGAGTTAATTTCTAATAACACCATGGTAAATTTGAATCGTTTATGCAATGATTTGACTCAATTGAGTCTTGGCATACGATTCGGAGCTTTGGCTCATGGCAGTCTGTAATCAAACATCATGTGTGCGCACACATACGTTTATGGAGTAGAGAATTTGACAGATCTCTTCTTCTGCTATGTTTAGATTCTGACTGGACATTGACGAAGTTTGTGAAGCACTGCGAGGCAGTGTTCAAGCTTAACACGACGCATGCTAAAGAGGAAGTCATTATCCGAATTGATGGCGATGACTTCACCCTCATAACATCAGAGACATATGAGGTGTACAAATTAGGTGTGTATCTAATCATAACCTAAATTTTCCAGGGTCCCTTTGTCAATTGATCGATCAACTTAGAGTCACTCCAAATTTGATAAGAAACTGGATTGAAAGTTTAGTTCTGAAATTCATTTCTCTTGAAAAACAAAGTTAGCTAACTAGACACCGAAAACCTCGCTGGGTCTTCAGTGTGATGGTTTGCGCCGTGCGCGCCATCACATGGGAGACTAGGGTGATTCTATGCATGACCTTGTGTTCGGGCGTACAAGTCTCACTCGTTCCAATCGTAACCTTCTGATACCAGTGGAAACGATTAGGAGCACGGTTCAAGCATCCTTAAGAGCTGCATGAGGGTAATAATGAATCAATTTACAGCTCGTCAAGAGAAGGTTTTCACCACACAAATGTGGGAGAACATTAAGCTCGCGGTAACCGGATGGGTTGCCAAGGGCCGTGGATACGTGATGCCAAGAACCACAATCCAGCCTGGTATAGAATTTGCACCTAGTGTGAACGGAGCAGAGCTCGTTCAAGTAACTCCGCTGGACTTTTCCAAGTCTGGACCCCGAATCATTCAGATTCAGAATGTGCAAATTCCGACTCCAATCCCTCTGATCGGATCTTCCAGCCTAATAGCGGATGATACAGCTCGAAACGTTCCGGTGTCGAACGCTCGTGACGAGCCCGATCACCTTGAAAGAAACCCCTACGATGAAGTCCTCTCCGCAATGGCTGCCTATCGGGAGGAAATACGTAATATGGTAGACGTTCAAGTAGAATCAACAAAAGCAGTAATCGAATCAGTTTCTGGTCTTTCAACAAGAGTGTCGTCACACACTTCGACTTTGAACAGTTTGTCCGCGAGAATAAGCAATCTTGAAGCAGCTTCAGCTTCTGGTTCTCTTTCCGCTCGTTCAAGTACAAATACTCCTCTTAGCTTCCCTCCACAAAATCAAGAAAATTTACAGTCTCAGTTAAACTCAAATAATCCTCCGTCGGTCAGCTCTGTCTCTCAGCCTCAGCAGACATCAGAAGTTAGTGCTAGCCCAACTATTGAATGTGCTTCAAGTCTAGACCTCAGCCTTTCGAAGGCACGAACATCCATAAAAAGGAAATATTCCCTCGATAAAATAATGGAATGGGATTCTTTTATACAAAAATTGCTCATGGAGCTGAAGTCGTATAAAATTCATTGCCTCAACGAAAACCTAGAGTATACAGAACTTCCTTCAGAAGAAATCAAGGACTTTATTCTTGATATCGTTGTAAATAGATTAGACCAATGTTATGAGAAGAAAATTAAAGGAAAGACAGATCCCATTGAAGTTTTGAAAATACTTAAAAATGAGAAACTTAATGAGAATAGAACAACTGATGTTTCAGCTAGGTTCAAGCTTTACAACATCATATTTGAGCCGAGTAAAGAGAAAGCTAGCGATTTCATTGATCGATTCGAAACTATTGTTCAGGCTCATGATAACTTGCCGAATGTTAAACCTCTCGGAGAGGGGGACAAACGTCCTGCATTCTATGCGGCCATCAGCCACCATTGTCCTGACGTTCACAAACGCAACTACGATTTCAAGGAAACGCAACGTTCATTGAATCCAGAAGATCAAAATCCGAAAGGTCTTGACTATGAAGCACTCAAAAGATTCATTCTTGGGCACGAAATTGAAAGGTTGAGAGCATCTGATCTTCGTCCAAAGGCAAATTTAGTTCATAATGAAAACAAGAAGTCAACTGATGCCCAATCTTTCGGGCGATGCACTGTTTGTGGCCAGACTAATAAGCATGCTTCGTCTGCTTGCCCGCATAAGAACTCCGGGAAGAAAGTATGCTACAATTGTGGTAAATTGGTGAAAGATCATATCTCGGCTACGTGTCCTAGCCCCCGTAGGCAGTCGAACGGAAAGGGACAAAGCAACACTGGGCATGGTAACCCCGGACGGGGTCAACAGCAGAATAGAGGTGTGAAGAGAGGTGCTGAAGGGAACTCAGTAGGCAATAAACAAAACGCATCTCATCGCGGCCGTGGCCGTGGTCGCGGTCGTGGTGCATCGAAAGGAGGTGGACAGCCTCCTCAAGGGCAATGGCAACATTACCAACAGCCGCCATTTGCCAATGCTGCCTTTGCAGGACAGCCACTACCTTATGGTGGTGTGGTCTTTCCTGGTCAATTGCAGCCATTTCCAAATGCTGCCTTAGCCGGTAACATTGTGAATCAACCTCCGACTGGTGAGTCTCATTTTTCTGTAACTTCCTGCTCCAATTTGAATCAAGAAAATCATGGAGGTAAAATCATAGAAAGATTCATTGCAGACTCAGGTGCCACTGAGCATCTTTCAAAGTCTAAACTAATATTCAAACATCTCGATGTTGCCGCCACAGGTGTCATCAAATGCGCGAACAAAGATTCTTCCGCTGATATACGCACCGATGGTGTTGGTACAATCAACGCGTCTAATAATGGTAATAACTTTGAGCTTGACAGAGTCATCTATGCGTCTGATCTTTCGGCTAACCTCCTATCTTTGAGAAAATTTGCTGAAATGGGTTTGGGAATTTATCTTGACAGTCAGAAAATTCACATACTTGATCCAATGTCTAACGAAGTATTCTTGACTGGAATTTACAAAGAACCTTTCTGGGTCATAAATCTTGAAGTTCATGACTGTTCTCCCGGTATGGAGAATATTTCAGCCAAGTACGGAGAAAATTCAGCATTTGTGAATCTTACTGAATTAAATAGTCCGAACAATCCTAGATATTTCACACGAAGCGTCACTTCCCAGTTGCAATCTAGTAGCGCGAATAACTTCGAGCCCATGCAGATCGAACAATCCGAAGATGATTTTCCGAGTAGCGCCGAAAAGTTGGTAATTCATGAGCATTCAAATTTCGATACTACCATCTGGGATCGGCAGATTAGTAATATTGATGAAATGGACGACTTTGATACTCATGAAGTAGTTTCTCCTTTTGCTGAACGAAACAGCAAGTTTCTGAAAAATAATAAGGCCATGCTTTGGCACGTTAGAATGGGCCACGCGTCGCTAGAGTATCTCAAAGCATTTCAGAAACGATTCCCAGAAAATAAGGATCTGCAAGACGCAACTTTTGATGAATTGATTCGTGAATGCGAAGTCTGTTCTGTATCGAAAATGAACAAATTACCTTTCAATTCCACTCGAAGAAGGGCTACAGAGCCATTGCAAGTAATTCATGCTGATACGATGGGCCCAATCAGCCCGATTTCTCATCCGAAAGGTTACCGATTTATCGCCGTGTTCATTGATGATTACTCAAGATTGGCCATGGCCTATGCTATGAAGTCCAAGAAAGACACGGGTTATTGTCTAGAAGCATTTGTTCGGAGTGGGAGAAATTTGCTGGGCCGAGATGCAAAGGTCTGCTTTCTAAAATGCGATCAGGGTGGTGAACTTACTGGAGGCTACACCATCGAAGTTCTCGATAAACTAGGAGCAGAACTTCAACTAGCTTGCCCCGATACTCCGGAACATAACGGAGTTGCAGAGCGTTTCAATCAGACCGTACAAAAGAAAGTTCGTTGTTTCATGTACGATTCTAAATTACCCGAAAATATGTGGGACTTGGCCCTAGGAGCAGCCGTTTATGCTTACAATCGTACTCCTCACAAATCAAATAATATGATCATTCCTCTCCAGAAATTTGCTCCTAATTACAGTTTTGATATCAATCAGATTAAACGTTTTGGTTGCCTAGCTTTCATCAAAGTCCAACGAAAAACGGGTCCTAAATTCCGATCTGAAGCTCGAAAAGTCATTCTCATTGGGTACACCCCAACTGGATTCCTATTCTTGAAACCCGAAGAAGGTAAATACTATGAGAGCCGACACGCTCGTTTCAATGAGAAATTGGTCTACGGAGACCAATACGGCAAAACTTCCATTAGGAATTGGCCAACAGTTTCTGAGAAAATCGACGAAGAAAAATGGTTTGTT
This sequence comes from Eretmocerus hayati, assembly GCA_029851415.1. Lineage (NCBI taxonomy): Eukaryota > Metazoa > Arthropoda > Insecta > Hymenoptera > Aphelinidae > Eretmocerus > Eretmocerus hayati. Next base: position 153,156,387 of record CM056743.1, on the reverse strand, counting down.
GAATTTCAGGATAAAGCTCAGGCTCCTTGCACTGATCCTCCGTCCGTTCCATTAGAATCCTCGAAAACGGAGGGAGCGCCCAAGAAAAAGCGAGGCAGACCGCGTAAAGTTCAAATCACCGCCTCAGCACACATCGCGAGTCTCAGTCAGACATTCACTCAGATCCCAACCATAAACTCAAGCTATCTATCGAACACAGTTGATTCCAAAGATCTTGAAAATCAGTTCTTGTATGCCTTGATTGCTAGAATAAATGATGATCCAGCCTCATACAAAGAGGCAATGCGAACGAATGAGAGTGAGAATTGGATGGATGCGATTTTGAATGAGCTTGGGCAAATGGATAAGAATGAAGTCTGGGAGTATGTTGATAGGCCTACAGTAGGCGCAGATGGAAGGTCACCAAATATGCTAGATTCGAGATGGGTCATGAAAAGAAAAGAGGAACCAGACGGACAAATAAAGTACAAAGCTCGCCTCGTCGTCAGAGGGTTCAAAGACAAAATCAATTATGACTTGAAAGAGATATATGCTCCAGTTTCTCGTTTACCTATTGTTCGAGCGGTACTTGCCATCGTCAACAAATACGATCTAGAAGTTTGTCAGCTCGACGTAAAAACAGCCTTTCTGAACGGAACGATCGAGGGTGAGATTTTCATGGAAATTCCCGAAGGTGTAAGATGTTCAGATGAGTTCAGGGAGAAGAAAGTATGTAGGTTACGTCGTTCTCTGTATGGTTTGAAACCCAGTCCTAAACGTTGGAATGAAAAGTTTACTGAAGTTGCTCGCGGAATCGGTCTTGAAAATAGTGACATAGAACCCTGCCTTTTCACATGGAGGGAGGGAGACAATTTCGTAATCCTTGTTTTGTACGTTGACGATATGCTAATTGCCAGTAATTGTCCGGCTAAACTGAATCAAGTCAAAATTAGTTTACAAAAATCTTTTGAAATGACAGATCTAGGAGAACCACGCGAATTCTTAGGCATCACAATTGAAAGAAATAGATCCAAGCAAATCATAGTTTTAAAACAAGAAAAGTACATCAATAAAATTTTTGAGAAATTTCACGTCACAAATTTGTATCCACAAAGAACTCCAATGGTCACGAACCAAGTTGCAAACCGAGAAAGACGGGATCGCGAAGATTCTGACTCTTCGGATCCTCAGACTCAAGCTAGCCCTGCAGAAATCACTCTGTACAGAGAAATGATTGGTAGCGTCTTGTATCTGGCAAATACAACTCGTCCTGATATAGCTTTCACAGTCAATGTCTTGAGTAGACATCAGCTCAATCCTACCGAAAATGAATGGAAAATGATAGAGAGACTCTTTAGATACTTGCATGGCACGAGAAATCGCGGTCTTGTTTACTCAGCTCGCAACAATGAATTGCAAGCTTACTCGGACTCTAGTTTCTCCGACTGCAAAGGGTCCATTTCTACCTGCGGATTCCTTATCCAACTGTTTGGTGATACTATTGCATGGAGTACACACAAACAAAAGTACGTTTCACTTTCGACCTGTCAAGCCGAATACATTGCTATGAGCAATACCTGCCAGGAATTAATCTCCATGAATAACAGTTTGAAAATGATCTTGAATAAGTCCTTTGTCCGATGACCCTGTGGTGCGACAACAAAGCTGCTATAGCATGTGCTAAGACAGCAAGTAGAAAATTGCATCACATATGTGACGTCAAAGAGCACCAAGCGCGGATACAGGGGGCGGGGCGAAGGGAGCGATCGCCCCCCCTAAACCACTTCTCGGGTCCAAATCGCCCCCCCCAAAATAATTTTCTTTGTATCGATTTGCAGTAAAATTCATCTCCCGTGAAGTAAATGTAGGATAGGAATGTGGGAAAGTGAAAAAATTTCGATTTTCCGCCCCTCTGTAAGCGGATTATAGCGGATTCCATCTTATTAATTGTTCATAAAATGTTGATGTCGGAACAACAATGTGTGTGTGTGTGTGTGTGTGTGTGTGTGTGTGTGTGTGTGTGTGTGTGTGTGTGAGGGAGAGAGAGTATATAGGGTCGTATGTATATACATATATATATATATATATATATATATATATATATATATGCGCGACCGCCCCCCCCCCCCAAATCCGAATCCTGTATCCGCCGTTGAAGAGCACTATGTCAAAGAATGTGTTGCTAGAGAATTGATCAAAGTAGATTGGATTAAATCAAAGGAACAATTGGCAGACATATTTACAAAACCCCTTTCTTTTCATTACCATGTGAGACTCACCAGGAGTATTCTTAATCAAGGCTAAATTTGTGAATTGATCTGGAATGCAGGAGTTTTAATTAATATTTCACAGAGATTAAGAATATTTGTTTTCTCAAATCTGTTACAGGACCTAACCAGAAACAAACCCAATGAATATATATACCAATCTTTTACGTAATAGTTTTCTTTTTCAATTGAATAATCATCTCCTGCAAACCATTAGTAATACACCCATATATGAATATACGCATAATACATATTTTGACATATTCATACTCATTATCTGATTTTCTATGTAAATAAAGACGGTCAACTTTGAACGCGGGAGGGAGTGTTGGATGTGCGCATTCAAACTTGCCGCCCGCGCGCCAGCCGTGGCGCTAGTGCTGTTTGGTGGCGTCGCTGCGCGGCCGCCACCAACAGCAAGTCAGTATGTTTGAATACGAACCCGTGCACGCATCGCGTCACGGTACCTCTCTGTCTTTCTTGTGCTAATAAATAATCTTTCACTTTAAACGAAACTCCCCTGTGTCGCCAACATTATTTTACCCATAACCCTTCAAAAACCTCCAAAAAATCCATTTTTGGAAAAACTGGTTATACCATCAAATTTGTGTGTCAAAATGCAACAACTTTGGTTCTCATCAAAATTTGCGTAAATCGCTCCTTTCTCGCCCTATGGGAGCTTTTTGAGCGCCCCCATTCGTTTTTCTGGCTCTCGCTCCATCTGGCTGGTGCACAGGCCTCAGGGTGGATTTAGAAAAAATTTTGAAAATACCTATTTCGACGTAAAATTTTTTGATCTTTCGATTGCCGCAGTCAAAATTCCGAAATTCTGCCCAAAAACCGCCAAAACAGCCCAAAAACCTCCAAAAATGCATTTTTAGAAAAACTGGTTATACCATCAAATTTGTGTGTCAAAATGCAACAACTTTAGATCTCATCAAATATTGCGTAAATCACTTCCCCTCTGATTTAATTCCTTAATACTGTTGTTTTTTCAGTATTTTCGCGGTTTTTCGCTAGCCGCCAGCGTATGCGCAGAGGAGGCTCCTCGGGGGAAAAGGATTCGGATTCTGCATGTCAAAAGCTACAATTTCCCCCCTTGGAACATTCCGAAATCGCACGTTTTCAGGGTAATCATAATTGTGGTCTTTCTCGTGTTACGTAAGACTGTGTGCTACGGTAACTCTGGAACAGGGGGGGGGGCTTTGAAACATCTCATGAAATTGTTGCTATCACGTGCGGTTCATACAGCAGGTAAACCTATCACCCTGATACCTGTTCTCTCTACTTTGGATACTTTTTGGCAATATTTTGCCCCGGCAAGAGTGCCTACATCAGCTGTTGTGTGTTCGTTCATAAGAGACATCCTCAAACGTATGATCTTGATCTAACAATAGTCTTACAGAATAACTAGTGTGGTTTCGACCTTTAGAGGATGAGTCCCAAGGTAATTGGCCTTCTGCATTTTTTTAAGCCCCACCAAGGAAAGGTTTGGCAAATTCGAGCAAATCGAGATGAGTATTGTGCAATTGGAGAAGAATTCCAGAAAATTTTTTTCATTTTGCGCAAATAGTCTGAAAATCGAATGACTTGTACCGTGTGACGTCACAGGGATACAGTCGTCGCTCTTACACAAATTGCACAAGATGAAAAAGAAGTTTGAAAATTTTCGTCCCAATTGCACAATACTTACCTCAATTTGCTCAAATTTGCCGAAACTTTCTTTGAGGTGGTAAAAAAAATGCAAGAGGACAATTGCGCTGGATACCACTCTCTCGTACAAGTATCTTGACGAGTCAATTGTTACATTGATGTATACTCAAATTGATTCAATTCTGCAGTATGAGAACTTGGAAGTTCTCGGGGAATTTCATTTTCCTTTGTTCAAAAAGAGGGCTAACTCGGTAACATTCACATAGGAAAATACTTTTTTTTTCGGGAATAGGGTATCTTTGGAACATGTAACTGAGGGGTTTTCTAGGGTCAGGAAATCAGGGTTTGGGTCCATTTAAAGACTTTGGAGACAGCGTTTAATTTAGTGAAATAGATATATTGAAACCATATTCACAAGTAGTCATGAATGATGAATAGTCAAAAAGGAATCTGATATTCATCACGAACGTGTGTATTACAAATGCGGTCTAGCTCAATGAACGGCGGATACATGGTATATGCTAATACGGATTACTATAGAGCCACGGAGGAGCTTCCTCCGGATCAAACGCGGGGGCATAGCCGGTGTGTGGGATTCGACTCCTGGAGCTCCCAGGAAGCCGACAAGGGTGTATGATTCTACTGCCACGGAGGAGCTTCCTCCGGGCTTAAAGTGTGTGTCCGAGTGACGGTGTCGCGGTCGCGGATTAGTGCGACTCTTGGCGCTCCCAAGAAGTCGTCTACTGGATGTTCTCATCTGTCTATGGAGCTCCTATGAACAGAGAGAAGTTGCCAGCTGCAAGACTCTAGAGCCATCTCTTGAACCATTTGAGAAGGTGAGATTGATTCTAAGTTGATAAATCGAAACCTGGTCAATGATATGCAGCTTCCCTTTTGCATATAATAAAACAAATTTTCAAGAACTACCGGGGATTAGCTATTTCTACTTGTACCATGTTTTCTGTGTGTGAATGAATGTATGAATATGCATTTTTGTTCTTACCATGCCTAGATTCATTCATATGTAAAATAACACTTATAAAAGTAATAATATCCATCATCATCAGAAGCAATTATCATTATTGAGGATTGTTTGAGTTTCTCAAAATGATAAGACGAAAAATATATGTTTAACTATAATAGCATATATTGTCGATCTTAAATACAATAAAGTTCCTCATACATAATTCTTATATCCTGTAAAAGAGAATTTATTCATTCATTTCTTTAAAGAAAATATACTCGTATTAAATTTCGCATCTGAGGAATGAGGCTTCTAGTGAACGTGTCTAATAATTGTTTAATACCAGGACGATATTAGCAAGGAACAGGTGTCAGTACTTCTCCTGGAGTTGGCATCGAAGATGGCGCCTTCCCAAGAGCTTCGCGAGAAACAGGATGCATCTCGAACAAAGTCCAATCAAGAGGACAAGGCCCCCCAAAAATGGCTGGGGATCAGAAACTCAAGGAGGAACTGCTTTTTAGTGCGTTAATGCATCTTTGCGCTGCATCCGATGTATTTTATTCCGGAGTCCATGATTTGGTGCAAATAATTGGGGCAAGATACATTGGCTGCCCCATGACACTGGGAGTGTTTTATCTAATGGAGGGCATCAGACAGGCGGAAGAAAATTATATGGACCCAAGAATCTGTCTGCGGCTGTTGGTCCATAAAACCCTTGGATTTGAAGAAGGCAAAGACCATGACATTCTCGACTGCTTAACTGCAGTCGAGAATATAATGATCGGTGAACTCGAAGACTGCCAAAAGAGTCATCCTGGTTTCAAGTTTTCAAAATCTCATATCTCAAGAAAAGGGGGACTGAGCATTAGAATCACGTGTTGCCGATGCAAGTCAAGTAGCAGTCTACTGAATATGGATGTTATATTGATCCAAAGTAAGGGCCATAATGATATGTTACCAGATCTTATCGAACAAAGCTTCAGGAATCAGTTCACTGAATGCACCTGCCGTAGGAAGGAGACTAATCGTAAATATTCCATTGAATTCATAACAATGCCAGAACTGCTGTGGATATCCGTGGACAGGCTCTCCATTCGAGGCTCTACAACGTTGGACACCCGTAGCGGGATATCGATTCCAAAGCAAGGGATTGAGTTTCCTTCCGTAGAATCGACACAAAGGGCAAGATATGAAGTTGTCGGGTGGGCCAACCACTTATTCGTAACACCGGAGCTAGGACACTACACCGCCCTTGTCCGTGATCCACGGAAGGAAACCGCATGGTACTCATTCGCAACGAGAACACGGCTCCTGGAAAGTGGCCCTTAGGACGCATAGTTGCATGTCATTCTGGACACGATGGTCACGTTCGTGTGGTCACAGTCAAGACGGCAACAACTGAACTCCAGAGGCCAATCGTGAAATTGATTCCTCTACTCATAACCGACGAGTGATCGTTGGTCGTTTATTTTTTCAATTTTGGTTTTGATTATGTTTCAGTTCATCATTCTATTGGCCATACTGGCCAAAGTGGGCGGAATGTTTAGAATTACTCAGACACGCACAATATCATGTCTCTACAAGGAACGCTGTGCGCACGCGTGGCTTGCGCGCCACGGCCTCATCTCAGCTGGCTCGCTTGCGAGCTCTCGTTCGGCCCACCAGTAGCAGCAGCACACTCGAGCGGCACATATGATCGCTCCATAAGTATATAGTTCAATCAGTTTAATTATGGCACAATATATAGATTCAATGAATCTTGTGGCCTAATTATTTCAAGACCTTGCTCATCTCCGCCGTCCCACGCCTTCAGCGTATATTATAAACAATTGTTTATTTTATTCTATTTTTATTTTATCATATATACGGGCTACTTAGCCCTTAACAAAAATAATAAATAAGTAACAATTGCGCTGATGGCATGAATAGTGGTAGAAATGTAAAATTATCAAAAGTACAGAGCTCCTCGTGCCAAGAGGGGCGCGTGAGTCCGCTGCTCAGTGCAGACTGGTTTGTACTGGTCGGGCATCGGGTGTACATCAATGCTGACTGATGTTTCGCTCGTGGACGATGTTTTCGAGACAGCCACCTGGCGGCTGAGGCTTGAGTTACTCTAGCTGCTCGATGAATTGCGAGGGTACCGGAGCTATACTGGTATCATAGCGAAGGGGCCCGTCCCAAACAATCATGGAAGAGACGTTATCTTGTGCGTTACATAACTTGATAATTGAGCTTCAGGAAGCCCAGGACCAGGTTCCATAACTAGTTCCATGAGATCCACTATGACTCATGGTCTCTGAATCAAATTTTCAAAGTTCAGAGAAAAATGCAGAAAAATACATCAATTCAGTCAAGGATTCTCACATCCCTTTTTGATTGTTACAAATTTGACCTATCTTGGTTTGTCTGGGACTCAACTTTGAGTGATTATAGCTCTGACCAGGGACATTCAAATGGACTCCATAAACCGCTCAATTGACAACTGGAAGTGTGAGCATTCGATTAACCACAGACACTCCTAGTATGAGACGTACATTTTTTATTTGATTTTTTTTCATTTTGTTGTTTAAAGATGCCACTGAGCACACAAAGTGCTATTCAGCGTCTAAGACGTACATTTCACAAGAAATTCAAGGGGAAATTGCGAATATGGTTCCAAAGTCACCCCATGAAGGACTCACCTTGCGTTGTAGATTTTCTAGTTCATAATAACCCCATTAGAAAAGTTCGTCAAGCAAACATCAAATTTGATCAAATGCTTGAAGAGCGCGATCAAATTTGATCAAATATGTAATGGTATTTTGGTCAAATTTGATCAAATGTTTGATTTTGACTCTTGGGAGCATGCGTCGGCTGCAGATATATAGGTATACCCCAATGTACTTGGGACCATATAATATAGATTTCTAATCTTTAATTTGCGAATATTGTTCTACCATAAACTCGTTCTTTCTTCGTAGAAATTTCCGAAAGAGTGTTTCTTCTCCTCCACTAATAATATGCTCAGAATTGTATTTGATTGTTCTTGATAGTGATCTCAAAAAAATACTTACAAATGTTTGACTCAAAGGTTATGTATCCACACGTAAACAACCAGATCATCTGTCAAAGTTCTCAGATCAATAAATTCACATAATTTCATAAAATTATTGGAGTATGGAATCAAGGTTGCTGCTTCGCTCAAGCGAAAGAGGATTAGGGAGTATGCATGGCACAGACACAGAATGATGAGCAGAAATTTGGGTTTACAAATTTACCGAATGAAGGGAAATCAGTTGATCAGAAATTGAAAATTAGGATCTAGATCCTACATTGAACATGTAGTATTTGTCTGAAGTGCCTCTCACTCTGCTAAAATGTGATCCGCAAACCAGATTCTTCAAAGTTGACAGAGCGTGGTATCAGTTTGATGTGACAATGTAAGCAGTGTTTTGTATGTCCATAGCAGTGGCAAAGGTGGTGTTGATGATGAATATGGTTCTCAAATTGGTGAATGTTTGTGATGATGGTAATGCCACTCGGACTTTTGTGATGAAGATTAGATAGCTTTATTCCCTGGGACTCATGAAAAGCTCAGCTATCTTTAAGAGAACTACATCTTTCGAGACTCACTTTCTGATCTTCATCACAAAACTCATAGCGGCATTATGATCATCCAAACATTCACCAATTTAGGAATCATATTCATCATCAGCACTACCTTTGCTACCGCTGTGGACATACAAAACACTGCTTACATTGTCACATCAAACTGATACCACGGTCTGTCAAATTTGAAGAACCTGGTTTGCGGATCACATTCTAGCAGAATATGAGGCACTTCAGACAAATACTATACATGTTCAATGTAGGATCTAGATCCTAATCTTCAATTTCTGATCAACTGATTTCCCTTTGATTGGTAAATTTGTAGTGCCAAGTTTCTGCTCATCATTCTGTGTCTGTGCCATGCATACTCCCTAATCCTCTTTCGCTTGAGCGAAGCAGCAACCTTGATTCCATACCCCAATAATTTTATGAAATGATGTGAATTTATTGATCTGAGAACTTTGACAGATATGATAAGCTGCTTGTTTACATGTGGATACATAACCTTTGAGTCAAACATTTGTAAGTTTTTTTGGGATCACTATGTACTACAACTAAATGCGATTCTGAGCATATTATCATTGGAAGAGGAGAGACGTTCTTTTGAAAATTTCCACGAAGAAAGGATAACAGGTTTGTAAAACAATATTCGCAAATTGAGGATTAGAAATCACGGTTTGGAAGTCTATCATAAGGTCCCAAGTACATTGGAGTATACCTATATAGCTGCAGCCGACGCATGCTCCCAACAGCCAAAATCAAACATTTGATCAAATTTGACCAAAATAGCATTACATTTGGATCAAATATGATCAAAGTATTTGATCAAATTTGATGAATTGGTCAAATTATTTGAACAAATTTCTACTGGGGAAGAGTGTGAACCGACTTCTCAAAAGACTAGCATTTTTGTTCATAAGAAATCCAAATAGCCAACTATTAGGTATGGTTCATTGACTTACATATCGGGAACAATGAGCTTCTCAAAAATTGAAGATGGGGTTCGAGAAAAAGATTGCCTTGCTAAATCATTAATCTTACAACGGAAAAATTGGTAGTCAATGAGACAGGTAGGATTGAGATTACACGATATGTTTCTGAAGATCGAATGGAATGCATGATGGAATGTAGCGCTTACTCCAGAAGTATACTGCAGCAACATCTCATTCCAAGGACGTACATACAAAGGATATATCAGAATCAGAAGGTCATCTTGCGCGTTTCATTACGAAGAATATTGCGACCAGTTTTAATCGGATCATTATTAATAATGAATGATACTTGGTTTCGAGGCGAACGAATTGATGTTCTGATTGGATACTCTGCAATGGCAAAGGGGAGAGGCCATCATTAAGATGAAATCATGAGCTACATTAACCCAGTGTCATCTCTCTCCGACCACTAACAATAAGTATGAGAAAACGAAATGATCATATGGACCTCTTTGAATCAGGATCGATTGCAAGTCAATATCGACTTCTTAAAAAATTTTTCTAATATTTCGAAAGATGATTTCATCAATAATCCAAAGATTAATCACTGATGAAAATGATATTTAGAATACCAAATCATTCTTTCTGGGGATTGGGAATCAACTGATACTGTTCTGCTCCAGTCCAAGCCATTTATTCATAAGATCTGAAACTCGCATCCACTTACAATGACGTGGTCATGGAATGGACGCATGTTAAACGTACACTGAAAGTTTTTCAATCACTTCTAAACGTATACGCATTTGGTAGTTAAAGCTGATGAGGACTTCGATTTGATTCAATATTTTTGAGCAACTCATCACCACAGTTTTGAAGTTACCTCGAGTTACATTATCCTGACATCACCAAATGATCCCATTTCACACAAATTTCTAAATTTTAGACATAGATTGATGTACACGGAACAACGGTGAATACTCACTCCTTTCTATTTTTTAACAATTTACAATGCCAGTGGACGAATGAAGAATGTCAACATCATCTTTGAGATTAGAAATCATCACAATATTTTCTCATACACTACCGTTCTCCCAAATTTTTTATTTTTCAATTTTGTAAGTCGCACTACTGGTCCCTAATTGACCATAGAGGCTTTCATTTGAGCTCATTTTAAATGGGGTCTGAGGTACTTCGGAATGATTCGTTTTCATCCCCATACATTCGGACTATGCCAATCGTATCTTGAGACGGTATATTTTTCGACGATTTTTGAGAGAATTTTCTGACTCCTGTAAGTTTGAGGCATATGATTGTTTTGGAATAGGACTTGTCATGCCTATAAGTACAAGTCTAGAGCTTCTAAATCTATTTTAGAACATCCCTTTACATTGCTCCTAGTGCGAGCTATGACGTTTTTTATGATGAAAAATTTTTCGCAGAAACTAGTACCCCTATCCAGAATGACGGAAAAGATGTACTCTTTGGGGCATATTTCACAGATTTCTCGTTTTCTCGATCATGATTTCAAAGGTCAATACTGGTAACAAAGATTGAATTCCTCATAAAATGCATTTCTCTGCCTTTCTCCAATTTATGTGCAAGTTTTTGCAAAAAATCTTTCCCCACAGAAAATGTCATAGCTCGGACTAGGAGTTACGCATAGAGACGTTCCCAAATGGATCTGGGAGCTCTAAACTTGTAACTTCAGGAAACATGAGTGCCGTTCTGAAAAATTCAAGTGCCTCAAACTTGCAAGAGCCAGGAAATTATTCCAAAAATCCTCGAAATTGACAATCTTTCCAGCTAAGCTTGGCAATACCTGAATACATGTGGATAACAACGAATAACGACATCTTAAAGTACGTGAAGAACTTCTCAAAATGAGCTGAGATGAAGTTCTCTAGGGTCGAGTAGAGCCAAGTGGTGCAGCTCACAAAATTGAAAAAAAAAAAGAATTTTGGTTGACCCCGGTAATGTATATCCCTAGTCAAACAGATCATCTTTATTTACAAAAATTTGTGAAAATTCGGTTCAACCTCCAAACTGATCAATTTCTCTAATGAACTGCCCATGTATAGAAGCCCACAAGCCAAGGTGAGATCGTCATCCCTAACGCAATTATCTTTACGATGAGCTCAACGTTTTTCACGCCTTCTGCATGAAATCTGTAATACAGTGTATATCGGATGTGCTATGCGTTTTATACCTCTATATATATTGCTTTCTCACCTGTTTACCACACAGGGCGGTGATTTTGCCAAGAGCAAGAAAATCACCAGCATCACGGTGGCGGTGCGCCGGGTAAAGCGAGTCGCGAGTCGCGTTTTTCTATCAATTACTGTATTTCGTCACGGCTCGCGTCAGGAAGATAGCTGTTGAATGCGCCAAGACTGTTTTGTAGACCTACACCACACTGGCCATGATGAATCAGTGGCTCTTTTCAGAAGATATATTTCTCCTTAGATTTCTGTGGTGTCCTGAGGATATCTGAAAGTGTAGAAATAAGATGATACTCATTCCTGCTAGATCATGATGGGTTCTAGATGATGGAAGATTGTGATTGCGATCAAACTGATGGAATAGTTTTACAGATAAACAGACCCAAATAATTGGCAACAATTGCATCTGGATTGAGATTGAATTTGATCGTTAAAGCATCTGAAATCGAACAAATTTGAACAGGCTTCCTCATACATGTGATTATACCCTAAGAGAACTCTTTCGCACACACGTGTAATTCTTCTTCTGGATCAGTCTTGTACACATCACGATATTTCCGGATATTCTGTTCACCAAGTAGTCACTTCATCGACCAATCTACTGGGATTATTCTAAATTCATACCGATCTCATTTTTGAGCTAAATGCTCATCTTCGAACTACATATAAACATGAATGCAGAGAAGTCTTGAATCAAAATTTCTTAAAACAAGTGAGACGGCTATGTATAATTAGAAAAACTTATTTTTGGTATTTTGATGTCAGATGCCAACATTTTCAAGTTCTCGAATAGCCGTCCATTCTCCAAGTGCAGACAAAGATTTAACCTCATCAGTACAGAATTAGTTCAAACTATCAATTGATCCTTCCGAAGATCTTTGTCACAACTAAATTCGATTATTTGGACTCTCTAAAGGAATTCGAGCGAAAAATATCACAACCCGGCTTTGAGTGAAATTCTGATCACTTAAAATCGAGTTGCGATTTTTTAAATCACTTCGAGTGAAATTTCTATCGGAGTGAGTAAATTTTCACTCGCATTCATTCAGAAAGGATGAATAACACTGGTCTACAAATTTTGTAACATTTACTGTTACATAGACTTTTAGAATCGTTTCGAACGCAGTTTGGGCCACTGAATTCGGAACCGTTTTCAGAATTGCTCTATCACGTCACGTTTTTGAGAAAATCAATGTCAAAGTTGTAAAAAACGTCAATTTGGCTGTTTTTCAAGGCTCTTATCTCTGTTATCAAAATAGCTGTTGAAATTCTGCGAGGTCAAGTCAGTTATCAAAGAGAAGATCTTCAAAATGAGCCCACATTGATCAAAATCGAATAAGAAGTTGCCAAGTAACAACGACTTAGAAAAACCAAAAAAGGGCCCGAGACTGTCCCCGCCCATCCTATGTTTTAACATAACGCATCCCCCCTACCTCATCCTCGACTGCCCTATGCTAATACATAGGATGGGCGGGGCCAGTCTCGGGCCCTTTTTTGGTTTTTCTAAGTCGGTTTTACTCGGCACCTTCTTATTCGATTTTGATCAATGTGGGCTCATTTTGAAGATCTTCTCTTTGATAACCGACTTGACCTCGCAGAATTTCAATAGCTATTTTGATAACAGAGATAAGAGCCTTGAAAAACAACCAAATTGACGTTTTTTACAACTTTGACATTGATTTTCTCAAAAACGTGACGTGATAGAGCAATTCTGAAAACGGATTTGGATTCAGCGGCTCAAACTGCGCTAGAAATCATTCTTAGCATGCATGTATTTTTTTGGTGTAGACTAGTGAATCATTCAAAAGATATTCAAATAAGCAAATTTGAGAATTTCACCGTTTCTACCTGTAGTGGTCATATTGTGATACCAAATTTTGAAGTTAATTTCGGTGTAACTTGGTTTCCAAATTTCCAGATAATCGTGAGAAATTTTCGAACCTTTTCTGTTCAGCTCTGAGTTTCCAAAACTCTCTGGGGATAGAAGCATTCAGAAAATGAGACATATTCGCGCTCTATAAGAAAATTAGTGAATTTTACAGCTATAACATAAAGGATTAATGTGAAAATGCACTATCAGGTAAAAATAATGTGAAAATATAGCCTCATCTAAGCTTTCGTACACTAGCTGCACACAAATTTTTTCTCAGTAAACAATTTGCAGAAATCAACATTTACGACTGCCAATCGCTGTTTATACGACTCTATTCTGCAACTGATGCTGATTATCCAAGGTGAGAGGTAAGTGTAAGTACTACACAACAAACGAGTACAATACATACAGTCTTTATTACATACAAGTCGGGTAATCCTATATATCATCTCGTATCAAGTAATAGGTGAAGGACAATGCGTATAATACAATTCTCACGGTGAATACACACGTGGAAGTTGATTTTCCTCTATATAACCGGAGTAATCGAAGGTCACCTCATACATATAAATTTTTATACCCTCAAGCAGTTAGACTCTGGTAGCAGTTCACTGGATTTACAGTAATACAACAATGAGGCAAGGGTTTGAACATTCCAGTCTTGTCTTACACATAGTATAGAGGATAATCTTACATTGAAATCAAAGAAGAAGCTTAAAAAATAAGTAATCGTTAGAATGCTTATATATATTTTTACGACTTAATAGCACGCTATAGCAATACAGAGATCTATGGAATGCGAGAATAGAGAAGGTTTCATTAGAGATGATTCACCATAGAAGATATTGAATGTCTCTCGCAGTGATTGAGCCTATTCTTAGTTATTTAATGATTTTGACCCGGATACTGATATCTGTGATATTATTGAGGAAATTATCAAATTATTGTGATGTCTGGGATAATTTCTGGAAAGTTCATTATTACCAATTACCTGATTTAGATTGGGAGTATTCGAGAAATGGTAAATCATACCAAGATCAGTATCGCATTTTAGATTTTTCTTTTGATCATCTGAATGATTATTCATACTCACCTCTGAATTATTTTCGCTCACTTCTCTAAAGATATAATTATAAGCAAAATCATCATCCAATGACGTACTTTTTGAGATGCACACGCCCATGAACCGTTAATCATCGTTAACTGCACATTATGGGATTGAAACAATTGAGTCACAGGAGAGATGAGCAAGTTCTAAGCATCCTCAAACATTGAGCACGATACTATTTATCAGTGGAAGAACCATGGTTGTGATGAGTCAACTGTGAGTTATGAATTGAAATATTTCTTCAGGATTTGATTCAATGAACTTTGTCTTTCGACGGTTTCTCGATTTTATTTTTCGCGCAACTAATGAAAAAATTGGATCACGATACAGGTGGGGCGGGGGACAAAATTCGTCATAGTTATCACGAGGGTGTGACACGGCGTGCCACTGTCCAATAAAAGTTTTCTTAATTTTTTGCCTAAAACCGGAAACGAGGTCAAGTCTGTAGTGCCAGGAAGTAATGGAATTTCATTAACTTTGAAAATATTTCGAAATACATCTATAGATGCACGGCCAAGCAGGAGTTGACCAGACTCCATTAGCCTAGGACGATAGCTATCAGACGAGGACGGGTCGGGCCGAAAGATGTTCTCTCAGTTTCGCGCCTATCGGCCTGAAAAATTCAGCCCGATAGCCTCCCGCCACCCGACGAATCCCATCGTCCGGCCGATAGCTATCATCCTAAAATCTCCATCGGCCTACGACATATATTCAAGAATGAATTTTCCCTCAAATTCCTTATTCTCGTACACGAATATATAGAATTCGAACAAAAAATTCACACTCCCAAATTGTAGAGCACCATCCATATCTCGTCTCTCACAACACATCATTAGTAAACCATTCATGGCCACAAACATTTGCATGCTGCCAATCCATGGCCAATCCTCATTAATGTTATGCCCACGTGAGCACTCTGGTCTCAACTGACTCCTTCCCTGCTCAATCACTACCGAACATACCATGGGCAAGCTCAAGGTCACATTTAACCGAGCCGGCTCGCTGCCAAAGTATACGCAAAGATTCCTTGCTCCTGCGAAAAATCATCACTAACCAACCAACCCTTCGGATCCCATATCTACTACCCACATATGCAGATGCATGAGTATAGCATTGATGCTTTCTGACGGCCGCCCGAGTTGTGAAATTAGCCGTGGAGATACGGCCTATATCTCTCATACCAGTTCTCTCTTTCACTGTGGTTACACGTAATTGTGGTAGCCCCCTGATCTACCCGCAATAGTGTTTTGTACATTTGTACGTGAACGGCTACTGTTTTGTGTGAGCTATGGGTGTGCAGCCACGCACGTGTAGTAGGTAAGAGGCCTAATTTAAGCTTGATATGTACCGCCCGCATGACCATGTACATGTGAGTATGTCTCGTGACTATCGCGTGTATGAGGTTGAAAGGTATACCTTTAGTTTAGGTATTGTGTTGTAATGGCTCGTGGAATACTCACGGAATGAAGGGGAGAAAGGTGCGGTTTATTTAAAGTTTTTAAGGAAGTCAACGTACCTGAACATGTCTTTTGCAGAGTTAAGGCATTTTTGATATGCTGATTCTTCAAAGTATACGTATGTAATGATCCATGACGTACCACGATTTCCTGTTATTAGTTTCGGAGTAGGTGTGAATATGTAATATGAATGCACGGTAGCTAAGGGTAGAAGGTTAGGTTAGGTTAGCTCAGGTTAGGTTAGGTTATGTTGGGTTAGGTCAAGTTAGGTTGGGTTCGTTTGGCTCCAGTTAAGTTAGTTAGGTCAGATAGGTCAGGTCAGGTCAGTGCAGGTCAGGTTAGATCGGATTAGGAAGGGCTGGGTTATGAAATTTTGCATGACATTTCCTCAAGTACACTCGGGCCATTCCTCAACTCTTGAGGTTGATTTCAGCTGCATTGTTCGGCCACTACTCATGTTATGATTCGTAAAAAAGGTCTTCCTCAGTTCCAGTATTTCGTTGGGATTGCGAATATTGAGATTTATATCCCGGACCCCTGCCTATTAGCTCTATCCCGGCTGCCCCCGCATGGGCACGTGGAAGGGATACGCCCTCCCAGCGCGTTGGTGTGGGAAAGGTCCGTTCTCGAGTAGGGACTTACTCGAGAATGACACAGCTTCCCAACCAACTACCGAAATTTGGGATCAGCCACCAGTACATGGATAAACCCATCCTGACCTATCCTTCGGTGGAGGATTCGATAGGGCTCGGGATCGTCTAGGCTTTGCAGGGGCTTCAGGAGCTCTTCGAGCACCAGGAAAGTCGGAGAAGACTTACCCAGTGCTCATATATGAGTTGATTATTTGGTCTCGTCGATCTTGAAGGACGGTGTAGGGAACTAAATAAATTCCCAAAATTTCATGAAAGAAATTTTATTGCTACGTTTCGTCCACTAGGTTTTGTGGACCTCATCAGGCTTTAGGTTTGTTATTCTTTAGATCGTCATGATATTTTTGAACGATCTTGTAATGGAGCACAGACATAACGTCTGGCTCCTGTCAATACAGGTAAATAGAATGAGTCAGCTACCCAGTGCTCGTGATCGCCAGATGGAGCTGTACGGACTCCACGCTTTGGGTGGCGTTGACTGGGGTCAGAGGACTGCCAGATCCCAGAGTCTGGCCACCAATGTGACCCAGCCCTCCTTACGGTCCGTAGTCAAGGGATCTGATGTACGCCAGCACCAGTCACGGGTCCTGGATTCTCTCAACCGGAAACTGAGGCCAAAGGTTTGTCACACCCCGGGGCGTGAGCCCTCCTTGCGGTAAGTTCACTGGGACTAAGGATTTCTGCTTCTCTCAATCGTTAGACATAGCCAACGAGACAGATCTCTGGAGATTTTTCAATCATTCCCGAATCTTCATTATCTGATTCTATTCCTTTTCGCTTGATGTTCACCGTACCTTCGATCGTTTTGATTGGTCTCAGTGGTCGACTGATATCCTGTACACCGTTCATTTACGCTCTCTTTTTCTCGTTTCCAACACCAAGATGAGGAAATGCACAGGTAGTATCATTGACAGGGTTCGCTCACCAATCTGAATCGATTTTTGAGTCATTGTCAAAACCTTTTTTGGAGTGGGGAAATGAATCAGTGTTACGCAGACTCCGTTTCATGTCCGTATCTCACAATGAACCTTTGAATTTTTCTAGTATTCGACTTATTTCGGCAAGGCACTTCTTCAAAAGAATTTCAAACTGCGGTTTCAAAAGTCCACACCAATATCAGTTCCTTCGAAGGAATAATCGCCTACTCTGCATGCAATCGGATGCAGAGTAGGTAATGTTATTTGGGACAATTAACTTGATCGACTCAACATAAATCTGTGACAATAAAAGCGATCCTTACCAAAGCTGATCACTTCTATGGATTCATTTCAAACAATCCTCATTCCTTATTTTCCCACAAACAAACTTCTCCATCTATGGAATAGCTGAAGCCGCTTCATACTCTCAAAGGCTATCTGATAAATAGTCACATTTCTGCAAAACCTCATATCAATCACGCCAAAGATGAATAATTACATTGCAGCTGATATAGCCTGGCAATGAGGCTCATGATAATCTCACACACCTGTTGGCGGCAATCTCTAATCCCCTCATTCACTCTTTGCATACTATATCCATGCCCATTATATACCAAATACATAAAAGCAATGATGAAGAAAGCCAGCCAGTAGCATCAGCAACCAGCAAAAGATACAACATTTATCATGAAAAAGTGTTCTACAGGCGCATATAAGTGTAAGCGTGGTAGCTAATACTTCTCTTCTCTCAGACATTGCCCCCGAGCCTCTTTTTAACATCATCTCTCACATCGCGTATCCAGGTATAATACACATTCATACATACACATATATGTTCATTGTGGTTCTGCACGTGACCAGAGCAGACCGGATGCTCTGAGTTGTATTTTGTACCATTCTAAAGTAGTATGAGTCTCTGCTGAGATAGACTGTAGACGTCGTATATACCTGGTGAATCAGAGAGTCCAGAAGAAAACTTACACGCTCTTGGATCAACGCTTGCAAGAGGTTGGCTTTTGCGTATGCGCGACACAAGCAAAGCTTTTAGTCGTTTCATGTGCCGTATGTCTGAAGTAAAGGAGCTTGCAAAAGTATGATGTGATTGTAGACGAAGTGTATGATGGGGAAATTTTTTATTGTTTGAAGAATTACATTGGCCATAGTTTGATCTGATAGCATTCAATGGTAGGGATTAGATTGGCAAGTTCATACCGATCCCTAGGAGATCGAAAATGTATCGTGTCATTGTCAGTCAGAAATTTTCTAGAAATGCAGTATACTCTAAGCTGTGCATAGTCAAGCATCTTAAACTTGACCATTTTCAACCTCCAAACATCACTGATGCGAATGATTTTATATGTGATAGCCCCAAGAACTAGAGAATTGGGATTCAAATAGCAAGTCTTCCGTTTCCTGACAACACAAAGTCTAGTACTCAATGGGATCTTTGAATCATGAAAAACCGTTTGAGTAATCATTCAACGAAGCACACTTGTGGAAACATTGATGAATTCTACAAGACCTACAAAAAATTCCACTCAGCTTATGCTTCGCGTGTTTTTCTATGTTATATTCTTCACGATCATCGATGATTATTATCTACGGGTATTCCAAGTTTCAGTCAAAGAGATCATGGCCCAATTTTGAGGGGAATGATCTTTAACTCTAAAAATGTATCAATATCCAACCCATCGGTTCGGCTGTCACCTTATATAAGCAATGTCAAAAATATTTGGATTAAATCACTTCTTAAATATTTTCTCATCATCTTATTATTCATGTTGACGAAACAAAAGCATATTTTCAGATCTATCTTGGTGATTATTCCTTCAAATATGTCTACAGCACTCATATTAAAATTGAGATTTGTGCATTTTTTGCTCAGTCTTCTTGATCAGAAAGTCTCTGCCCAATGGAATCAATGAATATCATATCATTAAACTCATTTGTCACATTTATCATGTTGCCTTGTAGAATAAATGGAAAGTTATGAACATGATTCGTACATTTTCACACACTCACTTATTTCTATTTTGATCTTCACTTGTCTTGAAGGTCTCATCTTCTAGAACAAGGGACTGAATTATGACTCACAAATACTTTCATACATTCAAAAGAGCGAGTATCTATTCCTGACAATTGCGGATTCAGTACCTATTCAGTTTTTTCGTTCTGGTTTCATGTATTGATTCAATTTTGGATTTGGCTTTCCATACACTTTCATCTCAGGCGTAATTCTGCCTTTTGTTGCACTCTCCACGACGAAGATGTAAGTATGTGATAGTGGTCCTGCACCAAAGTTTCTCAGAATTTTAGTATCTGCATTATCAGATGCCTTGAATCTTGCCTTGATACACGTGATTACCATGGATGGCCCAACATCAACAATTTTCGTGTATACCGTCTTCCCAGAGGGTAACTTATCTTTCACTGTCCGATAATTTTCTGAATGAATTATATGGTCGCCCTCTTCTCTCTTGCCGTAAATGACATCCCATTTATTTCCATTTTCATCAAGAACCGAAATTGCACAAGGAATTATCAAGACGAACAATGATAACAAAAGTAGATTTTGACACAATCTCATCGCTGACGTGAGATTTTTAAACTTCTCTAGTGTATTATTCAAGATTACTTTGCCGTCCATATCATAGATTTTCAGTCTTATATGCCTCATATCAACCTTTCCTATTGACACAGATGTGTTCTACTTCATCTATTCTATTCATGGCTCATCATAGGCAAATTTGTACGGTTATATTATAGAAGGAGGAAAATCGATATTCACGAATTTGTATTGAATTGGAGAGCATATGAATAAAGAAAATGCATCGAACAAGAAGGGATTTTCAATAACGCAATATCATTTTAGGTAATATGGAATAATTCTCCATTTCGGGGAACCTTAACTCTAAATAGTTAAAATGTACACGAAAGTGTAGAATCTTTGCATCAAAAATTTTCTTAGCCTTACAGGTTGAATCAGCCTGTATCGGATGAATAACAATCTTGTTTGAGCAGGTGCTCAATGAATTCAAAGTCGCCGAACTCCCCTCAAAATTCTCCAAGAACCAATGATTCAATTATTTTCTAATTGGAGTACATTTTCGAGCAATTTGAGAATCCTACTTGACATTCCAAATCGCTTAGGACTGTCTCAGGAACATTTTTCATATTTTATTCAATGGTTCGAGTACTCACATATAAAAATGTATATAGAATCGACTCGAGAATCGATCAGGATGTATTGTTCGTGAATCTAGGTACGATAGCCCAGAAAAGATATCAGTCATGTCTGTTACACGTCCGGGCAGACTCGCAACCAATTTGAAGTTCTCTCTGCGTACTACTGTCGTGCCATATACTAATCCGTATGCATTATATCACGAGGACATGCGCGCATCCGATATAATATATATGTGGACTAGCTTTGCCTGCGCTCCCACGCCTACGCATCGATGTGACCTCGAGCGAAAGTTTCCTCGTCGAGCTTTTACTTTCCGATCGCGCTCTTCGTCTTTACAGTTCAATGGTGCATGCGAGATGTGCTTGATAGAATAGGCTAGGAAGAATCTCCTTTTACAATACAAATTTAGTTTTATCAATTTTCTTGCATTTGGCTCAATTTTTTTGTGAATCTTGAATATTTTCGATCTATATGAATCTACTTTTGCATCATCTCAAAAATCATCATGCCATTCGAAACTATTCTTCAAATTCTACTGGGGAATCATAAAATTCTTACCATGTCTCGGAAATCTCCTTGGTAATGTGACACAAAACTCATCTCGGAACACCACCCATTGTTTGGTAAAAGTTGCAAACTAAAATTTTTTTCGGCTGCGAGTACTCATTCCAACAGATGAAGAAATAGGCCAAGTTTCCGACAATGTACCTTAATTCTTCCAATATTGAAGGAATGCTCAATAAAATAGGGTATAGATATTCTCCTCCCAGATTGCAAATTTAATTCCCGACATTTTTCCTGAATCTGGCTCAATTTTTTCGTAAATTGTGAATATTTTCAATTCATAAAATTCGTCCTTGTATCGTGTTAGAAGTCATCATGAATTTCTGGAGGCCAGTTATGACATTTTCATCATCTCGAGAATCTATCTTGTAAAGTAAGACAGAATCCGTCTCGGTACAGGGCTTGTTTGGTAAGATTTGCAAGTTTAAATTTTTTGAGGCCACAAGTACTCACTTCAAGGAACGAGGAAAGAGCCTGAGTATGATTCTAACATTATAAGCTATTTTTCAATATTGAATGAGTTGAATCGATCCGGTTGCGTACTTCCTCAAGTATGGAATGCAATTTTTTTAACTGAGAATATTTCCAGAAAGTTTCGATATGTTATTTTAATTTGAAAAAAATTGAGATAATGAGATTATCTGGTATCTCAGCAGAGCTGCGCTGAGCTTGAAACACATTTTTCCATGAAGTAAAACGAAGTGCTTCAAAAACACTTATCTGGCATTTCATGACAATCAAAAATTGTCTTTTAACAATAAATCTGGGGCAGGTTATTTGCTATCGAGAAATTATTATTGATCATGTCTGGTTCAAGTGACTCTCTTAAATTCTTACATGGTATCGCTCCAAGCAAAATTTTCTCGTTGTGCAACAACACCGTTCCAGACACGTATCTGGAGAAAGTATGCACACGATGCAGTGGAATACATAGAATAATCGACTCAAGATGTTCAATGCACTTTATAGTCATAGCCACCCGCTTTAAACATTGACATTCATGAGATTGTGTGAATAACCTGACATCGTTGCGTGAAGTGAAATTTTCACGTGATTTGCAACAAGCGATTCACGATAAAGCTCACGCTTCAATCAAACATGATTTTTTCTGACAAGAATGCTCACTCAAACTTTTTCGGTTTCGAACTTTTCTGGAAGTACTGTTTAGTCGAGTGTTTAGTCGTTAGGTGTTAAAGCCCGAGTTGAAGCCAGTACGTAAGTATGGCCTTGTAGCTATAAGGTCTTGGCCATTCAGAATGCTCTTCACCTGTTTTCAGCACCATCTTGCGGTCAAATTGGTGAATTATCAATAAAAATTTATCAGTACAAAGAAAAAGTAAATCAATAGTACCGGGGCCTGTGGAGTATTTTTCTGCAAATTCAAAATGAAATTTCATCGAGATCGGTGCGAAATCGAGCCCAAAAAATTGTGGGGAAATTTGGTCAATGTTGTGAAATTTTCCCTGCAACTTTTTGGGTTCGATGGTGCGCCGATTTCGATGAAATCAATCTTAAACCTGCATACGAGCCTGCAGAGGAATACTCCGCTGGTCACAGTACTATTGGTTTTCTTCTTCTTTGTTTTTGACAATTGTTACATGCAATATGCCAACTTGACCGCTAGAGGCACCACCGTAGATTTTCAAACAGTGGATGGTGCTCTCAATGCGGAAGGCCAGGCACCAATGTAAATGTTCTCAAGTACCTTTTCCATTGTTTCGATGTTTTAGAAACGACATAAGAATTTAGATCCTGCAGATAACCTCAAAAAGAGCTTGACTGAACTTTGATGAGTACAGAAGAGGATGAATAATATCAATCTACCAATTACAATGATTATCTATCAAAATTCATAGTACCTGATGATCGAACAAAGACTCTGTTCCTGTAGTCTAAATTCTCCTAGACGAGAATCTTACTCCACGAGTACTTATCAATCCAATCCCCAAATCCAAATACAAATCACAGAAGCCACAAACGATGCACCAACTTCTAAGAGCATCCCATCCTGAAGTCCCATCACCCACTGCGCGTATTCACCTCACTCAATACACATTCTAACGCAAATCAACTCGAAACCAAAAGACACTCTCCTCGCGCGCGCGTCCTCACCTTATCTTTTAGTGAATTATTAGCTCTGGCGCGTGTCGGCATCCCATTTCCCTCCAACAAGTACCTTAACCGTCAATCTCGAAGACATCCTCAAGTCTATCTCTTTTTTTTTCTCTATACATATAAACCCCTATATATCTAAATGCGTCCATCTTCGAAAGAGTGCCGCACATGGTGTAACATATATACCTGTTGAATCGAAGAGTTTGGTCGCAATTCCGATTTTAATCCAGCTCTGGCTGCCAATTACCAGCGCGAAAATCAATCCAAAAGACAGGATGAATGAAACGACGCAAGAAGGGGTCTCTCCTTTCCTGATGCGTTTGCCAAGATCTAAAAGTCTTACAGTCTGATTTGAAAACGAGAACCAAGCTTGGAAACTGCTATTAGCTTCTGATGCCAAACGATTTCTTACTGCCTGATGCGAATGAGTTGAGGTAAAAGAGGTTAGGATCCTTAGGTGATGATGTTGATGATTTTGATGATGACTTTGGAGTTTTGGACGATGAGTTTGCGAATATAATATATGTAACACTTTGGTATATAGTGATGCAGATACCCTTTGGTAGTGTAAGATTGTTTTTTTTTTTTTTTTTTTGGTAGATCGGATGGATGAGCGTGTAGTCGTCGGCGGACATCAGCCGTGAAACCGATGCGGATCGGTGTTTTGTGATGGAAGAGTAAGATTTGCGGCTTCTGATGCTGGTGTAATAGGGAAGGAGTCAGGATGGCATCAGATAAATTGGGAGCGAATAAAGTTGAGAGGCGTCTCATGGATTCCGGAGGTGATGCTGAGACTTAGAGAAGAGATTGAGCTGAGATTCGAGTCAGTACGATGTGTAGACCAGTCATGCGTAAGACGGTTGGGATTTGAGATTTTTTTTAAGGATGCAGGGATTATAAGAAGGAGTCCTGATATTTAGAAACTGAGACTGTTCCTGGCTGTAGCATCAAAGTTGGTATTTCAAAATCATATTTTGTGGATGATATCACACAGTTCTTAGTCTTACGCTGATGCTTATATAATTATTCAGTCGTGTACTTTGAACCTCGAGAAGTGGATATCTAAAAAATTATTGTTCGTCAAAGATGTTGAGTGAATAAACTCAGGGATTTTTTTAATACGCTTGGAGTGTATTTGGGTTGAAAGGTACCATCGAGATCATAGTATTCCTTGACATCAGCAGACATTGCATACATCCAAGTATTTCCAACTCGATTTGGTTACGATTGGAGACCATCTTGGGGGACCATAATGGATTCTTTATTATAGACAAGGATGAAGTCGCAGAATAGCATGATGCATCAGACAGGTTTCCAGTTATCCTGGCGTTGATAGGGTTCTTCCGGATTATCTGCAAGGCGTTTATCTGGTTAAGTTCATCTGTACAAGAAATTGCTCGAACAAAATCTTAAGAATCTCAAAATGCGCGAGGGGATCAGATGAGTTGAACTGAAATATTGAACTAATTTGATACTAGAAACCACCCCCCACGACAAAATACAAGATAAATAGCCTATCAATCCGATTCAACAACAATTCCGATCACAGAATCGAATTTCAACATTCAAATAGTACCACAGAAAATTTTCAAGCGCTCCGCCATCTAGCAATTGCATCCAATGACCTAGTTCAAAAATTTCCCATAAAATCTGCAAAATCACGATGATCAACGCTCATGTTCATAAAATAGCTTAGCCAATCATCATCGGAAGCGCATTCCTCCGTCACCGCAGAACCATATACAGCCCCCCTCTGAAATAACACTTACGATGATCGTTGCGCCGGCGCCTATACCTGCTCTTTCTTAGAAATCTTCATTGTCCAAATCAAGTGTCATTATAACCTCTCCACCATCATCTTCTTTTTTCAACACCACACATCTTGAGAAGGAAAAAAAAAATGGCCTAACTGCAACGAACAAACCTAATGCATTCTCATGTTTACTTTCACTACTCAATGACCAAGTGGTCATCCAACCTCAAATCTACTCCAAAGGCGTTTCAAAATATCGTCCAAATGTATGCTAAATGAAGAAAAAAGTTCACATGAAACGATTCGAAATGAAGGTATAATACTTGCCAATGTTGCTAGAAGGTGAAAGAGGCTGCAGGCACATATAACACATCTACAGCATCAGCAAAAGGAGTAAAGCATATCAGTAAAAGAGAGCCAGGAGCATGAGAGTTGCACCTGAGTCAGGATATATTCAGCCTTGAGGCAAAAGTATAGTATATATATAGAGACTGGTTTCTGTTTTTGCTTCCTTCCAGACTCTTCGGTAGTCCATCTTTCTCCTGTGGTTCATGCAGAGATCCTGATGCTGACCGCCACGGTTATATTCCCTTTCCCCTACGGACTTTTGTCAATTTTTTTTTATTATTCTTTGCTTCTGCAGGAGATTGGCGCGTTCTCTCTTCTCTCTTCTGCTGGTGGCTGATATGCAGCCCTGTGCCTAACATATATTCGTGTGTAAGGCCGAAGGTCTGCTTTCATTGATGCAGGCCACAGGTTCGCGTCGAAAATCGAACATCTTTCGGCTGATCGCTGTGTGGTGTTGGTCAGACGAGCCGTCTTTCTCCTGTTCTTTTAATTTTTTCCTCTGTTTTTTTATTTTGATCATTTTGGGGTGCTTGCATGGCGGGGCCTTTTTAGGCCTCTTGCACTACTCATTTCTTACACTGGCTTTCTCTGGTCAGATTCTTATGCTTCTTGAGTGAACTCTTGAATGTCTACCTAACTCATACATGTATTACATGCTCTTCATTATTTTTGACGGTGAGAGTTTTTATTCGACTAGATGGTGTTTGGAGTCATGGGTTTTCTCAAGTTTGGAGATTCGGACGTTTTGAAAAAATATTTTTGTATTAAAGAGTTTACAACCATTGGTCTCACCCTAGGCGATTGTGACTTGGTACAAATTCTCATGGAGAATGATGTCATGTACAATCGTTATGAACAGTCATTGGTTAAAATTTCTAGGATTGACAGAAGTCTTGAATCAAGAGGAACCACTAAAATTGATTAATTGGTCACTCTGATGACTACCGTCAAATTGGGTAACTTTGGTGCAGTGAGTGCAACTTTGGTACACCCTTGAAAAATGACTCTCAAAGCTGCGTTTGGTAAGGTAAATGATTCTATCGTTTTAGAACCTATTCTCCCCTTTTGGCACACGCATAAACAATGTGTTGAGCCACCGTAGATCATGCATAGATGATTGTCGCTGTTTATTGAAACTTTTTCCGGAAAGGCTGATTCGGCAGCGATACGTGAGTGGTCCATTTAGTGTACTTGGCAAGAACTGTTCCTGAACGAACTACGAGTGAATAACAGTTCAATTTGATCACATACATCACCGGATTAAAGAATTCATTGTTACATTGGGATACACAGCATTTGGCATTTTAATGAATGAAAAACGGAAGACAATATATTCAAAAGTGTGCCAAAGTTACCCCACTCCAGGTAGGAAGCATTACGCTGGGGTAACTCCAGTACACCTCAGTATGACAGCTTCTTTTCAATTCATCTTGAGTCCAGTGATGGTTTATGAGATTTTAAAATGTTTCAAACAGCTTAGAGCAAAACTTCGGACCGATTGAAATTGATCGACTCGGATGGTGGTGGGTAACATTGAAACATTTTGCAAGTGTACCAAAGTTGCCCGGTCGGGGTCTGACGAGAGGTCTGACTTAGGTACACTTCGTAAGCTGCTGATTAGCTCCGGTTAGACACATCAAATCACCATATTGCAGCCCGTCTATCGAAAGCTGAGACTGTCAGCTTTTGATTGACTACTAATAAGAGTCGGTTTTGTTAAGGTACGTTGAAATGCCTAGCGAAGTAGAAGAAGAAATTCCGAAATCGTACCAAAATTACCCAATTTGACGGTATATTGATGCGACGGTATACGGATGAGTTTTAGTGCTTCCAGCACAAAGTTATTTTGACTCTACACAATTTTTTCCCGACTTACGATTAGACTATCTTACTCGAATTGAATATGGATAAATAATGATGAGAATACCGATCTCAAATTTATATTTCTTGTTAGATTGCAAGCTAACGACCGTTGCAGCTGATACTCAAACTTTTTGCAATTTCTCTCGCAGTCATTCAATGGTTTTGATATCAACTCTGTCATACCGTGTTTGTCCGTTCTTGAGGACGGTTGTGCTAGAAAAATTGACAAATGGTAGACTGATGAGTTCTGGGGATGACTCGAGTATACTAGATCCCAAAAAAGTCTTCATATATTTCTTACAAGAAACCCAACTATATGAACTGCTATTCAGTCAATGTAATGAAGCGTTCATACGATTTACTCTGATATGCGCCAGAGAATACTGCACGAATACCCTTCGGCGTATTGCTGGTCACCAACATAAGTTACCGAATTAATATCACCCAATGATGACCCTATATGAATGAAAAAGAAAATCATATTTCGAAATAATAATCTGCATCCAAATTCTGATTTTCGTAAGCTGATCCTGTTTATAGAATTCAATACTTCATTTTTGTTGAGCACGACGTCCTAAATCTTGAGCACTCAAGAATCAGAACAGCTGAATTACTCAATTTTGAGAGGACCATTATGCTGAACATTGTATAATTTCGAGTTGAGCAATTTACGCCCCCATAATCGGCAGCAGGTGGAATATCTTATTGCTTACGGGAGCAAAACTAGCCTTTGGAGTGGTTAAATGTAATGACCACGAATCATCCTTTGAGTTTTATGTGCAGGAGAAATCACATTACTGTTCCTCTCTGTTTTTTCTTTAGTTCCTCCTTTACGGCCAGGTTTTTGTCGTCTTAACGCTGGCCCAGAATTGATCGTTCCATAGTTTTGAGCCAATCCAGAAGCACATTGGGGCAGTGAATCGACTTGATTTTCTCAATGAGATGAAGTAAGATTGTAGACAAAATTATTTGTACAGTATCTTTTCTTTTTGATGAGAAATTCTGTAGGATTTATCGACGAGACAGGAATAGAGTTAACTATCCGGTTGTTTCTCAGACCCCCATATTCTGTCATCTGTTAGCATGGACATCTCACCCCTCATGTCAGAATCATAACAAGATCCTACTTTTCAGCGTTAATGGCGAATTTTTCGTTTTTCAATCTTTGCTCAAACTTGGGGCAAACCCTACCTGGTGTTCTGATAACTACAAAACATAGAATATAAAATTGAGAGATGAATATAACGAATTGGATTAAAAAATAGAAGAAGAGACGCGAATATCTGAAAGAGGATAGCAGAGTGTAGTAATCTGTCAAGTTTATGTGAGGTGACTTGAAAGAAACCTAGAATCAAGGAGTATGTGACGGTACCATCAAATCATCTTTGGGGAACTCTGTTTTTTTTAACGATCAGATATCAGATCAGCCCTCGGAATATTTCATCATTTTCTTCCCCTCAAGTATGAGTTATCAATAATTCATCAATCCGTTGATACCACATCTCCTAAAAATATTGCATAGGTCACACGGGATCGTCTGAACCCAGGCGCGGATCCAGGGGGGGAGGGCGGTAGGGGCGACCGCCTCCCTAAGGAAAACAAATTTGCACGGGGAACATAGGACGCGCGCGCGTCCGAAAAATTTCGCAGATCGCCCCTCCAAAACTTGAATGTGTGTTCCACTCAACACACTCCAATCAATACCCTAAACCCTAAAGACTTTTTGTGGACTTCCGACTCAAAATTCATATAAAAAACAATAACATACCGTCAAATTGGGTAATTTTGGTACACGTGGGGTAACTTTGGTACACTCTCAGAAGTCTTGTACAACGCTCAGGAGCAACTCAGTTAATTTCACAGCACTCCAATCAAATTCTTTTATCAATTCTAATACTATGGAATCCTATTTATTGCTCCTGGAACGTACGACAAGCCTTTGGAGGGTGTACCAAAGTTACCCCACTATTCCAAAATTACCCAATTTGACGGTAGCAAGAATGTGACTCCCAGAGCTCGTTTGGTTTGAAGGACTTCAATGAAATCTCTGTCAACATATAATCGTTCCATTCGGCTGACTCACATAAGATTACCGCGGAGCCAATTAATCATGCATGCCAAAATTCAAAATGTGTGTCTCGTAGAACGAAGATTGCCAATGGGAGTCGTGTATTTCACTATCCAAGGCTCTTTATCGGAGTTTGAGGAATAATATTTGGGGTTTTCTGAACCCGATGTGATCTCAACGAGTTGGGATACTCATTGCTCTCTACTGTGGATAGTCGCCATAAAATAACACAACCCCACAAAATAAAGGAAAGTGTGTCCCAAGGCTCTCACCGTGGAATTTTCACGTTTTTTGTGTCGCTGATTCCGATTCATTGGAAATGAATGAATGTAGGTTGAAGGATCGTTGGATACAGATCCGGAGCTATATTTCATTTACTTTTACACAAACCCAGAATATTGGCTGCTAGTCTAATCAATTTTCGCGTTATCATTTTAACTATTACTTCGGATTCATGACGAAAATTGTATCTTTCGACGCCAATGTCAGGAAGATCACAACACTTTACTTCCAATTATGTGTTTCCAGAATATCTTGAGTGATCTTCTACAGGTCTCCCAATGGAATAAATTAGCACTTGGTGAGGAGATAACTATCTAAATTTCATGGCCTACCTGACAACCTTCCGACCCGCTAATCTACTGACCTGATTTTTGACTCATCAAAAATTAATCTACAAAACTCTCTAACCCACCGATCTACAGGCACGATGTAAGCTACGTACCCACTAATCTTTCGATTTGCCCCATGACCCATCCTTCCGTCGAGCTGGTGACCTATGGACCCACTGACCCACCATGTCATATAACCTCAACCCGTTGACCTGTCATCTAACGACCCACCGACCGATCAATCTGCCATATGATCCACCAGCCTGTCGACTTGGTGACCTCCCGGATGACTAATAAAACTAAGGAAGTACTGATCTGTCATACGCCCCGCCAATTTGTCGACCTGCCAGATGACTTACCAGTTCATCAACTTATTCATCTGCCTTATGGACCGCAAATTGGCCATCCTAGTGACGTTCTGCATGGTTCATAGCCCCACTGATCTGCTGACTTAATATATAGTAATATGACCCACCAATCTGTAGATCTGACGAGCGACCTACCAATCGTTCTGTCTACCACATCTGCCACTAGGTCACGTAGCAGGTCAACAGGTTAACGACTCAGTAAATTATATCCCAGGTGTACGGTCATCAGTGATGAGGCAGGTCATTCATCTACAGGAGTCCCTCGTTATCCGCGGGGGTTACGTTTGGAAGAAGTACCGCGTATAACAAAACCGCGGATAATAAGACCTTGGTCTTATGGGAAATAGGAGGTTACGTTCGACCATCTGTGCAAATCACGAGAAAAATTGCTATGCATGCATGGTTTATTTTGATTCAACGTTGTTGTCACAAAATGACGAGTAAAATAGTACATGAGGGTGATATACAATGGATAAAAATGACGAAATTTCGTAAAATTCATACAAAAGTGAATCTATTCCTCGAAAAAACCTGTCATCTTCGACTGCTTCGCTCGTCTCAAAATATCTCTGTGGAGTTCCTCGTAAATCTTCACACCCATATCGAGAAATTGCTTGGAGCTCAGACTCCGAATCATGATTGGATCACGAGCCATTGCCGAATCTGAAGCTCGCACAACGAGATCTATGATCTCGGTTATCAACTTGGAGTCGAATGACTGCTCAGGTTCATCGTGCGGAAGATTCTCTTCCGGTGGTTCAGTTGCGAGCTCGTCGATCTCTTCCGTGGTGTAATTTGGTTCGGGTAAGGAATATTGGCTTCTGTATACCGGGTCCCTGCCTTTCGGCTCAACCCCGGTTGCCCCCATGGGCGCGGGGCAGGGATACGCCCTGCCAGTGCGTCGGGTTGGAGGATGACCAACACCGAGCCAGGCTCGGTGATGACTCAATCCTCCGCCCCGACTACCGACTTTCGGGCACGGTCCCCAGCACAAGGCTGATGCCTACCCCTCGGTGGGGGGTTTTGGGACTCTTTTAGGCTTCCTGAGAGCCCAAAGAGTCCCTCGGGATGATGGATGAGTA
This sequence comes from Eretmocerus hayati, assembly GCA_029851415.1. Lineage (NCBI taxonomy): Eukaryota > Metazoa > Arthropoda > Insecta > Hymenoptera > Aphelinidae > Eretmocerus > Eretmocerus hayati. The sequence continues at coordinate 153,124,821 of CM056743.1, read as the reverse complement.
TTACGGGCTCGCATTGTTATCGCCCGAGGGCGATCCCAATTTGAGTCACTAGACTCACCCACTCCCGTGGTGCTGGATGGAGATGTGCGGTCTCCTCGCTCCGGCGGGCGGTAACTGGGGCCGGAGGGTCGTCACACCCCAGGGATGAGGCGCCATGCCCCAACCCCCTTGCGGTTTCCGGGAGAAGTCAAAGCGCCGAGCACCAGTCTCGGAGCCAGTCTTCTGCCCACCGGCTTCGGGCCTAAGCCCGGGTAATGTGTCCCAGTAACTGGGGCCGGAGGGTCATCACACCCCAGGACATGGTGTCCCCCTTGCGGTTGGTTCGGGTAAGATGAGATTCACAACTTCTGATTCTTGGATGTTCTCAAATCCCTCGCCTTCGACATCTCGAACCAATGCTACAACTTCACGAACCACCGTCGGATATTCCGAAGAACCGCCAAGATCGCTTTCTAATGGCATAGCTGGCAGAATCTTGACTGACTAAAGAATATGTATTGCCAATCCATGTTTCAAGCCTTTCAAGGGAGGAAAGTATCATCCAAACGTAACACATGAGGGGCGGGTGGTATTCTGAAAGGTCGCGCATCACTCGTCACGAGTAAAATTGCACAGAAATAAATTTATTCTATATCAATCACGGGCATGGGCCCGCGGATAACAAGACTCGGCCCGCGGATGGTAAGGGATGGGCGCAAATCGGGTAACCGCGCATAACGAAATCCGCGGATAACAAGGGACTCCTGTAGAGCGATGATCGGTGGGTCATATAACAGCTCAGTAGGTTGGCAGGCCACAAGATCTTATTTGATGTGAGTAGGTGGGTGAATCTGTGAGCCATTTGGCAGATAAATAGGTCTTTGAGTCGGTCGGTCACCCGTCAGATCAATGGGTCGGCGGATAACAGGATATCGAAGGGTGTCTTGGCCGTTCGGATGGTCACCAGATCAACATGATGTTGATTATTAGAATGAATTTTTGTCTCGATCGATATGAACGGTCGAGACTTTATCGCTCGCGGGAATTTCAAATCATATTATTGCATGACTCCGTTAATGCAAGCTAATTTTAATCAACGGATCTGTTGATTAAGTGACATAGATCGATATTGGATTACTCCAATTCGATCTATGTACCTTCAAGGCATCTCGCAATTCGAGTGTCGCAACTTGAAGGATTTTGATGGAATTTCAAATACATGAATAATGAGATGAGAAACGAAAAATTTTGACTCTACGCTAGATGTTGGTGCGTTTCGTCTTTCCTCTCCGGATCAAACTCTTCAGGGGGGCTGAAGAGATCCGAGTAGAGGTTGGCCCCCCTTAGCTTTATCTACTTACATTAGCCGAGTCATGTAATAATATAACATGATGTTGAGTTATATGTCAGATAAATAGGTTGTTGGGTCAAAGGGTGACCCAGCAGGTCAACAGGCTATGACATAGATGAGTACTCATCTAGCCACCTTTCTGAGTCCACCAGATTAACAGTTTGATGGGTCATGTTTCTGATTAATAGGTCAGTAGGTCGGTGAATCGACTAGCAGGTCGGGGGGGGTCTGCGGGTCGCATGAAAGGTCAGTGACTTTATCCGAAAGGTCACAAGGTCCACGAGTTGGTGGATCACGTGTCAGAAAAAGAGTTCTGCGGATTGATCGGGCATATAGCAGGTCAGTATTAGGTAGGTAGGAATCATACATCAGGTCAGTAGGTAAGCGGGTCGTCAGGTCAGCGAGTTGAGTTAGTCATCTCCTTTTCAAGTACTGAATTGTTCCATTGTGGAATCTTTTGAAGATTACTCAAAATAGCCCGAGAAGATATTTTTGGGCGTACAATTTCGTGCTCTCCTTGAATTTGATGTCAAAGACCGGAATTTCTGTTATTGAACTGATGTAAGGTAAAAGCACCGATAGTGGAACAGAAAACCGAGTACTCTTTGATCACTCGAATGTCGGAGAAACAACTTGAGTTAGCTATATGATCAGATTGGTTTACATTGTAGAGAAACTTTTTGTGAACAGTTTGCTAAAAAAAACATCCCGAAAGAACTTATAGAATTAAAGTAATTAGTATTTTACGGTAGCATGTTTTGCTCCTCTAGTGGAGTACCGTCTTTTAACTTAGGGACCAATAGTGGAACGCGTAACAGGAACCTATAGTGGAACAGACAATTGATGTAATTTACAGTATTTTTGTTGTGTCAGAGGAGGTTAATTCAATAAATACGAAGTATATGTACTTGAAAAAATATGATTCATTGACTTGAAATCTCATTCAAGGTTCGAAATTACCTGTTCCAGTATAGCTCCCACGTTCGAGTGCATGGAACCTATGATGGAACAGCCAACTAAGTGTTACTTTACTGAAACAAAGTTCTATTCAGATGCAATTTGTAAAGTCAATTCCTTTAGTCTGCCATAAATGCAGACGATTTGTACTTCGAATCATATCATTCATGACCTCAATAATTATCTAGAACTAGCTTTGTTGTAAAATATGGTTCTGTTCCGGTATAGCATCCAATTCGAAAATCGTGGAACCTATACTGGAACAGTCACGTTAGTTGTCTTATTAAAACACGATTATGCCTTGACAGGTAAATTACTCTAATCCATCATCAAAGATGTAATCGAAAAGATATTGTTCATCAGCTTTGATCCTTTACAAAGCTTGATTTCACCAAACCGTGATTTGTTCCACTATTGGTCCTATTCTTCAGGGGTGGAACTTGAAGTGGAACACCCCATGGAGGGTGGTTGAGGCACCATATACTTCATGATTTTTTTGTGGAGTTAAAAAGCTTTTCATACATATCGCAATGCATGAGCTCAAATTTCATAACAATGAAGAGCATGTCAATATTTTTTGTTTGACGATTGGTCCGTTTTTTTGCGGAGGAAATGATTGTTCCAGCATAGGTGCCAAATTCTAGTACAAAATACGGTGTTCCACTATTGGTGCTTTTACCTCAAGTCAATATCTCAGGTTTGTATGGGACTAGATGGAATATAGCTTTGTATTTGAGTTCAGAGATCAACAAACCGATAATCATGAATTTCCAGCGATTTTCCCTTTTCACCTCATTTTGACCTTCAAACTTCGGAAAAATGGTGTAATCGGTCCAACGGACACCGGATTCAGAATCAGTGACCCGAAGAACGCAGAAAAACATAGTGAGAGCACTGGTTAACACCATAGAGGTATCTATGGTTAACACTGCTGTTTCTTTTTGTGGGGCTGTGTAATCCACGTGATGCACTTATTCTGAAGATTACGGACATTAATTGATCTTTCCATCACTTATTGAATTCGACCCTAAAATGAGGTTTCCATACATTCACCAAAATCCAATGAACCAGTCTCTATGAAATATCTCTTAAACAAATCCTTCACCACCTTTTGAAATACCATCAACCCCGAGACGCACCTCAAAAAAAACCACACTCCGATCTATACTCCCTCGGGGCAATCGGAAGCTAAGGCCTCTATCCACGCCTCAAACTCTCGAATCACATATCTTCTCATCTGACTCCCTAAGCCCGCGGAAATTCGTCGACGAGACATCATAACGCATTTTACCGTCTCTTTGATGGTGAAAGCGCGCAAATTTTTGCCTCAGGCATCATCATCGTCGATATAACACATTGCACACTCCCAAGTGTTATATAGTACATATTCGAGCAACAGGTACATACATATAAATAATACTATATGTACGATACATTGCACTTATACATAGCCTAAGGCAAGCCACGAGGTACACGATATATACAAGGATATAACTGCGTATCAAAGAGTATCAAAGAGTATCGCAGACTCGTGCATGAAGCATGCAATACAGAGAATAACCGGACTATGGCAGGCGCCTTTCGTCGATTACAAGTAAAGTTAGGTTAACACGTGTGCGATTATACGCTTGAGCTGGTTCTCTGGATGCACAAGATCAGTTTGGTTGCTTTTGACTCTTGGATGTGTTAGACCAGTGTTGTTGTTGTTGTTGTTGTTGTTGCTGTTGTTCTGTGTTGTGGAGGAGCAACGCCAGTGGCAAGAGCGACTCTGTGCTCGATCAATTAACAAATGCTCCAATTGAATACGCGTTTTATCTTAATTAGCGATGCGGATAGTCCGGTTGTTTGCGATACTACCGAGACTGATGTGGTTACCGCTTCTAGTACCAATGCTTCATGAATATATCGATCACACGTATCGATTTCTTCATTTTTTGTTCAGTGGCGTTGCACTTGTAATTGCACATGTCTCACTTGTTGGATGAGTTTGGTGATTTGCCCCAAATTTTTGGTGAAAGTTGTTGGTTATTTCGTGGAATATACCAAGAATAGGGAAGGACTGACAAATCTTCATTTATCCACAAACGCAGAAGAATAGGGATTCTTTACATCAGAAATTACTGAAATTTCTACAAAGTACTCCATGGTCTGATCACAGAACCGACAGGAAAATTGGAGTTTTTGAGAAAATCTGTGCAATATATATAGTCATTCCTCCAAATTCTAGGAATTTTCTATTTTGACCATTCATCAAAATTTTACTTGTCAGGGTCGGTTCCCAGAAGTCTAATGAGGTGACCACGTATGTTTCTGAATAAAAAAGATTCTATTATCTCACCATAAACCATAAAAGTTGGTTTCGGTGGATTGTCTCCAATGTTATATGGAAATTAGTAATACTGGATTAACCATATCGAAATCATGAGGAAATTCCACAAATTCAAAATAGTTTTACTGGCTCGATTATTGGAAAATAAAACTACGGACATGGCCATCGATGATCTCAATAATTAGTGTTGATCAAACATCAATCATCGATTCAAATCTCTCATGTCATGTAGAAGGGGTACAGTTGTCCCTGTCTTCCAAGACATAGTGACATTCTGCTTTGGCAGATTTCACCGTGTTATGTATTTCGAAATACAGTACAAAAGTCCTCTCAAATAATCCTTACAACTCAGAAAATACGACTAGATAGTACCTGTAAAGGACTACGAAAAGTGACGAGAAGTACACGTACAGCCCTTATGCTCCACAACCAAAGCCCGTCTCATCCGCGAGATAACGGAAATGCCCGTGAAGCAAGTCAACGAAATCCGTCTACTACTTCTATACTCTCTGAAAGTTTCCTCTTCTCTTTACCAGTATAGCTCGTTTAATTAAGGCTCAGGAGCATGGGAGGAACAAAGCGATCCAAGAAGGGAACGACGAGAAATCTCACATGAGGAAGGACGAGACCGAGATGCGATTTAACCATGGAAGAAAAAAAAATGAAAAAAAAAACAGACGAACGTGAGCTCGCGAACTGATGGGAGTGCAACTTTGTGTATATTCTGCTTGTGGGTATGATATATATTTATATGGGTGAGCGCCAAGATGTTCTTCTGATGTAGGATGGCTTTCTGACTGCGTGACATTTCCTTAATTATGTGTAATAATATACGCCGATGAGGTCTTATCGCTGGGTCAAGATAAGATCGGACGACAACGCGCTGGAAGACTTATGTAGCCAACCGGATGGTGGCTTCCGTATACATGCATTTCAGGGCAAATTTTTTCTTCAGCTATTAGGTGGGTTATCGAGCTAATTTTTCGTGATTTTCTTGGTGCCATAGAATCGTGAAGGAGGTTTCAAGAATTGTATGGTTTTGAAGCTAGATAATGGTGCATTGATCAAATGGGATACAGAATATAAGAGTTAGTAATGTGTGGTGGAATTTGGTTTTTTTGTATTTCGAATAGTGCATGATGATTTTGTGAATAACGAATATCAAATGGTTGAAGACATGACAACCGAAAGAAATTATCTGTCTGTTCATGACAAAAATTTTTCATTACATGAATCATTCATTTGTCTGTTCCAAGATGGGAAGCAAGAATAGAATTTTCAAATTTCGTTCCATTTTGTATTCGGTCAATCGCGTTGAAGCTTACAAAATGTTTTCATCTCGAATAACCGCGAGCATCAAATTCATCCTCTCTCAGCATAAATCAGTAAAAATTGATCCCAATCAGAGAACTTCACTGACTTTTAGTGGAATTTTCCTCATTTTTAGTGAAATTTTACTGTCTATAGTAGAAATGCGCTGAATCGTATCAACTTTGATTGATTCGTGCGGAGAGAGTCAGAATTCAATAAGGCATGAATATATTGACTCGAGCACGGGGGAATCAGAAGTCATGGGTAGCGGGATGCAATAAAATTAAAAATTCAATCAATCAATCAACTCTGGGTTCCTTCTGTAAAATTCAATCTCCAGAGGTATTGTGTATTTTGTTTATTTTTTCCCAAAAAGTAAGTATTTTGTATTGTACGTCATCATTTCCAACCCAATCAAACTACCATCCTCTTTTCTTCGAAGATAAAGTCCAGCACCTGACAAAGGCGTTGGTGGATCTGGCTCAACGTTTCTAGCATCGATGAGTGGAAGAGTAATACGGCCACCAGTTTTACCTCCACTGACAGTAAATTTTACGAATTTATCTCGTATGATGATATTGGATGACTGTCGAGATGAAGAAATTACCTCAGCAGGCTCTACTTCAGAGCTGAAAAAAGATGCAAAAATGCTCACAAAACACTCTAGCAATTTTGTCAGTTAAACAATAATAATGTTATACGTAGAACAAGAACTGGAAAAAATGTAAAGTTGCTCAAACTATGGAATGTTGTCAAACACCAAAATGAAATTAATTCCCTCAAAAATCGTACTAAGGTAAAATCACTCTTCATAACTTTTAACAACCGAAGTTTTAAAGTAGTCAAATTGTAGTGAAGAATAATATACGTGCTGATTATTTGTCTGAACAGTATACTCACGCTCCAGATTCAGAAAAATACAAGCCTTGCTCATCTCTCAGTGTTCCTGACTCAAAATCAAAAACATTGGCATTGACTTTTAAACGAATTCTATGGCCAATACTTGGATCTCCAAATCCCTTCTGGAAGCTCAGTCCTGTTATCACCTGATCTTTACCGAGTACTATTCTGGTCAAATCTACGATATTCATCTCTTCAAGTGATATTTTCTCTGTTCAATTCAAAATGATCAGAGGTTAGATCGACAATGCGCAGTAAGACAATCAATGATAAAAATAGTAAATAAATACCCTTCTGTACTAATTTCGGAGACAACCAGCTGGTTGTATTCGGGCATATAATTCCATTAGGACATAACCTCCCATGTTGCTGAACAATGACAAGCGTATTATTTATGATTTCGAGCTTTGCTCCTGTCACAACCCTGTTATAAGTGATTTGAAAATGACGTAAACTGAATATTTTTGTTTGAAGAATACGAGAAAGGAGGGAAGGGGGTGGTGAGCTCTCAGAATTTTCGTGCAAAAGCACCTGCTATATACATGGTTAGAGCAATAAGCCAGGATGGTTTGAGTCCATTTGGATTTTCAAAAACTTGCGATTGTTTTTCGGATTCTAGTTCTTTCGGATTCGTTTCAAGAAGAATCGTTCCAACATCCGGGCCTATTCCAGGATATTGCTACCACAAACTTCATTTGAGATTTAATCACTGATGTGAGCAGTTCCTTAGATATTCGAAAATTTCTGAACGACTTACGATATTCTGGTCTAGACTGGTTCAAACATCAAATGGTAGTAATTCTTTGAAATTTGTGGAGCTGCAGAATACAGGGATTGAATGCAAATGTTCATCAAAGAAACAAGATCAAAGGGTAGTTTCTGAAACTTCAGGGTTATTCCAGTTGAGACCGTCTAGTGAAGAAGGCCCACAGAATTAGATTTTATCCGCGATAGAGTATATGCTTCTAGAGACAAAATGAGGTGATATTTATTCTGTTCAGCCCAGATTAACTTTGCATCAGAATTATGCAGTTCTTCCGTTTGTAGCTGAAAATTGAGACTGGCATTCTGAAATTGGTAAACAACACCCACAACTTTGCTCTAGATGGATCTTTCTAGATAAACTTCAATAGATATTGTATAAAATACAACGAACCCTATCAGAAAAAATCCCGTGGTGCTCAAAAATTTGCGTAGAATCCCAAAAAGTGACAATTTGATGGGGAATGAATAATTCGGCATTCAACACTTTCTGGGGAAAAATGTTAAATGCCGAATTATTGTTGAAATTTGGTAACAGCTCTTGTGGAAGGGTCAATTTCTCCTCCTGAGAATATGACGATTCTATGGGTCTATCCAAAGATGATTAATTTCGAGACCCATCGCTAAAGTTCCTTCTTCGAGTGGTTACAGAATGAAAGCAGTACCTCCAAGTTCTCTAATAGAGAGATTTTTTGGGATGAATTCAAATTTCATTTCATATACCGTAGTAGAATAGTTCTGACATCTACTCACATGTTATTAGCAGTATTGGCAATGCTAAGTTCGGTACTGTAATAATATGATTTACTCGAAGATTCATCTTGTTTTTCGCAGATGCATTTGCACGGTGTGCAAGCAGTATTATCATCACGCCATTCTTTATAGTGTACCCAATAAGATCCATCCTCACAATCCCGCGAATCCTCTTCATTTGAAGATAAATGATAATAATACTCTCGGCCTTCGGGTACGTTCTAACATAAATCAGTACTGGGATAAGAACAACTATATAACTATACCACATTGATGAACTGTGAAATTTTTGGATGTGATTATACTTACTCTCTTGCAAACCTTTGTTGGTTCTTCTAAATCCTCACAAAAAATTTTTTCGCACGGGAAGTAAACGGGGCAAGTATTACCAGGTGTGAGAGATGGGCACATTTCATGAGCAGACGTTACATGAGAGCATGTTACTTTCTTGTCCAATGGATATGGATTCAGATCCAATGCATAACATTGTTCGAGAAACATCCTTTTGAAGATCGCTATCTCGAAAAATGTTCCTGTGCAGAAAGTTTCGAATGATCAAAGATTACTCATGATAATAATGGGATATTCGTAATTTGACTTTGGAAAAATTATTCATGATAGTATCAATACAGACAACTTATTCGTTTTCTCACCATTGACAATATATTCATCAAAGTCTCGAGCATAGACCGCTGTTGAAATTTTTTCCCAATCCTTTTTAAATGCACCAATTATATCACTGCAGAGCTCGAGCATATTCTCAACGCTATACTCTCTCATGATGCTTTCTATAACTAGAAAGAATTGTTTTATTCAATTATTATCTTCTTTGAAGGTTATCCTCAAGATTAATCAAGCATAGTTTCTGGACCAACCACGAGTGCTCAATCGCTTGTGAATTGCAGTGATTTTTTTTTGTGAAGAAAAAAGTGACAAATTTATTGGTGAATGAGTGATTCGGTTGTCTTTGATATATTGTAGATTATATATCGACATGAAAATCGGCAATATACCGTTAACTAAGTTGAGGTGGACACCCCTTAGCATCTTTTTTCACTGCGAGGTACAAATTGGATCAAGGTTGATTATTACATGGTTCGACGTTTCGTTTTAGATGCTGAAGTGAACAAATCAGGAAAATGGAAAATTTGATGCGAACGGGGAAATTTTCTCGTAATATTCGAGGAAAATACTTTTGCAATACGGCGTCGTGTAGCTCGTCAAATTTAGAGCGAGAAATGACTTGTCCGATAATTTTTTATTGCTCAATTTTCCAGGAAAACTGATGGAAAATAGCTTGTTTCGAGTTTGCCACCACTGTTGCCGTAAAGGTTGGTCGCGTCTCGAGTTAGATAATGTTATTGTTTCGGTGTAATGCAACGTGCTTTTGATATTGTTTTGGTGTTTAACGTATGATCACGAATGTTGTTTTGTGGGCTATTCAGCCACGATATTCACACTGGAAGCTCGTGATCGAATGCGAATGTCGATTGGCTTCATACCGTCGCAAGATATCAGATGCATGGAGCATGTACTCTCGTACCTTCCAGTACAAGTGCCTGATAATACGGAGAAAATTGTGTAGTAGTCATGCAATCACGATACTCCAATGTAGAACAAAATTGGAACAATCCTGCATTCGAACCTCTTAGAAAATAGTAATGTCTAGCAGATTCAGGGGGTGGTTTTTGATTTTAGACATTTTATCACCCAATTTCTGACTACAAAGTTTGATTTGCGCGGGGAAGTACTAGTACTGAAACACCCTGGATATAAGAGCTCAATAAATTTGATGAACAAATACTTTGATAAGGCAGTAAGAGTTATCAATGTCAAGATTACCTTTTGTATGTGACTCGTTCTGCTCAAAATCCAAATATATGCCAATCGTGAGTTTGGCTATTGTATAGAGTTTAGTTACGATCCATCGCAAAAGTTGAAATAATGTCATAATTTGTTGCAGCTCAGACATCTTACTCAAGCAAATATCTCCAAATTTCTACAAAATATATTTTATGCAATTTTTCGATGTTTGGGTGCTCACAAAATTGCTTCAAATAACTTTCGCGCCTCGCTCATGAGGTTCCCGGCTTCCGAGCTACAACCTCATAAACTTGGTACAAAATATACTATTACGAGCTCATCAGTAAATGGTAAAAGGCAATTTAAAACGATCGTTATCAAACCTTATATTTTTCGATGAATGAAGTTTGCATCGGTCTCATCTGTTCAACCAGGACATTATCTGTAATAATCATTTCGCGAATTCTTTGCAGAGGATTTCTATTAAGATATTCATGGATGATTATTTGAGCATGAAGCTTCTCAGGACTCACACCAGGATTTTCCTTGTGATATTTGACTATCCCTAAAACATAGTCCATACCAAGTGAAATCCCTGAAGAATAGAATCCAATATCCTTCATCTCTTCTAATTCTGCGGGAATCTTGAGATTACTCAAACATTGATCGAAATACAAATGGAAGTGCTTATCGATGAGCCTTATGACCTGAACGGTATCATTTCTGTCCATATGATTAGAGATCATAATAGTATCTTCAATGGATCTCCATGATAAGTTCACTAACTCCGATAGTAAAGACGTGAAATACTCAGGAACTTTGCTTGTTGAGTCAGAAGTTGACGCAAGGGAGAAAATGGCTACCACTCTTATTAGGCTCCACATTATTTCAGATACTCGATATCTATATTATGTACAACTGGTTAATGGAAGTTGTTGATTCGAATTAGGTCAACAAAATGATTTCTGCAATACTGTTGACCAATCAGGATTCATACTCATCAGCCACTCATTGCCTTTGCTGATCTGATAATCCGAAATGATATAATAGGATAGGCGGATAACAGGTTTCTGAAACAAATCATACGTGAAGAGTCAAAAATGTGGAATCTCCGTCATAAATCAGTGAATCACCATCTGGGTGATTCAAACTCATCTTCTTTTGAGCTCAGTTTCCCTCCTTGGGCACTCAAAAATGAGAAATACCTATACGGGCGATTCTACGGAATATTCGACACTCTGCATAGTCTATTTATCTGGTCCCCGTGCGAGTCATCCGAACTTCATTAAGGGCATGCAGTAGCCGTGCAGCACGGCCGTAAAGTTCGATTCACCACTTATGTGAAAATTTTTATGGGACAAAGTTTGAGATGAGTTGTCTAGTTATTGTTATTGTCCGATTCATTCTCGACAACTCAATGTTCAGCCCAAATTATTAGATTATTGCAGATAAGTGGGAATCACTGGGCGCCTGGGACATCCTAACCTATAATATACACACATTTTTGTTCCAAGAATTCTCAAATTCTCTTGCGATTTGGGCTAAACGACGAGTTGAGCCATTCATGTTAGATGATAACAAATGTGGCTCAACTCGTCGTTTAGCCCAAATCGCAAGAGAATTCGAGAATTCTTGGAACAAAATTTGGCTTGCACGGCTACCGCATGGCCTTAAACACCTGGATCGTGGGAGACGACTCCATGAAGATGAGTTGAACGTTGTTTTTGGGCTATCGCGACGTTCAGCACTTCAAAAATTATAAATTTATGGGTGATTTCAGCCGTACCCGGCAACAACTCTCACCTCTCACGTCTTACATCTCAAAAGGCCCTATCATGGAAATCTCCCTAAAACACAGCGATATCTTCATTCTTTCGTCAACTAATTGAAGAGGAAGTGTCACTCCGCAGTGGCAGTCTGGACGACCGAACTCTGAGCTCACCTCGATTTTGCAAGAAAAATATATTCCAACTGAATTCGCATTTCTCGAAAAAGAATCGGAATTATGTTCATACGAAACGTATAAAAATTCTTGTTTAAATCTTACAACTAAGATGCCGTAATGCAAATGAGTGTGCTGAACTCAAAACGAATTATACAACACGAAAATGTTGGAGAAAAATGTGAATACTCTCGGAAAAGGGACATTTTCCTTTGTATATTTGCAAACCGATAACTAGAACAGTTTTTCGTACGTGTGATCATTAGTTTCGAACTCTTGAAAGGATATCATAAATGGTGAATTTTCCATTATTGTCTTACATTCAAACAATCTCAACTATACTCCCTCTTGGGCCCTATGTCAGAATGCGCATACAGGAGTTACTAAAAGCTTGTCTATATCGATGCTATTCAGGGACTCACGAGGAGGGACCACGGGGTCCGGGTCGCCAATCTTCCCCAAGATTTTTTTTACAGTTTTGTATTACCTAGAATATGAAGAATCCAGAGTATATCCGTCAAATAGGTCTCGTGTCCGAAGATACAGCCACTGAGATTAACCTTGCTCATATGGGCCCATGTTAAAAAGTGATATATATAGATACACTGGTAATGCTAAAGTTTTTACTTGTAGCTCAGGACAGGAAGCCCATTTGACGGAGTTACTCTAGATTATTCATATTCTAGGTGGTACCAAACTTTGAAAAAATTTTGGGGATAATTGGCGACCCAAATCTCGTGTTCCCCCCTAGTCAGTACTTCATCTTTAATACTTGGAGACATGGATTTTAATGTTCCAAGCCTTTGAAGTTAATCCTCAACATTCCAAAACACAATTCATTGGTTTTGATGGTAGTTATTTATACTTTCAGATGAAATTATCAGTTAGAAACGAGTATTTCGATAAGAATACGTATTTCCCCAGCTCGAAACGGCGCTCTATGGTAATTCTGCCTACATATCATAAAACAGCAGACAATTTTATGCGAAAATCTTGGATTATAACATACTTTGTGGTACTTTCCCTGCATTGATTTCTATCTCAATCTGAATCACGAACTAGACTTCAAATAGGATTCACGGTGCATGTCTTTGACGTGACTTAGTCTGAAATCCCAAAATATAAAGTTTTTTATCCTCTTGAATGCAATCCTACAGAGCTCTGCTCGATCTGCTACTAAAAAATGATCCATTTTGAACCTAAAACCGCCTTGAAACTGCAAACCCTCATGCAAAATCAGTAAAACACTTCGCTGATGTTGAGAGAAGAAAATGAATGACTTTCACACTATGAGTTTTATAGGTTTAGATCGTCAAAATTGATGAGTCTAGGTCTGAAATATCATACGATATAAAGTCTACACATCTTAAACATGAGAATTCAACTTCATGTCTCCAAGTATGAAAATTGTGGTACTGAGGCTCAGATTTGCGTCGAGATAGACAAGCTTTCCAATCGGTATCAGGTCCAATATGTGTGCTATTCGTTCAAAAATTCAATTGTCGAGACACTCACACATTAAACGCTGGGTAAAATTACCGATATGGCTCCGTCCAACTTTGCTCGTGAGTTTTGGATGCATCACTATACCTAAGAATATATTTTGCTCACTCGGATAGCCCACCAAGGTGTCAGTGTGTTTCAAGCAGCCGGTGAAATGACGCGCACGTGCCAACAGATAGGATACACCAAACGTGTTGTACGTGATCTTATGAGTAAAGTTTTCTTGTTGTATCAGTGTTGCACATTCTTTTAATTTATTCATACTCGTTAAAGATAAAGTTTTGCCTCAGAACTATGAAGTCTTCCGTCATAACTCATAATTTATTCGGCCCAACTCTACCGTCAGGAGCACATCATAGATTGGATCACTATTTGGTGATTTTCCCATAATGGGTTGGTTGTATGAAATAATAGATAAACTCTCACCGACCAACATGCCCAGGAAAGTTGTTTTCATCAACTACCCGAAATTCTCAAACTGGTCCATGTTAGTTAAATTTATGAAATTTTGGGTTCAAAATGTGAATCTTCACGAGCATTTTCAATCCTAGAAATATTTCATACAAAATCTTGGAACTGCCAGGTCTAATACACTCGATAATAGATGACAAAGTTGATGTGGGGATGTAGGAGAATCCATGTCGATAGCATCATTTTTCGACAAGAAATACAAGATTTCCTATGTCGAATGAAACATGTCCAGTTTGAGGCTTACGTAATTTCTTTCAAATCTAGAATGAGAAACCATTCCTCGATCTCACCTCGATATGAAACAGAATTATTCTACTCACTCTGGTTCAAAGAGTTGTTTTTGTACCATGAACAACTAAACAAGAATTCTTAAGAAACTGAGTTTCGTCTCAAATGAGATTGGTGACGAGATTTTCTTCAATTTTTCTTTCAGGGAACCACATCTGGGACACTAGTAGTCTATGGTTCACAATTTTAAGCCGAAGTATACAAATTGGCGGACAAAAATTTTGATAACTTCATAGATATCTCCGTAAAACTTTGTGAACATTCTTGAGTGGATTTTCTACAAATGTATATCTCTTCCCTAGTACGATTTACGCTGACCTCTGTACAACCTATGAATTAATCCATTATCGAATTTTCTTACTCTTGACGATGTTAAAATTTTGTTCACAGCCTGGAGTATAGGTGATCCAAATATACCGGTACATCAGTTAATACTAATCGGCAAACAAGAACTCACCTGTCATAAGCTTACCGAGGTCAGTAAACAGGATCTTGGACTATCGTCACATCGTCTTCAATTACATCCCAATCTAAATAGAATTTTCCGTGACGTGATGTTCAGACGCAATATATCAACAAATATCAAGTTGAACTTCATGGTACACTTACTGACGATCAATTTACGTGTAATATGTTTACTCAGAATGATCCAAGTAATACTCGATGATAAAAACTTACGATTCATATGAATCAGCAGTTTAGAGGCTGTGCAGTTTCTTTTTCATGTCCGTATGGCAAAACTTTGCAAAACTCGAGGGTTGCTGGAACGCTTGGATTCATATATTTTTTTCTTATCATATAACTTGGATTCATATTGATGTGACTTCCACTGAATATTCAAAACGGTTTCCTGATCCATTATTTGTGCTTCTTCCGCTTACTCGGGTGCATCGATAATAATTCAAATGTAGCATCTTAAGATATGAGCTCAGTTTTGGGCATTTATATGACAAGAGTAATGAAACTGAACTCGTTCGGCGTACATTCGTGAATTTTCTATACCTTTTGTAACCAAAATTCAGTACTGATCATCGGTTGTTTATAATTAAACGTTCTGATGAGTCAAGGTGAAATTCTTTTATAGCGGTAATGTTTCGGCTTTTTGAGCACCCTCATCAAACTCACAATAGGGTGTCCGTTATTTCCCAATATTTTTTCATAGATCCCTTCATCTCCCAGAAGCCGTTTTCATGATCACGAATAGAGAACAAAACTCCGGTCGTAGGCAGATGGAATTTTCTACTCTCCACCGTCTGTGCCGTTTTCGTGATGATTCCGACCCTCGCCTGCGGCTCGGGCCGGAAACCCATCACTCAGACGCGAATAAAACGTTTTACACCCTTGTATCGAAATGTACTATTTCGACACGCTGTGCATAAAAGTGTCTTTTCCGCACTGATTTTCCACTTTCTCGCACAGTTTTTCGATAAACACAGTTCCATACACGGATGTAAAACCGATTCTTCGCATCCTCGTGTTGATTCCCACCTTTGCCTACATCTCAGGCAGAAAACCCATCACTCGGATTCAAAAATAGTAGATTTCGATACAAGAGTGGGAAAATAGGTTTCACACCCATGTGTCGAACTGTGTTTTCCGACAAACTGTGCGAGAAACTGGAATACCAGTGCGGATCAAACACTTTTCTGCACAGCGTGTGAGAAAAAGTTTTTCCACCCTTCTATCGAAATGTACTATTCTCGGACTTTTTTTCAGAGAATTCTTTACGAGCAAGTCATGTAGAATATTTCTTGTGTTAAAATTTCCCGTGTAATTTTCATGATTCTCTTCGGAGTGCTGCTGTTTAGTCAAGAGTTTTATAAATCCTGCGGTGGTTCTCAATCCTTCAGATTTCCCAAAAAGTTTTTGCTGAGTCTCTCCAATGTCTGACCGACCTTCGAAATACATGTCCGAGAGTTTATCCATTTGCTTTGTTGTATGAGCTTTATCCTCCTAATTCTTGATACTAAGGAGACGGAGATGTCTCTTGATCGTTTCTCGAGTTTAATCTGACAATATTGATGATGAGGATGTGATGTGGTGTACAACATGTCTTTTTGCCATTTGTGAGAATGATATGAAGAAAATTATGAGGTAAGTTGTAGTCCACTGCATTATTTTTTTTTCTATCGATGCCCTTTGTTGAGATTGACAAGTTATGAGTGAGAGTAACCCTTAAAATGTATACGTATAGTTCTGTGATCTCATCATGCGTTTTTCAATCCTTATTAATCTGTGCGATCCCATGATATTCAAACTTATCTCATCCGTCAATGAAGCAAAAGAGACATCGAACAAATTAACAGCTCCTTATAGGTAATTAGTCGCCAAGGCCACCGTAGCAGAAGTCTGATATTTTATCAAATTTAATTGCTTTAGTTCCTCGTCCATAAGAACTTTTGCAACAAGAGCCCACCAAAAAAGGACATTAACAACACCAAAATTCTCCAATGTAAAAAGAGACACAACAGAAAACTCACTCGCATTCGATTCGTTCCAAGCACGAGAGAGCGAGCCTGATGTGAAAGAAAAACGCCTTGAAAAGACGAATCGGCTCGAATCGGAGGTGAATGAAAAAAAAAAAAAAAAATTTGAGATTGAACGATGCAAGGAAAGAGGGCCCCTAACGAAGGCGAAATCGCGTGGGTAGGAAAGAGCAAGTTGACTTGTGAGAGCTTGTGTAAGATCCACGTGCGTTTATATAGTATACTATATGGGTGCGCGAGAATTGACTCCCCAAAAATTCCAAGCATTCTTGAGACTGGATATGCTCTCCACTGAGATACTTGCAGTTAGTTGTATGGTTAGTTTTGGACCCCATAAAATTTTGGGACCACTATCTTGGTTAACCGATTCGACTTGGTCGGAGATTAATTTGCGTTCATCCAGGCGATTTTTAAGCCACTCTGCCTACTTCATCGGTGTCATAGAACAATTTAACATTTCACTTTTCGCAAATCAGCATCATGGGTACTTGAGAGAATTCGTAAGAGGAAACAATTTTGTGTAATACTCTGAGAATCCCTGATGAAAATGGTTGGTTTTGAAGGCACATTATTCGAACTCGTTCCGTGCATCTATCTTTTTTGTTTTTCTTCAAAAATTTCTCCCATCGGTTGACATTGAGTTTTTGAAGTCAAAGAGTTGGATGCCTCTTTTAGCATTTGTCTGATCATCTTTTGATACTGTATGTAGGTTATCAGAAAGTCTTTTAAATGATGCTAAGAACTTATTTTCATATTGAACCACACAACTCTGTTTACTAACTTTGAGAATATCTAGTTATTGACCCAGTTCGAGTTATATCTTAGAATTCTTATGAACAAATGAAAATGTCGAATGACAAGAGTACTAATCGTAAATATTTTCTTAATAGATTAGCATCCATTGCTCAGCTGTGACGAGGCCAAATGATATTACAGTGAAACCTCCACGAAGTGAACCATTCGGTCGCAAAAAAGTGCTTGACAGGTGTCCATTGAACAGAAAAACTGTTCAGAAATGACATATTCTGGTGAGGAAAATGTCAATTCATTCATATGATGATTTTACAAAGACGAATAGTATCAATTAAATCAACATCAAGTGTGACTTATCAAGATACAGCCAATCATTAATCAACAATCTCAAAATTGGTTAAGATGCAGAATCAAAAGATTCTCAGTTTCAAATGCATGATTTCATGTTGAATTACCCCCCCCCCTCCTCATTGTAGTCATCGCCTTGATCTTTTCAAAACTGTCACGAATTATGATCCAAAAAGAATGATCGTATCGATTGCTATATCCAAGAGCATACCCCCCCCCCCTTCCCCAGACTGCTACAAAGTTGTTGCTGCTTTCTGCCCTTTTAGTGCGTCTCATTTGAATGTTACATCCAAATTCAGCCATCACCTGTCTGGCTAATAGAATTTCTCCTCATACACTTGTTTTTTATGGCCACTCGTAATCAATAATTCTGTCCGAGTCCGAGCTATAGCGAGTCCGTCTTAAAGAGAAGCGAGTTCACTGCAAAAGATAAAAGCTCGACCGGTCACGGGCAAAGTTTCCGCGATACAGAGGTGTTCCCGTTTGAGAAGTGTCCAGGTCAAGAGTTTCCATTGTACAACCCGGGTAGAAAATGCTCAAGATAGGCCGGACAAAACACCCAGACCAGATCCAAGCTTTGTCCGGCTGGTCGGAGCTTACGTCCGTCGTCGGTCGTCCGGACAGCTTACCCCGCTTGGGATCCTACAAACCGGACGACATCAACCGGCCCGCGAACGGAACCTCGCTAGATCAACACTGAGAACAGAAAGGAAGATCTCAATGACCTTGTATACTGTTTACATCACTTGGTTCCTGAATGAATGAGTTCAGAAACCTGAAATTCCTTGCCTTGCGATTGAAAGTATTGTACCCTAAGAAAGATGTATGCAGCCATACGTGTGCGGGAATTGTTTTTATAAATTAGCTGAACGAGTTGAAATGAGTCGCGCACGAGTCTTCGAGTAGGGACATATGTCATATCCCTACTCGAATTTTCTGAAAACTTTGCGTAAATCCCATGACCTACTTGTCTACGTAAATATCCTCGCAAATACCTATTTTTCACTAGAACTATTGACAACAAGTAGAGAAATGAGCATTTACAGTCATCTGTGTCACTACTTCGGTACTATGTGGCCACATGATAGAATTTTCGAATTTTTTGGGAAAGAAGATTATCGTGCCGCTCTCGGACAGAAAGTGTAGTAAAACAAATTGAATTGTGTTCGTTACGTGATAAACGTTCGCCAGTGAGATTTTTGGCGGGGAAAACGATAGTTTTTTGAGAATATTAATTTTTAGTATTTTTCGTCTAATATCGTCCTCTAGAAAATTTCTAGTTCTATTCGGCTCTATGAATCGAAATTTCCCGGTGAATTTCGAAATGCCTGCTCTAATTCGAATTTATACACCAAAAATAATGGAACACCGATAACCGCACTAAAACATCGACTGCTCAAAAACGATTGGTCGTACGGCAATTCTAGAAAAAGCATTACGAAGATCGGAAAAAATGCTAACTTTTCATGCACCTCAAAAATTTTTTTCCTGAATTTTTGATGTCCAGTATTCACTGTCAGAAAGTGAAATTTTTGAAGTCTCGTCAGTCGCTTGTAATTCTCACGGGCATAAACGGATCGGAAAAAACTCAACGGGATCTTGTAGGGCTTTTCAAGACCTTCGATTTCCTCTTTTCAAAAGTTCTCTACGATGATTTTAAGCCAAACAACCGCTCTCGGACGACAGCGATGAAATATGCGTGCTGTATATCTGTATGGTTCCACGGGCGTTCCGCCATATCTTGATTCGACCTCGGTTGTGAACATGAAATATGACTTTAAAAAAATTTCAAAGGACACATTATCGACGGAAAATTGTCTGAATTTTCAGAGAATGTGGTTGAAATTGCCCTCAAATGTACTCCTGAAGAGCTACGTTTGATTCAAACACTGTTTTGAGTGAAAAGTCAAAATTATATAAAGAAAATGGAGCGTAGCTCTTCAGGAGCGCATACGAGAGCAATTTCGACCACATTTCCTGGAAGTTCAGACAATTTTCCGTCGGTAATGTGTCCTTTGAAATTTTTTCCATGTTCACAACCGAGGTCGAATCAAGATAAGGTGGAACGCACGTGGAACCATATAGGTAGCACGCATATTTAATCGTTGTCGTCCGAGAGCGATTGTTTGGCTTAAAATCATCGTAGAGAACTTTTGAAAAAAGGAAGTTGAAGGTCTTGAAAATCCCTACAAGATTCCGTTGAGTTTCTCTCGATTCGCTTATGCTCGTAAAAATTACAAGTGATTGACGTGACTTCAAAAATTTCACTTTCTGACAGTGAATACTGAACATCAAAAATTCAGGAAAAAAATTTTTGAGGTGCATGAAAAGTTAGGATTTTTTCCGTTCTTCAAGATGCTCTTCCCAAAATTGCCGTACGACTAATAGTTTTTGAGTAGTCGATGTTTTAGTACGAGTATCGGTGTTCCATTATTTTTGGTGGGTACTGTACATCTCAGAAAGAGGGTGGTTTTTGGCAGATCGGAAAAATACGCATCTCATCATTTTGCATCAAAAATCATATAAAATTAGAGTGGAGCTGACCCATCATTTGAAAATTTTCGGCCGCTCGGTCTCAAGTGGATTGAGTCTATCATCAAAAGCCATTTGCTCGTGTAAGTATTATATTCACCTTCAAACATGGCAAACCGTGATAAGTAACTCATCCAGCGAAGGAAGAAACTAGAAAGCGATTGTCTTATTTCCGGTGTTATCCTCGGTGTTATCTTGTTCCTTTCGCACACACAAAAAAAAATGTCAACGAGCTCGCGGGTTTATTTTGCTTTGAATTGTCCATTTTGCATGATAATAAGACTCATTAGTCCACCAATAGATTTTACAGGCACTCACGAAGTGGAATTGACGTTTGCTATGGAAAATATAAATGAACAACCTCTTCAAAAGCTATATCTTCCTCCTTGTAAAACATTCAAATACAGGACTCTGTACATCCGCTCTCTTCTCTCTGAATGAGCTGAAATGCTCATTTCGTCGTCTATGTGCACGTCTCTTTAGTTGAATATTTTTGCGCGAATATGAGCAAGCGTGTTACGAGACAACAGCTTGCCGGGAGGCTTTAAGAGATTTTCTTGGACGTAAGAGACATAAGACACCGTATGGTTCACCTGATGTGTTATAGTCCGAAGCAGCCCAAGATAGTCTCACAGTACATATGCTGGAATACAAGGCGGCGAGTTTGTGCGAATAGACACATACACAATCCATGTAGTCGGACTTTACGCGAATAGTTTAAGTAAAAGTGAGTTTTACGACCCTCAAATTGGAGGAAACTCCTTTTGTGCCGTGCCGTGGGCAACACAGGCCAGTGTTGTATAGTGGCTTCAATTAATTTATGTCGAACAGACTTGTGGAAATTTTTATAGTCTCTTATGAGCGAGTGTTATATCGTTAGAGAAATATCCAGGCGCGATTTGGGGCTTTTGCAACATCGGAAAAGAAGTGACGAAGTCGAATGATATAACTCATGTAGAAAAAAGCAATTCATGGATTTTCATGACCTCTTAGCGAATACTGATGGAGATTCTTGGATCAAAACTTCCAAATTCAAGATGGTTCTCATGTGGAAACTATAGGAATGCTTAGATACTTTCGGCTACTTGAGAATTTTCAAATTAATATTTCATCCTTAGGAACAGATAGTATACGGGTAGTTCCGCAAAATGTGTCAACTATCAAAGTCCTGAGCTGATATTTTTAAACGAAGTGAGATGAGTCCAATCTAAAAATGGGATCCATAAGGTATGTTCTCTTGGGTTCTCCGATTTGAAGAAAAATGGAAGAAGTTCATTCATTCCCAAAAAAGTCGGAATCGAGTTTTTATTTTCAAGTGGCGATATAAACACCAACACCCTGTGAAGCGTACTCAGCTCTTTAATAAACTCAAGTCTTCAAGAATGAACATAGCATTCTATACATTCCAACTATTCGAACTCGCGTGGTTTGATAATTGTTCAAATGAGTGCTAATTTTCACGCTATCCACGATAAACGATCCATACCAGAAAGAAAATTAACCTAGCTCTCGTAACATCTCGTCCATAGCTGATCATCCTCAGTATATCTCCATACTATCACCGGAATCCCTCCTATACATATATGCACACACCCAATGCTCTCGAAAGTGCAATAAAACACTCAAGCGTCCCTTTTCATACAGATACACATATCTCCCTACATGCACACATACACGCCGATTTTTATACAACCATAAGTACAGCATCTGAGTATATCTCACAGAAAAAAATCATTCACGGGCGCATAAAGCATCCCTTCCGTGCTCGGGTAACTAATGGATGCCGTTAATATCGCACTGCTCGATTAATTGGGATTCCCGTCTTGTGATTTTTTTCTGGCTTAATCGCGAGCTGTTCTCCACAGTACGGCTGCTTCCCAAGATTCTTGAAATTGTCGTCTTTGAAGCTCTTGCTATGGCTTATCGAGACTTAGCGCCGTAAAGAGTCGGCTTGTGGAAAATTTTTTCTCATATTATGGAGAACGTTTTCTAACGCTTACGCGAAGCTCATCCTATGCCCTAACGACTTCATTTTACACTCATAAAAGATACTTTTTTAAGTGTTGGAAATGCATTTCACATTCGTCTGCGATACGCTATTTTTCACGATAGAGTGTCCCATTCCCGATCGCATTATTCGATCGTAAAATACGGTTATCAAATTTTGCTGTACTTTTATTTTTTCCCTTCGCAGTAAGATTTGTTGTGCGTAGCTTTCATAGATATGGATACCTTCTTTTTGTTCTTGGAGTTCATTTGACCAAAAATGAAAAAATATGATGATAATAATGGTGGTAAATAAGCTTCCTAGAGTGACAAAAAAACAAATTCTAAGTCTTCTTATAACGTGGAAAACATTAATCGGGCTCAAAATCTTGACTCCAAATAATATCAAAGTA
This sequence comes from Eretmocerus hayati, assembly GCA_029851415.1. Classification (NCBI taxonomy): domain Eukaryota; kingdom Metazoa; phylum Arthropoda; class Insecta; order Hymenoptera; family Aphelinidae; genus Eretmocerus; species Eretmocerus hayati. The sequence continues at coordinate 153,101,954 of CM056743.1, read as the reverse complement.
CTTTATCATAAGAATTTGAACCGAGAAACCAGCCTATGAACAGAAAATATCTTGCATTGCTTTGATTAAATTGATTTTGATTTCTGGCAGCCTCATCGCATGTAATCTTGTTCTGACGATGTAAACATGATTATAGAGAGTAACAAAGTCGGAGTGTGGGCAAATTTTGGATAATTGCAGTGGACTGCATTCGGTATGAAATCTTATAGAGTTTGACATTCTTCCATGAAACTGGAACAGGAGTGAAATGATAATCTGTCAAGATAGAACATATGAATAAAAACTAGGAAAGTATTCTTCGAGTCAAAATCGTACGGCGTTCATCTGACCGAAAGAAATTCCCCAGGTGGGTGAAATAGGAAAATCAAGAAAAATAACCTCATATTCTGCTCTCAAACATGAAATTGTTCTAACTCGATGTTAACTATTCATCTTTTCGTTCATGAATATAGCCATCAACGTGAGAAGAATCGGCTTATTGCCATACTAAAATTTTTTCAAAATAACTATTCAACATATTCAGGTATAATGCTATTCTTTTATGGTTAAGTGTTACATTCGTTTTGTTGGATAATCCTGCGATTTCTCATCGTTGTACACAGAAGGCCATACCAAGCATCTTGAAGATCAATCTAAAGATTCTTGATGAGAGAAGATGTCTGATATGTGTACAGAATACACGATTATTTGCAGACAAGTTGGATCTGGCACGACAACGCGCCAAGAATAATTTTTCTTCACCCGATAATACACGAGTATCAAGGTTTCGGATCAATCACAACCGGATGATACAATTCCATTATTTTTAGAGAAGCGTCGATCGACAGATTCATAAGACACCCGGATGGGCCATAAATTTTTCATAAGCTCAGAATCCTCGGATTACCACGACAAATTCCTAAAGAAAATTGTGATCAACCACCACCACCACCATCACTACCACTATCAACCTCATTTTGTACTCGGATAGTGTGAAATATAATTCAAATTACAATGGAATCAAGGAAAAGACGTACGATAGAATATTGAAAATCACAAAAGCTCAGACACCACGAAAATTAGAAAATAACATAACAGGTAAGTTGAAAAGACCATATACTTTTACACACACGTCGTGGATGTAGTTTCAGAATATCACGAATATGTGGGCTGTCCGTCCTGCTAGACACGGTCTCTACTTATGTTGGCATTCCTTGGTGTAGCTCTTCAGCATCAAGCAGAAGATGGGGCGCAGAAAATAAAAAAAAAAAAAAACAAAAAAAGTATGAAGAAGAGAGAAAACACCAAGGATGAGGAGGAGAAGTTCGTGCATGCAGAAGGTATTGGAAGGGAGAGTATCGGAAGAGAGTCGAATTGGCCGCAAGTTGTTATATACGAGAGAAAGATCAGCGTAATGCATGGCAAAATAATTGGGTAATCATTTTAGGGGCAAAAAATAACCCGATATATATCTAGACGCCTATATGAGAGGATGATCGACACGATCGATCAATCAATTCATTCGATTCTGCAAGTTATCATTTTTATTATCGTATCATTTTAATAGAGACGTTTAATTTTTTCTTCCCATATAAGTATGGCTATATACGAATACCTACTTATGCGTGTGGATTGGAGGTGAGAGGCGAATGAAAAAGCTCAAATAGTTTTAGTATCAAGTTTTTAGTGTATTATAGGTGTACGTAGAGTAGAAGCAAAGCAAGCGTTTGTGTAACACTTTTTACGACATGGAATCAAGACGCAAGAAAAGGTTTGAAAGATTTTTGAGTGGGGGCAACGTGAGAATTGTGATCGTTAGGCCAGATCATGGTGATTAACGCTCGGCTTCTGCTCTCGTATATAGTATATATCGAAACCAAGACTCTACAGAGCTCTCCTAATTTAATAATTTCACTTGTAAATGCTTTCATCCATGCGCGCCAGCTAGCTACCAGACCTGTCCTCTACTACTTTTGCTGCAAGATATTTTGCCGGAGGTGCATTCTTTGCGTAGCTCTGATGTGAGCTTGGGCGATATATTGCACACATGTTTTATAGTGTAAGATTGTACGGAAAGCGCGAGGGGCGCAAAAAAGTTCGCTGTGGCAACAACGAGATCTTGGTCGTAATATGTGAGTCAGATAGAAAATTTTGCTTGCGGCTATTTTTATAATGATCAATATTTTTGATTAAATCATGTGTTCGTGTTTCTTTCTTGTAGAGAGAGATATTGTTGATTCTTGAAGATGCATCAGTCACTGAGATCTTACCATTCTTGTACATCTGATTCCCATCAGGATGAAACGATTTTCTCTAGCTTTGTGGATACAAAAAGTGTCGCATCTGGTGAGTGCAATCAGCTCATTCACCCAAGACCCGTGTATCGATGTTGTTCTTTCCTACTCCAACTATCAGCATGAATGAAAATTTTGAATGCAGACTGGAGTAGTTTTGTCTCTATCACTATCACAAAATTGTTTAATGGAGTACTCTAGGTGAGAAAATACTATGAAGAAATGACTAATGGGAAGAAATTGATCTAGAATCCATATGCAAACTGATCCTATCGTTCTTATTTATAATAATAAGACACTCAGAGAAAGGATCAACTTACCACAAGACTGAGCTAGTAGAACTTAGCTTAAATCGCTCGCTGGATAATTCAAATGGTACCCGTTCAGCTTCTCATATCACAACTCTGTGATGATCACAAGAGAGATCAATCACAAGAATTCCGAATTCATGGCCCTAAAATCTAAAGGAAAGTCATCGGTCTTATGTACGAATAGTGATTCCTTGGAATTTTTTTCTTCGGACTCTCCATACAATCTTGATAATCCCTTGACTTCCCAGATTCCAAGGAATACTCACAGTGATACTCGTCATCAAGTACACAGGGTAGTACTCATGATCAAGTACGTAAGGTGATACTCGTGATACAGTATTCAACGTGATACTTGGGCCCTAGTGCTCGAGGTGACTCTCGTAACCCTACAACCCAGATGGTACTCGTGATCGTGTGCTTGAGGTATTATTAGTGATCCAATATTCGAGATGAAGCTCGTATTTCAGTATTCAATGTGATACTCGTAACCCTGTTTTCGACGTAACACTCGTGATTCTCTACTCAAGGTGACATTTGTGATACAGTACTCAAGGTAACACTTGTGATCGAGTAGTCGAGGTGACACTAATGATTCAATACTTGGGTTAACACTTGTCATCCAGTACTCGAGTTTACTTTCGTAATCCAGTAGTCGAGGGGACACTAATGTTTCAGTACTCGGGTTAACACTCGTGATCTAGTACTCGAGGTGACTCTCGTGATCTAGTACTCGAGGTGACACTCGTGATCCAGTACTCGAGGTGACACTCGTGATCCAGTACTCGAGGTAACACTCTTGATCCAGTACTCGAGGTGACACCCGTGATCCAGTCCTCGAGGCAACACTCGTGATCCAGTTTCGAGTTGATACTCGAGATCCAATACTCGGGGTGACACTTGTGATCCAGTAGTCGAGGAGACACTAATGATTCAGTACACGGGTTAACACTCGTGATTCAGTACTCGAGTTGACTCTCGTGATCCAATTCTCGAGGTAACACTCGTGATCTATTACTCGAGGTAAAACTCATGATCCAGTTCTCGAGGTGACACTCGTGATCCAGTACTCGAGGTGACACCCGTGATCCAGTACTCGAGGTGACACTCGTGATCCAGTACTCGAGGTAACACTTGTGATCTAGTACTCGGGGTGACACTCGAGATACAGCACTTGAGATCATACCCATTCGCAATGACTCAAATTGATACTCGAAATCCAGCACTCGATGTGATATTCACGAACAAGTACTTAAAGTGACATTTGTGATCCAGTGCGAGGATGACACCCGTGATCTATTGGTACTGCAAGTGATATCAATAATCCAGTAAAAATATAGCATTCGCAGACAAATAGTCAAAGTGACATCCGTGATTTGGTTGTCAAGGTGACTTGTTGATCCAAAAATGAAGGTGACTCTCGTATTAGAGTATTTAGAGTGGTCCCCGTGAGCCATTAGAAACTCGTGTACCATATCGAGTTAGGGATCACGAGGATCACGTCAAATATTGGACCACGATCATCAACTCGAGCACTGAATAGTGAGCGTCACCTTGATCGCTGGATTAGTGGATCACGAATATCACCTCGAGTACTTATCGCAAGTATTAACCTCGAGTACTGAATCACAAGTATCACTCTGAGTACCCGACTCTCAGGGTATCTCATAGACTTCTATACAGGGCCTGACGTGAACAATTCCCAAAAACCATTTCTTGGACGTAGGATTCTCATGAAAATTTTAGGGTTAACAGTCCCAAATCCTTAGAAGAAACATAACTGTCCGGATCTTCAAATTCTAATGTAATCCAGTCAAACGGATGCGATTTTCGGACTCAGCAAGAGATTTCTCCCAGGGTCAATCAGGTCTGTCTCCTGGTTAATGACTCTTGCTCAGAAATATGAGCCAGTGTAATGGTGAGCAAGTGACGGTGCTCAAAGGTCGATCTAGTAGTTCATCATTGGATTACACAGTGACGTCTCGGCAACTGATAGTTGCCTCAATTGAACTGGTATATTATCACTAGATTCAACAGTCATGTTGCAAATTCCACAAAGGGTCATAGATCAGTACTTGGAATGTCATTTTTACAGTACCCAGAAAGCTGGTGCTCGAGATTTTAGACATTCATAAATTTGAGATCCGTGATTCTGGGTATTTGAGGTCTTGAAATCCGGGATGTAAGATATCCAGAAAATTGCAATGCGGCAGATCTCCATTCCAAATTTGTCATCATTCTAGCTTTTTCGAAACAATGAAGTGAGCTCCTCTATAATCCTTCACATTTTGCATAGATTGCTTTTTTCCATCTCACCTCCATCCCAGAACTTCCAATATAACCTCTTAAATCGTGCCTACCATATAAGAGCTCAACAATAATTCAAGATCTCACAGTATACCATCCTCCCCTCAAACTTAACCTTTTCTTCTCTCAGAAGCAAAGGGCCTCCTATATTTTTCGCTAAGACTCATACCGAGAGGAACGTAACAGTACAAAGCTCTGAAACCTCACCTGTCGACAAAGCTAATCTAATGCAACAGCGCAGCGTTTGCAAACATACAACACAACAACCTCGTATAAGCAAGACTATATATACTGCTACAGAAGCAACAGAAGCAAAAGAGTCAACATCACCAACCAACCAGTCGTCGCGTGCGGACAGGTGCAGTATCATAGTACCAGAGCAAAACTTCTTTCATGCACATCCTTCCTCGTTGTATTAGGTACGTGCAGCTTCACGAGATTTCGTGTGGCCAAGCAATGAACAGTAGCATCAGCTTTGTATCGTCGTGGCGCTAAAATATATAAGACATGCAAGTGAAGCTGAGAGATGCTCGTTATTGTAGACGAGGTATAGACTCTTTCGATCCAGGAAGAAGTCTCTAAGAATTGCGCAAGCTTATAGAACGAGACTTTCCTTTGAGTATAAGTTAGTAAGTAGTAGCAGCTCATGAGAGAGGAAGCTTGTTCTACTGTTCATAGACTTTTTGTTTGAAAATATCGAGAGTTTGATCTACTGTATACGTGCATGTATGCTTGAGAAAATTGAGTTTACGTTCAGATTTTCAGGTAATTTTGATTGCTTTGGAGCGTGATAATGCTAACAAAGGTTCGTTTATTTGATTTTTGTCTCGACTACTTTGTTTTTTAGTGGAACTTTATCCAGTATGGAGGATGTAATAACTTATTGTTAGTTTCAAACATGTGAACTGTGAAAGATATCATCGTCTTAGAATTAGTACGACGCACAGGGTAATTATTTTCATAATGATTTTTAATTTCGATGCACGATTAATCATAAATGACTTGATCCATTCACAATCTCGTCTCGTATCAAAAAAATTCATAGAAGTCCAAAAACTGGTAATTACATTTTCACCATGCCTATGGAAGAAAATTAGAAATGCTCAGAAAATACATAGCTATGTTGATGTGAGTACCAATGAGAGATCAAAAGTAGAAATGAGAAAAGTGAGGAAGAATAATTTCTTTCGGACTCTCAAATGAACTCAGGTGAGTACCAATAACTTTGGTCCACTTCAATATTTTCCAACGTACTGTAACTCATTCTAAAGCTTATTCCAAAGACCTTTGAAATGTCTGATCCCAACAAATTCAGATTGAGTGATCTCAATTCTTGCTGGAGGTGATACTTCGCGAGTTTGCGAGGAAGTGTGCCCAATATACCCCTATTGAGCCATTTTTTTCGATAACTCTGGTCTACTTGAACACTTTTCAATTTACCGTAGATTATTTTGAATCTATTTATAGGTCCTTCAAAATGAACTGAAGTGAGTCCAATTTTGATCAACTGGAGTCGAGCTGTCCTGAATTGCCCCCTCCCCAAAACCATGTAAATCAGCGGTGAAATGCATAAAATCGTTTTCGTCCCTTTTTATGACCGTGGAACCACATTTGGAGCTATTCGTCGGTCCAAAACACTTTAAGTCTGACTGATTCAACTTGACAAACACTTTCTGAGTGGTTAGAGGAGTTGCACTGCATTTCCTTCCGAGATAATTACACGAGGGCATGTTGGGTATGCCGCCTCGTTTTCACCTTGCTCGCGTATTTTGCCCATGAAATTGCTCCAGATTCGAGTTTCGACACTTCTAACAGGGGACCCCAAAGGTTTTGAGACGAAAAAATGGAATACATTAAAGTACGTTGAGATTGGTTGAATTAAAAATGCAGTGATTTTACTGAGTGCGATTTCTTGAGTGTGCAAATACGGAAAATGCAAAAACTCACTCTATACTTTCCGGGAGACGCAGAAATCACTCGGGGTCGGTCCAAATGATTGATTTTTCCATATCTTAACATGACAAACGTTAAAAAAAAGTTTCATGAAGGTCAACGAGTGCCCAGTTCTGAGATCACCGTGTAGGGTACACCCATCTTATTTGCCATTTTTCAACCATAAGAACATAGTTTAACGAGAGGAAAAATGTGATGTCAGGGGGCAATTAACCAGTGAACCAATCAATGAAGAATCGTGATAAGATGCTGTTCTACGTAACCAGACATGATGTAGTTTGTAAGCATGTGATCATCGAAAAAATTTTCCGATCAACCCCGTCAATTTTCTAAACATATTTGAGTTCTAAATAAAATCAGAACAGACTATCACGGAGTTTGGAGGAAGTTAATCAATATAAACATTCAAAATATACCGAATATTATGATCAATTCGGGAATTTATGCGCCCTGAATCATGATTATGGTTTATGTGAGACTGTCTCTAAGGGTTACGAAGGAATTCATCAGGAATGTTTCATCCTGTGCCAAAATTTTCTGATTCAAGTTGTTGGGATCCATGGAAAAGTAGGTTCTCAACAAAGTCTAAAGGTGATCCCAAAAGAAATTCTGGATTCGTGACTGATTAAAAAGTTAGAAAGTAACGAGGAGAGGTAATAAACGACAATCCCATGAACCAAAGATAATCAAAATCAATTCCATGAGCCCACGTCTTCTTCAGAACTTCTTGACTGACCCGGTACGGTTGTACAAAAGATGTAGGCCACACGGTAACTTTTTCAGAACTCGATTACGCATTATTCAATCGATGAATGACGATATCTTGCTCAAATCTTCATATATAATAATGAAGGTCTATCTATCACCAATCGAATTGAATTTGCCTCACGTAGATATACAATCGAAAGGTTTCCATCTCCTCCTCCTCACGAACTAATATCATTTATGATTTGTGATGCGAGCGCATCTCTTTGCTGATAAATATTACTCTCTCGATCAATGAAGAGGAAAACGAAGCCGCGCAAGCATATATATTGCCGTCTATATTTCACGATTTGATACTTGGTACATTACTGTAGCTTCTGATGCGGCTGCAAGAAAAGAAAAAGAGAATATATACATATATATATATATATGTAATGTGCAAGTGATGCATGCAATCGAATGAGTCTTGAACTTTTAAGAACGCGATCGAGTGATTAATGCGGAGAAAGGAAGAAGAAGGACCGGGAGTTCCGCCTTTTTCCTCTAACCGAACGCGCGATCTTATGCGACCTCTAATTAACTCCGGATGAGAGGATTGTCCATAATGAAGCTGTTATTCTTTTTTTGCTTCAAGATCCGCATGTATCCTGTCTCTTTTTAATCGAAGCTGTCCTATGATCTACTCGATATCTCTTTGTCTGATATCATTTTTAGTGACTAGTGCTTTCGACATATGATTCATCAATTTGCCTCTCGAAGTTGTAGAAATGATGATTTTCATTCTTCTACATCGTACACTTATGTTTCGGATCATGTTACTCATTATCTCTAGCTGATAATCCATGCATAAGCATCACTAACTGACTGATCTCTTACAGGTATGTGGCATTTTTAATTATTTGAGCTTGAGAATTGAATTCTTGACGAGGAAAAATATTATCAGGACAGCAATCGAACCGATGAGAATTTAGAATATTTTCATTACTCAAATTATCCTACACCATTCAAGCTTTGATTAAAAATCCTCTCCAAAAAAGTATGCAAGAGACATACATTTGGGATATTGATTTCATATTGAAATTGGGGCTATTGACAAATTACGAACGTAAAATTGGCTGATTTTAGGCACAACTGCCCTCTAGCAAGGTTTTTTAATGGGAAATTACCAAATTGAACATCTTGGAACTTGACAAAGTCAGATTTCCCCTTCAACACCTGAAATCTTTTACGTAATCTATGGATATGTCCTAAAAACTATCTCAAGATAGTATTCTTTGATGAGATCAAGAAAATATTCCGAAAGATCCGCGAGTTACCTCTATTTTACGAGATTACTCAAGTGCAAATACAGTAGACATTCAAAAAATCACAATTCACATCAAGGCTGCAAGAATCTTTTTCAAATTTCTGCAGTATCTTACTGTTGCAAATTTTTGCTGATCAAGTAAGTCACTATCATTTGATCAGGAATTCTGACCGGGCCTGTGTGACACACAGTCGGTACTTCTCCAGTACTTCGTTAGTACTATTGGTAGTTTTGAGACTCTTTGTTGCATCACTGATACAGATAATTAAGCGGTATACTTGCGGTTTACCGGACCAGTAGTTCTGCCCGTACTTGTACGATATATCACTGGTACTTCCGTGGTACTTCGTCAGCACTATGACTGATTCTGCGACTTTGTTTCGAGTTCTCGCAAGAATAATTCGACATAAAAATTTGCGGGTCTCCTCTATTCGATTGATCCCGCTCCTCATATCTAATAAATTGTCGAAAGCACAAGAAAAATGTGGATTCTTTACTACATGCTTGATCGTAAATAGCATCTGATCGATTTTGAAGTCAATCTCACCCGATGTCTTCAATTTACTCTGGCAAAGTTATAGGTTATGGGTTTTGTGTGACATAATGATAATGAATAATCAGTAGGAATAGGATTCTGTGCTACTCACAGTTGCCCCAAAGTTTGAGTTCCCATAAAAATCGAAAATGAAGCCAGGTAGCTGTACCCAACTTGTCGCCATATGCTGATCTCAGAAATAAGCACTTGTTGATCTTCCTCCAAATTTTTTAAGGTAGTTGTACACTAAAGCTGAAAATACAGTGAAATCTCCGGTCGCACCGACACCTCTGGTTGCATCAAAACTGTCTGCTATCCGGAGGTGTCCGCTAATCAGAGGTTCAAAAATATGATTATACTTTTGCTGGTCGCAAAAAATTGTCCGTTATTGGGAGGTGTCCGCTAACAGGAGGTATCCGTTGAGGGAGATTCCACTGTATACCAGAAAATCGCCAAAGTTGGGGAGGATTTGGTTCAAGTGTCCATAAACACCTGTGCAAAATGTCAGAATGATTGACCGTTCTGTTCCGGAGTAGGAGCCATCAAAAACCCGTCACTTTTAACATTGAGTTTCTATGGGAGTCGACGATCCCGCATGAGCGCCATGCTAAGAGTGACGAATTTTGATGATTACCACTCTGAAACAAAACGGTCAATCATTTTGAAATCTTGCACAGGTGTTCATTAACACTTGAACTGAATCTTCACCAACTTTGGTGACATTCTGGTATATTTCCCATAATACATTTTCTCTGTTGGAGCATGAGAGATAAGTGGTTTGGATCGACCCTGAATTATTGCTGCGTTGTCCAGAGAATTTTGAAACGATTTGCCCATTTTTGGTACCTGTACCAACTAAAAATCACCAAAAAAATTGTGTTTAGTGTAACCGGTGCCAAATTTTTAGAGTCAGACCAATCTCAACGCGCCTTGATGCATCTGATTTCTCGTCTCAAGATCTTCGAAATCCGCTCTTCAGAGTTACAAAACCCTGATCTGAAGCTCATCTATGTGCAAAACACGGATATCAATTGTTAAACGAGAATTCCAACGACAGAGTACCCAACACGCCCCCATATAGTTATCTCGAAAAGGCATATAGTTACGACTTTTTCACCACATAGGTTGCATTTTTCACGTCAAAATGGGTTGAAAATAGTATCTTGGGCCGATGAAAAGACTTTTAATGTGGCTGCACAGGAATGTAAATGGATAAGAGCAATTCTATGCACTTTATCGCCGACTTACATTGTTTCAAATGATGGAGCAACAACTTGGGTACACACTTTTGTAAACTTTCGAAGAATTTCTTCTCAAGCATATTGAGATAGCTCAGCTCCTGTTGGTCAAAACTAGACGCACTCCAGATCATTATGTAGGGATTGAGACAACTTTTAAAATATCATAAGTGATTTTGGTAGATTTTTTCGTCCTTGATGGTTGATATACAGGGTTGAATATTTGGTCTCGTCGATCTTGAAGGACGTTTTTTTTTCTTTTTTTACTTTTTTTTCCTTTTTTTTTTTTTTCTTTAAATCAAAGCTATTGTCAATGCGTGATGCAGGCGGTTTAATACATTTCTTCAGCTCTTTATATAAAACGGAAGCAAGAAAATGAGTAGGGCTATTGACTGTAGAAATTATTGGTCTGAGTGGAACATTTTCTTTATGAATCAAGATCGACGAGACCAAATATTCCACCCTATAAACTTTTAAAATAAGTGTAGATACGTTGGAGAATATTGAAGTAGGCTAAAGCTGTCGACAGAATGGTTCAATAGGTTCGCAAGTTGGGTACACTTACCTCTTTTTGGAATTAGCTGTTTTCTAAGTTTGAGTACAATTATTTGTAATCATATCTGCCAAGCCTCGTGCCAAGCTACCGGGAGATACTCTCACTTCCTCCAACATCGAATTTCCGCTAAATTTCAAAGGAAAGGAATGATAGATCATGATTCTGGTCTATAAAAGTTGGGCCAGCATTGAAAAAAAATTCCAATGAAGAAATACCTTGACTTTGCCAAACTGCGGTGTATTTGTCGCAAGAATAACATTGTTCCATAAAACAAGTCGAAAGATGTCCAAATAAGTTGAGAAGTCACGCGCATATCATGTCACTGTACATCCGCAGAAGGAAAAGTGCGAAACGACAAAATGAATTTCAATAGATGGCAAACAATGCCAACTCTATCTTTGAGAATCGACAAAATGAAGCGAAACAAAGGCAAAGAGGACAAGTCAAGGAACAAGTAGGATGCGCGCGAGTACTCATACTCACACAGATCGCATTCGCTCGGTGACCCGAAAATACTCGACAAAGATTTTGGCATTGAAAGAAAGAATCATGTATGGGTCTTATATTGTATCCTACCAGCACACAAGATGAGAAAAAAAAAGATTCGTCACCAAAACTGCGGACGTTCACAAGAGCTCATTTCTCATGCAAGAAACAAGTGCTGACACATCACGCGTTTGCCGATCAGTAAAAAAAAAAAGAAGATCCATAATATAATACCATCACTACCAACAAGGCAGCTCACGAAACACGAACACGCCTTCGATCAAGAGAAAATTTACATTTGAACGCATGCATCACTGCGATTCCAGCTCCCGCGCTTCTGTCACCGAATACATCATTGACTGGATAAGCGAATAAGACAGCTCCACGACGATAGAAGAAAAAAGAAGAGAATTGAATCTCATCGAATACGGATTCTTGATTCCGGACTGGTCATATGGGTGTATATATATCGAGGAAATAGAGACAGGAACGAGAATCAATGCACCAGAGTTTGTACTGATCGAACTGCTGAATATAAATGTATGCGATTGTACCTTTTGTTTCTTATGCAGTATCTAGAAGTGTATGGACCTATGAGAAAGGACACGAAATCGATGTCACACAGGCAAACGGGATCCTGATGTCTATGCATCTTTGTCGAACATGTCATTTAGGATGGTCTCGCTCTTGCAATAGACACGCCACAGAATGAATTTGAGAAATGCTTAAGATTTGTGAGATCAAGTGTTGAATTTGTGAATTTTTTCGGAGAATGTCCTGTGGATCTTGAATCTATTGATGTGCCTGTGAACTTATCCGATATGTGAGTGTTCAGAGATAGACTAGATAGCCTCAATTCAGTTTGATTAATACGTAACCTAAAATTCTGTCACATCTGGGACAAAGTGTGATGAATTTTGATGCACTTAGGGGAAATATTGAATTGGTCCTCAAAGATAGTTCAGTATACCCAAAGATAATCAGTTTAGGAGTTCGTTGACGAATAACCTTCGACATCGATCAGACTCTTTCATGCGTGAGATTTATTTCTTGATTTTGGGAGATTTCATTCGAGTTCCATCAAAATTTTTTGAAATGACATTCGGATTAGCCTGACAGATTTATACAGATACTTCAAGAAATGTATTTTCGTTATTCAATATTTTTGAAAGTCATTCATCCATTGGTTCACTCAATGATTGAAACAAGATTGCATGAATCTTCATTTTTCATCTTTACATCGCACAATGCCTTGGTAAGTTGGAAAAGGTTATGCCAAAAAAAAATCGGCTAATCATAGTTCAACGAATACTTGACTTAACTCCAGACTATTTCCCGAAATTGTGTGTGAATTGATTCTATCGATCGCCTCATGGTCAGCTGAAGCTAGATTAATTCTTCACGACTAAACGATGTAAGAATTTGACAATCTTGAACACCGATGAAATGACATGAATCTCAGCCCCATCACTAACTCGATTCGTTATGCAATGTGCATAAAATTAGGAAGTCGCTGAAATACTTTGTTATGCTCCAATATTTTCAGAAGGCTCATCTATCAAACGGCCAAAAGATCTGACTGAGACAATTGGGTAGTTTCAGCACACCAGGTTGACGGTAATACTGAGAGTCAATTTATACAAAATTGTGAAGAATATATTTCTTAATAAGTTGGTAGTCACCTGAACATTTTTTTAGTGAGAAGCAATAGTCGATTCCTCCCTGCAATAGCCTGTGCTTTCTACTGACACAATATGCAAATCAACTGTGCAAATAAGGATTTGATCAAGGTTGAGTATTTCTTCCTCATGATAACCAAATCTCGGCTGAATAAATAGCGACGAAGATAAAATTGATCATTTATTACCAGGATGCATGCACGTAACTCTCACTTAGATTCAAAATCTCCTCAGAATCAATATCAGGATCTTGGTTGAAGATGACATTAGTAAAACATAGACATCTCCAAATTTTTTGGTTCATTCAATTGTTGAGTAGTGTACAATGGAGGGTTCATTGCCAAAAGAATCACATTGTCACCCGAGCATCACATTTTGCGTCTGCAGATACAACGTGAGCAAAAAATGAATTCGTTTCTTCAGAAACATAGAGCAAACACTGAAGTGTCCGAAGGGTTACTTGGTCACTTTTTCCGCCTTGTATTTGGAAAATTCTCACCACCATAGACAGTTTCTGGGATGAATCATATACTGGAATTAATTCATGGCTAGAGTCTCCAAATTCATGGAAACCCAAAATCTTTTCTAGGGAAGACGTTAGCTTCAATGCCATCGTTGATGAATTTTTGAGGACCTCTCATGATATGGCTTTCACATCCATGATGGAGTCTGCAAAACTGCCAAATTTCACGGATCCTTTTGGAATGGTAATATACCAGACTTTCCTATCCATTTCAGTTCTGCTGGACACCTTAGAAAAAATCTTACTCCTTGTCACATTGTAATGATCAATTGTCCATCTCATGACAATTTTGATGATTCGAAAACTCATTAGTTTGTTTAGTGTTTTGGGATTCCAGCCATAATGACGATCAACCTCATCGATGGATCACTCACTGGAATCTCTAATATCTCAAGAGCTGGTGAATTCATCTCGAAATCTTTCCTGGCTGGGAGAATTTCAGGACCCATTTCCATATCCGAAATGGTAGTCAAATTCACTTATCTCGCAAGTGCACCTGGAATCAAAGATGAGGGACAACTGGTATTAAAGTTACACAATGTGACAGCCAATTTGGGTATCGATTTCAGTTTTCCTGAGTCTAAACTTGAAAATGGCAAACTTCGAAATATTACATACACGTAAGTAATTCACAAGTACTAAAAACTGTGAGCTATCGACTGCTTTGCCATATTTCTTCTTATATGTAAATGTGTATATGACGATTGATGAGTGAAGAAGAGAATATTTTCCCCATTGTTTTGACCCAATCCAGATTCTAAAAATAACTTAAATTTTTCTAACAGGGATGCTGACGTGACAATGACTAGTAATACTCCTCCCAGTCGAATCCCACAATTATTCATAGATATCATTATCATACCGTATTACCAGACAAAAGTATTGGGTATGATTAACGATGTTGCATCAAAAATGACACAAATTGCTGCAATAAAATTCAATAGTGAATTTTTTAGACCACCTACTCAGACATTTGAAGTATCCAATAAACAATCGGGAGGGCTTGCTCAGATATCTGAACTCACTGGTTAAGGAGATACTTCACATCGCACAACTGATGGTAACTGAAGGAATTAGATTCGATGAAGAGACACATCAATTGACGGGGTGCGTGGAAGAAGGGCGTAATTACAAAAGAGTCATTTTGAGAGAATCGATAAAAACTTAACCAAAATCGTCAGAGGCATGATTAAGTGGAACAACCTGGCTTATTTTAGAGAGGATGGCATCCTCGAAATATCAGTGCAAGCCTAGTATAATAACAGTCGGAGCCATGGATTTTACAGCCATTTAAAGAAATGTAGTTACGCACTTTTTCCGAATCATGGTCGAATTTTTGATGCACTTGCCGTATAAAAAGCTGCATCAGATCCCGAAATTGAATCCAATCACTCTTAATGTCCACGAGCATGCTTATGGGTACCTACTGAGACTTATTTTATAGCGGTAAAGTTGATCGACCCATGCTTAGGAGCTCTCACTCGCGAGAAGCTCAATATGAATACCCGAAAGTATAAAAAGTCTTGAGTCACTATATTTATGGTTAGGAACTCATTTTGGAGGTAGGAGAACATGTTCTGATAGCTCAAACCTACAAAGATGAGTTTCCGTGCCAAGGGGAATTTTTTTAAATGTTTCCATATGTATTATTACGCCCTTTTTCCGAATCGCGCCAAACTTACGCCCTTTTGATTTTGGCCAATTCAGAATTTGAAAATGTTAGTTGAGCCCTCTCTTCATACTTTCGGAAAGTGATCGGAAAAGTTGAGATGGCGTAATGGCGTTTACGCCCTTTTGAATTTTTTTCGGCAAGTACGCCCTTGTTCCATGTTCCCGAGGATAGATCGAAGTAGTTACGCCCTCTTGAAATGTACTGACACCTCTTTTGGGGGTTGGTAGTGGAGTACATCGCAGTGAACTTTCAAAAGTTCTCGAGTGATTTTTTCCATTCTCAAAGTATTGAAAAAAAAATCTTCCCCACAGTTTTCGCACCCGTGCTACCATATTCTGCTTATTTAAAGTGCTTTGACATATTTCGATTTTACAAAAAGCATTCGAGAAGTGACTCAAAAACCTATCGACTCAGTTTTGGTGAAATCAATTACGTCTTTCCTCAAGACCCATAGCCTATAATAAGTACTAAAAAATTCACAAATTTGCGTATACTTTTCTTTACGTAAAACTTCATATTTTATATTCTTTTTCTCCGATCTGTATGATGGTGAACCACCTATCATGAGACAGATGATCGAATAATCGGGGGACAGGTACTTGCGATCGTTGTTCGTTGATTTTTCACGACAAATCGTGCGGCGTTTGATTCGAGAGTGAACACTAGTCTGGATAATTTTATTGACGAAGTGCCGAACGGATTACGGGTCCACTGAGTACTGTCGAGAAGCAAATAGCAATATGATTTTGCATAGGTGAAAAATGATGAGTTTGGTTACTTTTGAGGATCTGAATACTTCCCGCCCATAGAGTATCCCTTAAATCTATAATTTTGAGCCTCTAATATTGATGACTTTGAGTGGTTTGATTCATATAGGCTGAAAGACAGTCAAACTCGTATGAAGAGATGAAAATTTGGAAAGATGGTGTAACTCACGTAATATTTTGAACACAAGGGCATAGAAGCGTTTACGCCCTTTTGTCAAATCGCAGGAAGGGCATGTCGTTTACGACCGTTCCTAGATCACGAGGTTCATAAACATTTTCTTCAAAACGAGTTTCATGGGTGGTTAGAACGTTAGAACACCCCTCCGAGGGCTCAAAAAGTGAAAGGGCGGAAGATGGGCCTGACCGTCATTACGCCCTTCTTTCACGTAGCCCCTCAATAGCATCATTATGATTCAAATCGAATTTCTCTTATCTGCAGCATACTGAATGGGACGACAGACAACACCTGTAGAAAATAGACAAATATTCTTGTAAATTCTTTGCGAAAAATGTACAAATCGTCAAAGTTCATGGGTGGACCACTGTCATTTGAAAAAAGCTTGGATTCTGGAAATTTTTTGATTGAAAGATGGTATTTACAGATGATAGAGTTCTATTGGAAAATAGAAAGATACGATTCGGCTCTTTCGACTTATGTTACCATGGATTGATGATTCTTTTAAGAGATGTAAAATATATAATACAATACACCAACCAAAATTTACAGAGAGATAGTTCACGTGATTTCTTCCATCTGTCAACAATATCGCGAGGAGGGAACTAGGGATCGATGAAGTGATGAAAGGATGAAAAATTGGAGCTACATACTTTTGATATTCTTTAAGAATATTCTTACTTCTTCTATCTGAATAGGTCCATCAGGATGTATCATAGCAGATACGATTTTGACTTTCTCTGTATGGCAATAATTTTCATCAGATGTGTGACAAAAACTTAACCGAGCAGAACAGCCGATAATTCGATTCGCCAAGTTGGATCACTTTATCGAGTGGAACGAGTAGTATAGTTGCAAAGCTTATAACGAGGCCTCTCCTCAGCGATTATCAGCTTTTCACATTATACAAGAAATCCCTCCGTGGTATTTAATGACCGGCTCTATTATCAAGATATTCAAGCCGATACCTATGAAGAAAATCCGGTAATTCAAGATGCGATTCCTACCCAACGCGTGTGTGTGTTTGTGTGTGTGCGTGTGTTTACGCACGACACATTACTCTGACTCTCTCATGGTTGCACACAGCTATATTTGTATGTGTGCTATCAGTCCCTGAGGGAATTTTTGTGTGAAAATACTCGTACGGTAGCAGCTTGGAGACGTGCCAATATAGGTATAGGTTTCCCTACACGTGTAGTATCGTACGTGTATATAAAGGCGTCTCTGATGCAACTTGGCAAATGGATAAAATGTTAACGCTACCGAGAAAACGTGAAATGGCAAATCCGGTGCACTTATACAGATACGCAACTTAATTAAGTCATTTTGCTCATACAAAATCTCGCAAAGAGAGTAAAGTCCCTCGATACTTACGCGGCGCCATTCGGCTACCGGTCAGCTATATAGAGAATATATATACACGTCATGTACTTGTAAGATGACAGCTTTTCTGAGGAGAGCTGCAACATCTTAGTGACACTGTTGATCGAGTGTCTTTTACTCTAATTGAGAAATTGCGTGTATATTAGCCGTAATTCATTCTAATTAGCACCATGAATGGATATTTTCATCGTTAATTATGCGCTATTAAATTAAACGATTTTCGCTCAATTTCTTGTCGATTCAGTTAGTAATTTGAATTCATTGATACTCTAATTGTAATAAGATTCAATTCACTATCCATCATGTTATAATCTTGTAAGAGTTTGGAGTTATCTGTCATGCAGCAGCTCTCTTATTGCAACACATACAATGTGACCATAATATTTTGGTCAAAACATACACGTGAAGGATAGAAAGCTCTGCTGAAAATAATCCCGTGGGACCCCATCGTATCCCTTGGGACTTCGTGGAACCTGGCCCTGAAAAAATTTTTAATCTTGACACTTAGGAATTTAGCATACAAGACGTGCATCATACAAATTTTGACCATCTTATTCCAAAAATGGTTGAATTTGGTCGATTATGGTCAAAATTTGTATGCTACATATCTCCAATGCCAAATTTCTCTAAAAAAAAAAACAAGATTAGAAATTTACCGAGGTTAAGGTCCCACGAAGTCCCACGGAAACTGGTTCCGTGGGATTCCATAGGTTCCTACGAGATTATTTTCAGCAAGAAGCATGTGTGTAACTTTAAAACTGTGTTCAAAATATCGCAGTCAGATGTTGTGTACCCACTCTTGAATTTGACCAGGAATACCCAATGCAACCCTCAAATGAGATTATTCAGTGTAGACATCACATGAAAACGTGACCAGGACGTAAAAATATTGAATGCCATTTAGCGTCACTTCAGGCCGTCATCGAAAAAAATTCATACGATTGATTCCATTCTCAATGTGACGCTCAGTGAGTTCATTATGGAAACTCAACATGGTAACAGCACTATTCATTGACCACCACTAAGATTGTAAAAGTTACGCGACGTTATTTGATTATCATGGTTCAATGTGATGTTCTTGTTTCATGAAAAGTTTTTGTCGTATTCAGACTACCTTCCAAGACCGATAGATTGATTAATTGGTCAGTGATAATTTCATTCAGGATAAAGAGTAGGTCTCCATTCGCCCGGTGTGAATCAAATGTAAGGCTGGATAAGTAGGTTATACATCAGATGAATGAGATATTCGATGGTGAATGAACAACAGTGATATACCATGGCAGATTTTCGTCGACCAATATCACTTCTCCCGAAGAGAACTCTCAATTTGAACGCAATAAGCATATATTGCTCCATGTTACAAAGGTTTCTGAAGAATATTGGCTAGATATGGTGGAATAGGGACTAGACCTTGTTGTGAAGAACGTTTGAAGCAATCATCCTGGCTAGAGTCTAGCTAGTGCTTAAACAACAACTTCTTAAGGTTTTCCAATCTCACACTAAAATCCAAGTACGGAGGCTTTTTCAGGAGGATGAAGCGCGGATTGTCAGCGATTGGCCCAAACATTTAGTACGCGGAGCATTTGGAAGAGACTTTGTTGTTCCTACTTGATTGAAGCAGAGCAGAAATCTCCTTTGCAATGGAAAAGTTTGTTCTCAAAAAATCTGACAAATATCACGTGATAATTTGCAAGCACGAGTGATCGTAGAAAAAACCCTGTGCACTTCCCGGCTGAGAACCAACCAAGGCTGATGGAGTAGAACTTATGCCCATCTTATGATAGGGCTGACGGGAAGTATATTACCACGAACAAATAAGGTGTATGCGTTCTGCAGGCGATGTAATTTAAGATTTTGTTCCATTCTCGAGCTAGTGAACTAAACTGACAAGGGAGACGCACGAAGTGCGGGTCACCAAAGCTCACCAAACTTTTTTCACTGTCTGGTACCACCTAGAACATGAAGAATCCAGAGTAGCTTTGTCAAATGGGCCCTCTGTCCGGACTTACAGCCTATGACATTAGCATTACCCATTAAGGCCCATTTTAAAAAGTGATATACCGTCAACTGGAGTAACTTTGGGACACTTTCGACTTTTTTCGTCATTGTTCTCCGTAAAGTTCGAGAAGATTACGATAAAAACCACCTCAGCCAGTGACCAATCGAAAGCTTGAGATCTTAGTTTTCGTTTGGCGTAAGCTAGAGCTCGATTCGAGGATTCTATTCAAAGATACGGTCGTAGAAGCAAAACACTTTTTACAAAACCTGGAGTGGGGTAACTTTGGGACAACCCAAGTTCAACCCATGTTACTTTTGTTCTGAAGTAGAGAATCGATCCTCTCTGGTCATAAATTGAAAGTCGAAGACGTTAGCTTTCAATCGCTTTTTGGAACGTCCCGATCGGATATTTCCACGCCGAGTATTGCTCATTTGAATTTAGTCAGCTATTTGGACTAATTTTCAATTTTTATACGAATTTCTGCCAAATCTCGGAATATTGGTTCGAATACCTGATTAACTTCAAATGAGCATTACTTGGCGTGGAAACATCCAATCGAGGCGTCCCAGAAAGCAATTGAAAGCTAACGTCTTCGACTTTCAATTTATGACCAGAGAGGATCGATTCTCTATTTCAGAACAAAAGTAACATGGGTTGAACTTGGAGTGTCCCAAAGTTACCCCACCCCAGGTTTTGTGAAAAGTGTTTTGCTTCTACGACCGTATCTTGGAATAGAATTCCCGAATCGAACTCTAGCTTACGTCAATCGAAAGCTAAGATCTCAAGCTTTTGATTGGTCACTGGCTGAGGTGGGTTTTATCGTAACCTTCCCGAGTTTCAGGAAAAAAAATGACAAAGAAAGTCAAAAGTGTCCCAAAGTTACCCCAGTTGACGGTATATAGATGTACTCACAATGCTAACATTTTTACTTGTAGCTCTTAAGAGGGAGCCCATTTGACGGAGTTACTCTGGATTCTTCATATTCTACTTGGTACGAGACTGTGAAAAAAGTTTGGTGAGATTTGGTAACCCGCAGTTCGTGGGTCTCCTTTGTGAGCCATAATCAAAGTATGGCAATACTAAGCTGTTTACGAGCTGTTGTCTGAGTGGACGAGCAGATTTTTTGGGCAGCAATCTCAGATAATGAATTGCTCCATGAACACGTTGGCTAATTTGCGCTAATCAATCGGCTTACCCCAATCAAGTTGAAAAGTAATGAGCATACCGAGGTTCTTGACACAACTCGAATGAGGAATTACCTCTCCCATGACTCGCACCCATGGATCTTGATCGAAATTCTACTCGAAAAAATAGAACTCACTTCCCAAAACTATTGCCGATGTCTTTGATGCATTGATTCTGAGTAAATTTACAGATACCTACTTGGCAAGTGCTTGAGCATCTCATGATATCGATACAATGTTGTCTAGGAGCTCATTTGGGGGCAATGTAGGTGGATGCCAGAGTCATCGGTACAGATATCCCATTACGTACAACTCAAAACTTTAGGAATGTCATTGATCAAAATCATGAAGAGCAGAAGCTAGCATGCTACTTTCGGGACCACTAGTCCTAAGTGGCAGCCAAGACTCGGGTTAGCACCGGTAGAGAGTGATATTGTACTGTTGTAACGGGACCGTCACATCAAAGTATGATGAGCTTATATCTTGGAAACTCTTTGTGAAATTGTCGGATTAAGCCCAAATACTATACAATTAATACGCATGAATAATCGTCCTCAAGAAGTGGACAATAGTGTGGTATGGAACGTAGAAATATTCTAGTGATCACGCTTGTGACATGTTGTCCCTACGGGTCTGTTCACAAATGTAGCGTACGGCTTATGCGCCGTTTACCAATTTTGAGCCGGCTTGTGTGTTTCTACATCGATCTGCTACAAGATTGCCTATAGTTTTTGGTGGCCAAACTAAAGTTTTAATTTGGATCAAATGGTAACGTGAGATATGCACAAGCCGGCTCACGGCTCATGCACTTCATTTGTGGACGCACACTATTGACTTCATCGTATCGTATCATGGACAGCTCAAATCATAATGTCATGGGAATTTCATGCAGAGGTTAAATTGACCACAGTCCTAAAATATCTGTTAGACGTATTGTTAACCCATAGTTACCGAGACCATGTAAAAACGGTTGACTATTTTGTTTTTTGATTTGATTCACTTCTTTGGAGGTTCTGATTAGGCGCAATGCACGCAGAATTTCATAATAGTAGATTATGAAATTATGCAACGAAGTGCATACGCATTTTTAAAGCCGCGGCGGATATAAAGCATTATAGGATGTCAGTTATCAGTCCCGTCAAATGAAGCATCTTAATGAGATTTTTTTCGAATTTTGATTGTATTTATGAATATTCTAGGGGTGCATCCTTGGTCGAAAGAGTGCCATCTACGCCACTGGAAACCCCGTAGACTCAATCTCGATTAGCTCGTCGATTAGAAACTCAGGAAACGTCGAATAGTGCCCGTACAGTAACGAGTCATTCTTAAACATTTGAAAATCCGGCCAAGCGATTTCCTGAAAGTGGTGTGGAAATTCGGAGACGCTAGATAGATCTCAATAATCATACAAAATAGTCAGATTTGGCCTAAAACAAGATGATGAAACCTGGCGGGACATGAAATATTGAAATGAATGTATGAAATTCAACATATTGCTAATGGGTTCTACAGGACCCACCTGGCGCTTATGGGAATGGTCAATCGAAGTGATTCCATATTGTGATGCTGTGACAGTATCAACATACGTTACCGTAACATATTTGTGTAGATGGTGGGGTTTACGTCTATGGAGAAAAGGCTACAGCTGGTAAATACGGTGTAAGTAGTTACACCATGTGATGTATATCGTTGTATTTTCGTAAATGGAAAAAAGTAGATGGATTGTTGTCATTTGGTACAAAGTATCTCCAACATTACTAGATCCTTCAAAGAGAATGCGAGTTGCCGGTCTAAATTTTTGGGTTGCCAACCACTCAAATCTTTAGTACCTTGAATAACTAAGTAATTTTCGAAAAAGTATTGAACAATTCAAAGGCTCAACTTCGACCTTCAAGTGTCAAAAATTCAGTACAAAACGCAGCCCATCATTCTCTACCTGTCTCCAGTAATTACCAAACCAAAAATTAGGTACCCCAAAGTAATAGTTATTCAAACTAGTCCATAGATCCTCATCAGTGTGGGGTATAGGGATGTACTATCTCGTAACACGCGTACTTCTGCGAAAAATGTATTTTTATCGGAAGAGGTGCAGAAAAAAAGAGACGAAACCATTTGCGAGGGTCTTTGCCAAAACGAAAAGATAGGAAGCTAGTTGGTAGTCAGTATTCGACGTTATAGACCTGCATCTCTTCTACAACCACTGGCATCCAGCGATCTCTTGGCAATCGAAAGTCGTCTCTCCTTCAGAACCTCAGCTCAGAGAGTGAGCACCCGTTCGTGGAATCCCTTTTCGTCCGTCTAATTAGACGGAGGCAAGATAATCGCGGCCATACGTTGTGAGGCCTTCCATCGCATATATATATATATATAAAGCTTGCATGGACTTTTCGTCCTGGCGGGCGCAAACTTGCACGGGGGCATTAATTAAGTTATTTTTACCGATCGCTCAGTGTAGAGGATTTCGAAGACCGATATAAAAAAAAAACTCATTGGCTCGTCTTCTTTTGCCATTGCTGATGTTTCATCGAGACACGAGAAATTGACAATTAGCGCAACGAGTCATGAATATTATACATATATATATGATGTACACACATATTGAAGCAGCAATACCTGCAAATTCTGAAACTTTAAAGGGAAAGCGCAAGGAGCATCGTATTTGGGTCCACTTAAACTAAGTATTTTATGGCCAGTCTGTGAACTTTCTTCGTGGGCTTGGGTCTGATATCTGTGTTGGACTGGAATCGGGACCCAAACTGGAATGATATGATAATTAAACCGTTATTTGCATGAGAAAAAAAAAGAATACAGAGTGGCAAACCTTTGCGGAGGCCACACACACAAGTGATCTGTGGTGGTCATTCTCGCGCCTCATCGCGCAACCGCGGCCTCTTTCCTTTTTTTAACGATATTCTCGAATATTTTTTCAATGAATGGCGAGACGACGACGTTATGGGTGATTTGATTTTGTACGGAAATGGACTTCTCTACATATTTTATGGATATATATCCTCAGGTATAATACACAAACTATGCCTTCAGCGCGAATATTTTTGATTTTTATAACACGTGAGGTGGCTTTTTTGGGTACTCTGTGGGGGCTCGTAAATTATAAATTTATACCGATAAGTGGAAAACGTAATTCGGTAGTAAAATAAATCACGATTAGTCACAATCGGTAGCCTTGAATTTTTACCAACACACGTCAAGTTTTGCCACAGGAATCTCACGCATGAGAAGTCTTGTGTTCTGCTTCATTTTCTCACGTTTCTTTTGAGTAAGAGATCGAAAAGAAGCTTTAGCGATTTGACTGACAAACTTGCCAATCCGTCTGATTACAAGTACGAGTGTAAGGCTTCCTAAAGGATTTGAGTTGTGCGACATTGCTGATGAATTCTTTGGAGGATTTCCTTGCTGTAGATGCAGAATAAAATTACAACGAGGTGAGTGAGAGATATCTTTCTGATTAGAATGTGCTGCTCTGATAATATATCTGAAACAAGTTCCATCGACTTCTTAGATTGAACTAGTCCTAGTATGGATAAGAGAAGTGTGTCGGCAATTGATTCAATTACGTTGGTTTTCTTTTGGCTCGTCTTTTGAAAATACCTCATGGAGCTTGAAAAATTTGTGCCACCTACTTCAAGATTTGGAGTTATACAAAATGTATTATGGTCTGATGGTTTCTGCAAGGCCACTTTTTTCTTGCTCGTCTTGAGCTCAGGGCCCAAAAAAACACAAATGAATCGTAGGAGACGTTCTTAAGACGATCGCCGAAATAAGTTTTTCAAATTTCAATTCATTCTGCGTTAAAGCACCAGAATATCCCACGTGGCAAAAATTATCTTGGTCTTTGATAGATCTTCCTCTTTCCTTCAAATGACTGTTTTCATGCATGATGATCGGTGCACAACCGTTTTGAATTATGATATTTCAGGTACTTTGACCTCCTAAGCATCATTTTAGGGAGCCAGGGTGCACCAGAAACTAACAAGGGGGGACCACGGGGGCCGGGTAACCAATCTCCCCCAAGATTTTTTTACAGTTTTGTACTATCGAGTATATGAAGAATCCAGAGTAACTCCGTCAAATGGGTCTCCTGTCCAGAGATACAGCCACTGGGATTAACATTGCTTATATAGGCCCATGTTAAAAAGTGATATATATATAGATATACTGGTAGTGCTAACGTTTTTGCTTGTAGCTCTCGACAGGGGGCCCATTTGACGGAGTTACTCTAGATTTCTCATATTCTAGATGGCACCAAACTGTGGAAACATTTTGGGGATGATTGGCGACCCGGACCCCGTGGTCCCCCCTTGTAAGTATGATACTTCATCCACTTCTCACGGGTTTCAACCATTCCAATTAGCACGTATCTCATGCCTAATGTACCCTGGTTCCCTAAAAGCAATGGATTAATATCTCGGAAGCCGGAATACCCCGAAAATCATATCTCAAAATACCCATGCCACCGATCACAATGCTTTATACAAATGGAAACACTAATGAGAAGGCGGAAGAAAAACCGTCAAATGTCATTTTCTACAAATTCCTTGCCATCAATTCAAGGCTCTAGCCGAGGCTTCAGATCTCATTATTCAGTACGCTACGAGTTGTTTCATATTTACTTATGAGAACACATTCTCTGACCCACGCCCAGACAATTTGCAAAGGCTAAAACTTTGTGGCACAATTTGGAATAAAATATTGTTCACGAGAAATGAAATACATGAAAATATTTCAAAATCTTTGTAGGTTCCCAAAAATACCTAAAAAAAAAACACCTCACTAAATCATCAGAAAACTCAACAAGATTCTGTAATTTCTTCCATCATCCTCGAACCCAAAAGCATCAGCAGCGTGAAAACCGGAACCCTCAAAGATTTTCTCACTGACCAATGCCTCTCATACCTCTCAGATAAGGTTCTATCCACAACAAAGCTCTCGATATCTTTCACCCGCAGAGAACCATATCCCACCATCCCTCATAGACAACATAAACCAAAGCCACATATATCTATCTTTTTACGCCGGCCAACTCCTATAACCGTAATAATACCAGTACACCATCAGAGTGTACCTGAGTGTACCATCAGACATTAGAGCATCAAAAGCATTCAGGGTCCAAACCACAAACTGGCCATCGATAACAGTTCGGTCTCAGTAAAGTTGGACAGGAGCCTTTAAGGAAGAGTCTCTCAACCAGTTCTCATCCGAAAATAAACGGGCTCCTCTTTCACACAGAGAACAGCATCAACTTTTCGCACGCGGAAGGAGTCAGAGGCAACATCAGCCATAGGTTCTCTTACCGTATAGCAATCTAATCTCGCTCTCTGAAATTTTTTTTCTTCTTCTCCCTTCTATAAGCTAAGATGCAGTAAGCAGCAACTGAATCAGGAGCAGCAGCAGCAAAACAGCGTTACACGATAGCGGTGCTTTCCTGCCAATGCTCTCAGAAGCTCTTGATAACATATATAGTACTAGTGCGTCCAGGTTTCCTATCATCGGGTTTCTCAAGGGATAAAGGATTTCAATGTATGTGTGTAAGGACGATACGATTGTGAGGGTGATGGTGGGTAGCATCAGGAAAAAAGGTAGTCCTTGGCTCATTAAACAAGGATATAGGGTGTCTAAGATGCTAATTTTGTAACTTGCAGACACCTGCCTCAAAGATACGCGCACCTTAGTCTATACGATGTTGTAGGAGTACGTAAGTCTTTTTAAGAAAGACAGGATTCGATCGAGAGATTGATTGATTGATGGATCGGGGCCGCAAGAAACTGGGCAGTAGACTCTTACACCTGATGGTCACGCTCCCTAATTCATGCGCAAAGGAGGCTCTGACCGATTATCTTGAGCAGTGTGGGACACCTATGCATCTAACGCGTAAACCTACTTGTTATATACTATTTCAACTGAACAGAATCACAGACTTTTAGGTTAGATTGAATTATACCGATGCTCTTCTTGGTTGAAGTTGAGTGAGAAATGCTGCTACCCCTTTTGTATATAGTAGACCAATTTTTTTTCTACGTCTCACGATGGAATTTCTCCAGTCATTCAGAGTGTCGTTTCTTTGACCTGGCTCTAATTATATTTTGAAAACCTTCTTCTATAAGACACCGTTGTTTGGTCATTCATTCGTGTACGTAAACGGCGCATCTCGTTTTGATTCCTTTCACTTCAGGTGCGATGGGTTGCCTTTTTATTTATGGCTTTGGTTCGAAAATAGGCTGTCACTTGTATGACGGGCGCTTACCATTTTTTAGATTTATGGTTTGTGTAGGATGAATGAGCGAGACGTGCACATCTTTGTTAGATGATTTTTTTACACTGTGATTGACCGAAAGAGTAATGATGTATTGATGAGTACATGGTTGAGTGAAAATATTCTGGAGTAATGAATGGGCATCTTTTTTTTCAGATGAGTCATGCTACGAATCAAATTTTTTGTAAGATGATCGAACCCAAACACATCATTCTTTGGAATCGTTCTAGATATTGGGCAGCCTAAACATCTGTAGAAGCAGTTTTATTATGTTTCGGTAATAAGATGACTCCGAGTTGTGATCAATTTCTCAAGGAAAAATTTGAAGCAGAGCAAAATTCAAAAAAAAAATTCTAGGATCCTACCATAAATGAGAGCGAAAAGATGTATCATATAATCATATTCATCAGTTTTTCTCACGTCATTTAGAACCGACATACCTCTCTAACAGTACCAATTGGTTGAATATTCAACCAGTGTGGTTGAAAATTCAACCAATTTCTTACAGTTAACCGGAAGTCAGAAACCGGAAGCCAAAAACCGAATGCCACCAAGATGGTGCCGGGACTAGATCTAGGGAGGTAGAAACCAGAGCTCGGTGAAGTGCAATGAAAGCGTATAAAAATCACTTGTGTTAAATTTCTTCCATCTTGATAAAATATATCTCTGTGATACAAGTGAGACTTGGTTAGAACTTGACTTGCCAGTTCTTCCCGGGGTTTATTTAGAGCTTTTGATTGTCAGATGCATATCAAACTCCTTGAATTTTCGATAGGAAAATAGCATCAGGAATTGGCAATTTTGGTGCTGATCTGCGATCAAAATTTGAGCGGTGCCATTGACGTTGTGATCAAAAATTTTTCCACGATGAGATAGAAAAGTATACTTATACCAAGGTGATACTCTGATCTTCATTCGTACACGTAGGATCTTGACAATCATATTCATATATTTGAAGAATTCTCAACATGGAAGACAGTGTGTCACGGTAAGTGAATTTTATTTTACGTTGAAATGAGATTCATATGAATGACAGAACATCATAGTATAAGTGCCAACCTAAATATATAATAGTGGTTCATTCCTGCTATTTTTCGTTTCAGTACATATCAATCTAGATGCGTTATCAAATCAAATATTTTATTTCATTCCTGTCCAAAAAATTCACCCCTCACATCATACGTGAAAACTTCTATTCCAATCACACTGCCTCCTTTTTGCCGCCGCAGATATAAGCCAGCTCCTGAGAGAGGTGATAATGGATTTGTAACCACTCTGCGAATATCAAAGAATGGCAGAGTAAATCGACCACCATCATGATCTCCACTGACTGTGAGATTTACTTTTCCACCTCGAACGATGACATTGGATGTTTTGTAATCTGCATCAATCACTTGAGCCCGATCTACTTCAAATCTGTAGGGGCATAAGAAAAAATTATCCTTGATAATGCATTAAGCTTATTCTTGCCTCGCTTGCTCTTTAGGTGAAAGTATCATGCTCACGTTCCAGTCTTTGAATAATAAGATTTCTCGTTTTCCAAAAGTTTCCCTGATTTGTAGTCATAGGAATGAGCCGATGCTCTTAGCTGCAATCGATTTTTTGAGCCATCTGTTACTTTTCTCAGAGCCAGTCCCGTTATTACCTCACCTCTACCCAGTACTACTCGGGTCAGATCCATCTCTAATATTTCGGCAACTGAGATTTTCTCTATATCATCAAGAAAAAAGTAAATAGAGAGCATTGAGATGGAGATGATGAATGATTGAATAAGAATCAATAGACTCTACTAATGGAATAATTCACCTTTCCAATAAATTGTTGGTCCCAACCAACGAGTGGTATTTGGACATATCAATCCGTTTTGGCACAGCAGCCCACGTTGTTGGACGATCACAAGTGTATTGTCGACTAGCGTAAACTTTGCCCCCGTAATGACCCTGATCATAGAAAAATCAATAGAAAAATTGAAAGTAATCATGCATATCTCGTGTATCAGCTAACAAGTACAAGTGGTTTCCTAGTGGTAATATCAGTGAATATTCAGATCTTGATCATAAATTCATTGAATTTTCTCAAGTGATTATCAGTTCATCCAGCACTGATGCAATCAAATTGAAGCCTAGGAGTTCGGTAATGATTTTTGAAAGCCAACACTGACGATGACTCAACTATTAAGACTGGTATGTACTTCTCGATCTTGGAGGACAAGGTAATAATAGTACAAACACTCCCATAAGATGTTGAAATGTTGGTACATTTACGACGTTTCATCGATAGTCGACCTGATCAGGCTAAAAGATGTACAGAATCCACAGAATCACAATTTTTCTTCTTCATAAAACACAGACAATTGTGAGCTCAATTCATTTTACCTATACATTCAAAAACGATCTCACATCACAAAACTCTTATATAGAAAGATTAGATGTAGAATAACTGACCACACCATGTCAGCTATTGGGGGTAAACATCTAGCGGCACTAGGGTGCAACTACTAAGTAATTTTTCATCTATCTGAATCGTATTCCAATAGGATGGTTGATGAATTTGATGAGAAGTCAACCAATATTAGTTGTACCATTTGACTTATTTCACTTATGATCCTGCTAATAATTTCACCGCCGAATGGACTCGACAATTTGAAGATCAACCCCGGTGATATTTTAGAGACTTCTGAACTATCTAAACTTATCTATCTCACCTCATGTGAGCTTCCGTGAAGCAACTGGAAACGAATGACAAGCCGTATACAGTTTGCGTAATTTTGACTGAAAACATAATTCTTTTAGTAATCACAAAAACACCATCCTTATGGGGCTTCGTGACGTAGGCACCCGAGGTTGCAAAAAAATTATGAGAAAAATACTACCTAATTGGACGTCTTAAGCGTGTTCAAAAATTGCTTCAAAATTGGTTGTGGGTGTCATACTTTTTTCAAAAAAAAAAAAAAAAAAGAGAAGTTTTCGGGTGCTACGAAACTCAACTGATTTTTTTCTCGGCAACCGTACAGTCCGGGAATTGTGCTTCCAGTGCGACCTATTGCGCATAGTTTCTTCTACTAGTGAGCATCTTTACTTCATCAAAACTTCAACTATTTCTGTGAAGAAATGACAAAATAGTACATTATTGCCCTGGGCGCTAGGACAGTTCATTTCCCGAGCGAAGCGAGGAAAATAAGTCCTCCGCGCCCAAAATGGGCCTGCGAACACAGAGCAATAATGATTTTTCATCATGAGAACCCTAAAACCGCATCTGAATGCGGCCTTTTTAGGTTAGAATGATGAAAACAGGTTTTTAGCGGTTGTGCATGTTCACCGAAGCAGACGACGCCATAGCGAAGTGCGCTACCACGTTCATCTGGTGCTTTGAGTTAGACGAATTTGATGTTTTTGGAGAAGACAACAATGCAATAGTTTCTGGGATAGCGACTTTGCAGCCGAAAAGCTAAACCATCCTTTGTGGGAGATGACCGCGTAGGAGATAACACAACTTTGCTTAGCCAGCGGTTTTGCGTTCAAAAACTAAACTATCCCTCTTGAGAGGTGAACGCCAAGGAGATAAAAGAGATTTAAGCAAAATTTCGGCTAATTAATAAGTATTATCCCTGGTGGACGTTTTTTTGCTATAGCTTCATTCGTCATTGTTACCGCACGTTGCCTTTCTGTGGTACTATAAGTCAAGAAAAATGTCAAAGGATATAATTAATCCTCGTTCGACGTGAAAAAATTCTTTTTAGCAGTGCGTAATAGCAACTGTGCAAAAATCAAATAATCACTTACTCATTTCTCTCGATATCGGTTGTAATCAAATCTGTACTGAAATAATATGGTTCATCACTTTTTTGGCAGATACATTTGCATGGGCTGCAAATTCCACCAGCGCCTGAATGTTTACCATCAAACAACCAATAAAACTCATCGCAAGGCTTCTCGTTTTTCAAATGTGAGGGTATATGGTAGGCATATTGTGGAATTCCATTTGATTCCTGGAGTTCAAAGTAGCGGAGATTGAATAATATTCACATGTCAAAGACCGTGGAACAATTAATAAATTGGTAAAAACGAGTTTTAGACATCGCTCTGACTAATATCGAAATTATTGAGTGAAAAAACCAAAAGATCAAAAATACTCTGTGCATACGATCCCTCCTTCGATTTGAATCGTTTTCAGTTTCATTATGTCTGAAGTCACACAATTAGTCTTAGAGATAGTCTCTCTAACACAGCACGTATTGGGAATGTTGAAGAAAAAAAAAACGTTTATACGTCCATACGTAGAAACAGCGTGTTTCTAGGCGTCCTCGCTACGCGAGGAGACCTGGAAACAAGCTGTTTCTGCGTACAGACGTATAAAACTGCATACGCGTCTCGTGCGGAAACATTTTTCCTTCGGGAAAACCAAGCTGGACTTTGCCTTCGCCCACGTCCAGCCCGGTTTCCCGAAGGAAAAAATGTTTCCAGCACTCGACGCGTAATGTACTAAGAGTGTTGCATGGGGCATTCGCGGATTTGTGTACGCATTGTGAGCTGTGACAATCGACCGCAAAAAAGTTACGGCGTGCTGCCCGCTATCGAAACCATTTGAAATGTTTTTGATGCCACCGTGCGCATAGGAAAGCTTATGATATGATGTGTGCATTCCTTGCTCTCTTACTACTTGCGTTGCGACGATGCATCAGGTTTTGACAAGTTTGGCAGGGGGCGGGGCGACCACGGGGAATCGCTGTGTACAGCCAATTACCCAAAAGTTCACCGTAGAGAGGGTAGAGACCCCACCTTATCGCTCACACAGACACAAGTTTCGTCACCAACACAAGCCACCGTACAAGATTTTTCTAGGAAAAACGCCGAAAATCGCGGAGTAGGGTGAGAAATGGGTGGTCCGAGCGTCGAGTGGGGACACATGGAAGTAGAATAAAAGCGATGAAAAATAATAATATTTAATGCGCACCATCTTGCATACTGTTGTTGGCTCATGTAAATCCTCACAAATTATCTCTTTGCAAGGAGTCCACACAGGACAAACTTCACCTGGTCGAAGATCTGGGCATGATTTAGGAGCAGATGTTTGCTTAGCACAGCTTTGATCTCTGGCCACTAAGGTAGGGCTTATGGTGGATGGCCTGCATTGTTCAAGAAACATCCTCTTGAAGATCGCTATTTCGGCATAAGTTACTGTGAACAGAGAAGGCTATGATTTGACAAGGATGGGCGGGAAATAACTTGAGATTTGATGTATGATGAGATTCAGCCTTACCACCGATAATCTTTTTATCGAAAGTTTGTGCATATACAGCTAATGATACATAGCCCCAATCTTCTTTGAATCTTTTGATGGTAGCTCTGCTAATTTGTACCATATTTTTAATACTGTATGTCTCACTCAGTTGAGTTATTACTGAAACAAATATTCACATTTCTTCATGGTCCACTACACTGGGCTACAGCCATTCATATTTTTATGCGGATCATTTTTATGTAAATTTCATAATACGCGATTCCGCAATTGATCCCATTGCTCTTTTCATACGGTTTTTTTTTTTTTTTTTATTATCCGGGGATCGAGCATTGATCGTCAGAAATGAAATTCCTATGACAACCCGAATCTGTATACGCGCATGAGCATGTGCCTCAGACGATTTATAAGAAGGTTATGTTGTGTTGTGATGAAACCTGTGGGAGCATTATCATGACCCTCAAAGAGAACAATGTTTCGGGGAACAAAAATTTTCAATAGAAATGAGTTTCCAGAAGGAGTCAACAAAATTTCAGATTTATCACGATCTAGAGGAAAAATCTGTTCCGTTGTACAAAAATTCCTAGATGATGCAAATCATGAAAAAATCTATGCATTTGAAACCATATACCGATAAGTCAGATCTCATCGATAGACTCACTCTATCCCTTGGTTTGATGTGATACATACGATGAATGAATTTATCGTTAAGCACCGTGATCAAGTGGCGGTACCAGATTGACAAATGTCGAACTGTAATCTTCGAGGCTCTACTTTTATAGTGGCTGCATCCCGAAAATTCTTCGAATTCCTCATTGAAAAATTTACCGAGGATGAAAATATCCTCCCTCGGGTGGGACTTGAACCTCGCAATGTCCAATTTTCTGGACCGGCGGCGCTTTGACCAATTAGATTAGACCACCGAGGCGATTGTGTATTGACCCGCTCGAGGAAGCCTCCGATGAATTGACTCGAATAATGTATCTGAGCTATACATATAATCATATTCGACTATATTGTACACGTTGAAAGTATAGCTACCGAGAGATCTGATACCATGAAGCTGACCGATTTTCTCAAGCGAGAGCTATGGAAATTGTTCAATATAAATCCATGGTTCGATTTTGAGATATGTCAGTTCGACATCCATATTAAACTTTGATAAAAATCCTCCTCAAATGCGGATTCACTTTGTTTTTGGATAAGGAATTCTTAAAACTCAGATAAAATGCTCGCAGCTGGAATAGTTCCCCCTTCTTCCACGAAAACAATGCTTTTATACGCGGATTTTTTTAACGCAACACTCGTGATACGAATTAATGGCGTAAGAACAGGATATTTCTACTATGCCTTGTTCCACAGGTGGATAAAATCACTATTCAGTCTTTCAAATGACATCATAGGATGAGAAAACTAGATCATTCATTTCATTGGAATCACATTTACACTCAAAATTTTGTGTACAATAAGAAGACTCTCTTTTACAACCTTGCAATCACAATAGAATTCTTGGAAAAACTGGGGGAAAAGTCTCGGGGAGAGTCTTAGAAAAAGTCAAAGGAAGATTCTAGGGCTGCCGCGAGACGAGATTCTCCGAGACTTTGCAAGTCTCGGCATCGGTCTCGGCGTCGTCCCGGTCTCGTCCGGGACTCTCGGCCGAGACCATAAGTTTTTCCGATAACAATGCAATGTGCAAAGAGCTCACCGTTGGATCTTCGTATTCGCGAATTAACTCGCGCAAGACTACACACATGTATGAGCATCTCTTTGGTGAGTATTAGGTACATATTAATAAGTATAAATGATCGAGAGCTCAATGAACGCTGAGCACACCGTGGTAATATATAGAAGATGTAAACACTGCCCCTGTCTGTTTGGCTTAGTCGTTCGCAAGTTTCATTAGCATCAAGTGACAATTTATACATACAAAATGATTCCAAAGATCGCGTTGCCAATAAAGATCTTAAATTAGAGGGTAATACTTCCAAAAAGGCGAAATCTGGTGATGTTTCAATGTACCAACTTGGCCCAATCGAAACTAGACCTGATGACGAGAAGCTAATACTAGCGCTCCAGCAAGGCGAGATAAGTTATTAAAACATTATGAACAATGTAATTGGATTCATGTAGTCTCATTAATTCTCGATCCTCGATTCAAATTATCTACATTTGACTGCAGTGATTGGGGGAAAAATTTGAAAGCTGAAGAATGCCAAAAGTTCGAAAAAATTCTCGAGAAACGTTACGATAAAGTCAATTCAATTATCGATGTTAATACTTTTCACACAATATTTCAATCGTGTCAAATGAAATAAACTCAAATATCCCACGAAGTTGATATATTTTCATTTTGATATGCCAGCTATGCATCGGGCTCACCAAATTGATGGTTTTTATGAACGAGACCGAGAGTCCCGCGAACCGAACAAGGCAACCTCGTATCGCGACCGAGACTAAGGGAGGCAGACTCGGTCTCGGTCTCGGATAGCCTGATCTGGGATCGGCATCGGGTATCGGCCTCGGTTTTTGAGAATCTCGGCACCGAGATCGATGCTGGTCTCGAGTCTCGCGGCAGCGCTAAAAGATTCCAAAGGAAAGTCCGGGAGAATGTCTAGAAAAATCGGACAGATTGTAATCTAGTCGTAAATGAAATCAAGGATTATGAGGCAGTCTCGTTGTATGCGCGGTGGAGAGTTCGACTGAGCATGTTGGACCATATTCAATAATTTGAAATTCACTCGGGTTCGACCGCGAGTTTTTTGGAATCGAGTGTAAATGAGTCTATTAGATCTTCCGCATTTGAACACGGGACAATTTAGAAATATAGAATGTGGTCCAACATGCTCAGTCACACTTTCCACTGTACATACAACGAGACTGTCTCATAACGCTTGAGGCCAGCCCGGAGAGAATTCAGATATTTCGCCCAATGAATGGCGCTCCGATTGCCCTATGCATGCGATCGGATAGCCTTTTCCATTGTTTTTGCTCACAGCATTTTAACCTCTTATTTTCGTCCGAGAATGAACAATTGAAGCAAAGCATCATAAAATTTCCAATCGAATCAGTCAAATTACGTTGGAATATTGCATTCTTTCTCAAAACGATCATAATTCTTCAGCTTGCTAAGTGAGATGTCCTGTTCGATGCTCAAACCTCTTCGCGTTATTTGCGAACTAGATTTCGAATTTTTGGACGTGTAAGGGCTCATTTGATTGGAAATTTCAATACAAAGGCGGGATGCCTATGATTTGGACGGGAATGTTACTTTGTTAAGTGAATAGGAATACGTGAGGCACCATTTTCTTCACATTTTCCTCGTTCTATAGAGAATAGAATTTTATGAAATTCTGTCTGACTTCATAAAGTGAGATTTGGGGACCGGGGTGCTATCTGGGCAACTCAATCAATACCAATAACAGCGTATAAATAATAATTTAGCTCTCAGAATCATTGCGTTTAGCCGCAACCTGAAACTACGCCGGTGCATAGTTGCCATTTTGCGGAAACTCCGGACTGGCCTTAACATTATTCACGACTACCATGATCTGACCGACTTTTCTAGACGTTCTCCTAGACATTTTCTATAATTTTTCCTCGACTTCTTCCAAGACTCTTTCCAAGACTTCCCCTCCGATTTTTACCAAGACTTTCATTGTGACTGCAAGATTATGAATGAAGTCTTGTTGAAAGTCTGGCTGAGTCTTACATACAAGACTTTGAGCATGACTTTTGCAAGACATTGTTGCTCTCTTGGGCAGTAGCGGGGTCCATTGAAGCCTTTGAAACGTTGCTCCTCGGGAAAGAATCACGCACGTGTCCGGAGAAAACATCAGAGTATAGGAATTGATCAGAATACTAAGATATTTTTGGCTCTCGTCCCTAGCAAGATCTCCAGAGCATCCCGTAGAGAAGCTCAGTGCATGGGAAAATTACAGTGAACTAGATCAAACATTGGTCGTTTGGGATGACAAAGTGTTACCTTCTGTTTTATCATCTGGTCCTCCAAGCTTTTCAAAAAAGTCCAATACAGATATAACGATAGTATGGAGCTTAGTCATCATCCACCGGAAAAGCTGGAAAAATGTAGCTATTTGTTGCATTCCAGACATGTCCGTCAGACAGATAGATCCGAATTCCTGTAAGTCAGTTTACTTGCAAATCAGTCAATTTGCGGATTATATAAGATAGTTATGGAAAATTTTTTGACGCACCCAATATTTCCGCACAAATGAGTACTTCACTGGCTTCATTTGTTGGAATTCAATCGACTTACTTAGAACCATGTCATGAATTTTGTTTAAGGGATTGTATCTTGAATAATAATCGATCATCTTTACGACGTCTTGTTCTGTGGCATGAACGAGATCAAAGTCATTTATAGCAGGGTTGATAGAGGACATGATATTGTCCAAGCTGTCCGAAATTCTCGAAGAATCCATCATAATATCTTTCATCTCTTGGAGTTGCTTAGGATGGTTAGGATCACTCAAACATCCATTGAAATACGTTGAGAAGTGGTTATCTATGTGCCGCATGGACGAAAATTTCTCAGCTATGGGGATACTTTTATTGAGCATACC
Source organism: Eretmocerus hayati (assembly GCA_029851415.1). Taxonomy (NCBI): domain Eukaryota; kingdom Metazoa; phylum Arthropoda; class Insecta; order Hymenoptera; family Aphelinidae; genus Eretmocerus; species Eretmocerus hayati. The sequence goes on along the minus strand of CM056743.1, from coordinate 153,064,813 downwards.
GGTGCGTAAAATTGACTCCCAAGACAAACTTGATAATTCTGAGAGTAAGGTGTCCGAATATTGCAGACCCATGCTTACTGATTGCGATACTAGGTACGCGGCAATAGTCAAATACTGCATTGCTTGGCGTTGCTTGCATCCGGACTGGAAGAGTAAAACGAAACATGTATACATACTGGTGGCTCCAGATAAGATCACCCGATCGAAATGTACTGTCTCGGCTCAGACATATATGATTTCAGAGACAAAATGAAGAGGACGTATTCCTTGTTATCCCGTTTTCAAAATACACGCTATTCTTTTTGAGTCACTGAAACTGATTTTCCAGAGAAACTACGCTTTTAAATAGGTGGAAGTTGGAAAACCCATTGATTTCCTGAAATTGTCCGGTTAATCTCGATGGGTATGATCAAGTACACTATGATACATAGAAAAACACAAGTTGTGGTTAGAAACATAGGGAGTCAGTGTCAAATATGTGGGATCAGTGTGTGAATTGAGCAAGGTACTTTGTTGCAAAATTTTTCCAGGTCAGTCGCAAGATCTGCTATTAGGTGTGACTCTTTTTGGGTGTTTTTGCAGTTTCCACAGTGCAACTGCTATTTGAGAACACTAATTTGGACAGTAGTGGTCTCGGGATATTGGTGAATGACATTTTTACCGTATGTTTATTGAAAAACGTTGTATCTCCTCAAACTCGTCATTCCGTCATTGTAAGATTCAATTTCACCGGATGTTTTGATTTTTAACAATTAGCTTTGTTCATGGTTGAGACAGGCTACATCAGTCTCATATGGCTGAAATTCGTTCTTCCTGGTCTAAATTTCATGTATTTGTCCTTATATGTCCACAGAAATGTCCCACGCCATAGGATAGCTAGCAGAAGAACTATTATGAAGAGCTACGGATGCGCCAATTGACATGGTAAAAGCCTTTCCTTTCTTCTTTCAAGTGGAATATAAGGGAAAATCAGATGACAGGATATCCCTAACGGATCTCCTACCAGCAGACTATGAGCGCTTTCATTTTGTCCACCCGGCGAACCGGATGAGCATGAATTCAGCGCCCGTGTGCCCTCGGGTCTAAAACCTTCTGCTCTCAGCACTGCATGTTGGCAAGCCATCATCGCAGAACTGGGGGCAGCTAACCACTATCTAACCATCCCACCCCGGAACCTCGTTAGCATTACTTCAAGGTGGGAGGCGTATCGCGCGCCATGAGGCATTCTTCTTTGGTGTGTCCGCTCTTCTGTCTTCTCTCTTCGTGGTCCATGATCACTCTTCAAGTCTTCGTTGTTCGCTATGCAGCGCCCCTTGCGTGGCGCTGCGATGCCCGTTCTCGCTCTTCTTTTCGGTTGATCACCGTCTTGATGTGCGCGGCGATTTCAGCCCACGTCTCTTTGCGGCAGAGTATGAACGGCAGTAGGATCTCAGGGGTGTGCTGAGCCCTAAGCCGGTCCCCGAGCTCCGCTCTGTCCACAGCTGTGATTACACACTACAAGAGTGCGTGTTCTGCATCGTTCTAGTCTGCCTCACACATCTGACAGACCGGGGTCTCCCTCTTCTGGAACTGCTCCAGGTACTCTCCGAAGCAGCCACGCCCGCTAAGCGCCTGCGTCAGCCAGTAATCCAGCTCCCCGTGAGCTTGATCGACCCACCTGGCTATGTTGGGGATCAATCTTCACGTCCACTTTCCTTTCGTTGTGCTCTCCCACTCTTTCTGCCACTCTTCGCCGGTTGTTCCCCTCCCGACGTCTCGTATGAGGGCCTTACGGGTGGGGTTGAGCCCGACTCCATCGCTCTTGAGGTTTTCTTGGCGTTTCCATACACGCACTCTCTCGGCTACAAGCAGGCGAATAGGTGGTATACCCGCAAGCACACAGGTTTCGTGATCGGACACCGTCCATCAAGCACTGATCGTCCGTAGCGCAAAACGCCGCTGGACTGGACCTAGCTTTGCATTGATTACGGACTCTCTACCTACCTGTCCCCAAATTGGTGCAGCATAATGGAATAGCTCACGGTGCTGAAGGAGGCTCTCCTGTCTGGCTTGGGGCCGCCAAAGTTTGGCATAAGCCGTTAGAGGACGCCACCAACCCTGTCCGCCTTCAGCGCTGCTTCCTTGGCTTGTGCCTTGTAGCTCCATTGGTCATCAAACAATACTCCAAGGTACTTAAGTTGCCTCTTGAGTGGAATCTCGTAACCATTGATGGAGAACAAGGAAGTTTCGAGACTTCTCCTCTTGGTGACTAGCATCACTTCGCACTTGTGCTCGGCAAGCTCCAGACCGTTCTCAGGGAACCACTGACCAATGCGGTAAAGAGCTTCATTGGCTACAAACTCCACTTGCCACGCAGTTTCGGCGACCACGGTTGATGCCGCATCGTCCGCGAAGCCAATCAGTTCCGCCCGATCTGGTATGCTCATTTTCAAAAACTTGTTGTAATGCGTGTTCCATTCGAACGGTCCTGACACGGGTCCTTGAGCTATCCCCGCAGATAGTTCCAGCTCAACCCTCCCCTCATCGGTGTCACATATGAGGACTCTGTCACGCAGTCCATCGCTGATGACTGCGAGCAGGTAAGGGGGGACTCTTCCATCTAGGGACCTATGGATCCGTTCTCAGCTTGCCGTGTCGGAGGCATTCTTCACATCGAAGCATATTATGGCACATAGCCCTCCTTCTAGTTGGGGAGCCATTGTATGCGCTCTGTGTACTCTGTCTCGTACGCTTTCTATTGCGTGTATTGTACTGCGCCCCTTACGGATGCCAAACTGCATCGGGACATCCCTCCGTTACGCTCATACTCTTCCTCCGCCCGGTTCAAGATCATGCGTTCATTCATCTTCCCGATGTTGTCCAACATATTGAGTGGCCGATTCGATGATGGCTCCGCTGGTTCTCCACCCCTTTCCTTGGGGATGGGGACTAGTTCCTGTCGTTTTCATTTTTTCCGGGAACACTCCCGCGAGGAGGCACTTACTGAACAGGTTCAATAGTAGTAGGTGATAGGGTAGGCTGCTCTCGAGACACTTTTTTCAGGTCTTCATTGTGGATACCGCCCAACCTCGGGGCCTTACCATTCGCCAATCTCGTAGCGGTTCGGCTTAGCTCTCCTTCGATCAAGAGGGGGATTGGCGCGGAGGTAAGCCCAGGGAATGTGATGTTGGGCTCCCCTCTTGGGTAAAGTGCCCTGGCTATCCGTAGAACTGACTCTTTGTCAGTTGGCACTGTTGGTCCGTCTCTCAAGCGCAGTCTGCTCATGACCACCCGGGATGGTGTGCCCCACGGATCAGGATCGACCATGCTGCATAGCTCCGCCAAGCACTCCCGTTTGCTGCAAAGGATGGCATCCCGAAGGAGCGTCCTCGCCTCCTTGTAGGCCGCTTCGTCTGCTACCACTGATGGACTTCCGCGTTTGCGCAGCGGCGAAGGTCTTTGGTATCATCGTCCCAGCAGTATACTTGCCTCTTGGAGAACCGAGGTTGCTCTTGGCTGGGCATGGAGGCGTCACAGGCTCGGGTGATGGACCGGATGACGCTTGTTACCGTCTCTTCCGGCGAGAACTCTCCTCCGGGGTCCTCTGCTTTTACGATTGCTTATTTGAAGCTTTCCTCATCAAGTTTGCGGACTTGCCATCCATCGATCTGCCGTGCTATGCCTGCATCTCGGCCCCGGTCTATCTCAAATAGGATATGGCGGCGATCGCTAAGCGTTTCTAAGTCGAGGACCTGCTACTTCGTGACTCGTCTCATGACGACGATCTAACAAATGTCAAGTCGAGCACGGAAGAAGATACCCTTCTATGCCATGTCGCTTTTCCCACCTTGTTGAGACAGACCAGGTCCAATTGGGCCATGGTCGTCTCCAGCGCATTGCCTCTCTTGTCCTCCAGCCCTCTGCTCCAGGCTGGAGCTTCGGAACTCAAATCCCCCGCTATAATCGCAAGATCTCTCCACTGTTTTAGACTATCCTCGAGTTCTCACAATTCCTGAAGGAGGACATTCATGGGTGCGTTCGGTGAGTAGTAGCAGCATCTATACACTGATGGGCCTTGCAGCACTGCACGCCCGACCTACATGGAAAAGGCCTATTTCCTGAAATATTGGCCCTGATACTCAGAATGATCCAGGGGAGCTCTGTCAAGTTATAAAAGGGATTTGTTACAGATTTTGGTATAAGATAACTAATCCCAGAGTTCCAGGAAGTTCGGTGATCCAAAGGCCTGGCACCCTCCTTGTCAGAAGGACACTCAAAGATCAACACCCCATTGGATTGGAAATGAAGTAATCTCCTTCCCGTACACGCGAGCTCAATCCGTGGGTCTAGGTTCCCATCGAATGGAACGATCCTGAGCCCTTTAACGTGGCAAAACTGGAATTGTTTTCAACGTCCAGAGATCAAACGCATCTCCATATTTTCCAACGTACCTGAGCTCATCTTTAAGCTCATTCTAAGACCTGGGAAGTGAGTGCTAGGAAGTTTGGTTCAAACATACTAAAGCCGAGCTATCTCAGGTATGAACGGCTCAAAGAGTCTGGAACTATTATAACGGGGAATTTAAGATATTGATTCAAAATGAGATTGCTCGACTTGGGTCCGTCAGAATCGAATTCATTGCAATCCATTCCAAAGGTCTTGGAATGAGCTTTGAAATGAGCTGAGGTACATTGGAAAATATCCGGAAGAATTTGCCATGGACGTTGAGAGCCTTTGCCATCTTCACACGCGAAAATGCTCTGGAGCAATATATTTGATTAAGATGTAAAAACACAGATAAAGTTTGCGTTTCCAAGAAGGAAATTGCTCTACCAAAATGCCAACGGAGTGCTGATCTTTCTTCATTGCCATATCCTCAATCCTTCCTGACGTTCTTGTTAAACCTATCACCGCTTCCTGAGCACCGTGAGTATACAACAGACATTCGTTCGTCGAGAAATTGTATGCAGGCTCTACATGAACCATACTGTGTCGACGACAACTGACATAAACATGATTGTTGAGTTTCAAGATGTACACTGTGGAAGATATGTGGGTGAAACTGCAATCAATCGGTTGCATCTTTTCCTCAATCATGAGTTGGGGCTGGATAGCAACGAACTGGTTGTCTCTTGGCGGTAACCACTGGTTGTCCATCAAATTCCACTATTGTTTGGCATTTATCCTACAGCAACTAAGGAGATGAATACGGGACCAATATGTTTGGGAAATGCTCGTCCCTGGGCTTCAATTTTGGTCTAGAAGAACAAATTTTTCCATGTTTTTTTGTAGATGAATAGAAATCAAACAAGAGCGGCAAGCTTTCCCAGTGAAAATCCAAGTTAAGGGGATGTGGTTGTCTGACATTGAGGGATCTGTAATGGTCGCTAACACCCATTCCGTTCCAGCTTCCAGGGCAGATATCGCTCAGAATGCATTGAAATTACGGATATGAATGAATCAAATCATTCCTCACCTGGGAAAGGTCAGAGACCTGCTATACCATCGCTAGATTCTTCAAAGTTTAAGCCAAAGCACAACACCATACTTGTATGGACTCCGGGTATAACGTATTATTCCACCAATGCGAGATTGACTTGGATGAGTGTACACAATCCGCGATGCATGATGACCCAAAGAATTATCACGTAAACTCGCAAACCTTGGTGAGCAACATTTGCGAAAAAAACTTAAACAAATTGTCTTGATAAACATGTCGGCTCACAGTTGATTGGCGCGAGCGACGAGCAAATGTTTGCGCAATTGGCGACGCGGCGCAGAGCAGCCGACATCAGACTCAATCCAGTTAAGGTCGGGCAGCCAAAAAAGTCAATGAAATTGATCTTTCCCGCTCCGAAACATATGATTCTAGGATCAAAATAACGAGATAGCTATTTTTGCAACTCTGTGCGCGAAGTTGTGAATAAATGAGATTCCTCTTTACAATTCACAGTGCGAGAAGTAATGCGTGAATGACTTCTCGCACAGTTTCATCTTTACGCACTGGTGAAGTGTGCGTGAATGTTATTCCTCCGCACAGTTTGTAATGCATGACTGTAATTTCCCCAATGTTTTACTTGCCAAATCTGGTATTGACTCCCAAGAGTTCCGATGGAGAATATTGTGTACGTTGTCAAGTATTTTGATTTCATATGATTCTAATTTTACGCTCGAAAACTCTTCGGCATTTCACAAACAAATTTTTTATCACTGTTGTAATTAAAATTTTCCCATATTTCGATTTCGTAATAATGAAAATTCCCCAATTTTTTGATTTTGTAATCATGGAAATCCCCCAATTTCTTGATTTTGTGTTAATGAAAATTGTGAGTTAAAACTGTACGGCAAATGTCAAAATGATTTGAGAGATCTTATTTCGTTCTTTCATGAGAATGTTTATGTTGAAGATGTGATTGTTTTGTTTTCTAAACACTAGTCTAAATATTTGTTATAAAACTGAACAAAATATTCAATCTCTTGTTCGTTTCATGAGAAAAGAACTTGTATTAAATTTCCTTGCATTTTTTCATTCAGATGATATAACTATCTACTCTCAATTATGATGAAATTCGTTAGATCCATCAAAAACTGATGAATCTGATTCAAAAACTTGATATTTAATTACCATATCCTACGTTTCCTACAGTCAGGGGCGGAGGGCAACGGGAGCTCCGCCCCCTGGGCCCCCTTCTGCCCCTCTCGACCCCGTCATACGTATCTCATCCGTGGTACAACTTTTCGCACTCCTTGCAAAAAATAGTATACGCAACACGTGCGAGGAGTTCCCGCACGCGTTTTCAACACGCGCGAGAACGAACATTTACGCACGCTTTGCAACTTGCACACCCAAAAGGACACATTCACGGTGCGTAAATGCGGTGGTAATGTGGCGTGAATATTTTCATTTTCAGGTGGGCCTGAAAATGGAAATATTCGAATTTCAAAAGGTTCGGAGTAGCAAAACCTATGTAAGAACACATGAACACGGATAAATTTTGGGACATGCTAAGAAGAAAATTTTAAGCTCTGGCAAGAAACTTGAAGTTTGGAACCAAAATGTATGTAAGGTGTGATTCAAGGGTAGTACTGTAACAAGAAGACTTGTAATGCACAGCAGAGCTTCTGGCGTAATCAGCGTATAACGCACGAGGCTTCTGGTGCACTGGATCCTGGCACACCGGATTCTGTCGCGCTGGATTAACACACAGGGCTTCTCTCAGCTTTACGAACTATCTAAGATTTTTTCTCACCCTTGACGATTTTTCTAGTAATGGGTCGCTGCACCATTGAATGGGACGGTGCTTGGGGCCGTGAGATCTTAGTGACGTTCGATTCACGAAACCTCCGGGGTCTTGCACCACCAGAATCCCCGAAGGATCCTCCAATTACAATAATGTATGAATGCTATACAGTGAATGACAAAGAAGAAGGATGAGAAGATGACGAATGTATGAGTTTGAATGTCGAGAGTGAGAACGATGACCATATGAGTGTAGAAGTCATAGACGTGGATTAATAATATTCTATATTCATTCATTATATATCTTTATCGAAACAATGGATTTGTATTCGAATAGCGCAGTTTGACTTCAGACTTGTTTCAACAAATTCGACCCGAAGGTGCTTGCGCATCGAAAATCCTTCTGCTCACTGGAACTACATGATTAATGGGAGTTTCTCTCGTGAGAATGAAGATCATCAGTGGAAGGCTTCACAAGAGAAGTGTGATCGAAGATTCCCCCCATTTTATCCCTTGTTATTGTAGTTGATGAGCCACATCCGAACTTCTCGAAGTCTGAACTCTGACTCACTACATTGTAACTGAGGGATTATCTAGGGATGTTAGAATCAGGGTTTAGGTCTCGAAAGGACTCGAATCAGTTGTCAGAAAATTCAATATCAAGAGGCGCGATAGCGCCTCGCTAGCGAGTATGAAAAAAAAAGACCGAGCGAGGCGCCGTGCCTACTATACATTGAATTGGGGTATTTTGACCTCTCACTTTTTTTTCAACACGCGCCACATTTCTGAAGAGATTGAAACTGGCCTTTTTCTTCTCTCAATGACTGCCCGTTGTTGCGAAATATGAAATGCATCATGGTTTTTAGATTTTTTTTGAGCTTCTGTGTACTTTTTATCGCGATTTTGAGGGTGGCTGTAGCCTTTTCTATTCGATTTCTTCGGACCAGGTAATTCGACTCGAGTTATCTCGAACTATATCCGCTGTCACATGCAGCGGCGAAGCGCCTCGCTAGCGGGTATGAAAAAAAAAACCGAGCGAGGCGCCGTGCCTACTATATACGTATACACACACACACACACGCACGCACACACACACACACACACACACACATCTAATGGCGCGATATAGCGCCTCGGATCGCATTAACGCAAGCTAGCAGACCATTTACACAATTCGGATATTCTGTCCCGGACGATTATCTCTCTGCAGGAGTACCTATCGCGAGTACAGTGAATACCCATTGTAATTAATGGTCTACTAGTAAAAGAAGCCACCTGATGCCTGGCCTGATGAATGCATGCATGCTCTCCTGTTGCAGTGATTTTATATAATGGCCTAATGGCCCAAATTGTGTGCCATTCTTGCTGTGGTGCGGTGCAAGGTGCAGTGCCAATCAAGAATAATCTTCAAATATATTTGGAGAGTTTATGATGCATGGGTGCCATTAAGCATTAATGTACATTTTATCAGTGAATTGATTTTTTACTTCCTCCGATACTTGAGATAGACCTAACTCTGGAGCTAATAATTGTGTATCTCAAGTTCATAATCTACTCTATAGTGAGAAAATTACATTGCAACCAATGTATTATCCATTCAAGCTATTTCTCATATCTCACCAAAAACTTATTCGAGTCCAACACAAGAGGGATCGTCTCTCACATTAGAGGTTGAAGGACTGGTCAGTCCTATTAGTGACTTGGAACAGTTGTTGTGATATGTGTATTAGTAATCTCTGATGCTGCTCTAATCAATTTTATATACTTTCATTGTATATCACTGTACATCTTAGTCTTGGCTACACTTTTACTCTTGATTTATGGGTCTGAGCTGTTTTGACGTGCCACTCACATTCATGCTAAAGGCTTCATCTTCAAGAGCTAGTGGGCATATGTCAATTCCTAAATAGGTCTAATTAAGAGTTGTTCAGGGTTCATCTGATTCATTAAAATTATTATTGGGAAAGAGTAGCACATTTACGCTCTTAGAGAAAAATGGTCAGTTAAACTTGGAAAGATGTAGGGCGAAGAAGTCAATTAACAAGGAAACTGGATCCATACATTCATCCGGATGTACTTTGAGGATCAATTTGTCTGGCATCATAGCACTTCTCACATAACGCTATTGAATCTTCATTCTCAAAATGAGTTCCCACGCAGCACTTGAACTTCTTAATGTGTCACAGATAATGAATGTTCTAGTTGAAATTTGTTCAAGTTTTTTGGTTTTCAAATAGTGTTGAGAAACAGATGCATGGTCATAATTCTATATATCATTTGTTAGTCACCCATTAGTTGGTCATTTTGGTAGTTGGGATCCTCTCTTCTTGGAGAGCGGATGAGCCAACTCGTGTAGGGGATTTTCACAATCCAGAAGTCTCTCATCAACTAAATACCCCCTACTATTACAAGTAGAGTTGAGAGTCTTTGTATCAACTCAAGTTAAATTTCATGGACTAATTCCAAGTTTTGGTATAAAAAACAAAAAGTTGTACTGCTCCAGATTGTGTTGCTTCGGATTAAAAGATATTCATCTTGGAACGCAGCACACTGCTGTTTATTGGTGGGATGATTTTTAGAAATAAGATATGAATAATTGAGATCGGTTTTCCTACATGTTACTATTCACAGCTTATATTTGTCAATCTGAGAGTTTCCAACCATTACCATAGCCAGGTGTTGGAATCTTTCCTCCTCCCACTTTACTTTTTCCAAAAGTCTAACTTGGCGAGTATCGCCATCCTTTTCCCTGATAACTCCATTTGGAATCAAAATATGAATTTCAACTCTTGAGTGTCATGAGATCAGGGAAAGTATGTCGAGTAATTGTTTTGCAAAACCTGAATGTGAAATGCATGGAAAATGATTGATTACATTACAATCTGATTATCTCTGTAAGTTTGACTCAATTTGAGTTACTCACCATCTCTACTGATTTCCAAAGTGGAACGATCAATGCTGAATTGAATTTTCTTACTTCTGTATTTTTATTATTGGTCTGAATAGATTATTCCTTCCAATATATTTGAAGGAAAAGAGAGATGGTGAGTGACTCAAGTTGAGTCAAACTTACAGAGATAATCAGATTGTAATGTAATCAATCATTTTCCATGCATTTCACATTTAGGTTTTGCAAAACAATTAGGGGAGAGCGGGGTATGTCGGGCATAGCTAATTAAAACCCGCTTGGCAACTACGATTTTTACTTTAATCGGATCTGCGAGTGGGCATTCGACAGAGAAACATTTCAGGAATAATGGGATATTTTTTAAAAAATTTTTTCACTCGCACATTTTCATAGAAATGCTATTTTCTAAACCTTAATCATTGGGGCACGATGGGCAACCGCGGGGTATAGCGGACAGTCGTGTAGGGTATGATGGACACTCACAATTTTTAAGTAAAATGATAACACTACACTTACAGAATTGTTGTCATTAGCATATTTGAACATTTTTCCACCTAATCTGATGCCTCAGGTCTATGACATGCCGTGAAATGTTGGTAAAACTCGATTATTCAACAAAAAGATGTCACAGCTCGGATCTCACTCGCTCGCACACACGAGTTTATGATGCATGGCACGAATCTGGTGGTCATATTATGTGATACAGCTTCTAATCCACCACCCACAGCATTGATAGCACTCACTTTTTACGCACATCGAGGTAAAATCATCAATAATATCGATAAACAATCACATCCGTGGTGCAGTGAGAGCAGAATATCAACAACACGAGGGGACGCGGAGGTTAGGTTAGGTTGGGTGGCGCCACGCGGCTCGTGTGCTGTGGCTGTATGTTGGAACTGGTCAACGCGCCCCGCTTTTTGTGTCCATTATACCCCGTTTCCACTCATCTTCGTATTACTATTATTGCTCAAAAACTACTTATCGGATCACTTTGATTCAAATTGGAGATGGAAGCTAACGAACAGAGCTACCGATGAGAGATGGGTAGCCAAGTATTTTCGATCAAATTGGCGCACGAACGGTAGAGTGCATACAGGCGTGACAAGCGATATTTTACCTCGAATTTTGACCTACGCTTTTGAAGGGTCAAAACATATTGAAATTTCTTGTAACTCTCCAGGGAAAAACTAGGTGATACACTGATGCGAATTCATGAACATTTGGATTTTTAAATATTTTTTTGTATTTTATAACTGGGGTGCCCAAATTTTCGAGCTGCCCACCATACCCCGCTCTCCCCTACTCGACATACTTCCCCTGGTCTCATGACACTCAAGAGTTGAAATTCATATTTTGATTCAAATGGAGTTATCAGGGAAAAGGATGGTGATACTCGCCAAGTTAGACTTTTGGAAAAAGTAAAGTGGGAGGAGGAAAGATATTGTAATAGAATAAAATAGAGATTTACATATTGACATTGGAGTTGATCTGAAACATACAAAGGAGAAATGCTTAGTATATATCCTGGACGTTATGAGTTTGCGTGTGCGTGCATTACATGGTTCGGTCTACCCTAAATATGAATTACATGTGAATGACTGACTCTACTGGTAGCTGGAGTGTACTTGGGGGCCTTTCCTCCTCGCCACGGGTGTACCCATGGAGGGGCAGGATTCGGTACCCGGGGGTGATCGATGACCTGGGTATACCCGGGTGATTGATGCGATCAACGGTGTCTTCAGGCTAGCCACTGGGAGAGCCCGGCGGCTGGCCGTTCGACTTCTCGCCATTTTCGGGGGAACCCAAAGATGGAGAGGAGTACCGGCAGCTTTATCATCAACTTGTCTTGGGGTCTGGGTGTGCCCGGAGACGAGAAAGATACGAGTCGACTGCTTGCGGTGAACTAACTGCAATGTTTTTTTTTTTTTTTTTTTTTTTTTTTTTTTTTTTTTCGGGTAGGCCGGGAAGGGGAAATCTTCATAGACACCCACAAGAGTGTGGGTAGTGTCGGATTCACCCGAGAAGACTCGGGTACCTACCGACTAAAACCCCTCCCCGGAGGGCGCCAACCCGAAGGTTATAGTCCCAGAAGAAGGAAGGAAGGAACAGAAAATAGAGAAAAGATGAAAGATACAGGGAGGCTTGCGAAGAAGCGGGAGCCCTAAAGTGGTCCAAGATGCCACTCAGGGCTCATACGCACTGAGGCGGACGAGGTGGTAAAAGCACACACATGGGTGCTGGGGCTGAAGACTGGGGGCGGGGGAGTTGTCGCGTGCTCCCGAGATGCTAAGATCTCCCTTGCCGGAGGACTGGGGCCGGGGAGTGCGTCTGTCTCCCAAGATCAACTAAGGATCCTCCTTGCGGAACTGGGGCCGGGGAGTCGTTACTCTCCCAAGATCCGAAGATCTCCCTTGCGGGGCTAACTGCAATGTTTTTTTTTTTTTTTTTTTTTTTTTTTTTTTTTTTCTTGGTAGGCCGGGAAGGGGAAATCTTCATAGACACCCACAAGAGTGTGGGTAGTGTCGGATTCACCCGAGAAGACTCGGGTACCTACCGACTAAAACCCCTCCCCGGAGGGCGCCAACCCGAAGGTTATAGTCCCAGAAGAAGGAAGGAAGGAACAGAGAGTAGAGAAAAGATGAAAGATACAGGGAGGCTTGCGAAGAAGCGGGAGCCCTGAAGTGGTCCAAGATGCCACTCAGGGCTCGTACGGACTGAGGCGGACGAGGTGATAAAAGCACACACATGGGTGCTGGGGCTGAAGACTGGGGGCGGGGGAGTTGTCGTGTGCTCCCGAGATACTAAGATCTCCCTTGCCGGAGGACTGGGGCCGGGGAGTGCGTCTGTCTCCCAGGATCAACTAAGGATCCTCCTTGCGGAACTGGGGCCGGGGAGTCGTTACTCTCCCGAGATCCGGAGATCTCCCTTGCGGGTAACTGCAATGTGTTTTCATGGCTCTACTGTATCTTATAGAGTGTAACATCGCTTGTGATTCGTTAGCCATCTGGTGGCCAAATCCTGAATTACCGTAGCGGCTAACATTTTGGCTCTGTACGAGCATGCTAAACCTAAGATGGCCTCGAGAGGTTTGGGTATGCTCGTTGCAACATCATTCCAGCTAAACTTCGAGAGTATCCAAAGCAAGTGTAATTTGGATCATGTAAAGCTGACATATTCCATCAAAATATCATTCTTGGAGAACCCAACTTGAACAAATCCATGTTTTTTGAGCACCTAGCTAGGGCGTATCTTGACATCTCTCTACAAACTTTAGGAAATTTCAAATATTCTAAATCTTCCAATTGGAATACGGCAAGCTTGAATTTGATGAAGTAGCACGAAGAATTTCATTCTTATTGGACATGCATCTCATTCTCATTTTAATAAATTGACGTTCCTCAAGACCCAAACTCCAAGCCAGACCTCGTCAAAACTAATTTTGCCGCATTTCATTCGAAAGTACTTGAAATGAGCTTTGAAAGTCTCCAAGGTACGTTGTGAAATATCAAGACACACCCACCCGACTTCGACTTTCAAGAAGCTCTTAATTGTTAAAATTGCTTTTACCAGAAATGAGATGTTTATGGGATATCTCACCTGTACATGATGGGAGTTCTACTTGCTTCAACTATTCCTGAAGTACTCCTGATACGTTGAGAAGAGATGTTAGTAATGCGAGGAGCTCAGAAGTAGCCCGACGGGGACAATAACATGAGATTAAACAACACACTGTTCATAATTATGTACGGATACAAAGCTGTACGAAGGGAGCAAGACATTTTGATTCGTGGAATCATTCCGCACAAGTTGGGGGTTTGTTTTTTTTTCTGGGACCCCCATCGCAAATCTTTGAAGATGCAAGTTTTTTCAATTCTGTCTGAGCCGTAATAAATAATAGCCACCTAGAGCTTGAAACTTTAGCGCAACACTCTGTGAGAATGTTTGTGGGTCTCACTATTTTCTAGGAACTTTGCGTAAACACAGTCTCTCGATGTTGGACTGTATTCCTTTACCTGCCTAGAAGAGCTAGAAATCCAAGTTTCTGATCTTTTGGTTCTGTCATGGATACTCAAGCACACAATACGAGTGGGATATGATGGTTCCAAATTTTTTCCCCAAAAATGTCTTATAGGGCTACTCGGGAAGGAGTAACGCCAATCAATAGTACATTTCGATACAAGGGCGTAAAACGTTTCATTTGCGTCCGAGTGGTGGGTTTCCGGCCCGAGCCATAGACGAGGGTCGAAATCGTCACGATGATGCGAGTAATAGGTTTTGAGCCCGTGTATCCAACCATAATTTCCGATAAACTGTGAGTCAAAGTCGACAAACTGTGCGCAAAGTGCACTTTTACGCATAGTGTATCAGAAACAACTGTTCTCTTGTTCGTCTTGTTTCAGAGTACTTACAAAAAATTTCCAGCGATTTGGAGGATGATGTTCTTGACAAAATGAATTTCGAGTGTTTTTCACAATCTCTCAGAATTGTAGAATAATACGAAATATTCTCAGGTTATTTGTGTATTCTCCCATGTATTATAGTGTACTCGATCATAACCATCTATCGCAGGAATTTCGGAGAATTCAATGAGTTTTCCAACTAAAGGCGATTTGAAAGCGTCATTTTGCAAGAAATTGGTTTTTTGCAGCTCAAACATACGTATCACGTATTACGTATTCCCTAACTTTGTCTCTAGATTTATATATTATGTCAGAGCTGAAACAATTTTTTATTTCCACATTTTAAACAGGTGATCTTATCTGTAACCAATGAGAGATAGCCATCAACTCCTCAATATTTCTGCACCTGATTCCAGAATGATGATGGGAGAATGAACTAAATGTAATAGATATATGTGCTCTGGCGGCAAATTCAAATTCTGATATGAATCTAAGGTGTGTGGCTGTACAGAGCAATACCTTAGAATTACCAGTTCATGTACTGGTTTTCACACATACTCAATTCAACATATTATATTTTCTTGAGTATCCACGACTCAAAGAAATATAGTATGTTCAATTGAGTATGCGTAAAAATCAGTATATAAACTGATAACTATAAAACATTGCTCTGTAAAGTCACACACCTTAGATACATGATAATGAGAAATACGTAAACCCTACCTCTAAATTTTTAATATCAGAGACAAGGGAAGAACTTCATATTTCAAGATGATCTAATCACAGATGATCATATAACGATGGAAAGAATTTTTCACCGCACGAGGCAACTCACGAATTTTCTCATGATGGATGCACTGCAAGGGTGGCGGAAATAAGCTTGAGTATATCTTTGAGAGGGTTGTCGTCTTTTAGAAAAACAGTATGATCTGATTTTCTCTAGAATGGATGAGCTTCTACCTCATCCACAAAATTTGGTCGAGACGAAACTGATCATCTGCTTCACATGACTAAGTCAATTACAAGTTTGAGGTACGTGTTACAAACAAAAATTAAAATTTCCTCAATTCAGTTCAATCTTGTAATATCAAGCAATTTTCATGCTATATCACGGAGCAATTAATTTTTTCCAATTTGAGCTCTAAGTTACGGATAGTGAGGTCTGTACATGGATTATATTCTTGATTGCTTATGGAATCCCAATTGTCCGCGTCATGCTGAGGCCGTGAAGAATATTATGCAACCATCGATATCCAAACTGCTAATTACGAATTCGGAGACAATTCCGGGTTTGGAATGCTATAGGCAACGTAACTAATCGTAAATCTATAAATCCACACAAAGCAAGTTCTAATATCCGATAACGCTTTCAGAACTGTATGAAAAGAGAATGAGGCCATCAGTTGATATTTCCAATTATCGTTTCATGTCATGATGTACGAAATAAAGCGTAAGTCTAGTTTAGGCATCAACCCTCTGTTACGTTACAAATATTTCTGATTCTATTCTTGATCTTGGAATTCAACACAATAAGCTGGGATTCGAAATTATTACAGTCCATCAAAAAATAAACTACATACTGCCATAATCTTCAAATTGTTTGCCAATATCCGTGACAAATTGTAGTAAAAAAACCCTCTTCAATCACAATTCTTTATATCAACGCCCAAAGCACGCCGGGTTCATTGAACATCCAAAGCCGCAAACTTTACGCACTATACCTGCACAGAGCGCTATTCAATTTCCATACACACAGTGTATGCCACCCCTTGTCGTCTATACCAGAAATACCGCGTTATCTCATCGCGCGCATCGCGCAACCGATCCGCGTGGTCAGTAAGTACACGTGCTTCGGCAAAACTTGACTTCAACAATCTTGCGCACACGCACGCAAAGCAAGTGCTTATATATATATATATATATATATATATATATATATAAATATGTGTACGTAAAACTTGCTGCATGTCCGGATGCTGTATCTGCGACGACAGAAAGCTTGAGAGTGGGTCTGCCCAGTTGCTAGTAATTTTATCGCATCTCGATCTCGTTTTCCGGGCCTCTATTAAGCTTCCACTCGACATATACGAGGACTTGTATCGGTAATGTTGAATCTGCATGAGTAGTTTAGTTCATATAGCATCTTGACCACAAGCAAAAATATAATTCTAATGCGTGACTATATGAATTGAATAGCTTTGTGAGATTATTGGACGCGTGAATAAGTTTACAAGATGTGCCTATGAGTTACTACTTGGTCTCATATTCGTATAGCTCGGAAACGAGAGGCTACCATGTATTTGGTTCTGACTACCCTATCTGAGTGCATGTTGGGAGTTTTGAAATAGCTTTGAAATATTTTGAGGCTTAAAATGGCGTGGCGCACTACGGGGAATTGGAATAAATTCTTGGTATTCAGCAGATATTCCAAATCTTTACGAGCATGTGTCATCGCGAGCAGTTTCCGGCCGTACAAGCTCTTTTCCAGCTACGGAGGTTCCCGCCTATCAGTAATTACCTCCAATTCTCCCACCAGAATCAAATCAGATCATCTTATTGAAGTACCATAACCTGTCCGGTTCTCATAGAATTCGATACCGAATATAAGATATTCTATCTTTGATGAAAGGGGACAGACACCTCTAGCAGTTTGGAAGCAGCTTGTCCATATGGCCAGACTCGCGTGTCCGGAACCGTGAATTTACGCAAAACGTCAATTCACGGGCCGATGAATGCGGCGACATCTTCGGCAGGAAAATCCCTGGGATATCTTTGGCGTATGCAAAGCCTTGCAGACACTGGGCTCCCTCTCTGCGTACGCCAAAGGACCCATCTTCCGCTTACGCGAAAATTTCGAGGAACGCTTCCCGCGAAAACCTTCGCGCACGCGTGCAAGGAAAAATTTTGCGTGCCCGAAAGAAATCCACTGTTGCGTGCGCAAAAATAGCACGGCATCCACTCTGGTCTCAATGCAATGAACGTGAACACCCTCCGCGCGCACGAATGGCTATATAGCGAGCTGTGTGCGGACCACAGTTGTGTACATGGACTCGAAACGCAAATTCTGGTGCTTAGATGTGAGGACGTTCTCAACGCAGGCACTGGTGAGGACAATCTGAATAATGAGGATGTCCATATAATTCCAATCGCATATTCGAAACAAAACGTGACTCATGCTGACGAGACAAAACTTTTGTTTTGCACCTGACGGTTCAATTTTCCAACGTAGAACCACTTTCTGAGCAAACTACTCTTATTTTCTGGGAGTGTATCGGACACAAGGTGTGATCTACTTTTTGAATGCAAAACCACTGATGGCAGTACGCGGGGTCGCCTATTGGTGACTCTGGATTGTGGCGTCTGCATGAGTGCTGTCCGAGGCAATATCAGTATAATGGCTTTTGGAACCTACGTTTCTGGGTTTCCAGCAAATGAGATCCCAGAAATGAATGTATCATATTAATCCTTAGTATATGGTTCAGTTAGACAAAGGTTTTGCGTTCACACGTCCCGCGAGGGGGGGGGGGGAGATTTAATTACCGATAAGGGAATAGAGAGAACAGTGGTTTCGCATTCGTACATCCCTCGGGGGAGATATACACGCTGAGGAAATGACAGTAGTTTGCATGTACAGTATCCTTATTTTCTTCCCATATCTTTGCATAAGCGAGCACACCTAGGCGCCCAAATTCGTGTCTAGCGTCCGCGTACGCAAATGTGGTCCTCATAAGGCCCGTTACTTTTTCGCACTTGTGAAGGGTGTTCGTCTCCGTTATTTACAGGCAAGGAAAGAACTCAACTTTTGTGCCCCGGGTACCCAGCTTTTCACCTCCACCTCAGCTTCCCCCCCCCCCCCCCCCCCCCCCCCCGCGTCCCCCCTGGACGTGGGGCAAAGATACGCCATGCCAGCACATCGGTTTTGAGGACGTCCATTAGCGAGTCATGGATGGCTCAGCAATGGGCCGCTTTTGTGCCCCGGGTAACGTATTTTGGACTCACAAGGGGGACCCACGAAGTGCGGATCACCAAAGCTCACCAGACTTTTTTCACAGTCTCGTACCACCTAGAATATGAAGAATCCAGAGTAACTCCGTCAAATGGGCCCTCTGTCCGAAGTTACAGCCTATGACATTAGCATTGCCCATATAGGCCCATGTTGAAAAGTGACATATATAGATATACTGACAATGCTAACATTTTTGCTTGTAGCTTTGGACAGAAGGCCCATTTGACGGAGTTACTCTGGATTCTTTATATTCTAGATGGTACGAGACCGTGAAAAAAGTTTGGTGAGATTTGGTGTCCCGCACTTCGTGGGTCCCCCTTGTCAGTCCCAAGCACAAGGTCGAGACCCGCTCTTCGGTGAAGGACTTGGGACTCTTCTAGGCTTCCTTGGAGCCCCTCAGTTTGCTGGATGAGCCGGTTGGCCTCATTTTGTGTCTATCCGCAGACAGTCCAATACGATTCCCTGAACTCATCCAGGTTCAGACACCGGGTGGAGATGTGTGGTCTCCACGCTCTTTCAGACGCTGACTGGGGGTGGGAGTTTGTCAGACTCCAGGGCTGAGACACCGAGGTTTCTCAACCTCCCTTGCGGATTTCAGGAAGGTCCAAGGCCCGCCGACTACCAGTCTCAGAGCCAGGTCTCCGCTGTCAAATTTGGGCCGAAGCCCGAGTACGGTGTCTCAACAACTGCGACCGGAGGTTCGTCATACCCTGGCACTCAGAGTCCTTCTTCCACCAACCTCGCGACCTCCATTCTCCTATTGTATACAGGTGAGAAAAGGTGCTGTGCTATTTTTGCGCGCGCAGGATTGATTTTTGTTGCGCGTTTTCGTACGCAGATGTAATCCGCACAGAGTTCACTAGCTGTTCGGACACGTGGAGGGTGTTCGTGTTCATTGTATAGAGGTGAAAAAGGGTGCTGTGGCATTTTTGCACACACAAAACGGGTTTGTTTTCAAGCACGTGAACATTTTCCGGCTCACTTGCACGAAGCTCTCTCGGAGCGCGTTCCCCGAGATTTTGCGTACAAAATAATGAATTCTTCTGCAAGAATCCTTCCCGAGAACCTTCGCATACGCTAAAATGGGCCCTTCCGAAGAAACGGAGACCAAAGAACTCGCAAACACCGGTCCCAGTGCCTGCAGACCTTTGCGTACGTGACCGATTCCCTAAGGTTTTTCTTGGAGAAGTCATCGCGTTCATTGGCCACCAAAACTGACATTTCGCGTGCACAACATTGCGCATGCGAGTCTGGTCGTATAGACACTCCGTTTTACAAATTATTATCTGTCTCCCACAAGTTTTTTGACGAAATCTATTTTGAAATTCGTTGAATTTCGTTGACTACCATTTGTTTATTGCCCATACGAAAGGTTTTAAAGATCATAACCTCCATGATTATCAACAAGAAAACAACTACGAAAGTTTGTTAGGAATGAAAACCCCAAATCAATGAAAGAAATTAAAAATGCATCCCGCTACAAAGCCTGGTCTCCGAGTTTCACAGTGAAAAAATGAAACTGATATTCGGGACACCCTGTATATATAGGTTATCGAAATAATCACATAAACACGATGCATGTAGAACAAAGGAGGCGCTTATTCGATGGTATGGTACAATGACGATAGGTTAACACCTGCCTCGAGTATTGCGCGTGCCTCGCCTGAAACATGCGGGCGAGAATTGTTCTCCCACAGGGGTTAAGACAGGCACGCGCCGGCCGTGGCTTCTGTTGAGTTGTAATCAACGCACTCCGTACGATTTTTGCAATTGTAGGGTTGGAAGCGAGTATTTATTTGATACACTTCATCGGAAACTGGATCATTTTACCAACATGAAAGATCCACTCTTGGACATGAACAGCAATAGCTATTTCAGCGGATTAATGGAAATTGTGGAACATAAAAAGGAATCATATTGAACAATCGGGCTTGAGAGATCAGTTTATGGAGTTTTGTTTTTATTCAATCACTTTCATTTTACTTCTTCAGAACTGAGAGTTACTGAATGAAATAAGGTACGCTCGTTATTCCAAAATTCCTATTCATTTTCTCATTTTATGCAGAGTTATCTAGTGAATTAACGCTGATGGAGAAACCTTGTATATTCTTTCTACTAAAATTGCTCAATCATAGAATAGTCCCTCCTATATAAACGAAGGAGAATTGATGAAATAGATATGATCGTATTCATGTTGAAAGCGAAGGAATTTTATGCGAGATTCTGCTTTGTCTAGTCACGACTGTAGTTGAATAGGTGGAATGTCCATTCATAATCTCATGATTTAAGAGTTTTGTCATCAAATTGTAAGAAGAACTTAAACAGCCGAATTGAAACTAATGTACTACCACAACATCACTCTGAATAGATCAATATCCTTGCAAAACCGTGATCATGCTCCACATAACTGAGTAAATCATTTCAGTTATGCAAGCTGCTAACGCTAACGTCACGACGACGATAGCTTTCGATCTCTGAAAAATTTGACTAATGACAGCGATATCCTCATCGTTGCATTACCATCGTGACTTGATATAATACATCTCATCGTATATCTCAAGCCCATAATTCCATATCCAACAACTCAATAAACGCCCGGGGGGCACTTTTTACACCTTGCAAATTCCCTTCTTCTATACTATAGCGCCATCGAACCAAATATCGTCTTTATGATATTCAAATTTCTTGCATCGAGAAGGGTAGCACAATGGGCTCATTCAAAATTGAAATCAACACGTCATCTGGCAGCGCATCTGTGAAACTCAAATATAAAGGTATATTAATATCCACTCTTCAAGTATCATCATCATCATCATCCTCTCGATCACGAAGCGTGAACACAAAAGTGCAAATTCATCCCGAATACTCCCCCGCCCTAATATTAAGAAAAATAAAATAAAAAAGGGTTATGATCCGTTGCAGCACGCGCCTCGTGATTTTTTTCTTTCAAACTTGCATGCGAAGATGAGTAGACGCGTATGTACTACATGATTTTAGCCATGTATAATACGAGGTAAAGGTAACTTGAGAAATGGGATTCTCCCCTTTCCAACGCGGGCTTGGGCGCAATCCGGTCTTGAATTTCGCCTGTCGGCGCAAGGTAAATGATACTGCGATCGGTCTACCGCCCTTTTCTGCCAGGTTATATAGGTAAGCCCTTCAGCTTTGCGTATGTAAATCAGGATATTGTTGGGTTCTTGTACTACTCTTAGCATGAGATTTCCTCCTGTCCGGTGAGTATCTTATGATAGATACCGCAGTTTTTTTCACTGTCAACGCGGTTGAATTTTATTAAAGATTTCCGACATGATTTATTCCAGATTTTACAATTGTTTGGGAGTTTAGTGTTATTAGTTCATGACAGTTACTATTTTGTATATCTATTGTGATTGTAACTTGGAATTCATATCTCATGTATGAGGAAGAAGGATTTATGCATAAAAATATATTGAAATGTTAAGAAAAGGTGTTATATGGTCTGTCTAGTGTCGAAAGGACTGTCCCATCAACAAAAACCTGTTGCACAGCAATTATGATCGAGTTAGCACTTGCCGTGGATCAGTTTTATAGACGAACAATTAATAGAATTTGGGAGAAGCATTCCACCAGGTTTGGTCACTTTCATTTTTACCATCTTACGACTCATGACGAACTTCTATCCGATCTTCATCCCACCATTCTAGGTAAACAAAATTCCCCATAGGAACGAATCTAAGATAGCCTATTTCGTGCTCGAGAAAAGTGTGAAATCGTACATTTCGATATAAGAGTGTACAAATTTTTTTTTCGCATCCGAGTGATGGGTTTTCGGCCCGAGCAGTAGGCGAAGGTCGGATTCATCACCAGGATAACCACTATCGAGAGACAAAATGCTATCCGCGTTTGGAATCAGTTTCTCCAAAAATTGTCATCATTCCATCGTAATTAATCGAAGAAATCCTTCGATGCAAGTTCGTACAAGAACTGGATTGAATATATTTGATTTAGTCTGTGACAAAACTAGTATTCGAACTAGATATGAAAAAGCATTCCCTTGTTGGACCCACACATCAATTTTCACCAGATTTAGGGTTTTGTGAGAATGACACTCGTGAGTCGTGTTTGTTTATGACGACCTTGGTGTGAACCTGAAAGAATATCCCATCCAATCTGGATTGAGATCTATCGGTCTGAATTATTACTATGCGAGTTTACGTCTCGAAAACGTTATGGATTATGAATCAGCAAGAACTCATGAATATCGATTTCATGGATGAAATGAACTCTTCTGAACATTAGGTACCTCCCTGAATTGTGCACTTTTGTTCGGAACCAACCCCGCCCAATATAGACAAATTATACTGTATCCGACTAATCTCTCCCAATTTCTGGATAATTTAATTGACCAATTTGGCAGAAAAGAATAACTCTTTGAAGAAGCTCATATCAATAGACATTGGTCAGTCAACGTTAGTGAACGTCCTTTGTGTGATAAGTATAACCTCATGAAAGTAATAAGAAAAATATTTCGGCGAGGAATTATAAGTAGAGTTGGCAAAGAAAGTGTAAGAGGATACGCCACGTGGATGCGCATTTTTTGCGAACTGGTCGATTATCGATTGCAATCTACCCTCGCGAATGATGATACTCAAAAGGGGTACATAGTATTCTTACGCTAGGATGAGTCTCGAAAAAAATCTCAGTGACATATGAGTAGTAGACTGGAGTGTGCTCGTATAAGCTCTTCCGTGGTATGCAGCAGCCGTAAACGAGAGACACCACGCACGTGCAGCGTTTCATCCACCAAGAATATCATGGCCCATTTACTTTGGTAAAAAAAAGCCCATTGATGATGCTCTCGATTCATGGTGATCGTTCCTTCCCATCTGTCACAGGATATTCAGCAAAAGGCTGTCACTAAGGTTAATATAATTATTTTGAAAATGAAAATGAGTGAATTTGTATAAATTTTGTACGGATTGGGTGTGGTGGTGTCATTTGAAGTTTTTTAATTTTCTATTTTTCTCGTACCAAGTGACAACTATAGATTCTCTACTCTCGGAAATGGGTTTGAATGGAAATTTTCTACAAACTTCTGACATGATAATAAGAGACACTGATTTATTTCATTCTGACAATCGGTCCGTCAGATCCCGAATATAAAATCCCAATAAAAAAGAAAGCCTTTCTCATTTTCTAGACAAGCTGTACAATTACGATCTCAAAAAATCGCTCCCTCAACACCCGAAAGGAAAAAAATCTACACCGCAACGTATTTGGCAAACCATAGACCTACAAAATCAGGCTCTTACGGTACAAAACCGTCAATCTTGGGAATACCATTCACCTTACCGATTTTTTCTTGGACAAACAACGGTTATCATCACGTAAAGATCCTCAGTCTACAGCATACTCTTTGATCTACTATATATTCCACCCCTCATTATTATCTGTCACATAATTAATAATCTCTACTTCACATCGACCGCACCATGCTTACATTTTCCGCAAAACAAGACGTCCATCGCGATTTGGCAGAAGCTATAATAAAAATATACATATAGAACAACGGCTCTCGCCACCGCAACAAGACCGCATGCTAGAACTTCCGCCAAGCGTGACACGTTCCAACCAAGTTTCAATCCAATGCTGCTTCGATATAATCGAACTTGCGGCCATACTTACTTACTCACTTACTTACTGTGCTATATGAGGATCGATGCTCGTATGGATCTAGAAAACCGAACGAACTGTATGGTGGTTGATCTTGGTAGCCCGTTATGGGACGTGCTTGAAAACTCGTGTGCTATAAGAGGACGTACCGCTAATTTTCAAGTGGTCTACTGAAATTTGTGATTCGTGTGGTAGCGGTTGTTTGAACGGAATTTTTTTCATCAAAGCAAAATACATATATGATACATGGAGGATGCCATATTACAGGAGTGCTATAATTTTCTGATGAATTTAATCGTTCTGTATTCGCACACTCGCCTTATAATATGCGATTATAAAGGATAGATGTGAAACAGCGCACTTCCATATATCTCTAGAGAGATGAGTTTGGACTAATGAAGCGAGCCGTAAGATGAATGAGTTTTGATATGTATGCCGCTCTTGCATAGAAGGTAGAATTTTCACGCTCGATTTGTTTCTTGTAAGTACGATTTAGACTCTATCACGCGTAACTGTACACCCGCGCGCCCGGATGCGAATTATACAGCAATCATCTTGCCGTGTTTGCTCAGCCTAAGATTTCCGTCATCGAAAATTATGAGCAAAGTGCAACTTGTACAACACTCTTTTGCACCCGCTATATTCCTTCGCAGCATGGGCTAATCACGATTTGAGATCCAGAGGGATAGGTAACTTTGTAAATCATTTGAGGATTATTGGGATGGGTCGAGATTGGATGCTCTCAGATTTGAAAAACTGATGTAAACTTGATCGCTCGGATGGTTGGATGGTAATCGAATATTTTTGAGCAATTCTAATGGCATGAATGTGAAGAATGTAGTTTTTTGCGATTCTTGAGATCTTGCGGATTTTCTTGGGAGTTTCTTGCGATTCGAAGGGGAATCGGATCGATCTGTAAGTTGAATGAAACATATGAAATTTCTATCTACGATGCTGCAGGTTTTGATCATCATCGCCTCAAGTGCCTGAATGGGTCGAGTCATTTGCTGAGGATTCTTCAATTGGTGTCTCCGTAGAGCAATGTATAAGCACCCCACTATAGTGCACCTCACACAATAAAATTGTCCGCGCACGAGGGAGGAAAAACGGTCCCACCGGCATATCTTAACCTAACATTGAAAACGTCATAATACGGGTAATATAACATCAGCCGGCTGCTTGGAGGCACAGAAAGACAGACAAAGACAGTTGGGGTGGAGATTCAGTTCTTATGCTCCTCACCTTTCTAACATAACAATCACGCACCACACGAAAATAAATAAGTTGATCAACTAGCGGTTTCAGTATGATTCCGTAACGTTTTTTGGGTCGCTAATTCCAAGACCGGTATCGGTTGCCAGTGATCTAATCGATTTATTTCGAGTTATCGAATGTCAAAATAAGGTTAAGGTGGGAAATCGATGAAAATCCAAATCAATGGGTATATTCGATCACTGAACACGCATAATGCTACATCTCATCTACTACTACGCAAAACTAGGAAATTCAGTGTTACTCCTATTTCACGGCGAAAATTTTGTTCATCGACGCCAGATTCTGGGGGAGCACAAAATTTTATGCCCACATACGTACTTCTCGGGGAATTTTGATTCTCAGAATTCCATTCAACGGGATGATTCAGCGCTCGACGAGACGATAACTATTCTAACTCGCTGCACTGCCAGACAACCTGTCAACCCATTGACATACTGCCCTGATGTATGACTTACCAACCCACCGACCTGGTGACCTGTTTCTGACCGACTAACCCATCAACCCCTTCATTAGTCACATGGTCCATCATTCCGTCGAGCTATAAACCCATCAACCACGAACCTGATATATGACCCGATAACTCGCCGATCTTCTGGATGACCGACCGACCCACCTAACTGTTTATCTGACACACGAACCATGAACCTGTCGACCTGGATACCTCTCGGATGACCGACAAATTTCTCGACCTACTGACCTGTCATAGAACCCGCCGATCCACGGGATCCTTTTTAATACAATTGACCTACCTGTCAACCTTGTCAACTTCCGGAAGATCAATAGACCCGACAACCTATAAACCTGTCATATGACCCAACAAACTGGTGATCTGCCACATGATCTACCAGCCCATCAACCAATCCATCTGATACGTGGGCTACCAATCTGTCGTCCTGGTGACTTTCTGGGTAAATCATGGATCCACTAACCTACTATTACGATTTGACCAACCAAACCACTGACTTGCAACCTTACCCACCAATCTGCAGACCTGATGGTCGATTCATCCATTCACCAACTCCTCTATCTGCCACATCTGTCACTCGGTCACATAGCGAGTCAGAGAATCATATTCCAGGTCAAAGACCTGGAAGGTCATACAGCAGCTCATTAAGTTTGTAGGTCATATGACCATATGAATAGTGTCGGTGCGTCTGTCGGATAATTCAGCAGGTCAGCAGAAAGATGGATTTGTTAGCCATGTGATAGATACATATCTTTGTGAGTCGGTCTGTCGTCTGTCAGATTGATGAGTCGGCGGATGACAGATTAGGAGGTCGACGGGTCTTTTGGTCATTCAAGACTTTACTAGGTTAACGAGCCGGTGGGTTATGTATCTGGTCAATAGGTTCCCAGCTCGACGGAATGATGCAGATAAACGGGTTGGGTGTCAGCAAGTCATACATTAGGTCACTAAGTTCGTGGGTCGGTAGGTCATGCATCAGGCCAGTAGGTCGTTCATCACATCAGGTCGTTCTGTCGTATCAACTTTTCAAATCCAGTACAAAATTCCGAAGTGCACCAATTTCGACGTGATATGTGCTTTTCCGCCATGAAACTTGAGTAATAGCCGATATCTCGGGTTTGTGCGCCTGTAAATAAAATATAGCCTCAGATTTCTGTTAAGCGATTAAAAAAACCTGCATATATGAATACAGCGATTCGCCACTTTTTACCTGATTCTGACCTTTGATATCGTAGAAAATCGATGAGAGTATCAAAATCTCGATGTAAACCGAGAATGGATTCAGAATCTGTGACCCAGAGAACGTAAGGGTGAGAGCGCAAGGTCAGACAACTTTTTTGTTGGGCTGTTGTTGTCCCTCAATAAAGGAAATGCAGGATATGCATGATGCCACAATAATGTTTGTAGGTATCTGTGATAAATGATTTTCAACAAAATTCTCAAAATCAGTTGGACATCCGAAAATTGAGCTTTTGCTGGATCCATTACAGAATTTGTTTTAAGATGCTTGTTGAAGATAAACCGGTTTGAATCCTGGTAATCACTTATTTCAGTGTTTTCTGCCTTACTTTATTTGAATATTGAATTTCAGTCACTAAAAATCCCTGAAGTCTTCGAATAATTTCAAGCTAGAAAGGTTGAATGAAAATTGATTGGGAAGCAATTTTAGATAAATAAAAATTTCAACTGATTTGCAGAGCCTCCTCTGGAATACGAATCTGGTATCCTTGCGTCTTTGGAGGGTTCAGCGATCTCGTCCCCCAAAACGGACGAACGAAATTTCAGGTATAAATTTTTTATCACCACAGGAAACAGTACGGAGACTATTTCTGTATATTCCTTAACGATTAGTCCAGAGCAGCCTGATAGAACTCTCATGAAGATGAGCATTTCGAAAAAATATACACGTGGTTTGATATCGAGACTCTCTTCCGAATGATGTTTGATCTCGAGCGCTGTTTGGAAGAAAGTCGAATCATGATTCATAAAAAGTGAGGCTGTAGCTGCAATTTATTCTAACTCCAATTAATCATTGCATCAATTCGAAATTCCTTCATCGATCAAAGCTGTGTAATTACCACTGAGTAATTATCCAATGCATGCCAAAGTCATCTTTCACAGAGAGAGCGCGAACTTTGAATAATTCAATCTCGTAGGTATGAACGCGTGAATCAGTGTCCCATCAAACCACGCATCATTCGCATCACACGCATCGTTCCAACTACTTTTATAAGTACAGATCTGTGCATTAAACACACACACAATTGTAAAATACCGGAGGCCATGGAATGTGCGCATCCCGAAGAATTCTCTCATCGAAATCCTCAGATACAAAGATAAGCGCCAGAGAGTGGTTCACGCATATGCTTTTCCACACTTACACAAGTGCACAACCCTATCTCAATCTAACGCACTTTACTCGTGGACTACATAGAGATTTTAACCCTCGTATAATCCCGCATGCCTTGGTAGACTCTTACACGCTGCAACACAATCAATTTGCGATTATATCTGTTCATCGACACGTCCCTGAGAATCTGAGCGCAAACCACAAATACGCACACATAGATTTACAGAGTTCACCTATAGCTTAATGTAACGCTACATCACAACATCAGCTAAAGCATAGTGTAGTTCTAGATACAAGTCGTTATTAGACATCATGGGAAAAATTTTTCAGCAGTATTCTGACCGCGCTATATTTACCCATATCTCGCTTTTCTGACATCATATCATGGTATTAGGTATACGAAACCGGGTGTGGTTTCAGTACGGAAGGATTAGAGTACGAGTGTACCGGTGCGCCAAAAGGAATTGGCTAAAATCGTCATTATGAGTACTGATATACTGTACGATGGGAAGATGAGACCGATCGGTATTAGAGTACAGAGCTGATGATCTTAGCGTTATCTTTTCTCAATCATCCTGTTCATAATGTATATCTATATACGTAGACGTGATCCAGAGATCTGGCATCCGGACCAGAGAGACCCAAGTCGAAGATTAATGGAAAGCTCTACAAGACGTGATGTGTACGGGTTATACTGTACAGTCCTGTACAGCCTAGCCCAACGATGCTGACTTCCTGTACACGACTAGATCGTTGCTGGTTGGTTTGGCCGTCATTTTTGCAAGGCTGCTCTTTCGCGGTTCTGATTGATTTATACCGATACAGGCTACCGTGATGAGCCTAGGTGAGCAAGAATCTCAACAGCAATTTTGTACAGACGATACATTACTTGGATTTGGAATTTTATAATCTGGGGATCACGAGAGGGGAGGGGGGGATGGGGAGGGATGAGTCAGCAGCGTGAATATGGATGCAAAATTTGATTTCCTCAATTTTGAGTCAATTGTTGCTCAGCTTCCTAAAGAAGCTCCTATACACCACTCCTGCCATACTCAGAAATTACATTGTCTCATAGTCGCCCATCACTCTCACGCTTAGTAGTATTAACTGCACGCCGTGGAAAAAAGGGAAGGAGATCGTTTTCCGGAATTTCTCTCACCTCCACTCACGAATCGGCTGACAACTGATTCGTGAGACGAGATGCAATCCTAATTCTGAAGTCTGGCCAACAAAATTGTGAAGGGCTGAAGATTTATATTGAAGTATATTTTTTCAAGATGAAAACAATGGTGTAGTCAATTTTATGGAAGAAAATAATTGACCATTTTTGTTTTCCGGATAATCCCTTCCCCGACCGATCGCATAAATTCATACGACAATCCTCTCAAAATCATTGAAATCATCACCTCAAAGGTTTTTTTACCGATTCATCAATTTATATACGACCAGTTCCCTTTTCTCGGATCAAACTTCTGAAATGCCTCACAGCTCAAGGAAAATATCATGTTTATCGGAAAATCATAAAGACACTATTTGTTTTGGATCAAAAAAATACATGGAATTAGTGAAGAAAAATAGGAAAGATTGTATAATTATGTATATATGTATGTATATGTCGCTTCCGCAATTCTTCTTTTCACTTATATTCAATATATTTTTCTGACTCAAGCAACAAAGTATTCCTCTTATTCTTTGAGATAATCGATGTTGCTCGAGTTCTGAGTCATTTTCACAAAGAAATTCAGAATTTGAAACCGAAAAGACGAAGTTAGTCCTATATAACTTGACGAATCGGTCTGAAATGTTCTTAGGAGTACTTTTGAGTTTTGCACAAAATATCCTATGGTTCTGGCGATTCTGGTTGAAAGAGATGAAATCCGAAGAATAAAAGTAGTCGGAAAATTTTTTTCTTGAGAAAACTGACTATGTCATTGTTTTCATCTCAAGAAAATGTAATTGAATAAGGATCTTCGTAATCCCCCCCCCCAGCTTTCAGG
The DNA here is from genome assembly GCA_029851415.1 of Eretmocerus hayati. Lineage (NCBI taxonomy): Eukaryota > Metazoa > Arthropoda > Insecta > Hymenoptera > Aphelinidae > Eretmocerus > Eretmocerus hayati. The sequence continues at coordinate 153,034,537 of CM056743.1, read as the reverse complement.
CCAAACTTTGGAATTGGGGGTGCTCCTCCTTCCCAAATTTCTTGCACACTCCTAGCACAATATTTACTTGTTTAGAGAAAATATAAGTAGTTCTTGCCCCAAAATTTTGAGCCCCTATGTGATTGGTGTGTAACGGACAAAATGATACTGCTGAAACTCGAGATAGTGATCCCTGCAATTTTGCGGAACTACCTTGACATTTGTCTGGATTGGCGCACCTAAATTCCTCGAAAAAACGTACCATAATTGGCATGTGATTCCCGTCCATGGAAGGATTGACTTTCTGACACGAGGAAAGGTGTAGATTGAAAAAAGTTGATGGATATCAAATGAATCTCACCATGAAATATTCAAGCATTCTCAGAATCGGTACATCTTCACTGTATAAAAATTTTCCGAAAAACTCCAACCAGCTGGTTGAATGAAAAATCCAACCAGTTTGGTTGAATATTCAACCAAAGTGGATTATCACAATCTATCCGTGCGGTTTCCTGCATATCAGGTTGGCTACGTGTGAGGGGCGGAATATGATGGATGGTCATATGGATAGATAAGGATGGATAGAGGAGTGGACTGTTGGATGATGGATCGATGGTCGATGGATGGATGATGGATGGGGTCGACGAATGGATCGAAGAACGGATAGTGGGTGGACCGATGGATGTATGGATGGAGTGATGGATGGTGGGTGGATGGATGGATCAATGGGTTATGGGTGCATGCATCCGTCCATCTACCCATCCATCACGGAATATAATTACTTGAATGAGAATTCAACCAGTCTGGTTGAAAATTCAACTAGCTGGTTGGAATGTTGGTTGAAAATTCAACCAATTTTTTACATTGTTGATATAATCTCTAAATACATCTTTTTCAGTTTTGAAATTTTTTTTGGGATTCGAAGAACGATAACTTATTCCAAATTTATTTGCAACACAGAAAAGGACTTCCCGAGCCTAGATACCGTATACCTTCGTACTTGTAATGACTTTTGTCAGGAACGGAAAGCTGTAACACGCAAAATCCAAGTTGGATATAATTTGCATGGCAAAATTGCATTTTCGATCAAAATGGAGCGGCCCTACGAATTCTAAAAGTCTGAATTCTTCGGCGTTCGTACCTGCATTGATTTAGAGCACTATCAATTCAGCAAAATAGCCAATGACCATGGTTGTTCTTACTTTTGTTATAGTTGGAAATCATGAGATATTGTTCAGGAGTAAACATCATAAAGTGGGATCAGAAGCAATATGAATGTATGACAGTTGCTCTCTCAAACATCTCCTTTGCTTATTCCCATCAGCAAACAAATTAAGGGTGGCTAAATTTGAGGGTCAGATGTTGGTAATCTGACAGTTTGCAAAATACCCGGTGGTGACGTCAAAATCAGGGCTGACATTTCGAATACTGTCTGGTCAATCTCACAAAATAACAATACCGTGAAAAATTCCTAACAAAAAATCACTACGTCAAAGCAAAGTCATCACATTTCTCGTGGGCTCCAAACTGATACAACAGTAAATGTAATGAGATCACTTTTTGGGGAGTGGAATATTTCCCCTACGAATGTCGTGACTCTACAAGGCTGAAGTGTAACATTACTCTCCAGTCGAGTCAAATCATACATAGTCATTCATAGAACTTAAAATTTACAATCAACGTGATGATTCAACTTTGGGGTTCTGATTTTTTGTCGAGAATTTTCCATAGCGTCATAGTCATGTTTGAATAATGGATCTAAAAACTTCGAGTTCAAGCAAGAGAAGTGCTCTACCTCCCTCATCCCCCCCCCCCGCAGAGTAAAATTAGTGATCTTGAAGTTGGATTTTTTCAGCAAGCCTCCTCTGCACATGCACGTGGTCCAATGCTCTAAAAATATTCTTTACTCATAGCGGACAAAATTTTCTTCAGAATGACCCCTTGATGAAGTTTATTTGCCGCACTACGACCAGAACTGTGACTGGTCTCGAGAAGTGAATGAGTCCAAGATGTCAAATCTGCGGGTCGGACAGCGGTTGTCTGACACCCCTGAACTGACAGATTTGACACCCTGGACTCTTTCGCTTTCCAAAACCAGTCTCAGCTCTGGTTTCAGTGCACCGGATTAACGTTATCAGGGGGTTATTTTGAAGGAATTTTTGTCAACTATCGATTCAAGATACTTCTAGAAGCATTGAACCACGCGCATGCGTAGAATAGGCCAATAAGTGGAGAGGAATTTAACTGGAAAGTCACTAAAAATAGCTCTACAGAGGAAGGGGTGAAAAAATATTCTCGCTTGCACTCGATATTTTTTCCTTCAATTTTGGTCATAAGGAGGTTCTCTAGGCAGTGAAGGAGTCCATAAAAAAATGTTGGGACATAACGGACTCCCTAATATACATACACTCCTTCTTTCTATAAAATACTGTATTATTCGCACCGATTTTAGGACACATAATCCAACTTTCATAATTCACGCTTCTCATTACAAACTTTTTTGATGGCACTATCAAATCATTCCATCATTGCACTGTAAGGAGGAACTTTGAAAATCAGACTAATCTTCTGGAGTAAAACAGTAAAAAGTTAGGGGTTTTGTTATGATTTAGTACAATCATTATCTGACCTTGAGAATTAACTCACACAACTGAAACTATGCGTCACCATCCGTGTAATATTTTTCATCAATTTGAAGGAGATTCGTCCAGAAGAGAGCGAGATGGAGCCACCCATGAGTCCCCAGAATATTTCTACATTTCCCATAACAGTTCCATCTGGAAATCTGCAGTGAGCAAGTTCTTGAAATTAGCAACACATAAAAGCTCATCGCAGTTTATTATTCCAAGGGAGTCTTTGTGAAAGTTATGGAACTGTCCACAAAATGAAAACCATATAATCTTTGTCCCGTACATTTAATTACAAATGTCATTTGCGGATAGACTATAACATTCTTGTTGTTCAGCAAAAGGGCTCGCCACTATTTGGTTCGTCTTGGCAGCTATATGAATGTAGAGGGCTATTTAGGAAAGTCGGAGCAACACAAAGCCATCCGCGTTTCAAACAAAGCAGAACTTGTTAAAGCTAATGGCTATTGCAAGTCAGAGTCGACTATCGTCAAGAATTATATTCGCTTACAGCTTTCACGAGGGGCCACTTCTCGCACGCGCGTGCAATGGCAGCAGTATTGAAAAAGGGCCAAAAAAGACCACATAAGCTTCATGGTTGAAGGTTTTCGAGCCATTTACGTCGGCTCCATCCACTTCTCTGTAGGCTTCGTTATGTCATGACGTATCTTCAACTTCAGCTAAAGCGCAATCTCGACGATTTCTCGACAAAGCCCCTCCTTTTATACTTTCCATGCTCGTTTTCATAATGGTCGCACTTTATTGTAATAGTACTTTCACCCTCAGAGAGTTATAAGAAGTAGTCAAACATTTTATTCTTGAGCTCTGGAATAGAACGGGATAAGTTCATTTCAGATTTTCAAAAAACTACTTTGGTATCCTCAATACTTCTTCTCAGACTTCTTCTCAGTCATTATGACCCTTAGAGAAACTATTCATTGGGGTGTCCTTATTTCCCAAGTTTCTCCGATCCTCCGTGCCACCCACCACAACCTAATCATCTGTTGAGATATTGCGATAGAAAAATTTATACGACTCGACACGGAAAGTGCGTATTTCCACGTCTCGTCGTATGAAACGGCACATACTACTTCGTGTCCTAGGTGATATTCCATTGCTGCCCCACCTCAATTGTTTTTTTTCTGGATTATGGCCGCAAAGCAAAATTTGATTCAGTGATCAGCCTTTCCTGCACATGTGTGTGCTTCTATATACCTGGGAGTATTCTTCATTGATAGCCAGTGAAATTTCCCCTGCAATGACCACTTGTCGAAGTCAATTTGATGGAGTAGAACTAAAGTTATCGCTGTTTTCGAAGATTGAAAAATTCAAGTGACCGAATCCATGAAACAGGGATTTTGTCAGAGTCCTTATGATGCAATTTTTGATTCGGTCTGTCTTGAAGATGTGAATGTGTGCTTTTATTCTATTTTTGAACGGAAATATAAAATCCGTGCTCAGTTTCACCTCTAATCATCAGGATTTTTTACAAGACTTAAAAAACCGAAAAAAACAAAAAACGGTCGTTTTCAGTCATTTTTATGTTCTTCAGGTGGATCATATGCAAACAAGTGAGCTATCTCCAGCTCTACTGTATCCAATTGAATGGTTCAGGTAGTCATTTTGAAGAAAATTGCACCCGCCATCGATTGAAAACACATTCAAAGACGTAAAACGGAATGCATGCGCGGTGAATGCAAATCATTGACTCAAATTTTTATTTAGAAAGAGAACAGTTGAAAGAAAAAACGCTTCAGGTGGGGCAGCAATCAAAATTCACCTAGATCCCCGAAAATTTTTTCCCCGCAATGTCTTACTAAATGATCAAGTTGTGAGGAGTGGCACGGGAGATAAGTAAAACTTGAGGAATAACGGACAACCAATTTTTCGTGCACCGTACAAATAGACTCCTATCCCAAATGATTGAGATAGAATTTCGTAAGGTAGTAATGAATAAAGACGAAACAGACACCAAAATACCACAATGTTTCTTAAGAATCTTAAATGAGCTTATATCGTTCTGGTCTGGGGAACCATTCAAATGTTTCACGAAATCTGGAATTCATCGAATGGTTATCATTGGCAATAAAAATGCGGAGGCGGTAGAGAATTTACATCCAACGTATTGGTGAGAATCTGTCGAGTGCCGAATCGACTTCTGTCAGTGGAAGAAAGAAGAAAGGAAGAGAGATTTAATCGCCACGACTAATAGCCATTAGTCAGAGATGTGGCATCGAATAGACCAGAGAGGACCCAAAGGTTATCCAATTATCACTTACCAGCACTCGGTCAAACGAGACACGCGTTCCTCATTTAGCTATCCCGCATCACGCATGCAGCAGTCTAATGGTAGCCCAACATATAAAACGTGGGACTCAGTTTGCACAGGTGATGATTCCGTCCTCGATTTTTTGTCGCGCTAACACTACGGCTACTATCTAATGGTTTCATGGCATTTTTACTTTCTTCATCTCTTGGGGAGAGGATGTATTTTGCATTATGTTATAAATCTTCATTAGAAGTTTCATCTTTTGGTCAGTACTGCTGACGCCGACGACGACGACGATGACGATGAATTTCAACGACTCTACTTCTACTCATATGTTTATCCTCCGAAGCTTCTGGAGTCTAGCAATTTGTAATGCTTCCTTAATTGTACAAATATAACCGATTGCTTTGAGGATTTGAGGTGTTGAAGGATTGGACATTATTGGTTGCTAATATTTTTGCTGAGAACCTTAAATTTTCAAAGTCTTGATTTCAATCTAACTTCGTGTAACTGAGAAGAGAAGAGAAAATTGTGGAGATGTTGACAGTTATCATACTTTATGGGGGAAAATTCGGCACACTACCAGTTTATTTAACAAGAATTCAAGAGGTAAAACTTGCAAAGTAGGATATTGCATAGGAAAGGCTTAGAGCGATCGGGAACTTCTTCTATATATAATAATCAAGCGAGTTTTTTCTAGATAAAATTTTTCCCAGACCTAATTTAATTCTTCACTAGTATCAATGGTATGTGACCTCTAGAGAAAAGAAAACAGCAAAAAAGTGAGAATGGACGGTATCCTTTCTTTAAAAAAATCAATCACTTTGAACTTATTTTGTCGATCAAAACGAATGCTCATTATCGATGAAGATTTGCTCTTTCGAAATCTTAACCTAATTACTTTGTTCTCAATCATGGATTTTTGTTCTCATTATTGTTGACTCCAATTTTGCGGCGCGACTCTGACTCCGTAAGTTCGTTGGTGGTGTGTGTTAACCGCAGTGCTTGCTCGCTCGTTTTTTTCGCTCGTTTTCTGTACGTGACTTTGGCAAATTGAAATAATTCAGGCCAAAAACAATGGACAGCAACAATATGGACCTCGACGAATTCGATTTTCAAGAAGATCCGTCTCATTCATCAGTGTAAGTACTAAAACAATCTAGATCAGACACACGATTCTCTCTTCCACGCCTTGTGAGGTTATGGCTGACTACATTTACGTTCAAATTCAAAGATGTTGAGGGACTGTATGATTATTGTGAATTGTGTTTGAAACTTGTCATTATTGAATTTCATTTGAATAAATTTTTTCCCACGTCTTATTATGATCCACCGGTAGCGACATTTTAGTTAGAAGTATTTTTCATTTGCAGTAGTAAGCCAAAAAGATACCAAGTTGCATCTGTTCAAAAGATAAAACTAGCTGACTTCATTGAGACGCATCTAGCCATGTCCGAGGGTAAGGCCACTCTGGAGGCTTTCTCCGGATGGATCCAGGTCACACCAATCCTCAACAATATGAGTTCTCAAGAGCATAGGAGTTCTGACGATTGGAAGAGGGTAATGGTCAATGTATTATTTAGAACATTATGATTAGATTTACATTTTAATTTTTTCTAAATTTTATTGCAGAGCTGGGAAGGATACGTAAAGCGAGCAAGGAAAGAATTTGAAGACATTAAAAAAGAGCAAGGGAATTCAGCGTCTTCATCCATCAGTTCATTTTCTCACAGAGTGCTGCAACTTCTAGCACGCTGGAGAAAGCTTGAAGCTGTGCGTCGTTTTGACTCACATCAATCATCCCCATTCACCCCTACCTCACACTGTGGGTCAACAAAAATCACCTAAGTTGAATGCAGCATCAATTCCAATTGACGTGCTTGGCATGTTCCAAGAAAATGTTGGTGCTCAAAGCAGCCAGAGGGGCGTTCTTAACAATAGCTCCAACTCATCCAATTTTGGTAATTTAGGGGATTTAAGTTAGGGATGTCTGTCTACCACTGTCGATTGAAATCATTCCCTTTACGTCTTCAAGCCCAAATCGGCCTTTCCTGTTTTCCATTCTTCGTGACAATCGACAATCAATCAACGGCGAGATTGAGGATCTGCGTCGCGGACAATTTTGGAGCAGAGCAGGCCGGCGCACGCTCTTATTAGTGGAGGCGTCATCGTTCGTAATGAGGTTTCCTTACTATCGCAATGTCGCACAAATTCTCAAACACGAAGGAAATAAGCACTAATTTTTAACCGAGCCAAGAACGATTTCCCATAAGCGACTGGTCTCAGCTGGACGTGAAAACGTTTTTATACTGTTTCCTAACTTGGTGACTTCAGCTGAAAGTTGATCAGCCAACTTGGAGGCTTCCTTATTCAGTACATCAATAATCGAGAACAGATTTTCTTGACTCATCTTCACATCTCCTTGAAGTTTCGCTGAAAACGTTTTGACGATTGATGCCAAACTTTCAGGACTGCTACTGGTCGATTTGATACTTGGGTCTGGGAAAATGTGATTCTCTTTCACAGCCGATGGAAAGGATGCTGTTCTGGTTCAGAAACCTAAAAACATTAGAATTATTTATCTTGTAGGATTAAAATCAATTATAGTAAGATTCAGTCATACTCACTTTGCTGAGGTGTTGGGTCAATGCGTGAACTGATTTGACCTTGTGTCAATGATGATGCGTCATTAGCCATTCCCTCTGTCCTTGAGTAATTATTAATGCCTCAAATGAAGGGAAAAATGATAGATACTCAGGAAAAAAACTTACATTCGTCGCGTGAGGAATATGAACTAACCAGTCGATCACATTTGAAAGAGTCCAATTCTTTCCATGTCCGAAGCAGAAAAGGATGGAGCTGGTGGGAAAACCACTACATCCAGCTGTAAGAATGGTAAATACATATTTTTGAATTATCAAGTCATGGATGAAGAAGATTGTGTTTTTTGAACTTACCTAAATTACCAAAATTGGATGAGTTGGAGCTATTGGTATGAACGCCCCTCTGGCTGCTTTGAGCACCAACATTTTCTTGGAACATGCCAAGTACGTCAATTGAAATTGATGCTGCATTCAACTCAGGTGATTTTTGTTGGCAACAGTGTGAGCTAGGGGTGAATGGGAATGATTGAAGTGAGTCAAGACGACGCATAGCTTCAAGCTTCCTCCATCGTGCCAGAAGTTGCAGCACTCTGTGAAAGAATGAACTGATGGATGAAGACGCTGAACTCCCTTGCTCTTTTTTAATATCTTCAACTTTTTTCCTTGCTCGCTTCACGTATCCTTCCCAGCTCTGCAATAAAATTTAGAAAAAATTAAAATGTAAATCTAAACATAATGTTCTAAATAATACATTGACTACCTTCCTTCAATCGTCAGAACTCCTATGCTCTTGAGAAGTCATATTGCTGAGGATTGAAGTGACCAGGATCCATCCGGAAGAAGCCTCCAGAGTGGCCTTACCCTCGGACATGGCTAAATGCGTCTCAATGAAGTCAGCTAGTTTTATCTTTTGAACAGATGCAACTTGGTATCTGTTTGGCTTACTGCTGCAAATGAAAATTACTTCTAACTAAAATGTCGCTACCGGTGGATCATAATAACATGTGGGAAAAATTTGTTCAAATGAAATTCAATAATGACAAGTTTCAAGTACAATTGACAATAATCATACAGTCCTTCAACATCTTTGAATTTAAACGAAAATATAATCAGCCATCCTCTCACGAAGCGTGAAAGAGAGAATCGTGTGTCTGATCCAGATTGTTTTAGTACTTACACTGATGGATAAGACGGATCTTCTTGAAAATCGAATTCGTCGAGGTCCATATTGTTGCTGTCCATTGTTTTTGGCCTGAATTATTTCAATTCACCAAAGTCACGTACAGAAAACGAGCAAAAAAACGAGCGAGCAAGCACTGCCGTTAACACACACCATCAACGAACTTACGGAGTCAGAGCTGCGACACAAAATTGGAGTCAACAATGATGAGAACAAAAATCTATGATTGAGAACAAAGTAATTAGGTAAAGATCATGAAAGAGCAAATCTTTATCGATAATGGGAATTCGTTTTGATTGACAGAATAAGTTCAAATGATAACAACCGTGACCAAATTATTCGGACGATACCCCACGCTATCCTACCCAATCCTACCCTATCCTACGCTATCCTATGCTGCGCTGCGCGCGCTATAATCAGAGCCCAGCACTAATATCAGCATATCATAGATGCACAGATATCCGTCTGCTATAAGGCTGCCTGATGCTCCTTATACATATGTGGTGGCTCACAGCAACATGTGATTCTGAATCCTACACTGTAAAGAGAAATTTCGAAAAACTTCAACCACTTGGTTGAATGGAAAATTCAACCATTTTGTTGAAAATTCAACCAATTTGGTTGAAAATTCAATCAGTTTCTTCAGCCATTGGGTTGAATTTTTCATTCAACCAATTGGTTGAAGTTTTTCAAAAAAATTTTTTACAGTGTATTTTGCTTATTTATTGTTATCATAATATCAGTATTGCTGCTCTTGTGGTGTTGATCAGCAGTTTGAAGACCCATGAAAGTAATAGCTGATATTTTAGCTATATAGATATTAGCTGATTGATGCTGAGAAAGTAGGTACATTCTCTTCTGTTATTTCCAGATTTTGTGAAGAATCTGAGCAGGTCTTCAAATTTCATGACACTTTTAATCAATAACTCCTCAACTTCTCAAAGCAACCCGAATCCTCCAAAGAACTAAAGCTCATCAAATCTCGATTAAAAAACCATGTCCAGACCTTAAACCAGAAAAGACACATTCGGCAGTTGATTTATCTATTGAAATCAACAAAGCACTCCTCTGCATTCCTTGGTAAAAATCAGTTCACGGAAGGCATCGACTAACAACTACAGCAACAGTTGTCTACTCGTATCACAAGGATAACTTTAAGAGGTCGCAACAAGCATCACGTACCACTACGTATAGATATTAATCCGCATCGACATTCAGAAGTAGTTAAATTAGCAATGACGACCAAGCAGCCAGCTTCCATAGCATCACCTTTTGTCTCTCTTTCCCGAGATGAACTGATATATATACGTCAGAAAAGGAGAGACAAGAAAAGAGGGAGCAATTAAGCCTGCGGTACACCGCATGTCTGACACGGGCTTTGTATAATTCTATATATAGTGGACCAACATCGGGCCACCATCATCGATGATATCCAACTTGACGGTCAGCCAGAGGCCTTATACATAGTAAATGCATACGTACATACTTTTGAGCATAGCTATCAGTGTGTTTAACTCACATTCAGTACAACGCGGTACAAAAAAGTATGCGAAGTGATGATGATAGTGACGGTAGACGGTTGCATGTACGTGAGCTGGAGCAATCGACCGTGACGAACACGACAATTTTAAACCCATACAGTTTCCGATTGGTGTAGCGCTTGGCGCATACCTCACTATTATCTGGGAATTTTTTCAAAAATGCCTTATTCTGAGACTCTATTGTGAGATTATTGATTGCTATTATAGGACTTTTCATTCAGTCATTCCATGCTATGAATGACACATTTCTGAACGGAGAAAATTATAAATTCAGGCAAGGCCATAGTTCACCGCCATTTTGAACTTTTATCATTATTCTTATGAATTCTCTCTCTTCATATCGAAGTCCTGCTATGAGTCATATTGATTTATACGAAAGTCTATGTGATTTGCTTCCGTAACACTCGAGATATTTATAGAACGGATCCTGGTCTATCTCACTATGTATTTAACATTGTGGCTGACCTACTGCCCCGCGTTTAGTATTTTCATATTCCTTGTTAATATGACTATGCCAGTAACTTGAATTGGCATTTTTCGAAGATTTCATTGTATGAACATTAATTCCACATGAAATCTACCCTGAAATAATTCATTTTGGTGTTTGACAATAATCTAAGATAATGTGAACTTCTCTTGCTACTTTTTGGTCTTGATTTTCCTCGCTTATCTCCTAGTGCTTCTCAGAGAATTCAAAATTATCCATAACACCTTCCAAAGTGAGATTCCTCAAAGAACACTTGAATGAACTGGTCAAAAGTAATACTTAGCAAAACAAAGAGTAGCATAAAGTCCTTTCTGCTATGGTTGAGACCGACTTAGTTCCCAATGAGTTCATACAAAATAAAATTCTCACGAAGTTTTACGATAAATACGTACATTACCGCTCATAAATTCGTGAACGGTGAACGCGCATTCAGCCTCACTTTGAGAAGCGATATTTCAGACTCTATGCACCGTAAGATCCATATTCACTATGTTTCTGTCACTTGTCGTCTCTTTCCAGACGGTGTTGGGTACATTAGCCACCTGCCTACATTAGACACTTTCCCATTCCACTGAAGTTGTCCAATTTACGCAGATTTCACTGTAGTAACCTGCTACGTTCTATGATTTGATTTCCTTAACATATATATTTTACTCCTACTTAATATGTATACTTTGCATTCATAAATATCTTCATTCTCTTTCATAAAAAACTACTATGCCCTAAAGCAATAGGTCACCAGTAGCAGCTAACCGTATTTGTATCCTCAAGCTAAAACGTGCCACACTTCTCTGACCACATCTAGATAACCCTCTCTTCTCAAGTACAAGCCTGAGGCAAAATTCAACGCCCTCTATATTAAACCCTATACCTTCCTTCCCTTGCATCCTTCCACACAATCGTAACAAACAGGGTCCGATATCGTGAGGCCGTACAGCTCATCTTCTAACCCTACCATTGACTCTCATAAGATTTCATGATGTGTGTGTAAGAGAGAGAGAGAGAGAGAGAAACTATATTATCCCTTGAGGTTCTTTCAAATACCTCCTACAACTACTCACGAGGTGATGCTTTCCTGATACTTTGATCATCCAAAAAGAGCCTCGGGGCTTCGAAACGTTCCAGAGCTTGAGGCATAAACGGCTTTAGCGCCACGCCTCGAAGGTTCATATCGCCTCGAGGCATACGATTATGAGACCCTTCTTGCCCTCAAGGCACATCACCCTTGATCTTTATTTCTTCTCCTCCTTCTCTCTACGCTCATTTATTGGCTAACTGCCAGCTTGCACACTCTTATTCTATATATATATATATATATATATATATATACTCGAGAATTTGATCGTTATAGAAACTACTCTCGTGATCGTGTACTTTTAAGATGCTGTAAGGAGGATAAAAGATTGAGGGAGGGAAGTGGAGGAGGCGTGTATGATTCATAATTGAAGGGTTTTGTCTGCATCGTTCTCCTGTGAAAGTTCAAAATATGAAATCTCAATTGTTCAATATTAAGGGTTCTTTGGAGAACTCTGAGAGGAATATGTATACTGGTGGCTCATGCATGGCTAAAAAGTCACACTAATTGGGGGAAAGTGAAGAGTTTCAGGAGACTACCCGGGATAGATCGACTGAATGTTTTATGCTTGTAATGTAAAATCTAATTTCACTATAGATTCTTACGATAGCAGTGATTGATCGCAAATGTAGAATCTACCCTGGTCACCACAGGCCAAAATCTTCAAATTTGTGTTCCTCAACTTAGTCATCGTGAAAAGGGTCGATTACTAGATAGCTTATTACACCTGACAATTATGAAGGGTAAGGTAGCAAAGACATACCGCTCATGACTGGCACCCGTTTGCGGAGTGACTTTGATCGAAAAATGCTCAATCTTCAAAATATGTTCCTCTTCCTCAAAACACATGATAAATGTCAATTTCTCCTGGGAAAATAAAAATCTTTGACAGAGCTTGCTCCCAGGAGAATCTTCGATTCAAGATTAGAAAACACTAATATTTCTCAACTCCTGAAGATTTTCCAATATTTTCCCTGTTTTCGAATTTTCCAAAATCGGACCGCCGAGCGTTGTCCATTTTGTTTGATCCCTCAACTATCGGTTGGCGGAGATACAACGGCTTCTGTCTCTTTAGTTCCTCGACTCTACCAGCTACTTCAATCAGCCAGGATTCTCACTTGAATCATTTTAATGCAAGAAATTCCAAATTCTGCTCGAGAGACTCTTATGCTAAATAATTAAAAGTGATTTCGAGGCTATCAATTGAGACTCTGAAGTAATGTAGAACTCTCTCCAATAAACCCTCAGCTACAAGAAAAAGTTCTCAAAGCAAAACACTGCTGCACTATGGGGAAGATCAAATTTATAAGTTTTGTCCAATTTTGCTGTACTGTATCATGTGAATTACATCCATAATATGTGTCAAATAAGAGATAAATTAGCGGTGAAGTCGTATCAGGCAATTCTTTGAATCAACTCTGTTATAATCTCCATCTTGGTGTTCCAATCCTGAACAGATTTTAATCGTGCTCACTTTTGTGCCTTGAGACATGAGGAAAGGATACCGAACACTTAAGATTCTAGGACCTGTTGTAGAATTTTAAAATGAATAAAACTCAACGGTACGCACAGTCACTTCTTTCAATTAAATCCTAACCAAATTTGATGCCTAATAACTTTGATGTATCAGAGACGACCTTAAGGCCAGTCCGTAGTCCCCGCAATACCGCAACCAGACACGCACCGGAGTACATGCAGGTTTTTGAACAATATTTAATTTTTAAATAATTGCAAACACTTTTCGGATCAAATCATTGAGTCAGCGCGCTTCCAAATGAAATTTCCAATCATTTGAGCTTTGTTGCGTCTCAAAATTCGCGATATATTTTGCAGGATTTGGAAATCTGCAATCTTGAGCTGGGCTGCCTCATCGCAGGAACCACGCTGTTATGCACGATTGCCATTTTCCAAATCTCGCAAAATATATCACGAGTTTTGACACGCAACAGAGCTAAAACGATTGAAAATTCCATTGGGAAGCGCGCTGACTCAATGATTTGGTCCGAAAAGTGCTTGCAACTTTTTAAAAATTGAATATTGTTGGGATTACGCTATGCAAATGACCGTGGCGCCATCTATGGAGTAGTGAGCAAGTGTAAGCACTACGGACTGGCCTTAAACGAATTACCAGAACTCTTGATTGTGACGGGCAGACGAAAAGAAGCCCACATTAGATGTAATCGTATACTTGTGGAGTATAAAAGAATTGAACCATCAAATTGATTCCTTCCTGGGTACAAAAGAACACAGTAGTAGTATACGTGTACAAATACTTCATTAGTCCAGTGCTCATTCGCAAACTGCTCGATTGCAGACTTGTCTAAAAAATACGATCAAGCTAATTATAATCATCGTAATACCAACGACGATAACGATGAGGTAATAACGAGAGGAAACGAATAAAATTTGCCATGGATGAATACCTACATACATACATATATTATGTAGGTAATTCACTACAGGAGTAACTGAGTAGCCGTTACGCATATAACGCATGCTATTGATTACAGAGGTGGACTGTATTAAATGGACACTAAAGTTATGGAGCGACATTAAAGTAATAGCACACAAGAGCGCCGATCATTTTCGTAGCGAGAGTCTTTGATGGGCTTCAGGGCATTTCGCACATACCGTACTGTAGATATAGTATGTGCACGCGTAAGTCATCACAGGGCTACCACTCATTAGTTATTGATTATTTATGACTCCTCGTACGACCGGTGGATGTTTGTCCTAATGTAGCAATTCATGGGCCAAAGTAATGATTTTCCATGGTCGTAATAAGAGTGGAAAAGAGTCGTAAATGAGTTAGCACAGTATCGGTATTGAAAAAGTATCAGTTGGAAACGGGATTGAATAGTTAACACCGTTTTTTTCTTTGCGGAGGATTTAGATATTACCTTGAACCCGATCCATTTTGTCATGAGTATTCATCATACATTTGACCATGGATACTTCGAACCTATGTTTCACTATGGATTCATCCACTCTCTGACAGATCTGGAATATTGATTGTAATTGCACCCAAGTGACACGTTCTTGATTTTCCGACGCCAAATTCTGAGAAAACATAAATCTTACGTAGGAATGTGCTTTTTCAGGACCTTTTCCTGGGAGACGAGCTGTTGATCCATTGACTTGGTGATCATACGGTTGACCTATCAACCCACTGATCTACTGACCTGCCACATTTCATACTGACCTATCGACTAACTGATCTGCAATATGACCCGTCAATCAGGTGATCTCCCAGATGACTTACCGATCCACTCACGCGAAACTTGACCTACTAACCTGCCATATGATCAGAGACCTACTGATATAATATCATACTATGATCTACCAGTCGAGTGACCTACTGAACTGCTTCTATGACCCACAAAACCATTGACTCGGTGGGATGCTCTAACGCCGATTGACTTGCCATATGACCCAACGACTCATCAAAATGCTGACCTACTGATCTCTTGATTCGATGTATAGCCTACCGACTGACTGACCTATTTGTCTGCTCTATCATCTACCAGTATGTCAACATGATCTGGAATATGACCCAGTGGTCCCTCTTTCCCTTCCTTCCACTTACTGACCTGACAGATTATCTGCCGACCCGCCACCGGTGAATCAGTTGGTAGATCAGACCTTCTAACTTGATATGCTTATCATGTCAATATATATGATTCCGATGACCTAACATTTACCGATCGACTAGGTCGGTAATTCGTATTGTAGATCAGGAGGCCAACAAGTAAGTAAATGACAAATCAGCCAGAAGGTTGGTGAGTCTTGTGGCACCGTCAACCGGGGAAATTTCGAACAGGGGGGGGGGGGGAATAACTTTGGAACAACCCATGAAAGAGTGGTTATCGTGCACAGTTGGCTAAGCAGATAATCCTGAGGCCTTAATATCGGTTCCCTCCACTTGAGACACGCATGAACAATGCTCTGCATTGACGCGAGGGCCTCCATCAGCTATCAATCTGTTCAAAAACTGACTCCTTCAAAAGTAAGTTTTCAATCCAACAAACAGTCTCTTGGAAAAAGTAGTGTGGTTCAGACTTTAGCAGGTGTAATCCAAGGTAGCTGAGCTAGATTCCCCTTGTCTGTACACATATCTGGACGAATCCGTTGTTACATTGGAGTAGTTTCACGAAGTTACAATTTTATAGAGTAAAAACTGACAAGTACGTTTTTTTTCAGTAACTGGGGTAACTTTGGAATACTTGTTCATGTACTCTCAATTATACCTCAAGATCTATATCATCGCTGAATTTTACTTATTTCAATAGTCGTTGATAAGAGCTTCAATATGAGCCAAAGAGCGTCTCATCTCAACCCACGGAAACCGAGTTATGGCAGTTTTGGTCAAAAACTGACTGTGAAGGTATTTTCCCCCTCAAGAGTTAGCCGCGACGTGGGCAGTGAGGTATGCTGGAAGTGTATATACTTGATTGAGTATAAGACTTAAATTCAACCAAATGGACTTTTACAACAGGTCAGTGGAACACTAAGACACTCAGCTTTTGATTACTGATGGTGAAAATCGATTGGGCGACCTATCATGGATGAGTTAACGAATAGAAAATGATAACAATTTCTGTTCCAGAGTTACTCCCGTCCGTGTTTAACGTTGGAATACGACTTTTAGCGCTCATAGCTCCAACCAGAGATTCCAAATGGACCTGACAAGCACCACAATTGAACGTTGAAGCTGTAACCTTTCGATTGACTACGGATACAAGGCGCTTCGGATGTAAGACGAACAAGTTTCGCGAGGTTCAAAAAAAAATGCAATTTTTGTTCCAAAGCTCACCCCGGTTCACGGTGTATATCAATAGATCGATGGATCGGTAAGTGATGTATGAGATCGGTGGACATGGTAGATTATGTAGCAGGTCAGCAGGTCGACGAATCGCTGAGTCATACGGGAGGTCAAGTGGGTCAGTGAGTCTGTAAGTGATAGAGAAGGCCACCATGTGGATGAGACTGTGGGCCATCCAACAGAGCACCAGGTCGGGGTGGTCATCAACGTGTTGAGTACTGATTTGTATGGGACGTTTCATGAATCACTCGATAATTCGGAAGAAATATTTGAATGTGAAATTCTATCTTCTGCCAGAGTGTAACGTTAAAATATCGGTTTTGTAATTGTAGACAAAATATGTTATCAGGTTTGTATTGAGCGTCCTGAAAATCCTGAGTACTCGACGATTTTGTTCGTTTTTCCTTGATTGTAGGATATTGACTTGCAATATTCCACAATCGAAGATGAATTCGGGGGGAGCCAAAATTGGATCCGAAATCATCGATCCGGAAAACGTATAGACCATATGGAGCAAGTGTCCCGGCCAGGAGCACCTAATTTTGGGGCTGCGCAAATTCAGGCAATGCGTAAGCTTCTACATTTTGATTGATCTCATAATTAGACTCTGGCTTATTGCAGATGACGGATTATGATAAGTATTAATCACATCAATGATAATTAGGGAAGATAACTCCAATCTTTGGGTGAAATCATGAGTGAAAAAACTGACGCTTCGAGTTAGTAATAAGCCACTCGCTCCTTGTTTCATCGTCAAATATTCGGTGTTAGTCTGTTTTGATTATTGAAACTTTAGTTAGGGGCTCCCTTGAAAGAAATGTATTTGGACACAATTGATCGAGAATCGGAATCCTCTTTCAAATTGGCTATGATGAATGGTCTTCCATCAAAGATAGATTAGAAAAATCTGCACATCCTTTATTTTCACAATACTGCGCAAGATCATCACTTACCAGAGAAGACAAGCTACCATTCGACCGTGACTTTGAATAGCCCAAGCATACCGCCAATGAGAATCTAACTGACTCAAGTTCCAAGCAACACAATGCACCTGACTTCCTTGACCTACATATCCAAGCTTCCTCTCCATCAGCAACCATAAAAGTAGCGTTCCAAGTTTGGCAACCAAATAAAATATTAGTAAACCCTTTGGTGCCAAGCATTTACACAGTTAACCACTCGGACACGATGGCTCTCGATTCAAAGGCAACGCGTCGCACTTATTGGACACGTTCCAGCCAGGCACCGTAAGAATCACGACGATTCAATGGTCCATTGAAAAACGTAAACACGCATGCACAAGTGAGAGTGCGTATACACAGCAAAACTGGCTAATTCAATCGGATCGAAAGCTCGTTCTTCCTTTTCTACTATACGATATGCCCATAGAATTACAGTTTCTTTCTATAAACGAGAAGCCCACTTGTTTCTCCAACTCAACAGTGTCGAAGTCAATGAATTCCTCTATATGTATCTGATTTTGATTATGACGGGTAGCTTCGTTCTTATACCCTACACACTCACGCGAATACGTATTATACCCGACAGACAAAAACTTGGACGACTGAATTCTAGCCATCTATATCGTGATTGTCAGGGTCAATGCTCCTGGTAGATAGTTCTTTGGATAGAAATCGTGGTCTGCTCATTGATTTAATTCGCATCCTGGAATCGATGAGTTCATTGTTAGACGTGTCCTGGAGACAACACGATATCATCAAACGATCTTGTATATTATATACGCGACGGGATGCGAGGAAGAGCAAAAAAATGCGCGTGTTGCGTTGTGAAACCTACATAAAAGAATCTTATGCGATGCTGGACATGCTTTCGTCTTGATGCAATATAGGCATACTCGATTGGGATGTGGCATTTGATACAGCAAGGACTTTTTTTTTATTAACACCAGTAGCGAGGGATGAGTTTTTCTCCGCAATCCAGGAGCGTTTCGATTTCATCGTTTAATCTCGTCAGAGCTGCTTCTTTTGGCGATTTGTGTCAAACTACGATGGTGGCGCAGCTGCTGATGCTTTGCCAGTGCATGACTTGCGATCAGTGAATTGTTTTTGTAACACACGTACGGTTACTTCGTTATACCAGTACACTCATCTCATCAGTAAAGTCGGGATTTTTTGACTACAGATCGTTTTTGAATGAAATTTCATCACATGGTTGATTTTAAACGACCAAAACAGAACATGATCTAGATTCCCCACTTCGGTAGTTCTTCACTTGCTCATGACAACTTGATATGGTTGTGACAGACCTTGAAGACTCAAAGCATTTTAGACATTGAAAATCTGCAAGAATTATGAATTGATAATGGGTCATGAAACTTAAGAAGGAATAGATTACCGGTCTTAAACAATTACCTTTCCTCGAACAATTAGAGAATCTCCAATCAATTACTTCGATTCTTAATTCTGGCTCGAGGTATTTGTAAGTACTTCAACCTGCAGAGTGGAGTCAATAGGATACTTTCTCTGAAGATGTTTTTCGTCACACCAACTTGCGATTATCAACATGACAAGTTAGCACATCGGTTCTACCCTGCGCTAACTGAAGAGGTTGACTCAGTGAGACGTGTGCGAGTTTTGTGTATAAAAGCAAGGATTTTTGTTGGGCTAACCTGAGATAGAGTAATCAGCTGGCCACTAAAAATAGGTAGCCTCCTGGGCAACAGCGTGAACTAGACGATAAAATCGTCTGCCCGGGCGGTCATCACTCAGAATGTGTTTTTCTGGAAATTCAATATTTATATCTATATTTATATTATATATAAACAAGTTTCATTGAAAAATTTTTTTGGACAAATTGAAATCTATTCTATCAACGCTTTTTTCTCCGACTCGCCAAATATATCCAGAGAAAACTAGAAAGAGTCCACTCGGAATGATAATCGTCACTAGAATATTTTAATCTCCCAGGCGGGTGACAACATTTTTATTCGAAAAATTGATGTATATATTTCGGTTTTCCCCAAAATCCTGCAATTTTCGGAGAAATAATTTGCAATTCATCCCTTGCATTTCTGTTTCCCCCAAATTACGAAAAATTACAAGAGAAAAGAACCCCGCACAAATTTCATTGCTCGTGGCTTCGGGCGAATATTGACAAAATTTGGGGGAGATGATGAATTGAAATGTGCTGATCAACCTTAAAATGGGACGCTAAGATAAATGATGGACCGATTCTGAGATATTTTCCCAAGAAAACAGCTAGATCTTGAGGTTATAGGTGCTTGTTTTGGATCGATATTTGAATATTTGCCTGTCCTGCCGTGCCAGGATTATTCTTCAAGGGCTTGCTGTATCTCATAACTCAGATCAAGCGTGCATGCATGTGAGGATTTCCCTTGTCCCTTGAGTTTTGTCCTAAGCGGACTCCACTGCTCGCAATTCGAACGGCGTAGACACCCAAAGTCTGCTCTTGACTCTTTCAAAAGTTTTCAAAATTGTGGCATGAAAGGAGTAAAAGCCAGAGCTGATTTGACAATGAATCGAAAAAAGAAAATTCTCGATATTTCAGACAAAAGTGCGAGTGAGGTGCAGTTTGCAGCTCCATTCAATATTGAAAAATTGACCCATGCACTGTAAATCTCAAACTGTGGAAAAGTACAAATCAAATTTGTGAAAATGATTCTCACAAATGAAATTGTGGCATACGACAAATAAAACTGTTGGAATGAGATCTGAGAGATGTCCGTAGCATACGCCACAGTTTGAACTTGTGAATAGTCACAAATTCAATTATGTGACTAAAATACTTGGCACTCAGGCGGCAAAACTGCGTTAGTACGCACGCGCAGATCATTCCATCACAAGCTGCACAAGGTTTCGCCTGCATACGTCATCCGGACCCGGTGCTCAAACCTCGCTGTTCTATTCGAACTATTCGAGCACCGGGTGCCGGCTTCTACCTATGGATATTTTGAACGCCGTGCATCGTCTACGGGGTCACGCAGTGATTTCCACCCTCGGTGAACTGCAAGCATCGAATTCCTTTTACCAAGTCGCGGAAGCTGCTGCAGACTAAGTGATCTCAGAATTTAGGTGTCTACACTATATGTACTTGCACATATGGTTGGGGGCATCTCCATCGGCAGCTCGGACTCCTAGGTGTCACCGCGAGGGGCAGAAAATGCTAGCATATTCGAACCAAAAAAAAAAAACAGGTGAGACGTCAACAGTCTGCGATTTACAATTCGGAGGTATCGAGAATAATCAGAAAAAAATTGTACTGAATAAAGTCTGTACATTCCAACTTCTATACACCCATGTTGTTCAATGATGTGTTGAATCAACGTGATCAGACCATTTGTGACCGTTCACAACTATGGAATCATTGATTCTGATCTTGTGACCTCAAATCGTGATGATTTTAACCGAGGAGGAATATCTTCAACGAATTTTCAAGGACCGTTCGAAAATTCGGGCATTTGCCTATTATGAGCGGGTCGGACTGGAACTTCAGGCTCGCGAATCAGACAGGTTTTACTTTATAACAATCAGACATATCTATGGGCAATTTTATACAATTGACTATTCCTGAGATGGGATGAAATCGATCTGTTTCTCTTCTGTAGTCAAGAGGATGTGGGACTCTCTTGGGTTATCAGGTAGGATCATACATCTTTGGGTTCAAAAAGGCCAGCCCTGGCCAAAAATTTCCTTACGTGGACTCCCAAATAAGTCAGTCAATACCACAGTCATGGAATCGAATCTCATTATCTTCCTTCACACAAATGCTACGATCCTGTATCATCCGATATTAGGAAGTTTGGAAATACTACAGACACTTGTGAGCATATGGGATGTCCGCCGGTGACTTATAGGGCTCAAATTTGGACGCTATGTTACAGATTCCGATGGACTTGATGATCTTTTCCAGATTATCAGAAACCACAATTATTACTACGGACTCTGAAACATTATATCATTCTAGTGTTGATTCATTGTTACGCTTTTTCTTAATGTGAAAGACATATTTCTATGGATCAATACTAGGGGTTAAATGCCACCGTGGGCATGGAACCACGCATACTCGGGTATAGCTCTGGAAAAGATTCCAGCCACGCCAATACCAAAGATTTTGATTATTTCTATGATAATCCCGTGACGTTACATAGCATGATGATCCTCCTCGTTCAGAACAAAAATCGATTGCAACATTAAGGGTCAATGATAAATGCTCTAGCGTCCAACGAGTATCACCACAAATAACATAAACATCGGGGTCGCAATTATGTAATCTCTGGTGACAAAATCTTGCAAGTCTGTCAAATTCATTTTACTCGAAAAAAAGAACCTTCCCAACAACTTTGTTCCAGGTCTCACCCTCATCTCAACCAAGAGGAAAATCTTCAAGAATCTCTGCACAAGATCCATCAAGGTAAAATCCTCTCAACGAATCTTTTCGCCTCGTCACCCGGCACAATTTCAGCACTCGAGAATAAAATTTAGAGCGCGAGAACCTCTCACATACTCTAGGCTCACTGCAATTTGTCTAAAACCCGTATAGGTACAGTTTCACGCTAAGCTATATGGTATACCTCTATATAAGAGATTCTATAATCGCTGCAAAAATCCCTTGACGAAGCGATGCACTTGGCGCAAGCATAGCGTACTCACTCACTCACTCACTCACTCAAGAGAAAAGTATTAGAGCTCTGAATTCCAAGCAATATACTCATTCGAGAAGCGCAAGTGCGCAATGATCCGTTAACCCTGCGGCATCTTTCTTGACTCTTCTCCAAATCTAGAGAGATGAATTATCTACTTCAAGTACACACACGCGCTACATATACACTAGCTTCAGTCACAGGAATCAATCAATCCTGTCGGAAGTGCGCTACATTTTGTAAACCGTCTACTTCTTAGAACTCATAATATAACATACACCTGAAAAGCTTGACGAAAGAGATGGTTTAGTATCTTGGATAGTTGATAGAGTGACCAAGCTTTGTAAATGACCTTGGTTGTGCTTAATTAGGTAGGTAGGTGTCTTCGAAGATCTATGACCTACGATAGAGCTATAAAAGTCTCTTGCGTATATCTGGAAATTATGGGAGACACTTTGGGCAAGCGAGGATCTAACTGTGCTTTCACGGCAGACTTTTACGTCATACATGCGGAGTCGAATTTTTTTTCATCTTTACTAGCTCATGCAAAAATTAAAGGAACGAAAATGAGGCAGGGTGAGGATCCCTATTTGATCATTAACTTCTTCCAAGATTTTCAAATAATATTTCATTTGAAATAATTTTTCGTCAGTTTCAAAAGTACGTCCCGAACGATTTTTCCTTCACAAAAATATTTGTATGAGTCGAACAAATTTTTTGCACCTGAACTAATTTGAATTAATCGAAATTGGACGAAAACACCCAAATCAGCGATATTCCGGATTTTATCCTTAGTGGGAGGGGTAAGAGTAGAGGTGATGACAGATAACCCGCTACCACACAAATCTCGCGACACGACACCGCCCAATACGACCCGAAATTCATTCCTGCGAACTTAATCATCGATGGATTTGATTCGTTTCCATAGTCCACTGGCTTTGTGAAAATGAATCCAATCCATCGATGTTTAGGCTTGGAAGAATGAATTTTGGGCCGTGTCGTGAGATTTGTGTCGTAATGGATTGTCTGTCATTACCATAAACCATGGCATTAACCCTCAGGAAATTCTTGTACGCCTAGGTCAATTCTCAAGGTTTCTTTTGAACTTTTCCACTGGCGTAAAGAAGCTATTCGCGGATCAGCTGAAATTCTGTGTGTACTTTTTGTAGACGGCCTAACTGAAGAGTTTAACTTGAAGGATGCCTTTATTGCGAGTAACATTACCTTTCATCCCGACAGGCAATCCTCTATTCTTATTTCTGGTCTCAAGAGATTGAAATTTCAGAAGGTAAAATTCTTTTAGAGAAATTCTTTTTTGTCACTCGATGATGTCGTCAGCTCGTTACCCGTCCAAATGAACAAACGGATTCTGATTAAAGCTAGGCAAGAGTTTCTCTTTTTTTCCATCCTCTTAGATTTCAACGACTCCATCCTACGCATCTTAAAAGTGTTCCGATCATTCGATCGCTCTTGTGTATGTTTAACCGATTTAATAAGGTACGAACTCCCGCGTGATGATTCATCCTATTCAAAGCGTGATATCTCTAGAACCTCAAGTGGAAGGATGATCTTTCATTTTGGCGCGTACCTCTTATCGCTATACGAGATGAGCATTTTGTATAGTCAATCAATTACATGAGAGTATAAGTATGTGATCGTTAACCTACTGTCAAAAGATTGGTGGCATTGTCATTTTTGAATAATGATGTTAAAGGTATACAAGGATCGGATAAAGTAGTGTTGGATAATTGAGCTGTTGTATTGGATCAAAAAGTGCAGTCTAATACTGCATTTGATCGAGGACGGGGTCAGTCTGGAAGATTGTTAGTCTTGAAGTATGTATTTATGAGTATTGGACGAGAATAGTAGTATTCGTTAAAATGAAGATTGAAATCTACAATTAATTTCCCATTCACGTATCTGATCACACTTTCTGAATGAATATTCATGACCGATTCCACTTTTTATTTAGCAACTATCTCACATAACGATGGGAAGATGGCATTGAGGAATAGCCACAATACTGCGGTAGAGAAATGTTGTGGAGAATCTGCGAAAGAATTTTTCAAGAATACGATAATTTATTGAAATTTCATGCTGATCAAATAGAAACTTTACGCCCACAATCTTTCAACGCTTTAATGATCAGGGATGTTAGTTTTGGCAAAGTAAGTGTTGAAATCCTATGCTTTATGATCATCATCATCTATACCATGATCGTCAATCACTATTTTATTGGGCAGATTAGCTTGGTATTTTTTCAATATTGCAGGCTTCTCAAATCATCAGATCGTTTGTCAATTCCACCAATTGATTCGTACAGAGTCCAACGACTCTGTCAAAAAAAAAAAAAAAAAAAAAATTCTAAAGAGTTCCTTGAACTTGAAGCTTTTTCATTCTGCAGGAAACCACACACCTGCAACATTGCTATTGAATGTCACATAAGTAGTCTATTTATACGGACATAGATCTACTGTGTTTAGAAACATTTTACATCAGACTTGTGGACCTCTTATTCACCCTTGATCTTGCAAAGATCCTGTTATGAAGATTCTGTAAGTATATGAGATCGTGACTGTTTCAAAACCGAAGGACGAGTAGCGCTTGTACTGCGAATGTTCATTCTGTTCGAAACGTTATATAGGATGAGAGGATGGAATATGAAGGTATGCAGAAGTGAGCTCGCATCTTGTTACCGGAGAATGAATTTTTCTTCGCTCTGGTCTATGATTCTCATAGTCTCAAGAGTTCATGACTCGTAGAATAGTTTCGCTTCTTCAAGTTGATCTCTCTCTCTCTCTCTCTCGAGCAAAACGAATGAGCTCATGCAGATGAGTTGGATAAATGTTGGAAAAAGGAACGAGCAAAGAGTCAGTTATGCAAACTGATTTACATAGATTCACTTGTTCCTAATCGTTAATAGTACAAGTGAATAAATATCGCTACGGAACTATGAGATCATTGAATTTACATCATGCATCTGAAATTCTAGTCGTATGATGAGTAATTTAGAAAATTGCAATAAAATACATATCTATAGAAGAACAAGATCAAAAATTGAAAATATTTTGGAGGGTGGTGGGATTTTTCTTCTGATTTATTGGAATGATTCCTTCTAAGGTTACTCCTCAGTAGGAATGATACCAAAAATTACACTGGAGGATAAACTTTTGGGATCGGAATGGCAAATTTACAAGAATATGATTTCTTTGAGTACTTTTCTGACGTAGAATACGATCTCGTAGTCCGTTTCGCCCCCAGACGTCGAAATTTTTATTACCTCGCAAGATACTGATTCTTTCAAAAACAACATTTTAACGTTTCTTCATTACTCTCAAACTTGATCGTAATCTACTAGATGCGTTGCGATTTGTCGAAATACATTTGAAGATATGTTTTTTTTACGTATTTTGACCTGCTGAATACGCTGATGATTTTAGAACGGTATAATGCAACTGTGAAGCTATACGAGCTATTTCGTCCGCTCAATGCAGAAAAGAAGTTGAATTTTGCTATAAACTTTCGAAAAATCATACCCCGACCTAGATAGAATTAATTTGGACGTTCGAGGTCGCATTTTTTTTGCTCTGTTATATCTTTGATTGCCCGGTACCCGTAAAAGGTGTGATGTAATGACACGATTTTTTTTTTCATCTGTTTTTGCAATGATTTTTGCTGTGTTGAAATCGCGATGAGAAAAATTTCCCCCTGCACAGGGTATCAAAAAATGGTTTTCCGCCGAGGAATGACCATCTAAACAGGGCCCCGTATTTAGTTCTCAGCTACCACATCACGATTCTGATGGTGTACGCAAAATTCGCCCGAAAAATAGGTTTCTTCCTTCTAGCAAAAAATCGTGACGTGATAGCTCAAAACTGACAACGGGGTCGTGTTCAGCCTGTCATTTTGCGGCGACAAATCATCTTTTGAGGGGAAAATGTTCCTTCTCGCAATGTCAACACATCGAAAATCATTGCAAAAACAGATATCTTGGAAAAAATCGTGGCATTGAACCACACTTTCTACGGGCAGTAGTATCCTCAAAGTATATGAGAGACTGAAGAAAATGCGACCTTGAACGGTTAAAAATTGCCCATTCTAGCCCGTTGTATAATTTTTCGGAAGTTTATTGCAAAATCCGACATTTATCCTGCATATCAAGCGGATGAAAGAGCGTGTATAGCTCCACAATTGCATTATATCGTTCTAAAAAACCCATCGGGAACGTGCTCAAAATACGTAGAAAAACATATCTTCATATGTTTTCCGAGAAATCGCAACGCATCCAGTAGATTACAATCAGTAGTTTCAAAACGCTATTTCGAAAGAATCAGTATCTTGCGATTTGAAAAAAATTTCGACTCTTGGTGGTGAAACGGACTACAAGATCGTTTTCTACGTCATGAGCACTCAAAGAAACCATATGCGGTAAATGTGCCATCCCGACCCCAAAAAATTTGTCGATCAGTGTACTTCAACTTACTTCAACGTACTTGGGCTCATTTTCCCTGTCTTTGTTTCTTTTTGAAGTGCTCTTGCGGGATTGAGATATGTGATTCTAGTCGAATTCTACACAACTCTACTTGAGGATTCGACGAGTGCCTAAATGGCCTCTACTCCTTTATTCTGCCTACACAGGGCTCAGGGTCGGCGCAGTGACCTTTCTCATCACTTTTTATAACTTTTTTTTGTCAAGATAGCGATAGTTCTTGGTGTAATTGGAGTAGTACTAGACACTGGAATGTAGAAGTCGAATTCTCATTCCTCTTGATTCTTTAGGTTGTATCAATTGACAAAAGAAAGAATATTTTTTTACATGAGATAAGAGTGAGGTGTGATATGCGATGGAAATAATATTGTCATCGAATACGTAGAAGATAATTTTCTTGCACTCTTGAAGTGATGATGATTATGAACAGATGATTGCGTGATGTCTTCCAAGATTTTGAGGGGGGTGAACCTGATTTTCCAGCCGGTAAGATCGACTCAAAGTCAATCAAACTTCGAGATCAACAATCCTCATCTATGGAGCGTCTTTTGTTCACTCAACTCAGTCTTCAGGGATAGAGGAAAATATCGGTACTAGGATGAGAATTATGGAAATGTGCCTGGATCCCTGCATACAGCCTAGATTATGTCTTCTGGAATTTTCTGACTCTATGAAGCAATCAATCTTCACCGAGAATACACTGCCAGTCAAAAGTTTCAGGACACTTGAAATTTTTTTCTCCAATTTTGTGAGTGGAACTACTAGGCTCTACTCGATCCAAAAGAACATTATCAGAGCTCATTTTGAAGGTCCTTCTACGCACAT
Organism: Eretmocerus hayati; assembly: GCA_029851415.1. NCBI lineage: Eukaryota > Metazoa > Arthropoda > Insecta > Hymenoptera > Aphelinidae > Eretmocerus > Eretmocerus hayati. The sequence goes on along the minus strand of CM056743.1, from coordinate 153,007,020 downwards.
TGAGATGGTATTATTTATTTGTATCTACGCAGATTGGAATCTTCCCAATGTCAGCTTGAAAAGTGCCAATTCCAATGATTTTGGGAAGAATTTCCTCGTTTTGGTAGCTCAAAGGTACAGGCATATCCTGGAATGGATACCGAAAGATCTAGAAGTACAACTCTAGAGCTTTGAAATCCGTATTCGAACGTCTTTCTACAATACTTCAACTCTGAGCTATGACATCTTCTGTGAAGAAAGATTTTTCGGAAAAACTAACACCTAAATTCGAAAAAGATAGAGGAATTTGTTTTAGGGGGAATATAATCTCTGATCCTGATATCTGTCTCCCATATCATGATCGAGAGAACACGAAACCTCTGGAACATGCGCCAAAACGCGAATATCTCCGTCATTTTCTACTAACAATGAGTGTGCTACTTTTTTCGGAAAAATGTTCCTCAGAAAGAATGTTATAGCTCGGAGTAGGAGTAATGTAGAAGGTCGTTACAAACGGATTTTGCAGCTGCAGACTTGTAATTTCAAGTTTGAAGAGATTCACTTTAGCTCATACCTGTACCTTCGAGCTACCGTAACCAGGAGATTCTTCCAAAAATCATCAAATTTGGCACTTCTTCAAGCTCAAACTAGGGGAATCCGGATCCGTGCTGATAAAAATGGATAAAACCATCTCAAAGTGCGTGAAAAAACCTTCAATATGAGCTCTAATCAAAATTTTTTTCGGGTCAAGTAGACCCTAGTAGATCCACTTTAAAAAATGGAAAGAAAAATTTCGGGTGTCCTGGAACTTTTGACCGGCAGTGTATAAATCTCAATGTATGGTCGGAATGCATAGCTCTCAATTTGACAAATTCTCTCGCATCCAAAGACCGAAAATCCGCTTATCAATCACTTGTCATACAAAGAAGGGCTTCCTCGTGAACGTTTCTGAATTTTTAATGGGGTTCTAACTTCTAACACGAACGCCTCTGTGTGGCATCTTGGATCGCCTCAGGACTCCCGTTTCTTCGCAAGACCCCCTGCATCTTTCATCTTCTCTCTATTCTCTGCTCCTTTCCACCTTCTTCTGGGCCTATAACCTCCGGGTTGACACCCTCCGGGGAGAGGTTCCAGTCGGTAGGTGCCCGAGTTCCTTCGGGTGAATCCGACACTACCCACACTCTTGTAGGTGTCTATGAGACTTCCTCTTTCCGGCCTCACCCACAAATAAAAATGAAAAAATTCCATGGTATTCCGCGAAGGAGATCTTCGGATGTTGGGAGAGTAACGACTCCCCGCTCCAGTTAACCGGGGGGAAGATCCTTAGTTGATCCTAGGAGACAGACGCACTCCCCGGCCCCAGTCCTCCGGCAAGGGAGATCTTAGTATCTCGGGAGCACACGACAACTCCCCGCCCCAGTCTCCAGCCCCAGCACCCACGTGTGTGCTTTTACCACCTTGTCCACCTAAGTCCGTACGAGCCCTGAGTGCCATCTTGGACCACTTCAGGGCTCCCGCTTCTTCGCAAGTCTCCTGTATTTTCCATCTTTACTCTACTCTCTGTTCCTTCTTTCTTATTTCTGGGACTATAACCTTCGGGTTGGCGCCCTCCGAGGAGGGGTTTGAGTCGGTAGATGCCCGAGTTTTCACTACCATGAAGATTTCCCCTTCCCGGTTCCCCAAAAAAATGGTGGTAGGGCCATTGTGGTCCCCATATTTTGTATCACGGTACACAGCGAGATATCCATATTGCTGGGTTGATGTAAGCATTATATGTATTTAATTCTAAGTGTGAGTGAAACGAGTTCTACATTATCATCAATCCAACCGTTTCCAATTGATGTGATTATCAAAATTTTACCGTTGCTGATCTATACATATCGCAACACCCCCCCCCCCCCCTCCATGAGGCTATAGCGGAAAGTTGCCACTAGGGTGGCGTTGATGCGAATACGCTCGCACAAACGAACAAATATGGCGAACGTTCCAGTAAAAACGAACGCGGAGCTCATACGGTTCCACTATCACACTTATATTTGCTCGTCTATGGGAGCTTATTCAGCGCCGCCCTTAGTGGCAAACTTTTCACTATATCCTCATTAGTGCTGGGCCCTACATCACAGCGCGTATTGGAGCACGTATGGCAATGCATGTTATACTGTACGAATATACATATATCGACATGAGTTTAGCTCATGTCGAATTTATGAACGTCCCTAGATCCTAACCAGACCGGATCCATTGACATCGGACAGGTTCTATAAGTCGCTATCAAACTCATTCACTCGTCGAAATTATCTTATGATCACATAAATATTTGATGGTTGACATGAATAACAAAAAGCAACCGGAGGTTCAGTTCCAACTAGAAAATTACCATTGAGAGTTTCTATGTAGAACACTAATTTCCAGAATTTCACGTCATCAAGCCTATACAGCGAATGTGCCCTTAAATTATAGTTTCATTTGCACTGAAAATTCCCTGTTTGTCGCAGATTAGCTGAAAAGTGATGGTTTCTTCGATGCAAGCCCTCTTAGTTCAAGATCAAAAGTCGATCACAAATTCAGCCCGAACACGATCAGGTTCTACGCTAATAAACTCAACCGTCTAAGAATTCGATACGCAGGAAACCAAACTGCCTTCCCGTATAATGTCTATCATGCGATAAGAGTGAAGAATTCATTCAAATAGATGCGCATCGATGTGCGGGCCCACATTACGCATTGAATACATCTCTGTCAATACATTCCCATCCCTCGCACAATCTTCAAAAAGGGATCGACCACAAATTCAAGCTTCCTCTAACCAAACTCTGAATCAGACGAACCTTAAAGCGTAAAATAAAGCAGTCAAAGATGTTGGAAAGGGTCTCGCAATTTCTGGGCTAACCCATGCGTACTCACCTTTTATCACACTTTGGCATATATCTTTCACAGAGCATGAAATAAAGAGAATCAGAGTCAAGTAAGTAAGTAAGTAAGCGAGTGAGTGAACTATGTGTTGATGGGATAAGAAGGTGGGATGAACGGGAGTGGCGGGAGGCCTCGTTACGTGTATCAAAAGTTAAACTATCGAAGCATCAGCTGATGTAGAGTGTACTATAGTTATACATATAGACTTCTAAACTTCCCACGGAGGCACAACGGTACAATAACGAGCGATCTTTAAGGCACCTGACAAAAATCAGGCATCGCGATAACATATAGCAGTGCATCAGAGTTACTATACATATATATCTATATACCTAACCAAGAACGGACAAGAGGTGCATCAGGATAATATAATGCGCACCGCACGCGGGATCATAGCTCCTCCTTGCTTCTTTGAGCATTATTCTATACTTACTCTCGAGCAAACGTGGATTGCTAAGTATGACCAACGACGATTACTCATCGTGTATATCTCTTTACCAACCTACCCTGTGTATATGTACGTTATAATACATAAAGATCATACACGTTGTAACTTCTTGGCAGCATTTCTTGAAGGTACTTTAAAGGCTCAACACAGATCTGATGCTACACTGTTTATCGTGTTATCGGCCCTGTATCGGATAGTTTCATCTCTTGAGATATCTTTTAATTGCACCAATTTCACAGTCTGTTATATTAATTGCACGTATCTACAGTATCGATGATGTCTACTGCGCGGGGAGGGGAGGGGGGTGTGGGTAATTATTTTGATAGGCTCTGCAAGGTCAATATTGTGTATTGTGAATGTAGATATTTGTGAGATGAGATGGCTTTAACCGGATAATTTGTTCAACTAGACGATGAATTACTTTCATATCTTTCCTCACTCTTGAATTGAAGATAGGATGGTGACATTTTGAAAATCAAATTTTTTCGCTCGTAAAAATCGAGACATAGTGAGTGGTTCAACACGTTCACTGTGACGGTGAAAACCGGAATTCCGCCCAACGGTGCGAGAAAATACAAACGCCTGATTTTGCATCTATAAAAGTCGAATCTTTTGAAATGTTATCACTTTCACATATATTCACGAGATCCTCACGAATTTACGCGGGTCTTACCGGTGGGACCCATACTTAACCTATACCATTTCAAAATTACGAACAAAATAATCATCACTTTCGATGGATCTCCATAATATACTCTTACGACCGAGCTTAAGGCGTAAAATGACGTCTAAACACGATTCCGTGCTTCGTTATGAGCAACTACGCCAGGATTTTTGTCTATGTGAAAAAGAAAGAAAAAACGTCAAGAAAAAGAAGTTTTTGCTGGAGCGATTTGGCCCTCTGTTTCAGTTCCAGTATCAAAAAATAGGTAAGGAAATCGTGGCCCAGTCGATGTGACATTCTGATTCCAAAATTTGATGGTACATACACTTGCCGAACATAGTATCCAACAAATGTATTTTTTCCGTGGGCTGCTGTTTCAATCCAAATCAGACCGTTTATGGTGAGTTAATGGTCGTTACACTATACATAGCCCATCAGGGTGAAAATCCAATCTCAAGATTTGATAAAGCAGCTCGTAGACAAAAAAGCTCTTCCAGACGAGCTTCTAAATTCGTTCAGTCATTATGTCCAGTAGGTATGCAATGGCAGAGAAATATATCGATCTTCCACAGTTTTCAGAGGGCAATTAGCGCGGTGTGCGAGATAGGAGCAATTTTGGAACTGAACTCCAAGAGTCCATATTCATTAATAACTTCAGATTCTTCTTTTTTCAGATCGATAAAATTATTCTTTGATACCGTCAACCGGGGTAACTTTGGAACATGGGGGGTAACTTTGAAACAACCCGTGGAAGAGTGGTTATCACGCTTGGTTGGCTAAGCAGATGATCCTGAGACTTTAATACCGATTTCTCGTACTTGGGGCACGCATAAACAATGTTTTGCATTGACGCGACGGCTTCCATCAGCTATCAATCTGTTCAAAAACTGACTCCTTCAAAAGTAAGTTTTAAATCCAACAAACAGTCTCTTGGAAAAAGTAGTGTGGTTCAGACTTTAGTAGGTCGAATTCGAGGTAGCTGAGCTAGATTTCACTTGTCTGTACACAAATCTGGGCGAATCCATTGTTACATTGCAGTATCCTTAGCCAGTTCCAATTTTGTAGAGCAAAAACTGACAAGTATTTTATTTCAGAAACAGGGGTAACTTTGTAACACTTGTTCATGTCCTCTCAATCGTTTCCCAAGATTCATACCATCCTCGAATTCTACATATTTGAGTAGCCGTTGATGAGAGCTTCAAAACGAGCCAAAGAACGTCTCGTTTTGACCCATGGAAGCCAAGTTATGGCAGTTTTACCGACTGTGAAGGTATTCTTCTCCTTGAGAGTTAGCCGCGATGCAGACAGTGAGGTAATATGCTGAAGGTGCCGATGCTCGGTTATGGGAGTTGAATCAGCCAAATGGACTTTTACAATAGGGCAATGGAAGGCTAAGACACTCAGCTTTCGATTACTGATGATGAAAATCGATGGTGTGACCTAGTTTATGAATTAATTGACGAATAAATGATGATAACAATTTCTGTTCCAAAGTTACCCCAGTCCGTGTCTAACTTTGGAACACGACTTTCAGCGCTCATTGCTCCATGTCCAAATGGACCTTATAAACACCGCAATCGAGAGCTGAAACTGTAAGCTTTCGATTGACCACAGACACAATGCACTTCTGGTGTAAGACGTACAAGTTTCGCGAAGTTTAAGGAGAAAAATTGCAATTTTTGTTCCAAAGTTACCCCGGTTGACGGTATTAAAAACGAGGTAAAATCGCTTCCGAGCAATACAAGAGCCAATTCACGATGCTCACCCGCTTAGTCTTTTTTGATACGTTGCCTAAGATGATTGTAAACTATCCTTTCCACAAAAATATCCAAAAGTATGTACATACATACTCTAAATACTATCTAAATCCTTCTCTTTGACTACATAAAAATCACATCGTCAAAGAAAAATGAATAAAAATAAGAAATGTAACTCATACTTGTCTATCTCTCCCGATCTCTAACTGATATTATCAATCACAGCAAATATCCTAGTCCCTCAATCTTTAAGAAAATGAATCCAAAATCATTATCAGCATCAACAGCTATCTAACCATCAACAACAACTCTGGTCAATTTCATATCTGCGTAATAATTCGTGACGGTCACTCAACGTCATCGTCATTGCATCCGCGTACCACTTACAACCCTCAACAAGAATCGTGACTCCTCAAGCTGTCCAAACTGCCAAGTACAATTTTCCACCACAGACTCATAGATACAATAGAACGTAACCCATAAAAGTAGCCAGCATGAGCCAAAGCTTCATCCTTAAGGTTTTACATACATTAACTAACACTATACTACTGTCTGCGTGTGTATATCGGTTTTAATGATCAAAATTTCTCGCTCGGACGCAGTTATAGACTACGATGCACTGAAATTTCTTATCAGTCCATAGAAAGACCCTTAAGTTGGCCCAGGTTCTCGTCATCGGTATCTCAAGGTGATATAACCCTCTCATCTAGATAGCTACTTGATTAATTGTATATCGCGGGCATTATTGATGGGACTTATCCTCGTATACCTTGGCCTTTTTTCTGTTGTCTCTTTCTCGAGCTCTCTCTTTCTTTCTTTCTCTTTCTTTCTTACACTGACCAAAGCGAAAATGAGATCCGATCAGACGGTAGGTGGTCTCAGAGGGAGTCAAGAGGTTGATACAGAAACCCTCTACAAGAGAGTTAGTGAGTGAGAAAGAGAAGGACCGACCAAACTGAGATTCGCTAAGGTACACTCTTGGATATATCTGAACGGATGAAGCTTGGCATTGCTCTGTATCTTTTGACTTCTGTGCCTTTGTCTAAAAAGCCCTATATAGTGATGTTGGTACATTACTTTTCAGTTAGACATCACTTGGGTGATGCGATGCAGAGAAGCTTCAGAATGAAATAGGTGAGTGCCAGCGGGTGGTTTACGAATTGTGCAGAGAAGATTTTGCATGGTATTTTGTTTTCGGTAGTAGAGATTCGATGATTCTCACACTATCGTACTCAGCAATTCACGCGTTGTTACCAAGGGAGGAGGAGGTGACACGATTGATTAGTTTATTGACTGAAACTGTCAGAGACCTTATGATATTACGATAACCTACATCTTATTCAAAAAGACCCCCTCCACAAGGTTATGACTTTGAAGTAATCATCACACGCCAAAAACAGTTTGGTTAAACTAGCAAATTTTTCTGCTCGACTAGCGATTTTCTGCTGCTGTTTCCAGACAGTGAAAATAATTTGCTGTCGTAACTAGACCTCAACCCACTGGGACCCAGCAAAACATGTCATTGTTATTGAATTTGCTCTGAAGAATATGAGGTGAAGGATCTCTTATGAATGTCCACATGCAATTGTATTTCAACGGGAACATACCACCGTTGGAAAAAAATGAGTAAACTCACCTTCTAAATCCTCAATTAGTTGTAGAGGGTGGGTGATTTGGGTGTAAACAATGACAAGGGGTTATATTTATTTTGATTGCAAATTAGCCACGTCAACTAAACATGAAGCTCGCCCAGCACGCAACTTGTGCTGTTTTACCCACTTCGAATCGCTGCGACGCCAAAATTTTTTGCAGCGGAGATGGCGTAGCTGTTTTTGCAAAATAATTTGCTAGCTGAACTCAGAAATGTTCCTAGATTTGCAGAACGTCTTCTAGCGAATTTTGTTTGCTGATTCATCGAGGTAAACTGTGCCTGATTTGGCAGCAGAAATAGCAAGACCAGATAAAAATATTGTTGGATAAGCGAAGATCCTTACAGCAAATTCTGTTTTGCTGTCGCAGCTCGATCTTTTTTTAGCGTGCACAGAAGTGGTTCTAAATCTGAATCAAGCTCGCAAATGGTGAACCTGGGTTTCTTCTCGTAATCCTGGGAAACAATGACTTAAGATATTTGAAGTAATCTGGGTATGCTCGCAGCTCACACCCCTGTAAACCGATACTGACTCTCAAAAATGAAAATTATATGAAATTTGGAATCAACAAAACTAGGCAAGCAGAATCAGGAAACGTTGAGATCTGCCAGTGTCTATTTTTATATTACTTCAGGGGATTTTAGAGTCTTATCTTCATTTCGTAGTTACCGACATTGTCGACTTTCGAGTTTATTCGATGAATTTCTGCGATATGACCAATATTGAAACTATGCCCGGTTCAAAAACGATCTATCCGTAATACCTTAAAAATTCATCGAATTAACCCTTAGCTGGCACACCTCTGTATTCAATCATAGCTGGCACACAGGGGTATGTCATACCCCACGTCAGGAAATTTCATTTTACTCGGCGCGCTTTCATTGTTTCAATCTGAAAATTTTTTTGGTCATAACTGAAGGCCTCCCGAAGATGCTATAATACCTTTGGGGTGTCGAAAGGGTGTTGGGCGGAAGCAAAAAAATGTATTGTGGAAACAATTCGCGAAAATGCGCAAAATTGGCAATTTTCACTCCTGACCTTGTAACTTCGTTCATTTTTGAGCTATCTCCTTGAAATTTTGAGGAAGTACGTATTTGATAGCATACTTTGAGATGTACCAAGAGCCGATTGTCGATTCCACAAAAACCATATTTATTTTGAAGAATTACTATGGCCAAAAAATGGTATTTTTGTGAAATGATGGGAAACAAGTTTTTTCTAAAAAACAATTATTTATTAAGTGATGAAAATTATTCTGGTGCCTCTAACATGAAAGAATCTTAGGATTAGTGTATCTCACGTGGAATGTAGTGATTTGGAACATCTATAAAATGGAATGAAAAAAAATCGCTCCACTCCGCACTTTCACATACACTGCTGGCACACAGGGGTTCGCTACACCCCAGAGACGGAGACGCGCAGTTCTGGCGGCTGCTGCTGGCACACTAATGGTGCGCAGGCCAATGCACCCATACGAATCGATAGAGGGGATCTCAAACAAACGGTAGATGGCGCGCGGAATGAAAAAAAAATCGCTCCACTCCGCATTTTCACATACACTGCTGGCACACAGGGGTTCGCTACACCCCAGAGACGGAGACGCGCAGTTCTGGCGGCTGCTGCTAGCACACTAATGATGCGCAGGCCAATGCACCCATACGAATCGATAGAGGGGATCTCAAACAAACGGTAGATGGCGCGCGGTGGTCGATCTTCAACGATCGCGGCATCTCAAAAGTTGTCCAAAGTTTCCGCGGGGTGTGCCACACCCCAAGTGCCAGCTAAGGGTTAAGTGGAACGTCGCCAATGTCGGTGTCCGACATTCTTTTGACAGTCGCAGAAAATGGATTCGAATAGAAAACTAACATGACCACGAAAATGATTCCAAAATGCTCTTATCATGGAACTTCGCGTTGGAAGAAACACGATATGTGAAAATTTTGGGGATTTTCTGTTGTCAAAGTGACTTAAATTTGAGTCTGAGGTTTATCAGGTTTTGAATTGGTGCCATTCAATATGGCGGCGACTGCACATGAGTCACATGACTTCAGAGGTTCTCCACGATGATTCCAAAGTTGCCTTTCCATGGCAGATGGTGCGGGTACCCTCTCAATGTGTAAGAGAGAGGCATCAAAGTAGCGCCATCTCTCTCGCACTCATCGTTTGGTTGGGGGTTTTCAAATCTCGCGGGCTGGTTCTGGCAAAATATATTTCCCATGGAATGGCGGCCTGAGGCAAAACTGCGTTTTTTCATCGCGAACTTTTATTATTTGAGTAAAATAAGCTCTCGATTGTTATTCAGATGAGAATTTCAGATGAATATTGATATCACAACACTTGTCAAATCCAGTGGCACATGTGCAGCCGCCGCTATATTGGATGGCGCCAATTCAAATTGTCAAAGCTTCAATGATGATTTAAAAACCATAGGGGCGTCGTAAATTTTTTAAACTTTTTACTATATCTATTTTGCCCCGAACTTTCGAAATATAAAATTTCCTGGAATTATGTCAGTTCCCTATTCCAACGCCACGTTACGCTGCGGTCTTTATAGAGGGCCGCGATTCTTACTCTTCCTCAGTGTTCCACCTGTGTGTGTTACTTACTGTGTGTGCTAATTTCTAACTAGCGCTTTTGCCTACCTCGCTAACGCTCGTCCGGCTTGGAAGTGTCTCTGATATAGTATGGACCCCTGAAATGCTTCTGTAGTTCAACAATGTAACGTTGAGATTTCATAATACAGTGGATTCTGAAAAAATAATTTCACGCCCCATCCACGGCCCTAACCCCAGGCTCAGCCCCAGTCTCAGCCTCAGCACCAACCTCAGACCAAGACCCAGCTCCAGCCCCAGCTCAGCCTTAGCTCCAGCCTCAGCCCCAGCTCCAGCCCGAGCCACAGCTTCAGCCACGCCCTATCCACGGCCCCATCCCCAGTTCCAGCCATCAGCTCCAACCTCAGTCCCAGTCACAACCTCAGCCTCAGTCCATCCTCAGCTTCGGCCCAGCTCCAGCCCCAGCCTTAGCCCAGCCTCGCCCCAAGCCACAGGCCTTGCCTCATCCCTAGCCACAGGCCCAGCCTTATCCTCAGCCTCGGCCCTAGCAAAAACCTAAGTTCCTGCCTTAGTCACAGCCCCAGTCCCTGCACCAGCCTCGACCCCAGCCACAGCCCATCGATCCAAAAGGAATGTTTTGACTGATTGGATCTTAGAACAACTGATCGGACCATCAAATCAACTGCCCAATCCGTACGGATGAGTCAAAAGTCATCACCAGCATCACCAACACGGACCCACCGACCCGCCGACCCACCGGACCCACTAATCCACCAACAGCACCAACGATGTCACCACGATACGAGGCTTCCGGACGGATAAAATCGGACAGACGCTTAATTAATTCAATTTGTTGGAAGGATGTTGCGAAATCTACGATTATTCGCCTTATGACTCTTATCGCACTTATGATTTGTACCTAGATAGAAAACTAATCACGAAGGATATTTCTCTCTCCAGCAATGAATAACATGTATACCCTTATTGCCCATCTCGTTTGACTCAGTCAATACACTAATTTCGAAATAGTTATTTACATCCAATTTTCACTGCAATTCGAGTGGAAATTTTTCTGAAGATGAGGTGATTTTCACTGAAATTCTAGTAAAATTGTGGTGAAATTTTCACTGATTCTTCAGTGAAATTTTCACTAATTTTTTAATGAAATTTTCACTAAAATTTTAGTGAAATTTTCACTGTTTGTTTTAGTGAACTTCCACTGAAAATTTAGTGAAATTTTCGTTGATTTTTTAGTGAAATTTTCGCTGATTTTTCAGTGAAATTTTCGCTGATTTTTTAGTGAAATTTTCACTGATTCTTTAGTGAAATTTTCACTGATTTTCTAGTGGAATTTTCACTGATTTTTTTTTTGTGAAATTTTCACTGGAACTTAGTGGAACGTATCACTTGAACTTTAATGATTTCCACTCCATCCATCCACCAACCCAACCACCTGACCATTAACCCTCACTCACCCACCAACCCACCCACCCATGACCCATCCACCCACCCATCACACTTCACCCCTTCCGCATAGGCGACCCGATACGCAGTATGTGGAGGGACAAATTTCGCCTGGCTCCTTAATTATTATAATTTAGATTGTAGTGCCGACCACCGCGTCAAGTGTGTGCATAATTCCCGTGTATTTAATTCAATACCTTCCATCCCTCTCTCGCAAATTACTTAACCTCATTCTCGTTTCAAGCGTGTCAGATCAAAATGTCCATCACGGAAGAGCTAATTTGTACGAGTCAATTGTAAAGCACAGCCTTGCCACAGTTCCATCATAATCACCCACGATATCAAGTCCTTTATCAAGTTGTATATGTTTCCATTCAAATTTAGCCGTTTTGCCGCGACCTAAGGTGTGATAGTGTCGTGACGAGTCAAGACTCTCGAACTGTCGGTAACGGACCGTCGCTCGGACAGTCTCTTGGCTCATGCCAACCTGCGCGAATCAAGTTTGACAGTGGCCGAGTCACTGACGCGGCCACTGTCAAACTTGATTCAGGAAAGGGCCGCGAATGTGTGTAGTACTATTGTTCCAATATCAATAGGGTAAGTTTCCCAATTACTGCTAGTGTTTCGAGTACCTCCGGGTTGTGCATGTCAGATTTTGTGTTTATCATTCGATATCGAGCACGGAGTTTTTTGAGATCGTTTTCAACGTCTTCGGAAGGTATTGCCAAATTTTCAGACCGATCCAAGGTCACAGGAAATATACCAAAGTAAACATTCAAAAATATCTGAATGAAGTCATGTAAAACTTAGAAAGAGCAAATTGAGATGGCAAAATTATTCAATTGCAACTTCTCCCTTCACATTGTCAGACAATCTTCTTCCATATAACTGATTACAACCAATATGTGCGAGTGTTACACCAAGAACCACAAGCTTCTGAATCCTATGATCCAAGAATCAAGCAGTCCAAGACCTATCACTCTCAACGCTGGTCACATTCAACAGTTGCAGAAAAGATTTCAGCTCTTGTGTTAATGAATAACATACAAGGTGTCGCATGCATTTCCTCCGCCACAGACTAATGGCATGTAGACTATTGTTGCCATAGCTTAGAGGCATGACAGGATATGATCGTTCATGAGTAAACAATCTCAACTGATGGACATAAGGTACAAACATCTCCAAGGAACAGGATCTTGATTTCATCCGAAGACTCTTGGAAGGCTATGTAGGAGCCTTCAAGCCAACAAGCCAATTCTTGTATCGGATAGAATAATCTTCAGATTGTAGAGATTTCGGGGGTCAAGCCAGCAGCAGCTAAATGATTTGAATTAAATTTTGATTCGTTCATATAGCAGGCCCTAAAATCTGCATGAAAAAATTTTTAAGCAGAACATATGACTAAATATTATTTAGTCTCCGATGACGTGAGATAGTATGGACATTACTAACTTGAAAGTTTGGGATAGTGCAGCAGACTTTATGTATCGTATGAGGTATTGTGAGTATCGTCCTGACCAGTTTTACGATACGGATAGTCACAGGTACTATCGCATCGTGCGGTAAATATTCATGGTTGTTGGTGCATTGAAAGGCTTATTGTGCTCACTTTTCAGATTCAAACCTTTTTCCTTAGCTTTTCATTGCAATGCCGATCGACGGTTGCCAGTTAAAGCGATGTGATAACATTCCTCTTGTGATGAAGAAATAACAGCAAAACTTCTAAACCTGTGCCTTGCGTCTGCTGAGCGTGCCCTCCAAAAATAACGATTTTCAAAGCCAGTGGCGCGATATTTTTGTGAGCTTTGGAGCTGGGCGATTTTTCTTTAGGACATTGTCCAGTTATGAGTCAAACAGGATTCGATTCGTTATGTTTCGAACTTCAAAATTCTCTTCCTCCATATTCCGATCTGGACAAGGTATTTTATTATTTTAGCAAACTATAGCTAGAGAAAATTGTCTCACAAGACCGAGTCACGTCAATAAAGGAAGTTTAATATCACAGCCAAAGCCAGGCACACATCTGAATCAAACTTCTCTTGAAAATATTATTATAGAAGGTGGATGTATGATTTTATCAGAATTTTTAAGGGTTGGGTATTTTCGGTACAGCACTATCAATTTCAAAAAAAGCGAAAGTTCGCACGCGAAACACTTAAATACCGGTGTTTGGGGTCTGTTCAGAAACCAGAACGCGTTTTAGCAAAAGTGAATAAAACGTCTTGAATGATGGCAGATACTTTAATGCCTTTTTCCTAAGGTACCATCAGCTCAGGATATCCGTGGTTCGTTAAATTCATGAATCTACCGCGCAAAATTACTTCCTTTGGGTGGAAGTACAGTATCGTGCGAGAATTCCTGAATGGTGGTACAGAATCCTCTTTTGCTCAAACTTCGACTGTTCAAGCACAGATCAGCGTACAGGGATTTGGGGGAAAGCATTTTCGAGATGAAAAAAATGCCAACTCTCTGTAGGTTTTTAAATTTTCTTTGAACCCTTCCTGGTTGCACAAACAGCTAATAGTATTTCGAGAAAAAACGGTTTTACTCTATGAGCTGCCATTCGGACGTGGATGAAGATACAGCACTTTACCGAAAAAATCCCATTTGCGATGATTTTTTATCATGTTTCACGTCGTGTGAATAAGTGCGCGAGAGCGCTCAAAATAGCCAAAACCGTAGTTTTTTGCCATTTTCCGCCGTTTTCCACCGTATTCTATTGGAAATTCGGGAATCTAGCTGCTTTGAGAGCTCTCATGCTCTTGTGTGCACGGCGTAAAAAATAATGAAAAAAAACTACTGCGAATGGGATTTTGTGCTCTTTAAGATGCTTGCTTTTTGTAAATTTGCTATATCTCCATCCACGTTCAAACGGCAGCTATTAGAGGGAAGCCGTTGTTTCTCGAAATTCTTAAAATTTTATCAGCTGTTCGTGCATTCAAAAAGGGTTGGAAGAAAAATCAGAAACCACAAAAAGTTAAAATTTTTTCTCGTCCTTAGAATGCTTTTTCCCAAATCCCTCTACATTGATCTGAGCTTGAGTAATGGACGTTTGAGGAAGAGAGGATTCTGTACCACCCTTCAGGAATTATTGCACGGTACTGTATGGAATATGATTGCGTGTCGTTTTGGATCTGGAAAGGAATTCTTGTACGAGGCACTTAATAACAAATTCGATGGGAGTTGTCAGAGACCTTCCTAAAAGTTTTCATGGAAACCCGGGAATCTTTGAGGAAGTTTCTACAGAGAGTTTCGCTCAATAAAAATAAGTCCTACTCCAGGCATTTTGCTGGATGGTTCCATGGAAGATAGCAGGGAAACCCGAAAAATCACATCGTGATACTCCACTGGAATGTTTCTACGAGATTTCGTGAAATCTCCTAAAAATATATCCGTAAGAAATCCGTCTGTAAAATTAAGTTCAAAATTTTGTGGGGGTCGAAATAAGGCCTTGCTTACTTGACTTGGAAGTGGCAGATTTCAAAGCCGTGTAGAATCTTTGTGTATTCCGGAAAATGAGTGAAACCTTGATCACGCATACTGCTGAGTAGAAATATGCTTCAAGTGATTATTTGCCACAGCCGTGGAATTTATTTTCGAAATTGAACCAAACACTGCAAAACCTAATTCAGAGTATCAATAGAGATTCTTCAATCAGCATTTTCTTTTCCATATTTATTATAATGCCATTCATCTAAATCAGGTCATAATGCTATCATTATTCAATCTTGTAATTGCGTTCACGAATAAGTATAAATTTCAGATTGAACGTCAATAGTTCGATACCGACAATTACTCTGTCTTTCACTTTCTTGAGATAAAAACCAGCACCCGAAAGAGGAGTCAGAGTATCAGGAACCACTTCTGCTTGATCAATAAATGGCACGGTCGTTTGGCCTCCATCAAATTTCCCGCTGCTGACCGTGAACATCACGTAAAAATCACGAATAACCTTAATCGTATAAGACCTGCGCACGAGGTCAGTACGAACCATTTCAGAGCTAAATAAGAATCCAGAATAATGTTTGTCAGTGTTTGACTCTTTATAATGTCTCTATTCATTACTGACTAGATATTTAAGACATCATTTCACTGTACCTTAGGTTTGGAGTATAGTAAACGTTTTGATCGCCGATCAATTTACCCTTCCAGTAATCATAACCGTGAGAGAATATCCTCAATTGAATACTATGATTAGATTCAGTAGTATCCTTATAACCTCGAAATAGACTCAGTCCTATCATGACTTCATGCATTGGCAACTGATATCTTGCCAAATCGATTGCATTCATTTCGTCCAGAGATATCTCTTGTCTATAATTTATGTCTAGAGACGTTACACCAAATCAAGTATCATTATACATTCTTCTGTATCATTAAAAAATTTTCGAGTGAACTTGTTCTCACCTGAAATATCTGGCAGCAACCAGTCACTTGTTGTTCTTGCATCTATGACTCCATTAGCGAGCAGTTTACTCTGCTGGATACTGATTACGAGCAGTTTATCATTGATCAATTGCAGTTTAGCTCCAGTTATGACCCTACCGATGGAATCAATGTATCGGTGTTGGAATTTGTTGGTTATTTTGATGAGATTTTTAATATATAATTACATTGTAAAAAATTTTCTCGAAAAACTTGAACCAACTGGTTGAATGAGAAATTCAATTTTTTGGTTGAGAATTCAACTAGTCTATCCAACCATTTGGTTGAATTTTTCATTCAACCAGCTGGTTGAAGTTTTTCGGAAAAATTTTTTCCAGTGTAATTTTTGACACTCGATCGATGTGATCAGACATCATATTAATCACTCGTGGGGATTCCAAATTATGGAGATATATTTGATCGGTTTCTGCGAATTGAAGTCAGCTGATTTTGCTGAACTATTGGCATCAAGCGAGG
This sequence comes from Eretmocerus hayati, assembly GCA_029851415.1. Taxonomy (NCBI): domain Eukaryota; kingdom Metazoa; phylum Arthropoda; class Insecta; order Hymenoptera; family Aphelinidae; genus Eretmocerus; species Eretmocerus hayati. The sequence goes on along the minus strand of CM056743.1, from coordinate 152,990,692 downwards.
ACGGATTCCACTCCACTCTCGACCAATGCACATTTAAAGCCTCGAAAGGTTGCGAGAATGCATCCAAAGGATCTTGATGGAATGAATTGAAAAGTTAAGATGAGAAACTTTATGAAAAAATGTTTGATTCTACGCTGATATTGTGCGTGTTCCGCCCTTCTCTCATTGCTCGGGCTTTTCAAAGTGGTGGAAGAGCAATGAGAGTTTACCACTGACACGCGGCTCAAGTGGCCGATGATTAAAACGATTCGATGATTAAAACGTCCTTATATACGAAAATTCATCTTCGTTAAGTGCTTGCGAGAAAGGTCATTTTAACCTGCTATTTCCATATGGTTCTCATCCATTTCTACTTTGGCAGGTCTTCGGCCTTTTGCCGGAGATATATGTAATTAATTTCCGACACTCGATCGATATGATCGATTATCGTATTTATCATTTGCGGGAATTTCAAATTATGGAGATATGAGGTAAGTGCACCCAACTTGCCCCCATTAAGGCATTTTCTTAATAATTCTGGCTAATCTCAATATTTTCCAACGTACCTCAATTCATTTTGAAGCTTGTCTCAAGACCTTTTAAATGAGCTAAGATACGTCCAATTTGGATGAAATGAAGCCGAGCTGTTTGAATTCTCCCAAAAGGTGATTTTTGAGAGTTTACAAAAGTGTGTACCCAACTTGCCCCCATCATTAAAAACAATGTAAATCGGCGATGAAATGCGAAAATGGCTTTGATCCATTTTGATCACCGTGCAGCGGCATTTTTAGCTTTTAGCTGGCCCAAGACAGCGTTTCCGACCTATTTTGACGTGATAAACACGTTCTGAGTGGTAAAAAAAAGCCATACTGCACGCCTTTCCGAGATAACCATATGGGGGCACGTTCGGTACACTCCGATGTCGGCCTTCTTGATTCTCAAATCATCTCCGTCTTTTGTACATAAAATCGCTCCAAATCAGAGTTCTGCAACCCTGAAGAGCGGATTTTGAAGGTCTTGAGACAAGAAATCGAATGCACTAAGGTACGTCAAAATTGGTTGAATTCAAAGAATTTGGCGCCAATTTTACTAAACGCAATTCCTTCGATGTTTTCTTAGCTAAGTTATCACGAAAAATGGAAAACTCACTTTATATTTTCTGGAGAACGCAGAAATGATCCGGGGGCGATGAAAACTACGTATTTTCTCATATTTTAACATTACAAACGTAAAAAAAAATTGCGGGAAGGTCAACGAGCGCCCATTCCTGAGATCGGCATATGGGGGCAAGTTGGGTACACTTACCTTATTTGATCGGTCTGATTTTGCTGAACTTTTGGCATAAAAAGAGAATGGATTTCACTTCACTCTCAATCGATGCACCTTTGGAACCTCGCAACCATACAAGGCTCTAAAGAGGCATCAATCGAGAGTGATGTGAAATCCATCCTCGTTTGATGCCAAAAGTTCAGCAAATCAACTGATCTTTAACTCGCAAAGACAGATCAAACATGTCTCCAAAATTTGAGATTTTCAATAGTTACATAGTCTGAATGTAATGCTTATCACGTTCGGTGCCCAATTCTGTTGACGGATGGAATCATGTGCCTGACACACGGTGTCAGAAGGACAAGTACGCGTTTGCCTCTTGTTCTTTTAAAAATGGTTGTCAGCCGCAAAAGTCCACAGAATACGTGTCCTCTTATTTTCGAGTGGACGTTCAAGGGTTTGTTCAGTGGGACACCTGCCTAAATTGGACACTCTTCCTCGGAACGAGCATAAATACATGAGCTCTAATGGGGATCTCGTTCCATGGATTGGGCACTCTATATGTTGGGCACCCATCTAACCAGGAGGGTGTTTCAGATCCGGATCACGGATTCGGCTCAAACTCTGGGAATAGTCTCCTTTTAGCATCAAAAGATGAAACCCAAATTTGTAGACCCTAACGCTCAAGCGTTTCCGAGCGACAGCCAAGGACATGAGCATTGCCCATATAGGCCCATGTTAAAAACCATACATATAGGTATACCTGCAATGTTAATGTCCTTGGCTGTGGCTAAGAAACGTTTGAGCGTTAGGGTCTACAAATTTGGGTTTCATCTTTTGATGCTAAAAGGAGACTATTTCCAAAGTTTCAGCTAAATCCGTGACCCGGATCTGAAACACTCTCCTGGTAAGTTGAGCGCATTACTTCCACCCATCGAACATAAAAACAAGAATGTATATCTTGGGCACCTACTTTGACGTTCGAGTTCGATACCTTATCCTCATTTGGATCATGTTGATCATGAGTTTACAAATAAGCGATAGAATTTGATTAGGAAGAAGTCATTTTTATCGAAACCGATAATCAGTATTAACGATTCTCTACCAAGTCGGTCGAATGAACGAGCTATCATTTTACTGTAACATCTGCGTATTTAAACAGTGATGAAATCGTAAAAAAGTGCGTTGACTGTCAAAAGTAATTTTTCATTGTGTTTGTAGCCATATCGATACCGATCCACGATTGTAATGAAGCTATAGTTGAAATCTACAAGAATCAATAACATTGCTGTATCGCTGCAACCTTTAAACCACGCCAAATTTTTTCTAATTTCATTTTTCTGATGTAGGTTTTTGCAGATTGTGTCTCTCAATATGGCTGGAAAACGGGGAGCCTGTGTGGGATTGACTATCAACGCCAAGAAAAAAATCCTGTATCTAATCAATAATTCAAAGTATTGTATTTACATGATTGAAAGTGAATAATGTGTTGCATCCAAGATGATCAGTATTGAATGAGAAAATCACCTACTTGATTAAGAAAAAAATGCTTCTGAGTCTGAGTTTGTGTATGTTCGGCCCCTATATAAATTGAGCACTGTTTCTCGGAACCAAGAGTGCCAAACTTTGACAAGTCTCAGTGTATGTAGAGAATCATAGATGATCTCAATGACCAGTTTTAAGGAAGTAATAAGGTAAACGTGCCTAATTTGCCCCCACTACTTTTATATTGCTCATAGTTTTGCCTCATCTCAACATTATTCAACGTATTTGAGCTCATTTTCAAGATAGTTTCAAGACCTTCGAAATGAGCTGAAGTACATCTGATTCCAAGGAATTGAAGCCGAAAAAGATTGTCTGCGAGTTTATCACAATGGGTTCCTAATATGCCCCCATAGTCATCTTGCGGTTCTGCCAATTTATTTTCATCTGACTAATCTTGACGTATCTTAACGCATTCGATTTCTTGTCTCAAGACCTTCAAAATCTGCTCTTTGGAGTTGCAAAACTCTGATTTGGAGTGATATTATGTCCGAAATGCTCGAAATTTCTGAATCTAGCTCGCAAAAACTTGAACTAGTTTGAGCACCGAGCAGTATAACTGGCTCAGCGAACCAAAGAATTATGATTTTCTGGAGATATAGAATGAATCCCCGGATGTGGAACAACTCACTCGATGGGAAATATCATGGTGTTTTAGTTGCGATATTTCGTTTGGATCGGACATGTGAGGTTGAAATACTATAAGGCAAGAAATTGGTTCATAATCTCCCATCGCACATGCAGTATGATCAAAGCGCCATCTATCGGGCAAAATATCCGGATCCTCTCCGGACTAGCCTTAAGGTACGTTGGGAAATATTGAGTTGAGCCAGAGTTATTACGAAAATAGCTCAATGGGGGCAAGTTGGGTACACTTACCTTATTTTGATGTGATTGCTCAAAACACGGCTTGTTTATATCGTTGGGATAAAACTGTATGATCCGCGTCGTCATTCTGCGACTCTATAACGCAGAAGATTCAAATAGAATTTTACAACATGGCAGTTCTGCCGTCCAATTTAAGAAACACAGTATGTCACAAAAGTCGAAGCTGAGATAATCGACAAAACGTGTGTTTTTGCTGTAAAACCTTGAAAATAGGAATATTTCGAAATTTTTTTTTTCTAACATGCATGAAATGAGCTGGTGAATATGAATATCGAATTTTTATCAAGTGATAGTGGTTATTTTGCGAGATAAGAGACATACGGTTCACGAAATTTTTCTCATGTACCAGTAATACTCGTCAAGAACACAGTATGTCTACTCTCCTGTACATACGGTTGCTCCCCGGTCGCCGCGCGCCTACCAATACCCAAGAAGAACACCGTATAGCACGCTTTCGTTCGATGGGCCGTGTGCACGGAGAACCCAAAACCTACTCGCGGGAGTGACACTCGCCTCAGCGCCTCGCTCGCGATGTGTGGCGCACGAAATCGAGGTGCTGAACACGCCTCGATGATGCGTGCACGTCCCCCGGCGTGGCGATCACGATACCGGTGTGCTTGACGACCCGAAAATGTCGCGGGCACCCTCAGCGGCTGCGCTTCCTTTGTGTCGTCATGGTTATCGCGGGTCGCGCACAACAACGGTGTGTTACTGCCCTCTCGCCGATGTTGCAATGTTTGGCAATGTTCATGCGCACGAAAGAAATCGTTGCTTTTTTATATTAAACAATAATGCCTGTAATTACTTCGAGTCACACAACTTTTATCACTTACCCCATTTATTCATTAAATAGTCTGATGATGTTTCATCACAAATTCCTAACCCCAGATCTCCTATGGAGGCTCGCAGCTTAAATGTGACAATTGGTAATTATCAAGAAAGGTCCGAACGGTCGAGTGGTAGGGCACTCGCCTCGCACGCGAGAGATTGTGGGTTCGAGACTGTGACCCCACCAAATTTTTTTTAATATTTTTTTTCTAACATTTCCTTCTATCACATACCAGTAGGGGTCTCTTGATTCGTTTAGCTTTGCCATTTGATTCTTTAGAAAGAGACTCGAAGTATAGTCATGAATGTTCCATGAGCTTTTATTATTATAAAACTGCTCTATACTTAGTTTTGGATTCTGAATCTCAATCCATGGGTAATAGATATTGTGATTGTGGAATTTTTCGTGAAAAGGGGGAGCATTTTCTTCAATGTTGATATTATCTCGATTTTTTCTTCACGTTATTCGTTGCTTTGAGATTGAAAATGATGATTAGCCCTCAACCAGATAATATAATTTTCATCCTCAAAAACGTTTATACGTCCTATTTCGTCCGAGCAGAGCTGAATGTAGTCCGAAACTCAGATTCCCACGATGAAATGTCGGATATCAAAGACTGAAAATAGTGATGTTCGAAATATTTCTGCATAATCATGTACACTGCAGAAATATCTAGCACCAGGAATTCCGGCAAAAGAGTCTGCAACTAATAGTTTCCCATTTTCATCTAGATTCTTCTACCGTTGTGAGCTCAATCTTGGATGAATTCGATCCTCCTCTAGTGAATCACGGGCAAAACCAACCGAACTAAGCGACCTACTGGTATGGGATAGAAGGAAATGTAAAAAAAAAATATTAAAAAAAATTTGGTGGGGTCACAGTCTCGAACCCACAATCTCTCGCGTGCGAGGCGAGTGCCCTACCACTCGACCGTTCGAACCTTTATTGATAATTACCAAATGTCACATTTAAGCTGCGAGCCTCCATAGGAGATCTGGGGTTGAGAATTTGTGATGAAACATCATCAGACTATTTAATGAATAAATGGGGTAAGTGATAAAAGTTGTGTGACTCGAAGTATTTACCGGCATTATTGTTAAATATAAAAAAGCAACGATTTCTTTCGTGCGCATGAACATTGCCAAACATTGCAACATCGGCGAGAGGGCAGTAACACACCGTTGTTGTGCGCGACCTGCGATAACCATGACGACACAAAGGAAGCGCAGCCGCTGAGGGTGCCCGCGACATTTTCGGGTCGCCAAGCACACCGGTATCGTGATCGCCACGCCGGGGGACGTGCACGCATCATCGAGGCGTGTTCAGCACCTCGATTTCGTGCGCCGCACATCGCGAGCGAGGCGTTGAGGCGAGTATCACTCCCGCGAGTCGGTTTTGGGTTCTCCGTGTGTATTTGCTGACGAATGTGCCATCACAATGTTCGCTTTCCTTTATACTTAGTCACGGTGTTGATATCACCTGATGATATTGATTGGATATCGGTGCGGTTGAATTGTCGAGCAGTAGTGCCCAACAAGGATCTATTAGCGAAGTCGTGATGTGAGATCGTCTCGCTAACAGACAGTTTTGTGTCGCAGTATAAAAACTATAAAGGAACGTTGTCATGGACGAATACGGTGATTGGTGGGAATTGAATTTTCTGAAAGTGAAATTCATGGAAGAAATTCCCAAAGTTTTTCCAAGAACTGTGATGCAAGGGCTAGACCCGGATCACAAAACCGAAATAGTGGATAAGCTATGCCCGCTTATGCATGAAAACAGGGGTGCTTCTTTTCAGAATCTTCCTGTAAAATCACTTACTGATTAATTGTATCAAGTTTTTTGAATGTGATTATGAGTGACGAGTCACAGACTGTGATTGTGAGATGATCACTTCGGCGAATCTTTATAGTTTTGAATTTGTGTACAAACGTCATAAAAGTACATTTATGAGTATTTTATTTTTATTTTACATGACTATATTTGGAAAAGTATGGACAATCAGCAATAAAAAAAGGATATCTGCATAGTATTCATACTCATATTGTGCTCGTTCGATTATTGAATGCTGAAATGAGCGCTATACTGCTAAATTTCCTACATGCGCAGATATTTTTTCACGGAATACTCGGCACAAAACCCGTATGTCTCCGCAGCCCATGCCATACGGTCATTGTGAGGATTGTTGCGATTTCGCTGCCACCTCATCCTCGCCAAGAACACAGTAAGTAGTGCTATACTGTTTTTTTGCTGAGTATTGCGTGCTATACTGTCTTCTTGACAAGTATTACTCGAGATTTTGATTAAGTGCCATACTGTTTTATTTTCTATCTCAGCGAGAAATCGAGATAGGAAGATCCAACTAGCACCATCGGATCGGGCTCAAAAAAACCTATACGCCCATATTTTTTTCTCATTTTGTCCAAAAAGTGACATACTGTGTTTCTTACATTGGACGGCAGAGTTTCACTCATAACCTCCTTGGAATTTCTTTCTGATACAACTTTATTTCACGGAACGTTAAGATACAACCATCTGCATCATGACCCAAAATATGACTGTCTTCAATGTATTCCTGAGATAGAACTTTATGAATAGGAGGTGTCGAAAAGTACTTGCGGCATTGCGCAAAACCCTCTATATGCGTCAAAAGAGGTGGGGACATATTAGGAACACTGCACTTGTTTTAGTAATGTAAGCGTAGAATCGTCTAGGAATTTTGCAATTCTGTAAAGAGCATTTTGAAGTTGAAATAAAGACAAAGAAAATGAGCTGAGATACTTTGAAATTGATCGTATCAATTCTGTTTGGCATAGCTTTTAGTAACTAACAAAAAAGAAATCGGAAAGTATTGAAAACCACTCTTTTGTTTTAAGGAATGCGCGTGTCATTCACGATCGTACCAAAATGTTGATTTTCTCATACCTTAACATAAAAAACATGAAAAAAATGCGCGGCAAGATCTGCGGATTCGTACATTCGAGAAATTGAGTGGGAGCATATCAGGGAAAGGAAGCATATTAGGTAAATTTACCTTATTACTCAAATGCATACAGAATAGAGGATTCAAATACTGACGTCCTTATAATCTAATCACTCACATATTCTCCGTCCAATTGGCCATGACTGGCTTTGTACTATAATAGTACGATGTGTCGTTCTGGCAAACGCAATCACAAGGGGTGACCCATGTTTCAGGAGAATTGAGGGGGAATTCATGTCTTGGACCGACAGTATAGGCTTCGTCACATAATCTTCCATGAAGCCACGGGTTCCATTCGTCTCGAGGGGCGTAAAATTTATATCGTCGAACTCCATCGTTTTCCTTATTGTGATGACATCATAAAAGATTATATCAATACAGTAGAAATTCTCTAAGTCGAAACTCTCTAACTCGGAAAACCCCCTGGCCTATAACTTGAAGTGACGGTTCAGGCTCTCCCGGATAAAAACCCCTTTAACTCGAAGAAAATACATGACTCAATCGGAAACGTCCCAGATCAAAATAAAAGTCGCCAGCAAAAAATCCCTAACTCGAGAATTCATAGAACCGTTGTCTAATTTGCACCGGAATCTCTCTAACTCGAATTCATGAACGAGTGAATATTGGGATGCTGTGGTGAGAGCTTTAGATACCCAATGACCTGACTTCCTAAGAATTTATTAAAGTAGAACAACAGAGACTAGAATTCGCTACTTCGGCACGCCGAATACAGTGCTTAATCCACGGATCAAATTCTAATCCTTGGTTTACAAACGACTATGAATGCCAGAGGTAGAAAGTGCCATCGATTATGTGAGACTGACGACTTTACGTCAAGCAAGAACAAATGATTTTTCCTAAACACTGTGATGGAAAGTTCTCAGAATAGTTCTCATTAGTAAAATTGATCAAGGATGTCATGATGTGATGATATAATCTAAGCAGATTGGTTTGAGAATGAATACATTATTTCCTTGAGAATATTATACATTGAATATCATTTCCAAGTACTCCTTAGCTCGAAAAACTCCGCATCTCAAATTTTTTACCAGATCTCTTGGAATTCGAGTAAGAGAGTTTCTACTGTATCAAATTTGATAAGAATCATATTATCTGTCATGCGACTAACTTCTTTACAAACAGTTTGGTTTTTCTTGAGGTATTGGCATCGCATTTTTCGACAAGTCAAGTACACGGGGCATCGAGCTCCTGGGATGAAATGGGCGCATAATGCAGGTGCCGTGGTTATTGTGGTACATATACTCGCTCCATCAGGTGGTGGGTGCGCAGCTTGGTAATCATGACACTCTTGAACGAATACTTTCTTCAATAATTTGATTTCAATGCCTTCGTCTGGAAGAATAAGCCGAGAGTTGTTATAAAACTAAGATACCGCAATTCGATGGATTTAAGTGAAGATAAAGGAGATCAACTACACTTCCTTACCCTTAATGTCTCTAATGTCTCGAGTTCGTACCGCAAGTGAAATCTGGCTTCCACTCTGAATTGAGATATCTACGATACCATCATACTCATCTTTTATCGTTTTCAAATTGTATTCGGACAGTGCTGCAAGTATGACTGAAAATCAAGTTTAATCAATCAAATTACATTCAGATTATACCTTTCACGACTGCATATTAACTCCGAAAATGAGATATCTCCGAATATTTCCTAAGATGGTCTTCATGGACTCGTAAAAACCTGTGTTTGGTCGGTGAAACCAATATCATTCGACCGAATCCATGAGAAGGAGTCAATCAATTTTTGAGATACCGTGACATTTTTCCGAAGAAACTCTCCTAGAACGTAAGCCACTTTATCCTGACAACGAAATGATTTATTAACCAAAAGAGCATCCTAGTGATCTGTGAGTGATATATCTTCTAAGTATAGACTTTACAGATGATGTGTGGTTAATCATGACAAGGGGTACCGTCATATTGGGTATTTTGTGCGATTTCCGTCCTTTTTTTATTTTGTGTGGCTTAGTAATTACACATGCATTGACAAAACCCACCTCAAGCAGTAGCCAATCGAGAGCTTATAGTCTCAGCTTTCAATTCTTGGATACCAAAGTTCAATTTGATGTCTGAAGCCGGAAATTTCAGTATTTGAAGAAATGTACTCAAGTTAGACCCCAACCGAGCAACTTTGATACACTTGCAAAATGTTTCAATGCTATTCATCGATAAGCGAGTGAATCAGTTTTATCGTTTAAAAATGTTCTCCATAGCTGTGTGAGATACTTCATAACCTCGTAGACCACGACTAGATCCAATATAAGTCAAAGAAGAGCTATCATGCAGTGATGTATCAAAGTTACCCCACTGTCATGATTCTTACCTAAAGTGCGTAGCTTTGGTACACTTTTTCACGTTTTTCTCTGTTCTTCATTCATAAAAATTCCAAATGCTGTAAGTAGCCCAAATTAGCGATGGGTTCTTCAATACGGTGCTTCATGGGATCAGAATGTAACTTTTTTTACCCTTAGTTCGCTCTAGACAAATTCTTCCCAAATACACTGACGAGGGGAGGTCCAACCTTGCGGAACGCGGATCTTGATGAAACTCTGGGAATCATCTTGTTTTGGTGAGGAATGAAGGTATCTCCAAGGGTTTAATCACATGGGCCTCTTATTCCGAGATACAGGAATAGAGATCAGCCATTTTAGTATATGTATGTATATAACTTTTCAATATGAGCCTGTATTGGCAATGTTAATCTCCATAGCTGTATCTCTGGATAGGAGGCCTATGGAACTTAATCCTTGAAGATACCTTCATCTCTCACTAAAACAAGATGATTCCCAGAGTTTCATCAAGATCCTCGTTTCGCAAGGTTGGACCTCCTCTTGTGAGTGGACCACTCGCGCATCGCTGCTAAATCAACGTTTTGGAAAGAGCTTCAATGAACAACTAGAATCATTCGCGCGGGATTCATAGCGGCTCAAAACATTGTTCATAAAAATCCTAAATGAGGATAACGGTATTCAAAGCGATAGATCTATTTGCTTTGCCAAACTTAGCTTCGGAATTCATCCTCTGAGGATGCACCAAATTACCCAATATGACGGTATCAAATTATGAAAACCCGAGCGAGGCACGGAAGGATTCTCACATTGGATAGGCAGACGCAATCGTGATCTCGGGAATGCGCCATCGTTGATCCATGGAAGACACTTATGTCCCCTGAACCGAGGCAGATATGAAAGAATGCGTAGAAACCATTCACGATAAGTCATATCTCAAAAACGCATGATGAACATGCTTTGTGCTAGCAGATACTCCTCAAAATCATGGAAATTCCTTTCCTTTGATGCAATATTCATCGAGAGGGCGTGTCACATTTCTTTATCGGAGGAAGAAGGACAAATGCTTTCCTGGGCAATATTCGTCGATGGTTGGCAAATGTATAATTCATAACATCTGTGGATTTTTAGGAAATTTTCGAGGTCCTAGAATTTTGACCACTCTACTAAAACACCGAAGCGTATCCTCCGGATACTAAGCAACTTATTGCTATTCATTTTTACATCGATACTTATGTTTTAGCAAAAAAAAATATAAAATTGGACTCTATGGTGCAATGGTTGATCAGTCAACGATTGAAAATCTCCGTGTTCAAATAATTGTTTTGGCTCTGTCCGTGTGCGAGTTGGAAACTTGGGCCATTATTAAGGTAATGTGGTCACCACGGAAGCTGAAAATCATTCCAATCTTTCTCCGATTCTGTTGCGATTTGGACAAAATGACGAGTGGGCGAATACTTTCTATCATCTAACTCAGATTCGTCCAGTCGTCGTCACGCCCAAATTGCAAGAGAATCGGAGAAAGATGGGAATGAAAATGTGCGTATATATTTTCTTGTGATTTGGTCTAAGTGACAGATTGAGGAATACAAGTTGAACAAAATCAAGTATTCGACAACTCATCTCACACTTCAAATCATCAAACTTCTTATGTGAGATGTGGGTTTTTCCAAGGTCCATGGTCACGGTGCACGGATCGCCTTAAGAAGATATTTCGTACGGACCTAGATCATTGATTCAAAACAAAATTTTTCGAGTCACTAATGAGTGTGTCGACTCGACCAAGGGAAATAGACCCTAATCACTGCAATTGAAAACTACAAGCCATCCAACAAACGCATGATTTTTTCTGGTATATCACCGTTTCTCCTCTGGGCGTCGTGGAATCCAAATCTTCGATAGAGGGTATACGCAGCTTGCACTGTCTCATATATTTTGATATATATCCATTGAATGTATCGTAATATATCAGCCACGTCTTGTAATTCAGATGAGACACTTCTGCAAAATTTTCGGTATTCCTGAAAATGAAATAATTGATGCCAGAAAGAGCCCAAAACGTCAAAAATATTTTGAAGAGTTGTGTCAAGATTCCCCTGCTCAAAAGAATTCTTCCATATTTACATGATACACCTCACTTCCATTACGAGAAATAATATCGTCGTTTCCTTATTCAATATTAAAGGTATTCCCAAACGCTGTGAAATGGTAGAATGGAAGATAGAAGGCAATTACACATCGGATTCATTGGGCTCATCCTTGCGCTGTAACATAATCTAAAACGCAGCCGAAAGTTTGAATACACTATTGTTTGAAATCATAGCTCAAAATGTTTACGAATCGCATCCCGAGCAAGGACCCAAGTCTCCAAAATCCCGCGAAGTTGTATATTGATGCTTGATGTCTTGTACGAGAGAGTGATATTTCCTCTCTCTTCCAACATATAACCGTCTAAGGGAAAGATAGTCTAGCAGTGGATACACGACTGTGACCTTGACTTCTCGTATTCTTGGGTTAGAAAATATTATGGGTATGATTTTTCCGCATGCGAAAAAATGATTTCACGAGAGTTTCAAGGCAGGTCCATACTGCTTAGGGCCGAAACATGGTGGCCTTGTACGTATGATTTTTTAAACGTACATGAATCTCTTGTCACTTTGACGTTTAGGCGTGCGCACAGGTTTGCGCAAGAGTTTACTTCAAGTTGACAAGAGTCGAGGAGAGTGCGGAAGGAACGCCACGTGCCCATGGAATTCACGTGTACAACGAGATGTTGTGCGCGAAATTTGAAAAGGGCCGAAACATGGTGGCAAGATTTTTACACGTACATGAGTTTTGATGCCAAGCATGAACTTGGAAGTGCGCACGTTTGTGCGCAACCAAGAAGTTGTTGTTTTTTGACGTGAAACCTTTTGGAAACGCCAAAGTGCCTGCAAACGTCACGTACAACGAGATGTTGTGCGCGAAATTTGAAAACTGCAGCTCGCGTCGCTGAACGTACAACAGCGGGGGGGCTTGATGCAACAACAGCGGGGTGCCAGATGCAACAACGGGGGTCAGGGTCCCAGAAAATTATGGATAGCATCGCGGACGAGATCGAGGATCACAATACGCCTGCCCCGCCCACGGTTCTATTGAGCCTGAGTAGCCGTGCTAATGGCTTGTCAGATCGAATTTTAAAAAGGGCAAACTCTTGTATTATCGCTGACGAGTCGGCTTATCAGTTCCGGCCTGATCAGAGCATCAAAACCCCTTTTGGATGGTGAAAATTGGACCATTTTTGATAGCCGTAAATGATATCGGAAAATCTATCGAGGTATTACCTCGGATATCAAATATGGCCCGATTTTCACCATTCGAACGGGCTTTTGATGCTTTGATCAGGTTGGAACTGATGAGCCGACTCGACAGCGATAATACAAGATTTTGCACTTTTGCAAAAGTATCTGGAAAGTCATTAGCGCGGTCACTCAGGCCCAATACAACCGTGGGCGGGGCAGGCTGACGGTCCTCGGTGCTGCAACAATCTTTGAGGACCGGGCCCCCCGCTGTTGTAAATCCAGCCTATACATAGCTGCTAATTGTGAAGCGAGCTCTGGTTTTATTGGGCATATACAGCCGCACTAATAGCTTTTCAGCGGTGAATTTTGAAAAGTGCAAAAAAGTGCATCATTGCCACACATGTGCGCTTATCAGCTCGAATTTGATTAGAGAATCACAAGCACGTTTGAATGGTGAAAATCGGGCCATTTTTGATAGCCCCAAGTGATATCGGAAAATTTCTCGAGGTATCACCTCGGCTATCAAATATGGCCCGATTTTTACCATTCGAACGGGCTTTTGATGCTCTGATCAGGTTGGAACTGATAAGCCGACTCGTCCACGATAATACAAGATTTTGCACTTTTGCAAAAGTATCTGGAAAGTAATCAGCGCGGCCACTCAGGCCCAATAAAGGCAAGAGGACAGGGCAGTGGGCACCCCTGCAGGTTTTGACGGGGAGATTTATGACCTGGTGCAAATCGGGTAATATCGGTTTTCGGGATTCTATTGTCTGATTTTGAAGCTTTTCCAAGCCAAGTTGGCGTTCGCGCGTGCGCACACTCTCGATTTAAATAACGTGAGTTGACGTTCGCGTTGGCATTTTTTCTTGTAAACTTGGCGGTCAGACCGGCCCCGCCTACAAATCCGTAATCGCCGGAAGAGGTCGAAGAATATAGATCAAGGAGTCATTTCGATTTCGAAGCATGTTAGATAGATGAACATATAGATGAATGACATTTTCATTCCATATTTTGATACTATATCATATTCTTGAGTTGAAATACTCGGCTCTATTTGGCCGTAGAGGGCTCTTCCAGAGCTCATTTTGAAGGTTTTTTCACGTATTTAAGGATGGCATTATTCATTTTCATCCACACGGATCAATTTTTTCACATTCTGAGCGAACTCTAAAACGCGCGCGTTGTGCGAGGATGGTTGCGATGACTCAAAATTCTTGAACATATGGCAAAAGCTTTTGTGTTTGAAAAAAAAAATTATGCAGGTATATATGGCAACAGAAAGGAGCAAATACGATATAGTATCAAAATATGGAATGAAAATGTCATTCATCTATATGTTCATCTATCTAACATGCTTCGAAATCAAAATGACTCCTTGATCTATATTCTTCTACCTCTTCCGGCGATTACCGATTTGTAGGCGGGGCCGGTCTGTGCGCCAAGTTTACAAGAAAAAATGCCAACGCGAACGTCAACCCACGTTATTTAAATGGAGAGTGTGCGCACGCGCGAACACCAACTTGGCTTGGAAAAGCTTCAAAATCAGACAATAGAATCCCGAAAACCGATATTACCCGATTTGCACCAGGTCATAAATCTCCCCGTCAAAACCTGCAGGGGTGCCGACTGCCCTGTCCTCTTGCCTTTATTGGGCCTGAGTGGCCGCGCTAATGACTTTCCAGATACTTTTGCAAAAGTGCAAAATCTTGTATTATCGCTGTCGAGTCGGCTCATCAGTTCCAACCTGATCAGAGCATCAAAAGCCCGTTCGAATGGTGAAAATCGGGCCATATTCGATAGCCGAGGTAATACCTCGATAAATTTTCCGGTATCATTTACGGCTATCAAAAATGGTCCAATTTTCACCATCCAAACGGGCTTTTGATGCTCTGATCAGGCCGGAACTGATAAGCCGACTCGTCAGCGATAATACAAGAGTTTACCCTTTTTAAAATTCGATCTGACAAGCCATTAGCACGGCTACTCAGGCTCAATAGAACCGTGGGCGGGGCAGGCGTATTGTGATCCTCGATCTCGTCCGCGATGCTATCCATAATTTTCTGGGACCCTGACCCCCGTTGTTGCATCTGGCACCCCGCTGTTGTTGCATCAAGCCCCCCGCTGTTGTACGTTCAGCGACGCGAGCTGCAGTTTTCAAATTTCGCGCACAACATCTCGTTGTACGTGACGTTTGCAGGCACTTTGGCGTTTCCAAAAGGTTTCACGTCAAAAAACAACAACTTCTTGGTTGCGCACAAACGTGCGCACTTCCAAGTTCATGCTTGGCATCAAAACTCATGTACGTGTAAAAATCTTGCCACCATGTTTCGGCCCTTACTAATCTATGGATGGCACTACGGTAGTCCACATGGCTTACTTTGAACAATTTCTAATCTTGGAATAATTGCAAGCCCTTTTCGACTGACTGAGAAATTGCCAATTCTTTCAGTGGTATTGGTTCTCATAGTTCCACATTTCCCTGCACTTGGTGTTTTTCCCCGAAAGAGAAGCTACATGGAGAAAGTCCAGATCATCGAACGATTGCAGAAATTCGAAAATACTCTCTTGAATGGCGGCAGGCTGGAGGAAAAAAACTGACTATAAGAAAATTTTCAATTGCATCGACGATCCGATGTTCACGGGAGATCTGAACAAGTCCACCATAGAATTTATTGTACCACCCGAGTTACACTTTATGTTGGGAATAATGTATGGAATTTATCGTATATTATTAATGGATAACTTCGATATTCGAGATTCGAGGCGGTCCGATCGAGATTTCGCGCGCCACTTACGAGTCGTCTCAATGCAAATATCACTGAAAAATCAGCGAAAATTTCACTAAAATTTCAGCGGAAGTTCACTAAAAAAACAGTGAAAATTTCACTAAAATTTCAGTGAAAATTTCACTAAAAAATCAGTGAAAATTTCACTAAAAAATCAGTGAAAATTTCACTGAAATTTCAGTGAAAATTCACTGAAAAATCAGTGAGAATTTCACTGTAACATCAGTGGAAATTCCACTAAAAAATCACCGAAAATTTCACTGAAAAATCAGTGAAAATTTCAGTGAAAATTTCTCTAGAATCCCAGTGGAAATTTCACCAATATTTCAGTGAAAATCGCTTGAATTTTAGCGGAAATTCTACTGAGATTTCAATGAAAATCGTTGAAAATCTTTGAAAATCGTTCAAGTTTCAGTGAAACTTTCATTGAAATTCCCGTGGAAATTTCTAGAGTTTCAGTGAAACTACATTTTCAGTGAAATTCCTGTAGAAATTTCTAGAGTGTCAGTGAAATCCTCACTGAAATTTCAGTGGAAATTCCTGGAATTTCAGGGGAACTTCCAATGAAATTCCAGTGAAAATCGCTCAAGGTTGCACTGTCTATTAGATTCGAATAGTTGTTTATTTCAGTATAATTGCATCATTGGATTAAAATAACTATTTCGAAATTAGTGTATTGACTGAGTCAAACGAGATGGGCAATAAGGGTATACATGTTATTTATTGCTGGAGAGAGAAATATCCTTCGTGATTAGTTTTCTATCTAGGTACAAATCATAAGTGGCATAAGAGTCATAAGGCAAATAATCGTAGATTTCGCAACATCCTTCCAACAAATTAAATTAATTAAGCGTCTGTCCGATTTTATCCGTCCGGATGCCTCGTATCGTGGTGACATCGTTGGTGCTGTTGGTGGATTAGTGGGTCCGGTGGGTCGGCGGGTCGGTGGGTCCGTGTTGGTGATGCTGGTGATGACTTTTGACTTATCCGTACGGATTGGGCAGTTGATTTGATGGTCCGATCAGTTGTTCTAAGATCCAATCAGTCAAAACATTCCTTTTGGATCGATGGGCTGTGGCTGGGGTCGAGGCTGGTGCAAGGACTGGGGCTGTGACTGAGGCAGGAGCTTAGGTTTTTGCTGGGGCCGAGGCTGAGGATAAGGCTGGGCCTGTGGCTAGGGATGAGGCAAGGCCCATGGCTTGGGGCGAGGCTGGGCTAAGACTGGGGCTGGAGCCGGGCCGAAGCTGAGGATGGACTGAGCCTGAGGTTGTGACTGGGACTGAGGCTGGAGCTGTGGCTGAAACTGGGGCTGGGGCTGAGGCTGAAGCTAAGGCTTAGGCTGAGGCTGGAGCTAAGGCTGAGCTGGGGCTGGAGCGGGGTCTTGGTCTGAGGTTGGTGCTGAGGCTGAGACTGGGGCTGTGGCTGAGGCTAGGGCTGGGGCTGGGGTTAGGGCCGTGGATGGGGCGTGAAATTATTTTTTCAGAATCCACTGTATTATGAAATCTCAACGTTACATTGTTGAACTACAGAAGCATTTCAGGGGTCCATACCATATCAGAGACACTTCCAAGCCGGACGAGCGTTAGCGAGGTAGGCAAAAACGCTAGTATTCAATTATGCGATCTACATAGCCGAACTATATTATATCTGTTGATTATTTCCACTTTATCGAAAGAAAAATAATTGAAACTGAACTCATGCACTGTAGCATTCCGTCCAGTTCTGTCTGCTTCGTTGTTAACATTGGGCAGGTGATTGTCGCGCCTGCGTATCATGTCGGGTTTTATTACACCTGCATGTGTTAATCGGATAGCCTGCTAAATGAGTGATAGGAAAGTAGATTGCTGCTTGATCGACAACAGGAATATCGGATATCCCGTGTATTAATGAGGTTAATGGTAATCATTTCAAGATTTGATTCCTGATATTATTCCATCTTTCTTTAACGATCGAGAAGATCTCAGGAACGCTTATCTAAATTCTCAAAATGATTCATACAAACTTCGAAATTGGATCTATACTGTTTTTTAATTGGGGTAGATTACTAGAATTTTTTGTGAATAATGAATATTTCAACATAATTCTTGAATTGCATGTATAAAATTTTGTGATTGAGGTAGATCAACTAAAATTCTCTTTGTGCATGTTGAATATCCTCACATCTTTTTTAAAATAGTTTTTAATTTGTGATTATAATTCTTCAAATTCTAATGCGTGAAACAACTCTTCAGTTGGTAGATGGCGCTGAATTGGACCGAATGGATTGAGAAATTTTTTATTTGTGAATAATGTATTTTTTCAAATTGTAGGAGGTTCAATAACTTTCTCATTTCTGGATGATGATCAATTGAATTTCAAGTAATCGATCGAAAATTTTTCATTGGTGGACTAAAAAAAATGTCTCTAGAAGCATTCAAGGAATTCTCGCTTTAGGAAGGCTGATCGGCTGATCTTTTTGCATATCCTTGAAAAATGTTTCCTCCTTCTCTTTCATAGCCGACTTAGAGGAAAAGGAGGAGGAGGAGAAGGAATATTTGTCCATCCGAGAATGATTAAAAACCTTCGAAAATCTCAATCGAATTGGAAACCTACATACTTCACGTGAAAATTGAAATTTCCATGCACAAACGTTGCATAAATTTCAATCATTGATTTTGGATTTGAGCTCAATTCTCCAGTTCTCAAAATGATCTTCGTTCCTTGATGGACACCCTCAATAATATTTATAAAAACTGGATAGTTCTTTGACCCCACACCATACTGGTGGTTGAACCATGCGCGGGTAGCGCGCGCACTTGGTAGTTCGAATAGTTTTTTGAGATTATCCGAAAAATCCCTCAGACAGTCGTGAATTTTTGAATCAGCAATTCGTAAATTTCGATTTCGAGGCATGTTAGATAGATAAACATATTGATAAATGACATTTCGATTCCATATTTTTATTCTTTATCATATTTCCTCCTTTCTGGTACCATATATACCTGCATAATTTTTTTCTTTTTCAAACTCAATAGCTTTTGCCATATTTTCCAGAATTTCAAGTCATCGTAACCATCCGCGCGCAACGCGCGCGTTTTAGAGTTCTAGTGGTAATTAAGTGCGAGAGTCGAGTGAAGTCGCTCTTGACAAGGGCCAAGTTTTGTAACGGAAACCGACAGTTTGTTAATGGAGGGGAAGGATTGAATGGCAATGACTGCAGAAAGTTACTCAAGAACATTGATTTCCTATCTACGAAAAGCATATCAAATGTTAAAAAGTATGTCAACGTTCTGAAAACTTTCTAATCAGTCGTAGAAGCCTGATTTGGCACGAACCTTTACCCCCAGTATGCGAGTCGCATAAACAAGTTCCGAGATAAATACTTGGAATAAGGAATCTCTGTCACGCCTAAAGTTCATGGTGTTATGTATTACATCAAGGAATTTTGTGAGAGGACTGGGCATGGGCTCGGAAAATATAGCGAGCAGGCATTTGAGTCAATTCATCACGAGTTCGATGAAGTTTGAAGGAAGTATAAAGCACATGGACATCATATCGAATATCTAAACCGTCTGCTTCGTGCAGTATGTGAACTGGATGGATTGCACTTATGAAGTGAGTTCCTAAACTATCCTAATCCATTCTCCTTGGGGAATGTTCAATTTTCTCTACTTTGGGTTTGATGATCTCGTCGGATATGAAAGACGCATTGAATTTGTACATAAGATGTCCAACTATAGAGAGCTATTCCATGTCCTCAGACTCTTCGGTCAATCATTAAGGGGATGTGGCTGCCCCCCCCCTGCAGGAATCTGTAAACGTCGGTAACGGTTAATCTGCTTCAATTTTCTTCGCGAATATTGCTTGTATTGCCGTGAAAATTCACACGAAGATAGACTTAGTCATTTTTCACCTGAATTGGGTCCATAACTTGGCGTGCTTCGCCTAGATTCTCGAAAATCTACGCTAAGAGTCACTGCCCCTCTGCACTGGCTCGGTGAATAACGTATTACTAAACGTGTTGGGGCTCTCACCTACATGCACGTACCCAGTTTCGATGCAGAATTATCCATAGAATCACCTTGCACCGTTACAGAGCCTAGTAAACAATATTCGCAAAGAAAATCGAAACAAATCCGCTCACGTGTAATGCATCTCGGCCGTCTGCTAGTCCATGCGAGCGATCAACAAATGTTTGGTATAGTTGGCAATGCTGCGGCGCAAAGCAGTAGACACTTTCGAACTCTTGCCATCACTCTCACTACCGTCCATACCATGGCGTAATGATACTAATGTTATTAATAACACTGCTCGACAAAATTTTGGGTCCGAAATATCGCATTGACCAGACAAAGATTTTCTTATGTATTTTTCGACGTAGAAACCGATCCCGAAACCCGTTTTGACCCTACACGTCAGGATTTTTTTTAAAACGCAAATTACTGATTTTAGAAAAAACAACGTTTTTCGGCTTTTTTGCAAAATTTTCAAATTGATGATACCGCCGCTGCTTCGTCCCGATTGGTAGAAAATTATATCAAAAGAGGTTTTTCAATGTATTTTGAACCGCTGAACACGATCCCAGTGGTTTCATGAGGCTAGGATGCATCCAAAAAAAGATATAAGCAGATGAACTGAGTTGCTATCAGCAAAATTTCACGGATTTCGCGATAAATTTTCAAAAAATCGCCAAATAGCCCCAAAACAAGATATTTGAGCTCACGAGGTCGCATTCTCTTCGTTTGTGTATGTACTTTCATGAAAAAATATCAGCAATGACCGTCAGGAAGATGGGTTGAGTGTAGAATCGTTCTCGGGAGTCGCATTTTCTATGTCTTTTAGGAAAAGACCGGACATTTCTTTGTGAGTGGATTCTGATGTCTCCAGCGCATTCGTCTTGTCAACGCACTTATATCAAATGACCATTTCTCAAGTTTGATATCAAGTTTTCAGAATGTTTTCCTAGCCGCTTTCCTCTTATGTAAACTGTCGTCCTCGGAAACCAGGAACCAACAGTAATCGGCCAGCATATTCGTATTATTTTTGGTACCATATCTCTTCTCCATCTCGGCTATGTCCTGGTGGAATCTTTCACCATGTTCATCACTCACTGCTCCGAGGTTTTCAGGAAAGAAATCCAAGTGAGAATCCATCATGTGAATTTTGAGACTCATATTCACCCCCATCATCTTGAGATTCGACAACATTTTATCCACCAAAATCTGATGATTCTCCGATTTCCTGTTCCCTAAGAAATTTGTTATGACGTCCTTTATGGACCTCCATGTTTCCAGCTCAATATCTACAAGTCTCTGGTCGAATGTACAATCAAGCATCAATTTTCTGATGTCAGGACCATTCAATACCCTAGCCTTCAATTTGGCCTCACTTATATTGTTAAATATCTTCCGTAGATAAAGAAATGCTTCCGAAGTCTGGTCCATTCCTTTGATGAAGTTTTCCACCAAACCTAATTTGATATGAAGTGGTGGTAGAAACACTTTTTTAGGGTCAATCAAGGGCTCAGCGATGACGTTCTTTACCCCAGGTATAATCTGTTCTCTTTGTGGCCAATCTTTCTTAATGTAATGTTCGTTCCTCATCCGTGAGTCCCATTCACAGAGAAAACACATATGTTTCGTATATCCCAATTGTAGCCCAAGAACAATGCTGATTATTTTGAAATCCCCGCATAAAGTCCAACCATACCTTCCGTAATTGATTTTGTCTAGAAGATTTTTGACGTTTTCATAGCTTTCTTTAGTCTGGGTGCCGTAGAGAATCGGAATGGAAGGCTTATCATTACCATTATGCAGTAAAACACCTTTTAAGCTGGTTTTGTTGGAATCGATGAAGAGACGCCATTCGTCGGGTACGTGTTGGTATTGGAGTTCGCCAAAGAGACCGTCGATATCACAACAATAAAGATTCCCGTCCTCCTCAGTGAAAAAATCTCTGAACCCTGATTCTCGGCTTCTAAAAGATGTAATGCGAACTCCGTCTTCGAGAAGGTTCATTTCTTTCAGTCGAGAGGCCAAAAGCTCCGCTTTAATTTTCGGGAGATCAAGATCTCTGACTAAATCGTTGAGCCTCTCTTGACTGGAAAGAGTAGGCTCGGGAAGCATCTGGGTCTTCCTCGTTTCCGGTTCGAAACCACAAGAGGAATACTCTGAATTGTTAGACTGACTTCCCGAAGATGGCTGTGAGTCTTTCATCACAACATCTTGCGAAGAGACATTTTCTTGCAATGAGACAGAAGACAAGTGCAAAGGTATGCCAGGCACGGGCTTTGTCACTGACGAAACATCTGAGTATTTTATCAAATGTTTAGTTTTTGATGAGTATCCTGATACTTGAGCCAAACAGAAGTGACAATCATACACGTGGTCCCTTGGTTCTCTCCACAATGTGGGCATTGAAAAATTGAGATGTGAGTTCTGTGCCACTAATCTGATCGAACAAGTGAGGCATACATTATCAGGGGTCCAAGGCTTGCTTAAGTTTTCAGGTTTGAACCCAAAATAATTTTCATATGCTTCCTGCAAAGCAGTCGTGAAACTACGCCTTTCTTTCTCAAATGTATATTGGCTACACACAAAGCAAAATTTGCTCGGATCGTTGACGCATCTGTATTGACGAGACATGTTTCCTCTGATCTTCGATGGGAGCTCACCGTATCAGGATCAATCCTAACGTTTCAGGATCACGAACGTATTACCAGTTCATATTCAATAGGAGTGGTAGCATTAGAGTATACAAAAATTTCACCAGCTAACTAAATTGACACGTCGGAGCACTCAAGGGCTAGGCTTGAGCGATTATCAGAACAATTCTGTATAAGGGTCTCAGTTTCGACTCACTTATATTACCAAATCTATTCTTTCCTGATGCGATGTACGGGGATTCGGTATGCCACCTAGCGGCAAGATTCTGAAGCTCAGAATCAGGAAGGCAGCGTGAGAGGGGAGCATGCAGTATCTGCTTGCTTTTATCTATGGCGAACGTCAACGGAGCCCCTCCCGAGAACGATTCTACACTCAACCCATCTTCCTGACGGTTATTGCTGATATTTTTTCATGAAAGTACATACACAAACGAAGAGAATGCGACCCCGTGAGCTCAAATATCTTGTTTTGGGGCTATTTGGCGATTTTTTGAAAATTTATCGCGAAATCCGTGAAATTTTGCTGATAGCAACTCAGTTCATCTGCTTATATCTTTTTTTGGATGCATCCTAGCCTCGTAAAACCACTGGGATCGTGTTCAGCGGTTCAAAATACATTGAAAAACCTCTTTTGATATAATTTTCTACCAATCGGGACGAAGCAGCGGCAGTATCATCAATTTGAAAATTTTGCAAAAAAGCCGAAAAACGTTGTTTTTTCTAAAATCAGTAATTTGCGTTTTAAAAAAAATCCTGACGTGTAGGGTCAAAACGGGTTTCGGGATCGGTTTCTACGTCGAAAAATACATAAGAAAATCTTTGTCTGGTCAATGCGATATTCCGGACCCAAAATTTTGTCGAGCAGTGTAATAAATTAATGTTATTTCATTAAGTTATTAATCATAATAAACATTAATAGATGATATATATTTAATGAATGAATTTATCGTTCTTTCGAGCCACTTATAATCGTCGCGCTCAGGCGGCGATCACAGTTTGACAAATGTCAAACTGCGACCTTCGAGGCTCCACTTTCATAGTGGCTGCATCACGAAGGGATTTTTTATTTTTTTTTGGATTTTTTAATTTTTTGTTGAAAGATTGATCAAGAGATGAAAAAATTCTTCCTCGGGCGGGACTTGAACCTCGCAATCTCCGGTACTCCGGACCGGCGCCTTAACCAATTAGACCACCGAGGCGATTGCGTATTCACTCGCTCGGGGAAGCCTTCTCTCATCTCTTGTGCCAATCTTTCGATGCGGTCAATCAAGCAACCATGACCATTCGAATATGCAAATTATATCGATAAGGTAGATCTCATCGATATTTTGACTCTATCGCTCGATTTGATGAAATATATTTAATGAATGAATTTATCGTTCTTTCGAGCCACTTATAATCGTCGCGCTCAGGCGGCGATCACAGTTTGACAAATGTCAAACTGCGACCTTCGAGGCTCCACTTTCATAGTGGCTGCATCACGAAGGGATTTTTTATTTTTTTTTGGATTTTTTAATTTTTTGTTGAAAGATTGATCAAGAGATGAAAAAATTCTTCCTCGGGCGGGACTTGAACCTCGCAATCTCCGGTACTCCGGACCGGCGCCTTAACCAATTAGACCACCGAGGCGATTGCGTATTCACTCGCTCGGGGAAGCCTTCTCTCATCTCTTGTGCCAATCTTTCGATGCGGTCAATCAAGCAACCATGACCATTCGAATATGCAAATTATATCGATAAGGTAGATCTCATCGATATTTTGACTCTATCGCTCGATTTGATGAAATATATTTAATGAATGAATTTATCGTTCTTTCGAGCCACTTATAATCGTCGCGCTCAGGCGGCGATCACAGTTTGACAAATGTCAAACTGCGACCTTCGAGGCTCCACTTTCATAGTGGCTGCATCACGAAGGGATTTTTTATTTTTTTTTGGATTTTTTAATTTTTTGTTGAAAGATTGATCAAGAGATGAAAAAATTCTTCCTCGGGCGGGACTTGAACCTCGCAATCTCCGGTACTCCGGACCGGCGCCTTAACCAATTAGACCACCGAGGCGATTGCGTATTCACTCGCTCGGGGAAGCCTTCTCTCATCTCCCGAGGAAGAATTTTTTCATCTCTTGATCAATCTTTCAACAAAAAATTAAAAAATCCAAAAAAAAAATAAAAAATCCCTTCGTGATGCAGCCACTATGAAAGTGGAGCCTCGAAGGTCGCAGTTTGACATTTGTCAAACTGTGATCGCCGCCTGAGCGCGACGATTATAAGTGGCTCGAAAGAACGATAAATTCATTCATTAAATATATTTCATCAAATCGAGCGATAGAGTCAAAATATCGATGAGATCTACCTTATCGATATAATTTGCATATTAATAGATGATGTTATCATTACGCCATGCTCCATACTGACCATACTCATCTCATACTCATCGCACGCTGATATAGCGCAGCCAAGCTATATAGCATATGCTATACCGGCACCCAAAATGGCCGCCGCCAGCCCTCACAACAGGTTGTTTACCCGGCTTCCTGGTGCTCGCGCTACGTCGTGGAGTGGTGTTTGAGTGTTCTGGGTGTGTTAGTAGGTGCGGGAAATCCTTGCGGTCGCTTCCACATCGTCTCCGACGCGTGACATGCCTAGGATCTCAAACCAGGAGCGCGAGAATGCCGTCTGCTCGAGCCAGCAAAATCCGGCTGTTTATATCGTAAGTAATTCAATAATTATCAAATCTAATCAATTGAAAGTTGTTGCAGCACCTGCGCTAAGCCTGTAGTTACGCCCTTATCGCCCCAGGAATCCTGGGAAAGTTGTACTCATCAAGTACGGGGTGTTGCAGCAGGGCACTGTTCTACCTTATATTAGCATGGGCTGCATGTAAACAAAGACTAATTTTTCATTAGTCTCATGAATTTGGGACTGAATGATCAACTTTTTATACTTGAATGATTATAAAAAATGTACTCTTTTCGACGAACTAACTCTCATGTGGCTAGTTTGATTATATACAACATTTTCCTGGTTGCAGGTATTGCGGAAACTTAGGAACGAGGTATGGATTCAAAGACGAACTTGGTCTGGTGATGTCCAGAGGTAGACCAATCATCTGCATTGATTTTCCTTGCCTTCAGCAATCATTTAAGAGCTTTTTCATACCTATTTGATCATATTTTACATCAAGTTACCCAAATCCACTGTCTGAAACCTCTACTTGCAGTGGTTTGGGTCTCGGTTTTATGAGAGGGTCTCTCTCGGAATTAGTCATGGTGAAGTAAATACTGTACTAAAATGATTATAATTGAATGTGTGCTTTCCTTAGGACTACCTGGATACTCTGAGAACTCTAGTGGGGCAAGTCTACCTGTGGAGACCACCTTCAGGGGTGTACCAAGAAGATTCGTCGTAAGACAACCAAGACATAAGTTCAAGGTAAGACTTTTCCTTATTACCGAAGATTAATATCATGTGAAATGAATGACTAATGATAATAATAATAAGTTATTTCCTCTTATAGGCTCCACATGGGATTAATTTGCTCTTCTTTTTTAGGTTTTGGTCTTTGCCATTTTTATGGCAAAGACTGAAGAAAAAATAGAATACTAATTCTCTTGATCTTTACAGGACTTACAAAACTTGGGAGTCTCGGCCAATGGACCTGTCAACAGATGAGCTGAGATGATAAAAGGAGTAATCTTTTGAGAGAATGACCACTGGCCTTGGTCGAGGGAAATCTTCTTACTCTAAAATCAGTGTGAGTTTTGATCTCACACAACCCAAGGTACTTTGCCAATTTACATGTTCCATTTCATTCCACATGGATTAATAACTCAAGAATTATCTGTTTGAACAAACTAATTTTATGTTTTTCTTTGAGGAAATGAACATCGTAATGTAATCAAAAAAGAAAATTATATAAAAAAGTAAAATTAATATCAATAATAATATAAAACCAGCCTCTCTTCCTCGTTTGAACAGAAAATTGAACTTCAAAATTTATCTACATAATTGAACCGTTGAACAGACTCAACCTAAAAAATCTATTTATCTCAGTTCATTCTTATACAATTGTATGAAAAAAGTATCATCTGAGCCTGAAAAAAGATCTGGACCATAATGTTTATTCTGTTGCTCATTTGGGACTATTCTTCCAGGTAGAATTTCTAAATTGTACCTGGAGCGGAACCCTTGAGCATCATCAATCATAGATAAAGAACACCTGAAGTTTGATGATGGACATCAGCAGGTTCCTGATCAAATCAAGGGTGAGAAAATCTAATCTCAACCAAACCATAGTAGAAAGGAAATTTCAGAAAATGTTCTACATCAAGATTATTTTCTTCCCCTGACCTTCTCTCAATGGTTTTTCTTTTTCAGATATCTGGACAAATGAGATCATCAGAAACCTGTCCTGCCCGTGAACAGGAACTATGAATTTCTATCATGAGCCTTCAGCAGGAGTTTATCCAAGATTGATAATACTGAAGGGTTTCGCACGAGCAACTATTTTCAGATTTTACTTGGAAGGAGAGTTCCAAACCACCAATTGAGGAGTCATTCCAGTCCATATCATCTCTTAGGTAGCAATGATATTTTTTTTCATAGATTTGAATGAAAATTGAACTGAGATAGATATTATTTTCATCATGATGTCATTTTTACCAGAATTTTAGTGGGTAAGAAAGTTTGAAACGAATTACAGCTCAAAATCCATGGCCCTCGACTATTTTACTTACAGAATTGTATGACCTTAAACATGTCATGTGTCTAGAAAATTATCATTGCTGATCCAACTATCTTGGTTCTAACTTGAAACTATTCTCTCAGGTGATATTTGAGAAGAAGTGCCTCGAGCGAAGCCCAATGGATTTCTCAAGCTTGAAAGGAGTCTCTGGAAATTTCTCTTCATCTCTACCTGGTAAAAGGTGACAAGAGCAGAACATTTCCCCAAGCTCCCCAGACCAACTTCCCCAGGGCTCAAAAGTTGAAGGAAATTGGAAGATATCTAGTTTTTGAGCATGTTTAGGTCTGCGAAAGGAAATGATTTTGTGAAATCAGTTGAGCGTATTATGTTAGTGGACATGATATTAGCTAATTGCGCAAATGAAACGCTATTTTATTGTCATCGCTTCCCTTGTATCATGTTTTTGGGCATGATTGGAGCTGACCGAGATTGATTTCATGAGATCAATAATATTTCATGTTAGTGAATATGAAAGCAGATTTTTAGTCGTTTTGACGTCTAAAAAGATGCATCTGTTTGCAAAATTTTGTAGAACTATTCATGTTTTTGGACATGAATTTCAGCTTATTGTGTGGTGGATCACTGAAGGAGTACCATTCTCATGTTTGTGAACATGAATGCAGATTTTTAGTCGTTTTGACGGCTAAAAATGAATTTGTTCGAAATGTTGCAGGGCTATTCATGTTTTTGGACATTAATGTGCCATCCTTATTGAGGAATGCAATTTGAATATTCTGCTCTTCTTCAACAAAACACGGAATTATACTCCCTTGCGGGCGAAAATCATGACGGAGGCTTTCTGAAGCGATCATCGCGTAACGAATTCGATTTCTGAGTCTCCTTTTACGCGCCCTGTATTTAAGTTCAGTGTTGCCAACTCATGTTCCGATTCCTGGTAGCGCCGCCTACCGGAGGGATTACCTGAGATCGATAACTCGACGCGTACCCTACCTTGCCGGCCGCGATGACAGCCACATCCCCAAAATAAATTGTGTTTCTTGTTGTTACTACATACATATTAGGGTGCCCGTTATTCCTCAAGTTCCCCCGAACACCCATGCCACGCCCCACAGCCTAATTATTTGGTGAGATATTGCGAGAAAAAAATTTTCAGGGACCTAGGTGAAGTTCGAGTACTGTCCCACCTAGAGCGTTTCTTATTTCAAATGTACCCTTCTAAATAAAAATTTGAGTCAATGATTCGCATTTACCGCGCATGCGTTCCTTTCTACGTCCTTCATAGTGTTTTTAATCGCTAGCAGATGCAATATCCTCCAAAATGACTACCTGAAACATCCAATTTGATACAGTAGAACCGGAGATAGCTTACTCATTCGCATATCATCTACCTGAAGAAGATACAAGTGACTGAAAACGACCTTTTTTTGTTTTTTCGGTTTTTTGAGTGTAGTAAAAAATCCTGACGATTAGAAATAAAACTGAGCACGGGTTCTGTTTTTACGTTCAAAAATACATCAGAAACACTCATTCACATCTTCAAAATAGACCGACTCAAAATTCGAATTTTTTGGATTCTTCGAGGAAAACCCTGTTACTCGGATTTATTGCCTCAAATTTTTCTGAGTTTTGAAAACAGCCATAACTCTAGTTCTCCTTCATCGAATTGACTTCAGCAAGTGGTCATTTTGAAAGAAATCATACTGGCTATCAAATGAAAATGCTTTCCCGGATACAGAAGCACGCACTTGTGCAAGAAATGTTGATTACTTTTAATTTAATCAAATTTTCATTTTGAGGCCATAATTCGGACAAGAACGCTCCAGGTCGGACAGCACTTGAACATCACCTAGGTCCACGAGAATTTTTTTATCGCAATATCTCACCAAATGATCAGGTTGTGGTGGGTGGCACGGAGGATCGGAGAGACTTGAGAAATAGCGGACACCCTAATACATATCGACGCCTCTTACGAAGATTAACACCTCTTTTCTTGTGACTGACGGAGATGAACGTTTATTCGTTGTGAACACGAAGATTAAGGGATTCTCCTTAGGTCCACGAAAACTAACACTTACTCCTTACGGGCACGAAGATTAACGCATTCTCGTTAAGTCCACGAAGACTAACACTTACTCGTTAGGGGCACGAAGACTAACACTTACTCCTCAGGAGCACGAAGATTAACACTTACTGCTCAACGGTCCATAAAACTAGCACTTACTCCTGAACGGTATAAATACTATAACACACTTGCACACATTCTCGTTCAAAGGGACGGAGACCAAGTATTTCGTCTTAGGGCCACGAAAAAAAAACACATTCTCTTTAGCGTCACAAAAATTAATGCATCGGTAGACTTCATCCATGGAGGGACGGAGACAATAAGTATTTCGTCTTAAGCCCACGAAAAGTAACACATTTTCCTCTACGCCACGAAGACTAACACATTCTTCTCAATGGAATGAAAAATAACACAATCTCTTTGACGTGACGATGTATAGCAAATTCGTCTTAACGAGATGGAAGTGATAGTCGTGGCAGAGTGTTTATGGGTCATGGGTGACGGAGTTGATTATGAGATCATGGATATTATCTGTGAGTAAGAAAGTTAAATCGAGAAAGTATATTGGTTTTTCCAACAAATTTTTGTTACTCTTAAATTGTGTCCTCGAAATTGAAACTACATATTCTGTCAAGTGAATGATTCCGATTCTCTTGACGTCCTCTAGAGTCTGACTTCTCTAATTTTTGCAATAGTATTATTATGCACTGATGCGAGGTCGGGCTATTTTGATGCACGGGAAATCAATTCGTTCGAGTGAAACGAGGGGACAATATCTAGGACGGGCCGATAAGCTAGATGGAATTCCGTGGTTCTTAATATCTAAGCGTCAATTTTCTCGCTCTAGCCGGGTGGGGAAGGGG
The DNA here is from genome assembly GCA_029851415.1 of Eretmocerus hayati. NCBI lineage: Eukaryota > Metazoa > Arthropoda > Insecta > Hymenoptera > Aphelinidae > Eretmocerus > Eretmocerus hayati. The sequence continues at coordinate 152,960,548 of CM056743.1, read as the reverse complement.
CACTCCAGGGGCACTACGCCAAGTATTCCCTGAACTCTGGTGCCTTCGATCCACCTCCAAACGCTTACCGAGATTCATTGATAATTTGAAAGTTGTGCCTTTATTTTCAATAGACAAGATTGACTTGGACAAGTGATGATTTGAAAGCAACGTTTCCTCAATTCATTTCCAATGGAATGGGTTCCAACAGTCCAAATTCCTCCGCACGTATTTTCAATCGTCTAAAGAGCGGATTTGCAAAGAATAGCTATCAGCTCTTGAAATACAGAAAAATGTTCAGGGTCATTTTTCAATTATGACATTCATCATCTAATATCAATCAGGATAGGAAAACAAAGCGGCAAGAGGAATGAATATTTCCGTAATTTTCAGTCATTTGCTCATGGAGAACGTCAAAAACCTCAAAATCAAATTGGTAAGGTTAATTTCCATAATGACTTTTTATCGGAATCGCCAAAGCTTCTACAAAAAACGAGACTAATGAGATAAAGTTCAGCAATTGATCGAATATTCGAGGAAAAACCTGCGACCCAAGGCATGGGTTATATATCTTTTTCTGATTTCTTAGGGACGAAACGAGCTTGTTCTTCACGATTTGCATTTAATAAATGAATTTATCTTTCTATCGAGCCACTTATGATCGCCGCACTTAGGCGGCGATCATAGTATGACAAATGTCATCTGGACCACACCGATCAATTGTTCCTCAAATAGTTCGGATTTCGATTCTAATTTCAATTTTCCATCTCTGCACGTTTGGGAAAGATTTCGAGTTGCCATTAATGCTGATGTCATTCCTTCAAACCAATTGATCCCTCTAGCGCTCTTTATTAATGACTGACAGCAACCAAGATCATCAGCAATTCCTTTAAACTAGGTTGAATATGTGAAATTTGACTGAGAATGATCTACTTTCCAATAGTCCGGTCTCCAGAAACCCTTTTGTATGTCCGTGATCAATACTACCAATCTAATGCAAAACACGAGATAGAGTGTCTACTTCTAACTCATTCGAATCTAGATGTGTATATTGATCGAGACCGAGACAGAGGTGGCCTCTTTTCGCCGAATAGTTTTCATGGAAAATCCGTTTGAAATTGGGTTTTATGGATGTGCAAAAGGGTACTGGAAACTGGACTGTAACGTCTCTCAGAATTGTATATATCTATCCAATTTTGCTTCATTGAGAGCAAACGACAAACAATAAAGAATCTGATGGGTGACTCTTGTTTCCCTCGGCACGTAGTAGAGTTCCTGTTGAACCATTGACTTGAACTCTAGGCCTCCAATTCTTACTAGCAGGGTGTTTCATACTTGGGTCACGGATTTGGTTGAAACTTTAGAAATGTCTTCTTTTGGTGCCAAAAAGTGAAACCCAAATTATAGACCCTAACGCTCAAACGTTTCCGAGCTACAGCCAAGAACATTACCCCCGCAAACATTCCCATTAGGTATAAGGGAGCAGTAACTCTTCTGCGATGAGCGTTTCTCCTCGAATGTGTTAGTCTTCGTGGCGTAGAGGAGAATGTGTTACTTTTCGTGGGCTTAAGACGAAGCACTTATAATCTCCGTTTTTTCAAGAATGGAGTCTACGGATGTGCTCATTCTCGTGCCGCTAAGGAGAATGTGTTACTTTTCGTGGCCTTAAGACGGGATACATATAGTCTTCGTCCCTTCGAGAAAAAATGCGCGAATGTGTTAATCTTCGTGGCCGTAACAAAGCAAATGCTAATCTTCGGCCCCCGTGTTAGTCTTCGTGGGCGTTAGCGGATGTGTTTATCCTCGTGAGAGGCGTCGATATGTTCTGCGAATAATGTAAGCAAACCTAGTTACTTTGGAACTAGAGAGGCATATATGTTTATAATAATAAGTCATACAATTGACTCACAACCAAACCTTACGTATTTATCAATTCTCTTAAGGAAAATGGTCTTCACACCCAATAGAAAAGTATTCACCAGGATCATGCGAGAGTCATTGAACGGTGTGCTCTGCACCTGCAGTTTCTAAGACCTCTTCCCACCCCCCCCCCTCACTCCACTGATGTATATATCATATATGTTAACAGTGTTCGTGGTTATTGACAGTGCCAACGAAAGAGTTTTCAACATAACACTGAAGTATAATCTCTACTTCTGTAAGAAAACAGAAAAGAATCGTTAATCGTGTGGGAATGAAATTTAACTGTTGCTATTGCATTTGTCGGAGTTTCTGACCCGGTATTCCAGTAAATCAGACTCTTTAACCAGGAAAGGGCAAATTCGTATTTTTCGTACTTTGATGAATCAATCACAGGCCAAGAAACGTGAGTAGTAAACTCTGGGGAGTGATATTTTCCATAACCAGAGTTGAAATTAGAAAAATTGATTTCATTTAAAAAACCCCAAGTGGATGATTTGATTTTTGTTGGAAATTGATCCTGTGACACCCCCAAAACATACCTCACAGGAATATCCCATGTTCCCGCACGTTCGACTTTTTTGCCTAAATGACTCACCGTGACTTGCTATAACGTTGTTATGTACTAGAACTCTAAAACGCGCGCGGATGGTTACGATAACTTGAAATTCTGGAAAATATGGCAAAAGCTATTGAGTTCGAAAAAGAAAAAAATTATGCAGGTATATATGGTACCAGAAAGGAGGAAATATGATATAGTATAGAAATATGGAATGCAAATGTCATTCATCAATATGTTTATCTGTCTAACATGCCTCGAAATCAAAATTTACGAATTGCTGATTAAAAAATTCACGACTGTCTGGAGGATTTTTCGAATAATCTCAAAGAACTATTTGATCTACGAAGTGCGCGCGCTGCGCGTGCATGGTTCAGCCGCCCGTATGGTGTAGGGTCGAAAAACGATTCAGTTTTTATAAAATATCATTGAGGGTGGCCATCAAGGAACGAAGATCATTATGAAAACTGGAGAATTATGCTCAATTCAAAATCAATGATTTGAATTGATGCAACGCTTATGCATGGAAATTCCAATTTTCTCGTGAAATACGTGGGTTTCCAATTCGATTAAGATTTTCGAAGGTTTCTACTCATTTTCGGATGGAGACATATCTCCTTCCTCTTGCTTATTCTCCTCTAAGTCGGCTATCAAAGAGAAAGAGGAAACGTCTTTCAAGTACATGCACAAAGATCAGCCAATCAGCCTTTGTAAAGCGAGAATTTCTCGAATGCTTCTAAAGAAATTTTTCCAAGTCGACAAATGCAAAATTTCCGATCGATTTTTTGAAATTCAATTGATCATCATAATGAGAGAGTTATTCAACCTATTCCTCGATCCATTCGGTCCAATTCAGTGCCATCCACCAACTGAAGAGTTGTTTCACGCATTAGAACTTGAAGAATTATATTCACAAATTGAAAATTTTTTCAAAATGATGTAAGGATATTCAACATTCACAAAGAGAATTTCCATTGAACTACCTCAATCACAAAATTTCATACATGCGATTTAAGAATTATGTTGAAACATTATTCATCATTCACGAAAAAAATTCTAGTTAATCTAGCCCAATCAAAAAACAGTATAGATCCAACTTCGAAGTTTGTATGAATCATTTTGAGAATTCAGATAAGCGTTCCTGAGATCTTTTCGATCGTTGAAGGAAGATGAAATATCAGGAAATAAATCTTCAAATGATTAACATTAACCTCATTATTACACAGAATATCCGATATTCCTGTTGCCGGTCAAGCAGCAATCTACTTTCCCATCACTCATTTATAGCTCGCGATCCTCGATTAAACATGCAGGTGTAATAAAACCCGATATGATGCGCAGGCGTTACGATCACCTGCTCGATGTTGACAACAAAGCAGACAGAACTGGACAGAACGCTACAGTGCATGAGTTCAGATGCTTGAAACTCATCATTACTTTTCTTTCGATAAATTGGAAACAATCAACATATATAACAGTTCGGCTATGTAGATCACATGATTGGATACTTTCAACTATATTGATCCACCTATAAATACATTCGAATAATACAATGTCATTAATCCACAGCAACACACATTGAGACGACTCGTAAGTGGCGTGCGAAATCTCGATCGGAACGCCTCGAATCTCGAATATCGAGGTTATCCATATAAGATAATATAAGACTAGGAACTTAAGACGCGCGCAAGCGCGCGGATTGGTCGCTTTTGATTTGTTATTGTTACCCGCGATTTCATCATTGTTGCCTGCGATTCCTTTCCTGAATCTAGGATGAACGAGTTTTCGCGCCTCACCGCTCGGACAGAAAAAGCAGGATCCCCCCGCGCGCGCACTCTGCGGGGATTCCCTCCCCTTTGATCGAGAGAGCCATGGATGGGTCATATGTTATTTTCGATTTGTTATTGTTACCCACGATTTCGTTATTATTGCCTGCGATTCCGTTACTGATTCTACTATAAACGACTTTTGAGAATGAACAGACCTTGATTCGGTGATTTATTCTCACGAAATACGAACCGGAGACAACCGCGGGCGCAATGGTACTTTGCCCGCTCGTACGTTCTCCGGATCATGTTGTGTTACATTTGAGTTTTCGCGCCACACCGCTCGAACAGAAACAGCAGGATTCCCCCGCGCGCGCACTCTCCGGGAATCCCCTCCCCTTCGATATGGCTTAGCTCGTGGATGGATCGTGGAGACGTGTGTTCTGCTGGCACCTGCGTGGTCGATGTACAGTGTAAACATGCAAAATTGGGCTACACATATACAGTTCTACCAAACTGAACCTGTATCGCGGCGCCAATCAGAGCGGGGACACGCACACCAACGCGACCTCGCGCACGTTACACACTCTTGCGAACTCGCGAGATTCCACACCGACGACGATCAGCTGATCTTCGACCAACGACTTTCGATTAAATGCGGAATAGGATAGGGACTAGGAACTTAAGACGCGCGCAAGCGCGCGGATTTGTTATTGTTACCCGCGATATCGCTATTGTTGCCTGCGATTCCTTTCCTGAATCCACGATGAACGAGTTTTCGCGCCACATCGCTCGAACAGGAACAGCAGGATTCCCCCGCGCGTGATCTCTCCGGGAATCCCCTCCCCTTTGATTGAGAGAGCCATGGATGGATTGCATTTGTTATTTTCGATTTGTTATTGTTACCCGCGATTTCGTTATTGTTGCCTGCGATTCCGTTCCTGATTCTACGATAAACGACTTTTGAGGACGAACAGACTTCGATTCGGTGATTTATTTCCATGGAATATGGACCGAAGACAACCGCGCGCGCGATGGGATTTTGCCCACTCGTACGTGCTCCGGATCATGTTTTGTTCCATTTGTGTTTTCGTGCCACATCGCTCGAACAGAAACAGCAGGATTCCCCCGCGCGCGCACTCTCCGGGAATCCCCTCCCCTTTGATTGAGAGAGCCATATAGATGGATCGTGGAGACGTCTAAATTGTGTCTTCTGCTGGCGCCTGCGTGGCCGATGTACAGTGTAAACATCCAAAATTGGGCTACACATATACAGTTTTACCAAACTAAATCTGTATCAAGGCACCAATCAGCGCGGGGACACTCGCACCAATGCGATTTCACACACGTTACACACTCTAGCGAACTCGCGAGATTTCACACCGACGACGATCAGCTGATCTTCGACCAACGACTTTCGATTAAATGCGGAATAGGATAGGGATCCGCCTTTGTAGGCTATACTCGGCAGTTGAGTAGACCAACTATATCCACGATGAATGAATTTCGTGTTTAATGAAATCACTATTGTCGTTGAGAAAGCCGTCCCTTCCAAGGTGGCAAGCTCAAATTCCGTTACAATAACAGTTTTCCTCGCGCAAAAGAGAAATTGTTTACATTTCAAACGCTTTTTCACCATCTCATTCGATGATTTCTGCGTTCTTCGGTCGTTCAACAAAATACTCCCCAAATATCATCTTTAACGTCGTAGATAGATATAAACACAATTTTGCAAATCTTCCAAAGAAATTTGCGTATCAGCTTTGTTTCAAGATATTGATTCAACAGAGTGAGGTTCGATTCAACTTTAGATTTCCACTAACCTTATACTCCGTTACTAGTGACGAATTATCATTGGGGTCCGAGAGAATGTTATTGCGGAATTCGATGAGGAACTGTCGCCCATCCAAGAAATATTTCCGAAGAATTCCTTCAGTCTTGCTATCATTGGATAGAAGCTCCTCGGAGCCGTCGTAGGTTCTCAATTCTTGCACAATGGTGAGTAATCCATGTGAGACTAATTCCGAGTAGATTTTCAATTTTTTGATCCGATGAGATATATCTTGGATCCGCTCGATATATCTTGAGTTATTCGGACATACACCCAAATGAGTATCCAGGTAACCATCCTTCGCAAAAATAGCGTAAGCTACATCCTCCAGATCCTGATCTACTTCGAAGAGATCAGTATCACGTACTGCTTCCCAAGAAGGGATGGACCATTTTTGAAGTAAAATAGAATCTTTATGACTTGCTCTCGTGGATTGTGATGCAAATAGCGTGATAAGGATAGCCTGAAACAGCATCTTTCTCACTCGTCTGCACTTTCCAGTCATGATCTATGTGCACTGTGTTTGTAGGCTGTAAAAAAGCAATTAAATTCCATCTAGATCAATCTGATATTGTCAATCCAAATAATAATGATCTCAATTCATTATTCTCAAGGTAATTCTATCTTCAAATAGAAATTCGACACGTTTGCTGCGGTGGACCACACGAGTGGGTCCCATTTCTCTCAAGTTATTTTCCAAATAACGCTTTCATTTCATAAATTCCGTAGAGATTTTCAAATATTTCTCCTCGAGTTCGAGCTCAATGCGAGGCAGCGTATATATATCCCATGACCCATGTCACATCAATATCTTGTTGTACACGCCAGCACTTTCAGTATTGGACTTTATCTGTGGGACTTTTCACACAATTTCCATTTCTAATGCAACTTAATAATATCATCCGACATGAAGCCCGGTGGCACTCAAATTTCAAGACCTACATGGATGTTAATAAATATAGATGAATTTTTTTCTTTGTAGGGGGTAGTGATAGCCCGTATAACCGCAATATCCTGGACAAGGTTCAGAAGTCATCCCCGTACCCTGCACTTGTGCGCATGTACGTTCCGTCGGAATCTCAGCGATTACATCGCGTATATGGAGTATACTCGCACACCGTGTGATATCTAGGATACAACTTTCGTATTTTCACTGTAATTGCTAGTATTCTACCCCTGCTATGTCTATTGCAATTACTTCTGATACTACTATTACCACAATGACCTGTATGCATACGAAAGCTCGAGTGTGTGTCGAGCGTGATTCGTGTTCAGTTCGTCATATACGTCATGAGGATTGCATAGACGAATCGGTCGACCTGTCGATCTACCCGCAAAACCCGACCTCTCCAATATCTGTAAGAGAATAGCGCTCAACCCTCACATCCACCAACCTCGATGCTGGAGTACACGAAGGCACAAAATGAGTGAGAAAACTCCATACCTGGAGTTCTGGAGGATTTATCAGTCATTTGAATCTATAAGATAGATTACTGTACGAATATCAATTAGGCGCAGAGAGATGTGAGGATTGTATGAAGGAGAATATTTTTGGTGACGAAGTTAACCTTTTACACGTTGAATTCTGTGAAGTATGTGGATACCAATTCATCCGTACGCGGACATGGATTCAACGCACCGAGCCCGAGGTAGGTAATAAGATCTCTTGAATCTCGATGAACTTATCTTCTTGAACAACGTCCAGGATTGCTGTGTTGTCGGGACTTTACTCGTCTGAGTTCCCCGATTTGGGAGTGGTGTCCGCATTGTAGTCTCCCTTTTTACGAATTATGACTACTCTCGGGTGGATTTGGATTACCGCAACTCACGCGCGGCTTTATCGGTTCCGGATTGGCGGAGGCGAATGCTGGGTGCACGTTGATACATTTACTTGATTGGTGTAGATTGAGTGACGTAATGAAGCATCTGCGCAGGCATCAGCGCGTCACGGTCTGTACTAGATTCTGTACGCGTAAGACCTCCAATTTTGTACACGTGTGTTCCGATCGGCTCTTCCAAACCAAACCGGGGACTAGTCATACATGAAAATTGTTACCTTGCATCGGAAATGTATGGTCGGAATATGTCGACTGAGTGTACTATTGCCAAGACTTTGACCTCATGCGTTTGTTGAGGTACATCACTACTTCGGAATACAAGTGATGTGTGAGCGATTCGGTGGGCCTCGCCTATTTTACTCTGGATCAGGATCCCGGCCACCCGCAGGAAGCTTGCATTGGTACTTATGATCCAATCCATGAGAAGATCTGGACCAGCACCAGAGCCGTACACAGTGTCTCTCTTGGTCCCTCGAAATTGGCCTCGACTTCGTCTTGTTGGCCATTCGAAAGTTTTACGAGCTTGCGAAAACTTTGATAGCGTTCTGGACACTCTCGCGGGATTGTTTATAACTCTGCTGTAATAACCTGCTAAACCAAGGAATTGACGAATATTTTCCAGGTTGATAAATTGACTTGATTGGTTTAGATTGAATCACGTGATGGAGCATCTGCGCTGGCATCAGGGCATCCCGGTCTGTACTGAATTTCGTACGTGTAAAACCTCCGATTTCGTATACACGTGTGTTCCGATCGGCTCTTTCAAACCACACCAGGGACTAGTGATACATCAAAATTGTTACCTTGCATCGAAAATATATGTTCGGAACATGTTGACTGATCGTGAGTGTACTATTGCTAAGGCTTCCAGCTCATACGTTTGGTGAGGTACATCACTAACTCAGTATATAAGTGATAAGTAAGCGATTCGGTGAACCTCGCCTATTTTATTCTGGGTCAGGATCCTGGCTACCCCTAGGAGGCTTGCACTGGTACTTATGATCCAATCCATGAAGAGATTCGGACTCTTCAGCACCAGAGCCGTACACAATGCCTCTCTTGATCCCTCGAAAGCGGCCTCGACTTCGTCTTGTTGATCCCTCGAAAGATTTACGAGCTTGCGAAAACTTTGATAGCGTTCTGGCCACTCTCGCGGAATTTTCAATAATTCTACTGTGATAACCTGCTAAACCGAGGAATTGGCGAATATTTTCCAGGTTGATACATTCACTTGATTGGTGTAGATTGAATTACTTAATGAAGCATCTGCGCTGGTATCAGGGCAACCCGGTCTGTACTGGATTCCGTACGCGTAGAACCCCCAATTTCGTACACTTGTGTTCCGATCAGCTGTTTCAAACCAAACCGACTCCAACCAACCGACGGGAAATATTTGTCAATCCCTCAGTTTAGCAGGTTATCACGGCAGATCTATAAAGAATTCTGCGAAAGTGGCCAAACCGCTATCAAAGTTTTTGCAAGCTCATAAATCTTTCGAGTGATCAACAAGACGAGGTCGAGGTCTTAGACCGGGGAACTATTTCACCACTTCGATTTTTTGTGGGTCCAAGTTTGACCCGTTCCTAGTAATTCTGTGGCCGAGGAAGAAGACTTGCCTCTTTAAGCAGATCGCATTATTCTAGTTCGAGTATCTGATTGGCATCTCTGATGATTTCCAATATTTAACAAAAAGATTTTCCATACGCCTCTAGCGTATCGAGCAGTCGAAAATGTCTTCTAGATAGCAAAAATCACCCCTCTTTGATCGATTCTATTAGAGTCCTGTTCATAGCTCTTTGGTATTCCACACCACCGTTGAAGAGGCCAAAGCACATTCTAGTGGAACAATATGGTTCGCGGTTACATAGAAATCCAGTCTCGTGGAAATCTTCTGGGTGCAGCAGGGTTTGGTGATGGCCAACCTTGCAATCCACCACAGTGAAGTATTTGGGTTGCCTATCCGATCGAAAGTAAATCAAATATTAGGCATAGTAGATCTCTATGGGACTGTTCATTTCCTTCAACAATCTCATATCTACTACGACCCGCCATTGCGGGTCACCGTTCGCGTCTGGTTCCTTGGAGATGCACCATATATTGCTATTGTAACTGGTGGTTGGGGATGGAATAATTCCTCGTGTCAGCAAAGCTTGCCATTATTATTATTATGAATTTTTTCCGAATAAGTCCAAATCTCGTGACCGTTGCTTAGCACCGTGAATTGACGGTACTGAGCACTCCGAAACTACAGGATTCTTGTACATTCACCGGAATCCACACACGTTGAGACTTGACGGGTTTCCTCAGCTAAGCACTGTAAAGTCACAAGATCCCTGTGAAATTACAGGATCCTGTATTTTGGATGCGCTTTGTATGACTGTTCCCTTGCGTTGAGCAATGTTTCACACCGTTTCCAGCGTGGGTTGGGTTAAGTCCTCGATTACACGCGGCATGTGGAATCACACTGGCTTCTCCACAGTGTAGTTAACTGAGGCATGTCTTGATCTCATTAGCGACACCAGGGCATTATTGTTTCTCTGAAACTCATCGTGAATCATAGTATTATTAGTCGTGTCATCCGAAATTTCTGTAATAGGTATCTCGTCTATATTTCGTACATTTCGATCCATGATCGTAGTGTCCATCTCGAAGGGTTCGTGAATGACTGGGGTTTTTTCAATTTGGAAATCTGTCGTAGTTCGCAGAAATCTGGCTCGATTTACAAGAACACAATTTCTGGACTGATTGCTCAAGTTTGGTTTTGAAGTTCCGTCTCCTTCTAATTTCACAATCGAATAGGGTTTCTTGTATATTCCTGAAGGGAAGGATTGATTTAAGTTAGGCTCAAGAATATTGATTCCCTCATTGTCCAAGTAGACAGCAAGGCCCATTTCAGCAAACGGTCTCACAGACAACAGATTTTCAGATGAGGAATCTGAGTAGATGACTCTATTCAAATCATTTTCCCTCTATTTGTCTCAATCTCTAGGGACCTAGATCCCCCCTTCTTATATCAACTGATGGATCTCTGTTTGCACAGTGAATTTTACAGCTGTCCGACCAATCAAACTTTTAGAAGATCATTCGTGTTTTGGACACATGTTCCGTAGCACCCGAGTCAGCCACGAACTCTTCAAGGTTTTCAATCCGCGGACAATCATTTGGGAACTTCTTAGGGATGTCACCTCGTTCAGCTAATGCTTGATTTGCTGGCATTTATAGCATTTCTCCATATTTGTTCCCTTCCGCGGACAGTCGGCCGCATGATGGTTGGTGATATTTTCTCATTAAAATGTTTTGACTTGAACTGAGCTGAAATGTGCCTTCTCTTGATGAGCATAGCAGGGGGAGTGTTTCTTATCGTCGCATCTTTCTCAGCTTCTTTTTCTCTGAAGATCATATTCATCTCTTCCAGTCCGAGCGTACGTCCTTGCTGAGTGGCAATGAATTCAAGAGTCGGGAGGAGGGGGCATGCACCTCTGACGGAAGTGTAGAATGCGTCCCCATCTCAGCCTGAGGAAGCATTTTTTCTCCCTCAATATCTTCATGTCTTCTCCCCGCTGCTTCAAACCGTGCTATGGAGGCTGTTGTATTTTCACTTCTTGGTTCGAATCGAATGGCATGTAAGGCAGCTCGCGCTGCTGCAGATGTTGTTGAGCTCTCCGCCAGTTTGATTCTGTTAAATTCAACTAGCATCTCTGGAGCTGATACTGATGCTCTTAGCTGAGTAAAGTAGGCGTCCTCTATTTGATGTATAAGGATGTCTTTCATTCGCGTGTCGATGTGAGCTGCAAATAGTATCTGGAGAATCACGTCATTTTCAAAAAAACCCAAATCATAAGTTCGCAGCTCAAATTGAAATTTCTCCCAAAAAGAATACCAGTTTGTATCCGTTGAGAGTTTATAGTCAGACCTCATACGGCTCAAGCTGGTTGGTCCATTAGTACTTGATACATGTGACGTTGAGTGAGGGCGACCCAGAGCAGCATCGTTGAGCTGCACACTTGGCTGTTGCGATGTTAATAGGGAGTTGGATGGCATAGGGTTTGAGCTTTGGCGGAGTACTGCTGAGTGAGCTGGCACGCCGTTGGTACAAGTCAGCAGAAGTGGAAGGACACGAAATTCTGTCGATGAACTGGCAGAACACGATGCGCTCAGATTTTCATGAAGTACAGACGTGAGCTGGACAGGATCCGTATGAGACGGAACTGCTGAAACTACCATCAACTTCCTGTCGATCTCTTGCATTTGTCGATTAGTTGCCTCTGTTATACTGTTCTTTTCTGCCTCGTGCTGAGCTAGTCGCTCACAGTTCACCTACGTCAGATTTAGAGTTGTCTGTAGTGTCGCTGCTACGTCTGCTATCAGTTCGCGCAATTCAGAGTCGTCCCTTCCTTCATGCCGATTCTTTGGGCCCGATCTGCCCAATGATTCAATCTCCCAGAGCTCAGAGTCTGTGTTAATGCGCTCATCACGTTCCGCTTGGGCATGCCTCTTTACATTGTGTCGCAATCTCGAAAGCCTGTATCTCCTTTTCTAGAGATGAAAATTAGGGAGGCTAGCTGTTTCATCTTCATCGTCTGCCTCGGGTACAATAGGAGTTGGACATTCTCTTTTTTCATGAAGCATCTTTATCCTGTTTTCTTGATTAGCGTTGGCTTCTACTGTATGCTGGATAATCTGCCAGTCATTTGCACCAAATAGATCTTCATCACAGACTGAAACATACATAGAAAAGACATTCTTCATTCTTCATCTCAATTCATTTGCTCATAGCTAGCAACGTCATGACTTGAACACAAAGTCTGAGCGCGTCAGAAGCCGCGAGAAAGTCTAACTTCCTGAACTTGAGGAAGGTCAAGCTTTTCGCATCATCACGCCAACTTCATCAGCAAATATACCTGATTAGGGTGGTGTGAGTGAGCTGAGGAGTCTAACTATTTCCTTCAATTAGTCTGACTATTTCCTTCAATTTTCAGTTCATGTAAACATTCCTCTGTAGAATTTTGAATCGAGATTGGAATGACGTTAGTATTCCCACCGAGGATGTAAAAAGCTTCGTCTTCTGTGTGTATAATAACAGTCTCACAGTCCAATTAAGTCTACACCCTTAGTTCGGGATGGTTTTCTTGCAATGCGAAACAATGATTTCAAAAGACTCGAAGTACTTCCTGGTCTCCTGTGACATACGAAAAGATGTTCTGTCTGGGTTCCTCATCTCATTGTACGCTCGGTGACGGCCTTCCGCATCATCGATCGGATAGGCAACCCAAGTTCTTCACTGTGGTGGATTGCAAGGTTGGCTACCACCAAATCCTGCTACAACCAGAGGATTTCCACAAGACTGGGTTCTCATGTAACGGTCAACCGTATAGTTTCACTAGAATGTGTTTTGGACTCCGCAGCGGTGGTGCAGAATACCAAGGAGCTATGAACAGAACTCTATGGAAATCGATCAGAGAGGGTAATTCTTCCTATCTATCTGACATTGTCTACTGCTTCGAAACGCTGGTGGAGTATGGGAAATCGTTCTGTGAGGAGATATTGGAATGCCTCAGAGATGCCAACTGGATGCTTGAGCCAGAACAATGCGATCTGTTGAAGAGGAAAGTCGCCTACCTCGGACACAGAATTACTGAAAACGGGTTAAGCACGGACCCACGAAAAATTGAAGTTGTGAAATAGTCCCCCGGTCTAAGGACCTCGTAAATGTTCGTCGATTCCTCGGTTCAGCAGGTTATTAGAAAAGATTCATCAAAAAATCCGCGAGAATAGCCAAACCGCTATCAGAGTTTCCGCAAACTCATAAACCTTTCGAGTGGTCAACAAGACCAGGTCGAGGCCGCTTTCGTAGGACTTAAGAAGGCGTTGTGTACGGTCCCGGTGCTCAAGAGTCCAGATTTCTCCATGGATTGGATCATAAGTACCAATGCAAGCCTCCTGGGAGTGGCCGGCATCCGGTCCCAGGGCAAAATAGACAAGGTCCACCCACGAGACCCATAATATCGTGACGATACGTGGATCTTATGATCTGATGCCCTGCCCCTGACGACTTCCCTGATCGGTCACCGTGTGGAATCGAAGCCGATTACTTCGGTTTGATATTGTCCATCGGAAGAAGTGGTCGTGACCAACGGGCTCGACGTCCGGTGCAGTGACGGCGATCAGGTTCCTTCACCTGTACTTCCGCGCGTGATTGATGAGTTTCTTTTTGCGGGCTACTTTCGCGCCGGATTCCGAGACGCTCTCCAGGATTTTGCGATTCCTGCTCGGGATGGCTCGCGGACCGTGCCGAACGTTGATCAAAGTATGCAGGTGCTTTGCGCCTTCCGATGTGTACGGGTGGTTGCGATGTCGGTTTGATTTCAACTTCGTTGACCAAATTTGCTAGGTTTTCAGCGCTACTTTGTCCGGAGTGCCTGACCGGTCATGAACGGGGATCTTGAGCAGTATAAAGCGCCTAAAAGCCCTGGGTGTTGAACAAAAACGGGTTAATAGGCTCGTCTCTTCCGATATTCGGGTGTTACATCACATCCTTATCCGTTCTGCGATGTCACTCATCCCGGTTGAGCCAAATTGCACGGCCGACCCGATACGTGACGGGAGCGCAGTCTTCTCGTCCTCTGACAAGCCTTGGTCTTCCTTTGGGGATTGAGTTTTGCGCGATTTACTGGAAGAAAATCACCAAGTTGCTTAGTATATGAGTGGATAGCTCGGGAAAAGGTGAAACTCGATATCGCCTCCGGAGACCTCTGAATGTACCGCTTGTACTTATGATTCCTCCGGAGCTCACACGGCCAGACATTGTCTCGAGCCTCTCGTGTTCGGTTCTATGCGAACTTGAGCTATTCAGCCATGTAGAGGATCTTAAATCCAAAAATACGAGTGCAGAACTCGCCTTAGATAGAGGTGAGAACACCAGCCTTGCCAAGTGGATGCTTCGAGGATAGGATTGGAATTTAGGGTTCGAAAACTTCTCAGTCAAGAGCTACTTCGAGGGAAACTTGCTAACCCCCGGGAACTATGAATGTGATCAATGGAAACGAAGTATCGGCATCTGTACTCGCAAGTGATGTCAACTTCCGTCTGGTACGAGTTTTCGAGTAATGTGAGAGATAATTGTGGGAGTACTGAACAGTCGATTATTGGGATGCGATTGAGCGATCAATCCGCGAGTTATTCAAACCAATTATTCGATCCGAGAAAATTCATGCTCGAGTTGCTTGGATCCAATAATCGTCAGTTATTTGTGCGCTACCGTGCGTTGATTTGAATGCATGAGTCTTACGACTGCGTGAACTATTGGATGCAAACAAACAATTGGCTAATGGCTGATTGATATTAAACTGTTTGGATGCACTGGTCATTAGTGATTGACGTGGAATCGCGTGTTAATGCGAATAGATCGGACCAAACAGTTTTGCACAAATTATTGGATGCGATGAACAATTGGCTTATGACTGATCGATTACCAAGAGCGTGACCTACATTTATCATCGCAAGCAATCAGTGTCCTGGCGTGTACGACTGACAGCCAACTGCTGCTGGCGTTAGTGCCTCTTTGATATCCTGGCTGGCTGGTGCGATGGAAGTGGCAAAACGATGACCTGATGCTGGTTAATGGGCGCGCCACGCTGATGCGACGAAGCTCGGCAACGCCGAGCAAAATCAAGAGGCGCGATAGCGCCTCGCTGGCGAGTATGAGCAGTCAAAAAATCGAGCGAGGCGCTGTGCCTTATATACTTTGAATTGGGGGTTTTCTAACCTCACACATTTTTCCCACCTTACTTATTTCAACCACCCGGGTGCACAAACATCTCCTCCCTCTCTATTCAGCGCTGTTTTAATGCGGACTCACTATTAGTGTCATCAATTTTCCGATTCTGACCGCTGGGACTTTTATTTCACTTCGCCAATTTTCACCACCTCAAAAAAATTATCCATTCGATTTGTTTAGACCTCGAATGCAGCTTCGATTTGTTTAGACCCTCGAACGCACAGCTTCGATTCGAGAGTTGTCGACGAGCGAGTGAGAGTGAGAGAGAGAGAGAAGATCCGTCTGCTTTGTTTACATCGCCATGCATCGCGGTGCCGCAATCTCAATTAGTGCATGCATTAGCTTGTTTGGACAAAATAGATGCAAAATGTGTATGTTTTCATGGAAAAAGTAGCTATTGAGAGTAAAGTATTCTTAAACGCGGTATATTGAGAAAACCTGTGCAAGATGTATGCTGGGATTCTTTGCCCCATCAGATTAGGAGTTTATAGATGCAACTTAATTTGAAGGTCTGTATGTGATGCAGTACTAAATCTCTTCAGAAAACTCAGAGAGAATTTGCAAAGTACATGAGGATATGGCTTTGTAGTCCAATGGGTCACTTCATCTGCGTTAATACTTGTGATATTGCTTTCAATGTTTTTTTCTCTAAACATTCAGTCAAAAGTTGGATGGGAAGTTTCAGTGATTGATTACATGCATACTCTGAATAATCTAAATGAATAGAGATTGAGCGGGCATTACTTTACTCTTGGTTTACTGATATTACAATCAAGAGTCGATATCACCGTGAGGACCATACATTTCATATAATGACTGCCAGACAATACATTTCATTAAAATAGCATTACTTTACTCTTGGTTTACTGATATTACAATCAAGAGTCGATATCACCGTGAGGACCATACATTTCATATAATGACTGCCAGACAATACATTTCATTAAAATAATGAAAATGACTGCTTCTGGGCTGATTTTGAGTTTTATTCATTGGTGTCATCAAGTGAGAAGCTTGAGAGCTGGTTTGTGACAATAAATATTGGCAAGTGGTCAAGCGCATTTGATAGAACTACCACACACTTCCACAATCTTTCAGATCCAGATTAATAACTCTTTCATCTTCACAATCATACATGCGACTCATGGGTCCATTTAGTATTATTAAAGAGTTCTAGCAGAGTTATTGCTGCTGCAAGAAAGTTTGAAAGCATGTGTTGGAATTCATGGGTTGAGATGTGATGTAAAGAAGATATTCAAGCGCTCCATAAGATGGGAATATGGGTTTCTGGACTTTATAGGAGTTGAAGCTTGAAATTCTGCTCACAACTTTTGACTATCAGCGAATCAAATATTTATATAGGGTAGCAAAACCTATGTCACTCACATTTTCTTGTCACCAAAGTTGACTTGGAGCGGCTTTTGCTCCTCTTGTATTATTCCTTAATACTATTTCACTCCAAATATTGATATCATGTTTGTAACCAGGGATATGTTGATCTTCTGGTTCTAAAACATATCCTGAACAATGAGGGATCAGGAGATTTCTAATCACAATCATAACATCCCAACTTTCACTCTGAATGAGGAATGTCTAATATTGTTCAAGCATTGATGTTATGATTGTGATAAGGAAATTTTCTAATCTCTTATAAATGAGGTAAGTTCTAGAATAAGATAAAGAGAAATGTCTCGTTCAAAAATATAGAATCAATACTCGGGTGGAATAATATTTGGGGATTTCTCAAGTATATCAAGAGCCGCTCCAAGTCAACTTGATCAAAAAGATGATCTGAGTGAAATAATTATTTATGTTCTAGAGGGTTATGTGATTAACAGATTCTCAAAAGCTGTGATCAGATGAGGAACTTGATTTCTTCGTTTTGATTTTCATAAGAAAGAAATTAGATCCTTCCCCCCTCCATTCACTTTTTTCAAAAGTATAACTTGGCGAGTATGAGTTTGTTCCTCAAAATTTATTGATTTTTATCAGGTTTTCACAGTCAAAATGATGATTGATTCAAATCAGCTGTATTACATAGTTTCAACTCTTGAAAGGAATGAAATCAAAGGAACTATGTCGAGTATTTCTGTAAGTTTGACAGACCAACCATTTTCCGGGCAAAATACTTATGGCATTGTTTCAACTCGTGAAAGGAATGAAATGAACAAGAAACCATGTCGAGAGTTTTACGAACAAGTTTGATTGTATAAGGTCATGGATTTCGGAAATTTTGCACGGTCTTTTTTATTCGTTGTTTATTAAAACCAGAACTTGAATTGGAAAAATTGAAGAAGTCAAATATAGTTGATTGAAGAATCACGCTAATTATTCTCGAAACTGTAGATTTTTCTTTGAAAATGTGGAGCGAATAATCACTCGTCGCTCTTATATGATAGTTCATATAATACATGAGAGAGCAACGAGTGATTATTCGCTCCACATTTTCAAAGAAAAATTTACAGTTTCGAGAATAATTAGCGTGATTCTTTAATCAACTATACTTGACTTCTTCAGTTTTTCTCATTCAAGTTCTGGTTTTAATAAACAACGAATAAAAAAGACCGTGCAAAATTTCCGAAATCCATGACCTTATACAATCAAACTTGTTCGTAAAACTCTCGACATGGTTTCTTATTCATTTCATTCCTTTCACGAGTTGAAACAATGCCATAAGTATTTTGCCCGGAAAATGGTTGGTCTCTCAAACTTACAGAAATACTCGACATAGTTCCTTTGATTTCATTCCTTTCAAGAGTTGAAACTATGTAATACAGCTGATTTGAATCAATCATCATTTTTACTGTGAAAACCTGATAAAAATCAATAAATTTTGAGGAACAAACTCATACTCGCCAAGTTATACTTTTGAAAAAAGTGAATGGAGGGGGGTTCGCTATAGTACGTCTATGTTGTGATGCGTCGCCGCTCTTGTCTGTGTGATGATGCAGATGCCTATGTGGGCACGCCATGTCGAGACTACAGCTACCCACGCCATGCCAAGGGCTAGACTGTATCAATTGATTGTTGCTTACGAATTTATTTTCACTGACGCCCGAATGCCCCGAGGTTCAAATAATAATTATTTGAACCTCGGGACATTATAACCCATCTCGGGATTTTAACTAGTAACTCACATGGGTACCAGAGGTGTTCCGGCAATCTCGATGGGACGGATGGCTGACTACGGGTTACGGATTGTGACTGCTCGCTAATTTCGTTGTTCTCCCCGTCACTCGAACTCCATACCTCGCGCGTAGTAGTTTATGCGCGAGTCATCGCTAATATTCTATAGACGTTGGGCACGATTGGCTTCATATAAGACCTATCAGCTGCAGACGATTGACAAGCGTCTTCATTCGATAATTTTCGATCAACTCAAGACTGCCAATATGCAGAGGCGCGAGTCCGAGGGTGCGGCTCCTCTCAGACTCAATCGTCACGAAATTTCAAGAGGGACTAGAAACAACGTCACAGATTCTAGGGTACTTTTGCAAAGGTCCTTTCTGAGACGCAAGCACGCCCGAGCACCAACATTCATATTTCGAGTTCACACACGCGAATGTAGTCCGCACAGAGCTTGTCAGTTGTTCACGCATGAAAAAGGTGTTTGTATTCGTTGTATTGGGGTAAGAGTGGATGCTACGCTATCCAATCGTACGGAAAATTAGGCCTCGTCCACGCATGCGAAAATTTGTCGGACCTCATGAGCGAACTTTCTCGTGAGACGCTTTCGAAGAAATCTTTGCGTACGCGATGAAAAGATATGATCGAACCAGGAAAAATTCTCCAGCTTGCTTGGAGCGAGGGTTAATGCGGGAGGTCTCACATATGCGATAGATGGGCCCTCCTGCGCGCGTGAAGACCAGGCGCAGTGCCTGCAGATTATCGGGCACGTGATAGATTTTCTGGGAATTTTCTTGAAGATGACGTCACGTTTGTCGGACCCCGCACCACCGTTTCACGTATGCGAAGCTCCACCCACACGGGTACGACCCTATAGACGAGCCATTGCTCAAATGCAATATTCTCATCCCGACTAAAAACTCATTCCGGATCTGAATTATCAGCAAACCATAACTCACGGAATTTGGAAATGTCAAGCATGATATCAAGATGAATGATGAAGAGTGAGGATCTGAAGATGCAACAGTATGCCATCGTCAGACTCTACGTAATTGTGAGTGACAAGATTCTAGTCTCGATCAAAACTTGATTTTGCGTTGTACCTTTAGCGCCTTTCTCCAGACTGTGGAAGATGTGTGTAACACCCGAATAGCAAGACTGACCATCCAGTTACTAGACTTCAATTACCCTACATTACCTATCCGAAACTACTAGATCAAGTCAGCGCTGAACTGAAAATGAGATCATTACCGTTGCAATTAGGAGCTGCAAATTTACACATATAGTTCCATTGTGGTGTCACGACTCTGGGTTTTTCTGCTTCTCATGATTCAATTCAAGGGAACATATTCTTTCTGAAATTAATCATGATGGACTTGTCAAGTTCTACACGATGGTCAATTGGCTTCGTTTCTCGGTATGTAAATCTCGAATATGCACAACTAATCGACTAATTAACACTTCGACCACGAATAGACTCGTGCAGGAATTGTGTGAGAATATATCGTAAAAACAATCATTCGTCTCCACGTGGAAGATTCCAACAGAGGACAGAAAAGACAGCATGAAACCTTTCAGATAATCTCAGTTTAAGACCGAAATTTTGTACCACTGGCATCATTAAGATACCAATAAGGCGTGCTGGGGTGATCAAAGAACTAATTCATACAGTACAAATCTATCACTAATCCATAAATGATCTAATTAGTCCTTCGCAAACTGTTTGAACTAGTCGTCATCTTGAGAATAATTATAGACGATGAATCCCCCTTAAAGATCAGAAATGAGTAAATTTACGTGATGTGGTGTCGGTTGAAGTGACGAAAGATATATTCCATTTCGATATCAACCAGCTCAACGATCATAATCCTCGAGAAGTACTTGGTAAAAACGTGTTTCTCACATCAGAATTATCGATACACTATAATTTTGTGCGGATGATGATGGCAGTGGTACTTGAAGGACAATACTACATTATTGGTGAGCTAGAATCATGGATGAATTCCATTTGAGAACGACACTTCAAATGTAGTGATGTCTCGGGTCGATTTTTCATGATTTTTATTCAGTTCTATAGCCCAGAACATAAAGTTCCACCCACCAAGAAGGCCCGAAAATATTTCGGAGATGCCTGCGGAGCTATTTCTCTTTTGCTTTTGGATTTCACTGGAGCATAAAAATCATGATCTTTTTCTACTAAATTCGATCTATCTCGACTTCAGGCTCAAGATAATGCAACGCGGTTCACGCCATTCAAAAGATCTTGAAAAAACCTATCGTAATTGATTTTGAAAATTTTAGTTTAGCTCCGTCAAGCTGATCAGGCAAAATCATAACAAGCTGATTGTTCCAAGAAGCAATTTTTCTTTATTTCTCGAAAGTGTGATTTCTCAAGCAAAATCACACAATTTCTGCGATAAAACTAGTCCGAAGTTGTCATTTGCTGATTTATGCGTTTTTCGGTCAATTCTCTGATTTTACATTTCTTGACCAATCAGAAAACAGCGATTTCTCCACATGTGCGTAGTTATACAGACTCCAAAGTAATCCCATTCAAAAGCTGAGGGAGTTGTCTTTGAAATGACTACTTGCCGAATCCAATTTCATCGACTGCGAATTAGAATACACAGTGCTTGAGACATTAAGATCATCAACACCCCCAACAGCATGGATGCAAGGAAAAGGCTGAAAGCTCTGGTGCAGGGTACGTAGGTCATTTCACTATGATCATCCTCCTCCTCCATTTAAACTGCCATGCCGTAGTGACTGAGTGGGAACATGAAATTAACTTTTGCAAGGGGTCATTTCGAAGGTAATTGCCTCAGCTTCCGATTGCAACTCTTTTGGAATCAGTAAAACCACGCGCATGCGCGGGGATCGCTGTTTTCTGATTGGTTAGAGAATGGAAAATCAGAAAATTTGCCAAAAAGCGCATAGCACAGCAAGAAGAAAGCTTCGGACTAGTTTCATCGCAAGGATCGTGCAACTTTGCGTGAGAAATCATAATTTCGAAAAGTCAAAGGAGATTGCTTTCTGAGATAATTGGGATGGCTTAATTCTCCCAGATTTCGGTTCATGAGAGCCTCAAAGAGCTGAACGAGAATTTGCAAGGTCGTTTTGACCTTTTAGATGGCGCAAATTGCGTTGCATCATCTTGAACCAAACTTGAGATAGATCTAATTCAGTAAAAGAAAATCATGACTTTCATGTTCTGGTGGAATTGAAGGCCAAAACAGAAATAGCACCGCAGGCGTCTTCGAAATTTCTTCGGGACTTCCTAGTGGGTGAAAAGTTCATATTATGGACGATAGAATTGAATGAAAATCACGAATAACCAATCAGAGGCATCACCATTTTTCATGTGTTGTTTTTGGATGGAATTCGTCCATGATTCTTGGTGAATTACACTCATATCAATCATTGTATCGACGCCTCTTACGAAGATAAACACCTCTTTTCTTGTGACTGACGAAGATTAACGTTTATTCGTTATGAACACGAAGATTAACGGATTCTCCTTAGGTCCGCGAAAACTAACACTTACTCCTTAGGGACACGAAGATTAACGCATTCTCGTTAAGTCCACGAAGACTAACACTTACTCCTTAGGGGCACGAAGACTAACACTTACTCCTTAGGGCCACGAAGACTCTTACTTACTGCTCAACGGCCCATGAAACTAGCACTCACTCTTGAACGGTATGAAGACTATAACACACTTGCACACGTCCTCGTCCAAAGGGACGGAGACCAAGTATTTCGTCTTAGGACCACGAAAAAAAACACATTCTCATTAGCGGCATAAAAATTAACGCATCGGTAGACTTCATTCATGGAGGGACGGAGACAATAAGTATTTCGTCTTAAGCCCACGAAAAGTAACACATTTTCCTCTACGCCACGAAGACTAACACATTCTTCTCGATGGAATGAAAAACAACACATTCTCTTTGACGTGACGATGAACGGTAAGTGATTGTGTTAGCCTTCGTTCCGCTAAGAAGAATGTGTTACTTTTCGTCGGCTTAAGACGAAGTACTTATGATCTCCGTCCCTTCAAGAATGGAGTCTACAAATGTGTTAGTCTTCGTGGCGTAAAGGAAAATGTGTTACTTTTCGTGGGCTTAAGACGGAATACTTATAGTCTCCGTCCCTTCGAGAAAAAAATGCGCGAATGTGTTAATCTTCGTGCAGTTTGAGGAGTATGTGTTACTCTTCGTGGCCTTAAGCAGTAAGAGATGATCTTCGTGGCGCTGAGGCGTAAGTGTTGATCTTCGTGGCGTTAACAGTAAGTGTTAATCTTCGTGGCCATAACAAAGCAAATGCTAATCTTCGGACACCGTGTTTTTCTTCGTGGGCGTTAGCGGATGTGTTTATCTTCGTAAGAGGCGTCGGTATAGACAAGGTGTCAGTATTAGATTTGGGACCTATACTATCTGGCTGAGATATATCTCTGAATAGCAGAGACCACAATGTTTGAACCCAAAATCATCATTATTCATCGTTGTGAGAACTTTGCTTTACAGATTCGTTCATATATAGGAAATTCTGACTTGATCACACTTAAGCAATGAATCTTGAGCTTTTCGAATGGATTTTCTTTTATCCTTTCTAATTGAATGGGCTCGTATCGTTGCGGTTGGAAAAACTCTTTCTGAGTCACCAATCAAGAATCAGCACTTGATATTTTAGAACGTTTATATGTTAACAAGATTACTGGCACACGTATCTAAACTCAATCTTCATAACATCTGAAGATATCTCTGAATCTTTTGACCCTTGGTTTTTGACGGGAATTGAGATACATGACTAAAGTCTCCCATGATGGTTCATACATAAGAATTGTATGCGACGCAGAGATAAGAAATAGTTTCAATGGTCAGAATTGAAATACACCAAAAGTTGAATCGATGTTTTCTTTGTTTTTGATGAATTTTCCACAGACGAGAGGCTGCATAGTCCTCATAAAAATTGATGGCACATGTAACAGTCTGGGTGGACAGAAATCGTATGATAATTTGAGGGTATCCGTAGCGCAATTAAAGTGTCACAGAGTCGAAATTTGACCCACAATAGTACTTCCGAAGAAACTGTGCAATTTCACATATTCTCAGAACGTTTCTTATCTTTCTTTTACAATTCTCTGGCTTCGTCACCAAGGGAAATAGGTCTCCAATAGCTCAATTCCCTCCTTCTTACAGTAAGAGTATGATGAAATTCTGGCATAGTGCCCTCGGATTCCACTCTGCAAGCTGTGAAATCCAATGCAAGATAATAACTTTCTCCTAAAAATCGGTGAATTTTTATATTATACGTGTTACGGGTGACTACACTCTCCAATACAATATTTATAACTTTGGATGATGAGAGATGAGGTTACTGAACTTTTTCAGGTCACTTTATCTGCGATAATGCGAAGAAATCCAAGACCCTAACCCTGCGAAAAGCGAATGTCTCGATTTTGAACATTTTTTGTGCAAAAAATTTTGTCTAGCGCCCTCCCACATTCACCAATCGAGCTTTAACTTATTGTACACTTCCAGGACATGTAAACAGAGAAAAATGTGACAGATTAGACTCAAAGGAACTTTTCATACCCTGCTTCACCGAGGTGTAACACCAAAAGTCGAAGGTTGCGGAGATATTTTCGTCTAACCTCAATAAACAAAACCTCAATAAAATTCACCCACGCTATTTTGATCTGAAGCTGTTCAATCGTGGAACATGGCTCATATTCAATCCTGATTAAGTGGATCAGTCCAGAATACAATAATTGGAAATTGAATGACTGGTCCTCCCACTCGCTTCCCTTCTGAGTATTTGATAACATCATGATCCAACCGTGAAATTTCCGTAGTAGCTCGTTCTGTATGTCTACAGAGTTTGATGTTTTCAGGAAAATTGTGCTTAAGAACAGGTGAAATTTCTAGTCAACCAATGATTTGATCGAACCCTCTCTAAATGAGAATATACTTCCTTGAAAAAATAGATTATACCTTAACGACACTTGCCCCTTTGATCAAGGACTGAGAATGCAGCATGTTGCACTGGGTTGTGTTATTCTTCTATCTTCAACACCGTACATCAGTGGAGACAGCCAATTTCCTGTAAATCGTTCATTGATTGCTGAAGCATTAGACTTATCGTGGAATACAATAAGGAATACCACATTTTTTGAAAAAGTCAAGATATCAGCAGATGGACATTCATTCATAGATCAACTAGATCGACATTTGGACTCGTATTATGATTTGAATCAGAACTTATCAGAATCTCCTCTGAATCTCAAAGTAATTCCTAAAAATATGACAAGGATGATGTTTTATTCAAAGGAGATCTCATTGGATTTCCTATCGGTATTAAGAGACAGGGATTTCTATCTTACAAGAGGGACCAAAGATCTACCGTACATAATACAAAGCTATGAGATTATTCTCAGATACGTAAAGCTGAGACATCCGCTCCGATACATTGAGAGTCTTGTGAGTGGGTCGGGTGGTGCTTCATTCTTCAAGCAGTATATGGTAAATTTAAGATTCATGAAAATTATAAGATTTATAAGTTAAATGATCCGACAATTTGTAGGATATCAGGAATATAGGCTTGGGACGCATATCTGAACTGCAACATATGCTGACTTTTCTTCGTTACCTTAGATGGGTGTTTGCTAAAGTTTATTTGACAGTGAGGTATGCAAATGAAACGATATCGATGATCAAACCACCAATCAATAAGATAGTCCGTAAGTATTTATCCTGAATTGATCATCATTAGTCGAGTAAATTTCTATTATTTGTAGTTTTTCCTCAATCATACGCTGGAATAGAGTTGAGATCTCAACTTACTCTCACATAATACATTTCCCTAGCCAGCTCAAAGAGTGAAAGATCTTACCCAGAATAGCGTTCCAGAGAACAGAAGGGCTACCTATACCATTCCTGGAAATGATTTGTAATTAGGGCGAAATAGTATTATAAGAAACGATGGCGAAAAAAGTGCTTTACGCACGAGCGTGATGCTTTACGCACGATCGTGATGCTTTACGCACGGTTGTGATTGCTTTACGCACGAGGAGCGCAGCGACGTGCAAAAAATTCTGATGTGAGTGCATTACATCCGATGAAAGCTTCAACCGAATTTTGGGAAGAATTTTTTTTTGACATAAATTTCTCCAGCAAGACTATCGATGTATCAGCAATCTTGATAACTCTAATCTAATATCTTGATCAATCGCTCAGAAGCGAGCTGCAACCTCATAAAGTCAGTGCGAAATATACTAGGGTGAGTATACTCAACTTTCATCCATCGAGCCATTTTCTCAACAAACCTGGTTTACTTACCAATACTCTGGCTCATCTCAATATTTTTCAACGAATCTCAGCTCACCCTGTAGAGCTTGGAACAAGCTTCAAAATGAGTGGATATAGGTACATTTAAGATAATAAAATGAGCCAGAGGAGTGAAATAAACCACGGTTGTTGAGAAAATGGCTCAATGTGGGCAAGTTGGGTACACTTACCTGATTATCTTTCAACAACTATATTTGACCGACGCAGAAAAGATGCATTCACGAGAGACTACTTTTGAAAAAGGACTTTCTGGTGGTTACAAGATACAATATTGAACAGGTTTATTAAATCACAGTGAGATTATCAACAATTGTCTACTTCAAATTGTATAATTCTGTGGTGAGATTCGGAAAAAATGAATCGGGGTCGGCCGGAAAGTCGCCCTCTGCGTCACCATACGGGGGAACGGCACTTGGCTCGTTATTGATACGAAAAGAACCATAATTTTCCTCGTCAGTGTCCAGTTTTAGTATGATGAACTTTGAATTTGTCGAAGCTACACGAATCCCCATGAATTTAGAAGCTTGTGATTAAAGCAAAGTACAGCGTGCGTAAAGCAAAATCCAGCGTGCGTAAAGCACCACAATCGTGCGTAAAGCAATTGCTTTACACACGCTATGCGTAAAGCACTGCTTTACACACTTTTTTGGTGCTTTACGCACTAACTTTACGCTCAAGTATTATGAAAATGAGATTTCGTGGGATTTGAATTTTTTTTTGGATCTTCCCGTGAATTTGCGAGGATGCAAAGTAAGGCTCATGATATTTCACAATCCTCCATCACGATTCATCCGGTATATATCGTTGGCCTCTACGAAGAGTAGCATATCTCAAACCCCCTACGAAAACCAGCATCTCGACTTTATGACGAAGACTATAGGTCAAGAGTTACGGTTTGTTCCACTATAGAGCAATTCACCTTACCACGCGTCTCTTTTGTCCTTCGATAAGCCGAGCGCGTGCGCATGGTAGAGGGAAGAGTCTGCTGATGTTAATGCACCTTTGTGCACCTTTGACAGCTCGGTCAACGTTGATACGGGCTCTAAGTAACTGTGCCCTCCTGAGATTCTATGACGAGCCCCGGTTACATCGATGAAGGAATCATCTGCTGATCCATTCGGGAACTTATACCGTGAACCGGATTGACTTTGGAACAGTTTTGTACTTCTGGTTTGGATCTCTCAACGACGCAAGCACATTTCTTGACCTCATTATAGGTCGAAGTGTCAGTCTTCACTGCAGCCATAAGATGGTGCAGCTATTTATCCCTGTATTTGACTTCTTTTTCGAATAATCACAAAAAACACTCGTTCGGGGAGATTTTTACGATGTAGAGTAAATTGACAGAATTCTCATTCCTTTTTATTTGAGCAAACTAGCTCGTTTGAGTTATTTTATACCTATTTCGTCTCCTTGTGATAAGAGTAGAGATCATGAGCTTCAAAATAACCTCCTGCAGAACCCCGACAGAGCTTACAGAAGAAAATTACGTGACTTACAATCTTTTTCGGGAAAACGTTACAAGGTCAGTCCGTTGTCCAGAGTCACCCGGTTTACGGTACGTCAATCGTTGAACTCACGCTAATTATGAGCCCCGAATAGGACCAACAAGCTAAGGAGTAGTTTGGTAACAAAAGTGAAAGATGCGTGCGTGGCCAAGGGGTTGGCTAGCCAAGGGGTTGTAGCGTGCTCATAACACTGTTGCACGCTATGATTCCACGGTCGAGTCCCGGTTGGGTAGATTTTATTTGTTTTTCCAATGCAGCTCTTACTAATGAGCAGCCGTGATGGATCGGTACGTTTATTCTCATCTTCCTTCAAAATACAGAATCTTTCATGGAATTCTGAAGTCTTTTGAAATCATCCTATCTTCGTTAATAGTCTATCTTACGTGAACTCGAGCTAACATTCTCACCAATGCAATCACGCAATTGTGACATGAGCATCCAAACTACAAAGGTTCATAGAACGAATGATCGAAACCATTAAAATATAGGGAGGATAATACTGTTGATTTTATCTTTCAGTCACAAAATACGCAGCCCAGGAGTTCAGCATAGAAAATGTTGTAGACTCATACGATGACTGCATCAGATTATTCACCAATGTCATATCCAAAGCTTCACCAATAGTTTATAATTCACTTTTCAACGAATATAAGGAGAATGGTATGGACGATTATAGTGTTAAGTAATCCTACATTACTGAGCATAAGGATA
Source organism: Eretmocerus hayati (assembly GCA_029851415.1). Classification (NCBI taxonomy): domain Eukaryota; kingdom Metazoa; phylum Arthropoda; class Insecta; order Hymenoptera; family Aphelinidae; genus Eretmocerus; species Eretmocerus hayati. The sequence goes on along the minus strand of CM056743.1, from coordinate 152,932,184 downwards.
ATTTCATTCAATATTGATTTTCGAATTCGCAGTGACATTTTATCAAATCAATATTTTCCAAAGAATGTTCATTGAAAAATGTTATGATTTTCAATGGCCACATGGATATTTTAAAGAACCGAAACAATGCGCTCTCATCACTTCAGCACCAAATCTTTGCAAACATCTTTCAGCAGGATCAACATGTCCAGTATGGTTTGGATGTGAAAAAGTACGTTGTGAATATCTGAAAGAGAAAACGACAGTATGCTTGGATGTAAGTTTACCGGCATCAAATTATCAGCTTGAATATTCTTTGTCTAAAAATCTCCATGATTCTCTGTTTGATCAGCAATCTCATGGGATTCGAAAGTATGAGTATTTTCTTCCGTCACATCTCGAGAATGAACGACCTTGTGACGAATTTCGTTGGCTTCGTGACCAAAATATGACTTCTGATGGTCGACCTGACTGGTTATGCATCCCGTGCAAATGCATCTGCCAAAAAAGCTCGCGACAGGTATCCGCTAACAGACAACGCGACAGGCCATACTACTATAACAAAGAATTGGTACTTACAGACTTTGCAAACAACATGTGAGCTCTTAAATAATCATTAGATCATAGATTATAATGTTTGAAAAATTTTGAGAATGAATGGTTCATCGGATAGGTTCTATCAGATTGGGTATTGCCGTTTGAGAAGTAGAAATCACTTGTTACTCGAGATTGTGAGGATCCCAGTAATTTTTATACAGCCTGTACGAGATAACGATGATGTTGTGTGATATTGCTCTATACTAAATGATTCCGAATTTTGTTTCAAGATTCTATTCGTGGCTCTTATGGAAAGTAATATGCACGATGATTTCAACTGACTAACAACTATTAACCATTATTTGAAACATTTTTTGTTGGATCGTAGTCGAAGAAATTACGAAAGAATTCATGAAATCAGATGAAGGAAAGAATGGCTCTCACTCGGAGATCAATCTACGTCCACATACGTTGACATCAAGATGACGTGGAATAAAAACATCAACAGTGACAATTAGTTCACTCAAAACCACCCAATTTCTGCAAAAATTTTCACGCGGCCATTTTTTCTGAACCAGAAGAATGAATACCCCATTTTTTTACACAAAGACACCGAGTTCTGGTTACTCGTCCATGTGAATTATCAGAAATGAAAGTCAATTTCCTCCAAAAACCCAGCACCATGCTCAGTACTTGGGAACGAGATTTGAAAACCGGTCTCACAGTATGGAATGACTTTCATGGCAGGGGGTACAGTTTTTTCATTCTTTATATTCATCTTGCGACCACACAATTGTACCACGTTAGCCTAGAGTACACGTATGTGGACAGAGTTTACAAATAAGGCAAATCTATATGCTCTTGAGTCGTAGTGACTCAAATTTACCTGGGCTGTTCTGAATCCCTAACATTTAGAAAGCTTGCCTCACTTTACACGATACCGAGTGCATGGGTGAGTACAGTTTTGTACCATTATTTCGCTCCTGATATCGCAATATCAATTTTTTATTTATAGATGAGCTTCTATTGCAGGCTTGATTGAACTAACGATAAGACCTCATTGTTCTTTACTGATGGGAACTGTTGTGTCGCATTTTTATCAGGATAGACCAATAAAGCCTCATCACTAATTTAAAGGTCAATGTGGAATTTGTTGTGAATTTTTGAGTTGTAAAGATATAGTACCTGACATGCCAGTGGTCACGCGAAATATTCACATACTTCCTGAATAACTCTACTCTTCGGCAAAAGATCTGTGTTATGATGAAATCGGTTTAGGATTACCAATGAGAGTGTCTTTCTTCCTTCTAGCAATCTTTCTGATCACAAAACCGCGAAATCTTCATCAATGATCTCATTCAATCTCAAATGATTTCAATTGATATTTTACAACAGTTTAAGAAAAACAGATTGATAATATCTCACTAATGATAATTCATGAATTGACAAACAGGGTCGTGGTAGGAGCTAAATTGGAACTAATCGATGACACCCTCTTTATCAGAGTCTTACAAGGTCGACTATTACCTAATGGCGAAATAGATCCAGATGAGACTAACTGGCTGTCTCCAGTGTATGGAGACCGAGGTGAGATTTTGATGTCACATCATCCTTTGACCAAATAATATTTTCAATTATTTCAATTAACATATATACATATGTATGTGTGTATCAACGCATTAGAAGAAATATCTATTGACGGAGTGGATACAATAGACTTGACTCAAGCAAGAGCCGACTTTGATGAGGTAATAACAGGCCTGGGCTTCACCACAACATATGCAGGTCCAGAGAGCTCGGATCCACGGATGGCGTTGCAAATTTTCTCTCATAAATACGATTCCAAGAACGGCAGACTGAATCATGTCATATCTGGACATAAGACTTCGTTTGCTGCAAAGTAAGTACTAAGAGAACAGTCTCTTGTATAATACAACGGGTAGAAACTGGATAGGTTATTATTGACTCGTTAGAAAATTTTTTTTCAAATCTATATGGGGAGTTCCTCGGAAACTTTCAAATAAAGTGTGCCTGTTTGTGCAAACCCTTAAAACGCTTGGAAAAAAAATCTCAAACGTCATTTTTGATGTATTTTTTGTGCTCTTTCCGGCACAATCATTAATTTTTCGATCCGGGGCTACCGAAAAAAATTATCAACGAAAAAGAGGTGAAAATGTCATGTCCGTGTGATATGGTTTTTCCATTTTTCAACTTGAGTACCAGGAGTGTATGCCCTCATTGGCTTTCGTGCACATGAATGCTTGCCGATCGGCAATTGAGTCAATTATTGATCTTATGAAGTTTCTCATTTCATTTCAGAGTTGAAATTCATCTCGAGAAACTAGGCCCTACTGTAGAACAGATAATATGGAATAGATTTGTGAGATTTACTGTGAGTGATGGTGAGATTGACGGAGGACGAACGACTCTTCCTTTCATCAGTTCCAAAAAAGTTGTACCCTATACATTGTCACCATTGATGTCTGTAAGACTTTACCTGAGAGTTAGAGATGTGGGACCATTAGTCGGACTACAATTGTTCATTTACGACGGAGGCTACTCTAAATACCAATAGCTAAATCCATATCAAATCTGGACACATAAAACAATCTGGTACTTGTGTCAAAAATGGTCCTTAGCAAAAATGTATATGTTTTGAATTGCACATTGTTTACCTCGGTGATGTAACTTATTATCCCGAGATTGAAGCACTTCTTAGTTCTATGATTAGCAAACCTCATGAGATGTGTTGAGTGAGTTTAATGAAGCTATCAAATTAGTAAATAGATTCAATGTGAGTATTTCTTTACTATCCCTGAATGAATGAGCTGTTAATATTGAGTCAATATCAACAAAACTCTTTCTCAACTGGAGATTTAATTCTCCCAGGGTCTCAATAAAACTTTTACTCTTGAATGACAATTGGCAATTGAATACCCCACATTAAATTTGGTATATGACCAAACTGCACCCCAAAAGAGCCAATAACTCCTGAACAATTTCGTATTAAAAATGTTGAGAAACATTTCTATTCCGGACATTTTGAGCTGAATCTCAAAGAATGTGACGGTTTTCCATATTTTATTGGTGTCCAGCGGGATACGTGGATCGAGTATCTAGTTTGAGCTTGATATCATTTTTGGATTGAAATAAAAATTTTGAACGCTCAAGATTTCTCCCCTGGTTTCAAATGGAGTTACGTCTCTTGGGTCTGTGATATTTGAGTAAAATTTAGGCCAACTTGTTCCCCCATTCCAATGACAAAATTCACATCACAACATTAATTCCTAAAAAAACTTACAAGACATCACCATTCCGAGTATCTTAAATGATGTATGTATAGAAACTGCACATTTGCAGCACAAAATCTCCGTAGGAACGCTTCTACCAGTCATAACTTCCAATCCCTTCACCCACATGGATCCGATGACCATTGACTGTCCCAATTTACTACTTCATGAATGCAAACAAAACTAGACTACATAACGATCTACTATACCCGCTCACTACCTGCTCCAGCGGCATCTCATTTGAATTTGTTATTGTAAGTAAAGAATCCATGAAAAGTAAAAATTATTAATGATGTCCATCTCACAACATAGGTTATGTTATCAAAGCTGATCTGAGTCCCATCATGAAAGAAATTCACATAAATGGCCACCGCCGCTCGTACACGACTCACCGTCCTCACCTCGTCACGTATATAGAGTCATGCCACGTGAAGTATACACATAAGAATTATAATTACAAAATTACATATACGAGAGGTAAAAGCGCACGCCCTCATTGTTCGCAAGCTTGTGCTCGATTCCTAATCATCGTCTCTACGTGATCGACACAATAGATCGACCATGTCTCAACTCCCTCTGGTCTACAAACACCTTTGGGTATCGTATCTGAGTTTTTTTTTTTTTTCTGTACAATTCAAGAACAGACCAACTATAAATCGGCGCTACGGTGCCTTATAATTTTACTTCTAACGATATTGAAGCAAGGGCGAGCGTGCAATAATGGACTCGACGCGCCAATCATAAGGTCTACAATTCTTTGGGTCCAACAAAGAAGAAGCTCAGCGCGCGAATTCTGAGCTATTTCATTCATAATTATTTGTAATGAATCGCATCCTACGTTCTTCTTTTTCACTATTCATCTGTCTCATACTTATTATATTATTTTTATTTCCATGTGATCGCGGGAGTATCGTCGAACCCTTGAAAAAGACCAACGCGTGAGCAAAGAGACAAGCAATCATTTTTGTTATTTATTTGCGCCATGACTCGAATCCATATTGAAATGTCAAGGCTTGATCCTAGTGACGTATTGGTGCCTAATCCTCTCTGGAAACATGTTTTTTTTTTCGTGCACAAGTGTTACGAGAGGTTGTTCATCATTGATGCGACAAATCCAATTATTCTTCGACGCTTTCTAACTCATTTTGAAACTCATTTTGAGACCACTGCGTTGCTATCAGGAGCGTTGAAGAGTATTGAAACGAATTTGAACCATTCAAGATTTACGTATATAACATTTTTTCTGCGTTCAAAAGAGAGTGTGGCTGATTCGCCCCCATTCATTGTAATTACATCTGTCTTTACCTCGTACTTTGTTCATTCATGGAACTCAGAAGAGAGCATATTATTGAGTTGAGAAACTTCTCACTAGGACATTCAAGAAGATATGGCAATTTTACAGAAAACCGACGTAACTCGCTGGAGATAGGTCTCATGCACATCGCAAGGGGGGGAGGGATTAGGCATACACAATTCTTACTCACTATTTAATGCGTAAAAATGTTCTAATTCCCGACAAGAGATATTTTTAAATTGGATCCAAAAACAAGAGAAAATCAGTGAAAGTGAGTAGAAATTGATCCACACGATTACGGAAAAGAGGGAAAAATTCAGAAAAAGTTGATATTTTTGCTCTAAGAAATTTGGAAGTATTTTCTGGTCGGGCCAAACCGCTTGCGTACTCATTATCAGACGTATGGGGAATTTTGAGAGTCCATTAACTGCACATATGTAGATAACTGAGTGAGAGCAAATTAGGCGCACTCAACTCATAAACCAGTTTCGAAATACCAAGGGAATTCTCTGCTGGTTTAATCCTTCATATCAGAATAGCTTATGAGCGTGTTCATATTGGCAGCAAATCGCCGCGATTTTAGCGATGTGAAATCGCGGCTCAGTCGCCGATGTGAAAACACATCGCACATCGCACATCGCGCATCGCAACTCGCACATCGCAACTCGCAAATCTCACATTGCGCAGCTGTCCGCGCGGACTGAGAAATCAATCAATCGAATTAAATATTTCAGTTGTTTGATGACAGTTGAATGCTGATCTTGGCTCCTGTTTTGCCAGGTCTGCCTTCAAACTGTGCATTTTGCCGAACCGTATCCTTCTGAGTACAGAGGAAAGAGATGCATGAAGTATGAAAGCAAAATTTTTCGAAGTTCTCTTCCCCCAAATTGTTGGCTCGTGCCAATGTGAGAAAAACCGAAAGAGACCCCGCCGCGACGAGTCTCGCGGTCAGTTAATAAACTTGGGATGTCAATCTGCAACACCAAGAGTGCGTACATAATACGGTGCCCTCGACCAATCAGAGTTGAAGACTAAACCACATTTAACCCCACTCTTTATGGCAAATTATTGCATACAAATAGAGCTCAGCATCTCGCTCGCGAAGTAGTTACCAAAGCGCCGATTATTGTATTTAATCTACTGGCGGGCCACGAAAATAGCTGGTAAACTTGGGTAAAGTCGTCGCGGAGACGGACTGCCCTTTGTCTGAGTTCGAGATGGATAGGCTAGGTACCGACGGATAGTGCGGCATTCCTGTTTTCCCAGTCTTTTTATAATCGCTGTAATTTATTGATGACCAATCACGCTGTCGAACAGACGACGGGTAAAATCAGGGAAAACACGAGTCCCGCGTAATCTGCCTGTACCTAACGTATTTTCTCCAAATTAGATAAAGGACAGTGAGTCGCCGCGACGAGACTGCACCCATCGTATGCATCCCTGCCAGTATTAACAGTCGCTAAGATTAATTAAAAGACGTCTGATCACGCTGTCAAAACTAGCGGGGAATGATGAGCACGGGTGGCTTTGTCGCGTCGACAGATTGCTTTGTGTGCGTGGAAAATTTGCTTGATGAGATGCGAAAGACGCGGGTCTCTTGTTCACCGACATCAATATACCGTCATATATATGGTCAACTTTTATTTCACATTTTGGTTCGTGGCGTGAAGATCATAATTTAGAAACTTGAATAGAAGATTTTGATATCAAAATAGAAACAAATTGATATCAAAAGGGGGTCAATTTCTTCCATTCAAGTTTCTAAATGATGACCTTCACCAATCCAATTGTGATTTTTGAATTAAGTGGGTAAATAGATTATTTCCTCAGTCCGCGCGGACAGCTGCGCGATGTGAGATTTGCGAGTTGCGATGCGCGATGCGCGATGTGCGATGTGCGATGTGTTTTCACATCGGCGAGTGAGCCGCGATTTCACATCGCTAAAAACGCGGCGATTTGCTGCCAATATGAACACGCTCATAGAGCTCATATCTCAACAAAAGCGAAATATAATTGACTAATTTTATCATCGAAAGAGATGTAAAATAGTATCGTGTATTGACATTTCCAGCAAATGAAAAGATCTTGGGTCAGGTGACGGTGTAACTGTATATTAGATGTGTAGTGAAAGCAAGTTGAAGGGCGACACCTTCGGAAAAGATTACAAGAGAATTATGTGGGATGGTGCCCTGTGTCATCCAAGCCAAACCATGACTATAATCAGACTTGAGTTTTGACTCAAAGACCAAAATTACCCATCCAACTGAAACAGGGTGAACAAAATTAAAAGCTATCCCGACCATTACATTTGTTCGCTGGATCACGAAGCTATGACAAAAGGAAGAGTGATTTCGTATAGTGGGCGTTATGCGGTCAGAGTTGATTGAACGAAATCAACCACAAAGAGGCCAGAGTAGGGAGAAAATTGAGCCAGCAAAGATGTACATAGAATGCCGTGCCGAGCCAATCGAGATGGATTCAAAATTTTTTCCCCACTAAAAATGAAGAGATGGTACGGAGAAAGTGGTTCTCTATCCTTTGAGTTCGTAGTGACACATAGATGTGAAAAGTCTTCAATTTTCTTTATTTCGACTGGCTTCAACTCCATTCCTACGATATTGAGATGTATCAAGCGAATTTTCTAGGTTAGATACTCTATGGGAGTATTAGGGGACCTCAAAATTGGCCCACTTCTCTGGTAGCAGAGTGGTATTTTTCCGCACTACGGCAGCAAAAGCGCGCTGTTGCTGACGCTGCCGAGATTGGACAATGACTGCTCTAGGCTCCGCCACACGGGAAAATAGTATAAAACCGTTGGCAGTAGCATCGGAAGTTTAATGATAGACTGTTGCTAGAAATGAACTAAACTTGACAAAAAGGTCAAAAGATACCGTGTGATAGTAGTTTTCGTTCATCGCACTGACCTCATTCAAGTACGATGAAAGTCATCAGAGGCTCCTCCCGATCTTCTCTCATCCTCTCCCTCTTCATCGTGAAGCTTAGTCTATATTCAGACATATTCAATTTTCCTTTGGTGTTCCGGGACGATTAAGATTCCTATCATGCTCGTATGGAGGAATCAACATAACACATTCGCGAGTTTAAATGAGATCGAAGAAAATGCCACTCAAATCATCCCGATATGTCACAATTAACTTGAAGCGAACTGAGGCAAGAAAAGATTGATTTCGGCCTACTGTGAACCGATCTGCAAATCCGGAGATTACGACTCGCACAAGGCCGAAACCCAGTCCTTGGTGGAGGGTTAGCACTCTTCTTCATATTGTGGCTATCCGCAGACAGTCCCAGTACGAGTCCCTGAGCTCATCCAGGCTCGGGTACCGGATGGAGATGTGCGGTCTCCACGCTCCAGGGGATGTTGACTGGGGCCCGGAAATCGTCAGACTCCAGGGCTGAGACACAGAGGTGTCTCAACCTCCCTTGTGGGTTTTTGGGAGGGATCGAAGCACGCCGACCACCAGCCTCCAGGTCCAGGCTCCTCCCTACCGGGATCGGACCAAAGCCCAGGTATGGTGTGCTGTCAAATTAAGGCCAGAAGGACGTGACACCCCGGGACTCAGCGTCCCTCTTGCGGTTACAGCCACTATAAAATTTGAGCCTCGAAAGTCATAGTTTGACATTTGTCAAATTACGATCGTCACCAGAGCGCGATGATTAACGCAAGGCCGGAGTCCGCTGACATGTTGAATAGCCGAAAGGGGTAAGTCGAAATCCACACTGATATAAATCGAGTTTTACTCAGTCGAATCATATAGAATTCTGTATGTATCAATAGAATACTAATCAGAATTTTGCTATGCAGAGAAGTTTCATGAAAATGGGGAGAATTCAGAATGGGATCAAACTTCAGTCCCACTCTCAGTGGCTCGGAAAAACGATAAATTTTTATTCATTTGATATGATTCATAAAATCGAGACATAGAGTTAACATATCGATGAGATCTGCCTTATCGGTGTAGTCTGAGGTTCAAATGATAATGGTTTTTTGATTGATCCTATCCGAAGGATTAACACAAAAATGAAAGAACGCGCACCCCCCCCCCCCCCCCCCCCAGCGAGTGAATACGAAATCGCCTCGGTGGTCTCATTGATGAGAACGCTGATCAAAAAAGCCGGAAATTGCGAGGTTCAAGGAAGATTTTTCATCGCTCGGTCAATCATTCAAACGAAATTTCAGAAATGGAAAAAAATAGACATTCCTTCCGTGATGCAGCCACTATAACAGTGGAACCTTGAAGGTCGTAGTTCGGCATTCATTAAATTGCGATCGCCCTCGAGCTCGGCAACTCAGTGGCTGGAAAGAATGATTAATCCATTCGTTATATGTATTACATCCAATTGAGCGATAGAGTCAATATATCGATGAGATCTGCTTTATCAGTATTGTGTATTTCGAGGATTAAATCTATATGCTTCTTATCGTATCTCGTATGCTTTTCCTGGACTCATTGTACACTCAAAAATGTCGAGGGCTTGTAAAAATACACGTGTTTTTTCCCTCCTTTCGAGGTTCACTGCACTCAAAACCCAGAATGTACACCAGCTGGTTGGCAAATTCCAATTAAAGTTAACCAGGAGAAGTTTTCACATCCGGATCACGGATTTGGCTGGAACTCTAGAGACAGTCTCCTTTCAGCACTAGAGAATGATATCGAAGATTATAGACCCTGACACCCAAGCATTTTTGAGCTACAGCCAAGGACATTAGCATTGCGGGAATATGAGGAATATCTATATCGACAATTTTTAACATGGGCCTATATGGACAATGCTGATGCCTCTACCTGTGTCTCGGGAACGCTTATGCATTAGAGGTCTTTGGATTTGGATATCATCATTTCGTGTAGAAAATAGACTGATATCCAGAGTTTCAGACCAATCTGTGATTCGGATGTGAAAAACTGGCCTGTTGAACTGCCTTCGTTCAAACTAACCTACTCATCTCATAACCGTCCGGAATTTCTGAGTACCGATAATTTTTCGGCATTTTTCGCATCCCGCAACGTATGCACACATGTATATCCAGACGATTTATATAAACACACAGCATCAGCCATAAGATGTGCTCACTTGAAAGACACGAAACAGAAGAAGCAGAGTATATAAGTATCAAGAGGATGGTAAGCAAGAGAATTCGCATGCCGAAAGTGGACGGACGTTGGTGAGTTCGTTAATGAGCTGAGCGAGGTTAGAGATCGTCTAGATGTCCGCATCCGTCGTGTGCGGCAGCTTCGGACGAGTAGCCATCCAGGACATTGCGCGTCTACAACTCCTCTTTGCAAAGCAGAGGACATCAACGGGGAAGGATATCTCAAAGCAAAAGAGATGGACTGTTACACGCGCGCGCGACGATCGTTAATCAGCTTCGAGATTAGATCAGATCCGCAAACCAGGGGCTGAGAATCTGTACAAATATATATGTAGGTTTGCGAGACTGACTTTTTGTAGTGAAGAATTTTTTTTCTTTTCGAATTCACAGTTGTCTATATGTGGTTAAAGTATCGTCTTGATCAGGTGGGTATGCATGCGCGAAACTTTAGTTACAGGTGAAGAAGATTGAAAACCAGTTTCTAAATGCAGCGTGGTGAAATAAGTTGATTCTCACACGTCGAGGAGAGCGGTGCTACAAATTTATTCATTTTGAATGTCAAGATTTGCTTGCTTGTATATGCTGAGCCGATTTCTTTGACATGCCGATTATAATGCAGATTGAGCGGCGTTTTTGCGAGGATTTGGTGATCGGTTGGTGGCGTCCCGAGAATTGATACCTATATCCGTGGAAAAAAAGCTTTTGAGAATTGATTATCTCGATGATCGATCAGTTCGGGTGTCATCGATTATTCTACAACAACGTGGGAGATTGAAAACGGATGTTCGAAGGTATTTTGTCGCTATTTCAATTGAGATCGGTCGATTGGGTTTAAATCTCGGGAGCTCTGAGAATTGGATGACACACACAAGATTTTGTTTGAGCATGATTGAGTGGGAACTCTAATTTTGGTAGACATAAAATTTCTACTCCTCGAAATCTACTCCTGCGAGGATCTTTTGACTCTTCTGAGATCCTCAAACGTGTCCCTAATTATGAGATATTTTTCTAATATTCATTTTACCTCACGAACACCGATTTCACGGCCACTCAGAATTTCGAGAAACTCTGAGTGGTCTCCCATTTTTGAACAATCGTAGTCAAAAGATCTCAGAATTATCGTGAATCAAACACTTATTGCCTTCATGGATCATAAGCTCCGAAAAATCGAAGGCTTCTTCAAGCTTGAATCGTTCGTGTGTTTTCCAAAAATTGTTGAGAGTTTGAGAATATACTACGGAAATCAATTCATCCCAATGAACTTTCCCTCAAACGGGACGTCTATATATACAAAGATCCTTCTTACATAAACTGATCAAATGTTTGACTATGCTTTTTCTTGATGAATGAGGCGAATTAAGAATTTCAAGAAATTAAAAACTCGCTAAGTTGAAGAACGAAGAGAATACGAGCCAGCCAAGGATGGACTTTCCATGGTTACGGATCATTATGAGCATATTTGCACACACAACACACGGTAACTGGACATCCATCATTCTTGAATAAGGGTGTGTCCACAATTGAGCGCGCGCGCGTGCCCCCGAGCTCCCGCGCGGCTGCCGGCGCGCGCGCTGCTCCTACCATAGAAAAATTACGAAATTCCCTTGTCACCCATGGGTAGTGCACTACTTTCAAAGTATACACAACTGATGGGTGCTCCAGTTCTATATACTTTGAAAGTAGTCGGTAACGAGGAAAACTCGTAATTTCTCAATGGTAGAAGCAGCGCGCGCCGGGAGCCGCGCGGGAGCACGGGAGTACGCGCGCGTGCTCCATTTGTGGACGCAACCTAATATTAATTGCAAAAATGATGGGGAATCGCGGAAAATCTCGAAACACGTGTCTCATTGTTTCAAGGGGGCGTACAAAGGTGACCTTGGTTTTGATCTTGAAATTCATTTTCTTGGTCATTCGAAGTCCATTCTCGAAAACTCCCGAAAGGGTCTCCCACTTCCGACCTAACATTTGGAAGAGCGTGAAGAATCAAGGAACTTCCGTTTGAAACATTTTTTCATTTGACTTGAATGCTGCCGGCATGAGCTCGTGTCAGCGGATGGTGACCTTCCAGAGCTCCAAGGAAAAGCGTCTTGTCAGAAATTGCTTGGGTAATAATGGCTTATATTTGAGGCAAAAAATGAGGCAAAAAATGAGGACATGACCTTGTAGTTTATTCTTACGGTCATGTAGAGGTTAACCCACTTCATACGAAAGGAAACATCTGCTTCGTGCCTCAAATTCTAAAAAATAGAAAAAATGTAAAACTTATATCTTTGAAATTTCCATTCAAAAATTTCATGATTTTTTACCTTTTTCAGAATTTGATATCCAAAGAGCGTGTTTCATTTTGGCAAAATCGAACTCACCTCCAAATGGCCTTGCAGATAACATCCAAAGTCGAATCCATGGTCTCGACCTTTCCTTTTGCTTCAAATACCAACATCCGTTTTGATCTCACTTCATTTCATCAGGGTCAAATCGATTTAAAAATTATATACGAAAGATTTTTATGAATTTCAATGATATTTCGGAATACAGAGTAAGGAGAAAGAGATGTATCCGGTCTGGAATAATTGAGTTGGCCTGGAGTGACCTAGGGAATTAACTCCGAGGTCAAAATCAAGCTCATCACTGGACACCATTCTAAAAATTATGGGATGGTGTTGCCGGGTTTTCGTGATTTCCAAAAAAATAGCATATTTGACCGCAATTTTGAGAATGTCACAATCAAATAAAAAAATTCTCCTGTCTTTACACGGCTGTTTTGAGGACTGAAAATCTAATCACTCGCCGAAATACCTCACTCCGCTCAGCCGAATGCCTCATACTATATGAAGCTCATTACTCGTGATATTACTAGTTCACTGGCAAGCGTTGCAATGAGAGCTCAGAAGCTTACGTCAGCCGATACTTCAACTTTGATGTGACCACCTTTTACTGCAAAGAATACCGTTTCGGTTCCATTTGATTTTGAGGATTTTGTGGTCTTCTGTGGATAAAACGAGAGATAAGATAATTCAACTATACTACCTCTCAAAAATATTTAGTAAAAAAGTTTCGAGTTATCACTGCCGATGAGTATGTAAATTCTTCCTGCGCCAAGATGTATGTACATACATGCACAAAAGACAACTCGCTGAGAATCAGAGCAGCGGTTTATCGTAGAAACGAGTTCGAGATTATTTGCAGAGTTCATTTTCGAATGCTCGAGACAACCGGGATGCCGCCGCCTCGACAAAGATTTAAAGAGCCTCGGCTCATCAGAAGAGTCTTCTTGGCTGTTCTTGTGCGAGTTGAAAATTATGCTCTCTGGGACTGCGTCGAGTGGCGTAACGGGAATAAGAGTGACAAGAATGTGTGCAGATGAAATCCCTACAGAGTTCGGAGAATCGATAGAAACGCGGTCAAAGTGACGAAGGGTGTAAAGGGATAATTTGTGAATCGACTATTGAGAATAATTACTGTGCGAGGTCACGTTGTCAGGCTCTTTTACTATTCTTCTGTAGAAATTGAGGATTCTATTTCCTTAAGATTTCCGACTCAAGTATTGTGAATGGCGATAGTATTGAGTCGAAATGAATGAATCAAAGGAGACCGCAAATATAAAGGCAGCAAAGACGCTTAATACCTTTTTCTCCACTTATATTCCACCATCGGTGATAAGAACTTGAGCCTCTGTCATTGTCGTAAATGACTCTCTCATTTATTCATGAAATACTAGAAAAAGCAGTTATCGACTTATTGAATATGCGGGATACTTTCTACCGCTCCGCGAGGCTGTCCATAGCTCTACATTCATGAGTTGACTCAGAATCACATCATTCGGGTTGTCATCGCTTGGACAATTCATGGCAAATGTTTTGCTGTGTTACTTTTGCCCATTCCATTGAATCATTATGCTGCATCTATACCTTCGATTAAAAAATATGATTGAGCAACTCCTCTTTCTTTACGTCTTTCTATCATCAGATGGAACTATTTTAACGAACTGGACACCAATATTAGAGCTTGTGACAACTATATTACTTCATTTATCCGCGCACCAGTTATGTCTAAATAATTCATCCACCGGAAGTTCCTTAGAGCTTGACACGTCAACGCGACACGTGTTAATTGATAAAGTTACTTTTTTATTAGTACAAAGCGTTTCTACATCTATCACGGTTGCAGCTTTGCATCTCAAGCTTGATCTCTAGATTCACGATCATAAATATTTTGTATTCGCTGAAAAAATTGAAGACACAAAAAATTAATGGCGTGTTCGCTCGTCTGTCCACTGATTACAGAGACAATTTGAAAATTGATGAGTAGCAATTCATTTCGAGTTGCCTTTCCAGATTATCCATTGTAACAAATATCAAAGTGGAATGAAGGAAATTTGATCACCAATAATCGTGAAAGCACTCACCAAAAATTGCAAATTGCGATCTCATCCTTCCAGACACATGATTACTTATTCAAATGACCAAAAATTTTAACAAAATCATATCGCCAACTGGAAAAGTACATTTAGCACCGAATTTATAAGTTTGTGGCTTTCTTGGAAGCGATTGGTTTCTGGACTGAGCCGCAGGCAAAGGTCGGGAGCAGGGAATCTCATGAACAAGGCACGAATATTACGTTATGAAATTTTGTGAACACCCAAACATCGTAAAATTGCATATTGTATAAATCATTTTTATGCCATAGTTTGCATCCATTAATGAAATTTTTCAACAAGTATATGGGAAGCTCTTGGCTCTTCATGATCTCAACATCGAGTTTGAGTAAAATTTGGAAAGGGGTCCAACACTTTCCCCGAGAATGCATGAGTCAGAAGAACTGCCCAGGTAAATAAGTTGACGATTTGATTATTGTGCACTCAATTATCTTATCACCGTGCTCACTGAGCTTGTATCTCCCTAATATCATACTTATTTTATCGTTGAGTGAGTATGCCAGTATTCGATAATGTCAATCATTCGTTATACCGTTACCATTTCACTTTCGATTTGGCTGGACCTTACATCAGAAGCAGCAATTTTGACAAGCACGCGTGTGCACCAGTCATCATTTCTTGGAGCCCAATGACCAATCCCGCTGTACTCACTTAGTCAACAGAATTGAAATTCAACACCTTGTGTGGTAAGCCCTAAACGAAGAGCTATTCTTGTGATCTCATGAAGTGAGCAGCCGGATGAATACTCGAAGGATTGAGAGTAGTGAGTACAAGGATCAATTTTGATCATACCAGAGATTTCTATGTTTGATGAATGTTATACATTTTTTCACTTGGTACGGATTCAACGATCCAATTCCAATCGGGGTCGAAATGTCTTAGGGTGTGTCCACAAATGATGCATATGCATGCATCATGTGCAGTGCACACTGCGCATATGTACTGCACATGTGCATCTCATCGAGCTTGAGCAAAAATTGAAGGGCTCACACCAGAGAATTTCTCATTTCAATCGGTTTGTGTCTTTACTCCGTTACCGGTTGATCCAAAGCAGAACTCGCCGAGTTCCGTCTGTTTCCCCAACAATAAGATACCTCCAGAAATGGGACACGCTAAAGAAGGATCAGAGGAGCTATGTATGAGCCCTCTCCTGGATATAAGACACCCTTCAAATATACGCCATGACCAGAAATGACGGCGCATGTTGCATAGTTGACTTTTTCTGGGCATCAGAAATATCATCCTCCGAAAATAAGCCCTCCCCCGAATATAAGACACCTCAGCAAGACCACAAAAACTACAAGACATGTCTTATTTCCGATGAAACACAGTATCACTATTATGGAGTTGAATGTTTCTTTGGAAAACGACGAACTTGTTGATTTATCCACGCGATTAACTTCTTGGTGAGAAAATGAAAATACCGACCAGAATTGGTGGAAAATTATCATGACTCATTATTCTTCAAATACAAAACGTGATGAATCCACGGGATATGATGAAGCCTTATTATTCTTCAAATACAAAACGTCAATTCTCTGACGTCACCTCACCTATCACGTGATCGATTGCGACATGTAACATGTTGTTTTGAAGACTAAAAAAAAGAGTGCCTAACTCAACTTCATTAATTGGTTTGTCAAAAACACGATAATTAATCACGTACCTCAAATCTTGAGATGGTCTGTAACTTGGGATACGACCAAGTGTGTCTTCTACAAGGGTCTGCCTGAATTTTTTGTATTGAGTATCGCAATTTGAGTTTTGCGTATTATCCGACGAAGAAAATATTCGAGACGTTAGATCTTTTGCTAAATATAAGTGTATATAGAATGTGCACAATGAAACTTCTTAAGGACGAGATTCTTGAGATTTGAATTGACGTCATAACGCAATTTGGGGATGGGATTCGGTCTCAGCATCGAAATATGAGTGAAATAATCATTGTCCGGTCATTGTAAACTTCTGACCCCAAAATTTTGGTGAGCAGTGCAACATCATCCAAACCTCAAATCAGAGATTCCGCAAATAAAATTGATGAATCATAATACCTATGGACTCTTGAATTCATCAAACTCAAAAATCTTAACCTTGTCGTTCCTCATGGAAGCCAATGATCTAACACTTTGAATCTCTATTCATCAACAATTCATCAATCCTATTAAGACTGAATCAATTCGATTGCCGAAAAGATACTGTTTCCAATCGCAATACGTCGTCCGGGTCAGAAATAGGTGGAAGTCGCTGGTTTTTCTATTTGGAAATATATTCACTTATTCCACCCCTAGCAAGCACTGAAAGTGAAATTTTGACAGTTGTGCGCGTTTTCGAGTGTTTTTTTAGAAATTTTAACGATTCTTTACTGTAACCTGTAACCTTATACAAGTTTTGATCAATTTTGTGATAGGCCGTATTGTCGTTCTTGGGGACAACCGTGCTGAAAAGATTCAAAATATCTATACGATTCCACTCAAAATCTCTTGTGAATTTTATTTCGTTTGGCGGTCCATTTTAAAACAGATTTTTGGATCATATGTCTGGGGTAGAGCGGGGTACTACGGTCACTTTTTCATTTGACGACTTCGACACGCAAAATTGCGCATGTAGGAGAGTTTAACCTGTACTCATTTGAAGTACAGACCCCGGAGAGCATGACCGAATGCTTTTCAGATTTTTTAACCGATTCTTTTTTTTGTAAAAGATTTTTTTCGAAAACTGACTCCATGCCCCGCACGGGGTATGATGGTCAATCAAGCGGGGTAAAGATGGCTATACGAAATCCGGCCAGATGAGTGACTATACTTTGGTGGAATATATTTACAGTCAATGCAAAATGAAGCTTACTCGTGAATAGCAAACTCATTTTTTCGACACACTGTGCGTAAAAGTATACTTTGCGCACAGTTTGTCGACTTTTACTTACAGTTTATCGAAAAGTATAGTTCGATACACGGGACTACGACCTATCTTTGCCCTTGTATATCGAAATGTACTATTCCGTAATGAACAAGTGTGAGAGCTTATAAATTGATTGAATCGAGTAGAAAAACCATGCCTGACTCAGTGAGCCCTAGGGAGGGTTCTCTCTACCCTCCCTAGTGAGCCCAATATAAATGTCTTGCGTAAGGTTAGGTTGGGTAAGATGCGGCAGCGCCAGCCGACCGTTTCCCATAGCCGTCCCCACCCTGTTAGACTGACCGTCTCACCCCGTCGAACTCATCACTTTGAACCCAGAATATTAATTACTTGCGGTGAGCTAAAGAAATTTTGCAGAGGGTCATTTTGAAGCTGAAGATTTGTACTCCAAGATAGGCTTGGTTTGGAAATCGTATCTTATTTGCTGAATGAATCGCACGGTGAAGAAATTCGACCTTTTTTCTCAAAATTTTGGGTCAAAATACAGTTTCATTCTTCCCAACACAAGCGTCAAGTTACGTTGTTTCTGTGCACTGTCGAAATAGACAAAATGGGAATCTATCGATTGCAATTTATTCGTATTTTTTTCATCAAGAACTTCGGAGAAATCGCATTAGCCAATCTGACCCGCAGAATCCATCGCACCCCTCTCTCCCCTACGTCGAATGTGGTAGGAAACTATAACACATACAACCACATGAGAGGAAGAACGTAAATCTGATCAAATAAAACTCCCAATTAGTGAGGATGATTTCTTACACTCAATAACAAATGCGTGTGCTCGAAAAATAATGCGAAGTGTTGTATTTTGTCTTCACACACATAATAAACTAGCAGATCTCAATGAGGATAATGACGCTATACCACCACCACTCTGTATACCACTCTATTATGTGCAAATGTAAACTGAAAGCTATAAATACGATATCTATCATCCAACAATCAGTAACGTGGTAATAAGCTCATTCGTCCTATCAATCCGTAGACTGATCCAGAAGTTTGGGTACATCTCAAATTTTTCGATTTCGCTGATGTTGTGAAAAATAGGTATGAGTGAGCTTGTGAGTGACAGTCATAGGCCGAGAGTCGAGATTTTTTTATAAGGTCATGATAATAATATACACAGTCAAACAAGAAAATAATGATTATGACAATAACTACAAGGATTGGTGGGGTTACTTTAAGAATGGCGATGGTTTTCTCGTTGATGTGCAGCTTCAGTACAAAAATCTTCAATTCTCATCTCAATCAATGGATGAGATTGAGGTTAGGTGGTTACGAAGTGTATTAATTTATCGGTTAGTCATAAAAGAGTACATCACTCAACCACTTCTAGGAATTAGTCATATTTGTCGGCCAAGACAAGCTACTTGATTGTTCAAAATTTTCATTCTCGCGAAAAATGTTTCCTCTTCGGTCTGATGTTTTTCCTTTAGAGAACCGATCGAACATTCATTACATGAAGCTGAAACATGAGTTCACAGTATGAGACACATTTTACAGTAGAACCTCGCATAACCGAACACCTCGGTGCGCCATGGAAGTGTCCGTTATTGCAAGGTGTCCACTATTCCGAGGGTCGCCAAATTTGAGTTGCGTAAGAATTTTTGCAAGTTTATTTCATGAAAAATATAATTCTAAATCATAATCTTATTTTTATAACTTTGCTTTGTCATCAAACATAACAATGCAATTCAATCATTCATTTTACAAGACTCGATTGTGTGATCAAGAATGATATCAAAATTTGAATGTACATCGGGAAAGAAGGTGAACTGTAGTGCATCAAGATCTACTGTCTCACTTGCACTCATAGGTTAGGGTACCGTAACATATCAGTGCGAGTGAGACAGTAGATCTCGATGTACTGCAATTTACCTTCCTGCCGAATGTACAATAGCCAATAATATCAATTTTCCTTCGATAAAAAGTCAACCATGGACATTTGCTTCATTTTCTCCCTTAGAATTGTGTTTTGATGCTCAATCTAGACTTAGGAGATCATCGACGAATGTATAATTGAACTATTTTAAAGAAAAAATGTCTTCAGTGTAAACAAGAATTTTTTGACTTCAGCGTAAGAGATTGGTGTTTCCTCTTCACAATCTAACGTACCATCGTCGTCTTCAGAATGTTGTTCACAACTTACTGACCTATCTTTTTCAATAAGATTTCGTGTTTCCATCGCAAGGCTTCCTGTAGGTAAGGCATTGTCGATGTTTACATAGCCTCCAACACTACACTCAAAACCAGAATACATAGCGCCGAATTCATCCATATCTTGGTGTCTCGAAGAGTTGACAAGAAGGTCGCCAGAAGTATGGGGGGAGAACCCAGCGTTTATGAAACAATGGATCCCAGTTTCAGGTCTTATCTCACGAATTGACTCTTTCATCCAGAAAATTGCATCTAAGACTGAAATAATTTGACAATGTCATCGACTAGAGTCACCAGAATCGATCTGTGCAAACGTATGTCTTGCAACTTTCTTCTCATATAGTACTTTGAAATTTTGAATAATGCCCTGAAACCCGATAATGAAAAATATCAGATAGTATTCTAAAATGCACGAAATTAGCTGACATTAAACCTCCCTATTCATTGCTCACCTTGGTCTAGAGGTAGAGACATCGAACAGGGTAATTGGCAGGCAAAAAACAAAGCTTCATGTTCGAAGATTCCATTTTTGGGTGGCTCGTTGCGTTATATGAGAACAGAATTACTTTTCGTCTCTCGTTCTCCATACGATTGTTTGAATTCTTCAGATAAATGGGCAGTGTCTTTCGTGCTATTTATTCGACGCCCATTGAATCACTATTGAACTGATGTCGATTCCTTCTTTGAAACATCTTGGTTTCGATGATTTTTCGATGACCAAACTCTCCCAGTACATTTACACGAAAAGGAATTGTCAACCTCTCTTTTGAAATTTCACAACCAGTACATTCCTCTCAGGTAAAATGCATTGTCTGATCAGGCAACACTCGATAATACAAATCACCTTCATCACAATACAAAATATATTCCTCAGTATACCTTTCACACATTTGATCCAATCTTTCATTCCAATCACTCACAATTTGGAGATCAAAGGAACCACCCCAAGCACTACCTTTTCTGAAAGAAATTCTATTATTCGCTTAAAACGTTTCAAATCAGTGATTAGAAGCCAAAAACTTCTCAAACCTTAGTTTTCGAGCAATTTCCATAGCCTTTTTTCGTAAGGTTCCGTTCATAAGAATATTGTTGGCTCTTACGCGAAATCTACTGCATCAGGATATCATTGAGCACAGAAATTTCAGTCTCTGGATATTCCTTCTTTGAACTGATAATTCAATTCTTGTCGAATTTCTGACGAATATGCTGCTCACTTTGCATCACATCACTCATCTGCGTAGTGTTGGGGAGCGCTTAGTCGGCTGAAACTCGGGGCGCTCGGGTTCGGGTCAGCTCGAAATTTTCCTTGGGGGTGGGGAATTTTTTAGGCAATGCTCCCGGTTGGAATAAGAATCCTGCATTGCGACATACGCGACAAACAACATTCACATGAATTACACCTTAAAAGTTCTGAATACTCAAAATTCGTCTGAGTGCTTAAAAATCCCGATAACTCGCGTATTGCACAAAAAGCCCGTTGATGCCCGTAACAGAAGGGGGTCCCCAAGGCCCCCACCTAGGATTCCAATAATACACAGACACACACACACACACACTCATCTGCGTTTTGATGACTCCGAATCTCTTAGCAGCTGCACGACAACTTAGATTTTCCCTCTCAACAGCCTCAATTATTCCTATTTATTCTCTAATGCTCAATTTTTTCCGCTTCTGCGACATGTTCACCTCGATCCTTCAACCATAACTCTCGCGATGACACCGAAGTAAACACTGCAGTCAGCTGTGTCCACAGGAGCGCGAATAAGAAGGCAGAATCCATCTGTGTTTGTGATTGAGAGACTATTCAAGTCTCGGTGGCAGTCACGTTTCTCATTACAAATACTTTCCAAATCAGACTCAAAATTCAAGTTCCCGGTATATCGAGGTAAATTAACATGGGATCGATCAAATCGGGGTAAAAAAAAGTGTCTGGTATGATAGTCCGATATTGGCTTGTCCGCTAATCCGATGGATCAGTCCTATAGAAATCTATTGGGAGTCGACCAAAAACATTTCAAAATGTCCGCTATTTCGAGGTGTTCGTTTAACGAGGTTCTACTGTACACATTTCCATTGAAATGCCTCCAGGCTTTTGCTCGCACATATCCGGTCAGGAAATATCCAGCACCTTTCTCAGTAACTCAAGAAGTTTGTGGAACCTCATCACTACTCAAACACGAACAACCTCATGGTATCAGACAAAACTCTACAGAATACACTATGAGTAGGATTTTGCCGAGCATATTGTTCATCGACTTCGAATGTGATTTATCGTCGGATATTCTGCATTCACTTCCCCAATCCTCCAAAATGTCCAAAATTGGTTCGACGAATCACACAGGGACACAAATTAAATGAAGTGGTCTGCGCGGTAGAACACAGCACATACAATGTCCGCTCGAATCAACCGTCTGAACACGAATTTGACGCCCGATTCGCACCACCGCGTCAGAAATATTGGTAGACGCCGAGAACCTATTTTTTCCATGGTTTCCTTGGCGGAGTTGGAAATCCTGACATAATAGCTCAAAACAGAACACGACATCATGTTTAGACTGGGATTTTTGCGTCAGAAAAGCATATGGGCCATTTCGGAGCTTTTCGACGAATGCCTGCACCAGGGGGGTCGTGGATATACTGTGTCAAAATAGTTCTAATCGTATGACTGGACTCAATTCCATAACCAACATTATCTAAACCTCGTATTTTGACGTACAATTGTCTGAACTTTGAGAATCTGTGATCAAAGTTAACGTCAGGTGTAGATCCGATGAGCTGTACTAGATTTTGCACGAATTTACCGTTTCCCACTGTTTTAGTTGCGATAACTCATATTACTTCGATAGCGCCGAGATAGAGCGATTATATTCAATAGGGTTTCCATCTAGAAATAATTTCGACCCCGGGTTCTGAAAATTTAGACAGTTTCACGTGAAAATGTGGGGTTCAAGTATTTTTGATTGTGTGAAGATCGGAGCTTTTTCGAGGAATAGTGTTTCTGATAACGGAAACATTCAAAAATAAAATTCCGCAATCTTTATATTCTTGCTGTTTAAGATGAAGAGAAAAAAATCTCGGCTGCGCGGTTTGTCTAAATATATAAATATATGTTCATCCGACACAGAATGACTGCCTGAATACGAATTCGTGCTCTGATTTGAGCTACCATGTTGGAATTTCTACCTCTGGCAAGAAATCCTCTAAAACAACAAGTTTCCCGCGTCTATCCAGAAACTCCTCACTTGTTGGGGTAAAACGGGCATCAAATTTGTCTCCAGGCAGTCGATTTGCGTCAAACATGTTTGCATGCTCTCGTCTACGGTGCAGACCACTTTTTTGTGTGCCTGTGTAGTTCAACTGCGATTCAGAGGATATTCCAGGATCTCCGTTCAGCAGTCACGTTTTCGATTCATACTTAAATTCTTTTCTTTACTTGTTTAACATCTGGACTGATAGCGTGCGTATCGACTTACTAATTCATGACATAATCTGATGATATAATTCGAACCAGAAGTGCTGCGCAGTGTATTTTGGAGGAAAAACGTATACTAGAAATCTCATCGCACAAGAGCTGAAACATGATGTTCGTATTCTTGCACCTTCTTCTAAATTCATGTAAGTAAAAGTTTCATCGGCTATAAATAAGCAGTAATATTGAATTGTAACTCATCTGATTCTTCAAATTTCTAGATGGGACAAGCATGTATGTCAATGCAAGTCCTATTGATGGTCCCGATTTGGAGCCAGCCAGATATGATAAGCCTCCGTTTGTCGTATTTATAATGGTCAAGAGACGTAAGGATGATAAGCTTAGTAGACACGAATGCACAGGGGCATTAGTATCCAAGAACCATGTTTTAACAGCTGCTCATTGTCTAAACGATATGGGGAGGGGAGAGATTCTTCAAGTGGTTGCAGGGGCACCATCTTTGCGCTTATGTGAACCACCGTGTGAAGTAGAATCGTGGATCACTTATAGTAAATGGGCCCGGGAAAAGTGCCAAGCTTCAGACCCACTCATGGATGATGTTGCAATTTTAAAGGTTTGTACTGTATACTATAAAAGAAAAATATCTGAATTAGTAGTTTATTATTCACTGTAAGAACTACTCCTACGTCTGATCATTGTACAGTCACAGATATTTTGTTCACGGTGAGCTAGGTGATGAACGGATACATTTTACCCCCGGGCATTGTTTATCTATCAAATTCCATTTTATTGTATGACATGTCATTTCTTACTTCGTCTGGTGTTTGAGTTTCAATGACATCGATAACGGAATTTCGTCACTTAGGCTAGCGATGTCTGTAGCGATGTACCTTGGGCTAGCGATGTCAAGATGAAAAAATGATAAATTCTGGTATTAAAGGCATACCACCGCAAGGCTGATTGATAACACTGGCCCAAAATTTGGAAAAAAGTTTTTTCTCAGAAAAGAGGAACTATAGATCGATGCAAAATCGTGCGCTGAGTCCAAGAGTGTTATCAATTTTGCTTAGCCATCACCAAGATTTCGAGATATTTCATGAAAAACTTTTTCTTCGGGACTTACTGAATTTTTGACCTCAGAATAGGGGAGATGAGATGATTTCACTTTCAAATATGCGGCTTGGAAAAATTTGATTGATTGATCCCCGTAGGGCACATGGCAATTACCAGCCATCGCCTTCATATGAATCGTGGAAACACTGTCGTGATCCAGTACTCGAAGTAACAATCGTTGTCCAGTACGCTACGTGGATTTTGTGGTCCAATACTCGAGTGCTGTGGATCACGAGTGTCCCCTCAAGTAGTGAATCACGAGTATGACCTCGAATACTAGATCACAAGTGTCATCTCGAGAACTGGATTACGACGAGGGTTTGATCACGAGAGTCACCCCGAGAACTCAATAACGAGTATTTACTTTGAGTACTGGATCATGACAATGTCTACACTATTCATATCATGGCGATGTCTGGTGATTGCCATGCGCCCTACGGGTATCGACCAATCAAATATTTCTTGATTACAAATTTGGACGTGGAATCATCTCTTCTTTCCTGTTCTGAGGTCACTAATACACTAAAAGCCCCAAAAAAAAAGTTTGCCATGGAATATCTCGGAAATTTGGGTGAGTGCGAGCAAAACTGATGACATTTCCGGACTTGATGCATGTTTTTACATCGACCTCTATAGATATATCTCTTTTCATTGAAAAGATACTTCTCAAAATTTTGGTCCGGTGTAATCTGTATAATCAATATTCTAGCGCCCATCTTTGGCCCACATATATCAAACAGAGAGCATGTCACATTTTTGTCGCTCTTAACTTCTTTATGTTGAATAAATTTTCGTGAAAAATGATGATCTGACTAGTAACAACTATTCTAGCTGGCTAAGAAGGTGGATTGCAAAATGAAGCTCCCATCATTATCTAAAAAAAAATTCGAACAGCTTGCTGGCTTGGACGCTCGAGTAACTGGTTGGCACTCCCACTTTACAATGACTTCAAGCATGTATTTAGTTTTTGGCACTGTTAAAATATACAATAAAAAACTCTGCCAAAGTAAATTAACTGGGATACCTGGATTGGACTGCAACTTTTGTGACATATATTTATGTGTTAAGGGAGAACCATCTCACGTGCTGATAGAAAAGGTTACTCATCACATTTTCATCACATTATCGAAAAAAATCGAGATACTGGTATTTTGCAGTTATCATCTTCGAGATATCTAATAGTTCTTCTGTTTCCAATCTCATCAACATCTTCGAGATGAATGTTCCAAAGATATTTGTTATCCATACATATTGCTTTCCAGGTTGAGGATGGTGGTCCTTTGATTCTAGGAAAGGATGAGATTGTTGGTATTTTCAACGGCAAACAAGCCCCTGAGTTGCCGGGAACCGATCAAATTAGTTTCTTTATCAGTATGCATCATTTCAGATCATTCATCAAAGATCAGATCTAGCAGTATCTGGGGAAGGATAATCGCGTGATTGTTCCCAAGAACTCACCCATTTCACTATGTTGAATTATTGTGCAGTTTGGATCTTGAATGCTTATGTGATCATCTTCACTTGCTCAAAGTTCCCGACGCAAAATCTTTTTAAGCCTGTGATAGAAATTTACACGTTTCTTGGCTCATCATTAATTCAGAGATTTTGCTAATCATAACTCCTAATCGTCAATCTCCCTCATGGTGTAATATATCTAATCCAAGATACTCCCAAATATCTCCATTACCAACGATATCCAAGCCGATACAAAAGTTCTTCAGTTACGAAAGATTTTGCACACATACTCATCACTTGGACCAATGAAGACATCCATCTCCACTCACAAGGGGAGGACCAGACCTTTGGATCACGAATCTTGTCCAACATTTTTTTACAGTTTTGTATTACCTAGAATATGAAGAACCCAGAGTAACTCTTTCAAATGGGCCTCCTGTTCTGAGCTACGAGTAAAAATGTTAGCATCGTCAGTATATCTATATATATCACTTTTTAACATGAGCCTATATGGGCAATGCTAATGTCATAGGCTGTAACTTCGGACAGAAGGCCCATTTGACGGAATTGCTCTGGATTCTTCATATTCTAGGTGACACAAAACTGTGAAAAAAATTTGGAAAGGATTGGTGATCCAAAGGTCAGGTCCTCCCCTTGTCAGTCGTCATAAAAACTTGGATTTCATCTCTATGTCAGAGACTATGCTACCAATAAAATTTTTTGAAAAAGTAGTACAATAGAACCTCTCGTTTCGGGCACCTCCCTAAGAGGGACAACTGTTCAACACTGACGACTCTGCAGCAACTTGCTGAGCTCCTCCCATCTTTCCCCATGTACTCCAACCTTTCTAAGAAAGATTAGATTAAATTAGATTTCTTTTTTTTTTAGTACCTTGAGGTATTACCTTATATTGTACAGATAGCAATATTCAGTGTACGAGAGAGTATTATATAATATAAAAGAGTATACGAATAATTCTAAGCTTTGAGAATGTTTATCAATTTCATCAATATTCATGAACCACAAGATACTACAGAAATACAATAGCTAAAACAGCCAACAGAAACGAATTGAATGAAGAGGAATTAAAAGAAATATATGAGTTGACATGTTTCAAAAGAGTCAAATGTCATGACTTATGACATTTGACACTTTTGAAACTTACATTGCCAAATGCACTCTTCATCGGGCTTGATGAAAGAGTTAGATCCCAAGGAGATACATCTCTTAATAACTATTCAATATCAAGAATTCGACCAGGGTCTAGAAACAATATAAAACGAATTCATGATCACTCAATCTTGTGCTGAGTTACAAGTTTTTCAAGATCAAGCTCTGTAAAAATTGGTACCAGAGGCTCATTTTTTGAAGCTTTCATGCATACAGTGAGATTTCTCATAACCGGGTTTTTGATATTCCAAACGGAAGCTAACTGAATATGCTTGTTTGAACAAATTATAACCTTCTTTGGACCAAAGTGGGTTACAAAATATTTTTTAATCAATGTCATAACCAAAGATATCTCTTACAGTTTTTCCTTTCAGTTTGAAGTTTGAGCTAATGATGAGCTTAACACGTTCGCTGCGGAGGCTGAAATCTGTGGTCTTTCTACAGGTGCGGATCATGTCTGGAGCACTTGTATCCGCATCAATGATTAAGTAAAGAGCAAGAAAATTAGTCATAACTGTTACACTCCCACTCATGGTTATAAATCATCATCAACATAAACATAAACATAAACACGTGGTTGAGTTTTGCACATGTATATTTGTGCTAACCTTGAAACCTTTGATCATGCTGGATTTCCATTTAATACACTGTCGTGATCAAATCACAACAAATAAGTAGGTATCAAAATTAGAGACTGCATGGCAGTATTAGGAATTGTACCTCATTTGAAAAGATCGAATACGCATATTCGTCATCCTTGCGGTGAGGATGTGTTATTACACAGTTTTCAATTCTCAAACAGCCGTTATGGAATGTCTAAGAAGAATTAAACTCCAAATTATTCTGGAGTCTAGTTACCAGCGTAAATTCAGAAATTGTTTCATGATGAAGTCTGAGAGGGAATTTCAGGTTTTGGCCGGGATGAGGGTTGCACAACCCTTATATTACTATAATACCCAACGATGCTCATGACTTATTTTAGATACAAGAAACGTCTTTATCATCACTCGATAGGTTTAATCGCGGGTATGTGATGTCTATTTCATAGGACCAGATTCTTAACTTTTTTTCAGTTGGGGGGGCTGCCACCCTCCCGAACCCCCCGCTTACCCCCGCCCTAGCCACCCGCTTCCAGGGTTGGCAGAGAAATTCTTGGGACGCGAGCTCATGCGCGACTTCATTCGGCTCACCGAGCTCATGCACAACTTCACTCGTTCCCCGACCGAGCAGGCTCGAAAAATCGTCTGCTCCTCGACGCACATGTGTCAACAAATGCCCTCTAACCTTTTCTACCGCGAGTCGGGTCGCAAGACTCCCACATATAAACAGTGGTGCGATGCAAAAATGTGATATGAATTTTATAGTTTCCAGCTATAAAAAATAATGCATATATATATACAATTTAGGCGTGTCATTGTGATCCCCATACACGGCGAAGTGTTGGTATTCGTCGAATATGAGTGCGTTTGGACCAATTAAAGTTGCCGTTGGTTCGTAAATTAAGTACATGATATTACGAATCGTAATATCATGTACTGCAGTTTTTTACGTGCTTGTCTGAGTGACACAGGAATTTATCGCCACCATTGGCGCCTTGCTCCAGAAAATTGAATCAATGCATGAATATCAATTTTTTTATATAGCTCGCTTTTGGTTGGAGGGCTCACAACAGTCTGTGGGAATTGCTTATGCAATTTTCTAATTCAAGATGGAATACGGATAGTCTAGGTAGAGAACTCTGTGTGAGAAAAATTAATCGTAAAAACAGAGTAAGAATCAATTCATGAAAACTTGAGATAGTACTTGGAATAGTCCATCCATCATCAAGCAACCTCTTGTTGACTATTATAAAAGAGCAATGCCGTACCTATACCCTGTTTCTAATCCTATACCCCGTATCGATGATTTAATCAGTTTAGCTACTATTCAACTATATGTATTGAATAGTAGCTGAACTCTATCAGTTCTATAACTCTATAGTCTACCTCAACATTTTCTAATGTACTTTGAGTCATTTTTAAGCTTGTTTCAAGAACTGTGGAATGAGCCAAATAAGTCTAATCGATTTACTTGAGTCGATCTGTCTAAATTTTCCCAAGAAACGATGCAGATCGGCAATAAACTTCATAAAATCATTTTTCTTGGCGTGCATAAAATCATTTTTCTTGGCGTGCATCTTGAGCTTATTGCCGGTCTCAAGCTCTACTTCCGACTTATTTTGACGCGACAAATACGTTTTGGTTGGCGAAAAAAGTTGTACTGCACTCCTTTTCCTGATGACCCCATGGGGGGGGGGGCAGGGGGGTCATGCTGGGTACACACCATTTACGGCCTCCATCTTTTCGAACGATCTCCGTATTTTGCTCATGAAATATTTCCAAATCCACGTTTTGCAATTTTCAATAACTTATTCCGAAGATCTTGAAAAAAACGAATTTGTTGAAGTACGTTAAGATTGGATGTATAATTTGGATGTACGTTAAGATTTTCCCTCAATGTATCTCAACTGACGTCCAATTGTGATCAAATCAGGCGAAATTTTGACTCATGTCATGTATTTTAAAACTCCTACGCTAATTGATGGTTTTCAGCTGTTCCCTCGGAGTCATCTGTTTTGCCTGCATGAGGGCGTTTATCGATCAAGTATGTTCGTGGTGTAGAGATGACATTCAACCTTGTAAACATGTGAACATGGCGTATACTGATTGTAAACACGCGGATCCACCAGTAACTCATTATTCAATAGGATAATTATTTTACAGTGTCTTTTGTTGTATTACACGCCTCAAATCAAAACTCAGATATGGTGTAGTGTATGGGTAAGTAATGTCAACATATGAATAACGTCTTTTTATGAAAATATCGATTTGTCATAACCAAGTCGCGTGGGTCCGACCCAAAGTAGTTTTATTTTTTTTTTTTTTAGAATCCTCTGGATTTAGAGGTATGCGAAACCATTTAGACTATTTCGGCCAGAGCTGTCCACGTTGATGAGTACAGGGGGGGGGAGGGGGGAGGGCCTCGAGCAGAATTCTAGAGAAAATAATCTTTGGGTATTGTGTAAAATGAGTAGATTGAGACTCTCATTCGTTTTGTCCATAACTCCTCATAGGTTCATTTTTCACGATCAAAAAAACGAGTTACTCGTCTTCTATTCCATCTCTAAATTCTTTGATTGAACTTATTATCCGATTGAAATACTTTGAGATTTTCAAAGACAAGAAACTGAGAAAACATTTTTCTCGATCGAAAAAAAACCAGTCTCATCTTCTTTTCCATCTCGAAATTTTTAGATTAAACTTTTATCCGTGGAATCAATCAGGATACCTCCCTCTGACTTTGGAAAACGTGTGGGAGCATTATCCAAATGGAATACTTTGAGATTTTCAGAAACAAGAGGCTGTAAAGATATTTTTCTCGATCGAAAAAAACAAAATACTCACCTTCTTTTCCATCTCTAAATTTTTTGATCAAGTTCTTAGTTGTGAATTCAATCAGAATACCTCTTCTTGACTCTGTAAAATATGTGGACGCATTGACAGGATTATCTGATTGGAAAACTTGAAGATTTTCAAAGACGAGAGTCTGATAAGACATTTTTCTCGATCGAAAAAAACCAGTTATTCGTCTTCTTTTCCATCTCTAATTTTTTTCATTAGATTTTGAATCGTAAAATCAATCAAAATACCTCCCTTTGACTTCGGAGGTCGTGTGGACGCATCACCAGGATTATCCGATTGAAATACTTTGAGATTCACAAAGACCAGAGGCTGATAAAACATTTTTCTGGATCGAAAAAAAACAAGTTTCATCTTCTTTTCCATCTCTCAAATTTTAGATTAAACTTCTATCGGTGGAATCAATCAGGATACCTTCCTCTCACTTTGGAAAACGTGTGGGAGCATTATCCAAATGGAATACTTTGAGATTTTCAGAAACAAGAGGCTGTAAAGATATTTTTCTCGATCGAAAAAAACAAAATACTCACCTTCTTTTCCATCTCTAAATTTTTTGATCAAATTCTTAGTTGTGAATTCAATCAGAATACCTTTTCTTGACTCTGGAAAACATGTGGACGCATCGACAGGATTATCTGATTGGAAAACTTGAAGATTTACAAAGACGAGAGTCTGATAAGACATTTTTCTCGATCGAAAAAAACCAGTTACTCGTCTTCTTTTCCATCTCTAACTTCTTTTATTGAATAATAGATTATTTGAATCTATCGCTCAATAGAAATTTTAATCAAGGAATGTGACTCTATCGTTATTCGAGCTCATCATCGGGCTATGCCGTTGGATACACCAAGGCTTGAATTAAATATCAAGCACATTGCCCTTCATGGTACCACTTAAGGCGAGTTCAAATCTCGCCTGGGGAAGAATTTTTCCCTCTCTTTGTCGCTTTTCGAGAAAAATTCTTTATTTGGAGACCTAGAAAAAAGTGGTGCTATGAAGATCCATGTGCTTGATATTTAATTCAAGCCTTAGTGTATCCATCGGCATAGCCCGATGATGAGCTCGAATAACGATAGAGTCACATTTCTTAATTTTTTTATTGAACTTTTGATTGTGGAATCAATTAGGATACCTCCTCAGAACTCTGGAGAACGTGGAGACGCATTACCAGGATTATCTGATTGGAAAACTTGAAGATTACCACAGACGAGATGCTTATAAGACATTTTTCTCTTTTGAAAAAAACGAGTTACTCGCCTTCTTTTCCATCTCTAAATTTTTTCCTTAGATTTCCAATTGTAAAATCAATCAAAATACCTTTCTTCGACTTTGGAGATCGTGTGGACTTATAACCAGGATTATCTGATTGAAACACTTTGAGTTTTTCAAAGACAAAAGGCTGATAAGATATTTTTCTCGATGGAAAAAAACGAGTTACTCGTCTTCTTCTCCATCTCTGAATTTTTTGGTTAAACTTTTAATTGTGGAATCAATCAGGATACCTTCCTCGCGAGTAACTCGTTTTTTTTGATCGAGGGAAATGTCTGATCAGCCTCTCGTCTTCAGAAATCTTTGAGTTCTCTATCAGAGGAAGGTGTTCTAATTGATTCCACAATTTAAAGTTCAATCGAAAAATTTAGAGATGGAAAAGAAGGCGAGTGAGTCGTTTTTTTCGATCGAGAAAAATGTCTCATCAGTCTTTTGTCTTTGAAAATCTTCAAGTTTTCCAATCAGATGGTCCTGGTGATGCGTTTACACGTTCTCTAAAAAAGGGGAGGGGGGTATTCTGATTGATTCCACATTTTAAAGTTTAATCAGAACATCTAGAGATGGAAAAGAAAGCGAGTAACTCGTTTTTTTCAATCGAGAAAAGTGTCTTATCAGCCTCTCGTCTTTGAAAATCTTTTAGTTTTTCAATCAGATAATCCTGGTTATGCGTCTACACGTTCTGCAAAGTCAGAGGAAGGTGTCCTAATTGATTCAACAATTGAAAGCTTAATCATAAAATTCAGAGATGGAAAAGAGATAAAAAATAAATCGATTATAGGATACGAAAACACGTCTGTGATTTTATAGAGAATCAGACAAATTTCGAAAGAAGATTTCACAGAATGCTGATGGAAAATTATTTTTGCGATCTTCTCCAACCCTCCTATTTATCGCTCAGCACCACGTGCTCTGAAATAATTCATAAACTTCGATTATACTTGACCTATAAGGCAAATATTTATCTCAGTATTGAATTTATCCAAACCGTTGGATTTTCTCACATTGCTAACACGTTCACTGCGAAGGCGAAATCGCGATTCCGATCTAGATTGCGAAAGAGTATGACTGTGCATTTCAGCTCTTATTACGGAAGCCACACCTTTTGGAAAATCATTAGTTTGGCAACTATTTACAGTATTTCTATGAACATGAGAGGACCCCACCGGTGGGGCTCAAATAATTTTCTCTAACGCGGAATACATCTATGAAGATGATCAGCAGTATCGATGACCGAACTGTCAAAGACAATGTTATCAGCCTCCAGGTGTACAACGCTTGTGGCCGTGGTTTTAGCTCTCATGCATTGCTGAATCTAATTTTTAGAGCTGCAGTTCATCGACGGACTTCAAATCTCAAGTACTAGGAATGATATTAGCTCAATCCAATCTTCTTTTACTATGTATCCAGTGCCAAGAATCTCACAGTGTATGATGGAAAAAATTACACAAGTAGAGAACGCGTTGGCGACACATGTTCCGCGATTTAGCCGAAACTTTTTTCCTCGCGTAGATTCAAGATAGATTCAAGATTACTCGAGTTACGACCATTCTTTCACAACGTATCCAGACCCAATTTGTAGTTCTTGAGATGGGCTTTCGAATGTAGTAAGATACGTTGACG
This sequence comes from Eretmocerus hayati, assembly GCA_029851415.1. NCBI lineage: Eukaryota > Metazoa > Arthropoda > Insecta > Hymenoptera > Aphelinidae > Eretmocerus > Eretmocerus hayati. The sequence continues at coordinate 152,898,951 of CM056743.1, read as the reverse complement.
ATGGTCAAATTCAAAGTGAGTAACCTGCTATATGCTGCTCAGATTCGTGGAGTTGGCGGGGGATTGCGTGAAAAAGACGAACATCATGCGAAAATCCACACAAATCAAGTCCAATACCGAAACTGTCTTGTATACATATTCATTATGACGTAGACAACAAGAATTAGTCGTAGGTCAGTGGGTATGTATCCACTGCTTGGCGTGATCCGAAATATAAGAAAAAGTGGGCCCCATCGCAGTGAACGTGTCAATCAAAGAAATGTTGGCGAATGTGGAGTTATCTTCCCAAGATATAACAATAAAATCATTCAACAGAAATGAGCGTCATCGTGCATAATAGATTGAATGGTTTTATCTTCACAGATATTGAAACTGGTTGAAACTGGTCAGTCGTATTAGGATGATGGCAGCTGCAGAAATATGTACTTAATAAATCAACTTGAAATACGACAGAATACACGTAGAAATATCTCCGTAAAATACAGATGAGATATCCCATCCTCGTGATCCCAAGACCCTGTCTTCCTGTAAGTAACTTCCGATTTCCACTCTTTCCCTTATACTCATTTTCCCTGAATTCTATGCAAGATCGTCCATCCCCAACACCAGGTTCTCATTTCCATTTTCCATTCAACATTATCTATTCGGCTAAAATTAATGCTGAAGTCAAGCCATGGCGATAAAACACTACGGATGTCTCAATCTTCTCCTGCTCAACAACACCTTTCGGTTAGCATTCCCATATATCACCCTCAACAAGTGCAACGTCCGACTCGAGTTATTTCAACTAACACGTGTAATAAGTGTATATGCCTGTATGTAGTATGTGGGCGTGTTCATGGTATTTTGATTATCGCATAACCACCCCTACGCCCAAACTTGATAAAATTCTGAGGAGCTACTCGTGATTGGATGACGATGAACTCATACCAATTTTAGCCGCATTGACGGACTAGCTCGCGTGCTCCCACACGTTTTCAAAGTCAGAGGGAGATATCCTGATTGATTCCACGGATAGAAGTTTAATCTAAAAATTTAGAGATGGAAAAGAAGATGAGACTCGTTTTTTTTTCGATCGAGAAAAATGTTTTATCAGTTTCTTGTCTTTGAAAATCTCAAAGTAATCCAATCGGATAATCCTGGTGATGCGTCTACACGATTTCCAAAGTCAATGCAAGGTCAATTTCGATTGATTTTACGATTCAAAATCTAATGAAAAAATTCAGAGATGGAAGAAAAGGCGAGTAACTAGTTAATAATGTGTACCCAGCATGACCCCCCCTGCCCTTCTCCCCACCCCCCCCCCCCCCCCCCAATGGGGTCATCAGGAAAAGGAGTGCAGTACAACTTTTTTCGCCAACCAAAACGTATTTGTCGCGTCAAAATAAGTCGGAAGTAGAGCTTGAGACCGGCAATAAGCTCAAGATGCACGCCAAGAAAAATGATTTTATGCACGCCAAGAAAAATGATTTTATGAAGTTTATTGCCGATCTGCATCGTTTCTTGGGAAAATTTAGACAGATCGACTCAAGTAAATCGATTAGACTTATTTGGCTCATTCCACAGTTCTTGAAACAAGCTTAAAAATGACTCAAAGTACATTAGAAAATGTTGAGGTAGACTATAGAGTTATAGAACTGATAGAGTTCAGCTACTATTCAATACATATAGTTGAATAGTAGCTAAACTGATTAAATCATCGATACGGGGTATAGGATTAGAAACAGGGTATAGGTACGGCATTGCTCTTTTATAATAGTCAACAAGAGGTTGCTTGATGATGGATGGACTATTCCAAGTACTATCTCAAGTTTTCATGAATTGATTCTTACTCTGTTTTTACGATTAATTTTTCTCACACAGAGTTCTCTACCTAGACTATCCGTATTCCATCTTAAATTAGAAAATTGCATAAGCAATTCCCACAGACTGTTGTGAGCCCTCCAACCAAAAGCGAGCTATATAAAAAAATTGATATTCATGCATTGATTCAATTTTCTGGAGCAAGGCGCCAATGGTGGCGATAAATTCCTGTGTCACTCAGACAAGCACGTAAAAAACTGCAGTACATGATATTACGATTCGTAATATCATGTACTTAATTTACGAACCAACGGCAACTTTAATTGGTCCAAACGCACTCATATTCGACGAATACCAACACTTCGCCGTGTATGGGGATCACAATGACACGCCTAAATTGTATATATATATGCATTATTTTTTATAGCTGGAAACTATAAAATTCATATCACATTTTTGCATCGCACCACTGTTTATATGTGGGAGTCTTGCGACCCGACTCGCGGTAGAAAAGGTTAGAGGGCATTTGTTGACACATGTGCGTCGAGGAGCAGACGATTTTTCGAGCCTGCTCGGTCGGGGAACGAGTGAAGTTGTGCATGAGCTCGGTGAGCCGAATGAAGTCGCGCATGAGCTCGCGTCCCAAGAATTTCTCTGCCAACCCTGCCCGCTTCCACCCTCGCGCAAGCGCTCGGGTGTGTTATGACCCCCGCAAAGGGCGGGTTTATGTCACTCGATGCTATAAAATAGTGTACGATACACGGGACCCAAGAGCTTTAATTATTACACGGCGTGAAGTTGGCGCCCGAGCGCTTGCGCGAGGGTGCCAATCACGCCGTGTAATAATGAGGCTCTTACGTCCCTTGTATCGTAAATAACTATTATCTCGAACCAGAGTTGACGATATCTGTATAACGAGTGCTCCAGAAACAGAATCATTGGTTTCTGAAAAGTTTAGAGTTGAAAATGGAACGTGTGGATGTGCGTTGCGAAAATGAGGACACCCCCTAACCCGGACACCGACACTGGTTAATCAATAATTCTGATTTCTGCACATATAGGAGCACCTTCCCGGCCGCACAGGCAATCGATCTAATTCCTTCTTATGATGATGTTATTTTTTGGACATCGGTTTCATCAAGGGTTTCAGGACTACTTCCAGCATACTGCTTTCATAGATACCTACCATTGTTGAAGATCTATTTCCACCGCCATGAAGTCAAGATACTGTTAACGACGAACAGGGAGATTTACAAGAAAAGTGATACAGGCATGGTTCTTTCTCATGTTCAAGCTCTGAAAGTTCGGCGCGATTGCCACAAATTTTTCCTCAATAAAGTCAACGTTGAATGAACCAACAACTTGGGGTTGTTCATCATGGACAACGAGAGGAAAATCTCACAATATAAACTCACAGGGCAGACGCTTATTAGAGACTCTTTTGGTTATGAGGATTTGAAATCAAGTCTACTTTATGTCGTTTTCCTGGTAGATTTTCATGTAATAATTCTGGATTCATGACTATCGTTATTCATATTCATTGGAATGTGACATTACTCGTTCATTGTTTTATTTGCACCATTCCATTGAATGATCGAATGCTCCATGATTGATGAAGCTAGATTTTCGTACGACACCTCCCTAAAACGGATATTTTCTCGGCGAGTGAAGCAATACTACATTTACGGAATTAATCAAACTGAGGAGTTGAAACCTCCGTGGATATTTCGTTGATCATCCAATAGAATCAGTATAATGTGGGCTTCCTAAATTAGGTTCAGGATTCTTTGTATTTGAAAATCGCATAATACAGCGGACAGATATTTCGAGATAATTCCTGACTAGTCTATGTTGTTATCTTGTTTCGAATGTTTGTATTAGTCGGGAATGATCTATTGTCCATATTTTGGCAAAGGTTATGAACTAATGATGACTTTCATGCATTTCATCTTCATCTTTCAATTATGATAGCTGGTAAATCCTCTCATCATTATCCAATGGATTTGAAGCTTTACAGAACCGCTGCAACTTTTTTCCTACTGAAGTAGTAACGGATTCCTCCTCCCACTCACGGCATGGATTTAACCTTTACTCATCGACATCAGCAATCGTACCTATATCTTCTCAGATCATAAAAGCCACTCATGCGATCGTATACAAGCCAAACGAGTACTGCATGCCCTCACTACATATGTCGAGTGAGTTCACGCCCCGTAAAGCTCTCTATACGATAGAACTTTCAATATATATAGGCTTTTGCATTCCGGTGTGCCTCCTTGGAAGTCTCTAAGCAGAGTCCGGTGCAAAGCCTATCTTGGACGATCTGTCGTAAGGTACAGGACAGGATAGAGATTTTATTGGGAAGAGATGTTTCAAATTCACTATTCGCAACTGTTTGACCCTCGTTTATAAGGATACAGTGCCGAGATTGGAAGGAAAGCCAATATCGTTCGAGCTCTTGGTGAGATTCTTTGGGTGGTTAGAGGAAGTTGTTTATACCAAATATTTTGATGCGTCTCGGAGCGTTCGTTTAGAAGTAATCATTTTGGTCATCACTGAAATTTTACGGTGGAATCGTAACATGGATTGAGAATTTTAATGCGAAGCCAAATCTGTGATATCATTAAGTTTAATGAATCAGAATAGATGTGAGAGCAAGAGATGTGATCAAAAGCGCGCAAAATTGAGTAGAATGACAATCAGAAACGATCGAGTCACCTATACGGTCAGCACTTGTACCATATTTTAAATGTCTTAGAACCTTTTTTGTGCATATTTCCGCAACAACGTACAAACCCAATTTCTCACTAATATCTTCGTGGATCCGTCATGTCTCTTGATAGAACTTGCAACTATCCTGCATAATTATGTGATGACATAAAGTGCAAGGAATACTCTTTTTGACACACTGTGTGTAAAAAGAGTCCTTTTTGCATATAGATTCGCCTTTTTCATCCTCATATTTTCAAAAAAGTAGCAAACGATCTGCATCCTTTAAATCTGAATTCCGCATCATTGTGATAATTCTAACCATCACCTACAGCTCGGGTCACAATATGTATGTCACTTAAAATGCGGTATCAACTTTTTGGGTCCATGTATCGTGAACTACTTATTACAGTAGAACTCGTATTATATCTATAGAGAGCTCTATTATAATATGTATCACTGCAAAGAACCGAAAAAAAAATGCTCGTTATCGTCGATGCTCATTATTTTTCATTTAGTATGATACCCAACCATGGGATATTTGAGTACCCGTTACAACCAGGTTCTCGTTATGACTGAATTATTTTTAATCGAGTTCCAATGTACGTTATTACAGATAACATTCAAAAATCGACCCAGACTTCATAAAAGAATCTGCATTAAAAAGTAATATTTTCAATTCAATCATTAAGACCAATGAGATTGAATAAAGAAAAAGAGACCCATGAGAAGTTTTAAATTTGAGCTTTTCATCAACCACGATCTTCAGAATTCAACTACTTTTTAGAGCCAGGTTGATTCGACTCAACCAAGTCTCAAATCAATCAATTCAGTATTCAATATTTATTGCTAAAATAATCCTCAGTATTGCACCATATTTGGTGAAATTTGAAGCATCTTCCATATTATTAATATTTTTCTTTTTCAATATTAGAACAATCAACTCATAACTGCTCATAATCTTGTCGACAAAAGAATAATTATGTGAGATTCACATTGAGAAGAGGATCGAGAAAGAGACACCTAGCCAATGGCATTCGACGATCGATCTAAACTGAGGATCTACACGAAAAATAACTATTCCCAATTCAAGCATTGAAACCGATGAAAAGTTGTGAAAATGAGATTACTATCACAATCGTCAGAGTTTAACTATCTCAGAGCGAGGTTGATTCGACTCAACCAAGTCTCAAATCAATCAATCCGGTATCCAATATCTATCGCTAAAATAATCCTCAACATTGCACCATATTCAGTGAAAAGTTGAGCACTTGTTTCATACTATTAGAATCTTTCCTTCGTAGAGCAATAATTAAACCATATCTGCTCATAATTAAACGACAGCAGTATGATTCTATAGGAATAACTTTGAGAAGATGATCGAATGAGGTACACCTGATACATAGAAACTAAATCAGGTCAAACATTACATATTCGAATACCATGATTATCACAATTATATATTCCAGTAATGATTGCTCCTCTCACCCCGAATCTTTTTTCAGTATATTAATGATTCCTGTGACAAAAATGATATATATCAATCACCTACTATCAAAGAAAACCCCTCTCGAAAACTATTCATTCGAACGGAATCTATCTAACGATAAAATTAGAGCATGTCTCGAGTGTCAGTATGTGAAACTGCTTTTGAAATTGAAATTTTAAATTTATTGAGACCAGATTGATACAACAACTAGTACAAATGAGTACCATCTGCAGAGGTACAATTGCATCTGAACGCAAACTGATATAAATATAGTAATAATTGATATTTCAACACGTGCTTGTCGTCAACAACTTACAGAGGTAACACCTAATCCATTCAATTTTTTCGATATAATCATCCGGTATTTCCTTGATGTTATTTCCATTCGTAGATGAAGCTCCAGCAGGAAGTTTATCATAACAGTAACTGGCAATGTAAAAATGGCTGCTCTTGACAACAATTTTAGTTACCCTAGGTAGATTGATTTCTTCATCACGTGTTTTTAGTTTATTCGATAGGAAAAATTCTTTCAATGTTTCATAATTGTAAGGCATTCTAGAATAAATCTTTTCCTTGGATCCAGGGGGCAGAGAAACATTTCTCTTTTTTAATCATAATTTGCAATATTTTCTTATGTACACTGTTTAACAGATTCCTTTGTGTTGTATTTTTAGTTGCTCCCCAAGCAGCTATACCATAAAATTTGAGCGAGTTATAAAGACGTTGCATGATTGGTACTAAACTGGAGATAGATAGAAGTTTGCTGAGTCGACCCAATGCATACACAACATTTTTGGTTCTGTTGATTTTATTCTTTATCACAAACTTACATCTGAAATGGCAGGCGATAGTCAGACCTAGATATCCAGTATTATCGACTCTTTAAATCGATTCACCATCTATTTTCGAAATAATGGACTCTGGGAGACTGTTCTTGTGATTTGAAAAAAATAATGTGGACCGTTTTGTCCAGGTTTTAGAGTAAGCTTGTTGAAGTCTAGCCAGTTTTCTATCGTTTAAAATTGTTTCTTAAGCTTGGACAGTACTCCGTTCTAACAAAGCTTAGAGCATAATATGATGGTGTCATCTGACACGATGGTCCTGAACCAAGTCTACCTCCCGCTGACGACAGTAAGTAGGATTCTTGTTGGATATAGTTCGGGACATCTGTGGGATCACAACCTACTAAGAATCAAATTCGCCACTTGGGCCGTTTTTTAAAAAAGTCGAAAAAACGTGTTTTTTCGATGTTTTTCCGTTTTTCACCCTCAAAAACTCGAAAGGGACGCATGTTATCGAAAAATATGTAGAGCAACTTTTTGTAGAACTTGAAACGATGATGAACAAAAAAAAGTCCTCAGACATTTCCCCATATAAGACCTCCTGTTCCTGTAATAAACGTATTTTTGTCTGATACTCGTATTTCATCTGGCATTATCCACGGTTCTGACCCATCACTCAGAAGGAACGCATTTTATCGAAAAAAGTGTACAGTCATTCCTTGTAGATCTTTGAAAAATGAATCAAAAGGTCCGAACACATTTTTCGATACAAGGTCGTCCGTTCCCGTAACAAACGTATTTTCGTCCGAGACTCGTATTAGAAAGAGGAGGCCGTACATGAAAGAATATGTACATATGTTTCTTGTTTATCCTTTGAAGATGTACAAATATTTAATGTACATATTTTTTGATAAAATGTGTTCTTTTCGAGTTACGGGGTCGAAACCGTGAAAAATGACAGATAATATACGAGTCTCAGACGAAATACGTTTATTACAGGAACAGGAGCTCTTATATGGAAAAATGTGTAGAAACCTTCTTTGTTCATCGTTTTAAGTTCTACAAAAAGTTGCTCTACATATTTTCCGATAAAATGCGTTCCTTTCGAGTTTTTAAGGGTGAAGAAGGGGAAATCATCGAAAAAACACGTTTTTTTGACTTTTTTAAAAAACGGCCCAAGTGGCGATTTTGATTCTTAGTAGGTTGTTATCCCACGGATGTCCCACTTGGTTCAGGACCACCGTGCTGAGTAAGAGATAATCCAGCAATCTTGAAATTAGTAGTTGAAGATATTATCATTGAGGTATAAAATGAATGACGAGGGCACTAGTATTGTCCATTTGAGGAACTCCTATATCTATTCTGAGAGTTCCACTTTTACATTCTTCAATCCTTACCAGATTGTTTCTGTTATTCAAATAACTCAGGATCAACTGAAAAGGAGTGCCACGTATGCCAAAGAAATCAATCTCTTTTAAAAGTATGATGTGGTTCACAGTATCAAAAACTTTAGCAATTTCAAGGAAAACTGCTGATACAGGCTCACTCTTGTCAAGTTTATGATAGATATCCTCAGTAAAGCTTGGCCAGGGCGTCAGTTGTGCTGAGTTTTTTTTTTGAAACCACATTACGAGAGAGCAATTTGAATTTGTCTATGAAACCAGTCACTCTTCCATGTATCAATTTTTCAAATATCTTTTCAAGTTTTGATATGCGAAAGATTGGTCTATAGTTACGTGTGCGATACTTTCTTCCAATTCTTATGTATAGGTACAACTTCAGCTCTTCTGAATTGCTCAGGGCATATTCCAATAAAAAAAAGATATGATAGGATCATTGATATGAGTGAGTGCTATCAGAAAGGAATTATTTTCTGTGAAAATTCTCAAAGTGGATGCATGAATGTTGTCTACACTGCCGTTTTTGTTTTTCAATCGTTCAACTATTTGACTAATTTTTCTTTCATGTGTGTATGATAGAAAATTGGAATTCAAGATTCTTTGGGTTCAAAATTTCTGTCCTTAGAGATTTCACTTGCAGGTTCGTTCTTAATGCTACTGAAGTAGCTGTTCATACAATTACCAATTTTTTTTTAGTGTCTCTAATAACTCTATGAGTTACTAGGCCTTCAATTTTCTTTATTCTGGTGTTCTTTCCGTTCCTTTTCCTATCCAATTTCCCATTCACATAGTTCCAAATTTTCCTAGAGTCATTGCTACAATTATTCATTCATCCTGTTCTTCTCATAATCATGTTTTGCTCTTCTCACTTTTCGAATTCACAATACTACATTTGTCTCTACATAACTGCTTCAGTCTCTTGTTTTCTATATCCTTGCTCAGTTTGATGAACCGGTATTCTTTTTCTTCAATCACTTTCAATAATCCACTATTCACCCAAGTTTTCTTACTACGAAATTCACTCAATTTTCTGCTTTGACTACTTTTCCGGATAAGTTTTTGCATGCGCAAATAAGTAGTTGCTGAAATTCATGGAATCTCTGATTACTGAAATAAATTACAGAACGAATTACCTTCAAAGTAATTATTACAGCTTCACGAGGTCATATTTCGACGTACAATGGACGAAAATGATCATACTTCGCACGTACCCAATCATTTGGAAAATTAGATTAGACTGTGATGAAACATCTAACGAATACTAAACAATTTAATTAGGGAATGAGTATATTCAAGGCTGCCTATAGGCTCTCGCAGAGATCGTAAAAACAAATACACCTACATGCGATAATTAGGATAATCGCATGTCGGTGTATAGCGATAATCCTACTACAGTCACAGTACAAAAATGGAGATAGAAGCCTTCTTACTACTTTGTAAAATGCCTTTCTGATTATTCGGCATCAGACTAGAATTATAGTAGGTACTTCGGAAGCATCATGTCCGAGATCATGTCTCATCAGCTCTCACCTAATCGTCACTAACAAAAAATGTTGAATGAGCGCCAGTGTATAGACTAGCACAATTAAAACCCATTAAAAAAAGGTGATCAATAACCATCCCACTGAATTATAAATATTGACAAATGTTTCATACACACACATACAAAATATGACTTTGGCAGTAAATTATTAGAGCGCGTAAGCAGTAAACCTGATTTTATCAGCGTATACCATCTTTACGGAACAAAATTTCACCGTCGTCGCTCTGTTATATTCTCAAAACACTTTTATGACTGTGCACCTCAACTCATCCAGGGCTTCATCTCTCATTCGAATTTTCTCGTTTAGTCACTTTGGGACGCCAATTCTTGCTCACCACGTTCTGTGGCTAATTAAAAAATATGTGCACTAGCTCAGTTCTGTGTGTGTGTGTGGGCTTCTCTCTTTGACTTTTGGCATTTCGCTTTGAGAAAAATGTATAAGATACTCTCTGCGTCATAAGGCTGTGTGAGGAGGACGAAAAGGAGCAAAAAAGATATATCCTAATGCACGACGTCACGCGTCGCTCATGGGGAGCCTTCATTACCTGAACTGCGACAGCGGAAACATTTCGAATATTATAAACTTGCAGGCAGCTCACTAGTATGAAAGTTTTGAGATAATTGAGAGTTGAGAGGATGATCCGTGACAGAATGAGATCCTGGTGAGTGGAAGCCAAATTTTTTTCTCTAAAAGTACCGATCAGTTTGGTTGTACTAATACGATTTCTTTCTGAATAACCTTCGCGTATAAATATTGAGTTCTAATTGACATACACAGCTCTCAATAGGTGCCCAAATGATGAAGTCCAACTGATATTCAAAGAACACTTGACCAAAAGTTTCCAGAATTGGACAACGAAAAAACGAATTTGGTATCCTCTCCTAGATTGACTCGAAATTCACGGGCGTTCTTGACTGCATCATCATACTGATTGAACTTCAAATTTACTCCAAATTTAGATATTTTAACAACCACTTGAGTTGAAAGATGTTCTTCTCTAGAATAGCTTTGCATTCCTTAGTATTTACTGTCTTGGAATATAAATTGAACCAATTCCCCCCCTCCCTCTCCGTGTTAAAAAACGAGTGAGAGCCTTCAATGTTGTGGTAGAAATAGAAATGCACGGAAAATGTTTTTGTTTCTTCTCGATACTGATTTTTCCTTAAGAATTATATTCTACTTGAATAAAGCCTGGTTTGGGATATGATTTACAAAATATTTCGACCTTTTCAACATAGATCACATCAATATTTCCACAAAGTCAGGATGCATGAAAATTGCAATATAAATTAGTGAAAAAGCATCATTGTATGATCTCCTACGACTGACCAGTCGGAAAAAAATTCAAGTGCGCGTTTTGGCCAGAAATATCGCAAAAATTCCGAAACATACACTGCATCAGCCATCCGGAAGCTATTTTGAGATTCAATATGAATTTGAGAGATTAAACAAAGATCTTTGATATCCCGATGCAGCTAAATGACTAAAAGTTGGGAGATATGGAATTTCAGACGAAATACAAATGTGAGAATTTCTCGAGGCTACACGTAACTGGGAAAGTATGAAGACCTACTATCCCAATTTTTTCAGAAACTAACGATCTTTGAAACAATGGTCGCTGATGGCCTTCCACTTGTGATGATCCCAAGATTTATCAAAAATACATGCTCCTAATTTTTGCTTTCTCTAAAGAGGAAGCTTTGTTTTCACCCCAACGAAAATTTGATCAAATTTTTCATTAAAATCAACATATTCTTCAACAAAATCCCTCTTATCGAAAAAAGCCAACGACCATTCTCTTCCTCTCGCCAATAGCTATCAAATGTAGGTAACACTTTTCCTCCTAATGTCCTCCAAAATCTGCCAAAGACTCATCTTTCCACCCCATTTTCCGTGTTTGTGTGTGTGTAAGTATGTATGTTGTTTTATATTGGACACGCTTTCTCTTTTACTATTCGCCTCATCAACTTTTGGCTTTTTTACAAGTTGTAGAGAATCCAATTTCTGAGAGCCCAGTGATTTGGCACCTTTCGGCTCCCAGTCAAATTTGATCCATGGGCTTTTTGAACAAAAAGTGCTCAAATTTCAACTTTTGATACATAAATATCTTTTTCCCACACACTCTCACAACAAATTAAGTCACCTAAACTATGATTTTTTCTGCGAGATCTATCGATTGGTTAATACCGAAATTCCATTTAATCTCTACAGATCTCAAATTTTCAAAAAAATCAAAATTTTCACCAAAAATTTTTTTTTGAGCCTTTTCAAACCTACCGCATCCAAATTCTGTCTCAACCAACTAATAGATATCATCGAAAAAACCTACGACTAGATGGCTCAAATCCTTCTAAAAAGCTCCCTCCAAAAAATAATTCAAAAAATAAAGGAAAATTCCCCTTAATATTCAATTTTTCCTCCTATCTTCCTTTATGACTCATTTATCTCAATCTTGATGACCTGAACTATGGTTTTTTCTGCGAGATCTATCGATTGGTTAATACCGATATTCCATTTAATCTCTACAGATCTCAAATTTTCAAAAAAATAAAAATTTTCACCAAAAATTTTTTTTGAGCCTTTTTAAACCTACCGCATCCAAATTCTGTCTCAACCAACTAATAGATATCATCGAGAAAACCTAAGACTAGATGGCTCAAATCCTTCTAAAAAGTTTACTCCAAAAAATAATTCAAAAGATAAAGGAAAATTTCCCTTAATATTCAATTTTTCCTCCAACCTTCCTTCATGACTCATTTATCTCAATCTTAATATGATTTTTTCTGCGAGATCTATCGATTGGTTAATACAACAATTTCATTTAATCTCTACAGATCTCAACTTTGATGTAAAGTTCGTCAAGTGATCGATGATATTGATAATTTTGAATTGGTATTGTAATTGTGAGAATGTAAAATTTTTTAACGAATATCTGATTTATGAGATTTATATTGATATTAATAAAGATACAAAAAAGTATAATATAGTTTCAATTATCATGTGGAAAGGAATTTCACATTATATTTTTCATACAATTTTAGAATGATGATGGTCTGGTTATTCTAATTATCATCATATGACGCTCAGAGAAAGCTTTCTGCTAATCACTTTTAGCAGCGTATTTCCAGCACAATAGATCCCCGTAAAATTCATCTAAAACTACAGAATTAGGTTCTAGGAGAGGTTTCTGATTTTCGTGGGTTAAGTTACGGAGGCGCTGATGGGTTAATTTTCTCTGGAAATTCAAAATCTATCCAAAATACGAGTTCCTGGTTTTTTATCCCGATACGTTGCCGGGAAAGCTGCGAGATACTCAAAAACCCGGATAAAAAAAATTGAAAACACTTTATCATTAATCCTTCTTCATAGAAACGATAGTCTCAATTATGCTTGAAATAGAAAGAAATCAATAGATATCCAGGTGAATTTTCCCTTCATGTTAACACGGTCAGATACATTCCGACCCCTTGAGCTTCCGAATAGTGATCCTGCATGAAAGGAAAGGTAATACCCGCGGTCGATCTTGTAGGAAAAGGAATAGGAATTTCAGGGTGCGTAGGAACGGAGAAATAATTTAACGGAAATCACAATGGTTTATCCGAGTATGTCTTCATCAGTTCACATTTGCTGCAATGAGCTACACCACGAGAAGAACCTGTCTATTCTTTATTGTAAGCTGATGATTTTTGTCTCACAGGAAATGTCATTGTGCAGGTTCCCTTTATAGCACTCATCGCTGGAAGGGAATGATTCGTGATTCTCGGCTCCGCAGTGAAAGCTTGAATGAACATGTTGGAAAAAAATACGGTATGATAAAACTATCCGATCCGTCAGCTCTACCCTGGCGAAATTTTTACCTAGAGTTGACCAGAGTTGCAGTTGAACGAAAATTCCCCAAAATTTGCAAACTTGGTAAAACTGAAAAGAAAAAGAATACAAAAATTCATGATATCAGACGCGATCTAGTAGAGAAGGATAAGACTATGCTGACAAGAAGGGAGGCTAGAGAAGACGATAAGTGAGAGGTCTTATATACATAGAAACAATGATGCAGATGTCATAGAGATAGAGAGAAGCGATGACGTGAGCTTTACCGCATACCGGTGCGCAAGACGTGCACTTATCGATGGACACGCAGAATAAGTGAAGTCATTCTCATAGCTGAGGTTCAAATACATACAGCTATTCAAAGGCTGCATGCATGACGTAATCTTAAACCCATCGGATAGGCTGATTGAGAGTTTTCATGGTTTCGATTGAAGGATTATATTGAGCCATTTATACAGCTTCAAGTTGTTGCATGATGGATTCTTTAGCTTGTATCCGGTGAGAAAGAGTATCTTGCAATATTTTTTCTTGTTAGATAGAGTTGAACCATAATACTGGCTTGTTGAACGGTAAATTATTTTATGAACAGCTAGTGGTGATCGTTTTATGAGGTGTAATATACGTAGATGATAGAAATTAGTCTGATAACTGCAGTGTCTGATATGATAGACAGTTGATTATCTGTAATTAGATTAATCCTAGAAATTGTGATTGCGGAATATACGTTTACAGCTCATGATGCCAAGATAAGTGAAGCTTCTGGATTTTATCGTTATTATACGGATTTTTCAATCATACGTCTTTGAATTGAATATCATACGTTGTTGGAATCGCTAATCACAGATTTCGCAGGAATCAGTTTTCAATTAATTGGTGCCTGAAGGAATCTAGATTGCCAACACTCTCGAGCCATTCCTATAATAAGTACTTAGATCATAAACGTACAGATTCTATGTCAAAATAGGTGAGAAGCATTTTCATGTAAGATGGGGTCATAGATTTTGATTGATCGCTCTTATTTTTCAGACTAGTCATTGCTTCTTCTCTAATTTTTTCAGACTTTCAGTCATAATTTTCTCATTACAGTAAGACCGCCCAAGTAAAACACCTGTTGTTTTCAAGAAATTAGTTCTACTCGAGGAGGTTTTTCACTCATGGATGTCGAAAAACATTTAGTGAGGTCAAATGGCTTCTAAATCTTGTTTTCATAGAAATTATTCCACATATAGAGGTGTTTCACTTAGGAGGTTTTACTGTATCTCTATTTGTACAAAGATGGAGTACTGTCACCATCTTTGCAGTTCTAATGAAGAGTCTTGGACCACGAAAGTGGGTCCGGGACTTGAAGTTGTTGATGAAATCCGATTAGATTAATAGCTACAATCGAATTATGTGATGACTGCATTCAAAATAGTTGTACACCAGCTACGCGAGTCAAGTTCATTTCACTCGAATTTTTTAGCTGCACTAATTTAGTGAAAATCATTATACTGTTGATCACCGTGCTTTTTTGGCGCATGAGGTACAAGAACGAATCTGGAAAATAATATCTGAGTGTTTCCGAACATATCAAAATTTGATTTCCTTCTAATCTGTCTTGAATTTGAGTTTCATGTAGACTGTTCTGCATACTGGGATTTCTCGAGACAATTACTCAGAAACAAAATGGTCAGTCATCTAGAGACTTGATCATATGATTTCTTCTTCTTCTTCGCGCATTTAGCCTGTGGACTACAGTCCTCTCGCCATAACCGGGTAGTGGATCATATGATTTATCTACACTCAGAGTGTCTCAGAGGTCAACCACTTCCCCCCTTCCCTCAAATGACGGAAATGGCTCCGGGTATCGAAAAACCTCGAATCACGTGTCAAATGAAATCGAGGAGCAAGCTAAAAAATTGGTAAAAGAAAACTTTAAAAAAACGCTTTTATTCACTTGCCAACGAACAAAAACTAACTATGAAGATGGCACATCAAATAGTTAACTATGTTTCAAAAGTATGATGACAGGTAACTATATGATACATTTTGATGGTGAAAGTTGACACAACTTGTGATTTCGATGTTCGACTGTTAAAAAATAGCTTCTACATCTTATCACAAAAAATAAAAGCGTGGGGCGTCTTCATCCCAAGCCGTTGAGATTATATAATAGTTGTAATAAGGTTGTTAAGAAACTTGGTAATATATCCTGGTCCAGGCACACAAGTTCAAGGATCTTCATTCCCTTAACAAATATAATACCTCATGTGTATACCTCAAAAACAGCGAAGTATATTTGAATGTTTCAACGAACTAATGAAATGAAACACTCGGTCTCGTGCTTTCACTTTTTGTGACAAGATGTAGAAGTTATTTTTCAGCAACTTAACACCGAAATCACAAGTTGTGTCAACCATTTTTCATTTTCACCATTAAAATGTACCATATAGTTAATTGTCATCAAACTTTCGAAACATAGTCAACTATTTGATGTGCCAAGTTATATCTTGCATAGTTAGTTGTTCGTTTATTTAATCGATTTTTCGTCAAAATCAACCCCCAGGCCTAATTATTACGAGCTACGAGTGATCAGAAATAGGTATGTGATTTTACTCGATCCATGGCAACAGATCAAAACTGACCTGATTACAAAAAGTTGGACAAAAGGGTATGCGCCTCGTGTATGCGCCAGACATTCAAATAGTTCGAATCATTCTAAGATTCAGATTTCCGCCCGATACTCACTGTCCGTGCACACCGATTCGGCCGTCAGACGTACTGATTTTGAATGATTGAAAGGAAGTACTCATCGAACTTGTAAGAAAAAACCGAATTGCAACTTTGTTTCTCGGGTCGTGAACCACCAAAAAAAAGAAAAATTGTGTTGATGCATGCGTGCTCCCTGTTGTCTTATCGGCAATGAAGTACTTACACGGCCGCGCTCGCGTGCCTGCATGGGATTCAAATACTCGCGCTCTTCGATTAATGACGTTTGACGTTTTTCCTATGCATCCCATAAACATACTTCCTCGACAAAATACGATCTTCCCAAAGCAGATGCAGCTAGCACGTTCTCAATGTGTTAAAGAGAGACACCAAAGTCATGCCATCTCTCTCCCTCTCACGTTACTATTCTTGGAAATATTTACGATCGCACAATGCCAACCATGTCATTCACAATAAAGATGGAATATTAGGCAACTTCTACGCTGAGGAAAAAAGTACAAGCACGAAGTATTGAACCACACACTTTCGTTTACTTCACACAGCCGTTTGACCAATATTGTTTGGCCCTAACGCGTGCGAGCAAACGACGTATATATCTCGTGGTAGGAGCTAACAAAAAATTGTGCATCATGATTGGACAGAAATTTAGTTCCCTTATATGAAAAGGGATCACTAGTCTGGCTGTGACGAACTAGCGCTCGTCGAAGTCCAATAAAAGCGTTTAAAAAATGGTCTCGCCTTTGACCTTACATGTGACTTTATAATCGTTCTTCAGAGGTCAAATCGAATTCTTCGAATGGCCATCCCTATTCTCCATTCCGGGTTCTGTATTTCCAGGATTTAGTTGTAAAATTTGATGGTCTTTCTAAAGACTACCAAATTTTACATCCGGATGTGACTTGTCGGCAATTTTTTTTTATGAACTCTAGAAGTCTTTTGGAGGTCAAACTGGCCTCTAATGAAAGCCAAGCCCATGCAGGTCACAGGTCAAGGGTTGAAATATTTCTGAGAAACTTTTGTGAGAAGAATCTCCTCAATCGGGACTATTGCTCTAGCTACGTACGTTAGTCGCTACTAACGCTAGACTCTGTTTCGGTGAATCACTGTACAGACACTTTTGACTCTCAAATGACCCTCCTAGAGGTAATCTAGAAAATTGGCAAAAATTCATTTCTAGAAATGGGATTTTGTGTTCTTTCGCAATTCAGAGTCAAAAATGGAATTTCTGATTGGAAAAAATCGATTTGATCTTCAAAACCCATGGAGGCCGCATCAAAGGTCAAATCTGAGTCCATTTTTGAGCTCCTTTTTGTGTACAGAAGACACGGATTTCGGGATTTTCGATACCCCGAGACATTTTTGAGTTGTGAGAGCTGAATACCCAAGGTCACAGGTCAAAGGCCGAAATGAGTCTGAGAAACTTTTCGAAGGACAACCTCGCTAATCTACGCCACCGCTCTAGCTCTGGTACGTTGAATCATCGTCCAGATATTTTTGACTCTCAAATGACCGATAGAAGTCATCTAAAAATCCGCCAAAGGAATATTGGCTTTTGTATAATACCGGGTCCCCAACTTTCATCTCTACCCCGGTTTCCCCCATGGGATAGGGGCAGGGATACATATGCTCTACCAGCGCGTCGGTTTGGGAGAAGGCCATTAGGAGGCCACGACTGGCTCTGCAATGACCGCTCTTCCTCCCCGACTACTGAATTTCGAACTCAGCCCCCAGCACAAGGCCGAGCCCACCCCTAGCTCGGGGTTTCGGAACTCTCCTAGACTTTTTTGGAGTCCAGGGAGCCTCTCTCAGTTGCCGGATGAGTCGTTCAGGCTCGCATTGTGACCATTTACGGACGGCCCCAATCCGAGTCCCTAGACTCACGCATTCCCGGGCACCGGATGGAGACGTACTGTCCCCGAGCTCCGGCGCACTACAAGAAGTCCGGTAAATGTTGTGCCATTAAGCCCATATGATTACATGCATTTAATGGCACACAAATTCCCGGGTTTCTTGTAGTGCGGCATGAGGCCCGGAGTTCGTCAGATTCCAGGGCTTAGATACCGAGGTGCCTTAACCCCCCTTAAGAGTTTTCGGAAGAGGCCAAAGCACGCTGAGCACCAGTCCCGGGGCTAGGCTCCTCCCCAACGGGTCCTGAGCCCAGGTAAGATGTCCCGTTGATTGGGGTCCGAAAGTCATCAGAACCCAGGACTTATTGTCCCCTTTGTGGTCGAAAAGAAACGCCAAAATTCATATACTGCTGTAAGATTTTGTGCTCTTTCAGAATCCGGAGTCAGAAATGGGAGATTTTATTTGAATAGTTCGATTTGGTTTCCAAGAAAACCACCAGGGTCACACTCAAGATCAAATCTGAGTCCATTTTCTAGCTTCCTCTCCGTTTTGATCGTCACATGTTTTAGGATTTTGAGCACCCAAAGCCACTCCCAAGTTTCTAAGGAGGCCGAATTTCGGGACACTCTTCATGAACTTCTTCCTCGTGCTGTTTAACGGTTTTTTCTTGATCAGAGTTTTCCCTGGAGCCAATGCAGTGGTCTTTTTCCTCTCCATTCCTCTAAGTGCAATGTTGAAAATAACGAATAACGAACCAACACCCGAATTTCCAAATCTGTGACTCCGGAACGGTACGGTCAATCGATCTGAGATTCTGCATGCATACTCTTACATACTTCAACTTCATATCTGAAAAGTCTTAAGGCATTTTTCGATGAATAATTCTAGAGTATAACTACCTTGAACTGAAATCCAGAATCGGAAATGATTTCAAGGTGAATCAGTCTTACCAATAAAAATACCTATATTATCGGAAGAATTTACTTTCACTACATGTTATTAATGTTTGTTTGCTTCACTCCAGAGATGTCTATCATCCCTGGGCTATCATATCACTCCTCGAATGACAACGTCTCCGTACCTATCACACTTACAAATTTTTAATTAAGAAATTTCTTTCAAAATCATCCGTTGTCGGTGACTCAATCTCACCTTAATCCAATTTGAGACATTACATTGAGACCAGTAATGATTGACGGTAGAAGAAAGAGATAGAGGTTCTCAAAGTATCATAAGTTGACTCACAAGCACCCTGATCTTCTATCATAGATTTTGGAATACACACAATATCGGTAACCATGCTTCCATGTAAAGTGGATGTGAACTGATCTTTGGAATTTGAGGACTGACCAGTGTAAGACAATGAAGTATGGGAAACCATCTTATCTGAGGTTGTTCAAAAATTTGTGAATATATAGTTAGAAGATGAAAATCCAGAACTTCCGAGTGATTTCTTCAATCGCCATTCAGGAACAGTTGGCTTCTGTCTCGCCATTCTCAAAAGTTCACTCAAACTACTTTGATGTTTACAGGATTTTTCTCCTATCCAACAGATATCCAAGTGCAAATACAACCGACCTTCATTGTAAGAAAGATGAGATGGCAGTATAAGATACATGAAAGAAATAATTTCTCCAATATCAAAAACTAATTCCTCAGAATCATCCATTAATGTGGACAATTGAATTTCCTACAAAAATGCAGAATAATTTCCATCAACGCCCCTTGCAACATTACCTCGTCGACTTTTTCAATATAATATTGCACAAGAATATGACGTAGCTTACAACCCTAAAAGTACCTATCTACAGTCAGCAACCGCTCACCGCAGTAATAGAAGGTTATACCCATAGAGCGGTAGTAATATCTATGAGCAATGGAACGATGTAAGATTTATGTATCGGTGGGTCAAAGAAAGGAGGAAGAGATAGATAATTTTTGTCTCGCTGCTCATTGCATTTCTCATCCTTCGTATACTCTTTATACCACCCTTCCCCCTTCCTCCATATACTCATAATCCATTTCTCATTTCTCCGCTCCCACATATGATGGCATATACCATACATACATCCATACACCATACAAGTCTACCAATCTCTTACAGTATCTTCCAATAGCTATCCTCATAATACGGTTGTCCAATGTATATTATCAGTAAAAGGCTCCTTCCGACTTCAGAAGCAACATGTTTAACGTGGAAGCTGTACCTGTCTACTACTTTTGCGATACAAACGTTATATGCACTCTTCTCTATAAGCCGCACCCCAGTATATATCTACGGTTCAAATCGTAAAGGTAGATTTTACGAGCAATCCCATGAAATTAATACACGTGTCTTGCATTCATTCAGCCCTGCATCGAATTTGGTATAGGTTATCTTTAGCAGTTGGATATGCAAGGAGTTAACTCTGGTTGCGGGTTTTGCAGATATCAATTCGAGTGATTATTTTTCTTTCCCTTTTTTTTTCTTGATGTGATTCGCGATCTGTGGAGAAGCTTATGTGTGGGTATAAATGAGTATTATATCTTTCAGTCTCATCTTGAAGGTTTGCATGCATTGATTCACTAATTGATCGGGGTAATGTAAAATTTAAGGTCCGGCTCATTATGACAATATGATGAACAATTAAGTGTCCTGGAGATGATCAGACTATGGGACGATAGATATCCAGAATCATTTGGTAGGCGTTTAACAAGTGGTCAACATTATTGTATTAATCGACTGAAGAAATCAAGACTAAAAGGTAAGGTGCGCCCATTGACAAACTCTATAAATACGGTTGTGAAGAAGGTAAAGAAAAATCTGATGATCATACACGAGAGAAGAGGTTAGTGCGATAGAAGTGTGTAGGTCATCCCTATTTGGATGTTTTTGATGAGGGTTTATTGGATATTCTCGAACATTTGGAAATTTACTGGGATGCGGAGTTTGAAATCTGTGGCTTGTGTTTCGTGTAATTAGGGACTCGTGGTCTGAGTCATTTTTCAAATTTATCAGATTTTAGGCCTTATGGCACAAGATGAGGACAAGAGATTATCAGATATTTCAAGTGATGAAATTGTGTATCTCTTTACGAAAGACGCACTTTGAAGCACATGCGCAACAATGTGTATAATTCCAATTTTATGTGTCGATTGGGTCGCTCACTCTTGTGCTGAAGGAACATACCGAATGTCTCATAATTTGAGCTTAAAAATGCAGCATTTGACAAATGACGAAAATGTATTTGATATTTTGGACTAGTCGCAGATAGTATTTATTCATTTATTTACTCGCAGGATAATCACGTAAGTTTTGACCTGAGTACAAGTTTATTTTTCTCAATGCATTCTACTCCTGATAGTTATCGCTGAACAGAATTCCATATTTCTGCCACTTTTGCCGAGTTTTGAAGCTTCTGTAAGTATATATGCATCTCTGGCTAATTACTGTATAGGCTAAGGATTATTAAGATGAATTGAGATTATAGGCCAGGGGAATCAGATTCTGCTTTTGTAAGCCAATTTTGATTCGGGATGAGACTTTTTTATTCAAGGCAAATCTTCTCGAAGGACTCACTACGATATAGAAATGATGAAGAGAAGACTCTTCCAATGTTTCGACCGTGACACCTCAAGATTATTTATCAGATTTCGACAGTCGATGAAATAAATAGCGTTTCAACAATTCCATATGTCAGTTTACCCGGCCTCAGAAAAATTATAGTAAGGTGAGTGTATCCAATCTGGTCCACCCTAACATTTCTAACGTACATCAGCTCATTTCAAAGTTTGTTCACAACCCTATTAAATGAGCGGCAATACGTCTGAATTGAATAAACTGAAGCCGAGCTATCACAAGTTTCCCGAAATATAATCTTTTAGAATTTATTAAAGGGTGTAGCCGACTTGTTCCATTGTCAATTTCCTCAACAATTCTGATCTATCTCAACATTTTCAAGCTCCCTTGAGCTCATTTTAAGGCTTGTTTTAAGACCTTCAGAATAAGCTAAATGACGTCCAATTTTAATCATCGAGAGCTAAGCTGTGTCAATTATCCCCAAAAAACTATTTTTATCAGCGATAAATTGTTTTTATACGTTTTTATCACTGTACAATTATTTCAGGAGCGTTTTACCAGTCCTAAACACCATTTTTGACGCACTCTGACGCAATGAACACGTTCTGAGTGGTAGAAAAAGTCATATTGCGTACCTTTTCCAGCTAATCACATGCGGGCATGTTGGGTACATTCTAATGTTGGCCTTCTTATTTTACAAATCGAGTCCGTGTTTTTCACATAAAACAGATCCATATTCGAATTTTGCAATTGTGAAAAATGGATTTTAAAGGTCTCGAAACAAGAAATCGAATGCGTTAAAGTACGTTAAGATTGGTTGAATTCAAAGAATTTAGCATTGGTTTTACTGAAAGCAATTTCTTCGGTGATCTCTCAGCTGTACAATAACGAAAAATGGTAAAATCACTTCAAATTTCCTGGAGAACGCAGAAATGTTTCGGATTTGATCCAAACCACTTTTGTTCTCAATGGGGACAAGTTGGGTACACTTACCTTACTTCGACCCAGCTCATTATTCACAATGAGATCTATGTATGAAGAATTTCACTCCCTGGTATGCACTTTCAGATTCTTCAAATTTTATTGACTCGAAAACTCCCGCGTAATCGCTCGGACCAGTAAATTGAACAAAAATCACAAACAATCGATTCTCTACAACTTACTCGCCGGAGAAGTGAATATTTTAAGAGTCCCCTCGCAATTCATCCCACAGCGATTTGGGAGAAGGAAAAATAGAGATGATGGAACAATCTCAGAAGCGTGATCTCGTCACTATTACTTTGAAAGTTCGGAACTTTTTCGGGGAAACATATATCAAAGCCTCTTGGTGAGCGCATGATGAAATGTTTGCCTTCCCATCAATAAGAAAATTCAAAGCATCGAGAGTTTCACCCAATAAATTTCGTAACTTTGATGGCCCTGCTATGGCGTAGAAAAGATTCATGCGCTCTTTCAAAAATTGAAGTGATAAAATAAAACACCTAGAATAGCTATAATGGATCCCTACTTCTCGCAATACCAATCTATTTCTATTACATTGGTTGCTGAAGCGCCAACTTGGCTGCAGTACAAGTTTATACGCTCTAAAACTTTGGCATAGAGAAAACTATCTTGAGGCTATCAATAAAATCTGGAATTTTTCTTCCAATTCCTAAAGAAACCAATTGCCATTATCACATTCACGACTACTGCAAAGATACAAAGCGCATGCAGTTCAAGGCTGAGAAAACATCAACAGTTTCAAGCATTTAGAGATGGTCAGGTGAAACTTGGATATAGCGAACTCCTCTGTAATACCATTCAATATCAACCGAAATAATGAATGAATGAGGAAGACAGCACCAGGATCAACATTAAAAATGAAAAACTACGCAGAAAAACATGGGATCGTTGCTGTTCAAATTCAAAAACTTCGAACAAATTCAAGACTTGAATACCGTCTACCAAGATTGCTTTGGTCAATTTCCGAAATCGTTTGCTTGTAAATTGCTTGTAAGTTGTGCAATTTCAATTAGGAGTGCACTGTATCTGTGCAGTCAATCCAAAGTTTCTATACTCACCAGGAGAGAGTGTTTCAGATCCGGATCACGGATTTGGCTGAGACTTTGGGAATAGTCTTCTTTTAAGGCCAAAAGATGAAACCCAAAATTATAAACCCTAACACTCAAGCGTTTCTGGACTACAGCCAAGGACATTAGTATTGTCCATATGGACCCATGTTAAAAATTATACTTATAGGTATACCTGCAATGCTAATGTCCATGGCTGTAGCTCGGAAACGCTTGAGCGTTAGGGTCTACAACTTTGGATATCATCTCTTGGCACCGAAAGAAGACTATTTCCAAAGTTTCAGCCAAATCCGTGACCCGGATCCGAAACACTCTCCTGGTCAGCTTACAATACGAGTTTTCAGAGCCCAACCAGATGTTTTAAACCAAAGCTACCAAATTTGGACGAGTGTTCGGAAAATAGGCCCCTATCAAGATGAATTTGATACTGTAAAAGCTATCAATCTATGAGCACTAATATTTATATTTACAAGAAGAGCACCAGGTCTGCGGAACACGGAATCTTGATGAAACTCTGAGAATCATCTTGTTTCGGTGGAAAATGGAGGTATCTCCAAGGGTTAAGTCCAATAGACCTCCTATCCCAAGACACAGCTATGGAGATTGACATTTTCCAGATACACGGAGAAACCAAAACGCACTCGCGGGGACGTCGCGCGACCCCGCGTCTGGCTTTGCATGATCGCGGTGGGCAGCGCACGAGATCGGAGCGTCTAACCCGCCTCGGTGATGTTGTGCACGTTACCGGGGTGACGAGCAGGACAGCGATGTGACCGACTGCTCGAGACTGTTTTGGGGTCCGCGATAATGTTTCGATTGCCTTGTTGTCATCCCAATATTCTGAAAATGGGACCGCGTGTCTTCATCCGATAATTATTGATCCCTTATTAGTTTCAGCGCTTCTCACTCGCGGAGAGGATAAATCGATTTGAGGCCTCGCCAGTGGGACTATTGTTTATGTATGACATTTAAAATCATTTTTGCAACCTGTCAATCAGCTGAATGGTACAACACAAGCTTTGTAATCCGAAGATCTTAGGTTCGAGACCCACTAACAATAAGTTTTTTTTTCTCTTGTAAGGTTTACAAGTTTTCCCTGAATTTCTAAATTTTCCATTTTTTTAGGATGATAATACAGTACTCTAGAGCCTGTCACAATTTTTGGGAAATATATACTCTTTCAACAAAAAAAACTCAGATACCATTCCACAATGGATAGATCATGCATTGAATCTCCTCAGTCCTGCAAAATTTATTATATACTCCTCTGACTACTGTGTTCAAAGATACGTTTGAAAAAACATTTTCCAAATTGCGTGAGGATTATTGTCCGACGCAGTTCAATTCCAAAGCCTTACGGATAGTCACCTGGGCTTGACTTATCTAGTTTAAAGTCGAGAGGTCGATGAAATTCCTCATAGGTTACGTAAGCTAACTTCATATATGGCTCTAACATTGAATAACGAAAAATTCGATGCTTGAAATATTTATAGTGGAGTGATCTCTACGTTTTTCGTTGGACAGAGAATATATTACCGAATGAGAAAAAAGTGGAAAATTTAGAAATTCAGGGCAAACTTGGAAACCTTACATTAGAAAAAAAAAAATTTATTGTTAGTGGGTCTCGAACCCAAGATCTTCGGATTACGAAACTTGTGTTGTGCTATTCAGCTGATTGACAGGTTGCAAAAATGATTTTAAATGTCATACATAAACTGGTGAGGCCTCAAATCGATTTATCATTTCCGCGAGTGAGAAGCGCTGAAACTAATAAGGAATCAATTGACGCGTGCATACACACATCTATTTTTTCCGTCGATCACATTGTTTTCCGTGTGTATCAATTAAAATCATACTCATATCATTTCCAAACATTTGTAACGCAAATTCCACATGTAACGACTCTTAGCGTTACGTAACGCACCGGACCATTACGTAACGTTCCCTTTCGATACGTAACGTAACCTTGCATTACGTAACGCCGCCTACCGTTACTTAGAGGCGCTTGTCATCACATTACACGAGTAACGCTGCTTATCGTTACCACTGACACCGCCTATATAAACCCGAGCTGTCCAAGCTTTAGACACAGTCCAAATTCGAACCGCCGTCGCGACGCATACTCCACGACACTTGGCCCAGCCGTAGCCATGCTGCTCCGTTACTCCGACGTATCCTGGTGCCGTCAGGAACGTCGTCACCGCGACCTAGTGAACATTCCATAATTGTTTCACGCACTTTGGTTCCTGTGTCAGAATTGTGTAAAAATAATGTGTGTGAATTCACTCAACCTCAACTTCATCAACCTCATCCGCACCACGAACCTCAACATCCTCATCGTCCGAGTTGTGCCGAACGTGACCAGTGACAAAGGATCCCTAGGGGGCACCACCAACGCCCCGACTCTTCATCATCACAACCCTCCTTTGTCACAATAATTATCGGATAAAGACACGCGATCCCATTTTCAGAATATTGGGATGACAACAAGGCAATCGAAACATTATCGCGGCCCCCAAAACAGTCTCGAGCAGCCGGTCACATCGCTGTCCTGCGCGTCACCACGGTAACGTGCACAACATCACCGAGGCGGGTTAGACGCTCCGATCTCGTGCGCTGCCCACCGCGATCATGCAAAGCCAGACGCGGGGTCGCGCGACGTCCCCGCGAGTGCGTTTTGGTTTCTCCATGTAGGCACATGTGAAAAAGACACATATATAGACATACTGACGATGCCAACCTCCATGGCTGTATCTCGCGATAGGGGGGCCCATTGGACTTGACCCTTGGAGATACCTTCATTTTTCACCGAAACAAAACGATTTCCAGAGTTTCATCAAGATTCGTGTTCCGCAGACCTGATGCTCTCCTTGTTAGTACACTACTGGTATCATTTAGGGAATAATTTCCCGATCCATATCCTGTAAGGGCAATTGATGAGACAGAGTTTTTCAAAAATATTCGATGAATGTTCGATCAAATTTTCAGAGTTAAGATTAAAGGGTTCCAAAGTTAACTCATCTCATGTTCCGTTGATCCATCAAATGTTTCATAGATGCTCCAAGTTTCCAAAGTTCATTTATCCAGTGTTCCAGAATTGATCGATCAAAGTTACCCCGGGTCACGAGAAAAAAAAACAATAACTTTCAGTTGCTGTGATGTAATAGTACATTAAACAATCAGGGTGGGAAAGAGGATTCCCGCACGAGTGGCCGGGAAGAGTGCGAGAAAGTAACATTCTCGCACGATTCCATTTTCTCGCACGGTCATTATGTTGTTCTCGCGAAGCGAGAACAACATAATATCCGTGCGAGAATGTGGAAAAAGTGCGAGAATGTTACTTTCTCGCACGCTTCCGGCGACGAGTGCGGGAACTTCCCACCCGTATTGCTTATACTATTTTATGTAACCCGTGCGGAAAACTGTGCCTCCACGGTATTTGAAGGCATTAGCCGACAAGATCATTAGAATTGTTTTTTGAAATTCTGTCTTCTATTCAATCCATAGACGATTCTATTCCGTTGATAAATCTTTTAAAATTTTAATCACATTGATTGACAAATAGTTCCTGATCATTACGAATGGACTGCAAAATTTCGACTAGCACTCAAGACGCACTATATTAACCATTATTGATCTGGTACATCAAGGCGAATCAGGGGGTAAGGGGGTGGCGTCGGAGGGGGGGGGGGGGGGGGGGGGAGCGGGGTCCAGGGGCGGTAGCCCCTGGTGGGGGTGCAGGGGGCTCCGCCCCCCGACTGAAAAAAACGTCTGAAAGATGTATGAAAAAACGAACTTGCCATCCAGTACATTACGATGCTGCACAAATTGAAAAAAATTCTCATTTTCCAGAAATTTCTAATTCTGTTTGATGAAATTCAGGTTTTAAAAAAACCCAGTAATAAAACTTTTGAATGAGTAGATTCTATTGAATTGAAATCACAAATACTCATAAAATATACTTTTGTGAGTATATTGGCTCAAATTAAATGAACAGCACATTTTTCATGAATATAAACTACAATACACAATGCATGAAATCATTTTGACCTAGTTTAAGAATCAATCTCCTCATATTGTTATGAACCAATTTAAATTTCTTGAATTCAATTCATCTCGAGAATATAAACAAAAAATTTTCTATCTCACGTGTGATCATGGGATTCATTCTCCATAACCAATTGTCAATTTTTATAAAAATATTGAGCTCCTGCTCATTCTGATTTGATCATCTAGTTGCCTATCATCTGTTGAATGACAGAAACATATCTAGAGAATATCAACAAAACATGTTCATCTTACGAGTGATTCTCGAATATATTCTCTAGCACCAATGGTCAATTCTAATGATAATTTATTGAGTCCTGCTCATTCAATTTGGATCATCTAGTTGTCAATCATCTATTGAATGACAGAATTGTATCTAAAAAAATTATTAGGCTTCCATCTGAAAAATTAAATTAAAAATTTTACACAACTGTGCAGCAATGTCATTTACGAATCGATCACCTTTGATAGAATCATTATCGCGCTATTTACGTTGATTCGCTGCTGCGAAAAGTAATTCTGCAAGATATATCGATAAAAATGGACTAACTGATAGATTTTTACAAGTTTTCAAATTCTTATCAGAATCGTGATCAATTCATTATTGTACTGATCTGATCCTCCTAGAAACATAGTGCGAAAGTTACTTTCTCGCACGCTTAATCGTGCAGTAATGTCATATTCTCGCACGGATGGGATTTGGAACTGTGCGAGAATGCTTTTACGCATCACTTTTGGCACGGGTATCATGCATAAAAAGTTAAGTTTACACACAGTTTTACGCACGGAGTTACATAAAATCAATTTATGACAAAAATACACCCTAGTAACGGTGGCTAATTTGTGAATGGTTTAGTAAAATTTAGCGCTTTCAATTCAGCTTAGAATACTTCTTGACCGGTTAGTTGGAGCAAGTATTTTGTAGCTTCAAAAGCATAGGTTCGGAACAATGAAAACAGCTACAGCGTGTTCCCACACCAATCACAAGATCGTTCAGACATGTCTTTACAGAAAAAAAATGTCACTAAAACACATAACACCACAAATATGTGAATAGTTTCTCATGGTTGCTCCAAAATTACTGTGGTTGTTACAAATAACTCCAATTGCATCTAACTTTTTACTTTAGAAACATCGTCAGTGAATATATTCTACAGACCCTACATCACTCCATAATTTCATTAGATTTCAACCATTCTAATCGAGCTAACCATCAGGTACAACGCATCAAACTTATCTAGCCTAGACCTTCACATATCATGAGTCGAGTCACATTGCATGAAACTTCCTCATGCGCAAACTCATTTATCCATCACACTTCTCTCACATCATAAAAGATTTGTCTGAGATCAGTGTCCAGAGATTGTAATTTGGACTGCATAAAAGGGGTTCTCTCTCGATTAGCACCGCCTGTAAGATTCAAGAATATACTATATACCCCCCGCAAGGAGAAGCTTTAATTCTGAACTGTTCCGGCGCGAGCGCGGGTGTCAAACTTTATGAAAAATGCGAGTCTAATTCAGTGCTCACGCGAACTTGCACGACTTTGCTCGAAACAATTTTTTAAGCTGTATTACAACCGGTACTGCGATGAGAGAATGAATAACATGAAGAATCACGAATGAAAGTAGTAAGGTAGAGAATGGAAAGAGAAGGTGCTCTTTTCATTTCGACTGTGTATGTTTATGATAAATCGTTATAGAATGGGCGATTCATCGATGTTATTACGAGAAATTGAATCGAGCGGGATTTTTTTCAATCGAATATAATTGCATGCGTGAACTCTTTGTACATCAGTGAATGTAAATTGAGTGCGATCGCTTCACGTGAGACGATTTCATTAACGTGATCCAGAAGAGGTATTCATTTTATGATCAAAATACTTGGCTTCACTTTTATCACTCGTGTGTACTAGAATACTCGATAATCAATTGTTGGACTTTCATCAGGATTCTCATATTGTGGGGTATTTTTGCATTAGTCTCGTGCCAAATTATTTTGTACAAAAGAGGTGCATTTGATGCAAGATTTTTATTTTTTTTCCTCTTTCGTGTCCATTACAAAGTTAAATGAGATTTTCAAAGCGTGAGATGTCACAACTTCACTTGACAGCTCATTTTCTACATTATTGAGTTGAAATAATCTGTTAATGAATGCCATGACGATTTTAAAAGTAGCGAAAGGCTATTTTCTTTGGACTTTTTGTCGCTCTTCTTCAGCTCAAATATTACACAAGTGTTTAATCAAGAAACCGTTCGTCAACTAGAAATATACTCTAACAGCAACATATACCCCTTTCGATTTTTTCACTTGACTCATGAGATTTTTCTTGAGGAAGTTTTTTCTAGGTCTATTCGATAATATACCTAAACTAAAAGGTACGAAGACTAACGATGACCTCGCGATTAAGAAAAGTTCACTCTCAAATGTAAGTATCAACTTTTTCATGTGTGCCGCTACGATTTCAAACCGAATGATAAATCTGTGCACCACGTGAAGGTCCTTATCAAGTACTCACGTGCGAGTGCAATATGAAGCAATTGAGGCCATATCGATATTAAATTTTGATCGTAAAAAATGAACGATCGAAAACGATGATCAAAAATTTATCTGCCGTGCGTGAGCCGCATACATTCGCGTTGCTCGCTGTACCAGTAACACGCAAATGAAGAAAAGAGATGGGGTATTGAGGGTGAAACAACGCGCCCAAAAGTCATTAGCGACAAGGATGAGATTCGAGGCATGATTTCTCTCACTCGGTCAGAATATCACGTGCAGAGGAGGACCCAAGACTTCGAATGCTCTTCATCCACATATATCGTCGCTAGAGTATTAGGGCGAGAAATGTCTCAACAGTATGAAAAATGTTCCACGCTTGCGAAAAATATCTCAGGCGAGTATAGTGCGATCGTAAAAGACAACATTTTTTGCTCAATTACCAAGACTGCCCTGTTTACTAGGGAATCAAGGGCATTGCTTCTCTCACTATCACTCGTTCGGCTTGTAAATGTTCTTGATAAGTCAGAGGCTCCTATGAAATGATACTTGTGAATTGATGGGTGATGATCGATTACTGATATTGAAAGGAGGTTCCCTATGAAGTTAGGAAAAAGTTATGTTGCCAATCAGTGAATTGATCAGTCAGTCCTCCACCTATAACCCACACGGTCACGTAACATATTTTAGACAGAACAGACCAAATTAGACCGAATTAGACGAAAATAGACTGGATTAGTCTAAAGCAGACCTCACTGGACCGAATCAAACCGATTTGGACAAACTAGATCTAATTAGACCAAGATGTACAAACTAGACTGAACTTGACCGAATTAGACCGAACTAGACCGTATTAGACAGGAATATAATTAATTAGACCGGATGAGATCAAACTAGACCGAATTGGACCGATCTCGGCAAACTAGACCTACTTAAGCTGAAGTGGACCGAACTAGAACAAAAAAACTGAACGAGACCGGATAAGACTAACCTTAACCCTATTAGGCCGAATTAGATCGAATTAAACCGAATTAGACCATCTTTAGACCATATTAGTACAGTAATTCTAATACGCTACTGGTACTGTAATCCTAGTAGGATACCATTACGGTCTTACAGTTACCAGTAACGTCTTAGTGATTTTAGCGGTATTATTGTGATCTTAGCGGTACTAGTACGGTCCCTAGTGGTCCTGACGGTCTCAGTGCGCTTTCAGTGCGGTTCTACTGCAATTGTAGTTCGATCGATGCATCCTAGTGGTACTAATGAGGTCCTAGCGTTACTAGTGCCGTACCAGAATACTACTATAGTACCGAACTAGAGCGGATCGGACTTGACCAGACCATCCATCCATCCACCCATTTACTCAATCACGTACCCACCCACCAACCCATTAAGCCTTCGATCCATATGATCACCCATCATAACCCTTCTACGGGGGCAACCCGATACGAGGGATTTGGATGGACAAATCTTGTCTGGGCTTGTGATTATTATGATTTTTGAAATATATATATTTTTGTATCATATCATTTTCATTATTCTTCCAAGGTGTTTTATGAACTGGTTCAAATCAAATCCATCAGGGAAATGAGTGTATATAAACTTGTTCCAGTTGATGACTGATATAAATCATAGCTCTTCAACTTCGTGATATGCTGTAATTAAAAGAATGAATTTGGCTGTTCTCAAGGAATTTTGGAGTGATGTATATGTTGATACCACGGAATGAGCTAAACTATGTTCTTTCAATCTCGATCTTTTCCCCGAGTTTGGAAGTAAAATCACAACTTTGGAATTATCCAGGCATCGAACAGAGCACTCTCATTTCCATCATCTCGAAACAAAACTTTCTTGTAAACTACTCTCTCGCAACTTTGTCAAACTTGAGACTATATTCGGCGCTCATTAATAGGACTTTTGACAATAAAAGTAACTGAGGGTGTTACAAAACACGATTTCATTGCAGACTGAAGGTGTACATTGAGAGTGTGAACGCTGATTCAATATCACACCTGATGAATCAGAACGTAATCCACTTTACAATCACAAGGATAATTTTGATGTTTCCAGTAACACTAGAATAAATATAATGAAGCTCTTGGCAAACCAAACTCAACATTTTAGTAACATCAATTTAGTAGATAAATGAACTATTTTGTGCCGAAGCATGCATTGTGATTCGTAGAAATGAGTCATATCATAGAAATTGAAATGGAACGGAGTGTGAAATCATCGTAATTGATAATAAATCAATAGACTGCTCAAGTACAGCATCGGAATCAGTAAATCGAGCTCACAGCAGAAGCACCTATACCATTAAACTATACTTAGCAAGAAAAATTATGACTACCGCGAGGTTATAAATCCTCAGCTATTCTCAAACAAATCGTCCCACTAAACTCTTGCCAATGAGAGATAAACTCGGCCGCTCGTCCACGGGCAATAACTTATAAACGCAACGTTGTTTTTTTTTTCTTGAAAAACATTAACATCAACTTATCCTTTATCTACCCGCAAATATCAACATCCCGGTGCGCTTCCCATGTTCAGCGTGGCAAACACGCGATATTTCAATCAAAAAAAATTTGCCGCAAGCTCTCTCTTTCTCCATCTCTCTCATATTCAATCCTACAGCAGTATGGTAACAATTTCCGGCCACGCGGAGTCCTACTCCTGTCTTTCCATATGTACATACAGCCACGCGTACCGCAAATGTGCGCAAAAAGAAATGTAAATAAGACCCTCACGGATACTTATCCTGGCTCTGAGCCTTCTGATATTCCCACAAGTTGGATATATTCTGTAAAAGCATATATGAGAGTATATATTGAGTATGCGAATCTCAAAAAAGTACCGGGACGATAAACCAATAGGAGGGATTTGAATGTGCAAGTGAACATACATCATTAATACGAGAGTGGGAATATTACTTTTTGAAATTGGAGATGAGAGGAAAAGTTGAGTTGGTCCGTCACATGGATTAATGGTTCCACTACGATAACGTCGTCTCTACTTTGGCTTTGATCTATCGTTTAGGTCACGAGGAAACACGAGTAGCCCGCGAATGTGATCATTGCGAGTAAGAGAGTATAAAATTTTCGCATCGTTGAGACGAAGATGCAACCTGCAGAATTAAGTAGACTAGATTGAGCACAGTTCGAAAGTTGTTGGAAAGTAGACTGTTAGGATTGAGAGTGTTGTCTGATAAATGTCTTGATCTAGGAGATTGATGGTCAGAGATACGGAAAAGACTGAAATGACCTGTGTCTCTCAGGAATCCCTTTGTAGTAGAATATTCTGAAGAGCACTCCATTTGGACTCTCCAACGCAGGGCAAGTAAGTTCGTTTCTACACGTTTTTATACAATGAACTTAGAGAGGGTGACCGAGATGAGATAGGTTAAAAAGTGCCCAACGTGCCCCCCTTGAGCCATTTTGCCTCCAGTTTTGGCTTATTTCAACATCTTGTAATGTACTTTAAACCTATCTTTATGTGGGTGATTTTGAGATAACTTATGCATTTGATGTCCTGACCTCGCATGCATATTAAATGACCAAATATGATGAGTCTAACGATGATATCTGATGTAATCTATTGAAATGAAGATGTCCCAATAGTTCCAGGAGCGGATATAAGTTTAATGTGGACCTGAGCTTACCAAAAGTGGTCAAAATGTCCTTACCGTGGCATGTCCTAAACCGGAGTTGCACATTTCAACTGTGTAGTTTACCGAGATATTCATTTAATCTCGGTTCCGCACCACTCAAGCATCAAAGTTGGGTTATGAAGAGGTGATATTATGTACAAATCGAGTATCAAGTCTCACTTCAAAATAGTCAAAACACAGCCGACATTCTGTCCTGGAATTTTGCAAATTTTTCGAATGCTCCTCGATAATTCGACTCCGGGTCAGCGAATCGCTTCAAACGACTCTATAACGGCGGTAATTGATTCCTAATACACCAATGAACAAAATACTGTCACCAGCGGAATGATGAATTACGTGAACAGCATCCCACGCGATGATTCATGGACAATTTTTCCGTTGCAAAATAAGAGTTGTCCTTACCGTGGTCACTGGCTCTCGAACACTATGCAACGTCAAGGTCCAGAAATTTTTTTACAGTCTACTCTCACCATAAAAATGAGCCATCTATTCGGAAAAAACGATCCGTTTCGATTTACGCCTCTGAGATCACTTTTCGTGCCAAAATGTCCTTACCGTGGCAAAAATATATCGAAAATTGCTCATATCTTTTACATAGATTGACTAACGTTTACGCCCGTCCGGGAATTGTTTTTGGATGTCAGATAGATTGGAAAACACCTATGAGCAGTCAGATTGCAGCTATATTTCAACTAGTCAATTTTTGGTCCAAATCCCAATCCCCGCCGTTTTTGCCCTTGAAATACCTAAGTTATCTCATAATCACCCATGTCTCGTTTCAAGATCTTCTAGATAAGCTGAGACAAAATCAATTTCACCAATCAAGCCGAGCTATCACAATTGCCACAAAACACTATTTTTCGCAAGCTCGCGAGAGGTCGAACCCAACATGACCCATCATTTGAATTGGCGATATTGCATGGAACCATCACTATTTCCTTGCCTCCACAGCTAGGAATTTTTTTCACTATTCCCGGCTTATTTTGACGTGATGAACACGTACTGACACGGGGAAGGGCACATGTAGAGAATTCAGAGTAACTGCGTCAAATCGACAACAAAAACGTTAGCATTCCCAGCATATCTGTATATATCACTTTTGGGGATGGAACCTTCTTATTCGACACCTCACACCCTAGGTTAGATCCGTTTGGATGAACGCGGCACGCACTGCTCGCATTCCCAGATAAGCCCATCCCATCCAAGCCTAGCCCAACTAATCCCATCCTAACTGAGCCAATCCCATTCCAGTCGATCCGGGTCCAACCTACCCGGACCGTTCCAGCCAGACCCATCCGAGCCTATACCATCTGACCCCAGCTCATCCCGGCCCAGCAGCGTCCAGCCAAGCCCGGCCCAGCCCGGCCCGTTCCAGCCTATACCATCCGATGCCAACTCATCCCATCTCATCCAAGCGTATGCAATTCCATTCCGACCCGGTCCATCCCATAAGATTCCCACTCATCCCGGATCAGCCCACCCATTCCCAGTTGAACCCATCCCATGCAAGCCTAGCCCAACACATCCCATGCAAGTCTATACCAACCCGGCCCAGTCCATCTCACCCCATGTCAGCCCAGTTCATCCCATTCTATCCAAGCCTATACCATTCCAGTCGGATCCGATCCATTCCATCATTAACCAGCTTCTCCCAGCCCAGCTCCTCCCGGACCAGCCCATCCATTCCCAGCTGAGCCGATCCAAGCCTAGCCCAACTCATCCCATGTAAGTCTATCCCAACCCGGCCCAGCCGATACCATACCATCCCAGTCCAACCCATCCCATGCCAAGCCCATTCCAGCCCAGCCCAGCCGATACCATCCCATCCCATCCTGGCCTAGCCCATCCTATCCCAGCCCAGCCCGTTCCAGCTCATTCGCCCAGCCCAACTCAGTCTACCCTTTCCAAACACATCCCATGGGATGCCATAAGATATGCTTGATGCATGCATGCCAGCCCATCTCGGTCCATCCCGCCCGACCCCAGTCCAGCCACGTTCATTCCAGGCTCAGCTCGTCCCATACACGCGCAACCCTTCCATCCCAGAATAGCCCAGCTTGTCCCGATATCTTGATCGTGAATTTGAAATGATCGAGATTTATTTGTCATGAATCTCGTACATCCTTAACCTGCTTTTTCATGGGCTTAAAAATGATTGTTAGCGTATCGAAGAGATATTAGCGTGAATCAAGGTTACGAGCAGAATAATTGGGAGGTTGGGGCGGAGTGCAGCTAGGCCAGGTCAGCAAGACAAACTCACTCACACCAATAATGTGGAATTACCTGCACGTTATTGACGTACAGACCTCAATGTCGAATCATCGAAATTTTATTCATCTCTCATCATCTTATTATCTCTTGTCATCTTTATACTCATATTTTAAGTCCAATTGCCGATGGAAATAAATAGCATTTGGATAAATGACACAATCGAACTCGTAACGCGTTGAGTTCAACTAGAACCTAAGAAATAGCATCAGTTTTCGAATCTATCTCCGAGAAGCAAACAATGAATGCGGAAAAGGTTGCAAGGAGGAGAAGACATGTCATCCTCCTCCGTTGGCTGCCCAGTAGTTATGCGCTTACTTTTCCTCCGGCATGGTGGCCCTATACACTCTCAATATAACCATCATCTGCTATTCGCCTGCAGCACCCACACATTGATAAACGTGACTCGAGAATCGACGCGACAAATTCATCGGGTCGCGTCCAGTCACGCCGATAGATATCGGTATCGTCATCATCCAGAACGCCCTTAAAGATTCATACAACGATAAATTTTCAATATGAAGGGTCGAGCATTGTTTCCGCGGGTCAGCTCGCAAGGTAGCCGGAATTGCAAGGTCTGTGTACCTTCCCATACCTGAAAGCATAGGAATATATATATATAGACATATATTTATTTATATGTGTGTATGATGCTTAGATGCATATAGCTTATTGCCACGTGAGTAAGATGTTTTTGAAGTATCGATTGTGTGCGAGCTGCTGCAGATCGGAAGAATTGTGCACAGTGGATTGCAGGTAAATCGAGATAAGAGCCTATCCAGAGAATCCACTCTCCAAGGTATTACGAGCTTGCGGAGTATTGTATATGTGAGAGAGGGATCTTCGTATATGCCAAGATTGCGAGGCAGAAGCTACTACGGATACTTTTCTTCAGAAATTGTTGCCTATTGTCAAGAAGTTTGCTCTCAGATTGGGTGGGATAGCTGGATAGCTCTATCGATAAGAAATGTTGCGCGGGAAGCATTGACCTTAGTCGAGTTTTATGAAGTAGGAAGGCATACTACAACGCCTTTGCGAAGCAGTTGGTATAATCGACTGGTTCTTGGGTTTGAGAATTGAACTCGAGAACAAAAGTTGTTGCATATCAAATGAGAGTTCAAGTGAGCCCTCCCAAATTTCCCCGAATCCCCCGCCCTCCATTCGCCCCATTGGGGCCAACTTTGAATTTTTCAATAGAAACGCTCATTTTTGACCTCAGATTCCGGAAGAACAGATCCTTCTACGTCCAGATAGATCTTGATGACTTTGATCAAGGTGACCTCCAGCAGCCAATGATGGGTCCTAATAACCTACGAAGTACGGGGACCTCCCCCTCGGTATCTCCCAAAGTGACGTCTAATGAACACGTGTTGGATCCAAAAGTTGTTGGATGTCAAATGGGAGCTCGGGACAGTTTCACTCCCCCCCCTCTCCCATTCATTCTGACCAATGTCATAAAGACCTATCTGGACGTAGAATTTTTCGTTCTTGGAATCTGAGGTGAAAAATGAGAGTTTCGATTCCAAAATTCTACAGTTGGTCCCAATGAGGTGAATGGGGGGAGGAGGGTACTGTATGGCCCGCAGCTGATATCTGCGAGAAATCGAGCCATTCGACCACCATCATCAAAGCAACCAGGATTCGGACTCTGGTGAATTATATCAGGTTGCTTGAGTGTTGCCCGGCAACCTCTATAAGTATGCTGTACACTGTGAGAAGCTGAATTTTTAATGAAGCAAAGATATACCGTGATAGATGGATGGATGGATGGATGGATGGATGGATGGATGGATGGATTGATGGATGGACTGATGATACGTGGTTAGATGGGTGATGGATAGATGGATGATGTATGAGTGATCGGGAGATGGGTGTCTGATGGGTGGTTGAGAAGGTGCATGGATATTGGGTGAATGGATCATGTGTGATGATGGACAATGGATAGAAAAATGAGGATGGATGAGCTACGAATGCTTGTATGGGTGAGTGGATGGATCGATCGATGGAAGGATGAATCCATCCATTGATGGATCGACTCCATTCATCCATTCATCCACCCATGCAAACATCCATAGCTCATTCATCCTCATCATTCTATCCATGCATTCACCCATCATTCATCTATCCATCGTTTCCCACCCATCCATCCATTCATCCATCCATCGTGCATCCAACCACACATATACCCATTGTTCCTCCACCCACCCATTCGTCCATTCACCCATCCATCGAACCATCAACCGTTCATTCGTTCTTCCACCCATCATCCATCCATCCATCCATCCATCCTCCCCTCATCCATCTACCCACGAATGCGACCATCAACCATTTATCCATTCACCCATGGTCTATCCACCCATCATTCATCCGACCATCGTCCATCCAACCAGCAATCCACCCATCAACCATCCAATTACACATCAAACCATCAACCATTTATCCATCCATCCATCCACCCACCCATCATCCATCCAACCACTCATCACCCATCCATTCATCCATCCACCCATCATCTATCCACCGACCCGTCCAATCATCGAAAATCGATCCATCCACCTATTACTAATCGATCCTTCCACCCACCACCCATCATCCATTCATCCATCGATTCATTCTTCATCCACTCATCCATCATCCATTCATCCATACATCTATCCATCCATCCATCCACCATCCATTCCTCGATTCAATCATCGAACTCATCCATCTTCCATCAGTCCACCCTCTCCTATCCATCCTAATCCACTCATATGACCATCCATCATATTCTACCTCTCTCACGTAGGCAACCTGATATGCTGGAACCGCACGGACAGATTGTGGCTGGACGTTAAATTTCTATGATAATCCACATTGGTTGAATATTCAACCAATCTGGCTGAATTTTCAACCAGACTGATTTTTTTATTCAACCAGTTGATCGAAGTTTTTTGGAAAAATTTTTTACTGTGTATATATTAGTCGTTTGCTGCATGCTCTAGTGCTGGAATAAGTCCACAACGATGAACTCATCCATCTCACAAGCAAAGTATGTTTCTATTACTTCAATACCACGAATTTTTTCAGATGATCATGTGCAGAAAGCTTTTGAATAGCTCACTGTAATGCGTTGAAGATCCTCACAGCGTCGTAACAGCTTGACCCGGTCATACGATTTGCGGAGGGGTGGTGTCCATTATCGGGCGTATCCAAACCCATATGAAGGTTGATAGAGATATGACTGCGATAATAGAACCGAAAACACATGGCGATGCTGTAACGTTTCATCCACACGGTAACTGTTCTTCCTTCGTGAGAGTAAAAAAATAAGAATACTTCTAAATTTCTCCTCAGATCAATACTGCTCAGAGTATTCGCCGATCTGTCCATTCATACTACGCAATCAGAAGATAACATATCATGGTACACAGACCGAATCACACTCCTAGCGAAAAACATCCATCTCAACACACATAACCTCCAATTCATCATGCTGACCGACTTTGTCGAAACCAGATCAACTACTCTAGCAACCCTATACCAATCTTCAAGAGCATCTATAGCAAGACGATCCCGTAACAACAATTGGCGGCAAAAAATCGTTGCTGCGCGCGCGTTTGAGATAATGGAGCTATTGAACTACGACCAATCGTTCTGACAAGTGAACCACATTGCCAAAGTAATAGTATAGAAGAATATTTTACAGTGTACAAGAAGGATCTTGTGGGGGAGGAGGAAACGCTAGTGCATTGTTGTTGTGATGGGAGGCACATGATTCTTGAGCCATGCGATGAATGTAGCGCAATATCTTGGCACGGTGAAAGAAGAGCAGACAGGAAGAATCGTCGACAACAAAAGAGTAAGGATGATCACTAGCTCGCACATACAGTATCGCACAACCTCC
Source organism: Eretmocerus hayati (assembly GCA_029851415.1). Taxonomy (NCBI): domain Eukaryota; kingdom Metazoa; phylum Arthropoda; class Insecta; order Hymenoptera; family Aphelinidae; genus Eretmocerus; species Eretmocerus hayati. The sequence goes on along the minus strand of CM056743.1, from coordinate 152,858,847 downwards.
CTCTAGCGGCCGCGTCTAATCACTAGTTTTACGCTTCTTATTTGGTGGCTTCAGTCTAGAGAGGGACTTTTCAACTCTTGCGGGCCCTTTTTTTCGACACTCTTTTGCTCATCGGTATCTTGCATATATATATATACCTTCTCTTTGCTGCTAACTCCTCCTCTTCAACGGCAGCCAAAGGTTTCTTTCCTCATGCTGCATCAGCGGCTGTGCTCTTTTTTTTCGCGCGCGCTTGGATCATTTTCCCACAGCCGGCGGGCCTCTCGTGCCAGCCCTCTCTCTCTCTTTCTTTCTCTTTCGCTTCATCCGCGCGCCGCTCTTGGGCTCGCCCTCGAGCTGTTGCTGCTGCTGCTGCCGCTGCAGCATCGCCTCGGGAGATCTCGTTCCACTTTTCGTGATTTCGCACGAAATCGCCGTATAGCTATGGCCAATATACAGCATCCAGTTTGGCTATACGGTAACTTCACCTCTGTACCTCAGCCTCTTTCTTCAACTATCTTCTTCTCCTCCTTGCTCTCTGCCGACAATTACTGATTATCGACGATTTCTATCGAACGTCCAGTAGATCGAATTTGCTGCACGCAGAGCTCTGTGGACCAAAGTTGAGGCTTCAAGAGTATATTTTCTTCTTTGACTGCTTCGTTTGAGTTTTACAATCGTGATACTTACAAACTGTTGTGAACCTGGTGTCTTGAACATTTTATGCGTGCAAAGCCATTTTTGATTGGAGTCGGTCGATTCTTGGATTTGATTGCGATGATGAGTTTGTTTACCTGATTTGCATTGTTGAGGATGAGATGAAAAACATGGTTGGTGGTGTTTAATCTGCTTTATCAGACAAAATTTGGTAGCTTATCCCATACTTATTGAAAAGCTTGCGAGCGAATTGAAAATTCAGTAATTGTCAACGCGTTGACCTTCATGTTCGATAATGACTTCGATATCTGGCTTTTGTGTAAGAATCCTCAGATCATCAATGGGGCGAATGAGTATCTCTGATTGACCCTTCTTAAACCTGCCACCACGATCACTCATCCATAACATCCCCAGGAATGTTTTCAATCGAATACTAATCTTCTTGAGAGATTCATAATCATTCTCTCAGAAATATCTCAACTAGTGGTCTCAAAACCAAACTGTAAACGTTCAATCACTCGTTTTTAAAATGCGTATTGCTTAGCAGTACCAACGTTATCGGCCAGATTCAAGGATGATGTCGATTGATTCTAAGGGATATCCACGCCCAAAATATTCTCTGGCATCGTAATATTATTAAACTGTTCCTGAATATGAATTGTTTGAACTAATAATTGATCAATATACATCCTTGGCTGGTGGGAGAACTCGTCAACATATTCAAGATTTTCGTGCAGAATCGTCTGATACAGTAAGGAATTGAATGATTTGATGAAATCAGCACGACTGGGTCGATTGTACTAGGTTGGATTCACTATCTTACAAGTCATGAATAAGATAACTATCATAGCATGAAGAATATGATTAACATGCGATTGTGGAGAAGAACAATTGATTCTTTTGAGAACGGAATCAATAAAATGAAATATGTATCAATGTACACAAAATCAGGGTTTTTAACGAAACGAAACAAAACGCGATTTTTAATTTTGTTTCGTTTATTTTAGCAAAAACAAAACGAAACAAAATTATTTTCAATTATGTTGAACGAAAACAAAACTAAACGGAAACCGAATTCGTCTTTCTCTTCATAAACGAAACTAAACAAAATGATCGTAATTTAGTTTCGTTGAATATTGTTTCTCAAAATTTATGTTTTGTTTAGTTTTGTTTATTCACGGGATAAACAAAACTCAATAATTTTGTTTAGTTTCGCGAATAAACCGAATTCAACAAAACTTTTTTCTGATGAATATGTTTTTTTTTCGTTTCTTAAAAACAAAACATAAACGAAATCATTCGTAATTATGTTGCGATAAACGAAACCAGACAAAACTCTGCATGATTATGTTGACGGTAAACAAAACTAAACATAAACAAAATGTCATTAAACGAAACGGAACGAAAATATTTTCGTGTAGTTTAGTTTATCGAGAACTTTGCCCCGACGAGATCGTATTTAAACGCGACATTCTTAGGTTAGAGTGATGGAAAAAAAATTTCAATACGTTGTGCGGTAATAATTTATTAAGCAGCAAGGGTGCCAACAGACATTTGCGCACGAGTCAACGCAACGAGTGTGCAAATGGTCTATTCGTGCAAGCTAGTGCGCAAATAATCATCTGCGCATGGCGCAAACGATGAAACTGTGCGCAAACAAACCATTTGCACACGAGTGCGGGGACGAGAGCGCAAATGTCGGCACCCGAGTTGCTTACGATATTATTTGTTATTGCTGTGAGCAAAAATGTAACTCGCCAAAACCCTCCAAATGAGTAGCGGAGGTCGCGAAAATTGACCATCAGTTAGAGAGTTGTTCGATTTTCCTTTTGTTTTGGGGTGATAGGATTTCATGGATCTTTGTTCTCATTAATCAAATTGTGTGTTTTGAGAAATCGATCTATAGATCTATCAAAGCGCTAACTCCATGTCTTTATTGCCTTGAATTGAGCAGAGATATTATCATTTTTATTCGAAATACACATATTTCGGATATTTTCACAATGTTTAGTGGAATTCGGAGTGCGTCGTCTCATTCATGATATTGGGTAAATGACTCTTCTGATCAGAGATAAAGGTAGGGCGTCAGGAAGGGGTCAGGGTGGGGTCCAGGGGCGGCAGGGGCTGAAGCCCCCGCCGGGGGGCTCGGGGGGCGGAGCCCCTGGACTGAAAAAAATTCTGAAAAATGTATGAGAAAGAAGACTTCTGCCCTCATAGTATGTTTCCGCATGGCTTGAAATGTCTTCAATCATCTAATGTTGATGTGGGGGTGATCGAATGGTTCGCCTCAGATAGAACTGCAAGAAATGAAAACATTTCGGGTAATAATAACCGTTAATTTGAGATTAAAAAACTGCACCAATGGATAAAAAGGGATCGGTGCAAGAGAGACAATTTCAGGTCAATTTCAAGGGTTTTCAAGGAGTCAAATGACTAGTTTTCAAGGAATTTCGTGCGATTTCACATGAAAGACGGTGACGTCGTGTAGCTATCAAATCAACATGGCTCGCTCAAATTGTCCCACGAGACATTCACCTTAACCCTTAGTTACCCTGGTGCCACGTCACGCCGTGCTAATCAAATGGGGGTTGTGCCAAAATACTACCACCAGGGTAACTAAGGGTTAATGAACAACGGTGGCGCGCTCTTCGCGGGGGTCTTTCAAATCGAATGGACATCAAACTTTCGGATCGAGCATATGATCATGGGGATTCCTTCGCGAGTCGGGTAGAATTTCAAGGCTAATCGATAATATGACAGGAAATTCAAGGATTTCCCACAATTTCAAGGATGAAAAAAGGATTTCAATGATATTTCAAGGATTTTAAGCAGAGTAGAAACTCTGTGTGTGTAATAGTATAACTCCAACGTTGTGGTCACTTTTCTCATTCGATCTGACTGCTTAAATTTTGAATTTCATATTTTCAAATTCATTGTCCTAGAAATTAGATCGAAGATCGTGAAGGTCATTGACGGTCCATTCTACGCAGGCTTTCTATTTATTCTTCGGTGAATAAATTACAGGCTCAGTTAACATAACCCTCTCCAGTAATATCTTAATTAATCAGATAATTTTTAGTACGGAGTTTTTTTTCAGAGAGTCAACAGAGCAATGATTGCAGTTTCGAACTGAGGAGGATCGTTTGAATTTTGAATATCGTACCGTTACCGAACTTACCCTCCGTATATAGTTATGCGAGAGAACCGTGACGCGGCGCTTCTCGATCGTTCGTTTTCATTTTTTAGTGAATATAGGATGATCAAAAATCAACTCAAATTTGTTAAGCAAACTGTGGTTAAATGCCCCATTTGCATACTGTTTCATCGTTTACGCCGTGCGCAAATGGATATGGCACGGTGCAAACGCGAACCCGTGCCTAGATGAGGCATTTGCACACGCACACTTGCGTTTAAATGGCCATTTTTGTGCACAGACTAACAAAAAGTGTCTTTTCCACACTGATTTTCCACTTCCACGGAAAGTTCGTCGATAAACACAGTTCGATACACGGATGTAAAACCTATTTTTTGCATCCTCGTCTTGATTCCGACCTTCGACCACGGCTCAAGCCGCAAACCAATCACTCGGACGCGAAAAAAAGTTTTTCCACCCTTGTATCGAAATGTACTATTTTCCACCCTTATATCGAAATGTACTATCTTTGCATGAGACATGAAAATGAGGACCTCATTGTTACTGGAACCACGTGTAATCTAATTTCTACTTTAACAGAAACGTATGTAAAAATCGCCTCTGTCATACATCCATCTCAGGAGTAATGCGAGGCTAGCAAAAATTAAAAATTCACAAAAAACGTACATTCCAGTAGGTGAGGAGTTCCTTCATCTTGTAACAGAGACCATTGGGAACCCCTATAATTTGTTATAATCCCCCCTGTTCACTTTTCTGACGCGCCGAAGACAGCTCATCCCTAGGATGAAGTGTACTCATTAGAATAATTGTAATACGAGGTTCTTATTTGAATACGTGAGAATATCCGTTATTCGACCGCTTAGGCGCGGCAAAGCTGCAAAATGGATCACGTGAGTGTCATACCAATGTTTGAGTCCTAATGAATCGATGAAAAAGTTACCCGGAAATATCGTATCAAATTGGAATATCTCGAATTTGCCAACCAGTATCGCTCACATGCCGAGATTCGCCCATAAGACCCTCACCCAAAGCACAAAAGCTTCTGCGATCATTTTTTATTATGATACGTATCGAATGAAGTGTGCTGTTGAGGCGATCGAGCACTCATAGTTTCCACCTTCAAACAATGATAGATGTGAGCAAATGAAGTGAACTAGAAAAATGATGAAAAAAAAAAACATTTTGTTTTGTTTCGTTCAGTTTTGTTTGAGGGAAAAACAAAACGAGATAATGCAATTTCGTTTACGTTGACGATAAACAAAACTAAACGAAACGATATGAATGAGAGAACTGCATCAACAAAACTGAACGAAATCATACGAGTTTTGTTTCGTGTTATATTACGTTGAGCCCTTCTGATTACGTTTAGTTTAGTTTCACTCCAACATAATCAAAATTAATCTTGTTTGAGTATCGTTTCCCAAAAACAAAATTCAACCTACTCAAAATGCCAGAATTTCGTTTAGTTTTGTTCATTGATATTAAATATTACTAATGTTTTGTTTAGTTCCGTTCATCATCAACGTAAACGGAATTATTTCGTTTCGTTTCGTTTATTTGCTAAACAAAACGAAACAAAACGAATATTCCGTTAAAAACCCTGCACAAAATGAAGAATATGATCAAAGTGGTTACTTTTGTCATGGTGATTCTGTGAAAAACCAACGTGAATGGAGATTATTGTTATATTATGATAATTGAATGCTATTCCAAAATTTGTCCGTCCCAATCTCTCATTTCGGGTTGCCTGCGGGGAGGGGGTCAAATATAATCGGTAGTGGCCTTACAGGTTATGGATGGGTGCATGGTCGGGTTAATTGGTGGTAGGGGCAATGGTCGGATGGATGAATGGGTGAGCAGCTGAAAGAATCGGTAAATGGATGGGTGAATGGGACGGGATGGGGTGAAATGGAGTGGTACAGGATGAGATTGGATGGATAGGGTGGGGTGGGACGGGACGGTGAGGGATGGCACGGGATGAGGTGGGTTGGAATAGGACGGAACAGAATGAGATGGGGTGGGATAGAATAGGATGAAATGAGACCTACCGATATTAGATGGGTTGGAATGGTGCTAGATGGGATGGGATGGGGCAGGGCGAGACGAGATGGGATACGATGGGAAGGTATTCGATGAATGAATGGATGGAAGTGTCAATAGTTCTAGTATCATCAATTTACCAATACTCGATATTCTATCAATATACTCTTCGAATTGCAAAAGTATCCTAAGAGCTTATGACTTATTGGGAACATTTAGAAGCCAAACGAGTGGTATAGCGAGGGAGACACCAGCCGCTAGTTAATAATATTGACTTGCATAACCAAAAATAGTTTTATAATACACTAATTTGCCTCCTCCTCTCGATGTTAGCTGAGATGACCTCTCATTCAATCTGTCAATATACGTCAAACAACTCATGAGGGAATCAAGAAGCTAATCAACTTGAATCCGTTAAATGCCAATTGCAGCAAATAAGCACAATCTACCTACCCATGTTCATTCGTAAATTCCAGCTAACTCCACGATTACTTCCAACATCGGAATACGATGCCAAAATCCTCTATATACCCTAGCCTAACACCACACTTGCACCTTACCTCAACCAGTACTATAAAACCAATAGGTGCATAAAGTAAGAATCCCTCGAATCTTGGAGGATCCCGCTGCTTAAAGACGATTAGCCAACCTTTTCGCGAGAAGCCAAATAGCCATTGGGCACTTGAACTCTCAAACAACTTCTCTCTCTTCTCAAACCATACGTCATTAGTCTTGTCCTACACTTTACCCTATACCAAAGAGGTTATGCAGTAAGTCTTAAAGTATGCAACTTTAACTATATATAGAACATGATGATGGTCGATCGGTATTAAGCTCCGCTTGTTTTAAATCGCGCTGCACAGCTACTTCTACGCCCTCCTTCCATCTTCTCTTTTCTCATCCTCCTCCTCCCCCGTTTGATAATTTTTTACAAGTCTTCAACTCAACGTACATATACTTATACATACTACTAACGCTTTTACAGATGCTATCACTAGGTATATAGGAGGAGGTTCCTCGTAATCTATCCAATTATCGTTGGTCGATCGAACCGGCGTGGTGGAGGGCATAGTAGCTTGTTGAAACTTTAGTTTGTACTTGTGATGCAGCATAGCTAGAAAACCTTGTGTGTACACATATATGTGTGTATATGTGTGGTTGTGAAGGCAGGTAATGTATCGAGTACGAATAACACGTCGGGTGCGACTGGTAGGAAAGTGTGTACAAGACGCTATCTCATCTTGTGGTGGGTTCGCGCCCTCCAAATAGTATATGTTTTTTTTTTTTCAATTTTTTAAATGCCGTAAGGGCTTAGAGAGGCGAGTGAGCTTGACCGATTACATGAGATGATTTCTGAATGATTGTCTGAGTTTTGTCATGAAGAGAAGATGATCGTGGTGGAAGGTATGTTGTTTGAGGAGAGAATGTGAAGTGATATTTTTCTATGGGCTTAATGAAGATATGAAGTTGATTGTGATGAATTCTTGATGCTTGAATCGGGTCAAGGTTCATTTCTGGCACTCATACATATTTGGTGTAATGTGCTGTTATCTTGAAACGAGGTGAAAGTATGGCCGATTGAGTTCAGATTCATGGAACTATCTCGAAAGTTTGATTTGCATTTATCAGGACCATCGCATGGCATGGCATGGCATGGCACGGGATGAGATGGGATGAGATGTGATGGTATGAGATGAGCTCGGCCGGAATATAATAGGTTGGGGTGGCATCGGGTGGGATGGGGTGGGATGGGATGGAACGAGATGGGATGGAATCAGTTGAGCTCGGCTCAGATGGGATTGGATGAGATGGGATAGCATGGCATGACATGGAATTGGATGGGATGGAATGGCGTAGGATATCATATATGAGGTAGCATGGGAGGGTTGACATGAGGTGGAATGGCATGGAATGGCGATAAGGTGGGTTAACATGGGATGGGATGATTTGAGTCCGTCTGGGACAGGATAGGATAAAACGAGATGAGATGGGATGGCATGGAAAGGCGTGGGATGGCATAAAATAGGATGACATGAGCTCGGCTGAGGTAGGATAGGTTGAGGTAAGATTGAATGGTATGGGATGGGATGTTATGAAATGACCTAGGCTGGGATAGGATATGATGAGGTGGGATGGGATGGGATGAGGTGAGCTCGGCTGGGATGGGGAAGAACGAAATGAGATAGGATGGCATGGCATGGCAAGGGAAGGGATGAGATGGGACAAGCCCGGCTGGGATAGGATCAGATGGCATGGCATGAGATGAGCTTGGCTAAATGTAATGGAATGGGCCGGATAGAATGGGATGGGCTGAGATGAGCTCGGGTGGAATAGGATAGGATGAAATAGGATAGAATTGAATGGGATGGAATGGAATGGGGCGGACTGAGATGACCTCGGCTGGGATAGGATAGAATGAGATGGGATGGAAAGGGATGGAATGGACTGGGGTGGGATGGGATGAGATTAGCTTGGCTGGGATAGGATGGGATGATATCGGGTTGGACGGGATGGGATGCAGTGAGATGGCATGGCCTGGGATTGAATGGGATGGGATGATGGCATGGGATAAGATTAGATGGGGTGAGATGAGTTTGGCTGGGGTAGGATAGAATGAGATGGGATGGGATGGAATGAATTCAGCTGGGATAGGGTAGGATGAAATGTGGTGGCGTGGCGTGGTATGGCATGGCATAGGATGAGATCTTCTCGGCTGGGATAGAAGATAGATAGATGTCCTCAATCCGTCAAAAGACAATATATCTAATTACTTATGCCAACATATGTCCGTTAAAAATATGAATCTATGCTCGAAAATCTATATACATATGTACATGATGAATTCGATCAATCATTTAATGGTTCGGTCAAGGACAATTACATTGGTATTCATAGTCGTTATAACCCTAGAGTTAAGAATTAATCCGCGGGTTAGGCGCTGTAATCGGAGTGGAGAAAAAAGCGAATAAAAAAGACTTCAATTCTGTGATGTTCTGCAGCACTGGGACAACGTGAAGTGAATGAGTAGTCTTTAGTTTATTATTCTGCCACGCCGATTACAGCGCCTAACCCGCGGATTAATTCTTAACTCTGGAGTTATAGCGACTATGAATACCAGTGTGAGTATCGCAATTCGTGACTAGTCAGAGTGTAGACATGAAAAGTACTCATGATTCGAAAAACTAACACATGTCGACGAGAAAAAAGAGGCAATGGCTCACAGTCATATCCCACTTATGCTCTAATATTAGTCGAGCGACGGAAGACCACAGATGGAAATTTCTAATCCAAAAGAAGGATCCCTTCCATCACAGATTTAAATAATGCTTCTCCTCTATAAACCTTCTAAGAAGACTGTGTCAACAAGAAATTTTCTAAGGCCTCTTCATCAAGCTATATATTTGTCAGCTGAACTTCCTTGAGAACCAGGAGGGAAAAAGTTCCACGAATGAGCTACATGAACCTGGAAAAATCTTCTCCATCCAGTGGCGTCGATATACATGGTCACGCAGTAGTCTGGTTGTGATTGAACTAAAGTCTCAACTATATAGGCAAATTCGGAGAGGTCTGGTGATACATGCCCTGAAGTATACCGCTGACCATATAAGGGCTCCGTTGATTTACTTAGTTACTCCATCAATGTGTGGGGTAGGATAAGATGAAACGGGGTGGGATGGGGTCGATGGTTCTGTGCCAGGATATGTATGGGATGAGATGAGATTGGATGAATGGGTGAGCAGACGGAAGATAAGTATACCGCATCACTTGTCCGTTTTCGCGCGTGAACGTGTCGGTTCACGGTAGCTGCGGTGAGCACATCCAACTAAGATTTTCCCCTACCAGAACATCGGTAAAGAAGGTTACACCTTCAACAGTTTCATCACTGAGCAATACTATTTTAGGGATTTTGACACACATGCTCACACAACACAAGGATCATTCAAAATAGTTAACCGTTATTCAATAAACTGAAAATTAGCCCGAAAATAATCACATTTTTTGTTCTGAGCCCTGTCTAAGTTCCAGATCCTCAAAAATAAATCTGACAAGAACAGAAAAAGCTACATCGTTAAAAAATCAGCAATCTCTCGCGTAACCTATGCGATATCTCCTCCCATCGATGCCCAATACCTTAAGGATAGAACCCTGGTAGAAATCCACCTTCATTTATGTCTAAAAATTGGCCATATGGATTTTTCTATAGCCAAAAAATGGCCAAAAATTTTTTCCATATTTTACCCGAGGATGAAACGATATTTCCGCCATAAATCGCCCATTTATAGAGTGAGTCTATTTGGCCACTTTTTATCTAATATTTAGCCATATTTTTTAAACTACCGGAGAACAAAGTTTCATGGCTTAAATTGATCTAGACAAAAATTGGGCATATTATGGGTCAGATCATGACATAATTTTGAGTGATTTAATATATAGCGACGAATAATATTATTTCCGATACTAATGAATTATGTAAAAAAAGCTCATGTGCTCGAGCAGAAGCATCGGGATGATCAGGTCATAATCATCATCATCACTTGCAAAAGGTGTGTCAAGTTCCCCGTGACGACCTGCACGCGGAAGAGAAGTCCAGGCTCGTGGTCTAAGCTCGAGGTTGCTAAAACTAGAGTGGGTAAGTGAATCCTGTCACCGCGCCACCTATCGATCAGAGTCAAACCATTCAAGCGCAAAAAATAAGTCCATTATTTAGCCATTTCGGTCAGGTCATATTTTGGGCAAAATTTGACTTGAATTTTTATAGACTTGATGTTTGCTGTGACTAACCTCCTCCAGTCCAGTCTTTGTCGTCAGCTTGCATCATCGACATGGTCGACGTGAATACAAACCGCGACTCGCGAGTTTATTAGCGGGTGTTTATCGTTAATCATCGAGGGGGTGGTGTTCGCGAGGTGACAAAAATCTGCCGATTTTGGTAATGTGGGGATGGAGACGCTATGCCACGCGTGTGAAGCCGGAGCGGACCAGTTTCGAGGCTATATGCTGCGTGTGCAGTCAGTGTGGTGTATTTGCTCCTCCATGCAAATGACATACCAAGCACCCTCGCCGAGTTCAAATATGGTGTTGTTGTTACCTGCGTGCTACTATAGTGTCTAGTTTTCGCGTACAATTATATTTCAGTGTATGTTTGACAGACAGCGAGTGATAACTTCAGTGTTCACCCGTTTTCGAAAGAGAAGATAGACCCGAGGATAGACTAAAAATGAGCCCATATTTTAGTTATAATTTATGTACGACTCATATCAAGGGAATCGTTGAATAAATATCAAAGCCAATCTAAAGCCATTTATTAGCCAAAAAAATTGAGTCCCGCGCTTGAAATAGAAGTAACACACATTGCCCACTTTTTGCCTAGATTTTTTAGACCATCGCAAAACCCCTTCGGAAGTTGCCCAAATATTGGCCATTTACCAGTCATCGGATATGGTCCATCTTTTTTGGCCATATTTTAGTTTTAAGTCTAAATTTTTTGGAAAGATTTCTACCAGGGAAGCCGAACATACATATACCAGAGGCCAAACTGATACACAACTCTTCAAAGCTTGGCGTGCAGAAGGCCATCACAGGCATCGGAGTAAAGCCAGAGGCAGTCGCGTGCTCGCCTCAGGCTTACGGCAGCATCGGCATCAACAGCAGCACCGATCGGCTCAAAGGAACTGGTCAGGAGCCAATATACTACATACTTACACTATATATAGGGGGGTGGGGTCACGGTAAGGCCCTTGTATTGGCTTCTACCCTGGACTTTATACCAAGATTCAAGAGTAAAAGAGTTAAAGAGAGAGAGGCACTTTACTTGAAGAAGCTGACGGTGAGAGAGAAAAGTAATGGCATAACTGCTGTTACTGCTGTTGCTACTCTGTCTTACGTGAGGATATAAGGTCCAGAACTCTCTTGAAGAGGCCAAAGGCCGAGGGCAGTCAAGAAGTAAAAGAGTTAGTTGAGGGTATTGCTATAAGGTGTACACTGAACTCCCTGAATGAAACGTAATCGTGGATATGGTTTGTACGTAAGGGAAATGCTCGATATGATTTGCTGCCGCACACTGATGGGACTACCGCTGATGCTTCTGATCCTAATGTTTCTGAATGCTACTCTTACGTATGGAAGGTTGAGAAGATTTTACACGATTCTGTGTTACATAGAGATATGCATGATGAGCGTTAAAGGTGCATGTAGGCTAAGCGCCCCGCTATTTAATTGCACTATGTGCGAGAGAATATGGTATGAGAGGTAAGGTTATAGAGGCATGGATGATGGGCACGAATGTATAGCTTGCGAAAACAGCGGGAATCCTGATGAAGAGTTATATGCTAGAATGAACGGGTTGTGGTCCATCTGATCTTCCGGCTCTACAGCTTTGATGTAGTATCTTGGATCTATAACAGTTGATCTTGGGAGATTTTTTGATTATGATTATGACTGATTGACAAATCGTGGGGAAGAATTTTCCGAGACCTGAGTATAAGGATTACACGGTTATTTTAAGTAATTTCTGTTGACGATGAATCGAGGTTGAAAATTAATTTTGATGCAAGATTGGTGGAGTTGGAGTACTGGTGTGCAATAAATAAAGATGGTAGTACGACGAGAACGACATCTTGTGTTTCTTTTCTGGGTCTGTACAACTTAGTGTGAAATTAAAGTTATCCAGATCATCGAGAAATTGTCCAATTATTGATCGACACTGAGAATTATCAAGATTTTGGAGATAATGTTTTATGGGGACCGATGAGTTTTCGTCAGATTTTCTACGCCAATTAACAATCTCGTTCTAGTTTAGATGATTTTGCCAGACCTTCTGCTTTATTCGCTAGAGGAAATCCACTCTAACGATTAGTTTGGGATAAGGTCTGGAGATGCATGCTGAACTGTACAGGTGCAGTGACTGGCTACCATTTTGGTCTGGAACGATTTGCCAGATATTCCCCAGTACTCGAGAATGCATACTGACGTTTAGTCTACGTCACAAATTGGAGGAAATTGCCAGATCTTTCATGAAAAAATCATTCCTCCAAGGTTTGATCTGGGAGAATTCCCAGACATTTAGCGATACTTTTTAGGAAAATAATCTTTCATCTTTTAGCGGTCTCAAGTTAAGACTGGCAAATTGCACCAGATCTTTTCCAAGAATAGACACAAGCATGGTTGATTGAGCCAAACTATTTTTGATAAGGTAGAAAGTCTGGAAATCAACTCAAATTCTTCCGCAAATGTCAAAGATTACATCTCGGCTCGGGAGAGGTTCCCGTGTTGGTCTAACGTCGTCAACCAGACCTTATCCTACAAGACCAGAAAGTCTTTAACCAAAGTCTTCTCAACCAAATGCTCGGGTAACAAAATGTTTGGTGGCACTGCCTCGTTCTCAAAAGAATTTGGCATATTATAGAAATGGACTGTCATATTTTTTGAAGATTGACATGATCATGTCCATTTAAAGTTCCGGATCGTTGTCAAATTCACGGAGAGGACTGCGTCTATTCGTAAAAAAATCGATTTCCCTTTCGATAGTCGAAGATTTGGAAGAATATGCACTGAAGCAGGTTTCTGATTTGAGAAGATGCTTGAGGAACTTATGCATTACAAGAGCTCACAGAACATCGAGAGTTATGGGATCTGAATATGACAAAGATCCCAATAAATGTCGACGTTTTGACCAAGTGCCATGGATTGACTCTACTTGAAAAGCCCTCACAAAAGTGCTCATTTATGATTGAAATAAATTTTCCATCATTACTTATTGTGGTGTTTCAACATCTCGAACCACGAAAACAAGGCTGCAGATGAAGAATGATGGAAATAGTACATTTTGATACGAGGGTGGAATGTTGGTTTCCGCACAACGAGTGATATTTTCCGGCCGGAGCCGAAGGCGCGGATCGGACCTGTGACGAGAATGCAGAAATCGTCCGATCCGAGTGTCGAGTACTACTTATCCAACACCTGTGTGGGGGACAAAGTGAGAAAACCGCGCAGAAAAGTAATTTTTCGCACAGGAGGTGAAAATAGACGTTTCACGTGAGTTCCTGATATGAGTCGTGATATGCTGACACCAAGTATTTAAGTAAGAATAAAAGGTGCAATCCCTGTAATTTTTCTACAATGTCACTCGCACGCGTTTGAGATACTTTTTAAATCAGTTCCCCCGGACAAAATCTTCATAAAAACGCTTTCAATTTCTATGCAACGATCTCGGGATTCACATTTTTTTCATTGTGTAAGTTATCACGATTTTGTCACCATTTCAACGGTCGGCTCCAGCTACACCCACATTGATAACTACTGTGATAACTCGCAAAGACCGATAAAATTACATCTTCATAATTTGAAGTTCCCGCGAGTGATAAATACGATATCCGATCATATCGATCGAGTGTCAAAATTAATTAGTCATACTGTGATAACTGTTGAGAAAAGAGGTTAAGCTATAGTTTTTATCTGATATTCGAGAGGAACTTGAACTCAGAATGAATTTTAGAAGTCATTAATGAACTATCAAATACACTTCAAAAAATGTTCATAGACTTCGAGAACCACATCATGAAATTCTGCCATTTTATTCGATTTCTGCTAGTTTGTGGTTGAATTCTGAATATCTCTTGAACCATTTCCCGCACTTGAGAATTTCCCAGCCAGAATCCTACAACTCACAACCCTACGGCCGGTCTCTGAAATTTTTCAACGTGTAGATCATGACTCGATATAATTTTAGCTACTCATAAAAAAAATCGAAAACTGCTCCTGCCAACATTGACAGCTTCGTGCTCTCTACAATCGTACCTTCCGCAAAAGCCCTCCGGCTAACCTACTGATACCAAAATAAGCCGCAAGGCGGCAGCATCTCTCACCCGAGGACCTTTCACCGATCTCAAAAGCATCTCATCTCATCGTGCGCCTCCGGCCTCCAGGTCGCGACCTCGCGACTATCTTTCTCTTCCCTCCATCTCTCGTTCACTCATCTTGCACTTTGCCTCCTCGGTACATTTTACAGCAAGATACGCTCTAAGGCTATATATATTCACCGATTGCAACCTCCCTGCGGGATACCCTCGATCTATATAGGTCTTCTTCTCAATCCACTATACTACATACTCCCATCGCGTGCTTGAGCGATTTTTCAGCAACGTTTACGGCTGCAACGGCGTGGCGGCGGCATCTCGGTGGCAGCTTCGCGTGAGGATATCTTTTCTCGTATATAGCCTGGTAGTCGTGATTCTTTGATGCAGCATCAGCTAACCAGCTAACCTCATAGGGAAAATATACTATAATGTCTAGATGGTAAAGCTTGAGTTGAGAGCACTCTTGATCGTGGCATTGATCCCTGATGCAGTATATTAGTAGATTGGAACTTTTCGATGCCCCCCTGTGCGGCAGATCATCTCATGGATGCCCTTCCTTGATGATGCCTTCATGATGAGGATTATATGGCCGTGGGTCTTATTAGTTGACCGTGATGTATACTTTCAAGGTGGAAAAATGTTGAGGAGGTCAGAGGCTGGAAAAGAAAAGGAGAGACAAAGTTATTGATATACTTATTTGGGTGCAACGATCGAATCGATCGATCGTTCGATTGGCATTGCTTGTTGGGAGAGTCTAGATGGGTTAAAGAGATTGGCATTTAGGAAGGGATGAATGGCAGGCAATCGTGAGGGTAATTTTTTCAGATTTGAGATTGACCCGAGAGAGATTGTGATGGTGCTGTATTTTTAGAACAAATTGCTCTTTGTGTCTTTAATACTTCAGATTGGAACTCAACATTACACTTCTTTGAATCTAAGTACAAGACATTTCTTGTTTATTCTTTATTGAATTATTGAAAAAATTAAAGAGCACTAGTTTGTTAACCAATTGACCGAATTTTGTCTTATGGTGGCACACGACTCTGGAGTAAAGATTTGGTATGAGACGGGAAATGGGGATGTTTGAGAATTTCGATTTTAATTGGTCAACAACCCCGTTTGTCAATTGGGCGCTCTCGTGCGGTCACATCGATTTGATACCCTGTTTTGATGAATATTTTCATGGGTGCTTAGATGAGTTCATTGTATCGAAAAACTTTTTCAACATTGCTCCAAGATTCTCTCGGTGCACACAAAAAGAACTATATAAAGTTATACCGGCTGACAGTTTGGAAGAGGAATTATTCACTAGAAGACTGATTTCTGACTGATTTTTAACCCAAATATCTGGGGAATCAGTCACTTTTACATACAGTTGGTAGCTTTTGGGGAATATTTTTTAGATACTTCGTAGAACCCTACAAGTAGCCTCGACTACAGAGATTCCGGTGGATACTAACAGTAGTACACGTGGTCAAGTACACTAAGGAGTACTCGTTATCAAGTGCTCAGGGCGATACTCCTGATCGAGTACTCAAAATAGTAATCAAAATCGAGTACTCAGAGTGGGTTTCGTGACCGAGTACTCAGAGTGTTCATTACTTGGGATCGGGTATTCTAAGTCTACTCGTAATCGACTGCTTATAGCATTACTTGTGATCAAGTATTCGAAGTAGCACTCGTGATTGAGTACTCAAGGTGGTATTCGTGATCAAGCACTCGGAGTGGTACTCGTGACCAAGTACTCAGAGTGTTCATTACTCGTGATTGAGTACTCTATATTACTTGGTAATCTATCACTGTGTTACTTGTGATCGAGTACTCAATATAGTAATCGTGACAGTGTACTCAATTTGGTATCTGTGATCCAGTACACACGGCGGTACTCATGAGCGAGTATATAGAGTAGCACGACTCTGAACACTCGACCATGAGTACCATCTTGATTACTTGATCATCGGTACCACTCTGAGCCCTCGATCACATGGATATTCGATCACGATATAACTTTGAGTACTCGAACATGACTGCCACTCTGAGTACTCACCACCCACGGTATTTGACCACAAGTACCATCTAGCGTATTTCACGAAGTGGCTGTTTGATGACGAGAACTGCTCTGAGTACTCAATTACGAGTTCCACTGTGGGTGCTCGATCACGATTAGCTCAATGAGTACTCGATCACTAGTACCACATTGAGTAGTGGATCACGGGTAGCATCGTGAGAGCTTGATCACGAAGTGGCTATTTGATGACGAGAACTACTCTGAGTACTCGATCACGAGTTCCACTGTGGGTGCTCGATCACGATTAGCTCAATGAGTACTCGATCACTAGTACCACATTGAGTAGTGGATCACGGGTAGCACCGTGAGAGCTTGATCACGAAGTGGCTATTTGATGACGAGAACTACTCTGAGTACTCGATCACGAGTTCCACTGTGGGTGCTCGATCACGATTAGCTCAATGAGTACTCGATCACTAGTACCACATTGAGTAGTGGATCACGGGTAGCATCGTGAGAGCTTGATCACGAAGTGGCTATTTGATGACGAGAACTACTCTGAGTACTCGATCACGAGTTCCACTGTGGGTGCTCGATCACGATTAGCTCAATGAGTACTCGATCAGTAGTACCACATTGAAGAGTGAATCACGGATAGCATTGTGAGAGCTTGATCACGAGGTGGCTAATTGATGACGAGAACCACTCCGAGTACTCGATAACAAGTTCCACTGTGGGTGCAGGATCACGATTAGCTCAATGAGTACTCGATCACTAGTACCACATTGAGTAGTGGATCACGGGTAGCATCGTGAGAGCTTGATCACGAAGTGGCTATTTGATGACGAGCACTCTTCTGAGTACTCGATCACGAGTCCCACTGTGGGTGCTCGATCACGATTAGCTCAATGAGTACTCGATCACTAGTACCACATTGAGTAGTGGATCACGGGTAGCATCGTGAGAGCTTGATCATGAAGTGGCTATTTGATGACGAGAACTACTCTGAGTACTCGATCACGAGTTCCACTGTGGGTGCTCGATCACGATTAGCTCAATGAGTACTCGATCACTAGTACCACATTGAGTAGTGGATCACGGGTAGCATCGTGAGAGCTTGATCACGAAGTGGCTATTTGATGACGAGAACTACTCTGAGTACTCGATCACGAGTTCCACTGTGGGTGCTCGATCACGATTAGCTCAATGAGTACTCGATCACTAGTACCACATTGAGTAGTGGATCACGGGTAGCATCGTGAGAGCTTGATCACGAAGTGGCTATTTGATGACGAGAACTACTCTGAGTACTCGATCACGAGTTCCACTGTGGGTGCTCGATCACGATTAGCTCAATGAGTACTCGATCAGTAGTACCACATTGAAGAGTGAATCACGGATAGCATTGTGAGAGCTTGATCACGAGGTGGCTAATTGATGACGAGAACCACTCCGAGTACTCGATAACAAGTTCCACTGTGGGTGCAGGATCACGATTAGCTCAATGAGTACTCGATCACTAGTACCACATTGAGTAGTGGATCACGGGTAGCATCGTGAGAGCTTGATCACGAAGTGGCTATTTGATGACGAGCACTCTTCTGAGTACTCGATCACGAGTCCCACTGTGGGTGCTCGATCACGATTAGCTCAATGAGTACTCGATCACTAGTACCACATTGAGTAGTGGATCACGGGTAGCATCGTGAGAGCTTGATCATGAAGTGGCTATTTGATGACGAGAACTACTCTGAGTACTCGATCACGAGTTCCACTGTGGGTGCTCGATCACGATTAGCTCAATGAGTACTCGATCACTAGTACCACATTGAGTAGTGGATCACGGGTAGCATCGTGAGAGCTTGATCACGAAGTGGCTATTTGATGACGAGAACTACTCTGAGTACTCGATCACGAGTTCCACTGTGGGTGCTCGATCACGATTAGCTCAATGAGTACTCGATCACTAGTACCACATTGAGTAGTGGATCACGGGTAGCATCGTGAGAGCTTGATCACGAAGTGGCTATTTGATGACGAGAACTACTCTGAGTACTCGATCACGAGTTCCACTGTGGGTGCTCGATCACGATTAGCTCAATGAGTACTCGATCAGTAGTACCACTTCGAAGAGTGAATCACGGATAGCATTGTGAGAGCTTGATCACGAGGTGGCTGTTTGATGACGAGAACCACTCCGAGTACTCGATAACAAGTTCCACTGTGGGTGCAGGATCACGATTAGCTCAATGAGTACTCGATCACTAGTACCACATTGAGTAGTGGATCACGGGTAGCATCGTGAGAGCTTGATCACGAAGTGGCTATTTGATGACGAGCACTCTTCTGAGTACTCGATCACGAGTCCCACTGTGGGTGCTCGATCACGATTAGCTCAATGAGTACTCGATCACTAGTACCACATTGAGTAGTGGATCATGGGTAGCATCGTGACAGCTTGATTACGGGGACTGAGTACTCGATGACGAGTAACACTCTGAGTCCTCGATTATGAGTATCAATCTGAGTACCTGAACACAAATACCAATTTGAGTGCTTGATCATGAGTAGCACCCTCAGTACTTGATCATGAGTACTACTTTGAGTCATCGATCACAAGCAACACTGTGTGACTAATCGATTATAAGTTGGTCTAAAGCACTCAATCATGAGTATCAAACACCCTGAGTACTCGGTCATAAATACTACAATGAGTACCACCCTGAGCATTCGACTACCGGTACCGTTGTGGGTATCCGCCATAATCTTGAGGTTTGAGGATACTTGCAGGCTTGTGAGCAGGGCCCAGGAATAAAAAGTTCTCGGAAACCACTATCTTGCAAGGAATGGGCTGATTTTCATGATCCAAAGATCAAAAATCCACAGCCTCTGAGAAATTTTTTTTGTCAACATCCCAAAATTCTTATGTGATGGTGCCAAATAGATATCATTCACCAATTCATTAAGAGTCTTTATTTGAGAACTAATGTATCAACTTCTTGAGACTAACTCTCTCACAAAAATGTTCGATGATGTTATAAGATAGTGACAAAGTTTACTTTATAAAAGTCAAAAATAGTGGAGTGGTTACCCATTCAATTTCACTTCATTGGACTAACTATTCTCAGCTTTTCGAATATTGTGTTAACCATAGAAGTTCTAGAGTCAGAATTCATCACCTTTGCCGTCTTATCAAAATTTATATGAAAATATCCGGAACTCTGTTGACCATGATTTGGAACGAGTATGAGTACCCGTGATGAAATCTTTTTGTATATTTTCTGAAAGAAATCAAGCATCGATAAAAACTTCGCCTCTCAATATCGAATTCCTGGAAATGTCTCTTTTAGAGACCAACATTACAGAATTT
The DNA here is from genome assembly GCA_029851415.1 of Eretmocerus hayati. Taxonomy (NCBI): domain Eukaryota; kingdom Metazoa; phylum Arthropoda; class Insecta; order Hymenoptera; family Aphelinidae; genus Eretmocerus; species Eretmocerus hayati. The sequence goes on along the minus strand of CM056743.1, from coordinate 152,838,784 downwards.
TGTGTTGTTTTGAAACATCGAGGCTACTAAGTAAAGTTCACTGACCCGTTATCAATCGAATACCTCTAACGTATATTATACGCACAAGCGCTGAAAATTATCACTGATTGGATTTTCGTGACTTGTTTTTTTCATACGCCAAATTATATGCGGATGATTGTTATTCTACCCAATTATCCCGCTCAAAGTTCCTGATGCATGTGTGTGGCCACTTGGCACAACATATATATGTATATATTGTACAAACAAATACCTACCTCATCCCATGCATGCACTCACTGATCTCGTCGAGCACCCTTTCGTTTTTTTTTTTGCTCTTAGTTCGTACAATTCACGCTCAGAATGCTCGAGTCTATTGATCTTTTTCATTTGATCTAAAGTATATATATCCAAGCAACAACTTGAACCTCACGATTCTCATTATACTTAAATAAATTCTCATATAACTTTCTCCTTTTCTTAGTGTTTATACCTTACTATACAGTATTTATATATAAAATTCATTTTCACGATCTGAGAAGACTCTGTGATATGCAGAGATACAGTTTCACTGCTACCATTAAAATTGTGGTATTATTATATACCGCTAGAGCAATTTTACAGTCATGCGCACCTGCATGACTTACTCTCTCGATTTTATATCCAAAGACACTTGACCGACTGAACCACGATAATATATAAGTGTTGGTATACCTAAATAAAGAAAGAAAGAATACCATCATCGGCTCGTAACTCATACAAAAAAAAATCATATCCACCAGAACTCATCGCTATAAACAATCAACGATAATAAACACTTTATCTTGTATTGAATCTTTTTCAAAGGTATCATTCGTTTGCTTACGCAAGTGAAAAAAAAAATGATAAGCAACGTTAAGTCATTCTCATTACAAACTAGCGTACACAGTGCGTTCAAAAGAAGGAAGAGAGTATATATAGAGATATGTAATGAATGTTTTATGTACATATACGCATCCGTACAAATCCTATTGCTGGAATGAACAATTAGCCTAGGCAATATCTACCGTACCCAAACCAATCATTACAAGCACTCGGATAACCAACAGTCAGATAAGCTCATATATATATATACTACAACCGTGTACAGAAACATACGTTTATAACGTGTACACCGAAAGCGGCAGCAAAATTTCCCGTTGGTTTTGCATTACCAACCAAATACAAGATGATAAGTGCAAAATAGCTTTTGGCATCGACACATGTGTAATCGAGGAAAGGCTTTCCTTGAAAAACTGTGTATTTGCTTTTTGCTCGATCGTAAATAACTGAGCAATAATCAGTCTTACTCTCATGATGTACGCCCTTTTCATTCCTTCAAATCTATCTTTGATAAGTCTACTCTATTGTCTAGTGTATACGGTGATCCCGTTTTCATAGAAGAATGGTATATATCTATAATTTTTCAGCGAAGTCTCAATCGTCTTCAACTACGGACAACGACAACCACATCCGCGTGTCATCATCGAAGAAATTCTATGTCTCAGATCAAGCAATGGACTCGTTGACCTCCCTTGGAGTTCGAGAAATGCTTTTTTTTTCATTGGCTGTCTTATACGTACTTGGCCATTGTTGAGAGCTGAAATGATCGTATCGTACAATAGTAGATATATATATGTATATAGAACTGAAGTTCCTCGAGTCGTGTGCGCATTGTATGTACGTACATTTCTGCCTTGGGTGGAAGGAGTATCAGGCATAGGAGTATTACTCTGTAAAGGTATGTTTGGCGTCTCAATTTCAACGACGGTTGCTTGAATTTGAGGAAGCTATTGTTCGAAGCTGTGGTTGGGTGAGTTTCGATCAAGTAGATACATCATAATACTTGGGTTGAATTCTTGAATTTCAAAGACATTGTAATTTGAATATTGTTAGTGGATTATCTACTTGCGATATGTTTTTTTTTGCCTTATCGTGTGGTGTTGGATAAGCAATTCAAAATTCTATTGAATGAGATATAAAAAAGATATCGATTCCACTACCGTGTGATATTTGAACATATCCAAATCTCAAGTATGGCTAAATTCCGATGTAGCGTCATTTATTTCTCACGTGGAACCATTGAAAATGATAAAGACATATTTTGATGTCTTTTACATAAGATTATCTCGAAGAAAATCCGTATTTCAAGAATCCAAGATTATACAATTTTAAAGGAAATGTAAAATAGGACTGCTTGCGGAGATTTTGACCGGATGAATTTTTGCTTACTTTTAGTTTCAAATCCGAAGAAAAATTTTTACCATGTAAACACTGGAACGATCAGAATTATCATTCCGTAGTCCTCGATATATCTATTGCTGACTCAAAACAAGACATTTCCACGTTTCAATCGAGTCGATCTTGTAAGTCTAAATTTTCAATATTGGATGATGGCAGTTGATCGAACTAATTTTAGTGATTTTCTTAAGAACTGCGATTAATCCTGGCAAAGAATAATTCTGTGCTTCCTGAGTATGAAATGTTTATTGAATTGAATTAGTTCAACTGAGTTCATAAAATACTCAGAGATCCAAAGTATATAATTCCGCCCACGTGTTCCAATTCAAGATAATCAACGAGGCCGAGGATCCAGTAAAAAAAATTAGTGCGTCCAGATAGAACGCGCAAAAGATGACGGAGTCGTCCATGAATTTTCTCTCACATTGAGTTTTGCACAGTACCGTAGGTGCACCCAACTTGTCTCAATATGCCAATCTTAGAAATGGGTACTCCTTCACCTTCCCGATAATTTTTTCACGTGTGTTGAACTAATGTTTGAGAAAATAGGTGATGGGTTTACCGACCTAGAATCGTTTCCGCTTTCCTCAAAACACTCGAGGTGGTTTTCCCATTTTTCGCGATTGTACAGCTAAGAAATCAACGAAGAAATTGAGTTTAGTAAAACCGGTGCCAATACTTTCAGTTCGGTGGATCTTAAAGTTCTTAAGCGTATTTGATACCTTGTTTTAAGACCTTCAAAACCCGTTTTTAGAGTTGGAAAACATCGATCTGGAACATGCAAAATTTGGAGGTAAACAGAAATAGTGGTTAAGAACCTGCAAAAAGCTCCAAATATGGTTGCACGGCGATAAAAACATATAAAAACGATTTCATGCATTTTATCGCCAATTTACATCGTTTTGAATGATGGGAGCAAGTTGCTTGGCAAGTTGGGTACACACTTTTTTGAAATCCTAGAAAACACTTTCTGGGAAATTTTAAACAGCTCGCCTCCAGTTTATCAAAATTTAACCTACTCCAGCTCATTTCGAAGGTCTTGAGACAAGCTTCCACACGAGTTGAAGTACGTTCGAAAATATTGAGATGGGCCGAAGTTATTGAGAATTGGCTTGATGAGGGTACCCTACATTAATTGAAATCACAGAACATGTAATTAATAACAGTGTGGTACCTCAAAGTCTCATTCATATATAATCAGGAGTTGGTCCATTACTTCCATTGTACCTATCTTAGAAATTGATTATTCTAAACTCAAAATTTTACTCAACATCTGGGAGACCTATAATGCGACGCTCTGAAATTGAGGACTCGCTTCATCATACGATTATTATAAAACGTGTGATATGAGAGAAAACTTTTCAATTCTATATATATAAGGTAAGTGTACCCAACTTGCCCCCATTAAGCCATTTTCTTAATAACTTTGGCCCATCTCCATATTCTCCAACGTACTTTAGCTCATTTTAAAGCTTGTCTCAAGACCTTCAAAATGAGCTAAGATACGTCCATTTTGAATGAAGTGGAGCTGAGCTGTTTGAATTCTCCTAAAAGGTGATTTTTAAGAGTTCACAAAAGTGTGTACCCAACTTGCCCCCATCATTTAAAACAATGTAAATCGGCGATGAAGTGAATAGAATCGCTTTGATCCGTTTTGATCACCGTGCAGCGACATTTGTAGCTTTTAGCTGGCCCAAGACATCGTTTCCGACCTATTTCGACGTGATAAACACGTTCTGAGTGGTAAAATAAGCCATACTGCACGCCTTTCCGAGATAACCATATGGGGGCATGTTGGGTACACTCCGATGTCGGCCTTCTTGATTCCCAAACCATCTTCGTGTTTTGTACATAAAATCGCTCCAAATCAGAGTTCTGCAACCCTGAAGAGCGGATTTTGAAGGTTTTGAGACAAGGAATTGAATGCGCTAAAGTACATCAAGATTGGTTGAATAAGAATAAATTGGCACCGGTTTTAGCGAACGCGATTTCCTCGGTGATTTCTTAGCCGTGCAAACACGAAAAATGGAAAACTCACTTTATATTTTCTGGAGAACGCAGGAATGATCCGGGGTCGTTGAAAACTACGTATTTTCTCATATTATAACATAAGAAACGTAAAAAAAAATTGCGGGAAGGTCAACGAGCGCCCATTCCTGAGATCGGCATATGGGGGCAAGTTGGGTACAGAGGCAAGTTGGGTACACCTACCTTAGCTATCGGGCTAGAATAGTCTAGACTCGAGCTCGGTGGTATATCAGAGTTTCGAAAATTGCGTTTTGTTGTCGCCTGATGTGAATTTTCCTTCAAATCTCAGACAAAGGTTTCTCTTGAAAATTCTCGCAATTGCTGGAAAAAATTCTCAAAAAAGTTCACATTGAAATTACTAATATGGATATGATTTCAATCTCAAACGAATTCTTAAATATGTAATGCACACGCATTGCGAATGTCATCAAAATTTCCATGAACGAGTTGCCGTAATTTATGAAAGAATTTTGGACATTCGAACATTCCCACGTTTGAGAGATGTAGAATTAATGAAGCAAGTTCCATCTTCAAGCAATAGTATATTATGCGTCGAGTGCCAAAAAACTTTGTTCTCTGCGATAACTTTGGCACGAGGCGCATATGCCGCTTTACACGGCGAGACGCGCCGTGTAAATGCATGCTAGAACACGCATGACACACACACACACAGCAATGAGCGCGAGCGTGAGGTCATAGGCCAAAAGTCGTTATATATAGCATATATATACAGCACCTAATATAATGGTGAGTGCTTACTATAGTATATTATGTGACGAGTGCGCAGCACGAGTCGCAAACGACATTTTCTAGCTGTGCTACGTCGGAAGCGCGACTTTAGACGAGTCCTCGCGAAGCGAGGACGAGTCGAAAATCGCGCTTCCGACGTAGACAGCTAGAAATATAAAGTGCGGCACGCGGCGCCTGCGCATAACATAGCAAACGATCCCGTCAACTGAGAGCGTGTCCACATGGATTCCCAATCACGGATTCACTCGCACCGCGCCGAAAGATGACTCTACGGAAGCCCACATGGACATATAGCGATTCGCGCATGGGTTCATGTATTTTATACTAGATTTCAGTACTTCGAGCGAGCGAGTCGCTCACGAATGGCTCACTGCGCCTGAGTGAGTGAGTCACTCGCAGCGCCCGCAGAGTTTCCTATATAACCCCTGTGAACCTGGCCCGCCAAATTGGCCCAAAATATGCTTGTGGTAGGCCGGAATTTGCTGAATTTGCTTGTCCAAGTCTCGAATTTTGGTCCGGCTGCGTTTTTGAGTTATGAGCCCTCAAAGTAGCCCAATTCCACCCCCCACTCCTCCTTCCGTGCATTTACAGAAGTGCCCAGATCTCCGCGAATTTAGCTGCTAGAGGGACGCACGCGGGCTCAAATTGAAGCTTGAATTTTGGGCCATCGCAAGCAAATATAGAAAAATCGAAGTAATTACGTTGAAGTACCAAAAAACTGCTCACAGTGTCCCCGTGTATAAGCATACCGGCGGGTGGTCGGCGGAGAGGGGACAGTCGAGGGAGAAGAGGAGAAGCCCCGCGCAGACGCATCATCGTTCAAAAAACTTGTCTGCTGCGCTGATGATGTGCATCTGATCATCGTCGTCGTTTATCACGCTGTGTTTACACCGGTACTGACCGGTACCGAGGTCGACGAGCACCCTGGGCACTGGCCCTGGACTCTCGCTGCTCTTTGGATAAATGCGTGTGTTACAGGCAGAAGCTGCGTGTCATCCTGGACGACGTCGCCAACATGTGCTGTGTGCCTGTGCACCACGACGCCCGGGGCTCCACGCCCGACCTGGTGCACCGGCGGTGGTCTTCTTGCCCAGTCCTCTATCGAGTTACGTCTTTTCACATTCTCGTTGGAATCGGACTAGATGAAAGTACCGTGATTGCGAATGTGCCTTATATGCTTTTTTTTAGCAATACTTCGAGGCCGAGACATTTTTACACAATAGTTTTAGGATTCACTGCTTCAAGTTGCTGCTCATATGTGGACCCGAAAAACTATTCTCCCTTGACTCTAAACGTGTTAAATTTTTGTACATTGAGTTGATCATCATGAATTGGAATTGAGTCTTACTATTTTGATTCATGGTTCTCTTGTCTCATTTATTCTTGGAAGACATTGTATGGTATAAACTGATCTCATGCTTTTTCATGCGATTGACATTTCTACAGTAATCGTTTCACATCAGTGGGATCTCAGCACTATACAAGCGCAGGGCTTGCAGCTTATTCGGTTCTATATGCCGTGCTGAACTTGGTCAACTCAGAGCCTCTCCAGTGAGAATAGAGGCATAATCAAAAGTCACATATTGTGCTAGTGATCATTTAAAGTACTGCCAATCATTTATGGCCCATTACATATCTCATGTTTGAATCATGCAAAGTCTAAATTGAATTGTCCATACCCACACTGTTTAAATAATATTCTTTTGGAATCGGTGAAGAAATACTCTACCCTTGACTTTGAGAGGGGAACGATAGAATAGTGACATCAACTTAGATTCATTGACTTCTATCAGGTGCAGGCTATTAATGCTTTGAGGTCTTTTCATTGCAACACTGTTAGTATACATGCAAGACTTCTAGGCAATTGCTGCTAGGTGAAAAGATTTTGAAGTGTTGGTCATGTGTAGACTCGGATATCAGTTTACAAAATGATAGATGAGACACTCAAATGAGAACTGTGAGTGAATTGATATAGCGTTTACTGTAGAATTGAACTAACTAATATCAGAACATCCAAATTTGGCAGGATGATCTTATCCCTACACTAACAATGACAAGTTCTCATTTTCAAGCTGACAAAACTCCAAACAGATCTTCATCTTGGAAATCTTGTAAGAGTCAAAGCGCTTCTGAAAATATTGAGTCACTCAAGTTTTGCATCACTAACACTTCAAACTGATTGAACGATCAAGTGGTGGGTTATTCTTTTCATTGAAATGCTATTGATGCATGAAGAGATGGCAGGTTCAAGTGATAGAATATAGAACCGAATAAGCTGCAAGCCCTGCGCTTGTATAGTGCTGAGATCCCACTGATGTGAAACGATTACTGTAGAAATGTCAATCGCATGAAAAAGCATGAGATCAGTTTATACCATACAATGTCTTCCAAGAATAAATGAGACAAGAGAACCATGAATCAAAATAGTAAGACTCAATTCCAATTCATGATGATCAACTCAATGTACAAAAATTTAACACGTTTAGAGTCAAGGGAGAATAGTTTTTCGGGTCCACATATGAGCAGCAACTTGAAGCAGTGAATCCTAAAACTATTGTGTAAAAATGTCTCGGCCTCGAAGTATTGCTAAAAAAAAGCATATAAGGCACATTCGCAATCACGGTACTTTCATCTAGTCCGATTCCAACGAGAATGTGAAAAGACGTAACTCGATAGAGGACTGGGCAAGAAGACCACCGCCGGTGCACCAGGTCGGGCGTGGAGCCCCGGGCGTCGTGGTGCACAGGCACACAGCACATGTTGGCGACGTCGTCCAGGATGACACGCAGCTTCTGCCTGTAACACACGCATTTATCCAAAGAGCAGCGAGAGTCCAGGGCCAGTGCCCAGGGTGCTCGTCGACCTCGGTACCGGTCAGTACCGGTGTAAACACAGCGTGATAAACGACGACGATGATCAGATGCACATCATCAGCGCAGCAGACAAGTTTTTTGAACGATGATGCGTCTGCGCGGGGCTTCTCCTCTTCTCCCTCGACTGTCCCCTCTCCGCCGACCACCCGCCGGTATGCTTATACACGGGGACACTGTGAGCAGTTTTTTGGTACTTCAACGTAATTACTTCGATTTTTCTATATTTGCTTGCGATGGCCCAAAATTCAAGCTTCAATTTGAGCCCGCGTGCGTCCCTCTAGCAGCTAAATTCGCGGAGATCTGGGCACTTCTGTAAATGCACGGAAGGAGGAGTGGGGGGTGGAATTGGGCTACTTTGAGGGCTCATAACTCAAAAACGCAGCCGGACCAAAATTCGAGACTAGGACAAGCAAATTCAGCAAATTCCGGCCTACCACAAGCATATTTTGGGCACATTTGGCGGGCCAGGTTCACAGGGGTTCCTAATCGCTGAGGGGGGAGGGGATATGACACTTGCAGTTGCATCCACATCGGCAGATCTCGACAAAATATTTTCGACTTGCGAGACGCAAATATATTCACGCGAGTGATTTGCTCGCAATCATCGGGGGATACATTTCCGCGCGAGTGACTCGCTCTCTCAAGGCGCAGTGAGCCATTCGTGAGCGACTCGCTCGCTCTTAGTACTGAAATCTAGCATAAAATTTATGAACCCATGCGCGAATCGCTATATGTCCATGTGGGCTTCCGTTTGACTCCGTCATCAAAATAGTTGATCTGAATGAGGTTATGTGCAATTGTAGAATGTACAATGGAGAATTTGAAAAATATAAAGTTCAATCACCAACTGATATTTGATATCGGGCAACTTATCAATTATGTTCGAATATTCAATAACATGGGTGAGTAAGAATGAAATGAAGCGAAAGATTCGGAACGTAGTGCTTTGTGTATGGTCTGACTGGGTTCGACCTCATTCTACTGAATTCGGTCACAGTAGTAACAGACAGCATTGTCAAGACAGTTCGCTGAGCCCTGAGGTATGATACATCACAGTATACATATATCATGAGTATTCATAGACGTAAATTTCCACTGTGATGTAAATGTAACGTTGTATCGAGTAATTCTACCCGTGAGCAATAAAAAATGATCCCGCTAAAATCGTACACCGCATGAGGTAAATGTATCCAACTTGCTCCATCTGCGGATCTCGAAAGTGAACACATAGGGGGACACATTATCGATTTGCAATAATTCGTAAAAGTTTTCGTGTATTGCCTCAAAAGGATCTGAAAAATTTCTGAAAAATATCTGACAATATAAGAATCATAATGGATCATCAGTGATGTTTTAGAGTGGAACTGTGAGAGCAAGGAAAATGAAAAACAGAAAAATGTCAAAATTCTTAGTTTGATGTTTTCTACCATTCTTCCAGCCCAGAAACATGTTTCGGTGAGAGGGACAGCATTTAAAATTCCAAGGGCAATTTTGTAGTAAATGGGTTAAAAAAAATTGTATGCTAAGAAGTGAGGATTCGAGTGACCTTAACCGACCTAGTACGATATCTACGTTTCCGTAATATCTTTATGGTTTCGATAAGATGGAGGCGAGATTTCAAATATCTCGGGTCTGCATATCTGAGAAATCACATTTGGTTAATCCAATGTCAAAAAATTTTGATCGGATGAATCTTCACGTTGCTTACGCCCTTCGTTATGGCATTAATTTAAAATTCTCTCGTTAAAGTTGCAAAGTCGGATCTGAATCGACTTTACGGACAAAATCAAAAAAGTAGTCGTAGAAAATTGGAGTGCATCGGAATCGCCTCGATCCATCTCTCTTGAATCTTCTCTTCCATCTCATGAAAAATCCCTATAATAGTTCCAAAATAATTAGAAATGGTATGAGGTAAATCTTAGGATAGGATAAGAAAAATCTCATCTGAATATCTAGAAACGGAGATATCACAGTTCTACCTATTTCTTATGAATCTTCCTATCGTTTAGGCTGCGCCTTCCGTACACAATGCACTTTACCTCATTGAAGAGGGCTGGGAATGAGCTGTAGATTGAGCCAAAATATGTTAAATTATTGGAAAAGAGTTGAAATTTTTGTGAGGCGAAGTTGGGTACACTTACCTCGCACTTTTTGTTCCAATACCATCGTTCCAATTTTGATTCGGAAATCCGGGTTCATTGAGAAACTATTCAGAAGTTTGTGAATGTTGACACTCTAATTTTTTTATGGACTGTAAAAATGCCTTATGATATGGAAATCTAAGGGATAAAACTTGAGCAACTGAGTTCTTGAATAGAAATGTAAGCATCACAGTAAGAATGGACAAGCGTTAACGGACAATTACGCAAACTGTAAATTTAAGTCTTGGCTCTACCTAGGTATGTTCGAAGTTTATGCCTATGACGAAGTTTTATGAGGAATCGACTACTGAAGTCTTGATGGCACCGTTATTCACCCGTTTTTGGTAGAGAGATTTCACGTTTCAAACATTTATTTGATATCGATTAATCTATAAAATGAATAGGACACCCTAATGTCTATTCTCAATGTCCTCTCCCAGTTTGTAGTTGAGACCAGCTTTTCGTGATTTTCATCTTGCCGTTGCTATGTCTAGCGTGTTTTTTTTTTCAAACTACAAAACAGAAAATTCTACCCACTTCGAGCTCCGGACCTTTATATGACTCTAATTTTATTACGAAATATACTCTTTATTGATGCTGATATGGTTTTCTACTCATACATTTTCATCAGTCATAGAACGGTTGGAAGTAGAATTGTAGACTCGTTGATCCTCTGACATTTCAACGAGCACAATTCGAGTTCCAGATTTTCTTCTTCAGACCTCCGATCGATCTTTTTAAAAGTTCATAGACGACCACCCCGGACGTGCTGAAAGGATTTACAGCTGACTTGATCAAATAATTTTCGATCTACGAGACTTGAAGAACGAATATGTCAACATTCTCGAATGATTGATTGGATTACGAAAGAATATTTTGTAGAGAAAATATTTTTTACCAGAGAATTTAGAGTAACCCAATGAAATATTCGTTTTACCATCATTGATTGATTCGTTGATAAGGGATATGATTTCAATTGATTGAAAATGTAGAATTGGATGGAAATGAAAATTTAATACTAAAAATTATGATCCAGCGTGTGAGTTACTCTCCTTAAATTTATATTCATGCAGCAATTGTTGTTCGACTCATTCGAAATCTCGCATAACCTAAGCTGCAAGCGCTGATTGAAATATCTGATTTGTCACGCAATCATTCGAACTCACGAAGCTCTAGAGTAGAATAGAATCTAGTTATGCCTCTTGCCTCAACATTTTGCACGTGTGCACAGATAAAAAATTGCAAATTCAGAAATATGCAATCAAAAAGGACCAGAGCTGAACAATTTTTCAAGCTCGAGAATAACATGGCTCTGCAATCACAATACAAAAATGGTCAACGTGCCTTACAATTGTTTGGCCTGGTTATCAAGCTAGAAATCTGCGAACATAAGAATGTTACGTATTTCATATCTCAATATTGCAAAACTCACGAGGGAAGAGTCTCAACAGATGAGATTTTACATGGAAGCTTCGTTGCACATTTAGTAGAATTCAGCTTCTCCGTACAATAGCAATATAAAAGCTTTTAGTGAAAAAAACAAGTCCCTTCCTCAATGAGCATATCTCACTAAATATGAAAAATATCGAACACCATCATGCTGGATTTCAGGATCTAAGCCTCATAGATTCGCAATGACTGAAATCACTGACACTCTCTGGGACCATCAGGGATGAAACTACTACTCCTCCCTGGTCCCATGCGATTGTTTTGAAGACATCGCCTTACTCGTCTGAGTGGAAACGTGGGTTCAGGAAACTCGTTCCATCAAAAACGTATGACAGCGATGTACGTGCAGAGCGACTTCTGAACGCAATTTGGAAGCCTATAGGATAAGGAGAAATGAATGAAAAAAGAATGGTGTATCAAGTGTTTCAGATCTTTGTAGTTCTTGGAACTTGCTATTTGAGTGTAGCGAAAGTCTTCATTTTTTGTAATTCTAGCGATTTAGAACTGACACTTGCGAACCCTTGACGTTGGCAAAAGAGTTGTATCCATAAAAGATTTATCCGACCAATCCAAAAACATTTTCATGGTCAAAGATAAAAATTCGGGACTTCCAGATAGTGCTGCCTCGATAATCGATTAATTGTCGATATCGTATCGCGACATCGATAAAAACGATATCGAAATCGAAATCGATAACCCTTATTGTTTTCGACATCGATAACGACATTGCTTGAGCGACATTAATTGTCGATCGACATGCGATATTATCGATATCGAGGTTACTTTCCTCAATCCGAACAGAATCATCCCCAGAATGTTATTCGAAGTATGAATTTTGAGAATGTTGAAATGAAAGAGAGCGCCAACTAGTTGTGAATATAAAATTTTATCATATAACACAATACCTGCCTGAAATTAATGACTCATTTGGAATGACTCATGGATTTGGGATACTCCAAATGACTCAATTGAAGATTGATCCAATAGAAATGACTCATCTAATTGAATTTTTAGTCAAACGAGTCATTTCCGGTATCCCAAATCCCTGAGTCATTTCAAACAAGTCATTCATTTTAAGTAGGATAATACGCCGCATATACCAGAGGTGCAGGGTAAGTTACTAGTAACAAACGAGAATTCCAAATGAAGTCATGTTAACAAATATTGCAGATTCTCATACTTCACACATTTGATGTTTCACTGATTCTATTGTCTTTTACGCACTACTTTAGAATTCATCGCTCGTTGAAGCTCTTGGCTTGGCTATATCCGGTTGTTGACTACTTGTTCGTTCATTTTTTGATTTCCTTCTCGATCGAATTCCTTGACCAGAACTACTCGAATCTGAACCTTCACGAAGTCTCTTTGACGACGACATCATTAATCATAACAGTACGCGCGAAAGGTATAGGTTATAACTGATTGAAGTATCGGTTCCACCTGGCATTTCGTGTTTACAAACTCACACTCGCACGTTGATCACACGATCACATTCAGCATACGGGGTAGTCCATTAATCACGCGGGGAAAACTTTTGTATGTTCGGCATGCCCCTATTTTCACTGAGAATTGGAAAAAAATTTCGCGATATCGATAATATCGTCGATAAATGATTGTGAGGGTCAATACGATAACGACAATCTACCTTCGACATTTTTCATTACATGACATTTATCGATTACGACATCGATAAGCTATTAAATGTCGATGCTCGATAACGACATCTTTAAATTATCGATTTTTATCGTATCACGGCAGCACTACTTCCAGATAAATTGTTCCATCGTCGGTTATTACGTCTTAGAACAATCTCTTCAACTGTGTCACATCATTGATGTACCAAGATCGGTGATGCATTTCTATCAACGCCCCCAGATTTAGAGAATTGATTCCGTTGAAACCATATAGTCGAGAAATGCAAGCAACCCAACTCTTTGATGAGTCGAAAGTCCTGACATGAGTGTTCAAAGTCGGACCAATTTGTATGGGTGGTCCGGTGGTTCTTGATGAAAGGCATCCAGAGAAAATTCGTCAGCGTGATCGAAAACGTGATCGCACAAATGAAATTGTTCGAATTGTTCGTAAAGATTAGAATTCGTTAACGATAAGACCAAGAACGGCTGAGAGATTATTGTATTTAAATGTGGGATTTCCTCTCTTTCCTTCGGTTGTTTCATTTCAGAGCTCGTGGAAACTTCTAATTCGATGAAGGGTGAGTGATGACTCTCAACAGTTTCAATCCTTTTACCTTAGTTTTTATCGATGCTGTCATGACACTGACTACTTTGGAGTTGTTTGCATGAACAATTAACGGTACACTTCAACTTTCAAAGAACGAGTAGGAAGAATAGATATAATTTGAATAAAAAAAAAAAAGAATAGATATAATAGATGACTTACAGGAGGGTTTCCGCGGAGCTTTTAAGGATCGACCCTCGGAGGAAATTTTCTCCATCGCACACGTTTGAAGGTGATTTCACATCATTCCTGGACCTTCAAAACATGTATATAGAAAAATGGGGCCACTCTTTTCCAAACCAAGGTATTTCGTGGAGGTTTTTTTTATTAAGAACGACAAGTACGAAATTTTACCTTTAGAACATTCCTGAAGCAACTTTAGTCGAATCGTTTCGACTCGAAGGAAAATATTGAACAATGATAATAACACAAGAAACCACGAACGGGGTCTTGTTCAAGGCGATGCGGTCACCGTGCACCGTGGCCATTGAAATCGAAAACACGACTCGCATGAAAATTTCGATGGGACGAACTTGGGACGAGTTGTCGAATCCAGTTATTGTCCAGGTTGTATTCCTCAATCTGTCGCTTAGCCTAAATCACAAGAAAATCGGAGAAAAATGGGAATAACTCGGCCGCCGGAACCTCCTTACCTGAAATATAGTCACATTTTCATTCCCATCTATCTCCGATCTTATTGCAATTTGGGCTTAACGACGAGTGGACAAATCTAAGTTAGATGATAACAAATATTCGTGCACTCGCCGTTTAGCCCAAATCGCAACAGAATCGGAGTAAGATGGGAATGATTTTCAGCTTGCATGGTGACCACACCGCCTTGAGGGGTTGAAAAGATCAGAATCCCATCTTGCAGTGGATCCTATCTGCTTGTTTATTTGATTGACGTGATGTTGAACATTTAGAAGGGAATATTCATGTATTTCACATGTAGGCGTATTCGGCGATCAATGTTTTCCTTGAACGACACCCTGTATATCAACCCAAACAATTCTTTTACTACGTACAGTACCGTGCAAGAATTTCTGAACGGGGGTTGAAATCCTCTTTCGCAAAAACGTCGATTGCTCGAGCCCAGACTGATGTAGAGGAATTTTGAAAACAGCATCTGAGATGTGAGAAAAAATGCTAACTGTTTATACTTTGTGGTTTCTCTCTCAGCCTTTCTTTGTATCTCAAATAGCTGATGTAATTTCAAGGGTTTCAAAAAAAAAACGTTGTCTCTACTATATGGGCTGTGATTTGGATGTGGATGAAGATTGAACAATCTTGCAAGAAGCATCTTGAAGGCTGGAGGAAATGCCATGTGCAATGATTCTTTGATTATTTTTTACGTCGTGCGAAAAAGAGTGTGAGAACTCTCAGAGTAGCCAGGTTCCCGGATTTTCAATGAAATACGGTTAAAAACAGCAGAAAATGGCGAAGAACTACGATTTTGGCTACTTTGAGTGGATACTCTAAGCCTATTGGCATGAACAATCTTTGAATTGTTGTTGACTTGGATCCTTACGTCACATTTGCTGAGTACTTCTAGGATTTTGTGTGGGCCAGTGTACTAGTTCCCAAGTTTTCCAGGTTTAGGACCTGACAGCAGAAATACGTACTCACCAACTCTGAAGCTTTGTTGGTTTACATGCTTATCGTACCAAAATTTGGACTTATGCTCAGAATGAACAAGACTCCTGATGCCATTCAGGCGAGTGACCAAGTTCTTAATCACGGTGGTCCTGAACCAAGTCTACCTCCCGCTGACGACAGCAAGTAAGATTCTAGTTGGATATAGTTCGGGACATCTGTGGGATCATAACCTACTAAGAATCAAAATTGCCACTTGGGCCGTTTTTTGAAAAAGTCGAAAAAACGTGTTTTTTCGACGATTTCCCCTTCTTCGCCCTCAAAAACTCGAAAGGGACGCATGTTATCGAAAAATATGTAGAGCAACTTTTTGTAGAACTTGAAACGATGAACAAAAAAGGTCCTCACACATTTTCCCATATGAGACCTCCTGTTCCTGTAATAAACGTATTTTTGTCTGATACTCGTATTTCATCTGTCATTGTCCACGGTTCTGAGCCCATCACTCAGAAGGAACGCGTTTTATCGAAAAAAGTGTACAGTCATTTCTTGTAGATCTTTAAAGAATGAATCAAAAAGTCGGAACTCATTTTTCGATACAAGGTCGTCCGTTCCCGTAACAAACAGATTTTCGTCCGAGACTCGTATTAGAAAGAGGAGGCCTTACATGAAAGAATATGTACATATGTTTCTTGTTTATCCTTTGAAGATCTACAAATATTTAATGTACGTATTTTTTCATGAAATGTGTTCTTTTTGAGTTACGGGGTCAAAACCGTGAAAAATGACAGATAATATACGAGTCTCAGACGAAATACGTTTATTACAGGAACAGGAGCTCTTACATGGAAAAATGTGTAGAGACCATTTTGTTCATCATTTTAAGTTCTACAAAAAGTTGCTTCACATATCCTCCGATAAAATGCGTTCCTTTCGAGTTTTTTTTGGGGGGGGGGGGGGGGAAGGGGAAATCATCGAAAAAACACGTTTTTTTTACTTTTTCAAAAAACGGCCCAAGTGGCGATTCTGATTCTTAGTAGGTTGTGATCCCACGGATGTCCCAAACCATATCAAATAAGAATCCCACTTGCTGTCGTCAGCGGAGGATAGACTTGCTTCAGGACCACCGTGTAATATAGTCTTGATACGTGAACAGAAGATCTGATTCTTGCAGGGATTGGGCTGATGGTAACTTAGCTAATTTACCAAACATGACTTCCAAAGTGGGTGTGTTTTATGGAATGACGAAGAGACGAATTATAACAGAGGGTTGCAATTTCGACGTACTGAACCCACTGCCAGTCTTTTTTAGCGTATTGTTGCAGAAATTTGCTTAGGGCGTGATGTGATCTCTCAAGGGGTCTATTACTAGCTAGGTGAAACGAGCTTGTACGAATTTTCTTGATTTTGAATCTTTCAGCGACCTTTGCAGTAGCTTACTCAGAAAGTTACGGCCTTTGTCTGTTAGGGTGCTACGAGGTGGTCCAAAAATGCAAATGAAACGCCGTATGGAAGCGCCCACTAATGGTGGTGGCAGTGGCATCTGGCAAAGGAACAGCTAAACAGAATATTCACAGTTGATCTTGCATTCTCTGAATGAATTGATTGCCATTTACAGCCTTCACCAAAGGTCCGACTATGTCAAGTGGTATTTTATCGAAAACTGTGCTAGGGGTATCATCATTGATCGGCAAGTCTTAAGCCTAACCAGTTTTTTGAGTTGGCAATCTAAACATTGTTGGATTCTTCTCTGGACATCGTGCTTTGAATTTTCCTAATAATGAGATTGTCTGATTCTATTGAATATTTTTGATACACCTCTGCGTCCACCTATTGGAGTTGAGTGTAGTTAGTAGAATATTTTATCACGATTCTCCTAAGGGATATATTTAAGAGTTTTGTTGCAAACAATGATTTTGATTTTATTATTACAAGAAACGGCTATTATAGTTCCTTTGACTTCTTACCAAGGCACATTGGATACCTCTTCACATTTGGCAATGCTTATTTCTTTCAAGTTTTTATCCATCAAAGTCTCTCTTAGTTTGATCAAAGTCTCATAAATGCTATTTCCTAGGATGCGTTGCGGATCTGGTTCTTCAGATTTTATACAAAGACAGGATATATATATTTGTTCTTAATTTTTTCAATGAAAGTTACTTCCCAATGATTCAAATTTTGTGAGAGTCATAGTTTATTGCTCTCAATCAGATTTGTGGAACCGGTATCACATGGTTATCCTTTGGTTGGCATGAAACACGCGTCATCGTGATGAGACAAGATGTCTTTTGTTTCGACGATTGTGCCTGAAGGGCTTTCTTTGCCAGAAACGAGTTTGGGTCGATCACTAAAATCACTCAGGTCCTCCTATCCGTTCGAGCTCTTTCTAGTCCGAAAGAGTAACTCTTCCGGTGGGGTCTCATCACCGGCCTCATTGGCCTCAGATCTGACGTCAGACGAAAGGGGGGGGGGGGGGATTGTGAGTTCGCGACCTTCACTCTACGTGAGGTGGTTGGTGGACTTCTTTTTGTACTGGGTACTTCTGCACAACCATTGTTTGTGTTTTTTGTAGGAGGAGTTGATCAAATCAATTTATTGAACTTGTCATTGAGCACGCAATATGCCTCCTTCCCTCAGTTTCACTTACATATACCTATATGTAAGTGGCCTGCGGTCTCCGCAGGCCATACATAACTTTCGAATTTTTGTTCATATAACAAACTTTTTTCAAAGATGCCTTCCTACCCCATTTTTCTAATATCACGTCAATTCCTGTCTTCGACAAATCTTCCCGCCGTCTAACTTATGAACTCAAACGGGGAGATCAGGGCGAAATGGGTTAACATCTACTTTACATCCGTATACAACAAAATGAGCTGGATGTGGTCACCAACTCTTTGGCTATTCCAATATGCGCCACAAGAGAGACGAGCGATTCTTACATCGTTGACTTTCCATACTGGTCGCATACGTAGACCTGAGGATCCTCTTTGAGAGCGGATTGAGTCTTCTTGGTAGAATCTACAGTTGGTTGATCAGGTGGTGTTGATGAACCAGTATAAGGATGTCTAGATTCTTCGTCAGATGATGATGAATTTGATGCAGATAAGTCTGATGAAGATAAGTTCAAAGATGAGTTTGGTGAGCAGTCTGGTGGAGACGAACTGGAGGATAAGTTCGATGATGATGAAGAGTCAGAAGAGTCAGATGATGAGGACAAGGATCGAGATCGTCAAGTAGGGCTCTTTTTTTGACGAGATAGCTGAGTTTTCAACTAATGGTTCAGGCAGAGTTGCTGAGTCATTAGCTACTGGTTGGGCTGGGGTTGCTGAGTCTTTAGCTGCTGGTTCAGGTGTGGCTGCTACCGCAAACGACGATGCGTCATCAAGTTATTCGACACTCGCTAGCCCAGACAGCCGTTCTACATCAGCGGCTATCTCATTAAACAGGCTAGATCGCTCTGATATTTCAGGGTATGACTTGGATTCGGATTTGCTTGCAGTGTCAGTGCTCGGCTGTGATGTTGCGAAAGCTGAAGAGGAGAGCGCGTTTGTGATTTCGGGGAAGGTGAAGAGAGTGTTTGAGTCGGGCTCACAAGCTCGACCGGGTATCATAAACGGGGTGCGGGCAGGTGGAACAGCGGTGGGTGAAAATGTTCATTTCCGCGGTGGCTCAGCCACTCGCACTTTTTTGAGACCGGCTCTGTTCTTGTATTCTTCTATCACCTGTTGTTTGGTGGATTTGAATCGCGGCCCTGTCTTATAGTCGTCGTATTTAACTCATTTAACGGGTGGTTCGGTGACAAGATCGGGTGAGTGGTCGTCAATAGAAGCCTGTGCCACACTTTGAAGGGGAGGAAGAGTCGAGCTGGGTGATGGAAAATGAAGGGAATTTGTGGAAAAATCTATGGCTTGGTCGAGTGGAATGAGGTGAGAGTCGTTGAGTGTAATGGATGTAGTTAAACACGGACTTTTTTCATCTGGTATGTAGTGATCACGACGGCGTCGATGTTCTTGAGGCTCGGGCAAGTGTAGAGATCCGTTTGAGCGGGCTTGCAGCTCGCTGGGTCGCTCTCGATCTCTCCTCAAATGACGCGGCAGTGGCCGAGGTGGTGGTGGAAAGCTTCTACGCTGACGTTCTACGGTTGAGGGAACCCAAGCGAGGATATCGTCATCCGAGCCACGGATGATGTCTTCTCATCTGGGCGTATAGTTGAACCTTTCTAGGAAAACCAACCGACGTGAGCGGTTGTAGCGAGTCTGGTTATTCGCTCGGTACTGCTTATTAGGCTAAGTAGGCGTGTCTCGTCCTTTTTGACCCACTGAAATTTGATTTGATTGTGTTGGCGAGGGTGGAGTGCATACAAGGAAGACGATGTTGAAAAGTTATATCGTTCGTGATACTATGAACTGTCGCACTAAATATGTATCTACGCAAGAACGGGATAATGATTTGTCTGAGTATGGATTGATCAATCTATAGCTTTGCTTTGATACAAATATGGTATTCAGAGTCGATCTGATATGCTTAATACTTACATTTGAGTGATGGAGGAGAATGAGTGTGTCAACAAATACTAAGCTTTGAACTTTTTCAACGGAGTAATCTCGGTAGAAGATATATCGATCAAACTTCGATCAAACTTGGCTAAAGGGTGCATTCGGATGTCAACTGAACACAGTTAAGATTTCACGAGCCTCGCTTAACCCTGAGTCAAACTATCAGCATGGACATTTTTAAAGGTCAAGTACCGTATTTCATGAGGTGTCTCGTTGGTTATTGGACTATGAAAGAATGACCGATCAGTCTTTGTTTTGATTACGCACACTTGTAGATAGTGGCACACAGAACATGCGTGATGGATTTTTTGAAGCTCTAGTTGGCTTCAGATGAGAATTTTGATCAATTTTCAGTGTCAAGTCACGAATGAGACAAATTTGCTGATAACTAAGAACCGATATCTCATAGTTCATGCTTTTGTTGCTCATGAAATTGTATGCGTAGGGTTTATTGAGATCTGATTAATACATAAGACAAACGTGTAGGCAAATTCACGACGTTTGGAAATGTTGAGCTATTTGACTACCACGCCACTGAGGAAATAGGCACCACTGAGCTCTCCAGAAAAGATAAATGATTCCACAATCATATTGCTGATTTCAAATGTTGATGATACGTGAATGCTGAGTACAGACAGCCCCCGCTATTCACGGTCCCGGTATTCGCGGAATTCGCTTATTCGCGGTTTCTGATTTGTGGCATCCCCCGGTATCCGCGGTGCCCTGACTCGCTTATTCGCGGTTTCGATCTGGATATTAGAGATGATTCACCTCATAAAATGTGAATTTTTGATGGATTTCATTCAAGTGTCTCATCCCAAAACAACTTTGTGATTGAGTGTTCATCATTTTCAGGGTGTTGGTATTGTTATTGTTCCCTGAGACTGATTAATTGGTTATATGACAAAGTTATTGGTACACTATCTAGATTGTTGTCATGACACAGTACGTAAAAAAAATGCATATCCGTCAATCGGAAAACGTGATCATAAACTGTGAGCCTTTCGGAGAAATTGAAAATGTTGAATTTGCCTGCCACTAAAGGAAAAATAGCCGGAGCTTTTAGAACTTCCAATGTACACTTACCAGACATTGTTGCTGACTATGTTCGTCAATCTCGCTAGTCAAAAGTGATAGAGCTCTCCACTCGCAAGCTCATGACTGATTGTTTCAAGTTTCAACAGATTTTGGAGTGAATTACAGTAGTTTTTCACTCGTATCAGACTGTTACTTCGTATCTTTTATATATTAATTGATTTTGCTAGGCTTATTACATGAATTTGTCATCTAAAGATGATGTGTCGATTTTTTTAGTTACTCACGGATCCACATATGTATACGTAACCCCCCTTTTCCCATAAGCCCAAGGCCCGGTATTCGCGGTTTCGGTATTCGCGGCATTTCCTTTATACGCATTAACCGCGAATAGCGGGGGCTGCCTGTATTTACAGTGAGACTATACCTTGAGATTTTGGTAGATCAGGAGCTTGGAAGGGGTGTTTTAAATGAGTCGAGCTCAATATAGTGAGACTGAGTTATTTATATATACAGATTTGAGCTGCAAGCGGCAAAAATGTGTATTCGCAATTGTTTGCGTGAGAGCTAATCTTGATCCAAAAGCTTATGCCAAATGATCTTATGTTTGAGAATATTACAAATGATACATGAGAACTTAGAGTTCCTGAAACCCAAGTACTTGATGGTGTAAGAATCTTGCTGAATGGAAAGAGTTATTGAATTTTCTCATGCAAATTTTGAGTCAAAAGGCAGGACTATCATGAATCGTCCAATTTTTGCATATAGCTACGTAGAATTCTCGAAATTAGAATCAATGCCGGTCATTTTCTATAAAAGAAATGCAACTCAGAATTCCGTAGGTCAACTATTCCTGATTTTCTGAGAAGAGACTTATTTCACAATTGCTGAATTCACTCGCGCACTCGAGCTGGAGAAGCAAATATTTCTTCGAAACAATCCGATTTGACATTGATAATATTTCCATAACATTCACAAGTTTTTCCAAACCGTCAAGGTAGTCATCGACGGTTGCACCTTCAATAGCTTGTACTATAATTGCTTGACCACATTTCGGGTACATTGCATTGGCGCATGTTGACATTAGGTTGGTATTTGCACTTGCTGCACCACATTTAGCCCTGAATGATCACCAATCGTGGAGGCCATCACTCACTTCACTTACAGCTTCCAAGCTGCAGATACAATTTGGAAGATGCACCTCACAATCACTCAGTACGGTTTTTTCACTAAGTCGCAGCTCGAGCGGTATAAACACAAACCATTGTAATACTCGTCGACTTTGCTGTGGACTCGTTTATTGATTTCCTCATCTGCAATCAAGTATCCGGCTTTGGTCTGTGGTTCGATTTTGGTCTGCGTTTGAGAGTTCCTTTATAGGATAGTAACCGATCAGGAGATGCTGATTCCAAAAAATGTGAGGGGATAGGTTTACCCATTCTGGCATTATTGTGCATGTTTACGTTTTCATGCCATATTCTTGTGATTTTCTACATAATCACATGACAGTTTCGAGAAGGTATTAGTATTAAGTGATGAGCTCTTCAAAGAAGATTTTTTCCTATCAAAGATCAAAAGATATACCGAAAAAACGTTGAACCCCGTGGGACTGCACTCGGTTGCGAAGGAAAGAGTTTCGTGCTTGAGCTATCTCATAATTGGGTAGAATATCAATCAAAGATGTATCGTATCACTAATTACTGTGTATGCAAGAGAGGTTAAGAAGAGTTGAAGTTTCTCAAACTTATGAGGGACAATATTGTCCTCTAGATGAAATTCTTTGGATTTCCGAATTGAACCAAGAATCCACGTCCTCTTGATGAAAAATTCTTTTCGTGAAAATCAACGGGACTCGAATAGGGTTTACTACAAACTGCGCAGCTCGGAAAAACTGCTCCCTTTTACTCCCCGATTGCCATTAATCAATAAGCAGCAAGAAAAGTACGATCATCCAGCGAAAGGTGCTACAAAACATCATGCAGAAGCAGCATATTGGCAGTTTACGACAAGTCGATCGGCTCTGCATCCACTGGGCTCAGCAGGCGATCGCTTTCTGTATATCGTTGAGGCCCCCGAAGGCGCATGACGCACAATCATCTGCAACTTTTATGTATGCCCAGGAAGAATTAGGCTCCTCACACGTCAATATATTGATGACCCAGTATCGTGATGTAAAATTACCATGTATATCGGTAGTTCTGCGAAAACTTTGAAATAATGTGTGCCTGCCTGTGCGAACCCTTAAAGCACTTGAGGAAAAAACCTCAAACGTCATTTTCTATGTATTTTTTGTGTTCTTTCTGGCGCAATCGTGAGTTATTCATTCCGGGGCTATTCGAAAAAATTATTATCATCGAAAAAGGAGTCAAAACATCAGGTCCGTGTGATAAGGTTTTTTCATTTTTCGGCTTTTGAGAGTATGTAGCACCATCAAGAAGCTCGTTAGGGATACGGGCAGGCAAACTTATCAAATATAATGGTACTAAGCACCAAATCCCATTATTATAAGAGCCCGAAGACCACTCCTTGTGTGCATGGCAAGCACGTACATTCTGTGGCGCAATTTTACTACTAAAATTTAAATCCCTCAGTTTTCCTCGATACAAGTGAATTTGCCTCATTCTAGACTTTTCCACATCAACTTATCCGTGAAGTATATCGTCAGGCGCAATTCTTCCATCCCCTCAAGTATCGAAAGAAATTCATTTTCACACTTTGCGGAGTACTTTTCGGCGAAAATCTATAGTTTTGCTAAATTTTTATGTCAGGTCCGTGTGGTACTAGTGCGACACATAAACGCGAGAGTACACATGTCCTAGTCGGTTGTTTTCAAAGTATTTGATGGTCAGATCGCAATTCCAAGACCTCAAAGCTGTAGCTCATACCGTTTGGCCGTGAGGTCAATTTCAGTGGCAAAATGTCAGGTCTATGTGACGCTACCGCGTTGTTAGTGTTATCCTTATGTTACCAATATGTGAAAATATTGATAATCATGCGCGAGTTATTTAGCACCCTATATATTTCAAAGAGTCGAAAAATACATCTTAGAACCTTGAAAAATGCGAATTGGCGTGAGCACATTTTCGACCCCCAAATATCGAAGTTTCCGCTGAACTACCGATATATGCGAAGTTCCGTGGAGAACTAATGTAAAGTAATGTGTGCCACCACGTACGAACCCTTGAAACGCTCGTGGAAAAAATCTATCGAGTCATTTTCGCTGTATTTTCTGTGTTTCATTGGCGCAGTCCTTACTTTTAGGATTCAGATCACACTAAATATCATCATCGAAGAAAGGGTGAGAACGTCAATTCCGTGTTATGTGTTTTTCTCTTCATTTGGCTTCTACAAGTGTGAAGTGCCCCGGTGGGTCTCATTCGGATTTGGGTGGGTAAATACGCAAATCCAATGATGTTGTGCATCAAATTCCACGAAAGACTTCCGTTTGTGTGCACAGTGATTGCTTACATTCTGCGATGCAGTTTTGCTCAATGTTTACTCACTCCTTTGTCCTCGATATAAGTGAACTTGACTTATGCCAGGCTTCTTTAGGTCAACTTCCCCTTAAGATCTATTTACAGGCACAACCTCACCATGCCCCAAAGTATCGAAAAAGTCGATCTTCATTGAGGAATACTTCATCGCGAAAATCTACTTTTGCTAATTTCTTGGTCAGTTCCGTGCCACACTGGTCCGTCCCTCAACCGCGCGAGGCCACAGAGATCGGAGTCAGATTTTTCTAGAGTATCTCATAATCAAATCCAAATTCTAGAACACCAAAGCTGTAGCTCAGACCGTTAGACCGTGAAATTAATTTCAGTGGCAAAATGACCGATCCGTGCGATGCTCCAAAATGTCAGGTTTCGTGTCATACTACCGCGTTACGCATGATGTTATCCTTATATGTATACAGATGAGTGGAAATCCTTACTCTAATATTTCGTGAGGTCGAAAAAAATATCTTAGAACCCTCAGAAGTAAGATTTAAAACTGGCTCATTTTCGACCCTCAGATATATCAAAATTTCCATGGAACTACTCATGTAGGTGCAATGGAAGAAACGGAGAATGATCAAGCCCTCACATCGGGAGGGCACAGTTTACAAATCGACGCAAGGTGACTGCATGCACGCGCATTTTCGTGCTGGTGCATTCATGTGATGCATATATATGCATGATGAGTGAAGGGGATTGAAGGTACGTTACGTATTATGTACGGGATATGAGGCCCCCGACAAATTACAAGACGCGAGAGCGCGCGAATTTTGAACAGCGCTGCGGGAAGTCTTGGGGATATGCTTTAATTGGGCTTCGCTCCTTTTACTCACGCATCGTGCACGCAGGGTATACGTATACGAAGGGTTGAAGGAAGGGAAATAAGGAAAGTAGGAGATGAGTTTGACATGACAAACTTGAAAAATAGAGTTCTGTTGATCATTTTTATTCATTTTTCATAGGCAGAAATGATACAGTTCCCAATTTAAGCAGAACAGAAGCCAAATTCATACATCTATATTGAAAGCTTTGGAGATCGATTTTATCATTACGATTGATTGCAATATTTTTTTCGAGATTCTATTGTTAGTGAGCCCAACAATAGAATCTCGAAAATAATATTGCTTAATTCAGTGGAAATCCGGGTCTGACATGGCGTTTGGTTTTCTTTGATCATTTGATATCTTCTGATATTATCCCTTTCAATTGCAATGGTTGGATAATTCAATGAGCTCAAAGGAATGATTCTCGCAAGCAAATATTAGTGATTCTTGTGACGTCTCTTAGAAAAGCTATATTTTGATACTCAAAAGAAGGATGGTCGCCTTGTAAGTTTTCAGCGATATTTATCATGGTAATACCTTCTGCATTGAGTATATATTCTGATACTGTGAGTTCATCTATGAAGGTACTGCGATGCACTAGGCCAATCGAGGTCCAAATATTCACGCAATGTTTTTTTTTAGTAAGACCCGTATCTCAGCGTCTATTCTTCAACCCATCCATTCACAATGTCCAATAATATAGTGGTCAAAAATTTTTCGGGCAATTTCCACGATTGGCTATTATTTCTTCCGGACACACCAAAAAAATCTGGAAAAGTTCTCATGAGATCATGGGTAATTTTGTAGATTTTTCGTCCTTGATGTTTAATATATGAGTTGATTATTTGGTCTCATCGATCTTGAAGGACGGTGGGGAACTAAATAAGTTCCCAAAATTTCATGGAAGAAATTTTATTGCTACGTTTCGTCCATTAGGTTTCGTGGACCTCATCAGGCTCCAGGTTTGTTATTCTTTAGATCGTAGAAATAGTTGATTCTATTTACCTGTATCGACAGGAGTCAGACGTTATGTATGTGCTCTATTATAAAATCGTTCAAAAATATCATGACGATCTAAAGAATAACAAACCTGGAGCCTGATGAGGTCCACGAAACCTAATGGACGAAACGTAGCAATAAAATTTCTTTCATGAAATTTTGGGAATTCATTTAGTTCCCCACCGTCCTTCAAGATCGATGAGACCAAATAATCAACTCATATAGTTCTCATGAGAGTCCAATTATGCAAAAAATCAATTGACTCATGCCCGAGGCCGAATATCTGATTGTGTGAATGGAAAAAAACGAAAACCAGAGAAGTTTGAATATCCTAATTCTGGTATTTGCGTCTTATTCTCAGCAGTCAAATAATCTCAAGGCGATGCGGTCACCGTGCACCGTGACGATGCACCTTGAAAATACACCTCACATAAAAAGTTTGATAATTCAAAGTGTGAGACGAGTTGTCGAATTCTTGTTATTGCCCAACTTGTATCCCTCAATCCGTCGCTTAGCCCAAATCATAAGAGAATCGGAGAAAAGTGGGAATGACTCGGCCACGGGAACCTCCTAACCTATAATATACGCACATCTTCATTCCCAACTTTCTCCGATTCTATTGCAATTTGGGCTTAACGAAGAGCAGACAAATCTCAGTTAAATGATAACAAATATTTGTGCGCTCGTCGTTTAGCCCAAATCGCAACAGAATCGGAGGAAGTTGGGAATGATTTTCAGCTTGCATGGTGACCGCATCGCCTTAATACCGGAACTCCATTTCAGAGTGTTCAGAGTGCCCGAAAAAGAATAGGTTGAACTTAGTCTACTAACATGTGACGAAACGTTAGAACCACAAGCATGTACGTCATTCTATTCTACAAGACTAAATATTAGAACCACAAGCATCTCCGTCATTCTATTGTGAAAAATTAATCTCAATTCTTCATAAATATTTAACATGTCGGGGAAAATATTTGAAGCTTATCATTCTATTATCTTGCGGCACTCGCTTGGTACCTTTAGAATCGTTCTTCAATGAATAATTACATAGTTTCCGACAGTTAGCGAAGCCGGTTCAACGTTTTGCAACAGGTAATAAAATTCCATGGCTTCAACTAGTTTTGGACAGTTCTTGTTTCTTATACACTTTGTATTTTACCTATTTCTGAAAACTACCACAAGAAAAAACAATTCTACTGATCTAGGTTTTTGACAAGCTCTCAAGTTTTGATGCCCTAGAGAACGTTTCACTTTCTCCAAATCTGCTCTTTCATCGTTCTTCAAATCATCTTTCAACTCCAGCTGGGGATATTTGGAAAGGTATAAAAGATAGAAAACAAGGATTTAGAAAAGAACAAGTTTTATCAATTTAGATGGATGATAAGAATGATGCTGTAAATGGAAAAAATGTATAATCAAACTGAAAAACGACAAGATTCCCTTCAACATGAAAAAATTGAAACAGCTTCCATTTGATCAGGCAGTTTAACGATTTTTCCCTTCAATTGGAAATTTTTAGTCAATACCTTAGAATATGATTGACGTTTTGTGAGGAGAGATACAATATAAG
Organism: Eretmocerus hayati; assembly: GCA_029851415.1. NCBI lineage: Eukaryota > Metazoa > Arthropoda > Insecta > Hymenoptera > Aphelinidae > Eretmocerus > Eretmocerus hayati. Next base: position 152,810,993 of record CM056743.1, on the reverse strand, counting down.
GGAGTGGTCGAGTTAAAAATATCACACTTCAGGTCAAAAAAACCAATCATCCACCGTAAATGAGTATACTGTAAGAAATTGGTTGACTTCAGACCAAATTGGTCAACCACTGGTTGAAGATTCAACCACTCGTTGCATACCCAATTCAACCACTAGTTGACAATTTTACCACAGCGAAAATGAGAGTGAGAATGGAATCCGCGGGAATTGGTCAATAGCGGTTTTCGGTTGACATTGGGCCAAGGAAACAAGTTTTTCGATGTTTTTCCATCAACAGATACAAAAAATTTGCCGAATCCCCTAAGATGGGGGTAATACGAGACCCATATAAGGTTGGTTGAAGGTGCTCTTCGAAGAACATACTGAGTCAAAAAACAAGTTTCTCCACATTTTTTTGACGATAACAAATAGAAATAAACAAGAGCACCAGCGTGAATAGCCTTTTCAGGTTAAGTATCCAGGTTGAACAACGTTCGGCGATTCCGTGTCCGAATCGCCGAAAGTTGCTCAACCTGCATGGATTCTTTAAACGAAAATGCTCTTGAAATTGGCGCTTTCATTTATTTCTATTTGTTCACGAAAGAACGTGAATAAAACTCGTTTTCCTGACCCAAAGATGCCGTCCGGACACAACCATTTACCAATCTCATGAGTTCCACATTAAACCTATTATAAAAGAGTCGACGAATTCTCTTGCACGAGCTAAGCGTGGTGGCCCCAGCCGAGTGGTCTCCAATCTGGATACTTACTGAATCGCAAAAACGTTGCTTAAGCTAGATTTTTCCCCGAAAAGGGTCTCAGCACTGGCGCACTCATTCATTTTTATTTGTTTATGGAAGAACACAAAGAAACTTGTTTCCTCTGACCCAAAAATATCGTTCGGGCAACTCCACTTATACCAATCTCATGGACCCATATGGGAATTTGCTGTAGAAAAATGTTCAACCAGTGGTTAAATTTGGTGATCAACCAGTGGTTGCCGCGAAAAATCAACCAATTGGTTGATTAGCAGCATCAACCACTGGTTGTGGCTAAAACTTCAACCAATTGGTTCAAGTTTTTTCCACAAATTTTTTACAGTGTATGTAATGAGTTCCATTTGAAAACAACGACAAATAGCGATGTCTCCAATCGGTTCGCCGTTATTTTCATTCGATTCCATGTAGGGTCTTGGCCAACACCGGGTCATCTTTAAGGAATCGTTTGTACAGAATTGAAGATGCAAAATAGCCAACACAAAATTCTGTACTTATAGTACTCAACTATGGAAATCGTACCCATTTCTATTTGAGAAACGTTGAGTGATTGTTTTTGTTTATTGTTTGTCCGAAAAAACACAGCTATCAACAATATTAATGAATTCAACAAGGTTGTTGTAGCGGGAAAAGTGAAGTTCATAGTTTGTGCTCAACTACCTCAATCTATGGATAGATGTACAGTCTCAAAGGACATTAGAACGTTTGCTACTTCCGCCAAGATGATGATTTTACTGATTATATTATTTCAAATGGATGAACAATGTAATTATTGATGTAATCCGACGACTATTCTGTGAGAATGTCATGATTTAGGATTCAAAATTGGACCAGTTGAAAAATGTCGAGATTTCCAAAAGTTGAAAGATTTCTGTGTTGAGATTCTTGTCTCTTCGAGATTCTCAAACTCATCTGGAATCTCGTCTCAACCTATAGATCGGGATAACTTTGAAAATGTTGAAGAAAACTAAGAAATCCCGAATGAGAATACCCGAGACATGCTTCCATCTTCACCGAAAAAATATGATATCCAAAGTTTTGGTTGAACCTATGATTCGCAAGGTTCATGTTCACTTTGTAAGTTGGTTATACACCATCTTGACATTAATAACTCTCGGGTTGATTCTTAGTCCCACTATCATTTCAGGATGTTAGTTGGAAACGCCTTATAGCTCCAAAAAGTTATGCCTTCGGGAAATACTTTGAATGCCTTAATACAACATTTCCATGCAGGCATCAAGAGCCTCCAAATGTTAAAATGTATCAAATTAACGAAAGTGAGACTCAAATTATTCAAATTTCATTCCATTCATAGGGACACTTTTTGAATAAGTCTTTCAAAATATATTAATAGATCGATAATAATTATCTTCGGTCTTCAACTGCATTATTCCTGTCATCTTTGTAATTTTATGTAGTTAGATCACTGAGAGATTCTTGACTTAATCCGTCTTCGCAGTTGCAGGGCCGTATGAGCAGATTGAAAATTCACCATGGCTAACAAGTTATTGACAATCACCGTAGTTTTTTACATATGTTTTGCTGTGTCTGTAACTCTCATACATTGCAGAGCAAGTATGTATCAGATGACACAGGTGTCATATTTCTATACAATACATATTCAATGATGAACAAGTAACTGAGGATTTCCTCATTTTTTAAGGTCAACGAGTATGTAATACGATTGCTTGTAAAAATATAGGTAAATGACTTTTATCATACTTCGACTACAATACTATTGATGTTTGATTTGAGTAGCGTCATGCTCATTCTTGATTTCTATCTTTTGTAGCATCCACCATTAAAAAGAATATGGATGATAACGTGAAGCAATGTGACGATTTTTACCAATTCGCGTGTGGAAATTATAAGAAAGATGAGGATGTCCCAAACGACATCTTGCAAATGGATCCTATCGGCGAAATCAACGAAAAAATTATGAAAAAACTTAATTCGTACCTTCAGAAAGATAATCGAAATAAATTTGAGAAACATTTGGAGTACATAAAAGATCGTATCGACGAAATTGTGATCAAGGAAGTAAAAATTCGTAATCCTGTAGAAGAATTTTTCGGTGCGTTAAAAAATTTCTTAATCAAGAACATTGACAAGAAAGTATGGAATCCAAATCATATTATGAAAGATCTCGACATGATCAAGAACTACATTAAGAAAAATTTTAACATCAAAGCACCAAGTCTAAATTCTATGAAAAAAATCCGCGATGTTATAAAGAATTACATAAACGAGAACTTGAACAAGAGACGACCAAGTTTTCTCAATAAATTATTTCTATACTACCAAAGCTGTACAAATGAAGGTACGTAGTTCGATATTTGGTACATGTAAACTGGTGACTCAAGCTTAATCTTCTTGTGTTGATTGTTAATTTTATCTCGAAATTTTTCTATAGAAAATGTGCAAAAAGATGAAAGAGATCACTTGATGAAATTGCTAGATAAAGTAGGAGGATGGCCTGTATTGACTGAATCATGGGATGAAAAACGTTTCGATTGGATTAAAAGTATGTACACACTTCGAGATGAAGGACTTCGTTACAATGCATTCATGAATGTTATGTACCAGCCAGACATCCAGACCAAAATTACAGTAATCGCCGTGAGTTACATCAGTTTGATACAGAATCACTCTCATAGTCAGTCTTCATAGACGCTATATCTACAGAAATGAGGGGAAAGGGGAAATTTAGTCGCGAAAATAGTGGGATAAAAAGGGGAGCGTTCCAAGACCTCGTGAAAGGCAAGCATGTCCGATTTCAACCCATTCAGCTCGGATGTCCATATTTATGGACTTGTTAGGTAAAAAATAAATCAATGGTATTTCCTATATTAATCGGAAGAAGTGAGTGAGCTCAAGAATTTCTTGAGCCTTTCAGAACCGAAATACCTTGAAAACTAAGACAAATGTACCCAACGAGCCTCGTGTACCCATAACATGCCTCCATATACCGATCTCAGAAATGGACACTCGTTGGCTTTCTCATACCAATTTTTTTACGCTTGTCATGCTAAAACGTGAGAAAATATGTGGTTTGGACCAATCTATCATTATTACTGCTTGTCCCAGAGAATTAGAAGCATATGTGGTGGATGTCGGCGAAACCGACGTTCAGCAAAGTTTTTACGAAGAACAAAGTTTTCCAGCACTCGACGCGTAATGTACTATATATTTCATACGTGCACAGCTAAGAAACCACCGAAAGACGCGTTTAGAGGGACAGGCGCCAAAATTTTTTGGTATGACCAAACTTGACGTACTTAAGATACGGAGCCCCGATCACCAAGATACGGAGGTGATTCATAGAATATGTAGTCCAATAAGAGAGTGTGCCCAACATGCCCCCAAGTAGCACAATTATCCGCCCGTCGTGCGCAATGGAACTACGGTGCCAGAGTTAACTCCTCTTCAATTCACAATTCTTAATAATTTTGATAAGATGATTCTCGTACACTCTTTCTTCGATTTGACAAGTTTTCTGTATATTGGAATTGACATTTTCTGGCAATGCCTTGGAAAATGCCCCTCCAATAAATATACTTTGAGTTATTCTATTGTACTCAAACAACCATGAGCGATTGAACCACGGTTGGATGATAATCGTTACACGATGACTAGATATAGGGTCATCGGTATACAGGAGTCCCTCGTCATCCGCGGATTTTTTATCCGCGGATTTCGTTATCCGCGGTTACCCGATTTGCGCCCATCCCTTGCTATCCGCGGGCCAAGTCTTGTTATACGCGGGCCCATGCCCGTGATTGATATAGAATAAGTCCATTTCTGTGCAATTTCACTCGTGACGAGTGATGCGCCACCTTTCAGAATACCATCCGCCCCTCATGTGTTACGTTTGGATGATACCTTCCTCCCTGAAAAGGCGTGAAACATGGACTGGCATCACATATTCTTCAGTCAGTCGAAGTTTTGAAGTATAGAGGACTGTCGAATTCATCAAAATTGGTTATGCGCAGGTTTACACCATCATTTCTGCAGTAATTCTATTCATTATGCTTTGGCATTTTTTATTAACGTACGTTTTAATATTTTGACTAAGTTCTCGATATTTGAATGATTCTCTACATGTGAATCGAATGTTGACATCCTCCGAGCCATTCTCATCAATATTCAGTCTGCGTGCAATGTTGACACACACTGTTTGCTATTCTTAACCTTTATTCCTTTATATGCAAACTTTTTCTGAATCCTCGTTTACATTTGCTAGAAAAGATATGGCTCCATCGTAACCATGGTCGAACGTAACCCCCTATTTCCTATAAAACCAAGGTCTTATTATCCGCGGTTTTGTTATACGCGGTACTTCTTCTAAACGTAATCCTCGCGGATAACGAGGGACTCCTGTACCTACACCCACACTTTAGCAATCAGTCTTGCGATGGTATTCTATGATACCAGTGACTTGTCATTTTAAACATCTTCACGTTGATCTTAATCCCTGAAAACGAAACACTGGGCACGTAAAATTGTGTTATCGATGAATAGTAGTACCCTTTGTTTGCTGTACCAGACGATTTTAAAGTCAATTGGACAATGAATCGCAGATAAATTCTGATTTGATTCTTCGGTGCGGATCCAATGCGCATCAGACGCGTCTTGCGTGGGGTCGATAATGTAGCGCCTCCAAAGCACGCTTGAAATGCATCGACAACGCATCTGAGGTGCGTTTTTATTAGGAATTATGTAGGACTTATCTCGACTGTATTGCAGTATAAAATTGGATCACATTCTATGCGCATGGTGGAATCGAATCATTATCTATAAAAAATGAAATTGTTATGTGAGAAAGAAACTAATCCTGGACGATATTTATGATCACATACAGTTGGACAAATCACCGTTGAGTCTAAATCTGTCACCTCGGATTCTTCTGACAACAGACCATAAACTGGTTGGAGAATACTATAAATATATGGTTGAGATGGCTGTGGCACTAGGAGCCAATCGCTCACGCGCTGAGAAAGAACTCAAACAATCCCTGAACTTTGAGATTGAAATGGCTCGGGTACGTAATCTTTGAATTCATGATTTCCATTGTGTGCTTTAAAACTAACTATGATCTTCCTTGATCTCACACAAAGATGTTAGGGAGCGACTACACTCTTTATCTAATCGACAGGATATGATAGAAAAAATTGTTTGTATCTGGCGTGGGGCGTCCACTTTCATTTCTTTAAGAACATAAATTAGATCCTAATAATTCGATATTTATTTCACAGATACTCGTGAATCCAATACTCAAACAAGATTCTAAAGTATTGTCCAATCCAAAGACCATTGGTGAGCTGTATGAGAATTACAAGAACTGTTCAATTCCATGGGAAACATATCTTACAAAAATTCTAAAGCCTCCAATCCCATTATCCATGTCGGATAAGGTGATTGTTCACGACCCTGCATACTTGCATTCATTATGCAGTCTATTGGCGAGAACTAAGAGCAAGAAAATCTTAGCTAATTACGCTGTATGGTCTGTAATATCTTTGTTCACGCCTATGTTGGGGCCAAAAGCTGTCCAACTCACCAAAGATTGGCAAGAAAAATTGTTAGGTAAATCCATCAAAGAAATAAGATGGAAAAAATGTGTCTCATTATCCAAAACCCTAATGCCTTTGGCTGTTGGAGCTTTATATGTTCGTAACATATATGATGGAAATATCAAGAAAACCAAAGAGGTAGCATCAGAGATGGTCAATCAGATTCGCCAAGAGATGGCAAAATCCATAAAGAGAGTACGTACATGTTTATTAAATTTTTGAAGAACTTCTCGCTATGATGATTCTAGATGAGTTTTTCCGTAACTCGCGAGCATCTTTAGAATCTTGCGAGTACACAAAGAGAAAATCAATGAATGATTTTTTTTTGTCTAACAGGAAGCATGGATGGATAACTCTACACGAATGAAAGCACTGAAGAAGCTCGATAAAATGACATTCTTAGTTGCATATCCAAAGGAACTACAAGATGATACAAAATTGAATGACATATTCAGAAATTTGAGAATAGATAGAGATAGTTATCTCAAATCCACTCTAAATTTGATACGTTTGGGCTGGGATTTACAGGCTCGTGGTTATCAAAAACCTATCGTAAAAAATAGTTGGTTTGAACTTTTTGGTGATCCGTCCACGCCTAACGCTTTTTATACACCCTTGGATAACTCGTTCAGTGAGTGTATTTTGATCTGTTACACCGAAAAGCAGGAATGAAAACTTTTATAATTCTGATTGTTCACTCGACCGCTTTAATGAGCCAACATGCCAACTCAGATCTAATTCGAAATTCCTTTTGTTTGTATCTTGTTATTTTGTGATTACTTCAATCATTCAAGAGCCATTTGGATCTTATATTGATATCTGTGATCCCGTGTGATTTTTTAGTGATACAGAAAATTTCAGCACTCTATCTGAGACTTTTGGAATATCGAATCATCAGTAACGAATTATCTATTATATGCTCGTTGAAGCGATCGAGTTAACTTTTTCAAATCTGCACCAACACGAGTGACTAAGATTATCGTAAAAACAATTTTGCAGTATATCACTCAATCTGATAGTAACATTAATCCTTAACAACTCTGTTTTCCAGTGCTTTTGGCAAGTTTGTTACAGGAGCCTTTCTTTCATGCTGATTATCCTAAGTACATAAATTTTGCTGGCATTGGTAGTGTGATCGGACACGAGATGTCACACGGCTTTGACGTACGAGGAAGTATATTTGATGAAAATGGACAACATTTTGATTGGTGGGACGAGGCCACAAAAAAAGTGTATTCAGGAAAAGCAGGATGTTTCATTCATCAGTACGACGATTTCGGGAAGGTCAAAAATATCTCTGTAAGTCTTTGATTGAATTCCACGAATACATTGGTTACAATGAGTTATGTTGGTGTGATTGTAAACAACTCAGCTGATAGACAACTCCAGTGATGGGCGTTTTCAAAAATTGAAGATAATTGTACATTCTGGTTAAGATTTCCTGGATGTCTAATTGTATTGCAAAATCCAAAACAGGATCGATTTGAGTCGATCGTACTTCAAAAGCTACTATACGTATTCGATGGCTCAGAATAAAAAAGAAGTATCTGAATACGTAAGAGTTGAAAGGAACTATCAAAAAATTTCTGGTAAAAGGAACTATCTGAAAGTGTCAGATTCGGAAGGAACTATCTGAGAAAAATATATTCTAGAAAGGAACTGTTTATACATTTTTGGTTGAAAAGAACTATCCAAGAATGTGAGTCAAACGGGACCATATAAAAATATTCATTTCACAAAATAACTATCAACGAATTTTGGTTTTTTGAATCATCTCTGGATTTTCAGTAAAAGGAAGTTTGCAAAAATTTCTATTTGAGAGGAACTATTTGAGCACTTTTATTAATATTTTATTAAAAGGAAGTATCTATGAATTTCTAGTTAAAAGTAAGTATCTAAAAATGTTTTTTAGATAGTTCTCTTTAACCAAAAATTTACACACAGTTCCTATTACCCAACAATGTTTAGATGACTTTTTGTCAAACAGGAATTCTATAAATAGCTCTTTCCAACCAAAAATTTTTAGATTAATATTCTCAACTTTTACGATCCAGACAGTCCTATTTGAGCTTCATTGACTCTTCTCAATTCTTACGATTCAGACAGTCCTATTTAAACTTCATTGTGCACTTTTCAAAATCCATGTTTTCTTGTTACTTGCGTCATTTCTCGCAGTCTTGGAAAAATTGAACGTATCTTATAGCTCATTCGAAAGTTCATCAAAAAATCTGTAGGAATCAGCTTCGAAAAGTCTAGATTGTCAGCTTGGTATCAATTGATAGGCTCCAAGAAAGAATTACGTGGGGTCCAATGGATTCCATGTACCATGTGAGAGTTAAGCAGAAATTAATAGATAATTCCATTCTGAAATCCCAAATTTTTCAAAGTCCTTACGCTCAAAGTAGCGCAAGAATTTTATTTGTGTGCAAGACCGATTACTTCCTTCTGAGGTTCGTATTTGATACAAATAAATGCAATCAATTCTTGAAATGAAGATAACATCAGACATGATCGATATTGACTAGGGAAATTGAATAGATTTTTATCTTAAACAGCACTGATTTCTGATATTTATTCCCGTATGTCAACAGATCAACGGCACGTTTACTTTGTCAGAGAACATGGCCGATAATGTTGGATTGAAACAAACTTATTCGGCATACAATACCTGGATGAAGAAAAATCCGAAAGAACCTCGGCTTCCTGGTTTGGAGCAATTTACACCCGAACAGATGTTTTGGTTATCTTACGCTAATTCACTTTGTTCCAAAACACCACCCGGGCCAGGTTCTACGACTGATTTGATGATCGACAATCACGCTCCTAACCACTTGCGTGTATTAGCAACTCTAGCTAATATTCCAGAATTTTCACGTGATTTCAATTGTCCTGTAGGAAGTTTTATGAACCGACCTAACAAGACTTGTAGCGTTTGGTAAAGATAACTAATAGATTAGAGCTTGAGTTAAAAACAGAGACTGATCACTGCGTTCTTTGTCGATCGCATTATTTGGATAAAGTGAATAGAATGTAAATAGATACGTGTTTTCGATAGATTTCCAAATTTTCAATGCAGTATTTTGATTGAGATCCAGGATAATCATACATAGATATAAGAATTGGTTGTTACGAAGGTAGAAACATTATTTTTCAACACATGATGTAGCTCAAAAGATCGAGGATAATTTCACCTCCCGAAATTACCATAATGTCCTGTACCTGAATCGCGTCTATGCCATTAAAATAAAGCACTCCAATTCATGTTACACGATATAATCAAATAGATTGAGATGCCGCATGAAACTGTCACTGAACTCAAAGATTTGAATCAGATTAAAATGTTACTCAGTATCTGGTGCATTTGAGATTTGTGTCGAAAATTTATCGAGTCTCTCTGATTTTCCTGTACATTAATAACCTCCCCCCCCCCCCCCCCCCCACTTCACTTTTTCCAAAAGTATAACTTGGCGAGTATGGCCATCCTTTCCCCCTATCACTTCATCTGGGATGAAAAATTGAATTTCAACTCTTGAGGGTCGTGAGATCAAGAAAAGCATGTCGAGTAATTGTTTTGCAAAATCTGAACGTGAAACGCATGGAAAAGGATTGATTACATTACGATTTGACTTTCTCGGTAATTTTGACTCAACTTGAGTTTCTCACCATCTCCTTCGTCTATGAAATGTAATGAAAATAATAATTTATTCAGACCACTGAGAAGAAAAGGAAACCAGAAAATTCAATATAGCATTGATCGGTTTAGTTTAAAATTCAGTAGAGATGGTGAGTAACTCGAGTTGAGTCAAAATTACCGAGAAAGTCAAATCGTAATGTAATCAATCCTTTTCCATGCGTTTCACGTTCAGATTTTGCAAAACAATTACTCGACATGCTTTTCTTGATCTCACGACCCTCAAGAGTTGAAATTCAATTTTTCATCCCAGATGAAGTGATAGGGGGAAAGGATGGCCATACTCGCCAAGTTATACTTTTGGAAAAAGTGAAGTGGGGGGGGGAGGAGATTTCAACACTCGGCTATGGTAATGACTAAATATTCTGAGATTGAAGAACATGCTGTAAATAGTAGCATGTAGGAAAACAAAAAAATTCTATGTATCTCATCCATATAAATCATTCTCCTAATTAACACTAGAGTGCTTTATTCCAAAATGAACATTTTTTGATCATGAACAAAGAAAAATCTGAAGAAGGACAACTTTGTATTTTTGATAGCAAGACTCTTGAAATAAGCTCATGAAATTGACTTGAATTGATGCGAAGACTCCTAACCCACTTGTGATGGTGCTTGCAAGAGAAAATTTTTGGATCACGAGGAACTTTTAGATTGTGAAAATTCCCCAAATGATGAACCACATTCGCTCTTCAGCAAGAGAGCATGCTAAATATCAAAGTGAATAACTAATAACTAATTGATAAATGAAACATAGAATTATGACAGTACATCTGTCGTCCAAAATTTTCTAAGGACCAAAACCTGAAACAAATTCCATGTAGCACATTGGTAATTCATAACACATCAAGAAGTTAGAGCAATTCGTGCGAACTCATTCTGAGGGAAATGAAGGTTCAGTAGCATTATGTGATATGTGTTTCAATGATCCTCAACATACTTCCAGATAGATGATGTACGGATCCAGTTTATTTAGTGATTGACAACTCAAGTAATAATTTTTTCAATTTGAACTTACCACTTCCCACCAAGAGCGTAAAAGTGCCTTTCTTTCTTCATAATACTCTTGATGAAACAGGTGAACCCTGTACAACTTCCTTATCCTATTCAGAATTTAGTGTCAAGAAAGTAAAATCCATATACCATATGAGAGTAAGGCTGCCTTTCCCTGCTGCAAAAGATCGATTGGGATGGATTGAAAACCAATCGAATCCTATCGGGATGAATACATTTCAATCGGTTCTATCATTCAACCGGCGAGAGCAGTATTGGAATTCAATGCAGATCAATCGAACAAAGACCCAATCAAGCTGAATCCTGAATTGTAGAATTGGGATCACAACTGCCAATAGAATTCTATACTGTTGATGAGGATTGATGTAAGCGAATATAATCCAATACTAGTATTCAGCATAGGATCGGACACGGAAGGATGGATGGAAGATCTTTGCTGGTTCAATATGTTTTAATGAACCGATTCAGTATTGGAATCAATCTAATTGAATAATGGATCTCGTCTCCCACTGCTCTATCGAGATCAATGCTTCAGAAAGTGATTCGATTCGCGAAACGATACTAATTGTCTATCCTAACCAATCCCAAATGACAGGATTGGATTTCACCTTTTGAACACTATTATTTCTACATTCCTCAATCGAACTGAATAATTCTCTGCAGTACTGGGTGTATAATAACCTTGGTCTTTCCTATCCGTTTCAATCATGAATGGACAGATTCGAGTCGAATTATGCCTGGATCAATTCCAATCATCCCCCTATCACCTATTGCGTGATTGACAAATCGAGCTGAGTACTACAAAATCGGATTGAAATCGTGGATGCAAGGTTATTCTATCCTTCCCAATACTCATAATCAGTATTGAACTCCGCTAGATTTCATATATTTCAATCGAATCCAATACTGCTCAGCAGGATTAGAATGGCCTGAAGATGAGTTTTGCTATCGGTCTGAATCCTGCCAAGCAGCATTGAATTGACTGAGTCAATCGATTCCAATGATAACCCAATTACTCACTGCGTGATTGACCAATCGAGCTGAATACTACAAAATCGGATTGAAATCGTGGATGCATGGTTATTCTATCCTTCCCAATACTCACAATCAGTATTGAACTTCGCTGGATTTCATATATTTCAATCGAATCCAATACTGCTCAGCAGGATTGGAATGGCCTGAAGATGAGTTTTGCTATCGGTCTGAATCCTGCCAAGCAGCATTGAATTGACTGAGTCAATCGATTCCAATGATAACCCAATTACTCACTGCGTGATTGACCAATCGAGCTGAATACTACAGAATCGGATTGGAATCGTGGATGCATGGTTATTCTATCCTTCTCAATACTCACAATCATTATTGAACTCCGCTAGATTTCATATATTTCAATCGAATTCAATACTGCTCAGCAGGATTGGAACGATCTCGAGATGAGTTTTGCTATCAGTCTGAATCCTGCCAAGCAGCATTGGATTGACTGAGTCAATCGATTCCAATGATAACCCAATTACTCACTGCGTGATTGACCAATCGAGCTGAATACTACAGAATCGGATTGGAATCGTGGATGCATGGCTATTCTATCCTTCCCAATACTCACAATCATTATTGAACTCCGCTAGATTTCATATATTTCAATCGAATTCAATACTGCTCAGCAGGATTGGAACGATCTCGAGATGAGTTTTGCTATCGGTCTGAATCCTGCCAAGCAGTATTGAATTGACTGAGTCAATCGATTCCAATGATAACCCAATTACTTACTGCGTGATTGACCAATCGAGCTGAATACTACAAAATCGGATTGAAATCGTGGATGCATGGTTATTCTATCCTTCCCAATTCTCATAATCAGTATTCAACTTCGCTAGATTTCATATATTTCAATCGAATTCAATACTGCTCAGCAGGATTGGAACGATCTCGAGATGAGTTTTGCTATCAGTCTGAATCCTGCCAAGCAGCATTGGATTGACTGAGTCAATCGATTCCAATGATGACCCAATTACTCACTGCGTGATTGACCAATCGAGCTGAATACTACAAAATCGGATTGAAATCGTGGATCCATGGTTATTCTATCCTCCCGAATACTCACAATCAGTATTGAACTTCGCTGAATTTCGTATATTCCAATCGAATCCAATACTGCTCAGCAGGATTGGAACGATCTCGAGATGAGTTTTGCTATCGGTCTGAATCCTGCCAGGCAGCATTGGATTGACTGAGTTAATCGATTCCAATGATAACCCAATTACTCACTGCGTGATTGACGAATCGAGCTGAGTACTACAAAATCAGATTGAAATCGTGGATGCATGGTTATTCTATTCGTCCCAATACTCACAATCAGTATTGAACTCCGCCAGATTCCGTATATTCCAATCGAATCCAATACTGCTCAGCAGGATTGGAACGATCCCGAGATGAGTTTTGCTATCGGTCTAAATCCTGCCAGGCAGCATTGGATTGACTGAGTCAATCGATTCCAATGATAACCCAATTACTCACTGCGTGATTGACAAATCGAGCTGAGTACTACAAAATCGGATTGAAATCGTGGATGCATGGTTATTCTATCCTTCCCAATACTCACAACCAGTATTGAACTCCGCCAGATTCCATATATTCCAATCGAATCCAATACTGCTCAGCAGGATTGGAACGATCTCGAGATGAGTTTTGCTATCGGTCTGAATCCTGCCAGGCAGCATTGGATTGACTGAGTCAATCGATTCCAATGATAACCCAATTACTCACTGCGTGATTGACCAATCTAGCTGAATACCACAGAATCGGATTGAAATCGTGGATGCATGGTTGTTCTATCCTTCCCAATACTCACAATCAGTATTGAACTTCGCTGGATTTCATATATTTCAATCGAATCCAATACTGCTCAGCAGGATTGGAATGGCCTGAAGATGAGTTTTGCTATCGGTCTGAATCCTGCCAAGCAGCATTGAATTGACTGAGTCAATCGATTCCAATGATAACCCAATTACTCACTGCGTGATTGACCAATCGAGCTGAATACTACAGAATCGGATTGGAATCGTGGATGCATGGTTATTCTATCCTTCTCAATACTCACAATCATTATTGAACTCGGCTAGATTTCATATATTTCAATCGAATTCAATACTGCTCAGCAGGATTGGAACGATCTCGAGATGAGTTTTGCTATCAGTCTGAATCCTGCCAAGCAGCATTGGATTGACTGAGTCAATCGATTCCAATGATAACCCAATTACTCACTGCGTGATTGACCAATCGAGCTGAATACTACAGAATCGGATTGGAATCGTGGATGCATGGCTATTCTATCCTTCCCAATACTCACAATCATTATTGAACTCCGCTAGATTTCATATATTTCAATCGAATTCAATACTGCTCAGCAGGATTGGAACGATCTCGAGATGAGTTTTGCTATCGGTCTGAATCCTGCCAAGCAGTATTGAATTGACTGAGTCAATCGATTCCAATGATAACCCAATTACTTACTGCGTGATTGACCAATCGAGCTGAATACTACAAAATCGGATTGAAATCGTGGATGCATGGTTATTCTATCCTTCCCAATTCTCATAATCAGTATTCAACTTCGCTAGATTTCATATATTTCAATCGAATTCAATACTGCTCAGCAGGATTGGAACGATCTCGAGATGAGTTTTGCTATCAGTCTGAATCCTGCCAAGCAGCATTGGATTGACTGAGTCAATCGATTCCAATGATGACCCAATTACTCACTGCGTGATTGACCAATCGAGCTGAATACTACAAAATCGGATTGAAATCGTGGATCCATGGTTATTCTATCCTCCCGAATACTCACAATCAGTATTGAACTTCGCTGAATTTCGTATATTCCAATCGAATCCAATACTGCTCAGCAGGATTGGAACGATCTCGAGATGAGTTTTGCTATCGGTCTGAATCCTGCCAGGCAGCATTGGATTGACTGAGTTAATCGATTCCAATGATAACCCAATTACTCACTGCGTGATTGACGAATCGAGCTGAGTACTACAAAATCAGATTGAAATCGTGGATGCATGGTTATTCTATTCGTCCCAATACTCACAATCAGTATTGAACTCCGCCAGATTCCGTATATTCCAATCGAATCCAATACTGCTCAGCAGGATTGGAACGATCCCGAGATGAGTTTTGCTATCGGTCTAAATCCTGCCAGGCAGCATTGGATTGACTGAGTCAATCGATTCCAATGATAACCCAATTACTCACTGCGTGATTGACAAATCGAGCTGAGTACTACAAAATCGGATTGAAATCGTGGATGCATGGTTATTCTATCCTTCCCAATACTCACAACCAGTATTGAACTCCGCCAGATTCCATATATTCCAATCGAATCCAATACTGCTCAGCAGGATTGGAACGATCTCGAGATGAGTTTTGCTATCGGTCTGAATCCTGCCAGGCAGCATTGGATTGACTGAGTCAATCGATTCCAATGATAACCCAATTACTCACTGCGTGATTGACCAATCTAGCTGAATACCACAGAATCGGATT
The DNA here is from genome assembly GCA_029851415.1 of Eretmocerus hayati. Lineage (NCBI taxonomy): Eukaryota > Metazoa > Arthropoda > Insecta > Hymenoptera > Aphelinidae > Eretmocerus > Eretmocerus hayati. Next base: position 152,795,412 of record CM056743.1, on the reverse strand, counting down.
GAAATCGTGGATGCATGGTTGTTCTATCCTTCCCAATACTCACAATCAGTATTGAACTTCGCTGGATTTCATATATTTCAATCGAATCCAATACTGCTCAGCAGGATTGGAATGGCCTGAAGATGAGTTTTGCTATCGGTCTGAATCCTGCCAAGCAGCATTGAATTGACTGAGTCAATCGATTCCAATGATAACCCAATTACTCACTGCGTGATTGACCAATCGAGCTGAATACTACAGAATCGGATTGGAATCGTGGATGCATGGTTATTCTATCCTTCTCAATACTCACAATCATTATTGAACTCGGCTAGATTTCATATATTTCAATCGAATTCAATACTGCTCAGCAGGATTGGAACGATCTCGAGATGAGTTTTGCTATCAGTCTGAATCCTGCCAAGCAGCATTGGATTGACTGAGTCAATCGATTCCAATGATAACCCAATTACTCACTGCGTGATTGACCAATCGAGCTGAATACTACAGAATCGGATTGGAATCGTGGATGCATGGCTATTCTATCCTTCCCAATACTCACAATCATTATTGAACTCCGCTAGATTTCATATATTTCAATCGAATTCAATACTGCTCAGCAGGATTGGAACGATCTCGAGATGAGTTTTGCTATCGGTCTGAATCCTGCCAAGCAGTATTGAATTGACTGAGTCAATCGATTCCAATGATAACCCAATTACTTACTGCGTGATTGACCAATCGAGCTGAATACTACAAAATCGGATTGAAATCGTGGATGCATGGTTATTCTATCCTTCCCAATTCTCATAATCAGTATTCAACTTCGCTAGATTTCATATATTTCAATCGAATTCAATACTGCTCAGCAGGATTGGAACGATCTCGAGATGAGTTTTCCTATCAGTCTGAATCCTGCCAAGCAGCATTGGATTGACTGAGTCAATCGATTCCAATGATGACCCAATTACTCACTGCGTGATTGACCAATCGAGCTGAATACTACAAAATCGGATTGAAATCGTGGATCCATGGTTATTCTATCCTCCCGAATACTCACAATCAGTATTGAACTTCGCTGAATTTCGTATATTCCAATCGAATCCAATACTGCTCAGCAGGATTGGAACGATCTCGAGATGAGTTTTGCTATCGGTCTGAATCCTGCCAGGCAGCATTGGATTGACTGAGTTAATCGATTCCAATGATAACCCAATTACTCACTGCGTGATTGACGAATCGAGCTGAGTACTACAAAATCAGATTGAAATCGTGGATGCATGGTTATTCTATTCGTCCCAATACTCACAATCAGTATTGAACTCCGCCAGATTCCGTATATTCCAATCGAATCCAATACTGCTCAGCAGGATTGGAACGATCCCGAGATGAGTTTTGCTATCGGTCTGAATCCTGCCAGGCAGCATTGGATTGACTGAGTCAATCGATTCCAATGATAACCCAATTACTCACTGCGTGATTGACAAATCGAGCTGAGTACTACAAAATCGGATTGAAATCGTGGATGCATGGTTATTCTATCCTTCCCAATACTCACAACCAGTATTGAACTCCGCCAGATTCCATATATTCCAATCGAATCCAATACTGCTCAGCAGGATTGGAACGATCTCGAGATGAGTTTTGCTATCGGTCTGAATCCTGCCAGGCAGCATTGGATTGACTGAGTCAATCGATTCCAATGATAACCCAATTACTCACTGCGTGATTGACCAATCTAGCTGAATACCACAGAATCGGATTGAAATCGTGGATGCATGGTTATTCTATCCTTCCCAATACTCACAATCAGTATTGAACTTCGCTGGATTTCATATATTTCAATCGAATCCAATACTGCTCAGCAGGATTGGAATGGCCTGAAGATGAGTTTTGCTATCGGTCTGAATCCTGCCAAGCAGCATTGAATTGACTGAGTCAATCGCTTCCAATGATCACCCAATCACTTACTGCGTGATTGACCAATCGAGCTGAATACTACAAAATCGGATTGATATCGTGGATGCATGGTTATTCTATCCTTCCCAATACTCACAATCAGTATTGAACTCCGCTAGATTTCATATATTTCAATCGAATTCAATGCTGCTCAGCAGGATTGGAACGGTCTCGAGACGAGTTTTGATATCGGTCTGAATCCTGCCAGGCAGTATTGAGTCGACTGCGTCAATCGATTTCAATGATGACCCAATCACTCTATGCGTCATTGATCAATCGAGATGAATACTACAGAATCCAGTTGAAATCGTGGGTGCATGGTTATTCTATTCCTCTCAATACTCACAATCAGTATTGAACTCCTCTAGATTTCATACATCTCAATCGAATTCAATACTGCTGAGCAGGATTGGATCGGCCTGAAGATGAGTTCTACTTTCGGTCTGAATCCTGCCAGGCAGCAACGAGTCGACTGCGTCAATCGATTTCAATGATGACCCAATCACTCATTGCGTGATTGGCCAATCGAGCTTAATACTATAGGATGGAATACCGATCGTGAAAATGTGGTTTCTATCCTCCTGAATACTTACAATCGGTATCGAACTCCTCTGAATTCCATGTATTTTAATTCAATTTAATACTGCTGAGCAGGATTGGTACGCTCTGAGGATGAGTTTCGCTATCGGTCTGAATCCTGCCGGGCAGCATTGAGTCGACTGCATCAATCTATTCCAATGATGACCCAATCACTCTTTGCGTCATTGACTAATATCGAGATGAATACTACAGAATCGAATGGAAATCGTGGGTACATGGTTATTCTATCCTTCTCAATACTCACAATCAGTATTGAACTCCTCTAGGTTTCATATATATCAATCGAATTCAATACTGCTGGGCAGAATTGGAACAGCCTGAATATGAGTTTTGCTATTGGTCAGGTGAACGGGTTATAAGGTCTGCAATGCTGAGAATCAGTATTGAAATCGATTGAGGCGGATTGAGATCTCGATGTTTGCAATACTGGAAGACGGTACTAGAATTGATCGGGGCAGATAGGATTTCAAGTCCTCAATACTAACAATCATCATTCAGGTATATTGACGTAGATAGAATATACGGTATCCAATGTTAGAGGTCAGTATTTGGATCTATTGAGGCAGATAGCACTTCCCATTCCCAATCTGATACACAGCATTCGAATTAATTCAAGTAGATATGATATAGGGTCTGCAATGCTGAACATCAGTATTGAGATCGATCGAAGCGTAATGCCGTCCCCATATTCCCAATACTGAAATACAGAACTGGAATCGATTAGGGCAGATAGGATTCCAAGTCCTCAATACTGATATTCCGCATTCAATCCGATTCAGGTAAATATGATATGAGGTCTGCAATGCTGAAAGTCGGGATTGAGATCGATTCAAGCGGATTGAGATCTCAGTGTTCCCAATACTTGAAAATGGTATTGGAATGAGTTGGAGCAGATAGGATCTCAATTCTGCAATACTGATTGTCAACATTAAAATCGATACAAGTAGATAGGATATAATGAGGTCACTTATGCTTACATTTAGTATTGAGATCGATTGAAGTGGACTGAGATAGCAATCTGCCCAATACTGAGAGACAGTACTCAAATCAATTCAGATTATTGGGATATAAGGGCTCCAATACTTACAGTCAGTATTGAGATCGATTAAATTGGGTTAAGATCTCGTTATTCCCAATACTGGAAAACAGTACTCAAATCGATTGGGACAGCTAGGATTTCAAGTCCTTAATACTGAAATTCAGCATTCAATTCGATTCAGGTGAAAATCATATAAGGTCTGCAATGCTGAACATCAGTATTGAGATCGATTGGAGCGTACTGAGAACCCGATGTTTCCAATACTGAAATACAGTACTGGAATCGACTGGAGCAGATAGGATGGCAAGTCCTGAATACTGATATCTAGCACTGATATCCAGCATTCATTCCGATTCAGGTAGATAGGATATGAGGTTTTTGATGCTTACTTTCAGTATTCAGATCGATTGAAGTGGATTGAGATCCCGATATTCCCAATACTGAAATACAGTACTGGAATCGATTGGGGCAGATAGGATCTCAAGTCCTCAATACTGATATCCAGCATTTAAATCGATTCAAGTAGATAGGATATAAGATCTGCAATGCTGAAAATCAGTATTGAGATCGATTGAAGCGGATTGAGAACCCGATGTTTCCACTACTGAAATACAGTACTGAAATCGATTGGGGCAGATAGGATTCCGAGTCCTCAATACTGATATCTAGCATTCAATCCGATTCAGGTAAATGTCATATGAGGTCTGCAATGCTGAAAATCAGTATTGAAATCGATTGAAGCGGATTGAGAACTCGATGTTTCCAATACTGAAAAACAGTTCTGGAATCGATTGGGGCAGTTAGGATTTCAAGTCCTCAATACTGAAATCCAGCATCCAAATCGATTCAAGTAGATAGGATATAAGGTTTCTAATGCTTACTTCCAGTATTGAGATCGATTGAAGTGGATTGAGATAGCGATCTACCCAATACTGAGAGACAGTACTCAAATCGATTCAGGTTATTAGAATATAAGGGCTAGAATACTCACAGTCAGTATTGAGATCGATTGAAGTGGGTTGAGATCTCGAAGTTCCCAATACTCGAAAACAGTACTGGATTCGACTGGGCAGATAGGATTTCAAGTCCCCAATACTGATATTTAGCATTCAATTCGATTCAGGTAAAAATCATGTAAGGTCTGCAATGCTGAACATCAGTATTGAGATCGATTGGAGCGTACTGAGAACCCCATGTTTCCAATACTGAAATACAGTACTGGAATCGACTGGGGCAGATAGGATGGCAAGTCCTGAATACTGATATCTAGCACTGATATCCAGCATTCATTCCGATTCAGGTAGATAGGATATGAGGTTTCTGATGCTTACTTTCAGTATTCAGATCGATTGAAGTGGATTGAGATCCCGATATTCCCAATACTGAAATACAGTACTGGAATCGATTGGGGCAGATAGGATCTCAAGTCCTCAATACTGATATCCAGCATTTAAATCGATTCAAGTAGATAGGATATAAGATCTGCAATGCTGAAAATCAGTATTGAGATCGATTGAAGCGGATTGAGAACCCGATGTTTCCACTACTGAAATACAGTACTGAAATCGATTCGGGCAGGTAGGATTTTAAGTCCTCAATACTGATATCCAGCATTCAAATCGATTTAAGTAGATAGGATATAAGATCTGCAATGCTGAAAATCAGTATTGAGATCGATTCAAGCGGATTGAGAATCCGATGTTCCCAATACTGAAATACAGTACTGAAATCGATTGGGGCAGATAGGATTCCGAGTCCTCAATACTGATATCTAGCATTTAAATCGATTCAAGTAGATAGGATATAAGATCTGCAATGCTGAAAATCAGTATTGAGATCGATTGAAGCGGATTGAGAACCCGATGTTTCCACTACTGAAATACAGTACTGAAATCGATTCGGGCAGGTAGGATTTTAGGTCCTCAATACTGATATCCAGCATTCAAATCGATTCAAGCAGATAGGATATAAGATCTGCAATGCTGAAAATCAGTATTGAGATCGATTCAAGCGGATTGAGAACCCGATGTTTCCAATACTGAAATACAGTACTGAAATCGATTGGGGCAGATAGGATTCCGAGTCCTCAATACTGATATCTAGCATTCAATCCGATTCAGGTAAATATCATATGAGGTCTGCAATGCTGAAAATCAGTATTGAAATCGATTGAAGCGGATTGAGAACCCGATGTTTCCAATACTGAAAAACAGTTCTGGTATCGATTGGGGCAGTTAGGATTTCAAGTCCTCAATACTGAAATCCAGCATCCAAATCGATTCAAGTAGATAGGATATAAGGTTCCTAATGCTTACTTCCAGTATTGAGATCGATTGAAGTGGATTGAGATAGCGATCTACCCAATACTGAGAGACAGTACTCAAATCGATTCAGGTTATTAGAATATAAGGGCTAGAATACTCACAGTCAGTATTGAGATCGATTGAAGTGGGTTGAGATCTCGAAGTTCCCAATACTCGAAAACAGTACTGGATTCGACTGGGCAGATAGGATTTCAAGTCCCCAATACTGATATTCAGCATTCAAATCGATTCAGGACGATAAATAAACTCGTCAATGCTCATAGTCAGTATTGGAACCGATAGACGTAGTGTCAGTTATTGAACTTTCCATTCCTGAAAGTTAGTATTGGAATCGATTGAGGCCGATAGAATTCGAGTGGCTGACGCTAGGCGGCGTTTCGATGACCATCTCAGTTTGCATCCAAATATCATGGGATTGCTTTCTCGCAAGCGACGAACCATCTCTCCTGTTCCTATATAAGACTGATGAGTGACAGAACCTCCAAATAGCGTTTAGTTATGTAATGCGATGATATGTTAATGCGATCATGATTAAAATAAGTATTGAATTGTATTGAAACCTTACCTGTAATGTGAGTGATGTATATGTGAGACGTTGATTCGTAATAATGACTGAAAGTCAGTATTGAGGTCGATTGAGGCCGATTGAGTTCTCGATGTTCCCAATACTGAAAATCAGTATTGGGATCGATTGATGCGCATAGCATTTCTGATATCCAATACTGATTTCCAGCATTCAAATCGATTCAGATGAATAGGATATAAGGTGTCCAATGATTCTAGTCAGTATTGAGTTCGATTGAGGTTCCAATGCAGAATAACAGTATTGGAATCGATTGAGGCGGATAGGATTTCGGATATCCAATACTGATTTCCAGCATTCAAATCGATTCAGATGAATAGGATATAAGGTGTCCAATGATTCTAGTCAGTATTGAGTTCGATTGAGGTTCCAATGCAGAATAACAGTATTGGAATCGATTAAGGCGGATAGGATTTCGGATATCCAATACTGATTTCCAGCATTCAAATCGATTCAGATGAATAGGATATGAGGTGTCCAATGATTCTATTCAGTATTGAGTTCGATTGAGGTTCCAATACAGAATAACAGTATTGAAATCGATTGAGGCGGATTGGATTTCGGATATCCAATACTGATTTCCAGCATTCAAATCGATTCAGATGAATAGGATATAAGGTGTCCAATGATTCTATTCAGTATTGAGTTCGATTGAGGTTCCAATACAGAATAACAGTATTGAAATCGATTGAGGCGGATTGGATTTCGGATATCCAATACTGATTTCCAGCATTCAAATCGATTCAGATGAATAGGATATAAGGTGTCCAATGATTCTAGTCAGTATTGAGTTCGATTGAGGTTCCAATGCAGAGTAACAGTATTGGAATCGATTGAGGCGGATAGGATTTCGGATATCCAATACTGATTTCCAGCATTCAAATCGATTCAGATGAATACGATATGAGGTGTCCAATGATTCTATTCAGTATTGAGTTCGATTGAGGTTCCAATACAGAATAACAGTATTGAAATCGATTGAGGCGGATTGGATTTCGGATATCCAATACTGATTTCCAGCATTCAAATCGATTCAGATGAATAGGATATAAGGTCTCCAATGATTCTAGTCAGTATTGAGTTCGATTGAGGTTCCAATGCAGAATAACAGTATTGGAATCGATTGAGGCGGATAGGCTTTCGGATATCCAATACTGATTTCCAGCATTCAAATCGATTCAGATGAATAGGATATAAGGTCTCCAATGATTCTAGTCAGTATTGAGGTCGATTGGCAATCTCTCTCTCAATGCGTATAGTCGGCATTGGTGAAGATTGGTCAACACTGTTTGAATCCCGATCAACATCATTGATCGCGATTGAACTCCAATCTTCTCCAATCCTGAAAATCATGTTTCAAATTCATCATAAGTTTCTAGATTCAGATCGATTGAGTGTTTTTCTATCGAATCCAATCGAACTTTTGCAGCAGGGTTCTGAGGCTGCCTTTCCATGGCAGGATGGCGCGGGTACCCTCTCAATGTGTAAGAGAGAGACACCAAAGTAGTGCCATCTCTTTCGCACTCATTGTTAGGTTAGGGTTTTTCAAATCTCGCGGTCTGATTCTGGCAAAATATTTGTCCCATGGAAAGGCAGCCTAAGAGTCTAGCTGAGACCTTTGGGTTAGAGTATTACGCAATGGACATATCATATTCAAAAGTAATAACCAGAGCAACACCAAATATCAGTGCTTATATATCACAACAACTGTTCTTGGACAGTCGTCAATTGACTGACCTGTCTTACAACATCTAAATGTGAGAGACGATCCCTCTTAATGTGTTGGACATTGACAGGTCTACGAAAAGCAACACGAAGGATATTCTATTGGTCACACTCTTCTTCAACTAGAGTGGTTTATCAAATTTTCTTTGAGATGCACAATTTTCCAGAGTTGGGTCTCTCTGAAGTATTGAGGAAACTGAAAGTCAATACACGGCTGAAATGTAGATTGACACTGGCACTCATTTTTCCTCACGATCAAATCCTAAATTTTCCAAATATTTTTGAAGATCAATTCTTGACACAGCACAACAGCGAGAATAACACACATTTTGGCCTTTGGCCTTTTATTCTTATATCACTCCAGACAAGAAAACCCACAACAATAAGTGGCTCATTATTCCCTCAACAATGAGAGCTGATTTCTACAAGCTCGCTGCAGGCGGTGCTACGATTGGCATTCAATCTCTGCTGTTATCTCTACATAATATAATCAAAATAGTCAAAAAAGTTACAACATGTTACTGCTGGAGCGGAATAACGCCGTCTGCTACACACGCGGCTGCATCAAAACATCAGCCGTGTTCTCGCGGTCGATCGTCCCGCGTGGTCGACCCCAACAATCGATTGTGTTCGACTTCGAGTGTCTTGACGCGGCTGAAATCTTGACGCGAAAAAGTTGGGAAGGGTCGAAATTAGTGAGTAAGATATTTTAGCACTAAACGCTGTCAGCGGCGAAATGACTTGCCAATATCCTTGTTGAGGACCGAAATAACGGGTTCAGAGGGAATGAGACCCTCCTGAACCCAAAAAAGCATGAAATAAGTAAGTTCGAAAAAATTGGTGAGGTTAAAACGGCCCAACTCAGCGTATATAAGGCACGGCAGCCTTGCGCGCGTTCTCTCTCTTTCTCACATGTTCTTCTCTTTCATATACTCGCCAGCAAGGCGCTGCCGCGCCTTTTGACTTCACTAGGGAATGTCCATTAATTACGTAAGGGCTCGAAGGGGGGGAGGGGTCACTCAAATCCTCACGGTTTCTTACGTGGGGGTAGGGGGGGTGGACAAATTTCTTACGTAAGCGTTTTTGACACTCATTTTACAACTCAAAGAACAGTGTCGCCTTGTTAAGAGCGGGACATTTAAATCACTCTCTCAAGAGCTCTGTTGAACCTTCGTGGAACTCGGTAGCATTGGTCCGAGTTTTATGACTTGGTGGGCGGGGCACCTCAGATATTTCGACTGGCCAAACCAGAGCATGTGTAGGGGTATTTTATGTAGACTAGTACATTTATTTCGATATTCTGGATCACACATATGCTTTTATTCGTCACCTATACATGCAAAATCCTTTTCCTCTCAGAAAATTTGGCTCTCACGCACTTGCGGCTGACTTGCTCAATGAATCAGTCGGCTGCTAACCACCGTGTTAAAAGCACTCCTTCTTTTGAATTGGAAAAGAAGTAGAGAGTGAGAAGCGATAATCGGGAGAAAGAGAGAGATGAAAGTGATCAGTTTCCCGAAATAAAAAATCTGCCAGAGTGGTTGGAGAGTCCTTGGGTCTTGGACGCTCATAGTTGATAAAATCATCATTCATACCACGTACATTTTTTCCACTCTTCAAAAATATGCTGTTAAAATCTCCTCACAACAATAATAATATTTACAACAATTGTGAATTAATCGTGATTTGTAATCAATATTGCCTAATGATCAAAATTCGTTGAGTTTTAAGCCTTCTGATTTTTGCTCCTTCTTGGATTGAAATCCTTACGTAAGATATGGGATAGGGGGGGGGTGTCTTGAACGACCTGACCTTTCCTTACAATGGGGGGGGAGGGGTCAAAAAATTGAGAATCCGTCCTTACGTAATTAATGGATATTCCCCTACAACCTATGATCCGATTCGATTCGTAAAGGTTGCAAGAAAAAGACAGGCACAGTAGACGTTTGGAATGTCCTTTTCACTTGTTCATCTCGATTAACAATGAGGTTGAGGATAGGGAAGTTTGTTACCATCAGCGAGATAAATGATAAATTAAGAGTCAATCTATACAAATAGTTTTCTGAACATGTCACAGCGGATATGTGGGACCAACTAGTAGCTCTATGGGCACAACTCGCATTTAGTATACGACGACGAGAATATCTGTGGCGAGGCTCTAAGAATAATCATGATCGATGTAATTATTTCAAGCTTATCGCTTTATTCTTGAACATAACATATCAGAATCGTCCCAATCAGACATAGGCGCAGTAATAAGACATATTTTGATTGATTATAGAAAATTTTCTTATAAAATACATATTAAAAACATACAAAATCTACTTCAAATAGTAATGGATAGAAGTAAAATAATAAAAAAAAGCACAATTTCTGCCGCTGCGGTATACAATGTTCAATCTATGGGAAATACCATACATTATTCGACTGGATTGAACTAATAAGTCCGGAAGAAGTTTCTTATTTTTGTTAGAATCTACTCATTCAAGTATTCTCAAAGTATGATTATGATGAGAGGAACTCTCTGCTTAGACTCTGATCGATGCATTCACCGGTCTCCAAAGATTTCTTTGATGTGTAATTCGTGTTAATCATTAATGACATGATCTTCGATCAATTTACAGTGACCATGAAGTATTATTGAATTTGCTGATGTTATAAACCATTTTTGTACTCTTATCTTGGATTTCTTACATAAAATTGCTGTTTTGGAACATGCTAAAAAGAATAAAATGCATACAATACTTCAAGCATCCTTACAAAATATTGAAAAACTGTTATCTATGACATATTTCGAGGTAGCTCGTCATACTTATCGACAAGTATGACTCCATTATCAAGTATTAACATCGCCCAAAAATAGAAAGATTCCTATGAGGATGGACACGTTATATACATGAGAATATACATGCTCCTTAATCTACAAAATCGTATACATAACAACCGACATCGAAGATCAAACACTATACTAATTCTTCGCAGGCTCATGTTCCACTTCCTTGTCAGTGATCTGATCTTTCTGCTTTCCTTAAAATTATTGTAGGCGTTCAAAAGGCACGAAATATGCGATTACCACATGATAAAAGAGATTAGTGATTGACAGAATTTTTTTCAGAATGACGTTGACATGTTCGAATCGTTTCCAAAAACAAGAATCAGAATCGAACGAGAGGAGCATGCCTTAATTAAAGCTTTTCTCCACATTATGAAATATATGCTTACAAAGATCAGGCGGATAGTTGAATTCCGATGAGACTATCGCAGATATGGAAATCAAAAATGAGATTCTGAGATCAAGCTTCATGAAAATCTGCTGAAGAACAAGTTGATCACATCTACTCAATTCTTCAATGTGACTCCGGGGATAGTGTTTGAGCTAATATAAAATACGTCTGCATTTCTTTATCGAGTCATTCTCTTCAAAATGTAACGGGTTACTCTAAATTAGTTTAGAAAAAATTTCACAACACGGAAACCCTCTCTAATCAGAAGAAAAATGAGGGATTTTCACTGGAATGTAAAACATCCATTTAAAAAAAAAAAATCTGTTTGTTGAGTGGAGAAATTCTGAAAACGCTCTTAAAGTATATTGCAATGAAAAGCAATCACATTTCGAAATATCTGACTCCTTACACACTTTTTTCGAATCATCAGAGAGAACAACATGGTGAGTATGCAGGGGGCAAAATAGGCGAATGCCCAATCTGTTTCATCTTATGATTACGGAGTAATCATATTATCACCACTCAGCCATCTTGAAATCACAAGAAAAAACTTCATACCGCCTATTTAATGTCGTAGTCGTGGACATTTCTAGTCATTTCAGTTGTCGGCATATGTTATATGATATCTCTGGTCGAAATTAAGTTTTTCAAATCTGCATTAGTAAGAGCGCCTAAAATTTTCTCTGAGCACAATCGCGGCAGACATATCTTCATCAGGAGTTCGAGAACTTTCTCGGATTTAGCTAACAGTGGTCTTCTCTCTTGTCCTTTTATCAACTGTGCCGTAATTATTGACTTGAGTATATAGCCATAGATAGGAAAATTTTTCGTAAGATAATCGGAATTGATCATTTTTTGAATCTCATGATTCTCACTCATTGCTGCCAAACCATTGAGATCTTTATATAAAAATTCGTGCAATGACGTATAATTATCCAAGCGTATACTTTTCGTGAGTGCAAGTTCTTCTTTGCATTGAAGGCTAAAAGAAGAGAGAAGAGGTCTTGTGTCAACTGGAATTACTTGCAAAAGATTTGAGTATGCTTCTTCATTAGTTTCACTAATGTAAAGATTCATTTCCTTGAGTTTAACCACATGCTTCATTAAAATTAAAATACAAGGTGTGAAATTATCATGTGTTACATTAATCAAATTCCCTGCATAAGATAAGGGTGTTACACCTTCTTCATTTTCCAAGTTCACATCAGCGCCATGATTCAATAACGATACAATCTTTTCACTCAACCCTTCCTCCATGAACCAAAAAGAATTCTTGCATATGGCAAGTAAAGCTGTCTCGTTACCTACATCGCGAGAATTCACATCAACACCATGACTAACTAAAAGATCTATACATTCAGTTTCAATGTATCCGATCATATGATGGAGTGGAGTATTCAAATGATCATCCCTTATCGTAGCATCTGCTCCATATTCTAAAAGCATATTCATAACTTGTAATTTTGATCCACCTTGAGTTTTTGCTGCAACGTGTAGCGGAGTCATATCGTCAAATTCATAACCTTCAACTTTTGTGCGAGTATTTGGATCAACTCCATGATCTAGAAAATATTTTATCCAATCCAAATTTCCTGCCGCACATGCAATGTGGAAAAGAGAATAACCTTTTGGGCTCATTGGATTATGTTGCATTTTAACAAAATCAGAAATATTCATTGAAATTTCTGGTATGATGAAACGATTAAAAGTTAAATGAAACGGAGTGGCTCCGTTGGCAGCTACACTTATCAAATCAGCTCCCATATCAACTAGTAATTGAACATGAAATGTATCACCATTCGCCATGGCGAAGTGTAACGGTGTATATCCATCCAAAGGTGTATCCATTTTGGGAATAGATTTATTCACGTCACCTCGAAACTCGTCTACCAAGTTTCTGAATGCTTCTGTATTATTTGGTGCATTGTAATCGAACAAATGTAACAAAGAAAATCCTCTATCGTTGAAAGAATTATCTTTCTTCTCCAAGTGAAACCTTAGAATAGATCTCATTGCATCAAATTCTATACCATTACTGCTATGATCAAGATCTCTGCAATTGTAAAGGCATACATCATAAGCAGATAGATTATTTTTATCAGTAGCAGAATAGGATGCGCCATTTTCCAAAAGCGTGCGAATCATTCGAGCTGATCTATACTCTGCAGCAAAATGTAGCGAAGTAAAACCTGGTGAAAAGGGAGAGTCCAAATTCACAGATTGATTTACATTGGCTCCAATTTCTATCAAACGTGCAACAGCTGCTATGTCATCAGCCATACATGCTATATGAAGATGTGATATTCCATCATCGTCAATAATATCTTCTCTCATATCAATCAAATTGTTCAGTATTGTTTGAACAATGGGATCCATGTCATGCTCAAAAGCAAGATGCAAAGAAGTTTTTCCATCTGCATTCTGTACGTGATAATCTGCACCCTGATTCAATAAAAATTCTGCAATCGAATGTTCACCACGCTCTATTGCGAGATGTAACGGGGTACTTCCGTCAAGAGTCATCTTATCGATCTCACTGGGTGCTTCAACAAGTATTTCTCTAATGGTTTGTAAATCAGAGTACATACACGAAGAGTGCAAACGAGGAATTCTTTGAATTTTTTTCGTGTTTTCTTCTATCATTTCGTCTCTCAAAAGGTATAGATTTATAAGCTGACTGTTACCAGTTTGATAAACTTTAGTGATTCGTTCCAAGTCAACCGAGGGAAATATCTGTCGACCACCTTCCATCAGTAGTAATTTAACGATATCTATACAGTCGTAATATATTGCAAAATCAATTGCTGTAAACCTGGCCCAATTGCTTGATGACTCGTTGACTCTTGCTAATAAGCATGCACTATTTCTGATGAAACACTTCACAGGTTCTGGATTATTTCGAGTGCACGCAATATGGAAATGAGACAATCCCTCTGAATTCACAGGATTTCGTACAACTCGTCGATGAGCTTTCAAAATCATGTCAATGATTTCTACATTTCTTACCATATCAGCCAAGTGAAGAGGCGTGAGTGTTTTGGAATTCGGAATTGTAAAATTGGCTCCAGCATTCAAAAGAAATTCAACTGTATCAACACACTCGTATCGTACAGCAAAATGAAGCGGGGTATAACCAGCCCAGCGAAGAGATGATCTTTCCACTGATGCGTGGATATCCTTCTTGTTTTCTAATAGCTTTTCTACAACATCAACTCGATTTCGCATACAAGCAATATGTAAGTGGGAAAAGCCCTCTGTGTTTGAACGATTCTTCAATCTTTTGTCTGATAATAAAATGTCTACTATTTCATATTTTCCAAACTTTGCAGCTATCATGAGTGCAGTTTCACCATTTTTGTTCGAAACATTGACCGAAGCTCCTTTGTCTAATAGTTTCTTGACAATAACAGGGTCACCCGCATAAATTGCTGAATGCAGCGGAGAACGGAAATGTTGATCCAAATCAGCAGGATTATTTACAGGGACGTTTTTCTCCAGTAGTGATTCAATCAATTCTTTCTTCCCATGAAATACAGCCCAAATCAATTTCCCAAATCCGTCCTTATCCGTGTTCTTCACTGATGGTGACATATCTATTGATTGCGTATTACTGCAACCTGGAAACAAATTATTTCTTGGTCCTCATTTTTGGGATGAAAAAAGAATCACGACCGATGACGCTGTGACAATCAAGTCAGAGATCAGTAAACCCAAAATTTCTCACCTTTTCTGAAAATGTCGATGAACAGAGATCATGCAGTGAACGAAGAATCTTTTTAGTATCTCCTCTAATTACTTTTGAGACCAAGCACTCCAATTATTCCGTAGATGGTTGATTCACTACCTATATCCAAAGTCTCTTGTAAGATCTCTTACTGCAACAGACAAGTGAAGTTCCTCTATTTTAATGAGAGAAAAGAATGATTCACTAGAATGATGATAAATCAACTCAACATCACATGGATATGTTAGAAAGACAATTATTAGATCAAATGAGATAAGCTTCCGCATCTTCTCCGGTGTATCAATTCTGGAAATTATTACATACACGCTGCGTCAGACAGTCGGGAAAGTTGAAAATCAAAGATTATGAAAAATTCCTCCGCGAATAATTTCTAAATACCTTTACGGTCATTTCCTCGAAAGAATGATAATCAATTTTTGAAAGAAAGCCGATTTCCCAATTCTTTTATAATGAATGAAATGTGAAAATTCGTATCTTTCATGGTTTTCGTATAATAACTCGTGATGAATGCGTCTCATCAAGAGATATGTAGATTAGTATTTTGTGGATATTTTGAAGATCTAAAAGCTAGCGTACTCTTATTTATCCAAATACGAGGAATAGCTGCTCGGAGATTCTTAGACGAGAGAAAAATATTGCAGAAACTCATTTTCTTACTCTTGCTCCTGAACTCTTGTCAGTTTGTGCATTCGGTCTTCTTAATTAAAGCACATCATCTTGTAGATGTCCAGAAAATCTACCAAGGACTACTCCCTACACTTTCGAATAAAACTCATCCTGTTTTTTTTAAACTTAAAGCAGGGCAGACTCTATCGGAAGTGAAACTCATCTTTCTGGAGTTATTACAAATAACCACGGAAGAGACAAAGAATCGTGGAAAATACAAACTGTTACATGATAGAATGGTCATAAAATCGACTTCATTCGACGACTTTCCGACGTTAAGTGCATATGAGTTCGGGTGACTTTGGTTGGAAAATTCGAAAAATTTCAATTTGACAGGACATCCCCGGGTGACTTCGTCTTTCGATGAAACAGTACTCAAATAATGATATGATACTCGCGTAATTCATTTCGCAGCTTCACCACACCTATGCGGTCGAAAAACGGGTATTCCCAAGTATTTTAATGGGTACCTGGTGTTACAATTATTCTAATGAGTGTTCTTCTTCGTGGGGATGAGGTAACTTTGGTGTCAGAAAAGTGAGATGAAGACAATTCTAACAATGTACAGGGCTCTCTCAGTGGTCTCTATTACAAGGTGAAGGTAATCCATACCTACGATAATGTACGTTTTCGTGAATTTTTAATTTTTGTAAGCCTCGCATCACGCCCGGGATGGATCTATTCTTGTTGAAGTAGAGATAAAATTACACGTGGTTTCAGTCAAAACGAGATCCATTTTCATGTCCCATGCGAAAAAGACATTTTTGTGATTGAGTTACGCAAAAACAATTTTTCATTCCGTCGAGACCACGATCACTAAAATTTGACGACATGAATGAAACTTGGCTAGATTTGTAGGTTTTCCCTTTCCGAGTCAGATGCCGTTTCCAGAGTTTGACTTTTTCACTGACCCAATCTCAGGATCGTAAGCAAGAGCGACTTTAAAAAATCTCGAAAGTGTTGTGACACACCAACAACTTACACCACCTACTCTGTTATCTCGATGAGGACAGCTTTGGGAATAGTGGAATTCGATTCTCCAAAATATAATCAATCACCCATCCAATCCCCAGCGTGGTTGATTAATCACCCTCAAACCTACAAGCTAAGACGTGCACTTGAAAATCGTTGTGACAGTAAAAAAATCGATTTTTCCCACATTACACTTCTCGTATCATTAGGCCAAGCATGATATGGACCTCAGAAGTATTCAAAAAAGTTAATACCGAGGGGATTTTTGGAATTTCTCAGTGAATGTCCCCAGTTGCCGCAAACCATGGCTTCTGCGATGTACAATATGTCGTAATCATAATTTCTTTACTGAAGAGAAGACACAATTCTTTCGTCAGAAATAGTTTATGTGAATGAACAAGAACCCATCTGAGGGTCTGGAAAAATTTTGGGGCCTCTTCATATGCGATAGAAGAATCTAATTTTGTACGACAGAATCAAACAAGAATGCCAAGGAATCAACCTGTGCCATCATATCTTGGATTGCTTTTGATGACATTATTCAGCTCAGCTCTCTTTCTGGCAGAACTTGGACCCGTGTTGTGGTTCGTATATGAATTGCATGGATTTTGTTTCAATTCTCTACGAATTCCAATTTATATTTTGGAACTTTCCAGTACACGCACATGAATATTTCAAAGATGACTATCATATTTTTCAAATGACAGGTAAGTAGAATAACCTTCTGGAATCCATTCATTACACCATAATTCTGTGAATAGAGTCTGAGTTCTAAATAAAACTGTATCAAATTTCAAATTCAATGTGGCACTTGATGTGATGTCCATAATAAAGATGACAATTCTATTATCTGACAGATTCCATTGGATATTCCATAATACGTATATTTCAGATCTATAATACCTCCTCTGAAAATGGAAAAATAATGACAGTTGATACAATTTCTGAGAAAACATCATAGGTGTTCACCAGTGTATCAGAAATGTAGACAAACAACTGACAAGTGATTCAAAATCAGGACGTAGATGCCGGATGGTCATTATAAATCTGTCCAGAAGATAGAATTATCCATCCACCGTTACCAGGCTTCATCAATAATATCTCATTACAATTCTCCCAAGGACCATGAGATTTTCCTGAGGATGTTGTAATGAGAGAAAAAATCATCAGTTCAAGTATGTCTTTGAAGGAATATCTGAACTATTAGACTTGAGAGACTATGAGACTTCACATCCATTAAGAAATTGAGCTATTCAATGATTCTATGAGGAAGAAACTTTGGTTTCCGATAAGAATATTTCCTCAATCAAACTAACATTTGAGAGTCCTATATCACTGCATAGCTTGATAACAGTATTCAGGCATTATCATAGAATTTGGTCCTTCCACTTGATAAGCTAACTCTGGTAAAGTAATAAGTAAAATGAAATAATAGTCTGATAAGGTAATACGTCTAACAAGCTGATAATGTTTCACCCGGAATGTCTTTGGGAGCATAGGAATTGCCCATCCCCTCCATAAGTTACCATTTGCTCGAATTTTGTATCAAATTCAAATTTGATTGAAAAGACACAACATCAATCTCACTCAACAATGTTATTATCCTGTGGAGGAAAGCAGCACCTAAACATGTGCAGGATCTAATCAAAAAAGCTGTAATAATGAGATTGAAGTCAGTTGGGGAGCTTTGTTCACATTAAAAAGGCACATATTGTTGGAATATTGTCTAGATCTTGTTGGTACAGTAAAATATTCCATGCATCAAATTTGATTCAAAAGACACAACATCAATCTCACTCAACAATGTTATTATCCTGTGGAAGAAAGCAGCACCTAAACATGTGCAGGATCTAATCAAAAAAGCGGTACTCATGAGATTGAAGTCAGTTGGGGAGCTTTGTTCACATTAAAAAGGCACATATTGTTGGAATATTGTCTAGATCTTGTTGGTACAGTAAAATATTCCATGCATCAAATTTGATTCAAAAGACACAACATCAATCTCACTCAACAATGTTATTATCCTGTGGAAGAAAGCAGCACCTAAACATGTGCAGGATCTAATCAAAAAAGCGGTACTCATGAGATTGAAGTCAGTTGGAGAGCTTTGTTCACATTAAAAAGGCACATATTGTTGGAATATTGTCTAGATCTTGTTGGTACTCTCAAAGTGGATGATTCCTCTACCATAGGGTAAACTCACTACAATCAATGTTGTAACAATTCAGGACCCACAATGAATGTGGTGATTTTACTTTGTAGTTGCGATTCTCACGAGATTTTTTTTACAGTGACAGTAAAATATTCCATGCAGAAGCTCATTTTTGTAGGTGTGCAGATGGCAGAGCATACATTCATACTGTTCCCATCTACAGTCACAATAATAGAAAAATGGGTGTTTATCTTGGATCGGATTGTGAATACCTGATTCTAGGATGGAAAAAGCTATTCCCACTACAACTTACAATTAGAAATATTTTTCAATTCTCTTGTATTGTTGCTCATGGAAACCTGAAATGTTCTCTAATGAGGGATTCAAATATTGTTCATAGAAAATTTGACCCATCCTTGTTGATCAGACTATGTAGATTAAACAATACCAGAATGATAAGTTATGGTGATCCAACATCAATTATCCAAATTGGGAAGCTGGTCCTTGCACGGTTGGAGGCTTGTTTCGGTCACGCACAGAGTTTAATATTCACAGTTCACAGTTATTATAACATGAATCACATGGCACGAAGTTTGCATGAGCAGATAATTTTCTCCAAAATTCCAAATGATTGTTCAAACTGGAGTCCTTCCGACTTGTCGTGGAACGTGAAATTCACTTGTTGTTTACAGTTTAGCATGCACCACTATGCAAATATTATGTCGTGTTCTGTGAACTCTACACAAGTCGGCAGTCGGCACCAGTCGGCACGTGTAAAATAGCAGACGACAGACACGCTGATCTTCCCTCCCCGCACTCTCCCCACTCAGGCTGCCTTTCCATAATATATTTTCAAGCGTCGTCACCTCGGTCGTCACCTCGGTCGTCACTTTTGATTATCGGCGAACATGTTTGTAAAGAATATATCGCCAAATTTTGCATGGAAATTAAGTATAAGCTGAGTATATGCAGAATTGTCAACGAGTAAATTCTTTTTCAGCAGTTTTTTACCATTGAAACTATTTAATCAAGTATATGGAAATCAAGTATAGGCTGAGGGCTGAGTTTATGACGAATTGTCAACGAGTAAATTCAGCTTATTTCAGCAGTTTTTCACAGTTGAAACTATTTAATCGGAATATGAAGTGTCAGCAATCGCGTCAGCTCACCTTCAAGGATCTCATGCACTGGTCTATTTTTCAAAAGTAATCTTCCGTCGAAAACGATCGTTTCTCGGACCACAGGAACGATCGAGAATAATTTGTCAAGAATGGATTCTGAAGATTTTCATCACTACTTTTACGATGCTTTTTGAATAATTTTGATACATCGACTGATGTCTGACTTGCAAAGGTCTGCGTTTCGACACAAATTTTATGAATTACCTCAAGGATCTCACTTATGACCCAGGCAAAATCTGTTGTGTCGGACGAAAACAGACAGGGAGATCGAATTGACCGAATTGTACTCATATGATTTCAGGTACAGGCGAAATCCCGCATTCTCGGTAGTTACATTACCGAGTGTGTAACTACCGCGTAGTTACACTACCAGTGCACAAAAGTTTGTGCACTGAAGAAAAAAAGTTCGATTTCGATTAGTTGATTGCTCGGATCTGCTTGGTCCAAAATGACTCTAGTTGGGCATTTCGTAGCTTCTTTCAGGCACTCTGAGAGCTATTTCTGCCATTTGGTATTTTTTCGCGCAGCGCGATAGATTCTTGGGAAATCAATCTGAAACCTTGTAAACTTTTATGAAACCTTATAAAATTTTATGAAATCCGGGTCAATGCGCAATCCTCTCCAAGTCTGGTGGAAATTGATGTACTTAGATGATTCAAAAATCATCTCAAATTAGAAATCAAGAGCTTCAAAATTCGTTCTTGGATACTATTCTAGGTCATTTCTAGTGCGAGCTGTGATGACTCTTTATGTGGTGGAAGATTTTCCTCGAAAAAAGGACCAGTCATTGAGAAATTATTAATGGACTCATTTTTTCACTGGTGTAAGCATTGATCTTGATCCCTACCTCCAGCAGCACGAGAAAATTTGAAAGAAATCAAAGAAATACCACCCTGACCCCGATTTCTTCACCTTTCATGGATTTTGGGACTCTTCTTCGAGAAAAATCTTTCTCTACCAAAACAGTCACAGCCCAGATCAGAAACAAACTAGAATAATTTTCAAAAACGGATTTGAAAGCTCCCAACTTTCACTTTCAAATCCTCCTTGAATCATGCCGGTTCATCAATTCATGTGTGAGTTGCAGAAGTCTGAGTGTTGATCCAATTTTCATAAATTTTTTCAAGGATTCGACTTGACCTATTGAAATCCTTATGAGCCGAAGGAAAAAAACCCACGTTAAAAAAATCTACAAAATGAGTCCAAACCGAGTCCGAGCAGTTGAGTGATCAAAATCGAACTTTGTTTCAGGTGTACACAAACTTTTGAACGGTAGTCTACGTTCCCCAAAAATATCGCGAATACCGAATGTTATTCGCGAGTACTATAAATCGTGAATGTGGACCGCTTTTGACTATCCACTGTGATTTTCTTGATCTTATCCATACCGAAACATAATGTATGGGTAGTGAAAATTTGAGTCTCGAGTTCTGCTACCAAGATCCTTTTGTCAGATTTTAATTTTGACTCCGTGGTTTTTCAAAAATTGCAAAAAAACAGGGTAGACATATTCACCCCGTCGATAGGGGTGAATGTGTCAAGCTACGATACATATTCGCCTGCGTTCATAATGCTGCGGGCATCTCTAGTATGCTTTCCCGTGCACTAGGTATCTCCTACTTAGAAGGAATGACTCGTTAGAAATGACTTAGGGGTAGAGATGACTCGAGAAATGATCCAATTGGAATGACTTACTAGAATTGACTCATTAGGAAAACTTCAGAATCATTCCAACACTCAACAAATCGTGCAGATTTCTTTCCTATATTTCAAGACGTAGAGTATAGTTTTCAATCGGATCTTTCAAATAACTCATTTTGGATTAGTGACTTCGAGTGAACCATCTCAAATTGATCATTTCTCTAATGAGTTATTTTTAGTGTCTCAAATTCCTGAATCGTTCCTGATGAGTCACACAATTTAGACATCAGTGACTTTAAATCAACGTGTCTGAGAGATCTGTCTGTCGATATGGATCCAGAATTGCCAAAATTCCTGGATAGACCAAATCTAGCCTACCTGCAGCAGGTGGACACATTTACCCCGGTCGAGCCGGAGGTCGATATTAGTATCTCTCCCCAATGGTCATTCCAAACAACCGTCGCACACACGTCTAGTCAACAGAACTCGCCAGAATAACTGTATGGACCAAATTTAATCGATCTGCAGCAGGTGGACACATCCATCGGTATACCAGAACTTACCAGAATTTCCTGAATGGATCAATTTTAGTCGACCTGCATCAGGTGGACCAAAATTGATCCTAGTAAGCCTAAAGTAGTGACACATTCCTCCCGGTTCAGACGAAAATTGGCAATGTCTCTACAAAATGGTCGCCCCAAAATAATCATCACACTCAAGCCGGATCGGTACCGTTTTTCTTATGTCGAGGACATCATTTACCGACGGCCAGAAAAAAACTAGAAAGCCTAACACGACTCTAAGTTATTTGTTCAGATAAAAGTTTGAGCGGTGCAATTTTTGTTCTGATTTCCTAACTCCGTTCCACAGCAAAAAGGAGACTATGGAGTTTGGTTTCCATGGGATGAAACTCTTTGGTTGGAAAAGTAGAGATTGCGGGCTTCAAAACGACCCCCGGTAGGTTTCTGGGGGTGTTGTAGAAGCCAAAATATGACGCTGACAATCTTTTTTGGCGAATGTGGACACATTCACCCTGGTTCACCCCGGGCTACGGTACGGAAGTATTACTCTAAAAGGTGGCTTACGCGGGATCATAATGGGCGGAAGCCGTCATTTTGTCGTGAGAGTCATCATAATACACCATAGTTTTTCTTATATATTGTAAATATTGTAACTATAAACGTGGGTATGGAATAAGGAGTTGTGGAGCATGCTTTCAAAATCATAAAAACGAGAGGATTGACTCATTGTTGTCTGGAAAAGAATGAAATTATTCGAGATTGCCGTGTGCCCTGGGGAGAAAATCTTCTTGCATTGGTTGGTAGGGTTCGAGTGCAGCTTCACAGCTGATCTTCAGATGAAGGCTCCAGAACATGAGTGGATTAAAGGTAGGAATATATTCGATTTCACTCTGAAATCAAGCCACTCCTTGTGATTCATCTACTAAGCTGTGATAACGAGTTTAGGCTTTTCAAATATTCCGGTCTGGCAGGATGTTCCGACATTGGTTTGAAGAATACTAATACTGTCCAAGAATCGTAAATCACTTTGCAAAATTTTTTTAGTGGACTCACAATAGTTTTTTTTCTGTATTTTCTATAAGAATCCGGGATTTTTTTTAAAATTGCATGCCACGAGACCGCGAAAACGAGATAAAATACCGCGAATAACGAATTTGGGACTCAATTCATTATACATAGAATACGGGATTTGCAGGTATGAAAACCAGGGATACCAGGTTTTCCCTGTATCTACAAATTTTTACCGGTTAGAATCTTTTGAAATAATTATAATCCATCAAATTTCTGTATCAAAATATACTACTAACAGTATTCATAGTGTCTCAGTTCATGTGCTAATACGAATTTTTCTTGGGAATATCTGTAGAATGCCTAGAAAAAGCTGATTTGAGAAATAGCGACGTATCAATACAGTCAAAAACTCCCAGCATCTCAAATACGAGCGTCAGCATTACACCATCAGATCGTTTTAATCCTCCAAAATATGTGAGACTCCTCCTCGAACTCCCCACAAGTTCTTCAAATTCGGCACAATTCTTACAGCACCTGTACTGTGTACATATTACAGTATACCCTCGAGCAAAGTTCACATTGCAGCATCTGTTCAAGCAAATATTGCGCGCTGATAATGACATATCATCGTTACGAGAAGCTGCGAAGATTGAGGCTAATAACATAACTCCGTATCATCATCAGAGTCGCTCAAATAATAATCGATCGATGCGTGTGTTCGCCGTTTCGGCAGAATCGTCGCGCAAACATTGCACCGCTTGAGATCGATCATTATACAGAGCGAAAAAAATCGCACTTTACCGACACGCGCAAATTGACGATGAGTGTTATGACTGGATATAAAGTGTATGTCTTTCAGGTGTGCTTATCTTTTACGTCTTATGACGGCCACCGGCTTTTACAGCCAGAACTCACACGAGGCAACAGTTTATTATGATATTCAGAGCAAACCATAAATCTTTAGTGAAAAATTCTTACATACTTCCGCTTGATTCCGTTTGGCGTGTATATGAAAATTGTGATGATGAGATGGTAAGAATGATGTAGAAAAGGAGATGAGATGGCGTTGAAGTAGAGAATTGTTTTCATTCGACAGATGATATTCTAGCCCCACATTGATTTCCAGACAGCTAGTGACCGTTTTGTCTTTTCTTGAGTTATTTTACTGAGCTACAAAGATCGCAAAAACTCGAAAAATCCATTTTTATTCCAGAAAACAGCTCCGGAGATCCTTGCAACCTATTCTAATCCATTCGCAAGATTATTTTACATCGATAACAGTATTATAAGAATTTTTTCGAATGTGACAGATGCTCAAATTTGTAGGAAGTTTTTTCAGAGGTCAATTTTGATTCAATTATTGGTATATTGGTTTCACCTGCGCATGCACTATTCTCTACGTCCGTACGTCCTAACGTCCTTGGAACTATAGTTCTAATTGATAGGTGGTCCAATTTTCTTCAAAAGACCGTTTGCTGAAATCGATATGACGTTAATAAGGCTCGGAGAATAGCTGTTGAAAGAAAGACAAATTTCGTAGGTATACAATCCGTGAGCCCAAAAAAGCCCCGAGCTCGGCCCCCCCACAGTCTCTCTGATCGTTCAAAGCGTATATTTCTTCTTTCACTCACTCAAAAAGCTCTATGCAGCTCAAAACGCTTGATAACCAGCTGGAGACTCTTGAAGAGCCGAATCATCATCTGACAAATGGCTAGAAAATTTAAAGAAAGAAATCAAAATAGGCGTCGAAAAAGCTATAAGCTAACTTCTGATTTTTGCTTATCACACTGAGAGGTCCGAGAGAACTCAAAAAAGGTTTCAAAAGTAGTCAGTCGATAGGTATTTGAGTTTGCTTTCGAACGTTCCAGAGAAAATAGAAATCGGTTGAGGCAGTTCAAAGTTATGAGCAAAATACGATAGTAAAGTCTCGATCTTGGATTTTTCGGGGAAAACACAAATATTGAACTATAGCGTGCAAAAAAAAATTTGGGCCTGACAACTGTGGGATATGTCATAAGTATTCCAATACCCCAAAGAAAATGGTATGGAAATTTTTTGAAAATGGTAGCAGAAACGCTGCTCAATTGATGTGGACTCACTAGCATTTTTCAGCGGCGAGGTCGTCGGTGGACACTATTTCATTCACGGAGCGTCTTTGAAGGAAGCTCACAAGAATGTGGTCCGAGGTGTAGCCGAAATAAAGCATGATGAATCAAGGACTGGAGAATTCATTTCCTGTTTAAAAAATCTGTAAAAAGTTGAGACGAAAGAATTTTGTCTCTATCGATGGATTGGAAGATTGCAAGCTTGAAAAGTGATAACGGGAACCGAGCTGATTGCACCTACAGCAATACATTCATCCATACACATATGTAAGAGAATCTGCATTTTGAGATAGGTGAGCTTGTTTTCTTGATTACGCATTGAAGAATTTTTGTTTCGTTGGTTTTAATGATGCAACACATGTCTCTCAATTTCTGTTTTAAAACGGGAATGAGTGCAGATTTGCGATAGGAGAGTGACGCAAAGTGACGAAATGCTGCGTCCAATGGAACATTCTTGTGATTTCCATATCAAGCAACGACGAAAAGACAAAATCATTGAGTCAGTCATCGGCAGACTCTGATACAATTGTTTGATTTGCTTTTCTGCGGCGTAAAGTTAGGCATTCGTATATAAACATCCAAGGAACTCGACGATAATTTATTTGAAGGATACTCTGTCTTGAAATATCAGACTCGCAACATGTCTGTCAAAATTGTAGCTTTTTTCATCATTGGAGCTGCTTTGATCTCGGTATGTAGATGATCTAGATTATTCTGGTTGACTGATATTCATTATGGAAATGTAGTTAGATTCTTCATAGTGCAAAATCAGTGCAGTAGTTTTGAGATTTCAACAAATTTTTTGATCAAATTTGTTCGCCCTTACAATAAACTTGCAGAAAGATAAGTCTTGTTGAGATATGATCATAAGTACACTGATCTAGCCCAGAACGATCTGACGCCTAACTTACATTACGTTTTTGTCGCTGAATTTCACTAGATTCAATCAGCTCTGAGATCTTAATTATCTGGAAAGGAATGCCATTTTTCTGAGTCACATTTGAGTAAATCCACGCAGAACAGGTCTGCGAATCAATATGACAAAATCTGTGATATCTTTTATGTTCGTTTTCATCTATACTTGTGCTAAAAGGGTTAAGATGGAATCAGAAACTTATCACCGAGAATTTATTACTCAAGAACAGTATATGCATTTCGAAAATCAATACTTTTAACAGGCACAAAAATTATCTCATTCTTGACTATTTGATAAATTCAGGTCAGCACGTGTGGAAGAGCAAGAAACGAAGGGGTAAGTTTAATTATAGATTCTTGAAAAATCTTATGAGCGGTTTTGCATCCTTTGCGTCTATTGCCCAAAAAACTTTTTTCTATCGCAATATTGATGATTAAACTAACAAAGTGAAACACTACCGTAAACCGGGATGACTATAGTCACTTTGGACCTTCAGATCGAATTCTCGTTGCGATTTTTCGAACAAACCCATATGTATTTTGGGCCATTCGACGCGTCTTGACGTGTTCTTCAAAATGCTGTCTTTAGAATTCCATTTCAACGATTTGCTCTCTTGAAAATTGTGAAAAACAGGGTGGCCACATTCACCCCGGCCCTTCGTTGAGCACCGCGATTATAATGGTCTGAGCGAATCCCTACCCCGACACCTCGTGTTTGAAACAAAATGAGGATATAACATTTTTTAGCTCATCTAATGACGGAGAGAATACCGTTTGATTCATCTCGATAGCTCAAAAACCCGAGTCAAGCGGTCAATTTGGAATTTATAAACTACATTGGCGTCTCAAGCACGGTTGTGTCTCGAATGGCGTCTGGATTGATTTTGGACACTTTGACGCTTTTAGTTAAGTTTCTAGCAATTTTTCGACCAAACCTAAATGTATCTGAACTCATTCGGCGCGCCTTGACGTCACCTCCAGAATGCTGTGCTTGGAATTCTCTTCCACTCATTTGCTTTCTTGAGAGTTTTAAAAAACAAAGTGGCCACATTCACTCAGCCGAAAAATCACAATTTCTCGTTCAAGGGGTCGTTCTAAATAACTGTCGCATCCAAATTCAATCGGCAGTAGCTCAAAATGTAGAGGACGTCATGGCCGACTGAGAAAAAATCATTGGAACAAGACTGAAGTTGGTATAGTAGGTTGTTCAGGTAAATTTTTGCGACATGGAATTTTTACTTAACAATCACTTCATTCCCACGGAAAAAAGGGTAAATGGAACCTGTCTCATCACAAATGAGCTCGCATATTTTGAAAGAAGAGATCCTAAGCTTTAAAATGCGCTCTTGCACTTCTTTTTAGCTATGGTATAGCATCGGAGTTATACGACTATTACAATCTCTTTCCGAAAAAGTGACCATATTCACCCCGGTTTACGGTACTTTTTTAAAAAAATTCATGGATATCTCAGCCTTAGTGTTTGGAGAAAATTCAAATTTGATAATCGCTATCATTACAGCAATCACACAATCACACGAA
This sequence comes from Eretmocerus hayati, assembly GCA_029851415.1. Taxonomy (NCBI): domain Eukaryota; kingdom Metazoa; phylum Arthropoda; class Insecta; order Hymenoptera; family Aphelinidae; genus Eretmocerus; species Eretmocerus hayati. Next base: position 152,767,531 of record CM056743.1, on the reverse strand, counting down.
GAAAAATGGGACTCAAGATGATAAAGCAAGCTTCTTGGATAAAATTGACCGTGCTTCTGCTAATCTGTCTGAGACGGATAAAGCAGAATTTGACGGTCTAAGACAAGATTATGTTAATTTGAAAAGTAAGGTTTTGAACGAAATTGAACAGGCAAAAAGCAATTTTACAACAAAAATGGCAGAAGCAAAAACATCTGGCTGGGAAGCAATCAAGGCTGTGAAAGAGAACGAAGGAGCTACTTTGAGACAGAAATCAAATGAAGGATACGGACAACTTCATGCATTGCAACGAAAAATCTGGAACTTTATCGATGCAAAGTCCACTAGAGCCTAAACGGTCAAGGAAAATTGGGCTCAATCAGGTTATCTTAGGCGTCCTGATTTATCCATAGATCCCAAATATTCCATTATTAGAAAGATGTTGAAGTAAATAAAACTGCTATCAAACTCAAACTTATAATTGATTTTTGAAGAATCGATCACCGTTCGTGTTTTTTGGCAACAAAATGAATTAGAAGACCTCGATTGAGTGAACAAAGATCTTTGTTGAAAATTGTACTCGCTCTAAGTGATTTTGATCATTTATCTAAGATATTAACTAAGGTAAGTGTACCCAACTAGACCCCATACGCCGATATCAGGAATAGGCACTCGTTGACTATCCTGCAAATTTCTTGCACGATTGTTATGTTAGAATATGAAATGATAAGTGGTTTGGATCAACTTTTAATGATTTCTGCATGTCCCAGGAAATTTGAAGTAGTTTTTCCATTCCTCGCTTTTGCACAGCTAGGAAATCAATGAGGAAATTACGTTTAGTGAAAACGGTGTCAACATCTTTTGACTCAACCAACCTGAAAAATTACTCTAAAGACCTTTAGAACTCCTCTTTTAAGAGTTGCGGGACTCGGATTTGGAGCGATTTTGTTATCAAAATCCACAGATCGTTCGGGAAGAATGAAGTTCAATTAAATGTATAGAAATGTACTCATAGTCATAATGCCACAATAAGGTTTTCTCAAAGTGCGCAGTATGCAGTGTCATTTATTTACCATTTAGAACGTATATATCACAACCGAGATCACGACGAAATGAGCTAGTACTAGTATTTTAGGTCGATGAGAAAGCTCTATCCGTGATTGCGTAGGGGTAAAAACTAAAAATACACTCCATCGCCGATTCACATTGTTTCGAAGGATGGGGCATTTTGGGTACACTACTTCACCACACAGAGTTCACTATCATTCACCCTTTCCAATGTCCACGCAATTGTCATGGTGCATTTTTCCTCCATACCCATAAAGGACTAATGTCACGAAGGGATGACCTTGTCATAAATCAATGTACGAAGATACGGATGAATCAAGTTTTCACGACAAATGCCCGAATCGCGAACATTTCATTCATCTCCCTTCACTCAGGAATCGAGTTGGAAGGTCCAGAAAATAAGAGTATCAAGTGTAATGCATCACTCTCTCAGACGATATCATCGTGTTTTGAATCAGCAAAACATCCTCAGACTGTTAGATAATGAGCCCATTCACAGCTGGAAAAATCTTACATCTTACAATTTCAGCTTAAATTTGACAGATACCAAGAAAAAACCCCGCATGATTTCATTACACTAGGTTAAAGAATCTATCCGACAACATCTCTGAACAGCAAGTTGCAACCCTAAAGATATCCTATGAAAGATTTCAAAGTTAGTTTCATCATTGGGATGACTGAAAAGTTTATATCGGATCGAGTATATGGGTAATTCCGCCAACTGAAAAAAGACGTGGTATGCAAGGCTATACGCTCCGTCTGTACCAAAATGCTTGTCCTCAATGCTCAAAAATGGTCCAAATAGTCCCAAGATTCAGTCTCAAATACTACTTAGTGCCTACCTATTCACTAAAGGTCTCAGAATCATGGAATGATAGGCTTTTCGTAAGAGTAAGTGGGTGGTATTCATTACCACCGGCAGCATTCTTCAGCGTGTAACTCAAAAGACCCGATCATAAAAAATTTTTGTCAAGCATCAAACATCATCTCATTATACCACACTAACACAAAACCAGAAGCAGATAGGTGTGCCTATCGATGAAGAAGTTTCAGGGAGGTGTTTCCAATGGGAACCCGTGATTCGATCTTTCTTTAGTTTCCGCAATCACACAGCATTACCTAAAAGACCTATCCTCTTTTCCCCATCGAAACCCCGAAAAATTCATCGTCTGAGTATCACCAACAGAATGATCCAAGCCGGATGTGTGTGCGTATCGTAGAAGGAAACTAATCACAACTTTAACGCGAGAAAAAAGTCGCGTGAATCGGTTGGCAGACACAATAAAACTGATGGCACATCGCAATCTGGACAGATAGCTCTTTCATTTGTCTTTTTTGAAAGTTGATTTCCATAGTGATGGATGATATAGATGAATGTGTCTTTTGAATATCAACCCTGGGGATCCTGGAAACCAACTTATATGGTGAGATTTCATACGATCACGACGTTTTTGAAGTATGTGAACATACGCTTGTCACCCGAGGATGGGATTCTGGTTGGATATGGTCCCAGGCATGTGTACTGACAAAATCTGACAACAATTATAATTGTAACCTCTGAAACTTCCCAATTTTATTCAAAAAAGTGCTTCTCTTCCAAATGTTCTAGTCTGCTATCCGCGATAACTCAAAAAGGATGCATTTTATCGCAAGAAGTGTGGAGCAACTTTTTGCAGATTTTTAAAAAATGATCAAAAGAGATATTCATACATTTTCCCGTATAAGACGTTATATTCCCGTAATGAGAGCATTTTTATATTTTTTTCGTTATTATTCTCGGATTTGGTTCCATAACTCGAAGGGATTGCACTTTACTGCAAAAAATGTTCAGGTATTTTTTGTTGATCTCTGAAAAACCAACAAATAAGGTATTTGCACATTTTTCCGTGTGAGAAGTCCCTGCACTTGTGTAATGAAAGTATATTCGTACTTTCATGATATTTTCCACGGTTTTTGCCCCCTACCTCGATGGGGACGCATTTGATGGAAAAGTGTGTAGATCAATTTCTCAAAGATCTTGAAGAGATACCCTTTTTGTTGGACACACTCTTCGATAGGAAGCATCATGTCAACGTTACTGAAGTATCTTTCTCCAAGATTACCGTAGTGTTGAAATTGTGAGAAGTGACGAAAGGAATATGGGCTACTATACACACAGAAAGTTTTATATAGAAAGATGTATGCAGACTCGTTTTGTTGTCTTCTGAGAATCTGTCGAATGGAATTTTTTAGTGTAGGGCGACTAAATGACCTCATCTCCCAGAAAAATGTATCAGATTTTGTCTCAGATTTGAAGTGACACAGATTTTCCAAATTTTGTTATGAAAATTAATTCATTCCATGTTTTGGACGTCCGTATTACATTTGAGAAAAAATCTGATGGAACATTCTGAAAGATGAGATCATTCTACGTCAAAATCACGTGACGTGATATTTTTTTGGTGAATTTTCGCACTAGAATAGAGCAAGACGAAACAAAACAGGTGTCAGCCTCGGGATTTCCCTAAGCAGTTTATGTTATACAAACTTTCCTCTTCAAGCTCGTTACTCGGACAAGAAGGGTCGTACAGGAAATTTCAGAAGAAGAAAATTGTAGGTTTTGAGACGAGCTGCAAGATCCCGTAAGAATTCTTGTGATCCGACCTTTCCCGTCAGAGTTTAAGTGATCCGTTGAAGAGGAATTCTTTTTAATTTTCAATGTCGATTGCGGGCACTCGAAAAGAACTTGAAAAATAATTGAAACACATGAATCGATAGATTTTTTTGTGATCTTCAACATACTTTTTTCAGATTCTTATACAATGAGAGGGTTCGAAGTTATCGTGAATTTGGTGAGGGCATGCATGATCCATTAATTTTGGAAGGTACTGTATGTTAATTGTTATGAGAGTTTATGTTCATCAGGGGGTGGTTTATTTTCGAATAATGGAAGATTCTGTAGAGTGCAATATCCGCCTGGTTGTTATATTTGGATCAGATTGATTGAAAAATTCATAGTCTGGCTTATTTGTCATCGCAGACACTTCTTGCCGTTAGAGTTGTTTCTAGGTCTGTTGATTTCAATTTCGATACAACAAGGGTCGGGTTCTCGAAGCTTAGAGTTCCGAGATTCTGAAACAGCCACCGGCTATTTTCGTTGCAATGTGAGATGTTTAAAATCTTTTTTTCGTATTAATATTGATTTTTTTGCTAAAAAGTAGCTCAGAGATCGTCACGATCTCATTCCGCGGCATTTTCAATCACATATTCTGAAAATTCAGCGAATTTCACGTCGAGTTCATTCGATTAAAATTCTTTCGAATCATGGTTCCATGCTGAGAAATGAGGTAGGAGAAGAGTAGAGGAAATATTTTCTCCAGCATTGTTTGATTGACGAGATATGGATTTCCCAAAAGACCCTATCATAAAAATCGTGCACTCAGGGATTTTATTACTTCGTTTGGCACATGGAAAAAGAAAAACTATCGCTGGGTAATGTGCCTCAAAAAAAATTCCTCCTCCTCTAAATCTTAATTTCGCAGAATTCATATTCCTGAAAACAGTGGAGATGATAGATTTAAATTGTGTGAATTTATAAAATCTCAGATCGTCATAAAATTCACAGTTGATATCTATATACTCATAATCAAAATACTCGATAGAATTCACGCAACTAAGAAGATCAAAGACAATGATTCTGGCCTGAATTTAAAGGATTCCACGAAAGATTCCACAGAAAATTACTAACAAAGTGCACTCAACAATTCTTGTAAACAAACCCCATTCTATAAGTTGAAATCGAATGAGTCCGAATAGTATTCCCAGGGCTGAGTTCTATTGCGCAGTGTCACATTTTTCAAATTTTACTCCAAGATTTTGAATCTGAAATACTAATACTGCATACTAATGGTTTGCCCTCGTGGTTATCCTCGTGGTTACCAAAAACCATATAATCCCATAATCTCAGCCATCGAACCAGAAATAGATGAAGTAACAGCAAAAAAAATCATATCGATTAAATCGATCAGGCTCGATAAAATCGCTATGGGAAAGGAAGCTTGCAAAGCCGTCAATCCTGCTTCAATACAATACATCATCAAGACGAGACACCGGAAATGATGGCTTTGCAACCACACAGTACATACAACCTATATACATATATCTCAGATCCGATCTGCAACGAGATCAAGCTTAATTACTCTGTGGCTTGCACCGATTAAACTGCCAGTATCGAGCTAATATATCCACCCTATATACATGACTATATGTATGCTTCAATGTATGTATGTACATGAAAACTACTATCCTTGTCGGTCTGATAATCACAGGTGCCCGTTTGTGGTGCATCAGGTACTGTTACCCGTCTTTAGACACATGTCGCTCGTCTTCGATGAAAGACGGCTATAAAGCTATACTGAGTCTTCTGTTTTAACCGAGTAACGATATTCTTTTCCCAGATATTTTTATTATATATAGGCATTTATGCTACATAAAATGATATACATATTGAGGTAAAGACTAGACAGGCCTTGAATATCAGCATAGACATAGAAGTATAGACTGCTGGTCCCGTATACTCGCCGTTGTCATCGAGAGATAGGCCTTTGCGTGAGAGTGAGAGAGACGGCATGCTCCAAGGCGCACGCTTTCAACATGCGATTCCTATGTTGCGTCTCTCTCACTCTCATTGGGGAGCCTCGATGTCAACGACGAAGATACGGGACCGGCAGTCTATACTTCTATGTCTATGAATATCAGACGATCAATGACGTTGTGGTGTCCTGTCTTATAGTATGCGGATCTCGTCTTCTTGGGATTGCATCAGAAGGTTTTATTGGAGGGAAATATGAAAATTGCAGATTTGATTATAGAGTGTGAGCTGAATGGTGTGATACATGTGGTAGATTGATGTGAAAATTACCCTTCAAGAAACGGGAAAATTGTGAATTCTTTTTGATACCGGTAAGATGGCTATTGAATATGCGAATAGGTTAAACGATTTGCGATGAATTTGAAGTGGTACAAGCGCTGATTCCACACTCTAATTTGTGATCATGAATAGGATATTTTTTCATCCGATTCTCATGATTGAGAGATGCAGTGCGTGGTGATCCCGAAGATGGTGCACAAAAAATTGTTTTGAATACAAATAAGTAATTCCACGTCAATTCAGCAAGGTTTTTTCCGACCATTTTTTTTTACCTCCCATAGCTTTTTTCGTTTTATAGTGTTGAAAAAAAGAAGTTCCAACAGTTTTGGGTCCCAAGAAAATTTCTTTGCGTTGCCCAGGTCTATCTGAGTAATTCTGCTGTAAATTCAGAATTCGAAACATTGATTCGGCAATTTTCCCATAGCTTTGGACTGCTCCTACCAATCGCAATTCTGCTTGCGGCATTCGGAAAGAAGCTCAAAAACCCGAGCAATAACCTTCCGATTTACCACCTGCAAAATCTTTTTGAGGTTTTTTTGATCCTTCCCAGACTCAAAATAACCTCAAATCACAGTGTAGACCATAACTTTTGACGTGTCAAAAAAATTTTTTTCAATTGTTTTACGATTGTTATTGATGTGATTCATACGTGAAAGAAATTTCGGAGCATTATATTTGATTTGTGGCTTCCCTGGAATTTTTTTGTTCGTTCAAAAGTCAAAAACTATGCAAAATGATTTTTCATGAAACTAGGGTCCTTTGGAGAGCCCTGAATATGTATTTTTTTAGTATTATCTGAGTGTTTAAAAGTCATCAGAACCCTGGGAAAGTATTTTCAATACAGCACATTTTTGAACAGAAAATAGCTTCACCGGCATGCCTATTAGGTTTTGGGCTCGTGAAATTATTTTCAAACGATAGCCCTTGAAATTTCCTTATAAATGACTTACTATAGAAATCAATGTGATGCACTAGAGTTGGATTTACAGCCCTTCGAATCAAAACAAAAATGTCGAGAATAAAGTCCGTACGAAGCGTCCTCGTGGCTTCAAGGACTCTTTGGCAGCTGTCTGCCACCCAATTCGACTAAAACGACTTTGTCAATAAGTTATTTTGAAGGGAGTTGGCTCAGATATCGGTTAAAAATCGCATTGGGAGCACAGGCTGGGTCCCATGGGCCAGGAAAATCACTTTGAACGAACCATATGCAGTTAAAGGCTCCGTCTGTCTTCCTTAAACGAAGATTTTCTGCCCGTGAGACCCATCTTATGCTCCTGATCCCATTCTCTATCGATAGATGGGCCAACTTCTTTTAGAATAACCTATTGCCGAAGTCGATTTAGTCAAATTGGGTGGCACACGGCTGCCAAAGAGCCCTTGAAGCCACGAGGACGCTTCGTACGGACTTTATTATCGACATTTTTGTTTTGATTCGAAGGGCTGCAAATCCAACTCTAGTGCATCACATTGATTTCTATAGTGAGTCATTTTTTCAAGGGCTATCGTTTAAAAATAATTTCACGAGCCCAAAACCTAGTATAGGCATGCTGGTGGAGCTATTTTCTGTTCAAAAATGTGCTTTATTGAAACGGCTCTGACGACTTTTAAACACTCAGATGATACTTAAAATACGCTGCTAAAAGTGATTAGCAGAAAGCTTTCTCCAAGCGTCATATGATGATAATTAGAATAACCAGACCATCATCATTCGATAGATCTCGCAGAAAAAATCATAGTTTAGGTCATTAAGATTGAGATAAATGAGTCATGAAGGAAGGTAGGAGGAAAAATTGAATATTAAGGGAAATTTTCCTTTATTTTTTGAATTATTTTTTGGAGGGAGCTTTTTAGAAGGATTTGAGCCATCTAGTCTTAGGTTTTTTCGATGATATCTATTAGTTGGTTGAGACAGAATTTGGATGCGGTAGGTTTAAAAAGGCTCAAAAAAAAATTTTTGGTGAAAATTTTGATTTTTTTGAAAATTTGAGATCTGTAGAGATTAAATGGAATTTTGGTATTAGCCAATCGATAGATCTCGCAGAAAAAATCATAGTTTAGGTCATCAAGATTGAGATAAATGAGTCATGAAGGAAGGTAGGAGGAAAAATTGAATATTAAGGGAAATTTTCCTCTATTTTTTGAATTATTTTTTGGAGGGAGCTTTTTAGAAGGATTTGAGCCATCTAGTCTTAGGTTTTTTCGATGATATCTATTAGTTGGTTGAGACAGAATTTAGATGCGGTAGGTTTAAAAAGGCTCAAAAAAAAATTTTTGGTGAAAATTTTGATTTTTTTGAAAATTTGAGATCTATAGAGATCAAATGAAATTTCGGTATTAACCAATCGATAGATCTCGCAGAAAAAATCATAGTTTAGGTGACTCAATTTGTTGTGAGAGTGTGTGGGAAAAAGATATTTATGTATTAAAAGTTGAAATTTGAGCACTTTTTGTTCAAAAAGCCCATGGATCAAATTTGACTGGGAGCCGAAAGGTGGCAAATCACTGGGCTCTCAGAAATTGGATTCTCTACAACTTGTAGAAAGCCAAAAGTTGATAAGGCGAATAGTAAAAGAGAAAGCGTGTCCAATATAAAACAACATACATACATACACACACACAAACACGGAAAATGGGGTGGAAAGATGAGTCTTTGGCAGATTTGGGAGGACATTAGGAGGAAAAGTGTTACCTACATTTGATAGCTTTTGGCGAGAGGAAGAGAATGGTCGTTGGCTTTTTTCTTGAAGAGGGATTTTGTTGAAGAATATGTTGATTTTAATGAAAAATTTGATCAAATTTTCGTTGGCATGAAAACAAAGCTTTCTCTTTAGAGAAAGCAAAATACATATTCAGAGCTTTCCAAAGAACTCCGGCTCCATGAAAAATCATTCTGTATATTTTTCGACTTTTAAACGCACAAAAAAAATTCCAGAGAAGCCATAACTCAAATTTAATGCTTCAAAATTTATTTTACGCATGAATCACAATGATACCAATCAAGCGAAATATTAAAAAGAATTTTTTTCTGACAAGTCAAAAAAGTTATGGTCTATATTGTGTTTTAAGGTTACTTTGAGTCTGGAAAGGACCAAAGCGGCCTTAAAAAGATTTTGCAGGTGGTATATCGGAAGGTTTTTCAGCCCTCTTCCGAATGCCGCAAGCAGAATTGCGATTGGTAGGAACAGTTCAAAGCTATGGGTAAATTGCCGAGTCGATGTTTCGAATTCTGAATTTACAGCAAAATTACTTAAGTAGACTTGGGTAACGCAAAGAATTTTTTTCGGACCCAAAGACTGTTAAATCTATCTTTTTTCAACACTATGAAACGGAGAAAAAGCCGCGGAAGGTAGAAAAATGATTAGAGAAAACTCGCTGCAGAGAAGTTTCTTGGCAAAACTCTTTCAAATGTGCATTTTATTGACGGATGAAAATCGCAATGACTTTCATTGTCATCCATATTAGAAATTCTCGCGAAATAGGACTGAAAGTGATCAGAGAGTGTTCCATCAGAGATATAACAAGATAATGAAGTATTAAGGTCACTTTGCTTGGCATACTTCCCACCCCAAAAATTCCTCACATTTTTTTCATTCAGAGTTGATGAGGAGACTTGATATACGTCTGTGTACATTATTTCAGCAGCTAACTCTCCAAATTTTTTGAATTGACTCATTGTGTCGTAGCTTCGATCGACAAGTCGAGTAACTTTATTTCAACTGACTTTCAAGTCGATTTTTTGAACTTGATTAATTGAGGGGGTGGGTGGAAAAAGGGCCTAATTACAAAACGGCCATTTCGAGAAAAACGATAAAAACTAACTATATCATGCCCGTGGCATGATTCGATGCGCATACCTGGCTTATTTCAAAGGTTTTGGCATCCCCAAAACAACCGCACAGGAATTGGAAGGTAGCTGTCGATTTTGAGAGGTATACAGCCATTCAAAAAAATGTAATTAGGCCCTTTTTCCCAATACTGGGTGAATTTTTGGGATAGTTGGTCCACTAAAAGTTGGATAACGTTGCGGAATCGAGTTCAATGGCCTCCAAATTTCATCAGCATATCTATGGGTATGTAACACAAGATATCCAATTGCGATTCAACATCTCAATGCATTTTCATCGATTCTGCACGTGAAAGATGGTTCCATTGAGTGTGTAAAACCGAGGTCACTCAAGATTCACTTAGCAAGCATGAAGATACATTTTTTGAAGGCCAAAGAACATGATTTGATAGCAAGAATTGGTAGAAAAGAGATATGGAGGTCATAAGAATTTTTTAAAAATTCTTCCGTAAAAAATTAGGCCCTTTTTACCAATACCCCACCACTTAGGCCCTTTATCCCGATATCGATAGTGGAGTTAGGCCCTTTTGAACGAGTTTTTCCGGTGACTTAGGCCCTTTTTACCAATATTGTTGCACTTAGGCCCTTTTTACCAATAATGTTGCACTTAGGCCCTTTTCACCAACACTGTTGCACTTAAGCCCTTTCTACCAATACTGTTGCACTTAGGCCCTTTTTACCAGTACTTCTACGTTGAGGCTCTTTTAAACGATACCCTTGCACTTGGGCCCTTTTTTCGAACAAAATTTTCCTGTTGTTTGGGCTCTTTTGGAAAATCTTCGAGGTCTTGGTGACTTTGTGGGTACCTCTCTCTGCAGTGATAAGACCCTTTTACGTAGTCACATTCGTGCTGAGATTCGATTCCTAAACAAAACTCTCTTCCGGACTCTCATTGTTATAATCTTTTGAGGGGAATTCGGAGGTGTCTAGTTCCCACAGTCAAACAACGATAAGATGAGAAATCCAATCTGTCGGAGTTATGATTTTCCGAAAAATAGCTATGTATGAAGAAATCGTGCCCGTGAAATACACTTACGCTGACAAGGGGAGTCGGGAGGGTCCGGGTCACCAAATCTCACCAAACTTTTTCCACAGGCTCGTACCACCTAGAACATGGAGAGTCCAGAGTAACTCCATCAAATGGGCTTTCATTTCAGGGCTAAAAGCAAAAACGCTAGCATTGCCAGTATACCCATATATATATATATCACTTTTTGACATGGGCCTATATAGGCAATTATTACGTTTTTGCTTGTAGCTCTGGACAGAAGGCCCATTTGAGGGAGTCACTCTGGATTCTCCATTTTCTAGGTGGTACGAGACTGTAAAAAAAGTTTAGTGAGGTATGATGACCCGGACCCTCCGAACTCCCGTTGCGAGTCCGATTTTCGGGCGCCATAGTGAATGGGGCCCAATCAATTTCTTACTTGATCTCGTTTCTTGAACCTACTTTAGCCTATCTTACTCCATTTGAGCCTACCAGATAATCCTGAAGGTTGGGGACGAAACTGACCACGGATTCGGTTTCTACATCAAAAAATACACGAAAAACACATGTTCACGTCTTGGGAACGATCCGACTCAAAATTCGCATTCTTGGCGTCCATTGGAGGAGCCGCGGTTTCACAGACTCGATACCTTGGAGTTTTTCATTTTTTGGACCAGCTAGATCTCGTGATCTAACGCGTCAAACCGACTTCCTCGAGTGACCATTCTGAAGTGAGTTACACCAGGCGGCTATCAATTGAAATTACTTTTAGAGACATCAGAGGACGCGCATGCACAAGAGATGCAAATACTGGATTGAAATTTGTTTCAAAGATAATTTTTGCATTTTTGACCACTTTCCAACGCCAAGACTGATAGTTTTCGAAACCGTTTTCGCTGTAACATGACCCGGCAAACACGATGAAGTGGTTAACTAACGTCTTGATTACAGGTAACATGGTTGGAAATCAATTCTTATGTTTTATCAATTTTCTTAGAGGCCTCAATCACAGGTTGTCGATTTAAGAATACTGTTCTCCTATTTGTCCGAGTTCTGAAGATATGTTGAAAAAAATCAGGTTGTTTCATTGAAATCCATCGGAACACGATTTTACTAATGGAACGCCGATTTTCAACTTTTTTGGAGAATTACTCAAAATGCCGTACGACACAGAGATGACCTTTGGGACGTTAGAAAGCTCTTTCCCCACTCAAAGCTTATGAAATAGTGAGGTCATGCTTTTCTCTTCAAAATGATTGGCGAACCAATCGTGTCCAATGGTGCAGCATCGTAGTTAGGCGATTCGTTCTTACCCATCAAAACTGTACAACTAGCTGTCCAAGGAGTCTAGCCGGGTCTAACTGCCTTCAGATAATAGACAGAGGATCTAACTCTCATCATACAATCGATAAAAGGGCGTAACTCCCATCATATAATCGACAAAAGGGCCTAAGTGCACTTAGGCCGTTTTATCGAATATGTAAAAGGGCCTAAGTGCACTTAGGCCCTTTTTCTGATCTATGGGGTTTTCGAAGTTTATGGAAAAACAACTTTCATGGGGTGATAGATCATGGTTCAAGGGTTCAAAAAAGTGGTAGGCCGGAAAAAGGGCCTAAGTGCACTTAGGCCCTTCTTCCACCCACCCCCTCAATTGGTCATCAATTCGAGAGGTCCAACCACAATTCCTTATAGATCTCATCTGATTCAAGACCTCCTAGGAAGTACTCTACAGGACTCATTCTCAACATCTTCATCGATATAACTCACAAGAATTCTACAATTTGGCTCTTGAATTTAATGACAGCCATTGCACTCTCAATTCTGTAAATATTTTCATATAAAAAGTTCTAATCGTCATCATTTTTCAAGGATACGTTGTTCATAAAACCTTCTTCCTCTGTAAGGAGCTTCAAGTACCCCACAAAAAACTGATAAAAATATCTCGATCATCTGTCATATCGATCGTTTCCAGAGTTTTAGAATCAATATTAGTTATTTACATAGTAAAGAACCTCGTGATATCTTTTCGAATAATTATAGCCCGAAAATTGAGGTTAGAGGGGAAAAAACTTAAGAAACCAGATATAATTGAAACGTTCATTAATACATACATAATATCCACATAATACTGCTTATATTCTGGTAATTCTACGACTAGTTCATGCTCCAAGCATCAGCTAGAAGCAATAGAGAAACCCTTCTATGTCATAACAAAAATCCTCCAGAACTAGTATTAAATCACATCAACCGTGCATATTTTCCACTAAAATCTAGATAATGTCCATATTCATATTCACGAAGATATCTTGATAATGTACCTAATACATATTCATATTTTAAGGATACATCTCATCTAAGGTGAGATGTATCCTTAGAATAAACAAAAAGTTCCAGAATTTTCTCTCAAACGTTGCAATCAATGTATAAGATGATTGTAAGATCTTACATGGATTATTTTGAAGAGTAACACCCATTCAATTCTTAGACTCAATCATGCAAGCATCTTTCGATTTATTTTCAAATGAAAGTTGTTCGAGCCATCTGAATATGTAAATGTAATGTAAAGACGAATAGTTAATAATCATGGATGAAAAATTCAGTATTACAACCAAATCAACTCGAGTTGTGGTTAAGCAGAAGGCCATAAAACAGTTTCTGCTTTTTAACGAACTTCACTTTTTACTGTCACTTCATCACACTATGGGACACAACCATGGGAGGATACTTCATGTTTAAACTTTTGATTTAAACTCGTTACATATTTTGTCACTATGAAATCTTTTTACCATACACTACAAAACTAGACGTGATGTTACCTTTAGTATAACTATTCGTTGTAAAATTGAACCAATTTTTCCTGTACCCCCCTTTAGAATCTTGCGTAAAAACAGGCATATCATCGGTAGCATTAAATTCAGCTTTTAATTGCGTTATATAATATTTCGGATCTACTCGACCTGTAAACACTTTCCAAGTTTTGTTACCAATCGTTAATCCATCCTCAGTTATTTTCTGTTTTTCCAATATCTCATCGCCATCTTCTCTTACACCATGATGTTGTATCGATGGGAATTTATTAATATAGATTTTTATTTTGTACATAATAATTCCTGATGCACTCGTTACTGTATAGTTGTACCAATTTTTCCCTTGACCTCCACCATGGTCAATAATATTGATAGGTTTACCATCGGTATTATTCAATTCAAGTATAAGTTGTGTTATGTAGTATCTTGAATCCAATTCTGATCTAAGTATTCGTCCGACCCCATTACCAGTTTTAAATCCTTCATGATATCGAGGTTTATGATGTTTCAGTGGCTTATCACCTTCCTCCCTCGCACCAAATTTTCTAACTATGAACTCTCCACTGATCTGATCAATAAAATTGATTAAGAGGCCACTTAGGGTGATCAATATGACACTCTCCGAAAAAAACTTCATCTTAAGTTAACAGCAGACTGTTCACTATTTCAATGTCAGTATACTATGTCTAAGAAGACATCGAAATTCAATACTACCTCTCATAATTTATACTTTTGATATTCGTCATTGTGTATAATGATTGTCAATTTACATAAGTTTGCTCTTGATGGGAACTCTCAAGGACGGTATCATCAGTAAATATCACTGTTGACATATAAAAAAAAAAAAAAAGGAATGAATAGGACACGGGAATCACGTTAAACGAAATTGAGGATCTTCAGAGTAAATTTTCTGTTAGCTTAGCTTATCGATATTCGTATAAATGATGAAACAGTGTATCTACAAACTTTGAATCTTTTGCAATATCCAGTTATGAAAATGTTTCACAAGCTTGTTCTACACTCCTCTGTTTCAAGTTATTGTAACCTTTAGTTTGGGAAGGGTTTTTTTCATAATCCTATTTCGTCATCTTTATTCGTTCATAACTATTGTATTGTGATGGTATTGATGATTTCAGCAAGAAATGTACCACGCTCAAGAATTTACAAAACCGGGTCATGACACGTGCACAAGAATATCCGAAATCTACGGTTTTTGGCATCAAAACGATCAGGTAATTCCGACTGCAGATGTTTCGTCACTCCAACTCAATGAAAATCTATTGCATCACGCTATTTTCGTATAGATTTACTCGATTCTTTCGCATCATCATACACACTCTGTGATTTTGAAAAAATATGTGCATTCTCAGATACTCAGTTCTGTCTGATTCTAATTAAAATCAATTTCTCTATTTGACCTGAATTGATTAAATCGCTATCTTGAAACTTTATCACGTAATGAGACGATTACCCATCTGATCGTCTTAAACAAGTTTCATCTCAAAAAACGCGATGGGGTTCGAAATATTATGTTTTTTCGATTAATATCACTAATCTTCTGAAAAAAGGAAGATCTGGTACGAATCGAAGATATGAGGTAAGTGCTCCTAACATGACCCTCCCCCGCCCCCTTGGGCCATTTTGCCAGTAGTTTTGGTTTACTTGAAAACAACGAAACCTCTCATTTCGGCCGCCTCCCTAAGAGGAGCACCTGTTTAACACGGACGATTTTCCGGCGACCGGCCCAGCTTCGTATTGCAAGCTTCCTAATAGTGACACTCTCAAGCCCGGGCCTGGACACTGATTGATCAATGATTCTACCCTGGTAGAAATTTACTTCGATGTAACACATTAATAGACATAAAATGGCTATTTTTGGCCAATTTTGGCTGAAAATGGCCATTTTATGGCTAATAATGTGTTACATTAGGATGAATTTCTACCAGGGTAGTTTTTGCACGTGTACAAGCACTTCTTAGAAAGGATGTTTGCGTACCAGTGTACCCAATATGCCCCTCCCTATCTCTTTACGCGTTCATTGCGGAGGGGAAATTGCGATTCCGGTCTAAATTGCAAGAGAGTACAAAAATGCATCATAGCACTTACACTTATGGAAGTCAAAGCTTTTGAAAAAAGTTCAGTTCAGCATCTATTGACAGTATTCATACGATTTTTGAGTGGGAGGTGATATCTGATCCATGGTCATGGTTTTGGTACTCCTCGCCTCAGCTCTAAGGCCAGTCCAAAGAGGATCCGGAAATGTATTTTGTCCGATAGATGGCGCTTTGATCGCACTGCTGTGGGGATTCTGGGTTTGCCTCCAGGTGGCTACCCGTTCCGCACCTCTCTCGCAAGCGCACAGAAACGAACACATTCCATATAAGGTAAGTGTGCCTAATATGCCCCCACTACTTTTGTTTTCCTCATAGCTTTGGCTCATCTCAATATTATTTAACGTGCCTTAGCTCGTTTTGAAGATAATTTTGAGACCTTGAAAACGAGTCAAGGTACGTTTGATTTCAAGGAATTGCAGTTGAGCTATCTTGATTTTTGCAGGAAAGGATTTTTTGCGAGTTTCTGACAATGTGTTTTTAATATGCCCCCATAGTCATTTCGCGATTCTGAAGCGCTGGAAAAGCGATATCGGTTGCGGAGCATGACAGTAATGTATTGAATGGATGAATTATCATTATTTAAGATATTGCCGATTATGTAGAGTGCACATAACCTAAAAATCAACATGAAAATCGATATTTATCATATTTTGCGAGACCTCGTGCGTTGTGAAGACCCCATCCTGCTGGATATCGCTAAATACACCTGAAAATAATGTTATCTTGACAAAAGAAGTGCTAAAAGTACTTGCGGCAAAAAGCCCTCTACATGCGAAAAAAGGGATGGGGCATACTTCGGAACACTGCACTTTTTTTAGTAATGTGGCCGTAAAATTGACTAGAAATCGAATTTTGCAATTTTGTGAAAAGCATCTTAAAGTTGAAATAGAAACAAAGAAAATGAACTAAGGTACATTGAGATTGGTTGTACCAGTCTTGTTTGGCATAGCTTTTAGCACCGAACAAAAAAGAAGTCAAAAGTACCAAAAACCACTTTTTTCGTTCCAAGAACTGCGCGTGTCATTTAGGATCGGTGCAAAACGTTGATTTTCTCAGATTTTAACGTAAGTAACATGAAAAAAATGCGCGGCGAGGTCTGCGGGTTCGTACATTCGAGAACTTGAGTGGGAGCATATTAGGGAATGGGGGCATATTAGGCACACTTACTTTATAAGGAACTTCTCTACCTCCGCACTCCGCGTCCAGGGCAACCGTCAGCAACCTCAGCAACCTCAGCCCTGCTGATAAGTCCGGGTTACGATGTACATCCCCAGTTACAGGTGGTGGACGAAACGCATTCCGAGCCTTCCGCTCATTTACTCTACTGGTGGCATACAATAAAAAGCCCCACACTGCATTAGGGTTAACTGCATATGCGATGGGATATTATATTATGAAGCAATTTTTCACCTCATAGTATTTCAACCTCACATTTCCGATCCAAACACGATATGGCAAGTGAAACACCTTAATATTTCCCACCGAATGAATTGTTCCACACCCGAAATAGTACATTACGCGACAAGGGCCGAAAGTGACCCATCGCGGCCCGGGTAGGTTGCCGCACGAGCCGGCAGGCGAGGGCGGCATACCCACGGCCGCGATGGGTTATTTTTGGCCCGAGGTGCGTACACTATTTTTCGGTGACACTTGTATCGAAATTCTATGCTTTCCGACGCGATGTCGGGGCAAAATGTCGCTCCGCCGTACAGGTTAGAAAGCGTCGGAGCATGCAATGTAGTGGCCCGAGGGCTACTGCGCATGCTCACTCGTTTTCTAGCCTGGGCGGCATTGCGGCATTTTCTGCCCCGGGATCGGGGCGGAAACCATAGGCTTTCGATGCCAGTGTGCTGAAAATTCTTCCAATATCTAGAAAAAATCGCAGCTGTTGGTTTCGCTGGGCTAGGTATCCTGGTCAATGATCGTACTATTTCAAGTTTTTATGCGAGCTACGTTCAGAGATTTCGGGCAGAAGGGCAATTCGACAGGAAATCCCAATCCACAGGTGGTCTACTATCTCATGTAGGACAAAACTGTTCTGTTAGTGAGGAATGAATCGTAATAGGCGAGGGCGTACTGTGCTCATACAAAAAATTGCATTCAAGTTTTTCTCGATTCCTAATCAACGAAACGCAATGAAACTCTGCATGGTATCGTGTTATAAGATTTCACAGGTGGCTTAGTATCTGAATAACACATTCCGTACCAATGAAAGCATATAAACAATAATACCGCTCTCAGAAACTACTCAGAATCATTGGATGCAGCTGCAACCTGAAAGTACGCCGGTGCGTGACTGATGGTTGCGGTTTTGCGGGAACTCCGGACTGGCGAAGGGTGAGCGAAGGCAAGTTTCTACTACTTGCTACTCTCATAGCTGGCACCACGGTAATCCGCAAAATTTACTTCAAACAGTCACTAATTTTTAAATATAGTCCGCTCCGCGTAGGACCTTTCGTTGTACCGTCTGCGTACAACCATGTAAAATAATGCCATGATAAATGTGTAAAATTACAGTTAATTTCCGCCCAAGATGAGCATAGTACGTGCCATACAAGCCGAGTAATAAATTTTCAAAAAAATTAATTTGCAAGAGGTTTTGTACCGGTAGCGTACAGTTTCCACCTTATGCTCATTTGAAAGCATATCGAGAGTACACCAAAATAAGGGTGAGGTGGGCACACGTCGGTATCGAATAATGATCTGGTCAAAGGTCAAAAATTGACAAAAATACTCAGGACATCGTTCTGGGACAATGCGTTGGTGGAGCGAACAGTTACCTTCAAGCGAGCAAAACCTTGTCGAATGGACTCTTTTATTTATTATGCAAATGTTATTCAATTGTCGTCGACTTATTTCTCTCAGAAATCACTCATTTCTGAGAACAACGGCATCAAGATGGTACAATCCGGATGTTTTCGGATTCACTTGGGATGTTAACTCGCGTTCATTGCGCTGTACCGATTATTCTTTGAAGAACACTTCCTCTTCATGTCTAGATTGTGTTATTTGTATTCCATTTGATCGATGAATTCCATTGGATTGATTTGGAAAATCGCAAATGTGCATTACCGCGTGGTCTTATGATCCAGCAGCGATGACTCAAATCGCAGTTTTTCAAAACATTCAAGAAATATCGTGACACGGCGACTCAAAGAGGCAAAAAAGTCGAAGGTGCGGGAACATTGGATATTCCTGTGGGATATGTTTCGGGCTGTTCCAGAGACAATTTACAACAAGAATCAAAACCATCCGCATGGGGTTCTCAAAATAAAATCGATTTTTCCGATTTTCTTTGCGTTTGTGAAAATGATCACTTTCCAGAATTTGATACTCACTTTCCTTGGCCTATAATTAACCATCAAAATCAACAGGAACTACGAGTTTAGCGCTTCAAAGTCTGATCTCTTGGAATATATCGACAAGAACTGCAACAGATGCAGTAACAACGATTAAATCTCATATCAGCGCGAGAAATAATTTTTTCCCCCGATGTTTTCCTCGTGGAACTGGAAATTATAATGAGAGAAAAATCTCTCATTACGAATACAATCCTTTCTCTTCGAGAAAGCAAAAGATGGGCAAACTCGAGTGCTATTTATTAAATTCATTCCTTGACCATTGCATCAATTAAATCAGCAATGGTTATGGATACAACCAAAAATTTTCACCCACACTCAATATCTAAATGACAAATGATATTGCATTTTACACAAGTATAACATCAGCTATCTCTTTGTCTCGTGTGTTTATATTAAAGCTCTATAGCTCATTCGTGAGCTATGCGAAGATGTGTTTTGAAAGTGGTCGAAGGGGTGACCGATACCAGACTCTCGTTTCGTTTTAATCGCTAATCACCAAT
Source organism: Eretmocerus hayati (assembly GCA_029851415.1). Classification (NCBI taxonomy): domain Eukaryota; kingdom Metazoa; phylum Arthropoda; class Insecta; order Hymenoptera; family Aphelinidae; genus Eretmocerus; species Eretmocerus hayati. The sequence continues at coordinate 152,747,960 of CM056743.1, read as the reverse complement.
TAACCACGAACTCGTCGAGTCCAAAACCCCCAGAAGCATTTTAACGAGCCGCCTTGTCGCCTCATGCTGCTTGGTTTCTCCTCGGAATTCAACTTTGGCTGTTCTCTGGTGAGATGTCCCTCTCTCATCCCTCTGATGCAATGCATGCATATACAGTCTGAATATACACACACACTCTCACAATCTTCTTATATACCCATATGTATTTCTCTCTCTCTTTCTTTCACTAACTCTCATCGCTTTTTTCGCGCACTCACCAAGGGGCTATCTCATTCGGACCCTTTCGGCTCTTTATTTCGGACATATCTGTTCCCCACCCCCCTCTCTCTCTAGTATATTTGTTTTTTTCTTTTTGGCCCGCATATCAGGGGTATGAATCCGCACCAATTAGTGCATACTTTAGCACGATGTCGCCAGCACACATGATGCAGGACCGATTCGAATCCGATGAGTCCACTGGTCCTTTGCGTAAGAATTAAGTATTATATTGGAGGGAATGAAAGAGGTTAGAGAGGCGCAGATGGGCGAATCTCTTTCGACAGAATTCGTGCGACAGCTGCCGAAATATCTCATCGTGGCTGTGTGATTCAACGATAGTAGAATGAGTCAGTTTTCGATTTCTTGGGGAGACTTTCTTGGTATTTAACATGTGGTAATTTAGGGATGCGTGAGTGATACTTATCTTTGACCAATGTCACAAGAAGAGAGGAGATCGATCTATTTGTAAGCAATTAAATTCGGGGCTGATTGAAAACTTGATATTGATCGTGGATTGGGAGGATGGGTCTTTTTTGGGATAAGATTGAGACGTGATTCGATTTTGGAATCAAGGAATCCTTAGTTGTACAGCACGACATTAGAAATTCCCGAAGTCGAACTGAGATGTGTGACACAGAATCATTCTATCAGTGCGTACATGAAATTGTTTCGTTTTTATCAAAGTTTATTGAAACTTTTAGAACTAGAAGTTTCGGACTGAAGAGTTCCGTTTGCAGTCATGGATGATTTAGACATGATGTTCAAACTCGAAAAATCTAATTTTCTGATTACTCTTCACCGTTCTGAAAAATGAGTCACAAATGAATTTCAAAGGTTTTGATAGGTATTGTAGAAATTAGTTGTAGATTCATTATTTTTACAGAAATTTACATTTTCGAAATGAATCTATCGGTTATCCGAGCCAAATCCATTTCAGCATAGACAGATGGAACTACTTACACTGAGAGAAATTTACTAATAGTTTTCGTTAACTGAGGAGTAATTTTTATAAATTCGTCTATACCGTGGCACCAGCAGGATTTTCAACAGTTTTTGTTGAAATGGTAACAGAATTTATTAATGCGGAAGTAAATTTTATTAACCAGTTTACAAATTTTGTTGACGATGTCACAAATTTTGGTACTGGCGCCCAACTAAATTTGAAAATGATAGGTTGTTATATTTTATAAATGAAGTAGTAGTCAACCAATGTTTGTTGAGATATATGCAGCTTTAGAGTACGAAGAACGCTCAATTACATACACAGTATACAGTCATGCACTTAGAATTAGACTTATCACCTTACATATTGATTAAGTTTATAATCTTACATATATGTTCACGTATCACTATACATTATCTCACGTATCACCGATGTCGCATACACGGGTTCACGCAAACAATTCATGTTCATGTGGAGATTTTGGAACTCGTATATATACAAACCGTGTCAAATTTGACCGCTTGCGAATAAGTCCAATCCACCTGTAAACGAGCTGATTGCTAGTCGATAAACACGATTCGCGGAAAATAAAATACGTTCCCAGTTATTCATGGAAATCTGGTGTCGATGGCATTGCATTGACTATTATTCGTCAAGTTTGTTGTCCATAATAAATAAATATTGGTGGTAACATCGATGCCAGAGACGATGTGAGCCACCTGGTGGCAGATACAGGAATCGCGGAAATTCAACGATTCCTCCTTTCCAACTCGGCACATATTTTACATGCGAATCAATAACTTTTATTGAGAAATCAATAAATTTTATAAACGAGCGATTTTTAAAAGTTCTTGAACGGGATCAACAAAAATTGTTAACGAGTGAGTAAAAACTGTTAATTCAGGGACAAAATCTATTGCGATTCCTGCTGGTGCTCTGGTATTGACGCGATTAATAAAAATTGTTCCCGGGGTAACAAATTTTATTAGAAAATTTCTCTCAGTGTAGGTGGAACTGCCGGCGATTTTGCTATATTATAACAAGCTTGATTGAGAATTTTATAATATTTATAATATTTATAATATTTTATATAATATTTTATAATTTATAATTTTTATAATTATTTATAATATTTATAATATTTATAACAAGATTTGATTGAGAAATGATCCGAGTAATGAACGTAATACAGCGTCACTTATTGAAGCAAAATTTTGAAGCTTCTAGCCCAGTTCTCGAGAGGGATGTTGTAATACAGTTTGAAAATCATTGGTAGTTCTACCAGTCAGTGATAAAATAAATTTGACTCGTAGAATTGATAGATCCATTCCGGTAATGAAAAAGGGAGAGTAATTCTAACCCTGAAATTGAAAATATGATGAAATTCTGTGATACATGACTGGAGGCTTTTGGCATTGCATAATCCATGATTCGTACAGTCCTTGCGAAAGATTCTTCACTCCTGAACGACTCATTCATGTGTGATCAGCTAGATCTATGATGGATTTTCATTGGGAAATTCAATTTACGTCATTCGGATGTAAATAAGCTTCATTCAAGTTGAAAGTCGTTTATTGACTTGGATGAACTCCGTGACTGGATAAACTCTGGATCACTAGTGGGGTGGACCGAAAATTGAAAATTTTTCAATCTTGACGTGTTCGGAATGACAAAACTTGTGTTTTAACATGTACATATGAAAAAGTTTTTGATACATACTGCGACATTACATTTTAAGGTCCGGCAAGAGACTTGGATTTCGAAACAAAAATGTATGTAAAGTACCATTTACGAGTTTCTTCTTCTCGCCTTTTTTTTCCTCTACATCAATGTTCTAATGGATGATGCATTTTGGCTGAGGAACAAGCAATAACGTGGAGTTACTTAGTTATGAACTAGTCAGAATAGTCGGATCTCATCAAAAATGGTAAAAAAATAGCCAAACTCGTGCATTGGTATCTTATCCCACGTGCACCCTCGATCCCGGAAACCACCGGGATTGTTTTGAGTAGGACAAAATACATAGGAATGTTAGCTTACAATGCTATAGTTCATTAGTCAAAATGCAACTTTCTATAAAAACATCGATTACATAAATTTTTTACAAAATTCAAGTCTCTTGCCGGACTTGAAATCGTCATTTTTTAGCATGTACCAAAGACTTTTTCGTAAGCACATATTGATACACAAATTTTGCCGCACTGAACGAGTTGAAATTCAAAAATTTACATTTTTCGGACCACCCTAATGACTAGTTGTATACATTTCTATAGTGTTCGGTTCTGAAATCTCAGTATCCATCATCCACTGTTTGACCAAAATTCCCCCATTTTATAGTGATAACAAACTTTCACCCAAACAGTACAATCAGAAGTAGGAGAAAACACTTGGAAGAAGACGGAGAAAAATGTGGGCAATAAACAGTATAAAAACTAGTGGTAGACCAACAGTAGAAGAGTAAACTGTGCTATCAGAACCACTATTATGAGTAGACATGATGCCGAGTAGTAATCCTAGATGGAAGATGTAATGGAGCATACAAAAATTGAGCACTTCATTTGGAGAAAAGTATGATCGAGTAAGGCTAATGACCTCATATGTAGTATGAAATATTATCTCGAGCCGCATTTATTCTTTGGTCAACGACTGTTCTTTGCTGATATACTACAGCACAAAACAGTCATTGACCTGATGGTCGCTTTCAACATTACTTATACTGATACAGGGTTTCCCAAAAGTCAGACCCCCCCTTTCCCACAAAAAACTCGGAAATGACCCCCGGAGTCGAAAAATCCCGAAGCGCGTGCCTCCAAAAATCGAGGGGGAGCTCAAAAATGATCTCAAATTTGACCTTGAATTTTCTCTGGATGAATTTATGGGGGTAAAGTCGGTTTCTTTTCAATAGGAGACCCTATTTTCAACTCCAGATTCCGAAAGATCACAAAATTTTACTTCGACATAGAAATTTTTTACAACTTCTTAGATGACTCTCAAGGATTACTTGGAGAACGAAATCATTTGGACCGAGGATCAACGTACCAGAGCTAGTGTGATAGTCTAGTTTCGGGAGGTTTCTCTCATAAAAGTTTTCCAGACTTATTCCGACCCTCGAACTATGACCTTGAGGTGAATTCAAGATAACCTTGACCTTCAAAACTCGAAAATGGATCTGGGTATCAGAAATCCCGGAACACGTGTACCCTAAAATCGAGGGGGGAGCTCAATCATGGGCTCAGCTTTGATCTTGAATGTGACTTTGAGATCAAATCGAATTTTTCTAATGGGATCCCTTACTTTTGACTCTGGGCTCTGAAAATGTGCCAAACCTTCAATCAATATATGACTCTCTGCCAATCGCGTAGATGGCTCTCAGAGGTCATTTCGAGGTCACAATTCTCTGAATAGTAGTTCAAGAGCTGAGGCTATTTTTGGATCAGGTATATTTGAGAGAAATCCCAGACTCCATTCAACCCTTGATCAGTGACACCTTGAGTGTGACCTTGACTCTCATTGAAGGTCAAATCGAACTTTTCAAATGAAAAAAACACATTTTGTTTCAAGATATGACTCTCTACTAATTGCGTGGATGACCTCAGAGATTCTAATCAGAGAGTTGTGACCTCGAAATGACCTTCCAGCGTCATCTACGCGGCTATTAGAGAATCATATCCTGACTCGGAATTGATCACATTTTCAGGGCCTAGAGTCAAAAGTAGGGGTTACCATTTGGAAAATTCAATGTGACCTCCAAAAAACCATCACGGTTATTCATCGTCAGATCTGAGTTTTTTTTGAGCTTCCCCTCGATTTCAGGACACACATGTTTGGAGTTTTTGATACCCCTTTTTTGAGTTTTGAGATTCAAGGTTATGTTTAGGGTCGCAGCCTCGAGGGTCGAAATGAGTCTGGGAATTTTTTCTGAAAGGTACCTCCCCAAACTTGACTAATCGCACTAGCTCTTATAGGTTAATCCAATATCCAGATACTTTCGAACCCCAAATGACTCTTAGAGGTCATCTAATATTGGTGAAAATTTCTATTTGGACGTAAAATTCTATACTCTTTTAGAATCTGGAGTCAAAATCGGAGTCCTCATTGAGAAGGAATCGATTCAACCTCCGAATAACCATCAAGGTCACGTTTGAGGTCAAATCCGAGACCAGTTTGAGCTGCCCTCTCAACTTTATTTGACACATATGTTCGAGTTTTCGGGAAGGAGAGCTGACTTTTGGGACACCCTATATTAGACTAGGCGAAACTACCGCCACCGTTTGTAAAAATAGGTGAGTGGAATTTTTTCGTGGGATCCTCTCCGGAAGACCCTCCTGATCATAGAGGCGTATGGACCCAAGCCGAATTCCGATGCAACATTGTTTAATTGAGAAAAATCACTTATTTCGCCCTGAAACTAAGTTTTGAAGATAATTTGGGATATTTTGGATCGAAAAGTATTCTTGTCATTTTTCTCTAGGAGCCATCATTTCCGAGCTATAAGCGTTTCAAAGTTGAAAAAACGCGAATTTTGCGATTTTGAACGTTAAATAAAGGTAACATCAAAGCGAGACATCGATGTTCTCAAGGTCGGGATCTATTCACTAGGGTGTCCTCTACAGGTTCCAATAGCAAAAGTCCATGGTCCCGGCTCAGAACCTTCCGTTTTCCGGAAGTTTCCAAAGCACTGTTTCTACACGTGCCAGTATAGCTATATACATCGCGGATCTATATACATATAGCCAATCTCAGATCCATTCAAAACAGTGCATTGAAAACTTCCAGAAAACGGAAGGTTCTGAGCCTGGACCATGGACTTTTGCTATTGGAACCTGTAGAGGACACCCTAGTGAATAGATCCCGACCTTGAGAACATCGATTTCTCGCTTTGTTGTTACCTTTATTTAACGTTCAAAATCGCAAAATTCGCGTTTTTTCAACTTTGAAACGCTTATAGCTCGGAAATGATGGCTCCTAGAGAAAAATGACAAGAATACTTTTCGATCCAAAATATTCCAAATTACATTTTAAAATTAGTTTCAGGGCGAAATAAGTGATTTTTCTCAATTGTTTAAATAATTTCGGTTTAAACAATGTTGCATCGGAATTCGGCCTGGGTCCATACGTCTCTATGACCAGGAGGGTCTTCCGGAGAGGATCCCACAAAAAAATTTCACTCACCTATTTTTGCAAACGATGGCGGTAGTTTCGCCTAGTCTATATGCACTTTCTGTGATGTACATACGCCATGTGTGTCTGATTTGACACACGAACCAAATACTATATCAAGACCTGCGTAATACACCATGCCACGTGGAAGACTGGTTTTATTATTAATGAAGGTGCCCGAGGATGATATTATGTAACCAGTTTTTTGTCATATGACAAAATGATACTATTCTATTATATTCTATTCTGATCTAACAGTAACAGTCATGTATCCACCTCAAATTCGTGTCATTTAGGGTAATGGAGAATTTCGAGGGAACAATGAACTGTTTACAAACATCAGGCGCACAATATTGAAGATTTTGACTCACCTTCATATTAACTAAGCAATCACCAATGTTCCGCAATTCTTCGATAACAAATAAAACAACAGAATTCTGATTTATACCGATAAAGTAAACGTCATCAACAACATATTGACTCCATTGATAGATTGATGCGCCGATCGTATAGTTTGAACAAATGTTGAAGAAATCAAGCGGCTTAAAAAACGACAAATTCAATATTTGGTATGTATTAATCAGTCGAGTGATTGTGGCCATAAATCGACAAGATTTACCTTATCGGTTGTAGATTAAAATCTTGTTCAAAAAACAATCACCAGGTGAGTGTCTCAAAAATCGAGACACAATCGTGATCAAGACGCTCCCAAAAATTGTCAAACCATCTTGATCACTATTGTACTGAATTTTATTAGCTCAAAATATAAGCAAAATTAGAAAGCAATTATAACTCTTAGATGCTATACATAAAGCAAAATGATCCCATTTTAGCTGGCCCAAGCTCGGATGTACCTCAAGTGAATCAAACGGGAAAAATTCTCGGCGATCCCGGCAACTAATATAAAATCATTACAAAAATTTGAACATTCATAATGGAACGGTGTTGGGCTAAGGCTATATACATTTCAAACAACAACTTGGCTTCCTAATAGCATATGCCGCTTTACACGGCGAGACGCGCAAACTGTGTGTTTCCATGCTTCCTCGCGCAGCGAGGACTGGAACACACTGGAACACACAACTGGAAACACGCAGTTTGCGCGTCTCGCCGTGTAAAAGCCATTATGAATCTTCACTGAATTTTTTCATATTTCACCGCAAATTCATGTATCTCGTCGTGAAGAAGGGAGGTTTTCACGACGGTTTCCATGAGTGGGCTGAAAAATGTTCCTCACGTGATGACAGTGTATTCAGGTATCTCTGTGGGAATACAAGTCCCCTGTTTTTCAGATTCACCTTATACTGATGATATGATCCACATCTTACTTTTCTGGCACAAATGGTAAAAAAAATTCTTGTAATGGTAGTTTTCCCATCCAGACTATGGATGAAAAATGGTCCAGACACTTGTACTTATACAGCCATGCTTATCTCTTCATATTTGTCATTGCTATATACTGTAAATTGCAGTTTTCAACTCAGTGAGACCAAATGCATGACCGAATAGAACTGTTGCCTTTATACTGATTATCCTTTTTGATGTCTCGTCTGCGGTATCGTGAACAGTTTCCCGTGGCTTGCTATTACCACTAAATCCAGAACATCTTCGATGTGGACTGATGTGTTAAATTCAACATTCACGAGATTCGGGTAGAGAGATTGAAGAAAGTGAACTCAAATCGTTCATGAAAGTTTTTTAGAATCATGAAACTTTTAATTATTGTTATCAATGCCTTAATCCGACCTCGAGCTATTTTTGACAACGGGAAGAATTTTTGGAGCCATAATAGAAATCATTTTATGTCCTAAATTTTTGATTAGCCATGCGGGAAAAACCACCTACGTCATACATTTCTTATTTGAAAAAACCAATAAGTCAATCGCGTTACTACGAAATTTGTCGATTGTCTAAAAAGGTGCGTCAATAATTTCATGATAGTGGAATAGATTCTCCACATGTACTATCAAACTATTGAATTCATTGTTATCCTCGACAAGAAAAAAGCTAATATATGATTAAGTAACCGCGTGGTAATGTTTAATCAGGGACGATCAGCCAACCAGGCGTTTTATTCACTTCTAATATCATCACTCTTTCTCTTATAATACTTCAAATTCAGAAATAGAACCATGTGAGATAGAAGATCGACGTTCAATGCTCGCTTAAATGAGCCTAGTTCCATGAATGATTTCCGAATCATTAATCAAAATTCATGATTCTTATAAGATAGTTACCGCGAGAAACATCCAAGGAGCTGAGACCATTGTCTGTAATATTCCTAAGGGTGATGACAAACAACCCAGCTACGACACGACTCGAAATTCATCCCGGTGCATCCAAACATCGAAGGATTTGATTTAAATAGCACATTATTTCATGTACAGAACATGTCACACCCCAAACTGGTTCAAATTTCTAGTGCATCTACTTATAGTAACCATTTGTACTCAAATGAATCACTACCAAATGATGGTCTTGTGTTGGGGTCTGATCTTTTTAAGTAGTCATAAATACACTTAGGAACACAATTTTGGAGCCAGAATGTCTCACTGACAAGACCACGAATTCGCTGCAGATTATTTCAACGTAGAAGCCGAATACGCAGTTCGTTTTACGCCTGCACGTTTAGATTTCTTACTAGACGCAAGAAATTCGATTTTGAAGAGATTCTGTTGGCCTAGACGATAATCTATGACATAGTATAGCTCAGAGAGGAGAACGAGGTTGTGTTTGGACGGTCTTTTAGGGTCATAATAGTACATTATTGCCCTGGGCGCGTACGCCCAGTTCGGGCGCTAGGACAGTTTATTTCCCGAGCGAAGCGAGGGAAATAAGTCCTCCGCGCCCGAAATGGGCCTGCGAGCACAGAGCAATAATGATTTTTCATCATGAGAACCCTAAAACCGCATTTGAATGCGGCCTTTTTAGGTTAGAATGATGAAAAAGCACATTAAGATGCCCCGTGCAAACGAGAATTTTCTCACTTGTGATTTTTCAGCAGCAAGGACTTTTGCAAAAACAGGGTTTTTCACAAATTTTATGACCCGTACAAGATGTATAAGAACCTGTTTTTGCAAAAATCCTTACTGCACAAAAATCACGAGGAAGAAAATTGTTGCTTGCGCGTGGTATCGACGCAAAAAGACCGTCTAAATGCGATCCTATGATCCGCTCGATGCTCCGTTATGAAGGTATCATATCAGGATTTTTGTCCAGGTCAAGGAATCATCCTCTTTGAAAAAGTGTTTCTTGCGTCTAGCAAAAATTCCTGACATGTAGGCGCAAAACGGGCTGTAGATTCGGTTCCTAAGTCAAAAAATATACACCAAAATGGCTGTCTCATCAGTAAAACAATTCCTATTCCAAAATTTTGTTCCCTCAGTGATATAAATGTACCTCTCAGTGGAATATAAATCACGTCAGTGATATAAATGGACTATCTTTAGTGTGGTTGTAACTGAGTCAATCACCACCAAAGATTGTAATTGATCGAATCATATAAAAATATATCATAATGAACGCAAACACAGATGTGTTTAACATTGCGATTTAGTAATTTAGTGTAATATGAAAGTCTACTGAAGACCAAAAGGTCTAATACTTGAAAACTTCAAAGTCAGAGATCTGAAGTGACTCTTATGTTTGTCATCAATGCGTAATAGAAGTCAGTGTGCTTGTCTTTAAGTGAAAGCATTAACGAAGCGGATACAGATAATAGATTCACCAATTTCGGCGTCACGAGTCATTGAGCATATGGCGCTTAAATCGAATGCGAGTCTATATAGATATATATGTAAATGCATCAGTCTCGCGGAAGAAATCGACTGTCTCCATAGCATGCATTCAGTTGCAACCATTTCTCCATGTTGACAATAGCTTTGCGTCATCTATACAGGAACTCGTTCTAACATCTATGTGTAGATAAGTGATAATTTTTTAAGAGAAATTTTAGAATCAATCAAAAGTTATTTTATCATTGATTTTGCGATGATCGTTCCACTATCGATGATTTTATTGACTTTATTCGTCACGAGATCGCAATGTGTTACGTGGTACATTGAACCCAACTCTCAACAATGTTTCAAAGAAACAGCACGAGGAAATGCGCTGGTCAGTGGTGAATACGAAGTTGTTGAGGTGCCCGGCCAAGTTGTTGATTTTGAGGTAAACTGATGTTTTTTGGAATATTTATACAGGTGATATTAAAGTTTGTGTGTGTGTGTGTTTTCTGTGGGCCAACTAGCGGTGTCTAAATCTTTTAGTAAATGATTCAAATGAAATATACTATTCTATTGAAGGGCTCGTATAAAGACCAACAGTTAACAGGACATACCATGTTTTATTCTTCAATCTACAAATAACAGCAACGTGTGCTTGCGTCAGTTACGCATCGAGGTTTAGACTTACAAGGAGAGGTCCAACCTTGCGGAATACGAATCTTGATGAAATTCTGGGAATCATCTTGTTTTGGTGGAAAATGAAGGTAACTCCAAGGATTCAATCCCATTGGCCTCCTATTCCGAGATACAGCTATAGAGATGAGCATTGTTCGTATATCTATGTATACGACTTTTCGACATGGGCCTGGATCGAGAATGTTAATCTTCACAGATGTATCTCGGTATAGGAGGCCCATGGGATTGAACCCTGGGAGATACCTTCATTTCTCACCAAAATAAGATGATTCCTAGAGTTTTATCAAGATCCGTGTTTCGCAAGATTGGATCTCCCTTTGTTAGTGGAGTTATTTAATGTTGTTAATTTTAAGAACAGAAGTGTTTTTAGGGACGTAAACGATATGAAAACAGGAAGTATTCTATGCATATTTGTCAACTCTTCTGTCTCATTTTTTGTTGTACCTTATGGCGTCAATGATGAAAAATCGAACACAAAGTCAGAACTGTTTCAATACAACTCATGGTTATCTAGATCTCTTCATCGCAAAACACAGTCTTACATTGAGATGTTCTCAGTAATCATGACTGACAATATTTCTATGAAGAGGTTTTGAAAAGATCAAATATTTTGAGCTGAATAACAAAAATGTTTTCCATCTCTGTCTAACATAACAATCATTGAATCATCTTTTAGAGGCTGACAAAAGCCAACCTAAATGAGACCACGACTGGAACGCGCAAACATTCGTAGATTACGTCATATGTATCAATCTTTGAGCAGAGTACACAATTTTAACCTTTTCATCTTGATAAATATGTCTCAGTGACCTAGTCTAAGATGATGTTCAATACCTATGAATATCTTAATTCCAAGTTTTCAAAATATTTTCAGGTGAGGAATTCGAAAGGTCGCATCATCACACGCAAGCTTGAAATACCTCAAGGGAAACAAGTTAATTATTCGTTCATCTCTGAAATGTTTGATAGCCCTTTCAAGATTTGTTTTACATCACACGTGCCCAACTGTGAGACAATACTACTTCTCCATCACCCGCTTATACTTTTTCCAACGGCTAATTTAATTTCCATTTAATTTTTAGATGGACAAGGTGAAAAGCACGTGATCTCTTGGAACATTAAGAAGAGAAATCTATTCAGATAAAAACTCTGTCAGAAGAATCACGGAATTCCACTCAATCGTGTTCGAATCCGTGGTATCGCCTGAAATATGAAATTCACAAAAATCAGCTTTTTGACACACTGTGCGAGAAAGTAACTTTTCTGCACTGATTACACTTCCTCTCACAGTTTGTCAAAAAATAGTATTCGATACATTGGTATAAAACTTATTTTTCCACCCTTGTATCGAAATTTACTATTTTGTAACAGTATACTTTTCATAGAAAACTACTTCGCGCACAAACTAAGATGAAAATGGACAGAAATAATTGTTATCAGACGTTCATATAGTTGTTCCATTCATTACTATTTCATTTTTCACTGATACTAACAACAGTTTGTCTATTTTGTCGGTGGCAAAACTGCTCAAGACAAGAACGATGCGAGACTCGACGTTTGGTCTTATGAAGATTTATTATGTTTTCTCGGGCAATAGTTCCGTTTGGAGCTCCTCCAAATGGGAGAGATTCATAATATTTTCCAAATTCTTAGAAATCTATGTACGATTTCAACTCTTCAAAACTTTTTCAAAAAGTAGGAGATTTTTTGCTTTGTAAAATTATGACCAATTGAGGGGGTGGGTGAAAAAAGGGCGTAACTGCAAAACGGTCATTTTGAGAAAATCAATAAAAATTTAATAGAAACCGCTAGGGACATAATTGAACGAGTTGAGCTGACTTATTTTGAAGAAGATAGCATTCTCGAAATAGCCCAATCCGAGCCGGGGGATGAAATTTGATTTTGAGCTTTTTTCAGCAATTTCAAAATATGCAATTACGCCTTTCTTCCTCACAAAAAGTGGAATTAAATCTCGAGATCGAGTCCAATCGTCTCCAAAATTTTTGAGAGTGTTGCTGGACATGTTTTGAAAGATATCTGATTGCTAGGGGGTGGTTCAATTCACGCTCCACGGTTCTACGGACACGAAAAGCTTCCATCAGTCGTGTGAAAATGACGAGAAATTTGTTTCACTAGGGAAGGGTAAAAACACTTAATTTGAAGGTAAAACAACATGTTTTTATCGTTATATTAGGTGGAAAAGCGTTTTCAGGCTCTGGAGAATTTTTATAAAATTTTTCCTCGATAATTAGGCCCTTTTTCTAGATCCGCCCTCACTTACGCCCTGTTACAGAGTAATTACGCCCTTTTAAATCTGTTCAGTCAGATACTCAAGCCCTTTTTCTAAATCCTGTTGGTCTGAGCAAAAAATAAGGCCCTGCTTTTAAAATGTTATCACAGCAGTTACGCCCTTTCAACATTCTATCATTGCACTCACCCCCTTTTATCTGCCAGACGGTATTTGGGGTCTTACGAAGAACGGATTTGAGGGGGTCGTAGATCTTGGCATAGGTGCTCAAAAAAAGCGATGTCCGGAAAAAGGGCATAATGGCGGTTACGCCCTTTTTCCACCCACCCCCTCAATTGTTGTTCAACTCAAAATTACTTATCACGTTCACTGCGAGGTCAGTTAGAGTTTCATTTCGACAATGAATCGCACTTGAGTATTGTGGTAACCACATATTTATGAAGGGTAAACCATTTTCTACTACATTATCGATGTCCTTGGCAGAGTGAATTGTTATTATTATGATTAATTGCGATTGAAAATTTTATTTAGAGGAAACAACGAGTTGGTAAAGATAAAAAATTGCTAAGATTAAAAAATAAAAAATTGCTGGATACACACTCAAGGTACTCATCGCAATATGAACATGTGTTATAATGAGATAACACAGTGTCAATAAGTACGAACAATGCTTCTTCGGGCGTTCGCACTGAAGATCAACTGATTACTCAACAATATTTCTCCCGTGTTCATTTCATTCATCAATCATGAAGATACCTCATGGTTTTTACTGATTCAACAATTCACAGACAGTTTGTCACATTGTTCATTATTTCATTTGAATGGAACCATTTTGAGTATATAAAGAAAAGTAGACACTCTCAATTCTTATTAAATTTGTATCAGTTGTACATCGTTCACGACAATCGTAAAATTCAAGAATAGTTGAGAATTAAAACATGAATTCTACAAGTGTAATATTATCCATAATTCTGTGCGGTCTTTTAATAAAATCTTACTCAGTTAGTGCAGCACAAGAATTTATGCATGGCGTAAGGGAAGCTGGAGATGAGCAACTTTATCCTCGAACAACACATCGTGAACAAATTAAGACTAGTGGTGAGACTAGGCTCATGTTAAAAGGACATTTGAGACCAGAATATTATATCACACAAGTCAATGTTGAATTTAAATCCAACGATGGAGTTCCAGTAAGAATTCAAAACTATCGTGGAGGTTACAAAAAAAATTGGTATGAATTGGAAGCATTTAGTGCAACGGAAGGGAAGATTTTGTACAAGATTGAAGTGTTTGGCAAAAAATATCCTAAATCAATTGATCGATGACCCGTCTACCTAAGAGTGATGTGTATAGATTCACTTTTTGTAAAGACATTTACAGTATACGTTGTCCGAAAACTATCTTTACAGTAAAGTCAATGTATTTCTCAACCAAATCTAGTTCGATGCGGTTCGATGACTATGGTCAATGAGGATTTACGAAGTTGGATGAGTTTTATCACCGTGACTTGATTTGATTACAAATACTGTAGTTGAGGAAGATCAATCTCTTGGAATGTTAGAAGGTGCGGAGGAGGTGTGTATGTACATACAATATAGTAAGTCTTATATTAAAGCTATGACACGACATTCTTTCCATATAATAGTATACTGAATCTTATTTGTTCTATCGGGAATCTCAATGTAATAATAGTATATGAGAGTTTACAATTATATATGAGTTCTGAATAATATAGCATGACTCGATGTTGTGAGTAAAAACCATCATACTTTGATGAGATTACACATTGACGTTCGTATAAAAATCAATAAATATTCATTCTACTATTGAAATTAAAAATGTTTATACTCAAATGTAGCATTATAGTAACAATAAAAGACCTAATTTGTACAATACAATTCGTTAAATTTTGAGGAAACATTCCTTAACACGATAGATGGTTATCAACTTGCCTTCAAATATGAGAAGGAATTTCCATTTTCAACCCAAATAAACCTCGAAATAAACATCACAGATTCGTTGCCGGCAGAATCCGCGTCATCTCCAGCAAAGATCTTTGTAGATCGTCTTATGCTAAACATTACTTTGCCTACACGTTTGTCTTACAAATCGATCAGATCTCTTTAGACCCTCATGAATTTGTATGAGCATCGCTGACCGCATAATTGTTCAATCATGACAAAAATCCACCGGTTAGTCTTTTGAAATCTAACAATGAAGTTAAGAAAGATATGGGTTGATAACGATTTTTTCGTGACAAAATCGTTTCAGAATTGAATGTTCAACCCACGTCTTACGGGTGTATCAAAATTTCTGACAGGATCTAATGGAATATTTCCCGATATTGGTCGTTCACAATTATGAGAAACTAGATGTAGGAACCTGAAATTCCATACTCCCTAATGAATCGATGGAAATCGAGAGTTTGTGAACGTTTTAAAGAGGACTTTTGGATAAAAAATGATGACGCTTAGATTCTCTTGCTGACGTTTGCGCGAGTCAAGCAAAACACCCAAATTTATAATCCATGCTTTCACATTTCTATTCTATGTGGAGAAGATTTCATGCTTCTCCTTACTTCATATTTTGAATTTACATAAAGAAATCAAAGCGATCAGAAACGCAATTACGGATTTTTGGGTTCATTGCTACTATCAGTTTCTCCACCCCCGCATCGACTCGCGAATAACTACCACCTTAACCTCCAAAAATATTGATGATGATCTGACTCAGAGTTATTCGTGACTCGTAAAATTTTCACTGTATTCAGTTGGCATACAAATACACATCTGTGTCAATTTTGATCGAAATCTGATTGGTAGATTTTCTACTGAGGTTACGTCTCTTACAAGGAGACTCCAAGGGGTTCGGGAGCTGGATCTGGCTGAAACTCTGGGAATCATGTCTTTTTGGTATCAAAAGATGATACCCAAACCCGCAGAGTCTAACGCTCAAGCGTTTCCGAGCTACAGGCCACAACCCATGCATTACAGTATATCTATATATACCACTTTTCCACATATATACTGTAATGCATGGGTTGGGGCCTGCAGCTCGGGAACGCTTGAGCGTTAGGCTCTGCGGTTTTGGGTATCATTTTTTGGTGCCAAAAGGAGATGATTCCCAGAGTTTCAGCCAGATCCAGCTTTCGAACCCCTTGGACTCCCCTTGTTAGTCCGAAATCCAAAAGGAGGTGGTGAAATTTTGATCAACTTGCCAATTCCCGAAAAATTTCATATCAGGATATTGGATCACTACATGCGAGAATGAAGTCGGCCTGAAAATGCGGAACGAGTTTTTAGCAAAATTTGATAAAATTCGAATCTTTCATCCACTATCTTGGATCCCTCTTTCATAATTTCCAGAGTCTATTTTCATTTTTGTGGCCATCAATCTCGAAACTCCTGTCTGCATGTACATCTCGGAAGCGCTCTTTTGAATTTCAAAATCTAATTTCATTTCCGTAAATATTGACGACTCCAAAAACCCATAAACATCGAATTTCCGTGAGAAGGGTTTACTAAGAAAATGTAGGCCACAAAGGGCATCATCGAAATGTCGCTCGGCCTGACCAAAGATCAAGAATAATGCGAATTTTTTAGTAAATCAGAGGATTAGCAATACAGGCAACCCCCGCTGTTCGCGGTCAATGTGTATTAAAAAAATGCCGCGAATACCGAAACCGCAAATACCGGGACCTTTGCCTTAGGGTGTGTCCACAAATAAAGCGTACGCACTGCTCACGGCTCACAGCGCATACCCACGGCTCAGGGTGTGTCCACAAATAAAGCGTACGCACTGCTCACGGCTCACAGCGCATACCCACGGCTCACGTGCGCCATGCGCTACTCATCGGATTTTAGCCTGCGAGTGATATGGATTTCCCTTGTTTCCAGATGGATCCAATACAGAACTTGAGGTTAGCGATCGAGAATGGATGACGATCTTCCGGGAAATCCACGTCACTCGCCGGCTAAAATCCGATGAGCAGCGCATGGCGCACGTGAGCCGTGGGTATGCGCTGTGAGCCGTGAGCAGTGCGTACGCTTCATTTGTGGACACACCCTTATGGGAAAAGGGGGGTTACGTATATACATATGTGGATCTGTGAATAAGTAAAAAATCCACACATCTTCAATAAACAAATTCATGTAAGAAGCCT
Source organism: Eretmocerus hayati (assembly GCA_029851415.1). Taxonomy (NCBI): domain Eukaryota; kingdom Metazoa; phylum Arthropoda; class Insecta; order Hymenoptera; family Aphelinidae; genus Eretmocerus; species Eretmocerus hayati. The sequence goes on along the minus strand of CM056743.1, from coordinate 152,730,771 downwards.
AGCAAGTTGACTCAATATGTGAAAGATACGAAGTAACAGTATGATAAGATTGAAAAACTACTGGAATTCACTCTCAAATCAGTTGGAAAAATCCACCCACGAGCATGCGGATGAAGAGCTCTGTCACTTTTTACTAGCGAGATTGAAGAACATACAATCTCTAGTGAGTGGCCATTGAAAGTTCTAAGAACTTCGGCCATTTCTTCTTTAGTGGCAAGCAAATTTGACATTTTCAATTCTTCTGAAAGGCTCACAGTTTATTATCACGTTTTCTAACTGACGAATATGCGTTCTTTCTACGCACGGTGCCATGAGTAGAATTCAGTACACAGGTACACTAATAGCCGTGTCGTATAACGAAATAATCAGCCTTGAGAAACAATAACAATAGCATCACCCTCGAAATGGTGAACACTCAATCACAAAGTTGGTTTGAAGAACACATTCGGATGAAATCCATCGAAAGTTCATGTTTCATGAGCTAAGTTATCTCGAAGATCCAGATCCAAAGCGCGAATAAGCGAGTCAGGGCACCGCGAATACCGGGGGATGCCGCAAATAAGAAACCGCGAATAAGCAAATTCCGCGAATACCAAGACCGCGAATAGCGAGGGCTGCCTGTTCTATCAAGACCTATCTGGTACCCTAAGAATTCAGAGACAAAATTTGAAAACTTAGCAACGTTAGTGGGTATGCGGAAGGGATAGGACTTCCGACGAACAGAAAATATCCTTCCAGGCATATCGGCAACGACGAATCAAGTCAGGAAAGATGAGTAATGCCATCACGATATCTGTGAACGAATCATAAAATCATATTTAAAATTGATACAGCGGATACTGCCGATGAAGACTCACACTTTTGTGGCGAGAATTTTTGACCTTATGATAAAACAATATGTTTTTGATCAGTAGTAGAGCCACGGAGGAACAAAGACCGACCCCAAGTACGGTAAACGGTAGGTATAATTCATCCAATCCAATTGGCGAATAAGGCCGAGTCTCAAGTTGAAGATGATAAGTGTTCAGCCATCGATTTTTGAGGTATCTTAGAATCCCAACTTCAGCCAATTTTATAATACTGAAATCAACAGAAATTCATGAAATCCATCCCTAAGCATTAGACCCACCGTTCATTTATAATTAATTTTGACACTCGATCGATATGATCGGATATCGTATTTATCACTCGCGGGAATTTCAAATTATGAAGATATAATTTTTTCGGTCTTTGCGAGTTAAAGTCAGCAGATATTGCTGACGTTTTTGGCATCAATCGAGAATGGATTTTACTCCACTCTCGATCAATGCACCTTTAGAGCCTCGTATGGTTCCGAGGATGCATCTAAAGGATTTTGATGGAAAGGAATGAAAAGTAAAGATGAAAAATGAGAATCTTTATGAAAAAATTTGGATTCTAGGTTGATATTGTGCGTGTTTCGCCCTTCTCTCAACCGAAAAAATTATATCTTCATAATTTGAATTTCCCGCGAGTGATAAATACGATATCCGATCATATCGATCGAGTGTCAAAATTAATTAGATATATCTCCGGCAGAAGGCCGAAGAGCTGCCAAAAGAAAAATGTTGAGAAATCAAATGGAAATAGCGGGTTAAAATGACCTTTCTCGCAAGCGCTTAACGAAGATGAACTTTCGTATATAAGGGCGTTCAAACCATCGAACATTCGGCCACTTGAGCCGCGTGTCAGTGGTAAACTTTCATTGCTCTTCCACCACTTTGAAAAGCCCGAGCAATGAGAGAAGGGCGAAACACGCACAATATCAGCGTAGAATCCAAATTTTTTCATAAAGATTCTCATTTTTCATCTTTACTTTTCATTCCTTTCCATCAAAATCCTTTAGATGCATCCTCGGAACCATACGAGGCTCTAAAGGTGCATTGATCGAGAGTGGAGTAAAATCCATTCTCGATTGATGCCAAAAACTTCAGCAATATCTGCTGACTTTAACTCGCAAAGACCGAAAAAATTATATCTACATAATTCACCGTTCATTTCATCTCAACTTGATCTGTGACTCATCAAAATATCGACGTTTCCGACATCTTTGGATCTACGATGGTTCAAACAAACAGTATGCAAGAAATCACAAAAAGCTATTGCATCGTGTTATGCAAAGAATTTTCTATTAAAACTTCATTTCAAAGTTTAAAGGATCCCGAATCAGAACAGTAAGAGCACATCTCAGATTTCCTAAAAATCGGTTCGGTGAGGCTGTTACGGGGTTACAACTTACGCGATGGTTTTTTCATCAATTGAGACGGGGGGGGGGGGGGGTCGCAAATGACTCGGAATTGCTTCAGAAATGTGCCTCTGCTACGATCTGTGAGAATAACCGTTTCTATCTACCTCAAAACTCGATGTAATGTGCAAAGTCGCGCTCTCCGAGAATCAGAATCGGAATATCTCTCTATTCTTCGATTCCTCCTCAAGATTGAGAGACGTTCATCCTCACGGATCGTACCACAGGGACATTTCTGAAGCAATTCCGAGTCATTTGCGACACCCCCCCCCCCCCCCGTCTCATATGATGAAAAAACCATCGCGTAAGTTGTAACCCCGTTTCGCGCGAGACTCCGACACGGCCTGAACGCTTTCTTAGTGCCAAACTGAAAGATGAGAAAATCGTTTCGAATTTTCTGAAAACGCAGAAATGGCTCAAAGTCGATCCAAATCACTTATTCTCTCATATTTCAACGGAACGAACGTAAAAAAATTAATGCGAAAGTCAATGAGTGCCCATCCCTGAGATCGGCATATGGAAGCAAGTTGGGTACACTTACCTTGTGTATATTATCCTGCTGTAGGTGCGATACCTACTTATGCGCATAAACTGTATCTGCTTAGCCTTTGATAACAAGAATATGAAAACTTAATATACCTAAGATTTTGTATCTGAGAAATTTTTATACACCTTATTTCTTAATTTGGCGATTTGATTACTTTTCCATGAACCTCATCATTGTTTACTCGTTCAAATTTATCCTCATCTAATTTCCTCACCCATTCTTTTGAAGCAATCTCTGTCATCTATTCTTCGCTTTTATTGAACTCGGTCGTGGCAGGACAGAATCTCGTCACCAAATTCTTCACGTAAGAAGTACCAATCATTCAATTCCGCGTGCCAGTTTCGGGCTCTGCGCGATTCAATAATATGTAAACGTAAGTGGGTTTGCGCACAGATAAATAAACTCCAGACAATGACACAAATCCTAAAGGACTTCAATAGGATTCTGAATAGGGTCCTATGCACGCAAAAATATGCTCCGAAAATTTTCCGTTGGAGCAATAAAATCTGACATCCGTTGGATGGTAAACAGAAGACTTTACGGTAAAAATTACGGGCACTAATTTACATGCCCTCCCGCAACTCATTACAATGCCCATAATTGAGTTCGACACAGTTGGAAAAAGTCCAAGTATAATCTGTGTTATTTTTCACGTGAAAAATTTTCTACAATCATCTATTTTAATCATGAAACAACAATGCTCTAGGATAACGTCGGATCGCAAAATTGGAAAATTGAAGTTTGTACTTAGTTGCACGTAATAATTTTTTTTTTTTTTTTTTTTTTTTTTTTTTTTTATTGAAGCTTTCGAAATCTCTACAGAGATTTATTCGCTTTACATTAGTATACAAATAATTTAATCGTAATAATATCATGCCAATCCATACGTTCAAACACGTTTGTATCACAGTGACAAAAGATTTGTAGAGCTTCCTTTTTCGCTATGCAGTCTTACTCCTATAACTCTGTGCTAGAAATTAAACCCAAAAAGCTGATGAAATACCCGTCATCGCGATTGTATCCGCAATTATTCTCTTACTATCTACATTATCCGACTAGTAGATTCGTTTTCATCTCATTACAATATAAGTAATCGTCTAAAAATGAAATTTATGAAATCAATACTACGTCAGAATAAAAATCTCAAAATTGACATGAATGAAACGGTCGATTGATAATGAGAGAAACTTCATTTTCTACTCCAAAATTATCACACAACCACAGACACAGCCTCTCATTGTTTTGAAAGCATGTTTTTAAACCTTAACCTCTTTTAAAATGATCAAAATTCCCAGTAGAAATGACTCTTTCCTGCACGGCGGATCAAAATTTAGTGACCAAATTGTGAATCGACAGCCTTGAAGATGAACTAATGTCAGTAATACATAAAGAAATCTTCTGAAGTGTTCTGTAAGTATATTTCTAACCAAAATTTAGTACCTTTATTCAACCAACCCTTTTTCACTTGAACCGAAGGTTCAAAGTGATGGCTCTAAAAATTTGGTCACTAATTCCTGGTAAAAACGGAAATCGCCTATATAATGAAGGAAATCAATTGTGTCATCAGCGTACTTGCAATGATAACCCATCAAATTATGTCACTAAAACTACTTGTTGTCAATCCAACCATTTGCTCATCACCCACGTGTTTCTCTACCTCTTCGAATCAGCAGAAGAGCTACAATTTTCTTTTGATAGACGATAGAAAATGCGTTGCAAATTCACAATTGACAAAAAGAGAAATCATTGAGCCTGACTGTACTACTATCCGTTTCTACTTATATTTCTTTCTCACACCAAACGTGGTAAGATCTCATCTTATCGGAATCTCTTGTAACGTTTCTCAATGTAAGTAACTCATAACGCTACTTTACCTTGCCAATTCTATATACTCGTATCTCTCTTATCCACCTATTGATGATTCAATCTTCAAATATAAATGTAAATCACTCTATCCTCCATCAAGAACCGCACATCCATCTCTCCAATATTCAAAACCATCTTTTTCAATTAAATATAGATTCAAAAAACTCTGCGCAAGTTTCACCTGAGACTATGAAATGTCGTGTTTTGGCGGTAGAGATGAGCAAATATACCTGCTTGAGGTAACAGTCGATCGTCTAAAGCTTGCAGCAAGACTATATCGTGAAGAATTTTCCACTTGCGTACCAACGATAAAAATCAAATTCATCGATTTGGGAGCTTTTGAAGTAGCTCGAAGATGTCCTTGCCCTGCCGAAGATGGTACAGAATCTACGGAATACGATGAAAATAAGGGCCTGATTTACGGATGTGGTGTGAGCTGTATGTTTATAAAAAAACCTCGAGATTTGGTTGCCTCAATGAAATCTCAACCTCTTCGAATTGGTGTATTTCGGGGCGAGGAGACGTTTCCACTTGCTGAAGCATCGCTGCCGTTGTTGGGTTGTTTGTGCGATCAAGTGGCGATGGCTGGAAATGATGCGCAACATAGGCCAAAACCTTACGAACTTGCAGGAAATTACTGCATGCGAGATCCTGGTGAAGCACTTGCAGGTTCATATTATTATATTTGTACTATTCAAGCTCGGTGGAATTAGGTTTGATCCTTCACAGTATCTGGCTATGGTTTAAAATTAATGTTTCACTCTTAAAACTAATGTCAAATTTTACAAGTACCGTTGATTTTGAGCCTGGTATGTGACGATGTATCTTGGGCAGCAAAAGTTACAAATATTGAAGATTTTTTCTTAATTTTTGGCCCCAGTTTTCTTCTAATATGATACACATTTTTTATTTACATTTTTTCTTGACGATTTTCTATACTGATGAGCCAAATTCAATTTTCAGCAAATACTAATTGACAGTAGGAATAAGTCTTAAAGTGTTGAGATGAACTATGACAATGATTTTGAAATTACGATTCGCAGCTCTAAATTTTTTACGAATGAATTTTTCTCGTGAGACATTGAACTTGAATGACCAATATTGGGACTGAATATCATAATTCTTTTCTCTTACTTTTCTTCTTGGTAATTTCTTGTCCGTCAGCAAATTCGCGGGAAATTGATCACTCTTTCTGATTAAACTGTGAAGCAATTACATACTTTTTTCTGAATTTCAGGGTCGATCTCCATTCTTCTGCGCCTCACCCTATTTGGATCATCAATCGTTTCCTACTATCAATTGTATGAGGACAGTTGCATATTCAAAAACAATTACGATGGGGAACTACGAGTTACTAGAGTCATCGATGGAGATTCAGAAGAAAATAAATCTGAAACATTTACAATGAAAGAAGGCAACGTTCTTGCAACAATAGGTGGTGACAAGCCTCAAAAAAATGATGCAAACAAGAAATAAACTTTGGCATATAGTACCGTCGATGTAATTAAAGAAAACTACTATAAGTACAAGTTTTCTACTTTTCCATGTAGCCTTATCGAATCGCAAATGAATGAAATAAATTTTGATTCAGATATTCCGTAGCCTGGCGAGTTTTTCATCAAGAATTATTCTCCTCGAATTAAGCCCTTTGATTTCTTTTTTTTTTTTTTTTTTATTATTAAAGCAATTTGAATCACAAAAAGGATTATTTTGCTAAAATGCCTTTCAATTCTAAGTAGCATTGCATACATTAGAATTGAGCTCATCTATACCTGGGACAAATCTGCCGTGAAAAACAAGCGTCATGTCATCTCTATGACAACATTCAAACCTAACCCCGCGTATTTTGAAACTCAAAATTAACCAAGTGTCAACAACTCTCCGTAAAATGTACAAAAATTCGCGATGAAGTGATCAAGTAAATTACTTTTTCGCCTAACACTCTCACAACCCTTTGAGTCAAAATTAGATATCAAAATTTACAAGTAAATCAATCCGCGCATGAATCAGAAAAATTAAAAATAGTTCGCCGAGCTCATCTTTACGCGAGTGGATTGCTACTCAAAGTGACTTACTCTGAAAACTATGATGCCTATGAGGAATATGCAAATGGAACGAACCACGGAACGATGTATACGAGGTCGAGTATGCCCACCTAGGCAAAATAGAGCAAGAATGCGTGGTGGTGGCGGTGGCTGTTGCGGGGGTGATCCCGGCCTTTTTAGCACCGATCTCGACTTTACCTGGTATAACAACAAATTTAGCACATTTCCAACAAGACTTGAGGGCGGAGGTGGTGCTGATGCATATCCTGCTCTCGGATGCTGTGCTACGCAGGTCAGTAACACCAAGATTTTTCTTCTTTGAGTTTGATTCATGATAATTATCTCGAGGAAAAATTATGGCAAATAACTTGTATTTTTTATTCATACGCCACTGCTCTCGCCACTTCTAAGAGTTGCTAATGTCAATATTTGTGATTGGTATTCAAAAGATTGTAAATGAAATTGAATTTGAAAAGATTCTGGTATTCATAGACCACGATTCGTTCGAAATTAGCTAATCACTCAGCCAGACTATGATAGGGAAAAATATGACTCCACGCGTCTCTGGAAAGCTAATGTGTTGAAAATAGCTCCATTTGCCTGCTTAATTACACAGATTTTGCTAATTACTGTCATTTTTCAATCACATCCAAGACTCGGCAAAACTTTTCGCAGAAAAGGTCAATTTTTTGGGAAAAATTGACGTACAAATCGAAACTTTTTTGTGAAATGTTCTCAAAGAAGATGCGAATCTCGCCTCTACTCAATATCTCTCTAAAAATTTATATGGAGTATGTAGTTCTCAATTTGGAACATTTACAATCAGAATCAAATTATTCACAATTTTTCACAATCTTGTATCACATTTTCACATCCCAGAGCTATCCCAAAATTGAAAATTTCCAAAAGGTTTTGGATTTGAGTTGAATCTCACATAACCGTTTCCAAAAAAAAACTATCTGAAAAAACTCTAACTGTAAATCATTCATCTCGCAGAGGAAGCCAAAAACTACGACGTTCTGCAACAAAACCGAAAACTTCCAGCCACGAATGAACGAAGTCGATCCAAGCTACCTTGCAGCTAACAAGTGCCGGCTTCGTCACACTGATAACAGCGACAAGCAGTGCACCTGTCCAGGCAAGGACCCTATGGAATCCATGCTGAAAAGCAAAGGCCATAACCTGTGCCTCAAGAAACCTTGCCTTGGTACCGACTGCCTTATGAAAGCTTTCAAAGATGCGCAAGCCTTTGTCGACTCTATAGGCAAAGGACCTGGTCTGGGTGGCCTCAACATCGGCGAGAGCCCTTACTTTGGTCGCTCAACTCAGGAATCCAGCCGAGATCCTAGAAAAGCTGAATCTCGAGGTCTGAATCTCGCCAAACCTCTCGACACACCGCAAAACTCCAACTTTCCCGGTGGCAACACGGGTTCTAGGAAGGTTGTTCAAGAAGGACACGTAACCTTGCCTGATCCTTCGAGTTTCCCTCCGCCTAAGCCGAAAAAACGAGAAGATCGCAGTGGTGCTGACAAAGCTGCAGCTGAAGCCAGTAAAGCCCAGGCAAGTATCAACGAAGAATCACCCTGCGGAGAACCTAAATGCAAGTCTAGACCTAGGAAAGTACACACAAGTGACGACAACGGTGAAAATGGTGATAATTCCGGTCAAAGAAGCGCTTCACCTTCAGCCCAGAAGAGGTCGCGCTCGCCAAAGAGTTCAAAGTCAGCACCAGGGTTATCCAAAAAATCCTCCAAAGCTGACAAGTTCGTGTACTCTTACGGTGACAAGTATCCCCAATCCGTCTATGGCCATAAAGACTGTAATACCAGAAGGGCCAGGATACCAGCAAACATGGGTTGGCTTTGGAACAAGTACGACGACATAGCAAAAATTGCTAGGAAGACCGGATGGCGTCCTGGTGCCATTAGCGTCCAGATGAAGGAAATACTTAACGAAGCTAAGGCAGGATTTCTCAAAGGCGCTGCTAGGAGGCCAAGATCGGCGCCTAGTGCTAAAGGCAAAAAAGGCGGGAAAGCTCAGCCGATGCAACCGTTTGCTAAGAAAGGCAATGAGTGTCCTCAGGAGGATGAGGAAGAGGATGTGGAATTCCCACCGACTTTGCATATTCACAGGAAAGACGGAGTCTACTATGTAACGATGTATCCGATCAGGCAGGAGCAAGATGGTGAGGTTGCTAGGTTAGACGAACCTATCAATCCGTTGCAGTTTAAGATCGTCAAGAGTAAGGGTTCGATCGCTTCGAGTTCGACTGCTTCCGATATGGAGATCGAGTTTTCGCCACCTGCTGCTGTTAATAGGCCAAGGAAGAGGCCTAATGTCGTACACGTCGAAACTCAGGTTAAGCAACAAGAGATCATTGATTCTTTGAGGACTAGTGTGAGCTCGGCAGCGAAAAAGGATAAAAAGGATAGAAAGAAGAGTAAATAGTTTAAAAATTGCAAATTTGAGGCGTACCAGTGCTTCTCTGTGAATGTAAATATAAATGTGTAAAATTTATGTAAATACCACATTTCAATTTTTGAAAAGTAAACTATCTAAATATCACATACTACATTTGCTGCAAAACTTTAATTCTATGTAATCGATGAGGTGGAGCTAATGTACTCGGGTGAAATTGCGAGATGTCATTGGTTCGGAAGGGAAATTGAACAATATTTTGCTCTCTTTTGAATGACTTCGCAGTGCTTGAATATGTGAGCCCTTATGAAATTTAGGCAAATTAATTTCACGTGGCATCGTATCATAAATTCCGAAATTGCTGAGAATATTGTTATTTTTTATGTTGTAACTGTCGTTAAATTGAGTCAACCGTTCGAATAGATCGGTGTTGTGAAACTTTTCCCATGAAAGATATCGATAGAACTCTTTTGAAAATTTAAGAGGGCCAAACTGAAGCATTTTTTGTTGATTGAGACAAACTTGTTAAATTGTTTGTATAGTGCGAAGGTTCAGTACTGCTGATTATCTCAATATTAGGCACAATTAATGACCTTCTCGACAAATATCTTTATATGAGAAGATTTTCGTGAAAAGGGCTTCATCTTCATGAGAACATTGATTTGGCTCCAATATATGATCGAGATAAAATCAATATCAGCGTGACCACCCTGCTTTAATTATTCCACAGGCTATTGTGCTTGAAATTGTTCACGCTCTGTATGAATTTTTCATTGTGCAAACAGGGATATATCTACAAGGGTCATGTAATGAACTGTTAATAAGAGGCGTGCAGTTTGAGAGTTTACATCGGCACTGTGCGTGGCTATACTTAGCGCGCTACTCAAACCACACAGTTAGGCCAATTTTTGAATGATTATGCAATGGTGAATTGAAATGATGGTCTCTTGCATATTGTAACTATGAATCTACTATACAACAGTATCGGTATTTAAAGTTGGAATTCTAAATAAAATCTCATTCAGATCAACTCCGTGGTATCTATAGGAATTGTTTTTCATTCAACGTTCCCAGTAGCACGAACCAAATAAAAGAGCAGATTTGAAGTCGGAATGGTCTAGGATTGATTGGAAGCAATAGAGTGCCTGCATTGGCAATTTTACTGACCTTATAAGCTTCCATGTATCTCGGTATGGTCTACTCCCGTACATACATGCGTTAGTCTCATAAAAATTTTGTGTTATAGCACGGTTTCAGCCCTTTGAGTCATATTTGACGTATTTATTGAGGCCCTCGCCGAGCAATCATTAGTTTCTTGATCCAGGGTCACCGCAAAAGTTCATCATCAAAAAGATGGTCACAGGTAAGGTATGCTCCGTGACATTATTTCGGTTTTAACGTGAGCAAAATGCAGCAACCAACACTTTTTGTGTACAGAGTTAGCATGACATTAGTGGACCAATTTTGTCATTAATTTTTCTCGTTCAGACTCCTTAAATTTCATCATCAGATGCCAATTCTTTGGACCCGAAAGTACTCAGAAAAAAGGGATTTTCCTACCTTCAGGATTCATTATTTTTCAGTTCCAATTTTGGCTAACATATCGAGTGGATTCATCCTACTGATGCAAAAATTCTGATAAGCTTTTTGTAAAGAATCTGATGGGACAAATCAAAATTTAATTGGCCGTGAGATAGATTTTATTGGTGGCAATGTCATATGCGTGCGTCATCCTTTGAATCATGCCAGACCCTTACCCTATCACCTTGTGATTTTTCAAGTACCAATAAGTGCGGTAACAATGAATAAATTGGTGTGCACGAGTTCATTCAAACTCTGTGATTTCAGACCCTTTTAGAATTCTCGAAACTGAGGCGACTTAGAGTTGGCACTTTTTTTTACTCCCATCAAGTATCAAAGTTACTAAGCAACTATAGTTTATAAACGTTCTAGATGGTTTCGGTTAATCATATTTTTCATCATTTGATCTGAGTAATCAAGACTCAATGAGTGCAATAATAAAAGCTTTCTTCTCTTGAAAAAACATCACCTGCAGCTCGATCTGCAGTCGTGCTCTCGAAATGATTAGATACATTCAATTATATTGGACAAATCGCATCGCAATATTCGAAAAATACTCAAGTAGAACTCTTAAGCTAGAGCAATACTTAATTGACAACCCAGAGATAATCAAGGGCACTCAATCAAATGAATCATTGTGATCATTGGCCACCAGGAACAGGGGGTGAGTTTGTTCATTGATCATCTGCTTTACTACTGGTCACGGGCATTCCGGTTTTTTTTTTTTTTCTTCATCAAAAACAACTTTCAATCAGAACGGAACGACTCACGAACAAAATAGTTTTACTCGATTCAGCTAAAAAAAATGAGTCGAGTATTAGTTTGCAGCAAACGCCCGTTGTTAGTGGCTGATTAGAATACAACTTTGTCGATGGATTTAAGCAAATCTAATCCCTCTGAATGGGAAATGTGCAGTTTTGAATCTAGAATCGGAATTTTCCAAATCGTGCTTTCCAAGTGTGATATCGCAGCCTTCTACTGTCTACCTATAGGTGATACTTTTACAAGTCATCAGAACTTTTCCTGAGGATATTTATATCAGAATGAGTTTGCTCGATTGTTTTCCAATACATCGAAAAACAAGAAGCATTTTATATCAAGTCAAAAATGACTACACGGCTACATATTTTGATCATAGCCTTTAGAAGAAATTTCGGCCATGAAACTACAGCTTGAAACTTACTTCGGGCAGACTGTATTCGATGCGTAACCCATGCAGCAGCACCCATAATTTGAGAATGATCGATTCATCACTTACAAGCTCAACCACCTACTCAAGTAGTTTCAAATGTTTTGATTCGGCTCTCGACTGTTGTCAGTTCGGGAAAAGTATCAAAAAAATAAATATTAGACAAACTCGTAACTCTTGAGATCAAAGCCTTGACATAAAAGAGTTCAAAAGTCTATCTATTAGACTAGATATTTGCTTTCTTTCTTTGGATAAAGAATCCTTAACTTTGAAAGTCGTATTTTCCTGACGAGCTAGCTAGAATGAACCAAAACGGATTTGAATAAGAAATTTTTGAACTTCCAATTTTATTTAAAAAATCACTTTGTGCATCAAACTAGTGTTCAACTATCGGGGAATTTTAATGAAAAATATCCAGTCTTAACAACAAATGAAATCTGTACCAATGAGTGAACAAAAATTCTCGTGATAGTGCATTTTTGACCTTGAGATTTGAAGAGGATTTTCAAGTCAATCCAATCCGGAGAATTCGAGTACTAATGTTACCATACAAAATAGGAAAGTAATCTTCAAAATTGTGTATCAAAAAAATTCCATCATATAATTTCATCAAATTTATTGTAGATATGATGGTCGAATTCCTTGTGAAACATTCAAGCACACAAGCTGCTTGAAGACTTCAGTAGCCATAGACTCATTCAGTATTTCCATAGTTCATTCAGTAATTAGTAAGCTCATTTCAGTAAATAACAGTTATTATTTCATTATTTATCCATGATTCGATTGGAAAATGGTTATTTCGTTAAAACGGAGACTCATCAAGTTTTTTCCAAAAAGTGGGCAGTGAGAAAGACTTACATTGTGCACTGTCACATAGTAGGAAATATCACGCGAAACTAACTTAAATCGACATGCAATGAAATCCATTTCAAGGGTTTCTAACATTAGCAACTATGTAAATACATCCTAGCAGAAGTGATAAGAAATCTAGTTATTGAAAATATCAATACTATTCATATAAGATGTTGAAAAGTACAAGCAATAGTTTAATTGATAGAAAATGACAATACAGTTGCAATGCATAAGCTACAAGGTTTAATTATAAGTGAAAGGAAAATCCATAGAATTTGGTATTGAATTGATTCATTCTCATGTAAGAGTGCAATCCATAGTACACATACCTCATCTACAGAAACTGTGAAATAAGAATATCTATAAGTAGCTCTTCATTCATCAAGTTTCCTCTTCTTTGATTTTGCCATGCAATTAAAGACTTCTCGCATAACATTTGTATGTAACTTGCACACATCAAAATGGGGTGAATCAGCAATTATATCAGCATACTTAGTTACAAAAGCAATACCTCTATTCTTCAACTGAGAGGCCCCGTGGAGCTCAGCAAGATTCAAATAACTCACTATATTTTTAGGACTGAGTTTTCTAGCCAAATGTTTCTCACATACTGTTTTGAGATCCTTAATCAGATATTTCTCAGATGCAATGAGAAGATCCATTGCGACATCATCAATATCTTTAACTGTTCCAGCATATATAAATCGAAATAGCTCATACATAGCTCTGTAGGGGATATCAATAATGTCTACAACATTTTGATTGCATTCATTCATTTCATGCTCAAACATTGCTGCAAAAACAGGACTTTGGCTTGCAATAACATTCTTATGTGCATGGATATCTTTCCCTTGGACTACAAACTTCACATCGCTATACTTTTCACTCTCAAAAAGTTCTTGATACTTTCCCAACTTGTCTTCAAAAAAGGAACTACCTAAGGCATCTACTACAATATCGTTTGTTGGATTACAGGAAATTTCAAAATCAACTTGAATTGTACACCCAATGATAAGATTACCTCCTGGTAGCAAGAATGGATTCGAATCAAAGGCACTTAAAGGTATAAATTTTGGAAATCTGTATCCAGCACCATCTTCTGGAAAAACATAATGCTCGAACTTACTCTTATAATGTTTTCCATTGCTACAATCCAATATGTAGAATGTTACTGTTCCCTCAAAGCAACAATGGTATGCCGCAAAAGAGACACTTAAAAACTCTTTACATGATTTGTTGCCTTGTTCTGCACGAGCTGGGTGTTTCACTATTAGACGACAGCGCTTTGATTTGTTCAAACTTATTGGAGGTGATACATATTTGAACTCATGAGCACTATCTGATGTAGATTTTGTAGCAAAGTCTTTAATCACCCACTTCACTTCTATTGCTTTCAAACTTACTTCATCGCCATCCAACATTGTGAGGTTATTGTTGTTCACGTTGTGGTTATCTTGGTCAAACCAAATCTGTTATTTGTTGGTCAAACATGAATACAAAATGAACAATTTTAGCGCAATATGGTCCAGCGTCCAACTATCGGGTCGAATATCATTTGCATGCCGGATACTTACTGAAAATACTCATCAATTCTGCATCAGCATAATCAGTCATATAACGGCGAAGATTGTCACCCTGATCGAGATCGGGTCTCGTCAGTATTACCGGGGCAATATTCTTCTTTTCTTTTACTTTCTGGACATCATACTATCTTTCTGCAATATTCTTACCGAGCTTATTAGTAAGATTGTCAGATCGGCAATCGGCATTCTATGAAACGGCCATAGACATATAAGAAGCAGAAACGGCAAAGATTGTCATCATCATTGAGAACGGATCTCGTCACCGGTGCAATGTTCCTAAACGTCCTAAACCATTCTCTGCCCTAACTAATATGTAAACAATAAAACGAATAAACTGTAATTATCTGCAAACTGCATCAATCAACTGCCAATTCCTATAATATCCGGACCACGAATATATTCGTTGCCGACAGTACTACACTCAAAGACACAAGGTACTCCTGTCTACCGGCAACCACACTCTACAGCGTGTATAAAAGATAGTCTAAACAACGGCGTAGTACGTACCACGCCGCGGCTTATAATGCCCAGTGCCCATTACCCCATGTGGAAATGAATGTTCGATTCGTTGAACGAATCAAATATTTATTTTATAACGTAAAGGTCAAGGTTTTCTACTGATACTGGAATGGGAAATATTCTCTAGAAGAATCTATCCCAGGAACAAAGCTTGAGCTGCCAAATATTCGGATTATATCGACTCGTTCAACCACTCGATCCTTTTCGTTTCCACGCGGTACGTAATTTGGACTGCATTCGCAAATAAATTTTTGCAAACACTGGAACATACCTACTCCCACTCTCATTCAAACATTGGCCTTCACATCACGAGAATGAGCAGATGCAAAAGGAGAACTAATAGAAATAGTTCTGGCGTGAAAAACTACTAAAGCTGTAATGAAGACAGAATCCTCCTTGTTTCTTGAATGATTTCTCATGGACTCACTCAATAAAAAAGAGACGACTTATTTAATGGAAAACGCATTTTTACTGATATAAAATTTAAGCAATAGTCCTTATACAGATAATAAATACTATGAATCTATTTACAAAAAATTTAAGATTATATTTACAGAGGGCAGCCAGATAGGCAAGATCACAATTGTAGCTAATATTATCCGAGATCAGTTCTTTGTTTGTTCTATTTGACTGTACCGAGAACTGACCCAAGCAAGTCCCCACTTCATGTTTGTAAGCAAGTATTTCAGAGCTTTGGTCCACTGTTCTTCAGAGTTGAACTGTATTCTGAAACAAAAGTATCTATGTGAAATCTGTGACTGCAATTGAAATCATGAATGGCAATAGCTTACAGAGAGTTGTCAAAAAATAGTAAGCATGTGGGCAGGAATGAAAAGTATGTTAGGAAACTCACTTGATGGAAAAAGAACTCCCATGTGAGTCTTCTAATCTTCCTCTCTCTACTCTATATGGCAAACAGAATAAACTATCCCTTTTTTCAACAGTCTCTTTAAACTGTACAAAACAATCAAGAAAGGCTACCATTGCAGCATCAAATTTGGTATCCCATAGAAATTTGAAACCACCACTTCCATACAAAGGTAGTTCCTTGTTTTGGTCAAGCACCTCTATGTAACTGTGATTGCCAAAAGGAACCAATTTATATCTTTTGAATGTCAAATTAATTCTCCGAGCCATGGCATTCATCAACAAAGTTGTTTGACCCCAAGCTGCATTAATTTCACTCCAATCAACTGGTGCACTTGGTAATCTTCCTAATCTGAAGGAATTGATGGTGCCAAAATGACCTGAATGCCAAATGTGAAATGTGGCATTGAAAGCATTCGTCTTTTCCAACCTTTCAATTTGTGAAACTGTATAAGCCAGCTGACTTTCCAAGCTGAAAAGAAATTTAATTGATGAGAACGTGATCAGGTAACATTCAAATCAAATTTTCTCCACATGATTGAGGAAATATTTTTAACCCATAATAGATGGATACGATTAGATTCCATAATCAGTCTCTAATTGAATTGAGTGTTCAGTCAAAAGCTAAACTGTGAAAAGATTGAAGAACTGTCTCAATGACTGAATGAAGATGAGAAAAATATACCTGCAACTTTCATCTTCTGCCAAAAGAAGATCTCTTTTATGTCTTGCAAATTCCCTCCAATACCTTTCTTCTTCAATCTGTAATCTCTCTCGCTCTTGCTCTTGCTCAGCAATAGCATTCTTTGTGGCTAATTCTTCCTTTTTCAAGGCTTCCAACTCTCTGATCATTCTTTCTTCCTCTGCTTTAACATCTTGCAGTTCTTTTTGTAAAGCCTCTAATTCAACATCTTCATTACCTTGGTGCAATTGTTCAGCCTCTAGCCTTTTGAGATACTCATTGTAATCTTCCCATTCACCTTCAGTGAGTTTTAACTGCTGGTCCATCAATGTTAACAAACTGTCTGTGCACTCATCACATAATGGATGATCAACAGAACTACTACTACTCAACAAATCAAAGAGTGTTGCTCGCACCTGAAAAAGGTACTCATTAGAATGGTTGTTGCAAATTTGTAGTGCATGGATAGATTCCTATCCAGTACTCGATTCATAGGTTATTACCTATAGTATATTAATGTAAAATAAATATCATCAAGCTATCATGAATAGCTGTAGTAAGACTGCTGGTAATACAAATAATATTCTCACCCTCAAGTGATGACTAAGACTCTCTGTCTCTCCTGAATCACCAACCAACATGAATCCATTTGATCCTGTTCCAGAATCTGTGAGTCGAAATGGAGGAACCGATTGGTCCAGGCTGCTATTCTGAGGCTCAACTTCACTAACATCTTCACGCTGTATTGGTACTGTTGAGATAAACAAATATAATTATTAGTAAGCATGTTGAGCTAACATTACAAACTCACAGCATGTGATACAAAGGCTTTGAGACAGAATGAATGTTATTGAATTGAACGCAAAGGATAATTTGTGAGACTGCAGGATAATAGTACCTAAGTAGAAAAAGATATTGAATTCTTACATGATAATTCAGCTAGCGTATGCTCTCCAAGGTGGTTGAAGCTTGGATCCAATCGAAGAGGTTGCAAACATCGTTGACATGCATAGTTTATATTTATTTTCGAATCCATAATTCTTGTTGTTTACTTTTGGAATGACTAGATCACAACAGAATTTGATTGTTGAAGGCTTCATTTATGTAAGTACATGTCAAAATCCTTGGTTGCTTGCTTACTTACTGCAACTCCCACTTTCATCATATCAACACACACACTAACATGTATACATAACAGCCAAAACATTCATTCAGGGTCACAGCTGATCGAAGTCGAACAGGTTGGAATCTATAAAGAGTGGACTACCGTAGAAGGTATCCTTCAAAGTTAGGAAACTGCATGACCGATAAACTCGCATAATCGGGCACGCGCACGACGCGTTTCCAGGGTTGGCAGAGTCACGGACATACATCATGTCTGTCTCATGTCCGCGCAGACCAGGTCCGCCGAAACGGTGTCCGCCCTACCTGATTGGTCGAAAGCCCCCGCCGTATGCGCCGTGCATAAGCGAGGAGTAGGGGCGCTTCTGGCAGATGAAGTCGTTACGACAGATGAAAATTATCTGAAATTATCTGGTCGTCTGCTCGCCTCAGCTCAGTATGATTTCATTCACCGGATGATTGCGGATGATGATTTCGGCTATCCCGCGTGGTTGCTAGATACGGTGTTTGTGACAATGAGAAAAGTTTTCCATTATTTTTTGAGTTATTCTTTAGAGAAAGCTTTTTAGAATGATTTGGGCCATCTAGTCTGAGGTTTTTTCGATGATATTTATTGCTTGGTTGAGACAGAATTTGGATGCAGTCGGTTTAAAAAGGCTCAAAAAGGAATTTTTGGTAAGAATTTTGATTTTTTTCAAAATTTGAGATCTGTAAAGATTAAGAAAATTTCGGTATCAACCAATCGATAGATCGTGCAGAAAAAACCTCATAGTTTGGGTAACTCAATTCGTTGTGAGGGTGTGTGACAACAAGATATTTATGTATTAAAAGTCGAAATTTGAGCACTTTTGCTTGAAAAAGACCATGGATCAAATTTGACTGGGAGCCGAATGGTGCCAAATCACTGGGCTCTGAGAAATTGAATTCTGTACTACTTGTAGTAAGCCAAAAGTTGATTAGGTGAACAGTAAAAGAGAGAGCGTGTCCGGTATAAAACAAGATATGCATACACACACAGACACAAATTAACCCGCAAGTGCTCGGATGCTCAGTCCGAAAATTCTTTCAGGGGAGAAATAAGCCCCAAAACCCAGGAAGGCAAATTATCCCGCAAGTGCCCGGAAAAATTTTTATTGGGGAAGAGATATACACCAAAACTCAGGAAGGCAAATCAACCCGCAACTGCCCGGATGTTCGGACCGAAAATTCTTTTGGGGGAGAGACAGACCCCAAAACCCAGGAAGGCAAATTATCCCGCAAGTGCCCGGAAAAATTTTTATTGGGGAAGAGATATACACCAAAACTCAGGAAGGCAAATCAACCCGCAACTGCCCGGATGTTCGGACCGAAAATTCTTTTGGGGGAGAGACAGACCCCAAAACCCAGGAAGGCAAATTATCCCGCAAGTGCCCGGAAAAATTTTTTTTGGGGAAGAGATATACACCAAAACTCAGGAAGGCAAATCAACTCGCAACTGCCCGGATGTTCGGACCGAAAATTCTTTTTGGGTTGATTTGCCTTCCTGGGTTTTGGGGTTTGTTTCTCCCCCAGAAGAATTTTCGGTCCGAGCATCCGGGCACTTGCGGGTTGATTTAACTTCCTGGGTTTTGGGGTTTGTTTCTCCCCCAGAAGAATTTTCGGTCCGAGCATCCGGGCACTTGCGGGTTGATTTGCCTTCCTGGGTTTTGGGGTTTGTTTCTCCCCCAAAAGAATTTTCGGTCCGAACATCCGGGCACTTGCGGGTTAATTTGTGTGTGTGTGTGTGTGTGTATGCATATCTTGTTTTATACCGGACACGCTCTCTCTTTTACTGTTCACCTAATCAACTTTTGGCTTTCTACAAGTAGTACAGAATTCAATTTCTCAGAGCACAGTGATTTGGCACCATTCGACTCCCAGTCAAATTTGATCCATGGTCTTTTTCAAGCAAAAGTGCTCAAATTTCGACTTTTAATACATAAATATCTTGTTGTCACACACCCTCACAACGAATTGAGTTACCCCAACTATGAGTTTTTTCTGCACGATCTATCGATTGGTTGATACCGAAATTTTATTAATCTTTACAGATCTCAAATTCTCAAAAAAATCAAAATTCTTACCAAAAATTCCTTTTTGAGCCTTTTTAAACCGACTGCATCCAAATTCTGTCTCAACCAAGCAATAAATATCATCGAAAAAACCTCAGACTAGATGGCCCAAATCATTCTAAAAAGCTTTCTCTAAAGAATAACTCAAAAAATAATGGAAAACTTTTCTCATTGTCATAAACACCGCATCTAGCAACCACGCGGGGTAGCCGAAATCATCATCCGCAATCATCCGGTGAATGAAATCATACTGAGCTGAGGCGAGCAGACGACCAGATAATTTCAGATAATTTTCATCTGTCGTAACGACTTCATCTGCCAGAAGCGCCCCTACTCCTCGCTTATGCACGGCGCATACGGCGGGGGCTTTCGACCAATCAGGTAGGGCGGACACCGTTTCGGCGGACCTGGTCTGCGCGGACATGAGACAGACATGATGTATGTCCGTGACTCTGCCAACCCTGCGCGTTTCGCGAGCGCGGCTATTGGATTTTTTAGAAGAGAGTAATTTTAGGTATAGAGTATTTTTAGAGGAATAATTGATGGGTTGCATAAGTGTTCAAATGGCTAATAATGTGACTGCCAGCAAAACTGATGGTATTGTTATATCGTTCATTCAAAACGTTAGTCGACTTTTACTCGTGGTCGAATTCAAAGTCTGTTCAAGAATTTTATAATGAACTTAGATTGAAGTCAATTGTTCCCTGGCTTTAATCAAGCTGTGTTCAAATATTTCAAACAATTATAATTGTCAAGTATTCTGTGAGTAGTTACTCGCCTTAAAACGTCACAACAATTTGAGCGATTGTGTTTTAACAAAAAAAAGCGAGTCTACGGAGCTGTTCGTAGCCAGACTTAAATCTTTTGAAAACTGTTCAAAAATTGTCTTCAATGGGAATATCTAATGGGTACTTATAACCACAGCAGACCGAGGTACTAAATGAAAATTTCTGGAGAATTTATGTTATAGCACTTTAATCTAATAATCGCAACCCTGAACATAAGGTTTAAATTCTCGTGCTATAAAATATCGTGTATAGTTTCATAATAGTATATTGAGCAACAAAGGCGCCTAAAAGGTATTGGCGCACGAGTCCCCGTAAAAAGTGTACAAACGTTCCATTTGCGCACAGTTTCGTCGTTTACACAGTGTTCAAACGAAATGTTTGCACAAGAGTGCGGGGACGAGTACGGAGATGTCGGCACCCGAGCCGCTTACGATATTTTTTGTTATTTCTGTGAGCAAAAATGTAACTCACTCTAACAACTAGTGAACGCTGCGAAAACTGCAGAAAACTGGTCATCGTCTCAAGAGTTGACGGGCTTGGCTCTTCATTTTGCGTTCGTGTGTACCAATCCCAGCACGAGTGGGTCCAGGGGGCGGGGGTTCGGGGGTCGGAGCCCGCGATTGAAGAAAAATTCTGAAAAATGTATCAGAAAAAAAATCTTGTTATCATAGCATGTTACCACGTTGCTCGAAATTATCGCCACCTATCAGAAGATCTCATTTTGATATTTCATATGTAAATTCGTGTAGCGATGATTGATCATCTGCATGAATCTGAGAAGATAGTCTCAAAGATTATGAACATTTGTATCCTTATCTACCGACTGAATATTTTTACTATGAATTCATCCAAAACATTGAGTTATCGGAGGGTTCATATCCCTTTTCTTAGCGATACATAGACATGCATGCTCAATTCTCCGAACTATTTTTCAAATCATCCACAGTTAGGAATCCATTATTTTGACTTTCTTACTGAGAGTAGATTGATCAGAAAGTAACATGATACCAGCGGATGACCCCGGGATCGTGTTTAGATGGTTATTTCGAGTCGGAAAAACATGTTTGAATCCCCATTCTTGCCACTCGTCTCGTTTGTAAGCAGAAACACGGGGAATCGAGCCCTCGCTCGCCTGCCCGAAATTAGACGAAATAAATCTCGGACCTGATGGATTGAACCTACAGCTCGCTTCTGGCTTGAGGCTCGCCTCCGGAAGTTCTTACACATCTTTGGGGGTACTTTGAGGAGTAATTCCACCCAGATTGGTGCACAACAATTCAGATGGAAGCAAATGCGAGCCATGCCTATGTCGGCATTTTAAGCAAAAAGTCAAAAAACTGTATTTTTGAACGTACGCCAAAAATCAGGAGATGATTTCTCCACCAAGATTCTTCTTGATATTGTTAGTGCTTGTGTTAAAGAACATAAGCCCACAGGTTTGGGGTCGAAAAAAAGAACGATTTTTGTAAATTGAGTTCAAAGTTTGGCGTTTTTACAAAACTGCTCAACTTGTATCGGCTATAGCTCCTATAAAAAGTACGATAATCGACTTCTGCAGCTGGTCAAATTGTAGGTTTTTTCAAGACCTTCAAAATGACCACCTGCAGAAGTCGATTATCACATGTCTAGTAGGAGCTAGATCGCTTTGAAGCAGGCCCAAAATTCGCTTAAATCTGCTCTTAGCAAATAGCTCCTAGAAGTTACTAGGCTGCATGATTGATTCCGGACTATTTTTTTTCCAAAAGTGCTAGTCTTAACAAAGAAAATGCGTCCAAGTACGTGAAAAAAGATTGAGTCTAGCCGGAGCTATGATTTTCCAGGAATAGGCCAATAAAGGGCCTGAAATAGACCTTCTGTGGGTCCTAGGGCCCGTGGAGGGCTTCGGAAAAATCCCAAAAAAAATTTTTTGTACCTTTTAAACATAGTATTGATGGAAAAAATTTTTTTGAGATTTTTCCCAGACCCCCCTGGTGACGCCTCTGGCCGAAATGCTCCGAAAACACTCATAAACTCGGACTCATGTTTATCAAAATTGAATGATCTTGCATCTACACAGAGCTCTAACAAAGCTATTTCATCCGCTGCATTTTCTATCACTTTCTAATTATGGTATCAATATTCATCCGCTCCCCCCTCCCTTTATGATCAAAAATATTGTGTTACCGATCTTAGTCAATTCCAACTCCTCCATTACTTACTCAGTCAAATTGAAACAGGCCTGGATGGAAACCGTTCAGTCTAGCGTACACTGATCCTTTCATTTATACGTCACGTTACAGAATACGTGCAATCGTTTTGCACTTCATTTGATGCAATCATCAGAAAATCATAATTCGATGCAGGGATTTTTATACGAAACCTGCAGGTGGAGTTACTTGAATAAATCTTTGAGATGCTATCATCTTACTTATTACGTTCGAATCTGAATTGAAAATACGTACAGAGATGAGTAATTTTTTTTTAAAGATTGATTAAGATTTTAGACTTTGCAGAACACGCTCAGGTGGCAGAGTAATGACGCAAGTAAACTGTTAAAGATCGATCGATCGATCAGCTATACCTACTCGTGATCAATCGTCGACGAAGACTTTTTATCAACGTTCGAGGTAAGTATGCTCCGTAAGGAATTCGTCAGAAACACGCACCATGGCTTCGAATTATATGATTGGAACGCTGTTAAGGCGATGCGGTCACCGTGCACCGCGACCATGGACCTCGAAAATACACCTTACATAAAAAGTTTGATGATTCGAAGTCTGAGACGAGTTGTCGGATACTTGTTATTGTCCAACTTGTATTCCTCGATACATCGCTTAGTCCAAATCATAAGAGAATCGGAGAAAAGTGGGAATAACTGGGCTGCAGGAACCTTCTAACCTATAAAATACGCACATTTTCATTCCCAAATTTCTCCGATTCTATTGCAATATGGGCTTAACGAAGAGCGGACAAATCTAAGTTAGATGATAACAAATATTTGTGCGCTTGTCGTTTAGCCCAAATCGCAACAGAATCGGAGAAAGTTGGGAATGATTTTCAGCTTGCATGGTGACCGTATACCCTTAAGATCAGAACTGAAATTCGCGTACCTAAAGATGCGTATAGGCCCCCCGTGGACAGCTTGACAAATTTTAACGTTGCGAGGATCGTGCTGTCTCGCCCGCCGATGTTGAGTGATACGATTACTGCGTGTCGGACGTCGGTCCATCCACCTTATTGCTCTTTCGCATTTCAGAGCAGCTTCTTATCGAAGATTCATGAGCTTAAAGGCCATGCTCGACGCAAAACCGGTTTGGTATTCCCTGATTCCCATAAATGAGAAGTTTTGTATGTTCACTACGCTCCAATTTTTGGGGGTTTGATGAGTTTTGTGCGATAACCCATCTATATGGGAAAACATTATAAAGTTCTCGAACATTTGAGCTATATGGCAGATTTTAACCTTTCTTTTTCAATGATGGAATTGTTATCTTGCTCAAACCGCTACGTGAACACGTTGTATTGTGAATTTTTGGCCTGTCGCCATGAAAGGGGCAAAATTGTTCAATTTTGTCGAAATGAAATGACCATGCTGCGTCGGAAAGTCGGAGGTTGACCAATATGAACAATTCTTCCGCGATCAATTTCTGGGTACTCTCAAGGTCATTTCCCCGAAATAATCAAAATTATCCATCGATGAAATTTAATTAGAGTCAACTTTTCGATTACCTATCAGATATAGGATGTACTTAAAAGTTCGTCTTCGTTACGGTTTTTTGTCTTCTGGCTGGTTATTCCATAATAATTTGGAAGGATGTGTTCTCGGATATGTTTCATCGAAAAATGTGTGGGATAGTTTTTTGTAGATGATATGAAGATATACAAGATCATGTACTCTTAGTTATCCAAAAACGAGAAACGTCCGCTGTGAGATTCTCAGATGCACGAAAATCATCGCTAGAACTTATAAATTCCTTGCATTTTTCATTCAAGTGTTTCTAACTGCTAAACTTCTCATATTGAAGATCTTTGGAAAGCCTACAAAAAATTTTTCTACACATTTTTCGATGAAAACCATCATTTTCGGCTAAGCACAGAAAAACTAAGGAAAAGACAAAATCACGGAAAATACGATTTTTTACCATTTTACCATTCGTCATGAAAAAGTCAAAAAAATTCACTTCATATCAAAACCTATCGACAAATGAATTGATTCTTCCGGGAAAATAATGGTGATGGTAAGTAGAAATTGATCGCGGAGGAATTTTTCATATTGGTCAACCTCCGACTATCCCGACTCCTCCATACGTAGCGTGTATAACGTTTCGATCAACGTAAGCTCTCAGCGTGAGTTGGTAGTCTACGAGACATTGACTTAGGTTGATGCTGATTCATCTGTCTTTCGAAAACTTCACTTTTGTTAACCGTGTATGATTTCTCCAATTTTTACCAAACGACGACCTGAGGGCACTGACCTATCGGTCAATGGATGACATTTTTTCTGCAAGAATCCTTACATATTGGAACATGCAAACCCGATAAATTTGCACCTGCCCGATTACCTGACAGTATTTTAGAATTTCATTGAGTCGATGAGTACGATTTCTACAAATGTGTCACAAGTATGACGTAATACTCGGTGAAATAAATTTCCAGTAACATGTCGCTGAGTAAGTGAACAAAAGGTCGAGATCTAAACACCAATAAAAATAGACGTCTCTGATATTGAATGGTACACCAGGCGTACACATAGAATAATATGCAGAAACTGTCACAAAGTATCAATGCAGTTGGAACCATATGACAGACATTTCAAATAATTCGACATTCGGCTGCGAACATTTTCGCCACTTTCTAGTCTGATATTTGCATGCAACGCACGCCGAGATAAGCGCTGTCACCGTACGGATACGTCGAGATCCTTGTGTGCATATCACTTTCCATGCATTGAAGGCTATTTATGTTTTAATATCGGAGGATGTTTGACGTGCATTGATTTCAATTATCTGTGGGCAATGTTACGAAATTTTTTCTATAGGGGTAGTATGAAATTTCTCATGTATAACAAAGATGTCGATATCATTTCACGGTAAGTACTTTCCTTTTTATTCCATCTAGTCTATTAGAATAATTCCATCCGCTCTCTCAAATTTGAACCGGGGATCAAATTATTCACTTAAGATTATTTTTTCCAAATTTTATCAACTTAGGATCGTATAAATCTTAAATTATGGACACAGAAGTTCAAATTTTGGTTTGATGAATCAGTGGTTATACGCTTATAGGGAGCAATTTCCCGATTAATGAAATTCCTGGGTGTGATTTTTCATGTTCTAAGATTACTTCTAAAGACCCATTGACTAACAATGTCCATTGTAATGAACGAATTTTATTTTTTGATCTCCAACAATCGCTCATTATTCTTTCCAGTTTCATCTGAAAAATCTGAAAAATTCTCAAAAGTTTCCATGGATACGATAAATGAATCTAACCAGAACCCGAGGCAGAAAACCCAATTGCAAGCAAGAAAAAAAGTAAAAACCATGGGATTTTGAAAATTCTATTTTCACAATTATTCGTCCTGTTTACATTAGGATCATATATTCTGAATGTCAGAAATATGTTCCCCGATGTCCCAAGCTCGCGTCAGTGAATGAGCTAACAGCACGATAAGATATTATCATAGAATAACTCCTTGACGCGTGCTCAAGTATCGGTGAAATTCGAAATAGCATTTTTTAATTCTCTTTCTAATTTTTACATCCAAATCTCGCGCGCGTATTGCGGCATAACCGTAAAAGATACGGACACCTTTCACCTTATACGTATTCCATGATCGCTCAGTATTATAGAAGACATTTCGCATCATCAACGCGAAAGAATTTCAAGTAAACAAAATTCCAAAAACCATGAATCACACGTACTGTTTTCGTCATATTTTCTCGATGATTAGTCATCGAGGAAACATGACTCTTGCCGCGAATTGTATAGCCACTTTGTCATACCTCAGTTATGATCGGTCATAGTTTGTTTTTATTGTAAATGTTTACCTAGACAAAAATATATTAGGAGAAATTTTGGGGGGAAAAACTGAGAAATTGCCTTGAGAATTGTAGATTGAGCATGACCAAAAAAATTTACTCTAAAGGTCATCTGTGATAGAGAGTGAATGGAAATTTGGAAGAGTGAACGGGAATTTCGAGGTAAATTAGAATTACAAGTAGGGGCAAATCCATTTTAATTTGAAATAAACATATTTTGCTCAAACATAGTTGTATTGCCAAGGTAAAGCATATGAGGTATTATATAATTGACAAAACATTTCTCTTACCGCAATACCTATTCTGTTAGGATTACAATCATTTTCTAACATATTTTGGAAAGCAGTAGCTCTGTTCCTGTTTTCATCTCTCCAAGTTCCAGGTATCATCTCACCATTCCCACAGTCTCTATCAACAAGACCATGTGGGATGTAATCTTCATCAGATTTTCGCAGCCAATTGTGTGAGCAGACTGTTGCTTTCACCAATTTTATAACGTACACAGGATCCATCAGTATTGGCTTTCTGAAAATTCTCCACCAGCTTACTAAGATACCGAAAGAGTTTCCCACCATTCTCCTTGGCCAACCCATGCGGTAATTGAAAACTCTTTTTTCCCGTGTACAATTAACTTTACCTAGGTATGGCCTCAATATATTTTTTTGAAAGAAAGAATGCCTCATCTGCAACAAAACAGTGAGGGAATGGTGAGCCTCCTTCAATCACTTCATCAGGTGGGGGAATATCCAATGTTCCTTCAAACAAACTTTTGCCGAAAGAGCTGTCAGCGAACACACCCCCATCACTTCTTCGACCATAAGATCCCACATCAATGTAAGTAAATTCATAATTTGCATTGCATACAGCCAGTAAAACAATACTATGGAATCCTTTGAAATTTTAACAAGCTGATCCAGCATTTGGTGGACACTGAAACAGGATATTTTTTAAATGAAAAGAAAAATAGTAAGGAGATTTGAGGTACGTGAATCTGGAACAATAGTAGATACTCACTTGTATGTTAACATGTTTCCCATCAATGGCTCCTGAACAATGGACACAATAAGTTTTGTTATGGAAGTCAATCGATATCTTTCGCCAGTCTTCTTTGGTCAATTTTTTGAAAACAATCAACCTCAAATTCTTCCATATAGCACAATTCACTTCATGAATGATGTTGCAGACAGTGGCATTTCCATTCAAATAGTGTGTTGATAATGAGCTCATTGAATCACCCGAAGCAAGAAATCTAGGGATGAGCACAGGTCAAAATTTATCATTATTAGTCATGTAAGGTATCCGATGCACTCATCATAGAATACTGCTGTTGATGAAATATCCAACTACTTACCTCAAAGTCAAAACCAAACGCTGCCTAACTGGTATAGTTTCTCTGAGAAACGTCATTTTATAGATGTCTCCTCCAACTAACTGGACCAAATCTTTTAATTGTGTTGGTGACATTGTCAGATAATTCTTGAATCTCAAATCCTCTAAATGTAATATGGGAAAAATAGTATTATCGAATCCACGAATACTCCTGTATTCTAAAACAGATGACACCCAGAAACGCTTTTTTATACTTATTCTTGGAATAAGTCTCCAATATACAAGAGCCAATGAGCCTTCTTTTCATGCCCTCCATAATTTGATGAAGATACACTGCTGTTGCTACTTTTGCACTCCATTCTAGATAGTATCGATACCAAACATTTGCATACCAATTCTGGTATTCTAGATTCCCCCCAGATTCTGAGGCGCTTACAAAACAGCAAGCCAGGATGAATAAAAGGGTGATTGTCAACTTCATTTTCTCTACTTCTTTGTCGGAAACTCAACACAGATGTATGTAATTATTATCTCAGATCCTGCGTTCACTTCCTTTCATCAAATGAAATAGGGTTTCCTCTCTGACTGTGGACTGTGCCTGATACACAACCAATGTGCATTTATGAAATAACACAGCAAAACACCTAACCTACAAAAAATATCATCTTCATCCGCGATAACTTTATTATCTAGCTCATCTACAGTCAATATATCTCACCTTTTCATTCACAAATGTGGATTTAATGACACGAATTCTAATGGAATCGATTGTACTTTGATGCAATTTGTCTCCCTCCGTGGAACTAAGAATTCAAAGCTAGCGCGCAAGTGTGTGATGCCGCGACGCGAGAGCTTGCCGCGGCGAAATTCCCTAGCGTGTGAAAATGCAGCCTAAGGTCCCTGGAGGCTTATTCCGAGCTCGCGAGTGATAGCTGTCGCGGTGGCGTGACTCGTTACGATTTTCCTACGTCCACGTTCCTTAGGCACGGTGGACCACCTAATTCCATGTTCCTTGTGCATGGCGAGTCAGGTGAATTGCACCGCCGCGACAGTAATCACCGAGCTCGAAATAAGGCGCCTGGGACCTTATTCCGAGCTCGGCGATAACTGTCGCGGCGGTGTGACTCGCATGCGATTCTTCTACGTCCATGTTCCTTATACACGGTGGACCACCTAATTCCATATTCCTTATGCATTGCGAGTGACGTGAATCGCACCACCGCGACAATTATCCCCGGGCTCGGAATAAGGTCCCTGGCGGGGCCTACCGACGGAACTAAGAACTCGCGTAAAACTCAAACCAAAGTTATTCTCGGACATCTACCTACCTCGTAGATTCGTGTAAAAAAGGGTCGTGATATTGTCACCTTAAAACTTGATCCATTTGATAATATTTTATGTACCAGTTGCGAAAAAGACGCGTTTTCGCATAGCGAGGTACATAGTGCCCCGTGTGCATAGAATACATGTGATAATATGTTATTGCAGAAAACGGAGGGAATACCTTTCCGAGTCACCCCCGCGCAACAGAAATGGCTCAAAAATGGCATCTGAGCCTTTGAGAGTCGAAAACTGGTCTTTGAAATCAATCAGATTGAGGTCTAGTCTCTAAATAAATGTCATGATTTGACAGGAATGAGAGTCCTTGCAAAATGCAAAATGGGGAAATATAAAAAGTCCGGAGTCATTTTACTTGCTTCACCTGCTTCCAGAATTAAACAGTTCATCTATCCACCACTTGTGTTAGTTTTTTCCCCAGTATACTTTCACTATCTTTTAATCAATTTTTGAATGACGGTAACTCAAAATTCGATCATAGATATGTAAATTTCTCAATTATAGCAAAACTCTTTCAAAATGTATTCTAAGAGAGATACACCTAAGGTTTCCGTGTCAACGTTTTGTTTCTACAAATCCTCATTAACATACAGCTGAATTGACACTGTATAATAAATTCAATGCCAAGCGAGTCACTACCAAAAATTTTCATTATGTTGTCAACCATCACATTATCATCATCCGACAGAATTCATTAGAGTTCTTCTTGTGCAGTTTACGGATGGACTTTGGATGTAGATCCATTCAATCCAATCTCCTTAGGAGCAAATAAGAGGTTTTGAAAGTGAATCTTTGTCGCTAACTTACAGTGGAGCCTAATTTTACGATATCTTACAAGTAAGAAAAAATTTTTTGCACACTTCTTGGGAAAATGAAGGTTTTTCAACTTTGCATCGTAACAATTGTACTTGGATGGGTCGCCAGCGAGAACTTACAAGGTAATTGAAATCTTTTGCACACACAACCTGTCGACTTACCATCTTTCCCCATGGGTTGGCTACCAGTGCTCCGTAGTTTATTCTGATCATTCGACTACATCAAAATTCCAAAACCTGAATTTGTTGTGAATTACATTTTGCAAGTGCCATCACTTGCGATGAATAGGAATAATCAATTGATAAGTTTTCGAAAGCGGTGAACAACATTTTGAAGATGATTAGGCAAGGCCAGCGGAACCAGCAGGGGGAGGGGGAGTCCTAACGCAGTCAAGTATTTTTGAAGAGTTTTGATTATTCAGAAGTCTTGGGCTCCATTCCTTATAATCCCAAATTCAGAAATTGTGATTTTAGTTTTGATATCATCAAGATGGAATCATTTCCCAAATTTCCATCGTTTGTGCGAGGGTGTGAATTCAACAATTTCTCATTTTATCTTACTTGACTGATAAGAAATAGTGTTTGTCACCTTGACCGGGTGTTTCGATGGCTTCTGCGTTCCCGAGGTGATTCTAGCCCTCACCTTCGGCTTTCGCCGGATAAAATCAATCGGTACAACAAAGACGAATGTTTAATTTGAACTTATTCATACTTCAGTCCTAGTTTTGGTCTTAGTTTTGTCCGACTACAATATTTTCCAACGTATCTCAGCACACCGTGCATGGCCGGGTCAATTTTGATTCGCCAAGGCCGAGCTATCTCTATTTTCACATAAAATAACTTTTCGCGGTGCATTCGCGAAGGGCAACATTTCTCCCAACATTGCACCCAACATTCCTCCACCGTGTATAGGAGGTCTGCAGAACAAAGAACGCAAAAATCGACATATTTCATAAAAACTTTGTGAGATTATGCTTTTTCCGCTTCTAGACTCAAATATGGACGTTTCTTACCTTTACCGGATTTTACTGATAAAATTGCTCCAGATCCGAGGTTTGCAACTGAAATGGAAGTTAAGATTGTTTGATCGAAGAATTTTTGACGTCGGTTTTACCTGGAGACATTTTTTTAGGTAAACAAACGTGAGGGAATGTAAAAACTCCCTTTAAATTCTCTGGAAAGCGTAGAAATCATTTGGTGTTCATCCAAATGTCTAATAAACCTGATATTTAAACACAACAATCATGAATAAAAATCGTAGAAAGGTCAACGAGTGCCTTTTTCTGTGATTGGCGTACTTACGAGGGTATGTGGGTATGTTAGACATGTTTACCTTCAGATATATTCAAAATTCTTTAACCATCATAGATGAAAAGTATGTCCTAGTGTAGATCATAAGATCTATAATCGAATTATTATTAGAGTTTCTCAACGTTCTCTCAAACTACAAACAAAATTTTGATTTCCAGGTAATACTACCCTACAAATATCACATTCGAACTCTCGAGTACGTCGACTCGCAGGAGGCTTGCACACATCAATCAGCGCTCATCCATATATTGCATCGATTCTCAATGGACGTAAACATGTCTGCGGGGGTACACTTATCTCAAAAAATTTGGTACTTACCGCTGCACACTGTGTTTTTTACCGATGGTATAAAAAGTTAAGCGTCATTATTGGTAGCGCTCATGCAAACTCTGGAGGCAATTCTTACAAAGTTTCAAAAGTATCTTACCACAAGAATTTTATCTATTCCCGGATGACGAACGATGCGGCTCTGTTAAAAATTGGAGGATCTATCGCGTCTACAAAAAATGTAGGCCTAGTTACACTTATCAATAAGTTTGAAAAGAGTAAAGAAAATATTGATGCTGAAAGCCTTGGTTGGGATCGCGATGGTAATTTGAAGAAGATCGATTTGAAAACGATATCACTTGATGAGTGCGCTAGAAGGATGAGAGAGACTATTGAAACATTACAAGGACACATCTGTACAACAACGATTGATGAGGGTCCTTCAACTGGAGATTCTGGTGGTCCTCTTTTGATTGGTCGTCGTCAAGCAGGAATTCTTTCGACGATGGTAGACAGAACAGAGAACAATATAGTCGGAGAGCATACTAATAGTTATACTAATATTGCCGATATCAAGGATTGGATTGATGAGGAAACCTTTAGGTTGAACAGACCGAATCAACCGTCTGTAATCTATCACCCGCGTAAGTTTGTTGATTGTTTCTTGTTGGTCACGAAAAATTTTATTCAATAATTTTTCATAATCATGCAGATCAAGAGCACTATAAGTAATGTATCTTTTGCGCTTCTGAACAGTAAAATATTTATTTGGAAAAGAATGATCTAACGCATTAGTTGAAATAAATGGTAGCTTGGATAGGACTTGTGGGAAACTCATTTGTTTTGGGGTTTTGTATGAGTAAAAGATTGGCTTGGTCATCAAAAAATACACGGCTAGAAATAATCAGTCTTACAATGACTCAAAGAAAATGTTCCCTGGTAGAAATATTTTTTCATCTACTGAGAATTTTTGCCATTAAATAGGATTTATTTCTAGCCCATGGTCGCTATTCAAAAATTCACCATCTCATAGGCAATTTTCAGATTTCATGGTGATCAAAGCTGAATTTCTACCATCAAACCTGGGAAACCAAATCAAATAATTCATCCAGTATCCTCATTTCCAGTGAATAAATTGGATTTGGAATCAAACAGAAAACTTCAGGAAAAACCAATCAATTGGAACAAGGCAGCATTTGTGGTAAAAATATTGGCACCCACTTCCGATCAGCTACTATGCACTGGCACAATAGTTGGCCCAGCTCACGTATTGACGAGTGCGGAATGTGCGAAAACCTCTAAATTGGGCTATCAAGTTATCTCAAATTCTAACAGCCTGACGAAAATGGACGAGGAGCGTACAGTTATTGAATCTCATCCACACGAAAGTTATCGTATCAATTCCCATGGAATACCCGAAAATAATGTTGGACTATTAATCGTAAGCCCGTCGTTTCTTGGGAACCAAGAAGTAAGACTGTCTGCAAAAAAGCTTTATGCCAGAGAGGAAACTACCGTGTACGGATGGAGTGAGTATTCCTTCAAAAAGAGACAGACAAATTTTGCTAGCTATGAATGAAACCGTTTCGTTACGTGTGAAAAAACGTGAATACTCGATGGAAGTTGAGTGACTAAAGTGTCACAGATTAGGAGCAACTGACTTTAAGAGTTGTAATAGAATCTAGGCCACTTTATACACATGAATGCATATTTTACATATCACGGGTCATGACCACAGATTTGAATTCATAGATGATTCATGCAATTTAGCGATGTTCCGATGCCTACAAAGTCGCAGAAAGTACCTTTCGCGCCTCGTTCATGAGGTTCCGCGCTCTCGGACGATTATTTCAACCCTCGCCTGTAGCTTGGACCAATAACTAATCGCCCAAAGCAAGCTACATGCTCATGAACTCGGTGCGAAATAGACTATATTTGCAACATATTTGATCATGTTCGTATCAGCAAAACTATATAGTTTAGATAATATTGAAGTGTCTGTGGGGCGTGGTATCAAAAAGTGATCACCCAGATATTGGAATCATATCAAAAAATGACTGTTCTAGATAACAAAATAACTATGAAACCTAAATAAAATAGCAGTACAGCGATTTTACCCGGATAAAATGGCTATGTAGTGAAAATATCGAGGTCATGTTATTAGAAAAAAGAAACTTCTCCACAGCTGAAGGCTGAAGAGGAAGAATGAGTAATCTTCTACTTGGTTGAGATCTAAAATTTTCATGGTCTTGACTCCTAAGCATGATTAATTTTAGATACATTTTCAAAACTTCCAGGCCCCTACAAAAAAGATACCATACATTCAATCCAGGGAGAGATAACAGATGATGGCGAGTGCAACGAGATTTATTCGAAAATATTCGATGTAGGTGGACTTCCTAAAGGGCAATTGTGTATGAGCACTCGTCATGGAAACTGTTTGGTAGATAAAGGTGGCCCGCTGATCGTTGAAGATCATCAGATTGGCATTGCATCTTGGCATCATCCCGAATGCGCTGATTTCCGGTATCCTACCATCTACACGAAGATAACACCTTTACAACTCAGCTGGATCAAGAACATGATAAGTGAAACTTTCACGCTTGCAAAAAATGAAGTGCTCTAATTTGACTTATCAGGGTACGAAATTCATACAAATTTTTTTTGAAGTTTTCAATATTTGACGAGAGGTTTTTTGTCGATGAAGTTTGTAATTTTTCCAAGAAAATGTCTTGAGCAAACGTGAAGGCGTTTAGAATTGATTTTGAAGAGTAAGTTGTGATTCCACTGTCATTACGTACATCTTCACTAGTGCAAATGCAAAATCATTATAATTTGTACCAATTTTTCCATGCTTCGATCTTTTTTTTCCGAACCGCATAGATTTGCAAATGAGATGTGTGATACTTATGATACTTGATACATGATACTTATCTTATCTAGATCCAAAAATATTGTGATTCAGCATGAGTACACGCACGTGAGTTCAAAATTGAAGCAAAATGACCTTTTATGACACACTGTGCGTGAAGGTGCACTTTGCGCACAGTTTTCTTACTTTTACTCGGTATATTCATCAAATAGTACATTTCGATTCAAGGACGTAAAACGTTTTATTCGCGTCCGAGTGATGGGTTTCCGGCCCGAGCCACAGGCGAGGGTCGGAATCATCACGAAGATGCGAATGATAGGTTTTACGGCCGTGTATCTAACTAGACTTTTCGATAAATTGTAAGTTAAAATCGACAAACTGTGCGCAAAGTGCACTTCTACGAACAGTGTATCGAAAAATTACATTCATATTTCGATACACGGAAGTAGATAGTACATCTCAAAACAAGGGTGTAGAAAGAGACAGCCCCATGCCCCTGTCCCTATCCCTGTCCTCATGCCTAGCTCTATCCCCACCCCGGTCAAAGCCCCTGTTTCTTATTACACTGAACTAGACCGACCTATATCAAAGTAGACCGTATGAGTACGGTACTCCCCATTCCCAGATCACCCACCCTATCCCCATGCCTAGCCATGTTCCTATCCTTATTGCTGTGCCCATCCCCGGACCTACCCCTATCGAGGTCCCTAACCATATACCTATCCTTATTCCCATCCCTATCTTTACTCCTATTCTTATCCCTACCCTGACCCTATCCGAGTTTCCTACCCTGTGTCTGGGCCTGCCCCTACCCCTGTCTCGTCCCTATCCCTGGATCTGTTCCTATGCCTGCCCCTGTGACTATCCCTGTCGCTGTCCCTGCTTCTAATCCTGTTCCTATGCCTGACCTCATCCGTGTCCCTTGTTGCTATCTCTGTCTCTGCCATATCCCTGTCGCGTTTGTATCCTTGACCCTATGACTGTTGTTATCACTTCCTTGTCTCTGTTACTATTCCCATCCCTGTTCCTGTCCTGGCCTCATCGCAGTTTCTATCCCTATCCTTATCCGTATCTCGATTCCTACACCTATTCCAATCTCTGTACCGTCCTCAGCCTTTCCCCTAGACCTTTTCCTGTTGCTATTCCCATCCGTGGCCCTAACCCTATCCCTGTCCTTATCACCACCCTTGTCCCTATCCCTATCCCTCTCCATATCCCCGGCCCATCCTCATCTATGTTCTTATCCCACCTCTGCCTCTATTCCTGCCCCCACCCCTATGTTTGTTCCTATTACCATCCTAAATCCTATCCCTGTTGCTATCCCGATCCCTCCCCGTCCCCATTCTTGTCCCTGATCCTATCTCCGTTCATATCCCTATCCCTGTTCCTATCCCCATCTTTATCCCTACCCCGTCCCTGTTCATATTCCTATTCCACCCCTACCTCTACCCCTTTCCCTGTCCCTATCCCTATCCCTATCCATATCCCTATCCCTATCCCTATCCCTATTCCTATCCATCCATCCATCCACCCACCCATACAGCCACTCATGATATATATAACCCCTGGGAGACAGGCAACCCGATAAGAGGATCCGGACGGACAACATTTGGCTGGGCGTTTAATTATTATAATAATAAGAATAATAATACCATGCCATTCATTTATTTTTTGTAGTCGAATACCGGCGTGAATTTTTCATTGAATTACGAAATCTCGTTCTGTAAATATGACTTACCAAATAAGAAATTGATAATTTTAGCTGAAATACTTCTCTGGAAGTGAACTACTTAGAATTTCCTGAACTGTCAGCGGAGGACTCACTGACAAATCATAAGTTCTTTATACTTGATTTTGTGAAAATTTCAGCAGAATCTGTTTAATGATATATTTTGTTTATCAAGTACATCTCATATCGATGTGGGCATTTAGTTCTGAAAAGTTATACAAGATCTCGATAAAATTTTCAAAGGCTTTATAATAATATGTTGATGAGATAGATACATTACATATTCCTATTTAACAAGATAAGGGAAGTAAATTGACAAAAATCTACAATTTAAAATTTCAAGTTACTCTTGTGATTATTTACAAGTATGGTAGAACCCACAGATATTCTCATATTGATGCCTTACCAGCATGACCGGAGTCGCTTATACAGGCCTCGAGTACAACAGTCATCTTTCAATGCTATGGCATTAAATGAATTTGACGTCTATCGGTTTTTCCTACCGAATTTTATTACACACTTGAAATTTTGACTGGTAAAACCGGTAGAGTTCAGATCCGTTTCATTTAACGACCATCCTGTAATAAACTCTCAAAAAGGGAAAAATGATATGGCATGTTAATTCTTTTAACAAAGCTTCAACATTCATTCATTGCTTCCCCTCGAACGTTTTCATATTATTGCATTCGAACTCAATACTATTGACAATATGTATTTATATAAAGTTCGATCAAAGGTAAATCCCACATGCCGATAGAATCAAAAATGGTTTCACGAAAAACTGAGTAACGCAATTGTGCGAAATTTTTATAGATATTTCATCTTCAACAGATTTAACGATTGAGCCGAACCCAGTATCATCAATATTTTTCTAATCTAAGGGTATCTTAAGGCATAATCCATAATCCAATCATAATAAGGAGCAACTTCGGTGAAAATTGAAGGATCTCCCGATCTACATCCCTTTTTCGAGACAGCAGATGCGATGCCCACTTGATAATAATTATTATAATCACCATACGTAAGAGGGCCTCCAGAATCTCCGAAACATATATCATTGATACTAGAGTCTGTACATATCTGATGAGAAATCACTCCATAATCTGTTATGGTACACCGACTACGAGCAATCACTGTAAGATCAACTCGTCTAAGATACATAGACACACGTTCATATCCAGTTTCACCCCATCCAAATGATGATACTTTTGTACCCATCTGCATCTTGTAGTTTCTTGGAGGTAGGTTTATCCTTGTTGCATGCTGAATTGGTTCTCTGAGTATGACTACGGCTATATCGTTGTAGTAGATGTCATTTATTGGAGGGTAAAAGTAGGACGTGTCTACAAGGTGCATAAAAGCGGTTATTCCATCGGCGCTTAGAACTCGCACATAGTGCAATCTGTTTTTGGAGACGCAGTGAGAAGCAGTCATAATCACACGACTAGTAACTACACTGCCAGCGCAAAAATATTGGTAGTTTTGATCGTGCAGTGCTACGACGAAAGAATATTCTGTTTCCGACACAGGATCACCGTTAATCGAACGCTTCCGCCTTCGAACGCCTCTACCACCTGAAAGGATTAAAGTATTCTATGTAAATTTTCTGTATTGCGTATAGACATGTTTGATCGAATTTTGTTTTATGCACAACCGGATCAAATGAAATAGGTGTTTTTTTAACTTCCACGCTTGGCAAAAAGAATTGAATCATCTACTGATCGGCATTCGCGTTATCATTCGACAAACCTAGATAGCAAAGATCTGATAAATATATGTATGCTCGCATGTGAGGAATCAAATTCTAGTTAAAAGTGACACATCAAAAACGTTTATGTTTCGGACCAAATTTTTTGCAATTTTTATTCACTTCTATGATCCATCATGATTAAAACTTTTCGTCCACTAGGAGGATCCGAATAAAACTTTTGAGATGTTTGCGAAGCTATTTTTGCATTCTAACTTCATCAGAGCATGAAAGTCTCGATGGAAGTCGGGATTTTCTTTTAGTGAATTGGATGGATCTCGACTTTTGCCAAGGAGAATAGTATGCAGTTGCACAACTTCAAACCAGCTTTTTCCATACAAATCGTATGATCTAGCATAAAATATCGTTTTTCAATTACCCGGATTGGTGACCGCTCGGCTGGGGCTGCCGGCTCACCTAAGCAAGCCTATAAAATCTATACCCATCTGTCAGACTCACCCGAGCGGTCACCAATCCGGATAATGAATGGCGAAAAAGTTGCTTAACACGTTCGCTGCGACGGTGAAAACCGGCATTCCGTCCCAGAGTGGGAAAGCGCTCAAACGCGTGATTTTGCACCTATGATAGTCAAACCTTTTGATTTGTGATCAGTTTAGTATGTATATACAAGAAATCTAAGAACTTTTGCGGGTCCCACCGGTGGGACCCGCAAAAGTTCTTAGATTTCTTGACCAGTGAGAACCGCAGATCACGATTGTGATCAACGTGAGTATGATTTTCTATCCTCGTGAATCCACGAGACACCGATGCTTATTCAAGACACTCTTCATCTTCTCTGAATACAAAAAGTTCCTCGTACGCGAAGAGATGAAATAAATTGAGTTCCATAAACTGCTAGGATTGCGAAGCGTGTAAGGTTTGGTTCGATGACCGGCCGCAACGCACGAGCAAGGGGCGCTACAATCTTCGCGTGAGATAAGGACCTTACCCGTGAGGGTTGGGTTAGAGTAAGCCCGATTGATCTCTTTTTGGATTAGGCGGTCGGAGTGCATAGACGTTTTCGTACGAGATACTTTTATCTCGCGCTGATTGGAGGTGATTTCAACAAGACGCCATTGACGAATTCGATTCAGCCTAGATCTTCAAATGATAGTGAGCGCCTTCAGGAATGGTTGTGAAGAGAGTTCGTCACGGATCCCGAAAATCCCATATGAGGTCAAGTGAGACAGTTTTTCGATTTTGGCAGGAACTCTCCCTTAGGTCTCTTTACAGGGACCAATTTTACGGCAGAAATGATGGTGAACTCTGATTTGGCATAGATTTGGAACGTTCTGACCATTCCTACGTGAGTCAGTGACTGCTGGGCCCCTCGAATCGAACGGAAGAGACATTTTGGTCAATTCACATTAGTCTCGAGAGAGTGAGTGACGCCTGAGACTCTCAATTCGGGGGCGGAAGATGCGCTTAGGGTGCTTTCTGGGTGGAAAAACGCATTTGTTCCACGTTAGGCATCGTTGTTACTGAGAAATGATGATGAATTTCGATTCAACGTGGTTTTTTACATGGGATCAGGTCATCAAGATCAATCTCGAGGAAGTGAGTGAAGCCTGAGATACTCGATTCCCGCGTGATGGACGCGCTTAGGGTGCTTTCTCAGTGGAAAAACGAATTTTTCTCACGTTGAGCGTCGTTGTACCTGAGATATAACGATGAATTTTGATTCAGCGTGGTTTTCTACATGAAATCAGGTTGTTAAGATCAATCTCGAGAGAGTGAGTGACGCCTCAGACACTCGATTCCCGCGTGGAAGATGAGCTTAGGTAGCTTCCTCGGTGGAAAAACACATTTTTCTCACGTTAGGCGACATCATACCCAGGAAATAACGATGGATTCCAATCTAGCGGGTTTTTTTACATAAACTTGGGTGGTTTAGATTAATCTTGAGAGTGTGAGTGACGCCTGAGACACTCGATTCGGGCGTGAAAGACTCGCTTAAAGTACTTTCTCGGTGGAAAAGCGTATTTTTCTCACGTTAGGCGACATTATACCTAGGAAATGAGGATGAATTCTAATTCAGCGTGTTTTTTTACATGAAATTAGGTCGTTCGTATTGATCTCGAGAGAGTGAGTGACGCCTGAGACACTCGATTCGGGCGTGAAAGACTTGCTTAAGGTGCTTTCTCGGTGGAAAAACGCATTTTCCTCACGTTGGGCGACATTATACCCAGGAAATAACGATGGATTGCAATTGAGCGTCTTTTTCTACATGCAAATAGGTGGTTTAGATTGATCTTGAGGGAGTAAGTGACGCCTGAGACACTCGAATGAGATGAAAAAGTCGCGCTAGAAATGTTTTCCGCGTCGGAAAACGCAATTGACGAGTATTGGGTGGCATCCTAGTTCAAATGTCACGATGAAATTCGATTCAGCATCAAATTTTACGTGGGAATATGTATCCCCAGTTTTACATTCGCGAAGGAACACTAAGTTTCAAGAGCTCGAACATAGGGACAGAAAAATCACAAAAAGCGTTATTTTTTACTTGAGTTTCAAAGCAAGATGCTCTTTGAGGCACTATTAAATCACTCTCTAGGGGCTCGGGGAAAATTCTCCCCACGTTTTTTCGGCTCAAAGAAGGTATCCAGAGGGGGGGAGAAAGGATCTGTGAAACTTGGGAAATAAGGACCACCCTAATGATCATGCATGACATGGGGACCCATGATGCACACACTGGGAACATATACAAATTTTTTCCGGACCATCTCTCACAGACGAACCAGGCAAGGTTTGACGAAGTGAGTTAGCTCGATGTCTCCGCCAACTCTTCCTCTTCACAGGAAAAGTTCTCAAATTAGTTACAGATCAATATTTTCCCCGTGATATTAGCAAATCTGAATAAAAATCTGCACCCGTTAGGCTCAAGTCAACTTTAAGTCGATGTAGAGACCCGAATTTTCACTCGATCGAGGTGAAATTTTGAACACTCTCCCAGTTTGATAGGAAAAAGGGGATATTGCAGTCAAAAATTGAATTATAATGATAGTCTTATCATTATAAAGTTTTTCCATTTTTTGGCCAAAATTAATCAAATTTTATATGTATCGATAGAGAAAAATTTTTTCAATGCAGAAATGTAATGGGCTGAACTTTCTGACTATTGGATGATATGATAAAAGGACTTTTAACCCTCTAAGAGAAGCCGACACAGAAGTAGTTGACTTTGCGGTTTGACTTTTAGAGGCCCATAAGACCGATACCATCGGTAAATCCCGACGGAAAATATAAGTCCGCAGCCAGGCTCGGGTCATAAACAACCCTCATAAAGCCATTATGAACTAACTCCAGCCAAATTCTGAATAATCGAAATAATCGAATCGCCCCCATTCTGATTGCGGAATCTGCTTGCTGATACCAGGCTGATCAATTACAAACTTGAATGGGAGAAATCGGATAAGATTAACTATAAAAAATGATGATCGGCGATATCACTACAATCGATATAATCTTATCAGATATTGGCCGATTTCGACCATTCGAGTTTCTAAATGATCGGCTTGATATCAGTAAGCATATTCCATTATCAGAGTGTGGTTAATCCAATTATTTTGATTAGTCAAAAGTTGGATAAGAGATTCCGTAATGACTTTATGAGGGTCCTTTATTACTCAAGCCGGGACCGTATTGAGTAATAAACGACCCTCATAAGGTCATTACGGAATCTCCTATCCAATTTTTGACTAATCAAAATAATTGGATTAACCACACTCTGATAATGGAATATGCTTACTGATATCAAGCCGATCATTTAGAAACTCGAATGGTCGAAATCGGCCAATATCTGACAAGATTATATCGATTGTAGTGATATCACCGATCATCATTTTTTATAGTTAATCTTATCCGATTTCTCCCATTCAAGTTTGTAATAGATCAGCCTGGTATCAGCAAGCAGATTCCGCAATCAGAATGGGGGCAATTCGATTATTTCGATTATTCAGAATTTGGCTGGAGTTAGTTCATAATGGCTTTATGAGGGTTGTTTATGACCCGAGCCTGGCTGCGGACTTATATTTTCCGTCGGGATTTACCGATGGTATCGGTCTTATGGGCCTCTAAAAGTCAAACCGCAAAGTCAACTACTTCTGTGTCGGCTTCTCTTAGAGGGTTAAAAGTCCTTTTATCATATCATCCAATAGTCAGAAAGTTTAGCCCATTACATTTCTGCATTGAAAAAATTTTTCTCTATCGATACATAGAAAATTTGATTAATTTTGGCCAAAAAATGGAAAAACTTTATAATGATAAGACTATCATTATAATTGAATTTTTGACCGCATTATCCCCTTTTTCCTATCGAACTGGGAGAGTGTTCAAAATTTCACCTCGATCGAGTGAAAATTCGGGTCTCTACATCGACTTAAAGTTGACTTGAGCCTAACGGGTGCAGATTTTTATTCAGATTTGCTAATATTACGGGAAAAATATTGATCTGTAACTAATTTGAGAACTTTTCCTGTGAAGAGGAAGAGTTGGCGGAGACATCGAGCTAACTCACTTCGTCAAACCTTGCCTGGTTCGGTTGTGAGAGATGGTCCGGAAAAAGTTTGTATATGTTCCCAGTGTGCGGCGTACCGCTAGTAGTGCACGATCATGCATGACCGCGTACAGAAAATGGTGGTATGTAGCCATGCATGTATCATGCATGAATTATGCATGACCATGTACCATACAATGTTGCAAATCATTTGGGATTAGGTACTAATTTCGGTGTATGGAGAAAGCTCACGATTTGGAAATTTGGAATGTGACAGAGAAAAATCTACCATTTTGCGTTTTTATCGCTATTTGGTTCCAACACTACGAATCACTCAAACACTCTGATGATTAAAAAGGCTCCGCCATTTGAAGGCTCAAACGATGTCAAAAAATTGACCGGTATTCCAGAAAGATAATTCATCTCGCTCACGGTGGTCTTGAACCACGTTTATATTTAGTCGACATACCAAGACCTAAAATTCCTGTGCAGTGTGTTTCTGTGCACCTAGATGATCATTTCTTGACTGGGTCGTGACGAAAAAATTGAAAGAAGGGTGGTTTTTTGGTGTCTTCCTGTAGCAATTCCTCTATAACTCGAAAGAAACACATGTTATCGAAAAATATGTAGGGTATAAATTTGTAGATTTTCAAACTATCTACAAAAATTATTCCCATAGTTTTTCTCGTACAACGTATCCTGTTGGAGATATTTGAGGATGATCCTCGCAAATTTTTCTCTAAAGTTATTTTAACTCCATAACTCCAATCACACATGTTTTACAAAAAAAATGCACGGTAATTTTTTGTCGGTTTTCCAAAAACTAACAAAAAAGATTCAGTGACTTCTTCTAGTAAAACGCATCCTGTTTGCTTTATTTGAGGATTCTTTGTCGACATACATACTTACAACTCTAATATTGGTGAAGGAAGTACGAGTCTAGACGAAAAATCTACGAATATTACAAACAGGATACGTTTTACGAGAAAAAGGTACTGAACTTCTTTTGTTCTTTTCAAAGACCTACAAAAAATTGCTTCACACACTGTAAAAAATCGGTTGACTTTCCACCAAAATCGGCAACCAGTGGTTGGATGTCAAAATCAACCAGCTGGTTAGAATTGAACCACTGGTTGACTTTTTCCCCACAGCGAACACTGTAAAAAATTTGTTGAATTTTCAACCAACATTTCAACCAGCTGGTTGAATTTTCTACCACACTGGTTGAATTTTTCATTCAACCAACTATATTCCGTGATGGATGTATGGATGGTCGATGGAATATCCATCGACCATCTATCCACCATGCATCTGTCCATTATCCACCCATCATCCATCACTCCATCCATACATCCATCCGTCCACCCACCATCCATTTCTCGATCCATTTATCGACCTCATCCACCATCCATCCATCGACCATCGACCCATCATCCATTAATCCACCCCTCCATCATCCTTATCTACACATATGACCATCCACCATATTCTACTCCTCTCAGGTAGACAACCTGATAGGCAGGAACCGTAAGGACAGATTGTTATAATCCACATTGGTTGAATATTCAACCAAACTGGTTGAATTTTTCATTCAACCAACTGGTTGAAGTCTTCATTCAACCAGTGGTTGAAGTTTTTCGGAAAAATTATATATAAGGATGAATGCGGCGCCCACTATATTGGTCGATGGTGGTCTCCGGGTGACACTTTTGAGTAAGAAAAACAAGTTTCGTCATGTTTTTTCACAAACAAAGAGGGATAAACATTAGCACCGGTCGCGTATAGACGACAAAGCGGGTTGCCTGTCCTGCAGGAGTCGAATACACGTCGTAAGGCTGGAGGGATGGATAGATGGACTGATGGGGTCGGAGGATAGATGGGATGGATGGGTGGATGGATGGAATGGAACGGAATGGAATAGAACGGAATGGAATAGAATGGATGGAACGGATCGGAATGGAACCGCCCAGAATGGAACGGTGTGGAATGGAATGGAAAGGAGTGCAATGGAACGGAATGGAATGGAACGGAAAGGAATGGAACGGAGAGCAATGAAATGGAACGGAGTGCAATAGAACGGAATGGAATGGAACGGACCGGAATGGAACATAAAATTTTGCCATTCCGTTCCCTTCCATTCCGTTCCATCGCACTCTATTCCATTCCGCTTGTTCCATTCCGTTCCGTTCCATTCCGGTC
The DNA here is from genome assembly GCA_029851415.1 of Eretmocerus hayati. Lineage (NCBI taxonomy): Eukaryota > Metazoa > Arthropoda > Insecta > Hymenoptera > Aphelinidae > Eretmocerus > Eretmocerus hayati. The sequence goes on along the minus strand of CM056743.1, from coordinate 152,686,237 downwards.
CGCTCCATTCCGTTCCATCCTATACCATTTCGTCCTATTCCACTCCATTCCACACACCGTTCCATTCCCTTCCATTCCGATCCGTTCCATTCCACACCGTTCCATTCCCATCCATTCCGTTCCATTTCCATTCCAGTCTGTTCCATCCTATTCCATCCCATTTCAGTCAATCCCATTCCGTTCCATTCCATTCATCCATCCCATCTATCCTCCCACCCCATCCGTCCATCTTTTCATCCCTCCATCAGCCTCACGACGTGTATTCGACCGGCGCTGATGTTTATTCCTCTTTGTTTGGGGAAAAACATGAAACTTGTTTTTCCGACTCAAAAATGTCACCCGGAGACCACCATCGACCAATATCGTGGGCGCCGCATTCATCCTTATATATTCGTTGTGGGAAAAAAGTCAACCAGTGGTTGACGCCAAAAATCAACCAGCTGGTTGATGCTGGTTGATTTTTGGCCCAAACCAGTGGTTGAGGGAAAAACTGCAACTACTGGTTGAAGTTTTTCCCACAAACTTTTTACAGTGCACATTCTCGATAGAACATGTTCTATTGAAGTTGAGGAGCTATTATGCATCCAGAAATGATGTGGGTATACGGTTGTCAAGATACACGTTTGTTGGCATGTGTTGAAGAACTTTTCTATAGATCTTGGAAAGATGAACAAAAAAGGTATCTACACATTTACTCATATGAGGCTTTCTGTTTCCGCAACCAAGACATTTGCGTCCAAGATCGATATTTTTCACGGTTTCGGCCCCATAACTCATGAGAACTACGTTTCATCAAAAAATGCGTAGAGCAACTTTAGGTGGATTTTTGAAAGATGAACAGAAAAGGTCTCTACACATTTTCTCGGATACGGCCACCGGTTTTTGTAACTGGGGGATTCCCGCCCAAGACCCACGATTTTCACGGTTTCGACCTCACAACTCATGGAGAATACAATTTATCCGAAAATGTGTGGAGCAAGCAGTCATAGATCTTTGATGAACGAAAGATGAACAAAAAGGTCTCAACACATTTTCTTATATAAGGCTTTCTGTTTCCGCAACCAAGAATTTTCCGTCCGAGATCCATATTTTTCACGATTTCGATCCCATAACTCCTCAAATATCTCCAACAGGATACGTTGTACGAGAAAAACTATGAGAACAATTTTTGTAGATATTTTGAAAATCTACAAATTTATACCCTACATATTTTTCGATAACATGTGTTCCTTTCTAGTTATAGAGGAATTACTACAGGAAAACACCAAAAATCCACCCTTCTTTTAATTTTTTCGCCACGACCCAGTCAAGAAATGATCATCTAGGTGCACAGAAACACACTGCACAGGAATTTTAGGTCTTGGTATGTCGACTAAATATAAACGTGGTTCAAGACCACCGTGAGCGAGATGAATTATCTTTCTGGAATACCGGTCAATTTTTTGACATCGTTTGAGCCTTCAAATGGCGGAGCCTTTTTAATCATCAGAGTGTTTGAGTGATTCGTAGTGTTGGAACCAAATAGCGATAAATACGCAAAATGGTAGATTTTTCTCTGTCACATTCAAAATTTCCAAATCGTGAGCTTTCTCCATACACCGAAATTAGTACCTAATCCCAAATGAAGTGCAACATTGTATGGTACATGGTCATGCATAATTCATGCATGATACATGCATGGCTACATACCACCATTTTCTGTACGCGGTCATGCATGATCGTGCACTACTAGCGGTACGCCGTCATGCATGATCATGCACCAAACATTTTTTCACGGGCAATCTCATGGGCTTCATATAATACCGATGATAAAACAACGAGCGAATTTTCCGCGAGAGCTAAGCGTGGCAACCTCAGTCGGGCGTTCACCTATGCGGATACTGAATTGCGCTGCCTGAATTTGAAACCAAAAAAGCTCGCGCGGCCACTGCTGATGATTTTTATATTTGTTCGAAAGAAAACATGGAAAATTTGATTTTCTGAGCCAAGAATGTTGTCCGGAAACCACCACCTAAGTATCCATCCTACGGCGACGTATTTATTATCTCATATTCACAGCCGTCGGATGTACAACCACCTGGTTGAATTTTGAACCAGCTGGTTGGATTTTCAACCAGTTGGTTGAAAATTTTTTCTACAGTATAGTTATAAAAAAACACGAAATAATGATTGTTTTCACAATCAGTTACATCCATAATCTACCAAACTCTAGTCGTGCGAATTTCTCACATCCGGTGGAAGTCAATTGTGTTAAGAATTCTAAAGATATTCTTTCACACCCATCTTTACCAACGATATTCCGCGGCTTGAAGAAAAAAAAATCTAATGACAAATTATGACAAAATAGGAACTTTTATGGCGTTAGAGTTGAAAATATGCTTATGAGCCTGATCGAGATCAGATAATTTGATCATTTACAGAGACACGATGGACGAACCATGATGGGACTCCATCTTACCATAAGCAAAATATTAGGTTCCACACCAAGTTCATGAGGTTGTAGCTCGCTTCTGAGTGATCTATTTTCAGCATAAGCTATGAGCGAGGATCGAGATAATGACTCGAGAGGGGTTAACCTCATGAACAAGGTGCGAGATCAATTTTTAGGAACAGAGGATTACGTAAGCACCCAAATATCAAAAAAATTGAAATAGAAAGCTCTCGCGCGACGCGCTCCCGACCCTCGCCTGTGCCTAGGGCCAAAAACCAATCGCCCGGACGCAAGCGACAACCTCACAAAATCGGTGCAAAATATACTGTTCTGTCAACGTTACCTGTCTCTCCTGCATCTGGGTACGACGAGCTCCCATAGGGGCTATCAAATTCTGAAACTGCAGTTGTCGTCTGGTGATCGTAAGACGTTACATTGTGTTTGCAATAGATCCCTCGAAAAGCAATCGTTATTATAATGATAAGAATCATCTTAAACCGTAATTGAGGACTCTCGGAATCAATAATCAACCCAAGTATGAAGCATATTTATACCCACTTCATGTGAAATGCCTTGTCAGTATGGGCAAATTTTCATCAGAATCAACAAATAAATTTCGTACTGGGATTTTTTCATCGTCATTCATACTACAAGATCGAATACACTTTGTCTCATTACATCCCGACTGATTACTCGTCATGAAGAACCTATGATTTTGTTAGCTTAAGTTAGCTCACATGAAGAAGACATTCAGGTAATGTATGGAATTCACGGGCTATTGAATTTACAGTTTTTTGCGAATTAGAATGACGACAATATTAAAATTAAAGTAAGTACATACCAATTTGATTGCCATGTCGTCGTGGGCTTTTTAGTCAATAAAGACAGAGACGTCATTGGTGGAAGACTGGGAAATCTAATGCTTCAGGATCAATAAAGTACTATGAATGAAACTGCGCCACTTGCTTTTGATCGAAGTATCGTCTGAATAATTATGAAGAAGTGGGGAGTTCTCCTTCTCGTTGATTTTTCAACTTGAGAAATGTCTTGCATGAAGGAACTTCTGGATGTTTCTCCAGACGAGTTTTCGAATTTATTCTAAAGATCTCATAACTTGGGCAAGAATATCTCAATGATATTTCCCAAGATAAGGGACTTATGGTGCGGCCACATGAGCAGAAGTTCTGAGAACCATCCAAAAACGGTGTGCGGAAACGATATAAATTGAAATACTTTTATTCTCATCTTGACACCTGTAAAGAGAATGGGTTGCTTTTCGTACAGTGGAATTTCTAACAATTCTTCCATTCGATACAATATTTTCTTCAACAAATTTTTCTACATCTTAATAACTCTTGCTTCTTCTCGTTCCTCTCTTCTTCTCAAAGGCACATGTCAAACTTTTGACAAGCGCATTACTATTTTGCTGATATCATTCGATTTCTCTAAAGGTTTCAACATTGTACCTGAAACCTGAAGCCACCGCGGTCTCGTTGATAAGGTCCTTGCCTCCAACGCAGGAGGCTGGGGTTCGAATCTCGGTCAGCACCAATGTGAATTTTCATAAGTGCTTTTCGGTGGCTGCGGTGGTTCGAAACCCACCTTAAACTGTAAGTTCCTTCAGAATGACCTTGAAAAGAGGTTGAAAACGCGTTAATGAATAAAAAGAAAACAAGATTGTACCTCGTGCTAAACTACTTATCAAGCTAAGATGAATTGAATTCGATGGAAGAGAAATAAGATGGTTTGTTAGCTATCTCAGAAGTAGGACTCGAGCAGTGCGTTATGAGAATGGTCAACATCTTGATTTGAAGGCATTCTCATCAGGTGTCCCGCAAGGGAATTGTTTTGGTCCTCCGATGTTATCCGTCATTCACATTAATGAACTTGCTAATAGTTTGAGTCCCGATGTTGAGCGGATAATATATACTGACGACACCCAGATCTACCGCCAGGAGGGTTATTTTAAAAATGTGGCACATGCAAACGCTTGCGCTTGTGACTGCTGCTCACGGCAGTTCTGTGTTCCTAGCGTTTCGCTCCATTCTGCTCCATCCAGCGTTGGCGCATCACATGCATTTTACAGTGTGAAACTCCTCTGAACAGCAATGTTCAGACCGATTTTCCCACGTTAAAAATGCACCCGGAACACAGTCATCTAGTGAACTACGCCAACGCTGGTCCCATCCCATGCGGTGTTAGGTTAATCGTTAGTAGTAGCGTGGGGCGGGTATAGTCGTGGTCGTGGAGATCCCGCGTGTAAAATTAAGAAGATCATACTGGATTCAAAATAGAATGCTGTGCGAGAGAAATTTAATGGATCATTGAGAATACTTTTGGTTATGTATAATTAAATCTAGGTTTTTTTTTTGTTTCATCAAGATAGTTCTATGAATTTTATACCAAATAGAATACCACCAGTCGAAAATGGCTTCGAATCATTACAAACATGTATATCGCTTTCCACGAACAGAGGATGCATTTCTGGTGCAAATCTGAATATGGCCTGTATTCATGTTCCTAATGAATGTGCCAAAAGTCAGATTAATTTAATAATTATCAAAATTATCATATCAACATGACACTAGAAGTGCTGTCTTCAAGCGTGCGTGATTCTGCTCCACTGACATGATCAATTAGAATAAGCCCAATCATCGATGATGTTGACGCAGTGACCAAGGCTCAAAAGAATTTTACAGTTTTAGTCAAGCTATCATTTTCAAAGTTGCAGCTTTACTCCATTCTTATAATATATCCATATCTCATAGTCTGAAGTCTACAGACGATAAGGATCATGCTAAGCGAATGAAAAGTAGTCAAAGTAATCGAAACCCAACGACTCTGACACGAGTGAGGAGTCATGTTATGGGGCAGAATGGGGTGAAACTCTGGAAACGCAGAACTGCCGCAAGCAGTAGTTAGAAAAACACAGAACTGCCGCAAGCACTAGTCACAAGCGCGCGCGTTTGCATGTGCTGTATTTTTAAAATAACCCTCTAGTGCCACCCGTCCGATCTAACTGCATATATGTATTGCACTTCTCAGCCGGGGGCCAGTGCGAGTGTCAGTTGGACAACCGAGAATGAGCTGAAATTGAACTCAAAGAAAACAACCATGACCATCTTGGGCAGACAAATCCAATCTGAAAATATCCCCAAAATAGTTGTGTCAGGATCGAGAATTCCCAACTCGGAGTCCATCAGAAGTCCTGTAGTGCACATCTCTTCCAAACTTGACTGAGCCTCGCAAGTCAATGGCATCGTACGGCGAGTTCACCGTATGCTCAAGGCTACAGGGTAGTGACAGACAACGCGCTTCGACGCGAATCTTACGACACGATACCGCCCGACACCCCAATTAATTCATTCGCGCGAACCTAACCATCGACGAGTTTGATTCATATTCATGATCCATGACTGGTAATGTGAGAATAAAACCAGTTGATCGATGGTTGGGTTCGCTGGGATGAATTTTGGATCGTGGCGTGAGATAGCGCGTCGTGGCAATCTTGTCGTAGCGCTATGACTCGAATCTCACGACACGAAACGACCCGACATGACATTAAATTCATTCCTGCGAATCCTACTGATTCATTTCCATAATCCATGATCAATAGTTGGATTCGCCGGAATGAATCTCATGCGTTTCGTGTCAAGCGGTGTCGTGTTGTAAGATTTCGTCCTCCCTTCTTTTTTTCGTTCTCTTTTTCCCTCTACAGGTGGAAAATTAACGTGTTTGCTCGGTGCGCGCCACTTGTATACTTCTCTCAAATAATACCTGTCCCTTCTTCTCTTGAATTTACTGTTATTTCTGCACATTCCTCCGTTTCATGTATTCTGTTATCGCATTAGCGCTAAGAGTCTGGTGGGGTCATACCTCCGACTTCAGTAAAATTCATTTTTATCCTAGCGGGACTAAAGTACGCACTTTTGCCCCTTATTTTCGGGCGTAATGTGGTTCATTTCCACCCGAGTATCAAACTTTACTCCCTCAACGGACTTGTCGTTGAAAAAAATCGGAAGTAAATTTTGCCCCGAGCGGGATTCGAACCCACGCCCAAGAGTTTGGTGTGATCCTAAGGCTAGCGGTCTGTCGACCCCTCCACGGAGGATCACACTTGAGGCGGCACTAATCGTCTACATAACTCACGCATAGACATACAACCTCTCATTAGGTCGTATTTTGTTGTTTTTGGATAAATAATGATTCGAGCGTTATACAAACGTATTCTGGAGAGATCATATTATTGAAAGGATTTGAAAAAAGTATCAATGAATATTAATTTTCAAAAACATTTTTCAAATAATATTCGAATATTGAGTTGTGTAACGTTAAATGGGAGAATATCAAGAGATCGATTCTGGTTGGAAATACAGAAAAGTTGATATGATATTACAAAATGAAGATTTTTTAGACCATTTCAAAATTTTTTTCCAGTCGGGGGCTCCGCCCCCTGCACCCCCGCCGAGGCTCCGCCCCGGACCCCGTCCCCGCCTACCCCGACAATTAGCTTAGGTATTTCCAATGCGGCATAACTGACAATGACACGGTCGTTGTGGCCCACTGCGCCAAAGAATGCATGCTCGGATGCGCGCGTGGATGGGGGGGGGGCGTACTTTAGTCCCGTAGGATAAAAAATAGCATACGCAACTCGGGAGTAATGTGGGCCTCAAACTACCGGGTGTTTATCGCTCTCGGCTTCGCCTCGAGCGATAATCCACACCCGGGAGTAAAAGGCCCACTTTACTCCCTAGTTGCGTAATATACTATTTAATCACGATTTTGATCAATCAATCAATCGCCGGACTCTATGGATCGAAGGTAACACTGTTCCTTCCAAAGTCCTCCGAAACCCTTGCGGGACTCATATTTCCACCCCTCTGTCCGTGTGTGTGTGTGGGGGGGGGGGCGTGCGTGTTAGGGTACGTCCACAAATATGCATATTCATGCATACGCAGTGAACACTGCACATATGCACTGCACACGTGCACCGTGCCACTCAAGTTTTTTTCTATGGTATAAACATATACTCCGTTTTTCTTTAAAATATTATGTGATTTTTTCAACAGCCCCATTATAAGTAATCGCTGCAATTTCATAGACGTGTTCTCACACATTTCCGCTGCAGAGTCTAATTATACGAACTAAACTCCGAAGCTATCGGAGCTGTAAAGTCGAGTATAATGTGGCTGACAACAACGAGAGCTCATCGCGATCAGCTCTTTCCTTCGTGTCTCCCACTCTTTGAAGCACGTGGCATCAGTTAGTTGCGAGATCTCTTGCATGACGCGTATACATATGATAGACAAATACAAACTATGGATCGGACCACAAGTTTGAGCTTCAAAGTATTGAAGTTGTGATAGTTACATTCTTGAGTGACTGAATTGAGCAAGGTAGACAATTTAAGCAGTTCAACGTAAGTATGAATGTATTATCGGTACACTCTCATACACGGTTTTTCAGAGTACCGTTCGAGTAACATCAGAATAATAATGAACATCACGCCCCTCGTCATCTAAATCTAGCTTAACCTGAGAATTCAGATCGAGTTGTTGACTCTTGAGCTTGACTGCGGTATATTTACACGTGTATATTCACACATAACGTGACGATGTCACACGAACGTGCTTGTTACAGATTATTACTGAGTGACATTCTAAATATTTTCACAACTGTTCCTGCGATCCACAAGTGATCAATTTTTTTTCAAATTTATACTAGCTACCAAGGTAAATTTACTCAACTCACTCGATTAAGCCAAATGCTAATACCTGTAGCCTAATTTAATATCTTCTAAACGTGCCTCAAGTCATTTTAAAGTTAAGCTCAGAAACTCCAAAATAAGCCGAATCACATTCAAATTCAACCAATTAGGGCTGAGCTATCTGCGTTTTCCCAGGAAGTGATTTTTCGAAAATTCCTAGAGGCCTGCCAGTAGTTCAGAGAGAGAGAGAGAGAGAGAGAAAGGAAAGATTCACGTGTTTAAGAGGACTTTGGTCAAATCGCGATGTCTTTAAATATCCAAATAAGGTGTTCTTAAGCTCGCACCATCATCTTATTCGCGCACTTTCAAATCAATTTGAAAGTATAATGGGATGGATCGATTTTGAATGCGATGAAAGAAAATGGAAAAATGATGGAAAAAAATTGGGTACTACCTCAACTCTACAAATAATCCTTCTGCATTTTGCTCATTAAGTGGGCCTAGATCTAATTATTGTTGCATCATTGACGAGCAGATTTTAGAGATTTGGAGACAAAATGAGCCGACAAGTGAGTTATTCCTTAGCCCAAATCGATTTTGTATCGGAGCTAAGCAAATTTCCAGTTTGGAGCCGATAATTGTAATTAGCGTTCTGAAAATTTGTAAAAACTCCTCAACTTCGCTTCCAATGGGTCTCTTGAGGTTAATCTTGAAGGATAGTATCGAAGACAACGAAATTCAGAGAAGTAGCCCACTGATGCTAAACAATTTCCATAGAACGCCAAAAAGTGATAACTTAATATATCCGAAAAAACGCGATTTCTCAAAAATTTGAATTCCTATACTCTCAAATTTTTGTATGAGAGTACTTGAAATGATGCTGAACGTGATGGATGTGCGTGATTTGTCACGTGCCAGAAAATCGCGAGACGCTTCAAATTTTTTTCTGAAGAAAAACTTGATTACCAAATTATTGTCCAAAGAGACTAGGTGATTAAGAAGGGTAGAATGGACCTTCTTAACCATCCTCCCGAACGTATTTTTTCCCACTCCCAACTTATGGAGAAAGCAAAAATCTCCAAGTCTCAAAGTCGCCTCTATTCTGTGGGGCACCCTAAAAACCCTCAAAATAACGCAAAAACGGATGTTTCTTCTATGCACTCGCATTTTGACGCATTTCAATAAATTGCTCTGGATTTTTCCCTTGGACATCCTTGAAACTATATAGATCTATGAGATAGTACATTTCGATACAAGGGCGTAAAATATTTTATTCGCGTCCGAGTGATGGGTTTCCGGCCCGAGCCGCAGGCGAGGGTCGGAATCATCACGAGGGGATGCGAATAATAGGTTTTACGCCCGTGTATCTAATTATACTTTCCGATAAACTGTGAGTAAAAGTCGACAAACTGTGCGCAAAGTGCACTTTTACGCACAGTGTATCGAAATAGTAGATTTCGCACCGAGATTATGAGGTTGTAGCTCGCTTCTGAGCGATTGGTTTTCGGCCCGAGCCGCAGGCGAGGGTCGAAATAATCGCTCGGAAGCGGGGAACCTCATGATCGAGGCGCGAATGCTATTTTATGCAATTTTGTAAGCACCCAAACATCGGAAAATTGCATAAAAATATTTTTGTATCGACTACTCTTGATTTAGGCCCCTAGAATTTCCTGAAAATTGAACGTTGATTTTATCATACTAAGCAGCCTGATAAGTCCATTCCAACATGTTAATAAGGTCATTTTGCATCGAATGCTCGATCGAATGTAGATGTTTTTGTTTATTTCCAAGTTGAAGGAGCCCGTGAATAAGATCAAAAATCACTTTCAAAGTGAATATTTACTCATAAATTTGCCCCCTTGCGCATGCACAATGTTTCACGTCTATAAAAGTATGTTTAATCGATTGTCAGTGTAATTTCCTTGAAAATGATCCCTTGAGGAAGGCAGATTGATGCAGTAGAAGCCCAGATCCAGCTAGTCCAAGAAGTGAAGAAATCCAATAGGAATCAAATCTGTGAACCCGTAGCTCCACGCGTAGCCCGAATTTATAGACGTAATCGGAGTCCGGATGAGCGAATCCAAGGCGCCACAACCGCTAGTCCCAATAGGGACGCAAACTCGCCACGCTGGTTGTAGCGCCTCGGATTAGCTTATCCGGACCCGAGATTACGTCTACAAAGTCGGGCCGATAAACAGCCCTGAAAAATGCGAATTTTGATTTGACATTCGGAGTGTTTGACAGGCGTAAACATGTGTTGTCATGTGTAACGCGGCTCACAAACCGAATCCGTGGTCAGTTCTGTCCCCAACCTCCACGGTTTTTCGGTACACTCAAAAAACTGACCCGATACTGGAAGGTCATCTCCAGCCTTTCGGAGAATACTCCTCTCATCCCATTCTCTTATCATCTTCGAGCAAATTTATATCGGTCCGGGAGTTTTTATTTCGATAAATTTACCGAAATGATAGCTATCCTCGAAATAAAGACGTCCGAATCAGCAGAATTTCCTTAAATATACTGGTAGGATGGGAGAGTGTCCCTGCTGTCAACTGGAGGTCGCATGACCGGAGATTACATAATATTTGCGATGGTGACGGGGAAGAAGCTAGAAAGTGCTCTCATTGCTCACCGGGAGAATCATTCGTTCGGGAAAATCGAACTGCAATTACCCAAAGTAGAAATTTTAGTGAAAGGTCCCGGGAACAATCATCATAGGATAGTTCCATAGAATTACGATACTCTTGGGAGAAAGATTAGATCAATTCACAAGAGTTGTTGCCCAATTTCAACAATAATTTGACATTCTAGTTTTCAGCACTTCAAAATTTTCTAGCGCCTACCGGACCAAATTCATTATGTTCAACATCGTATGAGGTACTTACTAGGAAAAATTCGAGAGTATACGAATTTATATTTTTGAAAAATCGCCTCTTTCCATTTGTCATCAAATTGTCATTTTTGGCTTTTATAAATATTTTCCAGCACCATGGGGTTTGTTTTTCTGAGAAATTACGTTGTGTTTGATACTGATCATCAATATTTATCTCGAAAGACCCATTTTGAATGAAGCTGTAGAGTCTTCACCAATTTCAGAATGCTAGTTTCATCGAAACTTGGATTTTCCGCTCCAAACTGGAAATTTTCGTAGCTCCGATGCAAAGTTGATCTGGGCTGAACAAAAAGACACATGTTGCCTCATTTTGCCTCTAGAACTATATGACTCATTGCGGAAGGAATTACCTGGGAGGTGTACGTACACGCGGTCCTTGAAATAAAATTCATTGAGAAATATCACGACCATATGTGAGACTGTCGTTTTAATTTTTTCGCACCGATGTTCTTTCTGAGTTTCATAATGATCTTTCATTGGGATTCCCGAAATACCAGCAATATTCAGCATAATTTCTCAACATTATATCAAGATAGTTTTCTAAGATAATCTATCGTGATTGTTACTGATCTTTCCATGATAAGCAGGAATCGTTTACTTCTTTTTAGTTCAGGAGTCGCATGTATTGAACATTCTTCAAAAACATGTCAGAAGAAGTTGCCATGATAATTCGTTTGGTTGCTTCTTGTGTATCAGCTGCTGCTAAAGCAGGTGAAATTATTCGAGATGTCAAGAGTCGAGGAGAACTGAATATAGTAGAGAAAAAGAAGGATGATTATCAAACAGAGGCTGATAGATCAGCTCAAAGATGCATAGTGGCTTCTCTGAATAAACGATTTCCTGATGTAAAAGTCATTGGTGAAGAAGAACTTCCCAACCAAGAAATACTTGATGATTGGGTCGTGACTAATATGGACTCAGAAGTTATGAAAGTACATCTTCCCTCAGAACTACAGAATATAAAAGCTGAAGACTTGTGTATATGGGTGGATCCCTTGGACGGTAAGTGATTTTTTGATATGAATAACAATAAATCGAGTGGTACGAATCATATCCCATTGTTCAAAAGATGGAACCACTTTGCGTGAAGGTATAGAACTTGACTTCTTCTCATTGCAAACGTTTTTCGAGGAGTTTTGTTTTTAGCGGAGGCCATGCAGAAATGTTGAAAAGTTTTTCGCTAACCTTTTTTTATAATTTGTTTTCGATCATCTGTTCATCAAAACGACAGAGACAAGTATTTGAAAAGTAATGATCTACTGTGCTGGCCTTTCATCTCTTATTGACAAAAGACTTTAATTCATTGGATGTAATTACTTTGTCGTACCGATCGACGATTGAGTGATTTTGATTTCTATAATAACTCGAGTTTTGCTTTTATAGGTACGCGTGAGTACGTTCAAGGTACAGTTGAGCAAGTTACCGTTCTCATTGGGGTGGCTGTGAAAGATAAAGCCGTAGCAGGGGTCATACATCAGCCGTACTTCAAAAATTCTCAAGATGGCTCATTGGGAAGAACGTTATGGGGTATAGATAGTGTAGGGATCGGAGGTTTCAAGTTATGCCCCCCTCCAGATGGAAAACGAATCATAACAACGACAAAGTATCGCCCTTATAAGATTTTGAGCTTTGAGATATTCATCTTCTAAAATCGCCAAACAAATAATGAAATATAATTTTTAGATGCAAGTTTCGCGATGAAATTCAAGCAGCATTGGATGCTTTTGAACCTGACGGAATACTTCGAGTAAACGGAGCAGGTTATAAGGTCATTGCCCTTCTTCGAATCCACCCAAAATATTTTTTCGACAGAAAATCTCCTCAATATTCACATTTATTTTCAGGTCTTGCAATTGTTGGATGGCAAAGCTCATGCATATTTCTATGCAAACAGAGGTTACATGCGTTGGGACACTTGTGCCCCTGAAGCAATATTGTATGCTGCAGGTGGGAAATTTACAGATCTTCGAGGTGACAGATACTCGTACGTTTCCACGACAAGTTTTCCTAACAGAAGGGGTGTATTGGCTACTGCTCCAGGACAAGATCATGAATGGTACCTCGATCGCATTCCCAGTGAAATAAAGATGAGAGAGACTGATTGATTTTGTCGTTTTCTATCATTGTTTGAACAAGTGGAAAGTTTTCAATAAAATCTCAAACGATTTGATTCAAAAAATTTTACATGCAATACATCATTTTGTCTGTACTTTATGACTCAATCACAATCGAAACCAACGAGCTCGTATCTTGTATATACTTGATCTGGTCACCACAGACTCTGAAAAAATGAGTAGAACTTATATGTAAACTAATTTTCCCATTTTGAATTTTCACGAATCTAGCTGCTCTTGCAATCGTTGTCAAATTCATTGTGAGAAAAAAGTTCACAAAATCATTTCGACTTAGACTGCCGGTCAAAAGTCTCAATAAATCTGGAAATCAAACTGATGATCTTCAGAGCAGGATATCTCAGAACCTATTGGTCGTAGACAGCTATGCGTGGTCGTATTTTGTAGCTCATATCAAGCACTTTCAAATCTATTTTCTGTATTTCTCATCCCGCGTATTATATCAAAGACACACAAGTCATAAGAATTACTTTTCTCGCAATTTTCCAGCCAACGTACGAACGTCTGCAAATTTTGGAGAGATTGTTGGATCACTATGAGACTAATGACATCTCCGTTTTTTAACGTCTCTCAGAGTGGTTCTGGTTTCGAGATCTAACTGATTCAGTGAAGGTATATTTTTCTCAAGAATATGCTTTGATAATCCAAAAATGATGAGGAACATGGGCTGTGTCTCATCACTTTTGGCTACCGAACTGAGCGTTCAAGGTCGGTAGCCTTCAGTTTCGATAGCTATCCCGATGTTGAGTCGAATTCTGCAGGAATGAGGGTCAGATGCCTCAAAATGGGCTGTTTCTTATCATTTTTGGGTTGTCGTGTAATTTTTTGAAAGAAAAACACCCTCTTTGAATCAGTTAGATCTCGAAACCAGGACGAGAGACGTTCAAAAACGGATCTTGAAGGTATTTTTATGGGCTTAAAGATGTCATTGGTCTCATAGTCATCCAACAGTCCCAAGATTTGCAGGCGTTCATACCTTGGCTGAAAAATTGCGAAAAAAGTAATTTTTCTGACGAAGGATTGCAATAGACATATAATTTATTTGATTTGTCGTGAGATCTACATCAACACGACAGCTCGATAATATCGTTACAAACGCATGATCGGTCATCTATAATATATTTACATGAGAGCGAATAATTCTATTTGTGCTTAAAACTGGTGCGCATCACAAGCGATACACGAGCTCGCGTATCGATGAGCGTCTGATGCATAGAGGGCGCGAATATCGATATGAAATATCGAAAAATTGGCCCCAAAATATCGATACGCTAAAATATCGATACATATTGGGAATTCCTAATCTCGAGCCTCGTCTCGAGCCCCTTCTAGGGACCCTACGAGACACGCTACTATCGCGCGAATGTCGGCCGATCATTTTCAGCCCGGGTATACCTACGACCGATGTAAATTTTTCACGCTGCTTTGGATACTCCAGAGTGTACATCCCGGCTACTCTTTGCTACTCTGGTCTCCGCACACTGCTGAACCTTATACTCGCTGCATGCTGATATTTCGATATTTTTTTGCGCCCTGAGCAATTTTGAGTAGAGACAGTAGAACTCGGAGCAGCACAGAGTAGCCAGGAGTGGCTACTCTAGACTCGAGTATTAGCTACTCTATAGTAGCTAGTCTAGACTCGACCGGAACCAGAGTAATTTCGTTCGCAGCCCGTGGATCCCAAAAATGGTGATTATTTTTCGACGGATCCTGCAATATTGTTGAAAGGAATCAATTCTTTGTACTAGGGTGAAGGAGTTGGGATCCTCTCAATGCTAACTCTTATGAAGGATGCGGTTGTGCAGATAAGTCTAAGAGTTTTCCGGTTACTTGATCTATTTCTATGATATAGCAACTGATCACTCGATGATAAAAACCCTTGATTCGGGAAACTGGATACGACTGTTGTCTTATCAATTGAGTTGAATCACATCTTTCGATGACTGCCGAATGAATTTTATCTCAAATAAGACACTATGGTGTCTATTCCTCATTAATGAATCGAGTTTTGTTTTCATAAGTATATACGCGCGAGTCACTATTCTCATCGGGTTGGCTGTGGAAGATGGAGCCGTTGCAAGAGTCATACATCAGCAGTACCTCAAAAATTCTCAAGATGACTCATTGAGGAGGATACTACGGGGTATGAATGATGTAGTAGGGATCGGAGGTTTCAACTTATGCCACACGCCCCCCCTTCCCCTTCCAGATGGAAAACGAATCATAATAACGACAAAGTATCATTGTCTTATAGGATTCTGAACTTTGAGATATGAGTCTTCTAACCGCCGAACAAATGATTTTTTTATAATTTGATATATTTTGACATAAATAATTTAATACATTTTGATAAATATAATGATGAAATATAGATGCAAGTTTCGCGATGCATGCTTTTGAACCTGACGAAATACTTCGAGTAAACAGATCGGGTCATGAGGTCTTGATATTTTTCAAATCAGCTCAATACAGTTCTTTGTTCAAAAAACAGCCAAACATTCGTGTTTATTTTCAACGTCTTGCAATTGCTGGATTGAAAGCCGGTTTCTTTTTTTATGCCAATGGAAACTACAAAAGATGATACACTTGTGCTAATAAGGCTGTTTTGTATGCTGCATGTGAAAAATTTACAAATCTTCGATGTGCCAGATACTTAGACATTCCCAGGAAAAGCCCTCGTAAGGGGAACAGTGTATTGGCGACCACTCCAGGACAAGATTATGATTGATACTTTGCTCGTATTTTCGGTCGTATAGAGATGAAAGAGACTGATTGATTTTGTCTGGAAATTTCTGTTATTACTTGAATAGACAGCAGCTCATCAACGAAATTTTGAACCGTTCTAATTGTACATTCATACAAATTAAATTGTACGTCATTTATTACTGAGACGCGATCCATATCAATGAAATGTATAGTTTGAGATATCTCGGATTGGAAAAACCTGAAATCCAAGCTCTTCTTTCTGAAAAAGCTTTAAATTACTTTGAGCGTATCAATTGAAGATGTCAATAAAATTCATATAAAGTAAATTTCTATATATGGAGCTTCCCAAGTTCAAAGATCGTGAGCACAGAGGCGAAATTTCTTCTAAGGAATTACATGATGTTTTTTCCTTAATGGTCTAATATTATTCCGAAGATCAATACAATGACATTCGAAATGAAAACAAAAGCCGGTAATATATTTCAATCTGTTGTACATGAGACAATAATATTCGCAATTTAGGTCTGTGCACTGGATTGGAGCTGAAAGAGAGAAACATGATATTATACCAAGTATAAGTGATGGGATACTTCAACAACAAGACAGGCAAGAATTCCGAAACGAAAAATCTCTAAATTGTTATGTAATATTTTGTTTCAACTTGATTGGTGGAGTCACACAACTTTTCAAAGAATGGCGAAAATACAAAAAACACTGACAATGAGGCGAAAGATCTTGTTAAAAAAAATTCAACACTCACATTTTGTCATTACTGTACCAAGACTCATGAATGTAAGCGCATTTCAAATTGTTGATAAAGACAAACATTTCTGTATCACCCAACTCGGCTATGGTGATTGATGCATTACGTAAACTCTTACCTACAGTCTCGAGTAATCTCTTTTGGAATTATCGAAATTTCTCAGGCGTAAACCGAAATTTCGTCGCATCACATTCAAGCTTTCCGAATGACTCACATTCTTCTATTCTCGATGTAAAAACAAATTCAATCAACTTTTCAGTTGCGCTTCCTTTTCAAATTTCTTCTCTACGCGCTCATCACAAAAACTCAAGTTATTAAAATTCTGAAAGTGTGAATGGCATGGAACAACAACAAAAACTTGACTGAAAAAGTTATCAAGATTCTTTGATAACACTGGTGAAAATGCTTCGACCGTCAGAATGATGTTTCATGAAAAACGAATCCATGTCATGTTTCGAGAGATATTCCATTTCATCAGAATTCTACAATGACTTGAATTCATTTATAGAATCATCGAACTGCACTTATATGAAATTACACTGAGACTCCATAATCTCTAATCAAAAGAAAGAAGAACTGATCTTATCTAAAACATAAGAAAATCTTCAAAAGTATCTCTAATCTTCCCCAAAAAATGTTTACCAAATACTCACATTGCAGTTGATCTAATGGAACACTATGAGCCTCAAATGTAATTACGGAGAGTATGACTACTACACTTATCACATAAGAACTTATCATTGTCGATTGGAATAAGGACAGATAAGAATCATCAACGTGCTATAAAGATGGCACTTCACTCAATGAATATCTAGTTTAGACGAAGTTTTATAGTGTACGTCCAGATACATATAAGAAATCAGGAACACTTGCGGCTCTGTTCAGATGAATGATTTCAAAAAGATTTCCTAGACTGATTCATAAGTGATGCCCGGTGTTGAATTTTATCTAATTTAAATTGATTCCTGGGCTTATCTTCCTTTTTTTAAGCATGAATCAAGATTCTCATCAAGATTCTAAGATTAAATGACTCTTTTGTCCCGCATCAAATCTCTATTGAGTTTTTGATAAAGCACATTTGGTTGCTTAATCATAGTTATTTTTATGTGCGATTTAATCTATGTTCAAAACAACATTACTAATATCCGAACAAGGAACAAGTTTTGTGAAATCTGACGTGAGGGATTGAAAGTTTAAATCACTTCACAACGAGTTTGCAGCAGATGGGCGATTAGATCCTCAAAAATCTCTAATTCGTGGTTGCATTAGCAAAATTACCCGAATATAGGAATATAATACTTTATTTCTCAACGTATGAACTGACAAACTTTTCTTTTGTTTTCAATACACACAATGCACATTCTCTACAGGGAAGAATCGGATATGCTTAATTTAAATTCTATTTCATATGACTATTTGTTACTACAGATATTGTCGATAACATGGTAAATTTTATAAAATTTTCAAAATTCTCTGATCTAACCAAATAATTTCATCATTCAGTCCATAAATCTCTTGAATAAAATTACAAAATTAAATAAGTCAGAAGGCGTAGAATTGAATTTGATCGAATGGCCCAACAACAAAAGATGATACCCAAATAATGACACATGTTAGTTCCTGTGGAATTTCAAACATCCACACAAAAAATTTGGACAAAAACGAAAATTTATTACACGAATCACTCCTGTTGTGAATCAAGCATAATCGTTACCTGGACTCAACTCAGGTATGGAGCAGGAGAATGAATAATCAAATCAAAAACATACACAAAGTACAAACATCGTAGTTTTTCAGAACAATTTCAGAATTAGAGCTTGATACTCATGCAAACCAAGAAAAATGTTAGACTCTGACTATTGTATCCAAAATAAATAGTACTATACTAAAAAAATTTGTAATCCAAAAAAAATCTATTTCATCGTCGAAAAATTTTAGAAACGTCATCTCAATTAGATATTACTCGCTTAGAATACCTAGAGAACTTAAGTCTAAGTATCAATATTTTTAAAGTACAGAAACACAGATTGAATGTATAATAGATCGAAGTGCACCATTGCAGTTTCAACATTCTCATATCTTCAAGAATTAGTTTTGTCCGAATCGGAATAGAGATGCAAAAACAAACATGAATCAAGGATGAAATTCAACACCAACGGAAAGGAACAGCACGTGGTCTATCGGCTCCTTCCTTGACAAGTGGCTTATGATATTCGCGACCAGGTCGTGAATGAATCGTAGCCCAGCAGTGCTCGCAGTAGTACTGTCACAAAATATAAAAGTTCCAAAATCAGTCGTTTGTTAGTTCTTTTCGTGTATGCATCTTGAAGATCGTAAATATTCTCTAGTCGATAGAATTTTTGATTCAAACGTTAAATTCTGAATTTGGTTCATGTGCGGATCGTTTTATTTGCATATCCACGTGAGATAATGGTACATGAAGTGAGCAAAAAGTTTCAATTCAGTTTCTGATTCCTTATTCAAGACTGACTACGATGATGGAAATGAAATAAATGCACATATTACTTTAAAATTGAATTCGGTGTGTGTATGTAGTTCAATAAGAGGAATTCACATACCTGTAAACAAGTTACATTAGCGCAGAAAAATGGAGCAAACTTTCCGCTGCAACGATCCCCGTGGCACTCGTCGCACATTTGATCATCAAGTACGTAAGGTTTGACCTCAACCTAGAAAGCAAAATCATCTTTTTATACTTTCAACGCGACGTTCGGGTATAGATAATATAAGAACCCAAGAAATTAGTTGAGTTCAATTTTCTTATGACCTATTCGAGATCATATGGGGACACAAATCTTTGTTCGGACTTTGAACGAGCTAACTGATGGGTTCCACTTCTGCTATAGATACTCATTTTCATATTCAAAACTCTACCCTAGATCATATCAAACAATCGAAAACTGTATATTTCAAGGATGTTTTTGTAAACTTGGTAAAATCAAAATTGTCAACGGATTCCGTGCGCATGGTCTGAGAAATCAAATTTTTTCATGTCACGAGACGTCTATCCCAACAATATTTGAAGTGTCATAGACTACTATTGTGATGACCCAGAAAAGCTCAATCAACAGTGCAAAAATAAATCTCGGTGCCTAATGTTAAACCGACATACAGCTGCAATAAAGGAACAGTGGGCTGTGGGTGTGACAAGTTACGTGATTAAAAAAATGTGAAATTTGATCTACGGTGCTTCAGAAGTTCTGTCGAATTTCAAGCATCTGCGGAAGATTTTTTTCGAAGTTCATTCAATCTTTGTAATCAGTTATGTAGATGATACATATTTTGTTTATTATTCGATTCACCTTTCAGAATAAGAGAAAAGTGATTGTACAGAAAAAATTTCATGCGAACTAATTTGCCAACATTACAAGATTTAGTTTTCAAAATTTTGCATGACGTTTCACAAATTAGAGGCTTTAGTCTCCTCATGAATTTAGAGACTGACCATTCATTCATTCCACACAGGAGAATCAATAAGAGATTTTCGATCAACTTATCAACTCTAAAAATCGCTTAAACATCTGAAACCAAGAAAAATGCTTCAACACTTAAAAATCTCGTTCGTGACTATTTCTAGAAAAATTGATTCGAGTATTACAAAAACATGATGCTGAGGCTGTCTTATTTTCGTACCCAAGGCTTTAATATTCTTTCTTTGGGTCTTGACCAACAAGAGTACTCTCACACAAGATGCAAGGATTCCGATGGAACTTCAACAACATTTCTCAAAATCATCTAACCACATTCAGCCAAGTTTTATAACAAAAACTCACCCTCTTATCGATATCGCTATGCTGAAGCTGAACAAATCTCGCAGATATCGCAGCAATGTAGGACTGCTGATTGCTAAAAGCGACTCTTCCAGCACCCTTTGGATACCTTAGTTCAGGATCAGTATCGATTCCCGCATAACATACACCTCCGTAGTGACGGTCCATAATCGAAGCAAGCTCGAATGCTTTGAGTGGACGTGGCACACCACCCACGAAAACGGTTTTACGAGGATCGAGTGGCATGCCCGAATCTAGGACGTAATCGGCATCGTTGAGGCACCAGGGTCGAATTTGTACCGGCTTATCACGAATTGTTGGCGAGCTGACACTTAGATAGAGTTTGTCACCGTCTTTCATGCATGCGTCGATTAGACGCTGAACTGAGGACTCTTCCTGTAATTTCATAGTTAGATACTTTTAGTTAGAGTTATTTGAATTTTTTGAAATAGGGGTTCGAGCCGGGATGAGAAAAAAGTAGTTTTTTTCAGTAGTGGACGGAAAATTGATGAAATTTTATGGATGTTTTGACGAAATAGGTCGTGCTTGGATCGTTCTGCACGTACTTTTTGAGACAATTCCATCCGAATCCAAGAATGAGAAATTCTATTTAGAGGATACCGGCATTAACCGTGACCTGCCGGATATCATGATGCGAAAGGTGAGATATTGAAGACTGATTTACTTGCATGCGCAGAATTATGTAAATCTGAGATTTAGTTGAGAAAATATTGCGTGCAACGCTATTTCCAAATAGATTGTTCTCTGCAAGTTTCGCATACTTTGTGAATTTCAAACAGGTTCTTAGACGAAAATGAGTTGTTTTTCCAACATTGGAAAATAGCTAGGAATTTTGAGAGAAAAAGAGTAAAATTTGGTCAAATGTTGGAAAAATTTTCAAAACTTCTGATGATAGCTGTTATTCAGCGTCTGTTAAAAGATTCAATTCCTCATCATTTTAATATCAAAGCTCACCTGAAAAAGTAGAAATGCATATCCTTTGGGGGGAGAAAACAGTTTGCTCTCTTGCTTGTGAGGCCAATCCACGATCAACTCTCCAAACTGCTCAAAGCTTGCAGTGATCTCGGCTATCGAAAAAAACAATCGTCATTAACCTCATGGTCCGTAGCTAAAAACGTAGAATTCTGAATTTTAACGTGATTACTCAAAATGATGCATTTCATTTCAGTGGAATAACTCTGCTCGAATAAGAAAAAAAAAACTATAAAATCAAATTACAAAATTCAACCCGTTAACGATCTGAAGTTTCAGTCAAATCACTTCATAATGCAATGCAGTCAAAATATCAAAGTCACAACTGAAATTAGAAAAGACAATTCATCACAAGCAAAATTTGAATAAAATACACATACTTTCATCGATGTCAGGTGGCAGACCGCCAACAAAGACCTTTCTAGAGTATCGCTCGCCGTTATCGGGAATTTGGATACCACCAAATCCTGGAACTGGCAGTGGATGATGATTGTGATGATGACTAGACACAGGATTTCGTCGACCCATCGGGCTACTAGTAACCATTGATGCACCAGATCCGACTCCATTTGATCCGACATCGTGAACCATATTTTCGTTCATATTCATAAAAAATCTATGCTGACGTTGAAGCTCGTACTGGTTATCCATTGAGCTTGGCTCTTCTGAACACATTGGTAAATTATCGGATAGATCCTCAAGGCCCGGAAAAAACGGCGATTTACCTGCGCAATTATAGGAAATACACAATTCAGTATTAGATTTCTTTGGGATTGAGAAGCTTTGATCTAGAGTTTAGCAATGCTGGTAAAATTTTTTAATTTCTCATGAGTATCAAGATTACAACGCGATGCTCTGAAAATACTCACATCATGTTTGATTCCGGCATGAATTTTTGTGAAAATATTCTTATTCTACGCTGTTGCCGACCGAATCGCAAGCCTCGCGGATAAGGGGTTATGGTCAATGTTTGGGAAGACATCATATCATGAACAGGAATCGAGAGGTGAAAACGCATTCAAAATTTGAGAGCATTTTTCAGCTCGGAAGATGATTGTTGATCAAATCTCGCAAAATTACCAGTGCTGATTGCTACTTCATATTTTTTTATTGCGCTCATCGTCGTGAAATACTTGTAAAAAATCCGTTTTGGTCTTGCAAAGCCATCATAACCCATAACAGATATCTAAATTTTTTAATAGAAAATTTGGAAAAAAAATTCCGGGAGCCTCAAATGAGCGAAAAACAGCGATTTTCATCCAAAATCATTCTCCGAATCGAACAGCTGATAGACTTGAAAAAATGTAGATACGACTCAGAATATATATATTTCACGCATAGAAACGAAAAACCGACCGAGATACATGCATAACCCGTAAAAAAAATTTAACTGATGACGATAAAAGTGATCCGCGTTTAGTTAAGAAAAAAACACACACACAACAAGAGAGCAAATCAAGCTGAGATCGTCAAACCGAGTTCAAATTTTACTCAAGAGCCGTATTCCGATTACCGATTTTTCTTCCGAGTGCACCAATCTCCGCTCTTATCAGGTTCGTTATAAAATTCTAATAAAAATTATAAGAACTCACTGATACGCCTTTTCGTTGGAAACTTGGCCCTCCTTACATACGTTGCCATGTTATATCACGTCCGTATTAAACACCACAAAAAAAAAATTCTCGATTATCAACCGTTCACCAATTTTCAGCTCTAACCTCGGATTATCCAAATCTTCAAAATTTCTCAATCTCTATGCAAACGATTACAATTTATAACGACAATAGAAATAAAAACTGGTATCAATATAATCACAGTTTACAAATTTAAATCGCCGTCGTTTAATTGTGGCATCAGCAAAGCGTCATGCGTGCGAGAGAGACGAAGCTATACTAAATAACGAATAATGTAAGAGAGAAAGAGAGAGAAAGCGACGAGGGGGCGAAATATATATATGCGACAGTTGAAGGATGCACCACACGATATACCTATAATATGTATGATGATTGGATATATGCAGTTGTATATAGGTGTCGTCCTCGGCGCCCGACTGTCTACTGTTTTCTTTTTTAAAGAGCCACGCCTGTGCATGCATTATATAATAAATATGGCTAAACGGTTGATATGTAAACACAATATAGCTATATAGACTAAGTGCTGTATAATACTAATGCATCGATGACAAGCTACTGCGGACACGCAGCCAGACGCTTTTCCAGGATTTGAAGTTCGCGGTATTGAGCCAACTTATCGCAAGCGCGCTGCGTCCGATTCTGTCTGGTACCGGGTATCTTGAGTTTTCGGAATATGTGCAATGGCTCGCGCTTCTGATGGCTCTATTCTGGTGCGTTATGTAAGTATTAGAATGAATTGATGCATCAGTAATTTTATCTCTTTTCTCTTATCACGGTATAAGTGCTCTATTTGAAATTCATATGTACGCAGATGATATTTTGTATTTTTGTATTTTTATTTCAGAGATGAAAGCGAGCAAAGTTAATTAAGCTGAATACCGAGGCTTTTTTTCATCGCTTTTATTCTACTTCCATGTCTTCCCCTGACTCGACGCTCGGACCACCCATTTTTCACCCTACTCCGCGATTTTCGGCGTTTTTCTTAGAAAAATCTTGTACGGTTGCTTGTGTTGGTGACGAAACTTGTGCCCGTGTGAGCGATTAGGCAGGGTCTCTACCCTCTCTAACGGTGAATCTGCGGTAATTGGCTGTACACCACGATTCCTCGTGGTCACCCCGCCCCCTGCCAAACTTGACAAAACCTGACGCATCGTCGCAAGTAGTAAGAGGACACAAGGAATGCATGCACATATGATATCACATGCTTTCCTATGCGCGCGGTGGCATCAGAAACGTTTCAAATCGTTTCGATCGCGGTCAGCGCGCCGAACTTTTTCACGGTCGGTTGTAACAATGCGTACATAAATTCGCGAATGCCCCATGCAACACTCTACGTTTTTTTTTCTTGAACATTCCTAATACGTGCTGTATTAGAAAGACTATCTCGGAGACTAATTGTGTGGTTTCAGACAGAATTAAATTGGAAGCGATTCAAATCGAAGATGAGATCGTATGCACAGAGTATTTTTGATCTATTGGTTTTTTCACTCAAAAATTTTAATATCAGTCAGAGCGATGTCTAAAACTCGTTTTTACCAATTTATTTTAATTTACTTGTGAGCAGGGTTTTCAACGAAATCCATTTTGAATTTTGTTGATTTTTGTTGAGTCCTATATTATCACCCGTTTCATAACGAAATCCCACTCTAAAAATCATAATTATCATATTATGACAATTATAATTTTTTCAGTGAGATTTCGTTATGAAATTGGTCATTGGATAGAATTCAAAATGAAATTCAACAAAATTAAAAATGGATTTCGTTAAAAACCATGCTTGTGAGTTTTGAGTACGATACAACTATTATAGATAAGTAAAGCATGAGTTTGTCGCGAATAAAGAGATGCCCCACATGAAATTTATTCAAAGCTTATAAAATGTGTGAGATGCTATAGTTACAAGCATTTTTATGAAAACGAGCGATTATAAGTATTGATAAGTAGATGTAATGGTCGTATCGAGATAGCGTATCCTAGTCTCGAATTTGAGATTGAATTTTATCAAACCTGACCTCAAAACAGGCGCAAATTATGGCTAGCAAACTTTAATAATGAAGAATATCAATTCTGACTCTTGCGAAAAATCTCTATAGTTGTTCGTTCAAGAGCTATACTGAACAAAAATGTATCAAAACCGCGGGCATATTTTGGATACCACCAGACTCGGCGTTTTTATTGTAAACATAGAAATAATTCATAATTTTGCTGCAAGCGTCATCCTTGTTAAACATCATAAAACAAAGTCACTTATTTGACGATGAATAATTGCAATCGAACCGAGAATCACACGAGGCCAAGACGATGTGTATTCCCTCCAATATATTAAAACTCATTGATGTAGAATCTTCTTCCTGAATAAGTTTTGCACAAAATCAACGAAGAGGAGTTGATTACTGCAACTCAAGCGATTTTGCCTTTAGCGCTACCCAAAAAATGAGAGGCTCGAACAATTTATAACTTGGTTGAAAACGAAAGTCCAGCATGTTTTCTCACGTCAAATCTTTATTTCTTGGCCAATTATTGCAAAAAAATATCATGTCATCTGAACTTAATGAGTGAGCCTCAACAAGAATTTTCACACTTCGCATTTATAAACTGCGCAAAAAGCGTTGTCGAATTTGGGATGGTGTAAAGTAGATAGTTACCGTTACTGAGGGAAATTTGCAGGAAAAAATTGTACGGTGGATAAGAAACTATAGCGAAAACGCGAGTGCGCTGGGGGCCCGAGTATGTGTATCTCGTATTTCTCGTATTCGAATAAGGCGTCACTATGTTGCGGAGTCAAATATGAATGCAGCCGACATCAGTATTAAACACATATAAACAGATTAGCACTGCACTGATCCAATTTCCGTCATCCTTCGCCTCGTCAACTAATTCACGCATGCACGTGCACATGTGGATCAGACCTGATGTAGAACACTGTAAAGAATTTTTCCGGCAAACTTCAACCAGCTGGTTTAATTAAAAATTCAACCAATGAGGATTATCACAATCTAACCGTGCGATTCCTGCATATCAGGTTGCCTACGTGTGGGGAGTAGAATATGGTGGATGGTCATATGGGCGGATAACGATGGATGGGGGAGGGTAGACTGATGGATGATGGATCGGTGGTCGATGAATGGATGATGGATGAGATCGATAAATGGATCGAGAAACGGATGGTGGGTGGACGGATGGATGTATGGATGGAGTGATCGATGATGGGTGCATAATGGACGGATGCATGATGGATGGATGGATAATGGATATTCCATCGACCATCCATCCATCCATCCATCCATCCATCCATCACGGAATATAGTTGCTTGGTTGAAAATTCTACCAGTTGATTAAATGAAAAATTCAACCATTCTGGATGAAAATTCAACTAATTGGTTGAAGATTCAACCAGTGTGGTTGAAAATTCAACCAGCTGGTTGAAATGTTGGTTGAAAATTCTACCAATTTTTTACAATGTATGTATAGGAAGTCAAAAACTATATCTAGGGGGGAGAAAGCAGGGCTCGGTGAAGTACAATAAAAGCGTATAATTATATTTGCCAAGTCACTCGATACATTTTTACACCAAAAACTCAAACTCTTGGCCTGGCTCTTGGTGAATTATGCTGTAAGGAAAGCTCATCTATAAATCAAAATGTCCTCGAATACGTCCACCACAATTACGTAAAATTTGATCGATGTGCGCGAGCGCGAGCGATGATAATTCACAAAAACGTTTGCTCACGGTATTTTAAAAGAACGAATAAAACGATGGAAAAGGTGCGGAATTTTTTAGCAGATTTTTCGTATAATATTCTCGCTATGCGGTGCAGCTGGCATCGACGCGATAAAGCACGGCTTTTGTGCGAACTGCAGCTCTTTCTATATGTATACCTATATATACCCAGCCCACTGGGATTAAAAGAGCTCTATACCGCATATTTACCCCCATTAATCAAAGAGCCGAGCGACGGATTGTACCCGCGGGTGAGCGAAATAGAATTGTATATATAGCCTTATCTCTCTCTCTGTGCTTAAAGTTGTTGGATCTGTTTAGAATATGATATTCGTTGCGCTTTAGATTTTGATGAAATTATGCACGTTTTGTTGATACAATATATACCTGTTACAGTGAGCACGAGGTCAACCGGTCTTCTCTGTGTATAGCCGATCTAACAATCACAAGTATATCCCATATTATGCAAAAAATTTAAGACTTTTGAAGTTATATATGTTACCGTGAAAGCCCGAAATCCGTGATTGCCGGGCATTCACTAGTGAATCCTAAGATTCACTGGTCGAGGCCAGTGAATGATGACATTCACTAGTGAAAGCCCGAAATTCGTAGCTGATATCGCTGCTGAGGCCATATTTTGGGCTTTCACTAGTGATTGTCAGCATTCACTGACCCGGCCCGGTGAATGTCGGAGATCGGTAGAATTGGGGAATGGAAGTCGAATAAAATGTCAAACACATGGTCTCATTATCCCAATTTTCCGAGGCAGGTTGGAATATGGAGAAATATCGATTATCCATCAATGAGGAGTTGTCAATGAAATGTCTTGCCAAATACTTGTCGATCTCAGATTCAACTCATAGAAAATAGTTGTCAATGACAAAAGTTGAGTGACATAAACGTTTCACTTATGATTATTCATGACACACTGCTCACTACCTCAGTAGATAAAGGTTAGAAATCGGGAACTCCTGACCTCATTCGATGGGTGATGAATAAAGAGGCCATACTTCCTTAACCTTTCTGAGTGAACCCCCTTTTTGTGGCAACTCGGAAATAATGAGATTAACTTGGGCCCGCGTGAAATTCTCACTCCGAAACAGTGAAACTCACTCTTTTCGGAGTTGCCACAGAGTGGAGGTTCATACGAAAAGGTTAAAAGAGTGTTGAACACTATACCTTGATTTTTCCATATTCCAACCTGCCTCGGAAACTTCGGATAATGAGACAATGTGTTTGACATTTCATTCGACTTCCTTTCCCCAATTCTTCCGATCTCCAACATTCACTGGTCCGGCCAACATTCACTGGTCCGGGTCAGTGAGTGCTGACAATCACTGGTCGAGACCAGTGAATGCTGACAATCACTAGTGCAAGCCCAAAATATGGCTTCAGCAACGAGATCAGCTACGAATTCCGGGCTTTCACTAGTGAATGTCAGCATTCACTGACCTCGACCAGTGAATCTTAGGATTCATTAGTGAATGTCCGGCAATCACGGATTTCGGGCTTTCACGGTAACATATACACAGGTAATAGGAAGGGACTATGCAATGAGTTCAAATCTCACTGCTAAACAAAAAAAATCACTTCATGTGCGCACGGTGAGCACATATGGGTATTATCGTGATAACTTAGTTGGAACGTGTTATGGCTTTGCATTTCAACGAGCAAGCTCCGAATCACTCAATAAAAATGTTTCTACATGTATCCTATTGAAATACGATTGGTACTGAAGTTTCAGATCGATCTGTCAAGTCATCTCTTTCATTTTCGAAGATCACGGGTCAAAATGTCAGGTCCATGTGCTGTTATATTCGTAGTTAAGTTATTACACGTATATTTTTAGCGCCAGCGTAGAAATACTCAAGGCAGTAGCTATATCACCAAACTTTTCTCTCAAAATATATTATTGAACCAACTATTTTTCATAGGTTTTATGTCTAAAATGCTCAGTTCAGCACCCGAGCCATGTGCCTCAATCTTGTTATGGAATTTTCACCAAAAATGAGAACTTTTTTCTTAGTGCTCATAATAGCGTATCGCATATTCTAAATTTACTCTAGGTCGCTTTGTCGCGAATAATATCTCAAGGAAATATGTCAAACAATCAAATCACATTGCGAGAAAAGGCCGAGAATTGGAGTTCTGCGTGCTGCTTTATCATATATAGCCGAAAATTAGCCATGTAATTATTTTATGTCAGGTCCATGTATACCACGTTACCACACTGAAAGCCATTTTATCTGGGCGCGAACAATTTTTTAAATCAAACTATGATGGGAATAGATGTACGTGAAGAAGTTTCTATGGCAATTCCTCGATTTTTGCAATCGATTTTAAAGGCGTAATGTCAGGTACATGTATGTCAGATGCATATACTCAAAATCCGTTCCCGCTGGGATACTCGATAGTACGAAGAAGACGGAGAAATTGAAATTATCTGCTCCAGAGCAGGTAATTCCGACTCAAATCAACCATCTAAACACGAATTTTAGGGTCGTATAGTCCCATCACGTCAGGATTCCTCGCTAGACAATAAGATGTCAAAAAACGCAAATTTCGCAGGTCTGTGTACTAATTTCCCTAGTCTTATACATGTGATAATTATATACCACGGTCGTATTTATATACCGTTCTAACTCGGTCAGAAAATTCTTTGCATATGTTTTATAACATACCAGCATGGTCTGAATGGCTTATCTATAAATAAGTTGATTATTTGGTCTCATCGATCTTGAAGGACGGTGGGGAACTAAATAAGTCCCCAAAATTTCATGAAAGAAATTTTATTGCTACGTTTCGTCCACTAGGTTTCGTGGGCCTCATCAGGCTTCAGGTTTGTTATTCTTTAGATCGTCATGATATTTTTTGAACGATCTTGTAATAGAATGAGTGACTCTTTCTATTTACCTGTATCCGCAAGAACCAGACGTTATGTCTGTGCTCTATTACAAGATCGTTCAGAAAACATCATGACGATCTAAAGAATAACAAACCTGAAGCCTGATGAGGCCCACGAAACCTAGTGGACGAAACGTAGCAATAAAATTTCCATCATGAAATTTTGGGAATTTATTTAGTTCCCCACCGTCCTTCAAGATCGATGAGACCAAATAATCAACTTATATGTATATGAACCATCAAGGACGAGAAAATCTACCAAATCACTCAGGCTTATCTATAAGTCTAAATGAAGCGTTGACAGAACAATTTAATCAACAATATGGTTAATGTTTATTGATATAGTCTACTTCCCACGCTCGATACAAATCTCATTCTTGCGATGATCGTCTGTTTGGCCATCGCAACGACAGATCTGCTTCTGAAGTTCGCGGTACACCTTAGGCTTGAGAGCAAACAACATATAGAACCATAGCCCTTGGAGTAAGTTCACTTTACTCGCAAAATCCAACAGTTTGTTGATGTAAGAGTCCAAAAACAAGTAGTGTTCCGAGTAGGCGGATAGATTCTCAAACAGCCATGGAAGTCCCATCACAACGAAGAGCTTGATGCTCAATTTCAACCTACAATTATACAATATCATTCGGTTAATTAATTATATGTTCCATCGAATGATGGAACAAGAATCAACTTTCATTATTAAGGTATGATCAGTCACGGTCACAGTTCTGGGATACGATATCAACATATTGAGCGAAACGGAAAGTGCAACACTAGATCTAGCATTGTAATCAGAAAACACTTGCTATTGCGTTTTTTTTCCTTTTTTTCCGAAGCAGTTTTCATACCGATCTCAGAGGCATTCGGGGGACTTATTCCACAAACCATTCACGAGTTTCCCTTTCATGATTCTATGTAAAGTAATATTACTTCCAGCTTACCTCGCTTTGCGAGAATTGAATTTTTTTGCGTTCAAATTTCCGTCGTGAGCCTTGCTGAGTTTTAGGTCTGCCTTTATTTTGACACATCGACGAGAGGTTACGATGAAGAAGAGCAGGTTAATGAGTAAGGTCACCGTGATGGGTACTATGAAGAAGATAACCTCGCTTCTTGGATCTATGAGGGATCAATTCATGATCATCAGCATCCCTACAACGTTCCTGGGAATCTTAGCTCTATAATTTGATTAAGATACTAAGGTAAAAGAACCCAACATGCCCCCATATGCCAACCTCACAACTGGGCACTCGTTGAGCTTCGTGCAACTTTTTTTTCACGTTCGTTATGTCGAAATGTGAGAATTTTGATTGTTTCAGCCGACCCTGGGTGCTTTTTATGTCTCTCAAGGAATATGAAGTGAGTTTTTGCATTATCGTATTTGTACACTTTCGAAATCGACAAGAACTGTATTTCGTAAAACCAGAGCCAAAAATTTTCAGTTCGACCAATCTCAATGTACTTTAACGAATTCGATTCCATTTCGGAAGACCTTCAAAGTCCATTGTGTGGAGTTAGAGAACTTGGATTTGGAGCAATTTTATGAGGAAAATACGGTGACTCGGTCGCAAAAATGAGGGCCAAAATTGGTGTGTACTCAACATGAAGTCCATGTAGTCACCTCGAAAGAGAGCAGACGACTCTTTTTACCACCCAAAATGTGTTCATAACATCAAAATAGGTCAGAGATGGTGTTTGGAACCAGCGGGAAAGATGCAAATGTGGTTGCACGGCAATGAAAACAATTTCATGCACTTTATCAACGATTTGCATCTGTTTTTCTGGGAGAATTAAGATAGCTCAATTCCAGTTGATCAAAATCAAACGTACTTTAGCTCATTTTGAAAGACTTGTGACAAGTTTCAAAATGAGCTAAAGTACATTGGAAAATTTTGGGTCAGACCAGAGTTATTAGGAAAACGGCTCAATGGGGCATGTTGAACACGCAAAAAATCACTTCTTGGGAAAATCGCGATGGCTAGGCTCTGTTTGGTCAAAACTGAACTTCCCTCCGCCCATTTTGAAGGTCTTGGAACAAACTTGGGAATGCTATGATATATGTGGAGAAATATTGAAGTGGGACAAAACTATTGGTAAAACGTTTTAGGGGGGAAATGTTGGGTACACTTACTTTAGTAAAAAAAAATTATGGAGGAAACTTGAAGAAAAATCGTAGTTAACCCTGCCCAAATTCTACAAGAAAGTTTGTAACGGAGAAACAGGCTCAGAAAAAACTTAGTCGAAGAAGAGGGCACGGCAAGAGGATCATTTTCAAATTATTTTTCAGAAAGTTGCACTAGCTGATAACCAAATACAGGGATAAATAACCAACTAGTGAACCAGCATCGATTGATTCCCATGCGTGGAGCATAAGACGAGTCGAGGAGATCTGCCAACTTTGTTCCGCCACTCAACAAAAATGCGGTGCCCCAAGCGTAGCAGCAGTACCAAATGAATCTTTTCCGTTGAGTTCTATGTTTTGAGTCCACCGTCGCATTATGATTCGATGAGTAGACGCTCATCCAATTACCACGTATACCCCTGTGGATGAATTTTCCTTGTATCGGAATCTAATTTTTCCTCGTGCATTGTTATACTCACCCAAAGGTCCACCATATGTCAAAACTCATAACATTGAGCCACAAGAACGCGGAATGGAACGAATATAGCATGATGTACCCTACAACGAAAAGAAATCCAAATGATTTTCAAATGATCTGGTCTGAAACGCATTAGGGAATTGTTTTTATCCATGATCCTGTTTTTGTACGAACCTAAGTTGCGACGGAGTCGCCGATATCACCGTCGCCACCGTCCGCTGCTGCGCCGGGCCATCGCACCTAGAGCATGTAATAATGCAGAGTAATATTTTTGCCGAGGTGGATGCCGCGAGCGGAGCAGCAGCGGGAGTCAGCAGAATATCAGAGTCAGGAAGAGGGAGGAGAGTCGGTATAGCAGGTTACGCCAAGAGTGGGCGCGGCGTGGCAGCACTTACTGGACGTTGGAATCGGGAGCAGAAGATCATGCGGCAACGAGGCGGGCTCGCGCGGGAAGTGGGGAGAGAGAGACAGAGGATGTGTAGCGTCGGGAGAGTGAGAGAGAGAGGGATAGGGTTTTGCGCACGGCACGCTCGTGTAGGCAAAGTTGCAGTGGAATGAGAGAGACGGAGCCGGTTATGTGCGGGAGATCATGCGAGTGAGAGAGACAGAGACAATTGGTAATATTAAATGCACGTGGCCTGACGTGATGGTGGAGTTGCTGTGAGATACGTGATTATCACGGGTAGTGCGCATGTCACACGGGTGGAGGCACGATTCAGTAACGTAGGTAAAATGCGGGGCTCTCGAGTGGAGTGTCGGCGCGGGATTTATATGAAATTCCAGCATCATGATTCGGTGTCTTTCGTATCTCGCGGGTTAATTTCCCGGAAATTAGTTTGATTAATGAGGGCTCTGTGATCGCGTCGGGGGATCGAGGAAGAAGAAGAAGACGAGGGAAGTCGGCCATTCTTGGAAGTGACTCGGTGCAGTGCGGATCAGTTAGTCTTCGCGATTTCCAGGAACCATCTTATATTCCAATTTTTTCCGACGATTCCCATTAATATTACAAGGAGATCCAGGAAATACAAGGAAAAGAGCATGGACGGAATAAACGGGGAAAGTTGGGTAGTGATTGACGGTGAGTGCGACTGCCTTGTTCTTTGAAATACTCTCTCTCTCTGTCCCCGATCCACCATCTTTTCCCGTCGACAAAGACATAGACTGAGACATCTCGCCCTTGATTGGGCTCGAGATCTGCTAGGGTGACTCTCCAGGAATCCGCGCGACCCGGTGAGCCATCAAAATTGGGAAATTGAGTGCGCGTGTGGAACTCTGATCATATTAGTGAAAAAGGTTTACGGAAGCCAATATGGCTCCAGTGGCCCACGAGGCATAGTGAATAAGTGGACATTTTATAGACGCTTGATGCGAATATTCAGTAACTTTCCGGTTGTAATTTATTGGTCGCGTTCTGAGGGCTGTAACAATATATATTAGTATAGTTCGAAATGAACTTCCTGGTCGTTATTATTTCTTGAGAATCAATATTCGTTCCCTCCCTCTTTCCCAGCAGCCCGGCAGGAGCGCAGGTAAGATTCCAGGCATTCGTTCCCTCAGTTTGGCAGGGGAATTTGGATCTCCGGCAAAATAATAAATTAGTTGGACGTAGAGTCAAATCTCACGTTACAAATGGCGATCCTGCCAGGATCCAATGAGTGCGGAATCTTGCTTGCGCGGGAGTGCTGAGCGGGAACGAGGTGGTGAGGGGGGATCAGAGACTTAGACGGAGCCGCAGACATAGACGAAGCCGGCGCTGGGGGGTGATATGAGTATAGGGGCGAGATGGTACACTCGCATTTCAGGCTCCTGATACGGTACACGTTGCTCACCGGGTCCGGACCTTAATAACGGACTCCAATAATCCTGATATGCCCCAAATGACCTCGTTGAATGGAGATTGATGAATTTGGATGAGTGGAATGAGTATTGAGTGTTGTGAAATAATTTTGATGCGTTTCGATGGATTTTTTTTGTAGTGGAGCTATGATAGCACGGGGCAAATGTTGATTTTTCAGCGTGGGGTAGTGGAGCTAAGGCGACTCGAAGGAAATCTGTTTTTTTTAGTTTCATTTGTTCTTTTAATTCGGTCATGATAAGAGTGAATGAAGTAGTTGGTGTAGACGGGTGGTGGAAGTTAAGGCAATTTTTTTTTTCGCCCGGAATTTTTTTTCTCGTTGTTTTATGGTCTTTTGTAACTTATGCATGCCTGAGTAGGAAAAGGGTGGTGTAAGTGACATTATAGGATTCAATCCTCATGGTTCACGTGTCGGCGCAGTGCTGGAGAAGCTGTGGCACCGAACTCAAGAGCTATCCTCCCGATTTGAGATCCTTCCGTCCCATCGACCTGACCCTGGTTTACTGAATAAATCCAAACATCCATCTAGTGATTTTGACACTGTACCTCTGGTGTTGTCGGGTGGGATAAGGATTAGTTCGTGGCTAACGGGGAGGTTAGAATCGAGGGATTTTGTTGGGTAGTGTGGATTTTGAGATTAGGTGAGACGGTGACGTGGACTAAGACAGCGTTGAGGTCGGATCTCGGTGAAGTGTATGAGCCGATGGTGGCTACACATACACCGAGAGGCCGAGAGATCCTCCGCTCATGGGGTTATGGGTCTCAAGTTTAGGCATAGAAGTGGGCAGTTGACAGAAGAAGAGCAACATTTAGTAGACCTGGTTAATGGAGACCGGGCACGTAGGAAAATAGCTAGGCTAATAGTCGCATTGCCACCAGAGCAATTGGCAGATGAATTAGATAGGTTAGGGTGTAATCCAGCAGGGAGTAACGCAGAGTGCAGGAGTAGGCTGATTCGTTTTGAGATTCGACGAATAGAACCAGGAGTGCAGGTCAGGTGGGATCCTATGACGGATGAAAAACCTCTAGAAAGCGTACCGCGTGAAAGAAGAACGAACAGTGTGGCAGATCTGATATCATTTGAGAACGAACTGCGAGAAGAGTTAGATAAAACGATGGGGAAATCATCAGAGGAAGATTCCTCGAGTCAGGAGAATGACGGGACACGCACTGGGGGGACCACAGGTATAGCTGACGGAGACGGTCAGAAGGGTGCTGACCAGAGTGGGAACAACCAGAATAAAAACACGAGTACACCGGGACCCAGTGGGGGCCTACAGCCCTCCTCTCTCGTCATGGATTCAGGAGTGAGTGGAGTGCAGACTAGGACCCCCGCATCGGTGTCGAATTCACAGTCAAGGCCAGTGACATCTGGAGAAATGGGGTATTATTTACCCCAAGGTTACGTACCAGTGTCATGGGAGATGATGAGAGTGATGAAGCAGAACATGGCCATATGGGCAACCATGGTGGCTACTGTAGACGAAAACGCCGGGGGATTCGCAATGCCACAGTCACAAGCAAACGCGAGACCAGGATTAACCACGATCCACGAGGACGATGATGCTGATGATAGCGCGTCCGGGTCGAACAGTGATGCAGTGGTAGAGAAGTGGAGAAATGAGACTAGTAGAACCCAGGACAAAGCGGTGCAAACTAGTTCGGAGACGGAGACGAGTACTACGAGTTCGAGAACGAGTCATCGGTCCTCTAAAAAGATTCGACAGTCGAGTAAAACGAGAGTCGATGCGGGCTCGAGGAGAGCACGAGAAAAACCTATCGGGGAGACGGGTCACAGGAACAAGAAAACTGCGGAGCGGCAAAGGGTGAAAAAGCGGCTGTCAATGAACGATGAGGGTGCCGCCCAGCTAAACACTGTTGGGAAATCCGGGGTTAATTCAGGGGGGCAGATGAAGCAACCGACAAATAGTATAGCTGGTGACGGGGACAAGGGACAAGGTGGAAGAAAGAAGCGCGACAGCTCGTCATCGGAGCAATCTGATGGCTCGAGCAGTGAGCGCAGGCGGAGACGGAGACGGAGACGGGGGCGGGAGATCGAGAAGAGTAGTAGCGAGAGCACCAGTAGTTCAACGAGTAGCAGCGAAAGCAGCTCGGCCGAAAGTAGTACAAGCGAGCAAGATCAAGATAGGAGATCAAAGAAGAAGAAATCATACAAAAAGCAGAGTTCTGGGAACACGTTGAAATGCATAAAACTCCTGCAGAGTTGGAAACTGAGTTTCTCAGGGGTGAAAGAGGAGTGCCCAGAAGAATTTCTTTCCAGCTTGGAGGATTGCAAGGATCAGTTGAACATGTCAAATCGAGAGATGATGGGAGCTATTCCAGCAGTACTATCTGGAAAAGCTCGAATATGGTTTAGAACAAGGAAAAGCGAAATGACAAGCTGGAGGAAGTTTGCGAGAGCCTTCAGGTACCAGTATGTCGGAGAATGGGATGAAGAAGATTTGATGGACGAGTTGAGACAAAGAACTCAGGCAAAGGGGGAGAAGATATCACAATACCTCACATGTGTGAAGCAGATAGTGGATCTTTTCAGAGAAGCCCCAAGCCGTAGATGGGTGATGAACAAAGTCAGAAGGAATCTATTGCCAGAGTTGCGACAATACATTTCTGGTAAGACAATTACCCGATTAAGTGATATAGAGCATTATGGGCGAAAATGGGAGAAAGAAAGAGAGTTGGATGAGCGGTACATAGCGCCTCCTCCGAGAGAGAAAGCTCGGGTGAAGAGTGCAGCGTACGGTGGAGATAAATCATCCCAAAAACTGTTGCAGGCGGCAGCAATGGAAAGAGATTCGGAGGAGAAAAGGAAACCAGACGGAGACGGACTCGAGAAGTGTTCTCAGGATAGGAATAAGACGAAGGTTAGTCACAACCAAGAGACAGAGGGAGAAGCCGAGGCTGCGGCGTTGCAGCGGACTGGTACTCAGTCAGCTCCGTCTATACCTCAAGGAACACAAACTCAGCGCGCTACTCAAGCGAACCCCCATCAGACGATGACGCAGACGAATCCCGTTGAGCCGGCAGCACAATGTCATTGGCCTGGAATATGTCCGTTGATGTGTTCGCAGATGCCTTGGATGTGGCCAATGGACTTTAACGGCCTGCGTCAGAGATTTTTGGGAGGTCAACCGCGGAGGAATGGGTTCCAAAACAGGCAGCAACCAGGGAATGGGGTGCCGGGGCAAAATGGAGTACAGAATCAGGCCGGAAACACGTGTTATAATTGTGGAGCTGCGGGTCATTATTCGAGGGAATGTCCAGAGCGACAGTGCTATGTTTGTAATCAGGCCGGGCACGTGGCGAATGAATGCAATCAACAGGGGATCGCTTGTCAAGGTTGTGGGGCTAAGGGAGTAACAGTGCGTAACTGTCGTGTATGCAATTTTGGAAATAATAATCAGGGAAATGGGATGGGGAGAGCTTAGGGGAGCTGAAGTTCGGTACCAGTCAAGATGAAGACGTGATCGGCATGCCTCGACATGGCGACCATGTAGTAAGGATCTATATTATTATTAGTAGTATTAGTAGTAATAGTAGTAGTAGTAGTAGTAATGGTGAAGGGGAATGCATGAAATCGTAGGACGTAAGAAATAATGGATGATATGTGTGGATGTACATAATTAATTGCTGAATTAAAGGGCATGGGGATTGTTGGCATTCAGGAGACTTGGATTAAGGGTCCGAGGCAGAAGCGGATCGGTGGTGACAGTGGAGAGTTGAGAAGGCGGTCCACTCCCGTCGGGAGTAGCCCGGCTTGGTGGGGGGATATGCGACGGAGTCGCCGATATCACCGTCGCCACCGTCCGCTGCTGCGCCGGGCCATCGCACCTAGAGCATGTAATAATGCAGAGTAATATTTTTGCCGAGGTGGATGCCGCGAGCGGAGCAGCAGCGGGAGTCAGCAGAATATCAGAGTCAGGAAGAGGGAGGAGAGTCGGTATAGCAGGTTACGCCAAGAGTGGGCGCGGCGTGGCAGCACTTACTGGACGTTGGAATCGGGAGCAGAAGATCATGCGGCAACGAGGCGGGCTCGCGCGGGAAGTGGGGAGAGAGAGACAGAGGATGTGTAGCGTCGGGAGAGTGAGAGAGAGAGGGATAGGGTTTTGCGCACGGCACGCTCGTGTAGGCAAAGTTGCAGTGGAATGAGAGAGACGGAGCCGGTTATGTGCGGGA
The DNA here is from genome assembly GCA_029851415.1 of Eretmocerus hayati. Taxonomy (NCBI): domain Eukaryota; kingdom Metazoa; phylum Arthropoda; class Insecta; order Hymenoptera; family Aphelinidae; genus Eretmocerus; species Eretmocerus hayati. Next base: position 152,647,916 of record CM056743.1, on the reverse strand, counting down.
GATCATGCGAGTGAGAGAGACAGAGACAATTGGTAATATTAAATGCACGTGGCCTGACGTGATGGTGGAGTTGCTGTGAGATACGTGATTATCACGGGTAGTGCGCATGTCACACGGGTGGAGGCACGATTCAGTAACGTAGGTAAAATGCGGGGCTCTCGAGTGGAGTGTCGGCGCGGGATTTATATGAAATTCCAGCATCATGATTCGGTGTCTTTCGTATCTCGCGGGTTAATTTCCCGGAAATTAGTTTGATTAATGAGGGCTCTGTGATCGCGTCGGGGGATCGAGGAAGAAGAAGAAGACGAGGGAAGTCGGCCATTCTTGGAAGTGACTCGGTGCAGTGCGGATCAGTTAGTCTTCGCGATTTCCAGGAACCATCTTATATTCCAATTTTTTCCGACGATTCCCATTAATATTACAAGGAGATCCAGGAAATACAAGGAAAAGAGCATGGACGGAATAAACGGGGAAAGTTGGGTAGTGATTGACGGTGAGTGCGACTGCCTTGTTCTTTGAAATACTCTCTCTCTCTGTCCCCGATCCACCATCTTTTCCCGTCGACAAAGACATAGACTGAGACATCTCGCCCTTGATTGGGCTCGAGATCTGCTAGGGTGACTCTCCAGGAATCCGCGCGACCCGGTGAGCCATCAAAATTGGGAAATTGAGTGCGCGTGTGGAACTCTGATCATATTAGTGAAAAAGGTTTACGGAAGCCAATATGGCTCCAGTGGCCCACGAGGCATAGTGAATAAGTGGACATTTTATAGACGCTTGATGCGAATATTCAGTAACTTTCCGGTTGTAATTTATTGGTCGCGTTCTGAGGGCTGTAACAATATATATTAGTATAGTTCGAAATGAACTTCCTGGTCGTTATTATTTCTTGAGAATCAATATTCGTTCCCTCCCTCTTTCCCAGCAGCCCGGCAGGAGCGCAGGTAAGATTCCAGGCATTCGTTCCCTCAGTTTGGCAGGGGAATTTGGATCTCCGGCAAAATAATAAATTAGTTGGACGTAGAGTCAAATCTCACGTTACAAAGTATACACAAAATATGTTGGCGTTGGAATATTCCATGTGATTCAGTATATCAAACGCTACCATCTCGTTGATAGTCATAGAAACATATGCAAAGAGTAAACTCGTAGCATGACACATGAGTGTTTTGCCATGGAGATTCTGCAATGCTGGCACACATGCATAGACTAATAGTGTAGCAAGAAGGAAGCAGCAACTCATCGATCCCAAAACCACCTTAATGATTGAGTTAATCCTAAAATGAAGATTTCGAATATTTCTTTCGGTATTCAAAAAGCATGATGATCATAATGATATAATTTTTTCATCATTGAACTATTCTCCGCCAAACTGATGAACTATTTCAATGAATATTTCAGAATTTGACGAATAATGATCGAAACTCGATTGAAAATATTTCCATGGAACTCATTTAGCATGGCAAGCTAAGTATGAGAATGGATTTTCATTCAATCATCAACCCTTCCCGCACTAGAATATAGTCACCAATGAATTACCGCGAATCATCGTTTTGTTGAGGAAAACAAGTCACATATCCGAATGAATGTCCATCTGCTAAGGGATTATGGTTGGCTATGGCTATGAATGCCATGCAAGAACTTTGGCGATCCATTGCTATCCCAAGCAGTTCATCAGGGTAGTTCATCAAATCATTGTAAGATCTAAAGTACTTTGGACAGTCAGGCATTCCCACCAGTAGGCCGGGATCTAAAAGAATAAATGAAGAATTGTATCAGTCCTTGATGACCTAATGATAGAAAGAATATAGTGGAAGTTTCGAGGGGAGTTTCAAGTTCTCAGAAACTCTTCTTGATGATGGCTCGACATGGTAGGAGTGAGAAAATTATCTTTTTTCCAAACTGAGAATACGTTGGAATTTAACTGAGAAATCATTGGGTTAGACGGTACTTTCATAGCACCCTCAAGCCAAATCTCGAGGATGGGCGAGAAAATAAGGGGTTTGCTCTATGCGGTAAGGGCGCAGGGAAATGATTTTACAGGGTAAAAAAAGATTCGTTTAATGATGTTGGATGCGAGACTTTTTCATTTGTCTCCTATAGCATTCTTTGGCAAGTTCGTCAACCATGACACTGCAAAGTCATCTTACAAAAATGTTCGGTTTGATCATCATCGAGTGCTAATTTGGAGGGAGTTTCAGCTATGTTCGTCTCCATGACACTGTGAAATAATTTCAAATTCTGCTCTTCCAAAGATCCCTTGCAGTCGAGGTTAGTTTTAAGTGGCGGGCAGCATACTCTGAGGCAAACGTTATCGTTGCAATAGGATGGTTCCATGCAGATCGAGGCCCGAATGAGATTTGATGATGCATTGATACTTATACAAGCGTTGGAAGAGTTAATGGAGACGGTTTGATTCAAGCTATTCATATTCCTTGGTATCTCGATCTGGAATAATAATCTAATATGGTAACATAATTTCGTGCTATACTATTTAGACCGTTAGTTCTAATGGAATCGGAAAGAGCGATATCAGTTATATTTCTCATTGTCAAATTTTTTATTCAATATTTTTCCAGAATAGTGGTAATGGATTTTGCATCCGTCTTTTATTTCCAAAACGACTAAAAGTTCATACAGTCATATTCCTTCGAGTCAAGAGACTTTGCTATCCTAAAACTGTATTGCTCAGTGAGTAATGTACTCACACTTAGTCCATCAGTACCAGGCTCATGACGGAATTTGCTCTCATCGGCCACCAAAAATATAAGAGGGGAATCATATGGACAGATTGGGTCCCCGTAAGGTATGCTGTCCCAATTGGTATCGTTAAATAGTAGACGAGACTTTCCTGGCTCACAAAAAAGACCATGTTTGTCGAGTATCTGCCCGTAAGGGCAGCAGATCCGATATGGAGGCAATTGCAAGACCCGCTCATGAGATGATATCTCTGCAAGTTGTTTTGGCTTGCTGATACTTGAGTTCCATCGATTCCCTTGGATGGGACTCTTGCAAGATAGCTGAACCAATTGCATCTTTGTATCGAATCCATCATCCCCCAGGTATACGAGTCTATCCATGCATGACTCATTTGAAGTGATATTTGATATTAATGATCCTTTTGGTACATCATTGATCATGGTCTCAGCATCTGATAGTAGATTGATCTGCAAAACCTTCGAATCTGTGCAGACTGGTAACCCCTTCCTGATGAAAGTGTCCTGCGATTTAAGCATCATATTCATCGGGATTTTAACCATGAAATTTCGATCGATGACCTGATGCGATTTCAATGCTGGCTATATCGATCATTGATATAATAAAAAAGAATCTCTGTGATCTGAGAGGTCGTCTAAATTTTGGTAATTTTACAGGAACGACACTCAAAATTGTATTGCTTCCTGGAAGGACACTTCTTGATATGGAAATTATCAACAATTATACAGTGAAACCTCTATAAGGCGGACACCTTCGGTCGCAAAAAATGTGTCCGACTTACCTATAGAGGTGTCCGCTTTTTAGAGAGGCTACCTGAAAATGTCGAGTCAGTTATTCAATGATTCTATGAAGATGAATGGTGTCAATTAGATCAAAATCGATTATAGATAATTGAGATCAAGTAAACGATTCAAATCCCCCTGAAAAAGAACGAAATCATTATTGTTACGCTCTGCAGCATGACGGGTGCGTTATACTCAAAAACTCATATCAGAATCAAGACATCATCTGTCCGGCTAATAGAGGTGCTTATACATGTGCTCTCATGGGCGAATGTAATCGAAAATTTTGTCCACGTCCGGGTTATAGAGAGTCTGCTTTAAAGAGAGGCGAATTTGTGGAAAAACATAGGAGCTTGGCCGGTCACAAGCGAAGTGTCCACGATATGGAGGCGTCCGCGTTTTGGAGGTGTCCGAATAGAGGTTTCACTGTACCACATTAAGTATTTGAAGAAAAGAGCGAAATCACATGACCGGAAAATTCTTACAAAATGTCGTTTGTAGAATTAAATTGATAGCTTTGGATTATTTCACGCGACGCATTTATTCCCTTAGTCATTATTTTACTGAAATCTGAGTTATGATAAAAATAATATTGTTGGAACGAAAATCCGTTCATGAAATCATGTTATCCCCCGTAAGGGCCTTCACTTAGGAATTCTTTTTATTCGCCGATCAGCTCAATTTTGCAGTCGAAAATCACTGCAACAATTTGATTTGTTATAACTTTGTGGCTCCACAGCTCGAAATGAAGGTTGTGAGAGTTCCAAAAAAGTTACCCTGACCTCAAACAATCATCTGCTTTATACTGAAATTTTCCTCATGATGTTGCAGTGATGAGCTATACAGATATGAATATTTGCATTGCAAAAAATTCAGTTCGGGCGTCCGTGTGCGACATACATGGAAATTGCCATAAAGTAAATTCAAAATCATTATCATTTGACAAACTTGAAATTGAACCATTATAAACCGACAGAAAAAATAACAAGATTGATAGAAGGTTGTTTGGCTTTTTTTCCTTTTCTCAATTTCCTTTCGGGAACGCTGCGGAGATTATCTCGGAGATTATCCCATTCTCAATTGAAGAAATTGTACTTATTTGAAAGTCTTCAATACCAAATTTGCCTGGAAAGATTTTTAAGAGTAACAAATCAAGAAATAATCTTCTATATTTTTTCAAAATCTTGACAACATCCTGCTTGCGGAAACTCACTTCGATGTAACACAGTCGTGAACACAGTAACATGTAGCCATCAAATAGCTCTTTTTCAGACAGTTGGCTAAAAAGTAACCAAATTATGGCTATTTATGTGTAACATTATAATAAATTTGCAGAAGGGATTTTTCTGAATGACTTCACGTCTCATAACTTTTATCGATTCGTGCTCTCTAATAGATTACAGCTCGGAAAGTGAGCCTCCGGTAAATCTGATATAACATAATTCATTGGATTTGTGATTTCCGCAATTTATCATCATTTTTTCAATACGATAACTGAAGTTGAGGGCGTCAAAAAAGTGTTAGCAGAGATAAAATTCATACCTGTAACAGGAATGTGAAAACTTCAGGCATCGATGACACATGAATCTGCATCTTTGAGCACTCAAATTCATTCGAATTTTGGTGAAAAATGAGCCATTCCGTATCACTGCAACACTTTGCGATGCCGTGATCTAATGACAAAACTGTGTCAACCGAAACAAAAATTGTCACTCTAAGCAGTGCCCAGGAAAATACCATTAAAGGAGACCTTAACATGCTAGCTGATTTTTCATTTTCATAATTCATTTTTGAGAGATGAAATTTTTTTCTATGATGACGGTCATCCGACCGGCAACTAGTTCTCTCGAGATATCTTATCCAAGGAAATTCGTCATCTCTTGTTGGCGCCAATGATGATCTTCCACCATCCGATCATTATGTTGAGTACCGGAGAGGCAAAATGAGAATGATGTACACTTATTTCTATTCTCGGATCCTCGTAACACGATAATTGCATTCACGTTTCATTCTTATCTGATTGTAGATAAACATTCTGCACTTGCACTGTAAAACAATTAGTACACTGAATTGTTCTATGCACGTACATACGTCTTGACACCTCCGAACAAATTTTTAATTCGTCGTTCTACTCATGACTGATTCCAGATCTCACATAACTTTAGTCTCACGAGCCAAGGCCATATCAGTCGAACGAATCTGAAGATTGTAGCTAGCGCTAATCATTCGTCAAATGGTCGAAATCCCAATCTATATATAGTACTCGCTGTTTTCCAGTGGATTGAGAGCTGCTCAAACTCCATTATGTACGTGAAGGACAGAAAATAAGTAAAGGTTAAAGAGAATTTTTAAAAAACGCTTTTATTCACTGATCCAAACGGCGTGGTGAAGCTTGGCGTAGTGTATTAGAAATAGAATTTGAGAGAACGATAAAAAAAATCGTGCAGAAAGGGATTGCACGGTACACGAGAAACTATGCGTACACTGGGCAGCCTATACATGTATATAAGCCCTATGGGTGTCTCATATAAGAATGTGGCGCCAATCTGTGGCGAGTCACACACTCATCATTACGTGCAACAGATAATACTGTAGTCAAGGACAACCTCACCCCCCCCCCCCCCGCCCCCACCGCGTACGACTGCTAACGCTCAATTGTCTACCCTCGCTTCTCAATTGATTGAAGTCGTCAATCATGGGGTCCCTAAGCGAACGAGAAACAGGAAGCCAAAATATTGTTCCAGAAATGGGGAAAAAATACCATGGCCAACAATAAGAACTATGGCCAAGGCGAAGTGGAATAAAAGCGTTTAAAAACAGAACATACAAAGCTTGTCTTAGTTATGAGATGTCGGGATGAACTTTTTAATAAAGACTAACAAGGAGTAAAGGTTCATCCTTGCCGGCCTTGGATTCGCCCCAAATTGTGGAAATCATCTCGGTTTGGTGAGAAATAAAAGTATCTCAGATGATTCAATGGGGCTTCTATTATGAGATACAGCAATGAAGATTAACGTTGCCCATGTAGGCCCATATTGGATTAATCATATACATAATAGTTAGGTATACTCACAATGTTGATCTCCATAGCTGTTGATCTTCAGTACACGCAAGGTTAAATAATTCCTTGGAAGTAGTTTTCTCTTTATTAGAAATGCTCAGTTTTGAATTTTGTCATATCGATTTCGCTGAGCTCATCTTCTGTTTCGCTTTTCTTCTGATCTTTACTCAAAAAGAGAAAAACAGAACATTATAAGGTTGCCTTTCCATGGCAAATGGCGTGGGTACCCTCTCAATGTGTAAGAGAGAGAGACACCAAAGTCGTGACATCTTTCTCGCACTCGTTATTTTTCACATCTCGCGGGCTGATTCTGGCAAAATATTTGTCCCGTGGAAAGGCAGCCTAAGAGTTTTTGCACAGCCACCAATAACCTTCGCCTACAGAAATCCAAAAATTTTAATTCTGCATCACTGAAACGTAACAGCGCAACAATCGAAGAAGAAGTAATATAAAAAAAATTAATTTCTCATTAATATTGCGATGTATTGAATTAACGGTAATCGATATCGGAGATATTCATGTCCGGCATGAAAAACCCTATCAAAATTGGAAAGAGACCACAGTTTGTGGGGAGTCTAGTTCAGTTCAGATTGTTGGAGCAGTTTGAAATGATTGTAAGTTGTTCAAAAAATCGAATGAACATCTGTTAAGGGTAGTACAATTTATCTTATTCTGAAACGGTTTTGGAAATTCCTCACAGTTGCGATTACAAATCTGTTAAATGATTATTCGTGTGAGAAGATTAAGCATCACAAGTGCTCAGACCGTTACTTCTCACATCATATTATGTGATATCATTAGATTCTTTGATCAACGGGATGATTGCAAGGAAGGTCAGAATTCTTCTCATTCAACTATCCTCTATATCTATGCAAGGTTCTTAACGACCGATAAGTAGAATTTTTATCGTGATCAAAGATATCAAATTATGATCTCTCACCACATGTTTGGCTTTGCAAGGTAGAAAATCTAATGAAAATAGAGTTCCATCCATTTCTTATCGTATAGGTTGGTGCCTAAACACTGTTCCAGGGTTCCGCGCTGTCAATTTAAAAATGAAAAACGTAATCAGAGACACATGATGTACAATCTCTATTATTCTAAGAGATAGTACACAATCACCGAAAAAATACGTACATGTACGCAAGTAAAGTGATTCTTCCTAACCGACATTGCAATTCATTAACGTTCCCTTCGGCTCTGGAAAATTCCAGAAGATAAAATGGAAAATTTACCAACACTCGGAAAAAATAAGGAAGTTAGTTCAGTCGCTAGTTTACTTAATATCGTATAATTTTCAACCATGCACTCTCCTCATACATGTGTTTTCCCGGTATTTCATCATGATTATTCGGAGGAGATGGTGAAAAATTTTTAGAAATAGGTCAGACCGCTTTACGATAGCTGCTGAATCGCGAGCGTTGAAGGTCAACCGAAAGGCCAACCCAACAATCACTTAAGTCAGAGTTATTCGATGATTCTTCCATAGTGAATATACATAAGAAAGATCAAGATATGTAGATGAAGATATTTTTTATTTACAGTTCTTTATGTGTTGTCGAGTGTGTTGTACTTACATGATACGTGAGCCAAAAATGGAAATTTTTGAAAATCCTTATGCCAACAGTCACAATTTATGGCAATTTGCTTGTAGGTAAAGAAGAATCTTTTTTGAAATTTTTAAGAATAGATTTTAGGTTGGAGCAAAAGCCTTGAAGATTCTCAGAAAATAACAAAGTTACAGCGTGCAGACGGTAACGTCAAACACTGATCAAACAATGTTTACTCAAGCATTTTTGACCGTAAAAGCCTAGAAACGAGGTCCACTGAAGGCTTAAAATCTGAGGGTCTTTGTAAAATGCAAGGTATCGATGAGGGAGGGAATTGAATAAGTTTTCGGAGAACACCGTATTTCTAAGAATTTGATAATTTCCCACGAAATTTGTTTTAATCGACCAAAAACTCATTACTAACTATGTTTTCTTGCGTACTTCGACCTGTTTGAGACGATCTAGGTGGCATTGAAAAGCTAGAGTACATGGAAAATTAGCTTCAAGCTGATGGTAGATGTGTCAAAACCCGTGCACAGACAGCTCCATGTAGAGTCTGACGAGCTCCATGTGGAGTCTGACGTAAACCGTTTACGACCAGTTTACGATTGTTTGCCCAGTATTTGATTCTGACAAAAAGACGTAAGTGCCATTATTTATTGATAAAAAAATCCACTTTGCTATGAAAGTTACATGGTTGGACCCTTCTGACATTTCCTTACAGACGTTCCAAAAACAGAACTCAAATGCTGCATTTTTGAATCCAGGAAGTCGAAAATACACGTTTTTTCCAATATCTTAGTCACAACTTTTGACACTTCTCCTTTTTTCTACCAAGGACAGCAGGAAAGATGCCGTGGCACACATGGACGAGAGCACGAGCGAGAGTATGATTCTTTCTAATACAGTCATTTGTGAGCAGGTTGACTTTCAATTTCGGTTGGGACTAGATATGGACGTTTACCGACTAGAAATTTTCGCAATTCAACGCGTTGATTCGTGGTTCTGTGATCCTCAGCGCCGTGAGTCCAGATAGTGAAATCATGAATCAACGCGTGGAATCTTGATTCACGGCCAAAATTTACCAATCACTACCATAGTAATCACCACGTCTGCAGACTAATCAACCTGGGCAACCAAGCGTTGAATAAACCTGCAAGTGGTTTAAATTATCACTCTGGTGGGGTTTCTAAATCTACTCGTGAGAACATTTATGAGGCAGATGGAATTATTTCATCTGCCTATAAAAATTGTGTCAGGTTAAAACCTGCCAATATTCTTTAATTAGTTTTGGCTGTCAAGCATTTTTCATCCAATGCCGTGGTGTGTTGATGGAAACTTCATAGTGATTTTGCAAAAGCTTTCGAAGTCATAGGAGAGCTACGAGTAAATATTTTTAACCAAAACCACGATTACACTTTGACTCTGAGACAGCTTTAACGGTTCGTTTAACGGGAGTAATACCTTCATCAGAATATCGAGGAAAGCAGTAACACGTTATCTTCGTCTGGGAGAAATTCGTGAGGTACATAAGCTTCTTCCTTCCTCTACTCCATATAGGATATTTGACATAATGCGTGCCACGCCTACATCTGCATCAAGTTATATGTGAGTGACATGATATTAGGATAACTCAGTGATACATTTTTCGAACTTCTAATATGGAGCAATCATGATTGTTCAATTTCCAATTGCTCCTGAACTTCGAAATAGAATGTTCTCGACCGCTACACGAACTTGGCATTTATACAGCCGTTTCGGAGGAACAACTGCCTTCTTGAACACAAATACCGGAAGAAAATAAACCCTGCTCTTGGAAACAAAATAAGTGGTTGCGGGGCCCTGTTTTTGGCGAAGAAGTAGATAATAATACTTGAATGAATAAGCTTCAAATGAAAATCGTCACTCTCAGCAGAGCACCAGCAAAATGTCTTGACAGAGACTATAAACATGCTAGCTCAGTTTGTATTTCATCGACTTCCTATTTTTGAAAATTGCATATCTCCTTCAAAACATTGGCTATCTTAAGCATGCTCAAGTTAAATCATTCGAGGAATTTTGACATTTTTTTGTGGATCCTAAGTAGTTTAATCTTCTTAACTTGCTCTTGAAATTCGGTGATAGTGCGTATTCCTGTGTTGGGGTACAGAATGGCAAAGAGAAATATTGTCATGGCTATCTTTGAATCTATAAAAAACGTGCTTTCTGTTCAATATCTGTGCACAGAATTTTTCAGGATATTCTCAACAGATGTACAGTAAGACCTCCATTTAACGGACACTCAATTTAGCGGACACCTCCACTTAGCGGACGATTTTAAAAGCACCGGTAGAAATACATTGCCTCTTACGGAGACAAACCCTTGATTTAGCGGACACTCGAAATAACGGACGCGGACAGTTGAAGCATTCAAAATTGAGGAATAGCGGACACTTCAACTGCCCGGGAACGTAAACAATCAAGCGTTTGTGTGATCAGATGTTCGATGCTTGCCTGCTAACTATGCCAGTATTAATCATCAGCTTGCGACAGAATGCAGTTCTATCGACATCCAAGATTTGGTTGACGTGAGGCATGAAAGCGCCCTCGAAGAAGTTGAAAATGACGACGAAACATATGTCCAAGAAGTCCCTATCACAACCGAAGACTTTGGAAAATATGCTTCTTGTGCAAAGGAATACTTGATGCAAAATGGTGATGCAGCAGGTTTAGCATTAGCATCTGATCTTGAAATGCGCGCACAGAACATTGTCGCGAGGAAACCAAAAAACAAACCTCAATCGTCAATTATTCTGAAAAACTTAATCGTCAATTATTTTGAAAGACTTGTATGGATTACTTTTATTGAGCGAATTTTAGAGTTGAGAAACAGATTGATCTTGTGATATGGGTTTTCTTTGTATTTTTAGTTCATCAATAAATGACTTCTGTATTTTCATGTTTCTCGTCACGGCTTAATGGGTTCATATAGCACTCACTTGATTTAGCGGACACCTCGATATAACGGACACTTTTGAGTGCACCGCGAATGTCCGGTAAATCGAGGTTTCACTGTACTAATGATGGTTAGCTTACACTTCCAGCCAATGAAATTTCCGTCACTAGCCGTTGTGCTGATGACTAATTCCAAACATAACTTACCGAAACGTGGCCAATGCGATGTAGGTCAAACAAATCTAAAGATAATAGCTAGTTTTATCATTCATTTTGTCATTGTCGAAGATTCGATCTACGATTATTGTGTTTGATCGATACGTTTTCCGAGTGCTCAAAAGCCTCCAATCCACCTCGAGTTTCAGTGGATAAAATTACAGGAACTCGATCAAGTAATCTAAATTAAGTTTTCGAATAATAGTATAGTATAAATGCTTTGATCAGTTCAACATTATTGGGATTATTTGGGCTCTGACGGAATTTAGAGGGAAAAACAAGATTTTCTACTATAACGCTGAGAAATAGTATATTACTCCCGATGCGAGGCTGGGCTGTTTTGGGGCACGGGGATGACTTTTCCCCGAGTACAACGAGGGGAAAATATTCCCCGTGCCTCAAAATAGTCTGGCGAGCGAGGGAAGTATGCTATTTTTTCGCATTGGGGCGAATAAACGCCAATATGTTCGCAGCCGGGAGTAAAAGTGGCGCTTTAGTCGCCATGCCTAAAACAAAATCTTTGAAGGAAATGGTCGTGTCAGACATGACCTTGATGGCTATCGTGTGATTTTTGCCACAACCAAAAGTCAACTTTTCCTTCCAAAATTCAAAATTTGTGCTTTGGAAGTTTCAAAAAGACATTCGACTTGAATCCCTCTGGAGTATTGGGAATTCCTGGTAGTTAACAGCTCCTAATTCTGCTCTTCGTTTGGACTCTACCGAAATTCTCCTCGAGCTTACTTGCACCGTATTCCAGAATTTCTTCGCACTATCGTCGAAAGATTAGTGACTAGAATTCTGAAAGGAGATGAACTTCTCAGTAGTGAATAGAATAGTACATTACGCGTCGAGTGCTGGAAACATTTTTTCCTTCGGGAAACCGAGCTGGACGTGGGCGATGGCACCGTCCAGCTTGGTTTTCCCGAAGGAAAAATGTTTCCGCACGAGACGCGTATGCAGTTTTATACGTCTGTACCCAGAAACAGCTTGTTTCCAGGCCTCCTCGCGTAGCGAGGAGGCCTAGAAACACGCTGGTTCTACGTATGGACGTATAAAGATAATAATCGATCATCATCACAAAGTCATCAAGATCAAGAGTATCTATAGCAATGAAGTCTGAAAAAGATGGAAAACCTTCATTGTAAAGTAAAAAATCTATACAAACTCGATTATCTTGAAGAAATTGTATATTGCCCGTAATTAATTTAATAATATCAAATCAGTGATTCATATCAAAATAATTTTAAGTATGTTGTTTTACGCATAATAATCCAACGAAAAAAACTATTCTCCCTAATCAAGCAAGGCCCCTTTCATAAAAAAAAATTCACTCTCCAATTTGACTTGCATTATGTATCCATTGCTAATAAGAAAAAATACCTTTAAAAAACCCATGCTTCATTGTAGCAATTAACACAGTCAGCAGAAATACTCCTACTCGGTGACAAAGACCATGGTTGATCTTCAACGAACATTTCAACATCTTATTTGCATCAATAACATTGATTTTAATCTTTGGAAACATATACTGTATAAGAAAGTATGTGACTCAGAGTTCACTTTTCCTCCAATAAGAGCCACTACAAATACACAATTCACGCCTACAATATGTGAATCCGCGAATTACATATCGATTATGAAATTCTGCCACAGGCAACGTCGTGTTTGATACAGGAGGCATAAACATGGAATGCAACAAGAAACATATTCCGATAAGGCGTATACAAAAAGGGTTTACCTAAAAAGTAAGAGAATTTACGATGGTGAAGCAGATAGAGACGTTATGCTCGATAAATATGAGTTCTGGAATCGATTGTTACTGGCTGCTTTTGATATACGAAGTGGCTCTATAATTTTTAGAGAATGATATACAAACAGTCGCATTTGTGAACTACAGATGGTGACCGCCTCAAACATGAATTTCAAGTATTCGCTGCAGTACATGCGGTGGAAAACTTATGTTCGTTGGAGAGCTGTATATCTTACTATAATAAGATTCGTACGTACAACTTCATTGTATACGAGTCTATTCCACCCACGCAAAATAAGTACTCCTTCTTTGCCTTTGTACATATTGGCCTCAGGGTGAGTCGCAATCGTAAATAAAACGTAAATAAAGGCTTTGCATGTGTCTTGGCTATGCATCGATTATGTATATTTCATTTCGTTCGTTGAGGCGATGATCTGATTCAACGGGCTCTTATCAAAACTCTCACGGTAAACTGAGGACTCTCTAATTCAAAATTACATACACCAGCAAAAACCCCTTAACTCGAAAATCTTACCAATCATCCCATATACACTAATATCTCCCAACAGCTCTAAGCGGGTAGTTGTGAATCACGATTTCGGGTAGTTGTTAAAAAAAATTTTCTAGCTGTCTACGTCGGAAGCACGATTTTCGACTCGTCCTCGCTTCGCGAGGACTCGTCTAAAGTCGCGCTTCCGACGTAGCACAGCTAGAAAATGTCGTTTGCGACTCGTGCTGCGCACTCGTCACATAATATACTATTTCCCGAGATCGTGAAAGTGAGTGAGGTATGTTACACAAGTCGGAACCAAGACGGATTCACTCGAATTTGAGGTTTAAGGGGAATGACTGCCCTAATTTTGGAGTCATAGGCCTAAAAAATTACGGAGAGGGAGGCTGAAAATTATTGTATGGATATTTTCGATCTGAAAACGATATGGCTTAGTTGGTTGAAGAAAAAAAAATTTTCGACCATATTTATTTCATGGTTGGCACCTCCTTCGGCGGATCGCCAAACTCATAGGATATTTCGTTTAAAATCATTAATAAATGTATCTATGTATCTCCAGAAATTTACAGACCGATTCATCAAATCCTGTGATAGATACGTTTCTTTTGAGTTAAAATTCTGAATTTTTCGTAAAAATACCTCAAAACTCGAAAAGAATCCATTTTTTAGGATGAATCACAGGTATACTTTGTTGTTTGGACCAAAAACATATATCAAATGAATGGAGAATGGGCACGTATGTACCTTATTAAACTATAAAGCATTATAGTAGACAAATGTGTCCGTGTTGTGGGTAAACCTAGTAGACTGTTCTGTACTTTCTACATTTTCTATTGCGAATAAGTGGCTGAAAATTAGACTCAAAAAATGAAATCCTTTTCTTTCTTTAAATTAAGCTTACAATACAACGTGCGCGACAAGTAGTTGTAAATTTTGCTGAGAATAAGCCCTGCCAATGTAGAGGGCGTACGTGGTTCCTGAATCCTGCGTTCTCGCAATGACAGTAGCCTGTAGGGGTTGGTACGAGCACAGGATGGTACGAGCACATCCCTATCCTTTAAGCATGTAGGATGGCACGAGCACAGCCTAACATAGTTAACCCATAACCCACAAATCTCCCCGATTCCATAACCCATAATGCTCTCCGATTCCATAACCCATGACCCACCATTCTCTCAAATTCCACAACCCGACTCTCTAACCTATGACCCAAGTCTCTAACCCGACTTTCTAACCCATAACCCAACTTGCAAGATAACCCCCTATTCTCTCAAATTCTACAACCCATTTCCTATAACCCAATATTCTCTCAAATTCTACCATAACTCATAACCCATCTTTCCAACCCATCACCCAACTCTCGAACCCATCGCTCTCTAACCCAACTCTCAGCCCATCTATCTAACCCAACATTCTAACGCATAAACCAACTCTCTAACCCAACTTGCGAGCCTCATCTGCGCATGCGTAGATTTTTTGTGTTTATCGTGGAGTTAGTGTACTTGTACGAGGACAAAGAGCCCATACTTTCAAAGTCTTATTGGTGGCCCCGAAAAGGGCCGATTGTGATTCTTCTCCGCTTAGCTCGGGAGTGAGCAGGAGTCTGGGACATCCATCCTCCTGACCGATCTTGATGTTGGTACTGGATCAGGTCTTGTTGGGATCCTGACCCATGGTTCTCGAGGAGGTGGTAGCCATGGAGGTGACAGGGTGACCCGAACCTCGACAACCACTGCTGGTTCTCGCTGTCTCGGTTCAATGTCTATGATGGGCATAGATGTCGATTTGGGCTGAGCAAAACGTTGACCCATAGTTCTGCCGCGCTCGTCACCACGTTGTTGATCCATTGCAGTCAAAGTGTCGAATGACTTCATGGAGCCTATCATCATCGCTTTATAGTGAGTCCCCCACTCATCGAGCCGCATTCAACGCATGCGCATGAGTGCATGTTTTATCCTCAGTGGAATATTGTCCAGTCGTCTGAGAAAGAAACCCAGCAATCCAATTCCACGATTTCGATACCTAGCTCTTTCATCCGTGCATGATCGTCTTTACATATTCCACACTCTTTCATTCTATTCACGCAGGCTTTCAACTTGCGTAAGAATGGTGTTACGGATTGCTCCATAACCCATATTTTCAGGTATTTTGGCCGTATCTCAGCGGACAATGCCCCGAGAGGCTCCGCGATGAGTGCATTGAGTTCCTCGTGGGCCCCTCTTTCATTTCCCATTCTGTGCTCCATAACCCATATTTCAAGGTCTTTTGGCCGTATCTCAGCGGATAATGCCCCGAGAGGCTCCGCGATGAGTGCATCGAGTTCCTCGTGGGCCCCTCTTTTATTTCCAATTCTGTGCTCCATAACCCATATTTCAAGATCTTTTGGCCGTATCTCAGCGGATAATGCCCCGAGAGGCTCCGCGATGAGTGCTTCGAGTTCCTCGTGGGCCCCTCTTTCATTTCCCATTCTGTGCTCCATAACCCATATTTCAAGGTCTTTTGGCCGTATCTCAGCGGATAATGCCCCGAGAGGCTCCGCGATGAGTGCATCGAGTTCCTCGTGGGCCCCTCTTTCATTTCCCATTCTGTGCTCCGTAACCCATATTTCAAGGTCTTTTGGCCGTATCTCAGCGGATAATGCCCCGAGAGGCTCCGCGATGAGTGCATCGAGTTCCTCGTGGGCCCCTCTTTCATTTCCCAATCTGTGCTCCATAACCCATATTTCAAGGTCTTTTGGCCGTATCTCAGTGAATAATGCCCCGGGAGGCCCCGCGATAAGTGTATTGAGTTCCTCGTGGGCCCCTCTTCCATTTCCCATTCATTGCTCCATAACCCATATTTCAAGGTCTTTTGGCCGTATCTCAGCGGACAATGCCCCGAGAGGCTCCGCGATGAGTGCATCGAGTTCCTCGTGGGCCCCTCTTTCATTTCCCGATCTGTGCTCCATAACCCATATTTCAAGGTTTTTTGGCCGTATCTCAGCGGATAATGCCCCGAGAGGCTCCGCGATGAGTGCATCGAGTTCCTCGTGGGCCCCTCTTTCATTTCCCATTCATTGCTCCATAACCCATATTTCAAGGTCTTTTGGCCGTATCTCAGTGAATAATGCCCCGAGAGGCTCCGCGATGAGTGCATCGATTTCCTCGTGAGCCCCTCTTTCATTTCCCATTCATTGCTCCATAACCCATATTTCAAGGTCTTTTGGCCGTATCTCAGTGAATAATGCCCCGGGAGGCCCCGCGATGAGTGTATCAAGTTCCTCGTGGACCCCTCTTCCATTCTACACACTGTGCTCTATAACCCATATTTCAAGGTCTTTTGGCCGTATCTCAGCGGATAACGCCCCGAGAGGCTCCGCGATGAGCGCGTTGAGTTCCTCGTGGACCCCTCTTTCATTCCCCATTCTAAGCTCCATAACCCATATTTCAGGGTCTTTTGGCCGTATCTCAGTGGATAATGCCCCGAGAGGCTCCGCGACAAGTTTATTGGGTTGCTCGTGGACCCCCCTTCTATTTCCCATACCGTGCTCAATAACCCATATTTCGAGGTCTATTGGGCATATCTCGGTAGATAATGCCCAGAGAGGCTCCGCGATGAGTGCATTACATTCCTCGTGGACCCCTCTTCCATTCTACACACTGTGCTCCATAACTCATATTTCAAGGTCTTTTGGCCATATCTCGGTAGATAATGCCCAGAGAGGCTCCGCGATGAGTGCATCGAGTTGCTCGTGGACCCCCTTCAATTTTCCATACTGTGCTCCATAACCCATATTCCAAGGTCTTTTGGCTGTATCTTGGTAGATAATACTCAGAGAGGCCCCGCGACAAGTGCATATAACCCATATTTCAAAGTCTATAGGCCATATGCTGAAAGAGGCCCCCGGAATGAGCGCATTGTGTTCCTCGTGAACCCCGCTTACAACTTTTCATGCTGTGCTCCATAACCCAACTCGCTCCATAACTCATAAACCTCCAAAAGAAGGGTTGCTCCACAACCCAACTTGCTCCATAACCCATGTGTCTTCAAAAGAATGTTTTACTCCATAACCCAACTTGCTCTATAACCCACGTGCCTCCAAAAAATGGGTTGCTCCATAACCTGTATTGGTATATCTTTTGGCCGTATCTCAGTGAATAATGCCACGAGAGGTCTCGCAACCGGTGCATTTGCTTCCTCGTAGGCGCCTCTTCAATTTTGAAACTGGTTCACCATCAGTCGGTGATGCAAGTTTCCTCCCTACCAACAGTCGGCAAAGTAGATTCTCTTCCTCATCATCAAGAGTTGAGCGGAGGTGATGCAGGTATCATGACAACTACTCTCTCCAGGCCCCGATCTGCGGGACTCAAGGCCCGTAACTCAACGAATAAAACTAACTCACACGATTGAGCGTCAGCTATCGAATTCACGTCTAGTAGGCAGCCGTCCAGCAGCCAGATACCAGCAGCCAGCAGCCAGATGCCAGCAGCCAGCAGCCAGGTGCAGGTGTCAAGTGGGGCAACTCATCCCGGTGCTCGCATCCTGATGCATGCGCTCCCCTCTAGCGGCCTGTTCTGATCATTCCCACGACGTGCCGGTACTCAGCTATACCGCACGGTATTCGATCGGTATTCGGCTGTACCGCGCGGTATTCGATCGGTATTCGGCTATACCGCGCGGTATTCGATCGGCATTCGGCCATACCGCGCGGTATTCGATCGGTATTCGATCGGTATTCGGCTATACCGCGCGGTATTCCGTCGGTATTCGGCTATACCGCGCGGTATTCGATCGGTATTTGGCTATACCGCGCGGTATTCCGTCGGCATTCGGCTATACCGCACGGTATTCGATCGGTATTCGGCTATACCGCGCGGTATTCGATCGGCATTCGGCTATACCGCGCGGTATTCCGTCGGTATTCGGCTATACCGCGCGGTATTCGATCGGTATTCGGCTATACCGTGCGGATTCGATCGGTATTCGGCTATACCGCGTGGTATTCGATCGGTATTTGGCTATACCGCGTGGTATTCCGTCGGCATTCGGCTATACCGCACGGTATTCGATCGGTATTCGACTATACCGCGCGGTATTCCGTCGGTATTCGGCTATACCGCGCGGTACTCTATCGCTATTCTCTCGCTCAAGTCATCCCGCAACTCGGGTCGAGAGTTAGAGTCCTTGGACTAAGTTTACCTCATCAACCAAGAGACGCTTGTCTAAGGGTTCATGTAAACATGAGTCGCTCAGCTCCCTATTTCTGGCTCCAGTTTGGACCAGTAGTATCTCCCATTATAATGACGCCTCCTGATACCCTGCACATATTGTATGGTCCGTGGGAGAGTCTCGTATGACGGAAGTCCTAATCGTCTGAATGATTGACGTGCGAATGTGAGCAATGAATCTCTGTCCCTGGACCTCGAAGTTTGCTGACTGTTTCCCGAATAACCTTTGACTAGGCAAGGGACCCACGCTCCGGCCTTTGGAGCTCGGAAATCCATGTATGGAGAAGTTCCCCTATCGTATATTTCGTCTGTGGCGTCACCTGTCGCAGACCCTCTGGAGTAACAATGGGGTTGCCAATGATCGCGAGTTAGCCATTGCTCACTGGACTCATTTTGTTTGGACTCCCAGTTATCAATGCATGGATTATCTGAGTCAGACACTGAATCGTCCCTCGAACTGAAAGGGTAGGATACTCGGGTACTTCCGGAATCATTCTGTGAACATGATATACTCTCTAGGTCTTCGTGTATACTGCTAGGGTCCGAAATATCAAAGCTAGGGTATGATTTCGCATTACCCTGTGAACTGGTGAGACCCGGATTGTCAGAACTTCTATCAAACATTGAATGACTCTCATTGCGACCCTCCGTAGGAGTAACACTGTCGACAGCTCCCTCTCTATTCGATGACTCGTGAGGAGACGATTCCACCGAACTCTTGGAATTCTCAACGATTATCGACTGGTTCTGATCACGACTCTCTGGAGGCGCAACATTGCCAAGAGTTTCACTATTCTCTGCATTCTCATACGTAGACGGTTGTGTTCGTAAAATGAACTCCCCGGCATGGTTGTGATCGCCAACGCTGACCAGATTCGTTCCCCGAGTCACTGCTGTACTTCGACATTTGGTCTTATAGTATGCATGGCATTTCCATCGAACTGTACCGTCTCGATGGACTTTCTCTCGGTTAAAATGACTCCCATTCACTACAAGTTGATCCTTGCCAAGACGATTCTTGATGAATTTCATCGATTCATCGATCTCTTCTGCCTGTGGAGGCTCCTCATTTCCACCCGGTACTCGGACCTGATTCGATTTGCTCAGGTCCCCTCGATATGAGGGCTCCTCGCGTAGAAGCTACAGTTTCTTCTTCACCGCCATAGCAGCTCTCTCGAGAGCTTCCTCAAAGTTCTCACCCATGTCGTCAGCTTAACTGCTCAATGAGTAATGTTCCTCTGGTTATTCTTATCTGTATTTATACTAAATCTTGCTCAAGAATACTAATTCAAGAGTAAGTTGTACTTATGTAGCCCGCCATATACAAAGATTCTAAGATAGCTCTTATCTCATCATCGTTATTTCGATTACCAGCTGACTTTTCATCAATTAGACCCCGAAGTCTGTCGACTATCTTATTCGGATCATCCCAATATATAGTGATCAACCCACTCGCCAGTGATCCGCCTCGTTTATCCACGTCAAATAGTGGCGCGATTATGTTCTGGAATTTTCGGCTCTCGCTCTTGCGCAGTTCTCCATCGTGCACGAATCTTTTACGGTGAACATGCGAGACATCCAAGATTTTGCGATAGTTTCTCATATCTTCCTCAGATATCACATTTTGATCTGGGGATCTTTTGAAGATCAATTCAAGCAAACCAGTTGTGGTTGGGAACCGCTGGTTATCTACTGTGATATAGTCATTGGTTAGCTGTACTCGAGATTTACCGATTCCCAAGGAATTCCCATTCCGTCTGACTCCATATATCCTATCAAGATTACGATCATCCCTACGCAGGGTAGATAAGTAGTCTTCGGGCTCGCTAAGTTCATCATCAGCCGTCTCGAATGAAGCAACCGATGAATTTCGACTCTCGATATTCTCTGGAACGCTCCGATTCATTAAAGTCTCGTCGCCTATATACGAGGCCTTGACCGAATCGTCCAGTTGTCCGAATTCTTTCTGGGGATCCCGGTGATTTTCTTGATGGGCTATGATTTTTTCGAGTGGATCAGTAATGGGCTTGAATGTATCACTCATGTTTTTCTCAAACTCAGCTTGTTGGCGCTGCATCGCCACATATTTTCGTTTGAGAGCTCGTTTGGCTTTCATGAGCTCGACGAGTTCATCTCTTTGATTGATATAGTCCTCCATGTCCGCGGTTTGACGTGCTCTGATTGACTGGAGTACCTCCCTAGGAATCATCCCTTTCATATCAGAGTTCCCGACCATTCGTGATGACTCAAACCAGGATACCGATCGAGTACTAATCGGATACCGCGCGGTATAGCCGAATGCCGATCGAATACCGCACGGTATAGCCGAATACCGATCGAATACCGATCGAATACCGCGCGGTATAGCCGAATACCGATCGAATACCGATCGAATACCGCGCGGTATAGCCGAATGCCGATCGAATACCGCGCGGTATAGCCGAATACCGATCGAATACCGCGCGGTATAGCCGAATACCGACGGAATACCGCGCGGTATAGCCGAATGCCGATCGAATACCGCGCGGTATAGCCGAATACCGATCGAATACCGCGCGGTATAGCCGAATACCGACGGAATACCGCGCGGTATAGCCGAATACCGACGGAATACCGCGCGGTATAGCCGAATACCGACGGAATACCGCGCGGTATAGCCGAATGCCGATCGAATACCGCGCGGTATAGCCGAATACCGATCGAATACCGTGCGGTATAGCCGAATGCCGACGGAATACCGCGCGGTATAGCCAAATACCGATCGAATACCGCGCGGTATAGCCGAATACCGACGGAATACCGCGCGGTATAGCCGAATACCGATCGAATACCGATCGAATACCGCGCGGTATGGCCGAATGCCGATCGAATACCGCGCGGTATAGCCGAATACCGATCGAATACCGCGCGGTACAGCCGAATACCGATCGAATACCGTGCGGTATAGCTGAGTACCGGCACGTCGTGGGAATGATCAGAACAGGCCGCTAGAGGGGAGCGCATGCATCAGGATGCGAGCACCGGGATGAGTTGCCCCACTTGACACCTGCACCTGGCTGCTGGCTGCTGGCATCTGGCTGCTGGCTGCTGGTATCTGGCTGCTGGACGGCTGCCTACTAGACGTAAATTCGATAGCTGACGCTCAATCGTGTGAGTTAGTTTTATTCGTTGAGTTACGGGCCTTGAGTCCCGCAGATCGGGGCCTGGAGAGAGTAGTTGTCATGATACCTGCATCACCTCCGCTCAACTCTTGATGATGAGGAAGAGAATCTACTTTGCCGACTGTTGGTAGGGAGGAAACTTGCATCACCGACTGATGGTGAACCAGTTTCAAAATTGAAGAGGCGCCTACGAGGAAGCAAATGCACCGGTTGCGAGACCTCTCGTGGCATTATTCACTGAGATACGGCCAAAAGATATACCAATACAGGTTATGGAGCAACCCATTTTTTGGAGGCACGTGGGTTATAGAGCAAGTTGGGTTATGGAGTAAAACATTCTTTTGAAGACACATGGGTTATGGAGCAAGTTGGGTTGTGGAGCAACCCTTCTTTTGGAGGTTTATGAGTTATGGAGCGAGTTGGGTTATGGAGCACAGCATGAAAAGTTGTAAGCGGGGTTCACGAGGAACACAATGCGCTCATTCCGGGGGCCTCTTTCAGCATATGGCCTATAGACTTTGAAATATGGGTTATATGCACTTGTCGCGGGGCCTCTCTGAGTATTATCTACCAAGATACAGCCAAAAGACCTTGGAATATGGGTTATGGAGCACAGTATGGAAAATTGAAGGGGGTCCACGAGCAACTCGATGCACTCATCGCGGAGCCTCTCTGGGCATTATCTACCGAGGTATGGCCAAAAGACCTTGAAATATGAGTTATGGAGCACAGTGTGTAGAATGGAAGAGGGGTCCACGAGGAATGTAATGCACTCATCGCGGAGCCTCTCTGGGCATTATCTACCGAGATATGCCCAATAGACCTCGAAATATGAGTTATTGAGCACGGTATGGGAAATAGAAGGGGGGTCCACGAGCAACCCAATAAACTTGTCGCGGAGCCTCTCGGGGCATTATCCACTGAGATACGGCCAAAAGACCCTGAAATATGGGTTATGGAGCTTAGAATGGGGAATGAAAGAGGGGTCCACGAGGAACTCAACGCGCTCATCGCGGAGCCTCTCGGGGCATTATCCGCTGAGATACGGCCAAAAGACCTTGAAATATGGGTTATAGAGCACAGTGTGTAGAATGGAAGAGGGGTCCACGAGGAACTTGATACACTCATCGCGGGGCCTCCCGGGGCATTATTCACTGAGATACGGCCAAAAGACCTTGAAATATGGGTTATGGAGCAATGAATGGGAAATGAAAGAGGGGCTCACGAGGAAATCGATGCACTCATCGCGGAGCCTCTCGGGGCATTATTCACTGAGATACGGCCAAAAGACCTTGAAATATGGGTTATGGAGCAATGAATGGGCAATGAAAGAGGGGCCCACGAGGAACTCGATGCACTCATCGCGGAGCCTCTCGGGGCATTATCCGCTGAGATACGGCCAAAAAACCTTGAAATATGTGTTATGGAGCACAGATTGGGAAATGAAAGAGGGGCCCACGAGGAACTCGATGCACTCATCGCGGAGCCTCTCGGGGCATTATCCGCTGAGATACGGCCAAAAGACCTTGAAATATGGGTTATGGAGCAATGAATGGGAAATGGAAGAGGGGCCCACGAGGAACTCAATACACTTATCGCGGGGCCTCCCGGGGCATTATTCACTGAGATACGGCCAAAAGACCTTGAAATATGGGTTATGGAGCACAGATTGGGAAATGAAAGAGGGGCCCACGAGGAACTCGATGCACTCATCGCGGAGCCTCTCGGGGCATTATCCGCTGAGATACGGCCAAAAGACCTTGAAATATGGGTTACGGAGCACAGAATGGGAAATGAAAGAGGGGTCCACGAGGAACTCGATGCACTCATCGCGGAGCCTCTCGGGGCATTATCCGCTGAGATACGGCCAAAAGACCTTGAAATATGGGTTATAGAGCACAGTGTGTAGAATGGAAGAGGGGTCCACGAGGAACTTGATACACTCATCGCGGGGCCTCCCGGGGCATTATTCACTGAGATACGGCCAAAAGACCTTGAAATATGGGTTATGGAGCAATGAATGGGAAATGAAAGAGGGGCTCACGAGGAAATCGATGCACTCATCGCGGAGCCTCTCGGGGCATTATTCACTGAGATACGGCCAAAAGACCTTGAAATATGGGTTATGGAGCAATGAATGGGCAATGAAAGAGGGGCCCACGAGGAACTCGATGCACTCATCGCGGAGCCTCTCGGGGCATTATCCGCTGAGATACGGCCAAAAAACCTTGAAATATGTGTTATGGAGCACAGATTGGGAAATGAAAGAGGGGCCCACGAGGAACTCGATGCACTCATCGCGGAGCCTCTCGGGGCATTATCCGCTGAGATACGGCCAAAAGACCTTGAAATATGGGTTATGGAGCAATGAATGGGAAATGGAAGAGGGGCCCACGAGGAACTCAATACACTTATCGCGGGGCCTCCCGGGGCATTATTCACTGAGATACGGCCAAAAGACCTTGAAATATGGGTTATGGAGCACAGATTGGGAAATGAAAGAGGGGCCCACGAGGAACTCGATGCACTCATCGCGGAGCCTCTCGGGGCATTATCCGCTGAGATACGGCCAAAAGACCTTGAAATATGGGTTACGGAGCACAGAATGGGAAATGAAAGAGGGGCCCACGAGGAACTCGATGCACTCATCGCGGAGCCTCTCGGGGCATTATCCGCTGAGATACGGCCAAAAGACCTTGAAATATGGGTTATGGAGCACAGAATGGGAAATGAAAGAGGGGCCCACGAGGAACTCGAAGCACTCATCGCGGAGCCTCTCGGGGCATTATCCGCTGAGATACGGCCAAAAGACCTTGAAATATGGGTTATGGAGCACAGAATTGGAAATGAAAGAGGGGCCCACGAGGAACTCGATGCACACATCGCGGAGCCTCTCGGGGCATTATCCGCTGAGATACGGCCAAAAGACCTTGAAATATGGGTTATGGAGCACAGAATGGGAAATGAAAGAGGGGCCCACGAGGAACTCAATGCACTCATCGCGGAGCCTCTCGGGGCATTGTCCGCTGAGATACGGCCAAAATACCTGAAAATATGGGTTATGGAGCAATCCGTAACACCATTCTTACGCAAGTTGAAAGCCTGCGTGAATAGAATGAAAGAGTGTGGAATATGTAAAGACGATCATGCACGGATGAAAGAGCTAGGTATCGAAATCGTGGAATTGGATTGCTGGGTTTCTTTCTCAGACGACTGGACAATATTCCACTGAGGATAAAACATGCACTCATGCGCATGCGTTGAATGCGGCTCGATGAGTGGGGGACTCACTATAAAGCGATGATGATAGGCTCCATGAAGTCATTCGACACTTTGACTGCAATGGATCAACAACGTGGTGACGAGCGCGGCAGAACTATGGGTCAACGTTTTGCTCAGCCCAAATCGACATCTATGCCCATCATAGACATTGAACCGAGACAGCGAGAACCAGCAGTGGTTGTCGAGGTTCGGGTCACCCTGTCACCTCCATGGCTACCACCTCCTCGAGAACCATGGGTCAGGATCCCAACAAGACCTGATCCAGTACCAACATCAAGATCGGTCAGGAGGATGGATGTCCCAGACTCCTGCTCACTCCCGAGCTAAGCGGAGAAGAATCACAATCGGCCCTTTTCGGGGCCACCAATAAGACTTTGAAAGTATGGGCTCTTTGTCCTCGTACAAGTACACTAACTCCACGATAAACACAAAAAATCTACGCATGCGCAGATGAGGCTCGCAAGTTGGGTTAGAGAGTTGGTTTATGCGTTAGAATGTTGGGTTAGATAGATGGGCTGAGAGTTGGGTTAGAGAGCGATGGGTTCGAGAGTTGGGTGATGGGTTGGAAAGATGGGTTATGAGTTATGGTAGAATTTGAGAGAATATTGGGTTATAGGAAATGGGTTGTAGAATTTGAGAGAATATTGGGTTATCTTGCAAGTTGGGTTATGGGTTAGAAAGTCGGGTTAGAGACTTGGGTCATAGGTTAGAGAGTCGGGTTGTGGAATTTGAGAGAATGGTGGGTCATGGGTTATGGAATCGGAGAGCATTATGGGTTATGGAATCGGGGAGATTTGTGGGTTATGGGTTAACTATGTTAGGCTGTGCTCGTGCCATCCTACATGCTTAAAGGATAGGGATGTGCTCGTACCATCCTGTGCTCGTACCAACCCCTACAGGCTACTAATGACACCTATATACCATCGCAGTTCATTCGTATGAGAGTATTCTCTGATAAAATTAATCCTGAGCAGTTCGATCTTTGCAAATTTCTTCACCGAAAAATATTCTCTGATCTCTTGACAAAGCTGCATGTTGGTGACTTAATTGGGTGTTGGTGATCTCGGAATCTTTCTCATCTTTTCACCAGTGGAAGCATTCGGTGATTTTCTCCGAGAATCATAATTACCATTTCATCTTCCTCTCATCCAAGTATAACTCCTTCAACGCGTTCACTGCGACGGTGAAAACCGGCATTCCGACCCAGAGTGCCAGAGAGTACAAACGTGTGATTTTGCACCTATAAAAGTCAAACATTTTGGAATGTTAGCAGTTTGACATCTATCTATGAAATCCTTACAGATTTTTGCGGGTCCCGCCGCTGCGTGAGACCCGCGAAAATTTCTATCGTGCGAAGGGGGATGCAGTGAATGATCCAATTAACAAAATTAGTGATCCTACGATCATACGATGTATTATCCAGCTTTTCTAGAGCATTCATTATAATCCTCAGTATCATCCACAGTTTGCTCCCATGGCCTGAGCAGTGCTTCTGTCTGGCATGAACCACGGATTCGTATGGAAAAAAGCGAGTTATTTTTTCCCTGGTTGATGTCCTCTCAACAGATTTAATCAATGCCCTCAAGTACCATATAGTGATTCACCCAATATTATCAAGATTATAAGGGCTACTAGCCGTGCTTCAACATTGCGTGAATTTTTTTACTATCTTTCGCTAATTTTTAAGATCATAGAATTGAAACTATCAACTACTTGAATATCTGTGACAGCTTTACTGCTATCAACTTTCAATTTATTCTCCGCAAACGTTGACTGCGAACTTCAAATCCCTACTCAGATCTTAATAATCTCTACTTTCGCAAATATCAGATTGTATCTAAAAACTCAAATGAATAGCACGGTTACCAATGTGAATGCACAAAAATATTCATAGAAAGCTGCCGAAATTGCTACGTGATTGAATCACGATATATATGAATAAGCAAATCTATTTGCTAGCCTGCGATCTGATAACTTTGATCAGTTATGGATAGAGATGAAAGTGCCTCAAAAAGTACGAAAAAGGTGACATCTGCAAGTAATATTTCTTCATCTCCATGAAAAACTGAGGTTGGGGAGTCGACTAACACACATTTTTTCATCCAACCGTTTTTCAAACCATTCGTTCAGACGGATGAGAAAATAAATAAAAGAGAAACAAAAGCGTGGCTAAATGAGATGAATTTGTATTCTGTGCTCTCTTAAAGCATCATCTCTTGATTGGCACATATGACACTCTCCGGACATTAATTCTGCAGAGATCTAGGGAAGTTGTTTGTCCTCTTATCGTCTTCAAAATCAATTCAAACCATCCACAGGTATCAAAATAATCCGAAAATCCCCCACATCCCAGTATTTTGAATTCTTCTAGATGATGACTTTTAGATACATTTCACGCCAAGTTGATAATTTTTTTTGTAACGTCTTTTCGAAGTTGTTCTGCGGTACCTATACAGTCTAAGGTGGATTCTGAACCACCGAAAGGCACTTATGCAAATTCACATTGGTGCCAGCTTTCTGCGTTGAAGGTATCATCAAAAACCTTATTACGATACCTCCTACGAAGAGTATCACATACGCTAACGCCCGGCGAAGAGTAACACTTGCGCGATAGTCTCCGACGAAAAGTAACACATACGCTAACGTCCGGCGAAAAGTATCATTTAGCGCTTGATGTGCCCGACGAAAAGTAACACTTGGCTTTGAAAATTTCAATGAATTTTTGGTCCCAATCCGTTATCTCGCGAGTGAATGAATATTTTTGGATAGTTCAAAGTGGAAATTGAAGCCAAAAGCATAAGGAACCAAGTGCAAATGGAAATATTACTCGAACTTCACTGTACAATGAACAAGTTCAGTCGAAAGCAACGATTTGCTGACTTCTATACTGCACCAAACTCCCAAAGGCTGTGAAGCAATTTCGAAATGTTTGGAAATATTATGAAGATATGAGCAATGTTTCAGATCGATCTCGTTTCAGAATCCATTTCGAATAGTTCAAAAAGATCAATCCGTCTTCGAGAAATTGGCGGAATGGCTGGAGTGATAACGGAAATTTTCGTCGCGCAGCAAGTGTTACTTTTCGTCGGGCACAAGCGCCAAGTGATACTCTTCCCCGGGCACAAGCTCTATGTGATACTTTTCACCGGGAGTCGGCGTATGTACGTGTTACTCTTCGCCAAACGTTAGCGTATACGTGTTACTTTTCGTCGGACGACATGAAAGTGTTTTCCTTCGTAGGAGGTATCGATTAAGCGTCTATATTCGTTGCTTATGTCCCCGAGGCCGCGGTGGCTTCTAAAGTTCATAATGACATACCTTTGAACAGACTTAGATTGATAGAATTCACATGCTCTACATTCATTGTGCACTATTTTTCCTTCATCTTTTACTTCGCCAAAATAAATAATGTTCTCTAAGGTAGGTATATGGTATGGTATATCAACTAAAGAATACTCGAATAAGGACGCATTTTGTCCAAGTTTACTCAATATCTAATCGAGTGAAGGGAATGCTTTCCATTCCATCATTTTTCGCGACCGTCGATTTCGAGATAAAAAAACTCCCGCCGGACCGCCAAAATCACCTAGCCTAATCTGTGCGACGCGCTTTTGCCGGTTTGTTATGTTTTTTGAACTTTGAATACTTCGATCCTCGATCGTTTCTCGGATAGTTCATCGTGGTTCATCGCGTATCTTGATCGGCTGATCTTGATGATCCCAGATTGTTTTTTAAAAAATAATTTGGCTCGCAACATGCTGGCTTATATTCAGTGAATGTGTATCCAAGTTTGATTCGCTTAATTCTGATATCCCAAGAATGAATAAATCTGTGATCATTTGGATTTCATTCACAATGTGCCCGACAGAATTTTAGGTGAGAAGCATCCACATTGAATCCTCACATTAAATCTCAGAAGATAGAGCATAAGTGCAACATAATTTTCTATGCCCACCATCAAAGTCGACCAAGAATTTTGATACCTGGGTTACTCTGAATATGATACAAATCTTCACCCAGTCTCATTTGCCATATGAATTTTCCAGAATATTGATAGCACAACCAAAGATTCAGTGCTCACTTAATCCCTCGATCAATTAGTTGATCATACAGAGTTAAGGCGCCAACCAAAATTAATCAGACGAGTACTGTCCTATTTGCATTGAAAAAAATTTGGCACATCGACGAGCATAACTTTCCCAGGTAAGCAAAATCTCTGATGATTGCTCACTTCAATTTTTTTTGCTTTCATAACCAAGATTCACATAGAACCGCTTCAATTCGTCTTGCCTCTGAGCTTGCGTACATGAATGTCAGGAATAAATCTTAGAAGTTTTAGATAACAACATATTGCTTTAGACTCCCAAAGACTATGTAATTCTGGAAGCACCATTGTGTGATCATAGTTCAAATATTTATATGCTGTGTACATTTTATTTGATTTTCAAACTTATTCTGCACAAATATGATACATATTAAACTATTGAGTTGTATTGAATGTGAGTTTGAATGTCATCTTAGTATAGAGCTGTGTGGGTTAGTGATCTCTCAGATGGCACTGTTCTTGACTGAATTATACTATTCAATCCTTTTCAAGTTATAGTATTTCCAAGGTTCAAATGAAAGATTTGATTTAAACTCACATTTACTGTAATCTTGTTTGTTCTAAGACAGCAACTACTTCTGCTGCACCAATATGAGCCAAGCATCGGGGCAGTTTGAATAATTATGATTTCAAATTGGCAATCGCTCTTCAATAAATGTATTTCCTAGAGAATACCAGGAAGATCATTTCCATATCGATATTCTAGTAATATTACATACTACACTATTGTTATAGTTTTCACTCAACTCTTGGGCAACTTAAGATCTCATTTTTTGATAGAACAAATTTTTATAGGTTCAAGCTCAAAATAATTTTTTGTGCTTGAACCTTCTAATACAAGTTCTATAGATCTAATCAATTTGTGATCCTCAGCAAATGAGCAACCTTGGATCTGCATCCTCTGTCATCAATGAAAAATTATAAATTGCGGTATTGATACTTCCCTTAGGCATAATCATGCAAAATATGGATGTGAAACTTCTATCCTGTTCAAATTTCTAAAAGCCCAAAATGCTTCCGAGAACTTCAACTCTCAAAATAGCTTCAATTTATGAGAATTCAAGCACATAAACAATTTCAACCCAAGTTTCTTGCTCAAATTCTTCATTTTTTATCCCTGGTAGACCGTACAACATTGTTTGATTGAAATTAGGATAGAGAATTATTTCAGACACTTTTGTCATTTAGTTGCAAAATCTAGAATTATGTGCTGAGTTGTAGAAAACAATCCCATAAGCCACAAAAATCCCAAATGTGCTATAACTCATTTCTAGTCTTAACTTTCACTCGAAAAGCTTATTTTTGTCTCGATTTGCCCGCACCTCTGTTCTCATATATGAAGACATTTCTTCATTACCTTGTGCAGACACGCAATCAATGATGATGAAAAATCCGTGTTACACCAATGTTCAACATGAAAGAGAAATCATCTGCATTTGAAGTAAAGAATGCTGTTTCTCACTTTCTTTGGAAATTTTTCCCCTCAAAAGAGTGTGAGGAAGTGTCAAGTTTGAGACGTAAGGGAAATAACTCTCAATCAATTGTCCAAACGATTCCAGATCTTTTGTTGGCTATATTACATCACAAGAATGTTGCGTGTACATCAATAAATTTTTTTCCTCTGAGAAATCGGTAAGCCAGATCGCGAGACGACTTTCGGTGCTAAGACCTGAGAGTCCGAGGAAATTTTATTGTTTGCAAAGCCGAGTTGTTTCTATTTGTGGTTCTGCAGATTGAATATTGTATGTACTTCTCCGACCAGTGGAAGTATTGGAGAGCATCAATAACTAACTTCTTGTCGACTAATAACTCAGAGCTTCGCAGAAATATTTTTTCGAAATATTCCAAACCACGACCTCGACTTTATCATTGATGAATATCGCGCCGTGGGTGCTCGACAATCGGTGACGTTCAAGAAATATGCGCTCACTAGCATTATCCGATTTCATTTATTGATTTTCATTCTATTACGATTTTTGTATTCTCCCACGATCAATCGACGTCTTGCAAGCAAACGTCGATCTGAACAATTTTCATGTTGATTTTACAATTGCCGAGCTGAATGAGCAAATCTATAACTAGAATAAAGTGTGTTTTCTGCTCGGTTTTCTGCACTAATCGGGGCTGTACCTTATTTCTTGGATATTGACTCTTGCGTTCAGATTTTTCGAGAATTTTTCCTCGAAAACCTCAAAATAGCTGACTTCTTTCAACACCATCCCTACCAAAAAATGCAGTTTCTTATTTTTCACTCCTTTTCTGCAGAAGTTGTTTCGAAAGTCTATAAGTCCAGATCCTCAAATTAGACCGGATAGGGATACTGTATATGGATGTCCGGATTAGGCAAAGTAATTATGACATCATGATGTACTATAGTTAGTGCTTGAATAAATCGAAACAGTTTTGAAGATTTTCTGTGTGAATAATGAATATTTTCAAAACTCCTGACATAGAATGGTTAAAGCAACGATCCATCATATAATCACGCAACTTTAAAGCATTTTGATACTTGTCTTGGCAGCCAGTTATTGAAGTTTTAGATTTGAAGCCACATGGATGTGGAAGAGAATTCAGTCAAAACCAGCCGAACACAGTTCAAGCGCGACTCTCTGAAATAGTTTATTTGAACGAATTTTAACGAGTTTTCCGTGTGATAAGCGCTTGCTCAGATTCGCGTTCACGAATGACATTCGAAACTCGCTTTTGAAGACGTTGAATTCGACAGGAAGTTTGGTGTTGAATTCACATCACGGGTCGTGAAGTTCAATTTTCAGAGCTGATTGCGCTAAATTATAAAATCTATAATTTTAAGAACACCATCGATTCGATCTACCGATTCTTTCAATGCTCTTCTCGCTAAAAGGGTATCATAATTCAGAGTTTTCCAATGAGTAATCAGAAAGTTATTTTATGTAATGTCCAGGAGCAACGATAACAATGGGTTGATCTCTGAGTAATCTTTCAAAAGGTATTCAGGTATAAGTATTATTTGAGAATCATCATCATCTTTGTGTCAATTACTCAAACTAATTTTCATGAAGATTGGACCATTACACTCGAGCATAACTACGGTAAAAAGTACAATCTTTGGAGAATGAAAGTGACGATAATACTTGGAAGGAAGAAATTTTCCAAAATTCGGAATCTATTTAGACCCCATATTCTTCAGCCGTAGGCGATTTCGATTTGTATTATCAGTTCAGTCAGTAATTAAGAAGATCATTTTTGCTCTCAATATTCTTCTTGGCGATGCAATGTCGAAAAGTTATGGACCACACCCTGGTAAACCGAGCTTCGATCTATGGAAAATCACCAGCTTAGTTTCGATTTATAAAATAGAATGAAATGCATATCTATTATATAGGTGTATTCAATTATAATGATACATCATTCTTCCTATCTTAAGTTCCTTGTCAAATTCTGGTTTCAAATCGTCGGATTCATTTTGAGAATTTTTTGTGTGAGTATAATCAATTTGGAAAATGATGACTAGGTATCAGAAGATAAGAGCTTTGTAAAAACCCTCAGCCGTGGATGACTGAGGCTCGACCTCGGTAAAGATAACGTTGACGTTAGAATTTCTTTTCCCTCGATCGTATTTGTGCATCAATAATTGGTAAAATGAATCGTCATATTGTGATTTATTTCAGATTTGTAAAAACTTGGAGATTATGATGGATAGCGTGGTGAGGAAACACTTGATAATCATATCTCTTCAAGCAAAGACGAGCAGAAACATTCCCAAAAGTGTGTGAACTTGATCAAGAATCACAATGATCGATCAAGTACAGGACGTTGGTCATCATCTTTCATCACAACGAAATTTTCTGCCAGGCCAAAGACTAGTGCCTCAAACTCACGAGGAATGGGAGAAACATAAACTTCTGAAGCGAGTTTTACGTAATGGGCAGAAAGAGGAGGCGAAGCTGATACTACAAGAGGAAGTTTTCGTCAATGTGAACTTTGAATTGGCTTCTTCTGACTACTGCCGAGTGACACCATTACATTTGGCTGTCCATCTTGGGTGTCTTGATTTGATCAAAAATTTGCTTGACCTTGGAGCATCTGTAAATGCTAAGGACTCGTCAGGTGAAAGCCCGCTCAGTTTATCAGTGAGATTACGAAAGTATTCAATAACTGATTTACTATTGACATCTGAATTTATTGAAGTCTCCTGCAAGTATAGATATGGGATCATGAACCATTTGCACATCGCCTGTCTAAGGAAAAATATTTCCGTAGTGAAAAGACTAATCGCCCTTGGATCAGATGTTAACAAACAAATTGATGAAAACGCATCCAACTATGCGGGCTGGACGCCTCTGCACTTTGCAGTGGAAAGCCATGCTCCAGAAATTGTTCAGCTGCTCGTTGATAGTGGAGCTAGTATTAATAAGAAAAATTCTCACTCGATCACACCTTTGCATCTTGCCGATGAAATAAGGGACGATGAGATAATCGATATTTTGTTAGCAGCTCAAATGTTTGAGCTTGGAAACCCAGAAAACGGTCGCCAATTGTCTCATTTTCATATAGCTTGCACCCGAAATAATGTGAACGTTGTCAAGTTTTTCTTGCAACAGGGTGTGGATGTGAACTCGCCGATTGCTAGTGATAGCAAAATGTGGGCAGAATATGAGCCTCTTAAATTCGCCATATATTACGAATGTGCAGACGTTGTTGAAATGTTACTAGCCCACAAGGCAGAATTGAGGCGTTTTTCAAGTGACGATGGAACTCATTTAAGACTTGCTTATGATATTGGGAATGAGAAAATCATTAATATTCTTCTTAGCTATGACTTCAAAAAGAGGATAGAAATCTACGAGGAACCGACAGACTTTCAAATGGCTTGTGTAGAGGACTATGCCAAAAAAGTCGAAACTATGCTCCTTGGTGATAATCGGAAGAAATTTGTTTCACAGTTGAATTTACCAATAAGTAATAATGGCAGTACTCCACTCCATTTTTTAGTGAAATACCTTTCATCAAACGCAATAGAAACAATAAGAAAGTTTGGAGGAAACGTATCAATGAAAGACGCAAGGGGAAAAACACCACTCCACATACTATTCGATGATCGTCACTGGATAGCGGGATCAACGTTACTCAATCTTGTAAATTTTGAAGAGAATCCGGTCAACGAGTTTGGTTTGAGCCATTTCCATATCGCTTGCACTGTCAATAGTGTGCATTTGATTGAGAAATTCCTGGAGAATAGGAGTTGCATCAATAAATCCGTAGATAGAAATTCTCCTAAATGGCCAAGCTACTCTCCATTGCACTTTGCTGTAAAGTTTGATCAGCGTGAGATGGTAACATCTCTACTAGAAAACGGCGCTGATATTTCGTTGAAAGATGCATTTGACTTTACTCCATTTGACATTGCAATCATAAAGCTTAACGACAGCTATAGGTTAGATAATGATCCAGAGAAGCTAGAATTGATACAAAAAATGTTGTTGATAGGACAGAGATCTGCTGATTTCAATAGTAGGGGATTCACGCTATTTCATACTTTTTGTGCAACTCATAAAAAGAAGAATATGTTCCAGTTTTCTCAATATGCAGATATGCTTACCGAAGGCATTGATCAAACCATAAATTTTCCTTCTTCAAATTATCATCAAAATACACCATTACACTTTGCAATGGACAATGGTAATGTGAACATCGTAATGTGGCTAATTGAGAAAGGTGCTAATGTTTATCTTAAAAACAGCCATGGGTTCTCACCGCTACAGCATGAAATCAGCTCCGAAGGCGAGTATGGTATTCTGTTAAAGAATCCGGCCTTGTTGTGTGTACCTGGTAATCCCTTCGATAGCTGGGGATATTCTTACTTTCATCTTAGTTGTATGTGCCATGATAAAACTGCCATGGAGTATCACTTGAATTCCGGGGTTGACATCAATTTGAAAACAAAAACTGATGTTTGTGGAAAGAATAGTACCGAAACTCCGCTTCAATCGGTCTTGCGTCGCTTTAACTATCGTTCGTCAGAGATATCAACAGATACCGTAAGATTTCTGATAGATAATGGTGCAGATGTCATGGCACGTGATGCTTTCTTGAATACACCACTTCATTGCATGAAGCATTGCTTCAATAAAGATGTTATGGAATTGCTCATAGATCACGGAGCTCAAATTAACGCGGTGAATGTTTTGGGCGAAACAGTATTATTTCATGCATGTCGTGTTCTTGATACAACAAAGAAAATCAAGTTTTTATTGAAACATGGAGCTGATATTAATATAGAAAATGACCAAGGTTACACTC
Source organism: Eretmocerus hayati (assembly GCA_029851415.1). Lineage (NCBI taxonomy): Eukaryota > Metazoa > Arthropoda > Insecta > Hymenoptera > Aphelinidae > Eretmocerus > Eretmocerus hayati. The sequence continues at coordinate 152,612,357 of CM056743.1, read as the reverse complement.
CATTGACTGATACATGCACTTTGTTGATGAATACTGGTTATTCACATGATAAAGTTATTTTGACTTTGTTGAAACACGTGAAAAAACTCGAAGTTGCAGGACTTCATGTTTCAGTCAAGAATACGGAAATGTATGCTGAATTTTTAGACAGCTATGATGTTTCTAAGTATGACGAGCTTGCATTTGAAGAGGAATGCTTGAAGGAGATAGAACTTATGAAAAATATAAGAATTAACCAGTACACGACTCTATACAGTATCATGTTCAAGACCTCAAATCAGATGGCTTATCTTAGTCGGAATGCTACGTTCCACGAGATTACTGATTCAAATGATTTCGAGTCCAAGTTTCCCAATTACGGTTATCTTGTAAAATTGCAACAGAAAAAGGGCTTTGCTCGAGAACTTTTACTTGAGAAATGTACGAAATCATTATGTTCTATGGTTAAATTTTCATCTGAATATGCAGAAAAAATTCTTGATTACTTGGATGACATTGATCTGAAGAACATTATCAAGAGTGAAACTGTGATATGTAATCTCTAGGCGTATAAGTATCATACTACAGATTGCTTGCGAGAGTGATTTACGCACGGCTTTTCAAATTTCATCCGCAGGCTATTAATAAAGAAGTCCATGAACTCGTAAGATCTAACTTTGACGCCCTTGAATAGAACCTAATATTTTGAGCGTTGATGACTTGCCCAAAGTTTACAATTTATCAATTTGAATCTCATGGTAATTGTTTTGATTGGCAATCTAGTATAAGGACTGATAGATCTGTCTTCGTGTTCAGCCATCGAACTGTTGCGGGGTTTCGTTAATACGTTTGTATGTTCAGTATAACTTAAACTAAGTATTAATTTACCGAAGAATGATATAAACAAAAGTTATTAGATGCCTACTTCTACATAAGATCATACTACTTTGTTGAATTTACGAACTGAAAATAAAGCAAATAAAAAGTGATGCCACAATCAATGCTTACTTTCAAGAATGACCACATCACAAAAAATAACGAGATTATCTTGGGGACCCAACCTGTTCTTTATGCTGGTTCACTCTATTTTTGCGATATGCAGGTTCATCAAAATAGGAAAATTCATTAGTTGAACTTTGGCTTATAGAGTTCGCTGTCGAATCTGCTGTATACAAGAGGCATTGTGAGTCAATCATATCCTTTTTTGTGAGATGTGATGGATGTAGATCGGTTATTGAGTTTTCGGCCTTACAGTACTCACGGAAAATGATGAAATACCCATACCAGATGAACAACATCGATGGTGGATCTTCAAGGTTGGAAATAATGCTAACCTTTCATGTAGAGATTTTCTCAAGCATTCTCCATGTCTAATATTCACTGACCAAAAGTGAAATTGTCTGAGTCGCCTTAATCACTTGTCATTTATACGGACGTGAACGGATCGAAAATAACTCAATGGAACCTTGTAGAGCTATCCGAGACTTCCAATTTCCTTTTTTTAAAGTTCTCTGCGATCTCTTCATATTTTTCGGAGTTAACCCCCCATTCATGGACACACGAGTGAAAATCCCACTCGTGGCCGAGTGAATCTCACACTTTGCAACAAAGGAGGCTGGCTCACTCCGAAAAGTTCAGCCCGAATAATTGCTCTCGGACGACAATAATATAAAATATGCGTGTTATGAAACACGATCTAGAGAAAAATTTGAACTCCACTTAGTGAACGTGAAACTATCTCAACTTCCGAAATGTGTGTAAAATTTCCCTCAATTGCGCTCATGCAAAGATGCGTTCGTTTTTCTCAGAAAAATCGTGGCTTTCCACATTTTATGGCGTTTGAACCGCAAAATTTACATTGAAGAAGTGGAACGTTCTTGCAGGCAACTGGACGATTTACATGTGTATTGAGGTTTTTGAATGCGAAATGGGGCTCGGAGAGGGAACATTTTTATATTCATGCTTTTTAACCAAGTCTGTAGCTCCTAATTCATATGAAGTTTATCCGTACTCGACCATGAACTTGAGATAACTCTTCAAAAAAGTACCCAGCCTGCAGTACAACATCTGTGGAGATCAGGAACTTTTTATATATCTCCAATAATAATAGGTCAAATGGTACTTTCCAGCTTGTTCCAAGTTCTTCCTTTCTTAATCATCCTCCATTTTCAATTGAATAGACAGCTGGCATTTTCTTGTTATTCAGGCGACTTTTGTAGCACAAAGAGTCCAGTTTTCCCGCGCGTAATCGAGTGGTCCAATCCAGATCTAAGTTGATTCTATCTCCTAGAAGAAAACACTGGATAATAGAGTATCCTTTTGATTCTTGCAGGTCTGTCAAGGACGGAGTCCCATTTAGAGTAAATGCTCTAATACCAACAAAATCTGAACTTTTTGTGCGCCCTCTACATCAAGAGACGGAGGAAAAATTCTGGTCTGAAGTGATTGTTACAATGATTCCTCAATCTGATAAGGATTGGAAGGACCAACAACGTCTCAAGTCTGCAATACGCCATGGACACATAGAATTAGCAAAACGTTTGATACAAGAGGGCGTGCCGGTGAATGTAAATTTTTCTTCGACACATGGATACCAACGGTTAACTCCTTTACATTTAGCTGTACAATACGGTTCTCTTGATTTAATCGAATATTTGTTAGGTAAAGGAGCATCTGTTTATGACGTAGATGATTTTTGGGAAAGCCCACTTACTCTATCCGTGAGATTGAGAAAATATGCAATGACTGATTTGCTGTTAACTGCAGATGTTCTTGACAATTTTGAATACGATTTCAAGCCTCTCAAACATCTACATATTGCCTGTTTACGAAACAATATCACTGCGGTTGAGAAACTGATAGCTTCTGGAGCAGATGTCAATGTGGCAGTTGATAAAGGTTTCCCGTATTGGATGGGATATACACCCCTTCACTTCGCGGTTGAAAGTCAAAGTGTTGATATTGTCAAACTACTTCTGAGTAATGGAGCTAGTATAATGAAGAAAGACTCTAAATCGTGGACACCGCTTCATCTCGCAGATGAAATCAGAAATGAAACTATTATTGATATACTCTTATCAGCTCACATGTTCGTACTTGGAAATCTTGAAGATGACTTTCGGCTCTCTCATTTTCATATAGCGTGTACGAGAAATAATGGATCGATCGTTAAATTTTTCTTGCAACAAGGAGTCGATGTAAATACTAAAGTATTGGATGGTAGGAATAAGTGGTCGGAATACGTGCCTCTTAGATTTGCTATTCTGTATGAATGTCCAGATACCGTCGAAATTTTGCTGCGGAATGGTGCAAAATTAAGGCCCTTATATGACCATGACGAGGCATACTTGGGACTTGCCTACGAAATTGGAAATCAAAAAATTATCAACCTCCTACTGAACAGTACGGTATTGGCAAATACGAATTTTCGGGAGCGTGATAAACTGTCAAAATTTCAACTCGCCTGTATTGAAAATAATGTTGAAAGAATTGAAAATTTGTTCTCCTGCCTAGATGAGAATCTTGCTCTTGATCTAAATTCGTGTACATGGAGCGGAAGTGCACCTCTTCACTTCTTAGTAGAATCCCTTCCAAAAGACAAACTGAACTGTTTTCAATATTTACACGGACAAGGTATCTCGATCAAAGATCCAAGGGGAAAAACACCTCTACACATCTTTTTCGAATACCGTTTCAGTATACGAGAGAAGTCTGTTCCATCTGATCTCCTGGATTTTGAAAAAAATCCGTCCGATAATTGTGGCTTAACTCATTTCCACATAGTATGCTCAACAAATCAAGTTGAATCAATTGAAAAATTTTTAAAATATGAAATTGATGTTAATTGTACCGTCAATAGCAAATCTCTTAAATATTTTGGTTACACGCCATTACATTTTGCTGTTAAATACGAACAACTCGATGCTGTAATTATTTTATTAAAGTACGGTGCTCAAATTTCTCCCCAAAATGGAAATGGCTTGAGCCCATTTGATATGGCCATTATGAATCTAAATACCTGCGATTTTATGTTAGATACGCCGGAAAAATGGGAAATGATTTGGACAATGCTTCTAGAGAATGAAGACTCTCGCATTAATCTTAACACGAAAGGATTTTCATTACTCCACATTGCTTGTAGAACAGAAGTAGAACTAGACCCTGTGCAATTTTCAAACTACGTTGAAATTTTGCCTGGAGGCATCAATCAAGCGATCGATTTTCCCGCTTCAATATATCACAAATCAACACCGTTACACTTTGCCAGTAAAAATAAAAACCTCGATATTGCCAAATGGCTGATTAAAAAAGGTGCTGATGTATACCTTGAAAACTGTTATGGGCATTCGATATTCCAAGATGAATTACGTTCAAGAAAATATGATATTCTTAAAAGTAATCCCGAATTGATTCGTGTCCCCGGAAATCCTTCCGAACGTGAGAGAATCTCTTACTTTCATTACGGATGCATCAACAAAGATCGTAAAACTATAGAATATTATTTGAATTCGGGAGTAGACATTAACTTACCGGTACCAATTGCAGGAGTCAGCGATTGGTTGAGGGGTAAGGCCCCTCTTCACCTGATATTGACGAGAAACAGTAAAAATTTAGTAGGGATTGTAAAGTTTCTGATAGACAATGGTGCCGATGTAATGGCACGTGATGCTTTTTTTAATACCCCACTGCATTGTATGAGACGTTACTTTAATAAAGAAGTAGGAGAAATACTGATTGATCATGGAGCTGATGTAAATGCACAAAATATTTTTGGCGAAACCCCTCTCCATAAAGCTTGTCAGGAGTCTGACACTAATACGAAGAAGATTATTTTTCTTCTGGAAAATGGAGCCGATTTGGACATAGAAATGGATCATGGCCAGACCCCATTAACTGAAGTGTGCGAGGATTACGATGCGCTTCCTCGTGGTAAAATCGCTTTAACTTTGTTGAAACATCTGAAAAAGATTATGGTGTTGGGAATCAAAGTTTCGGATGAAAATCGGAAAATTTATTCTAAATTCTTTGAGCGATACAGCTTTGATAATTTTAATGAGGCCACGTTTGTGGAAGATTGCTTGAAGGAGATCAGAGCTATGAAAAATTTGAAAATTAATCAATTCACGAGTGTATACAACATTATATTCAAGGCACCTCTTGATATGGCTTATCTCAGTAGAAATTCGTTGCTAAGAGATTTGATTGATACCAATAAAAGTACTTCAAACTTTCCCTTATATGGGTATTTAATCCAGTTACAATACAAAAAAGGAATTTTTAGGAGACAGTTGCTTGAGCAGAGTAAGCAATCATTCATTTATCCAAACAATTTTTCGGCAGAAATAGTTGATAACATTCTGATTTACTTGAGTGATTGTGATCTACATAATATGATAGCAAGTAAATAAGACGATCCTCGCATTTGAGCTTTTTATCCTTACTCTCTGATCTGATTTCAACTTTTCAAATAAATCATGTTTAAATTTGTAATAAAATCGTTCTTGTGACCATCGCCCTTTTCGTTAGATAAACCTTGTCTACCATTATACTAGTTCTTGAGCATTAATTTTTCTCACCTTAGCAATTAAATTCTAACACAACTACTTCAAGAGTTATCATAATTTTTGTGAATATTATTATGAGTTGAATAAATGAATTATATGAAATAAAGGTATAGCTTGGTTCATTTTTTCTAAAAACTCCTACCACGAATTACTGCACTATCTTTATTGTTGGTGCCTTTTAATTTATGAGTTACACCAGCGAATATGTAGTTACACCAAATGTTGATTCGTTAGGTCGGAAAGCAATAATTCATCATTTATCAAATATCGTCAATAATCAGTTTTTTTCCAAAAGCGCCATATATAGATCAAGGAGTTTATCTTTATTTTAAACATTGAACTGAATTCTTTCCATTCTCAATTATTGAAAACAATACCAGACTTAGTAAGTCAACTGAGCCAGAAAATGTGTTCCTAATCTGCACTAATTATTCTATTTTGTCTTGTTTCACCCGCAACAACAACACGAAATAAGCTCGTCCTGGTCATCCAGTGCCATTGTCATTTCTGCTACTCAACGATCGTTCAATTTAAAAAGTCTTTATTTCTCGCTGTCTGTATAGTAGTGAGCAAATTTATCAAATCTTAATCAACATTGAGTAATTACGAAATATTAGCAGGATATATATAAGATAGATGTACCCCAATATATTTCAACTCTGTCCAAAAAATCGTGAAAGTTTTGATATTGTTTCTAAATTTGAGATCAGAGTTGATTGGTTACGGCTGATTTGCAAACGAAATTTGTTTATTCCTTTTGATCGTCATCAAGACCTCTCAACCTTTTCGATTTCATACCCGAGCATCAAATAGCTTCTGAAAGAGAAATCATATAACAGGTTTTCGACACAAAATTGTCTGTTACCAGAGTCTTTGATCAGAACCAGGACAGGATACGGTTTGAAGAGAGTCTGAAGCTTGGCCGGTTTGATGCTATTCCAGATGTCAATGATGCATACTTGTATTACTATATACTTAGGTAAGAAGTCTAAAAATTTGATATCCCAATGTCTCGAATGACATTTTATCGATTTTCACGCAATGGATTTCGTATGATGCATCATGGTTACTCGAAAAAAAGATAGAAGTTGATGAAAATGCGAACTTTTCTCACTTCAAACGTTATCTTGGCCCAATTCTGATCACAGAATCTAAAAGAACAGACAATTTTACCTCGAAAACATGACTTGTGATGTTTTTGTTGAGACTGTTTGATGCCCAGCATTGGGATTGAAAAGAGCGAGAGGTTTTAATGACAACGAAAAGCCGTCCCAACACTTTTTGTTTCGGTCAATATCTTGAGTTCTGATACGTCTTTTAAAATTTCTCTGATACATCGATCTTGTAGTTTAGAACCGAATGACACATTTTTTTCACCTTCCAGAGCCATAACTATTCGATTTCGGAGGTCTAGATGCCGTCTCAACACGATTTTGAATGAAAAAAATCGTAATATTTGCAAAAAATTAAATGTAGTTCCCCTGAATCGCCTCAAACGGAATATATCGTCACATATTTCGAAAGTTCAAACAATTTTACGTCGAACTTATGCACACCAAAAATTTTTTGAGGGCTATTTCGCACTCAAAAGCGAGTCCCAAAATGATGTCATAAGAATATCATTTCGGGCGTTGATGGGTGAAAGAAAAATATAATGTAGAGTAGCTATTTTGCTCGTATTTTGGATTATTCTCTCAAAAACATTTTGTCTACTGATCCAAGGTACCTCACAACATTTGATATATATCAAATTTTGTGCATCGAAGGAGAATCCGACTCGAGTGTCATCATTTTAGAATTTGGCGCTTGTCGCGCGCGCCTGCTGCTAATCGGACCTAGCCTAATCTCTCTCTCATCACATTGAGCACGCAAGCCGCAGCACGTGTTCATGTTTTATTTGTTTCACTTTATACATCGTGGCTTTGATTTTTGATCCTGCACCGCAAGTAGATTCCCGGCTAATTTGCCAATTTGCATGAATTGCAATTAACAGTTCATCTCGATTTTTTAAGTACTTACCATTGAAAAAGTGGTACCTGTTAGTGCAATCTGATCGTTGGTTTTAGTTGCAATCCATCCGATCTATCACAAAAGATTATGCAGTTCTAACTTCTGAGTTTCTGACCACCTAATTGATACTTTAATTTGACTTGATCTGAAGAAATAGTTTCTCAAGGTCCGAGTCTTTCTTTACGTAACCAGCCCAAGGTGAGAAATATTTTTCATCCATTCAATCTAAATGTCTCATACAAAAAACTGAGCTGATATTATTGAACATTTGTTTTCGCTCCTCAGACTCTGTCTAGAAATATTTGCATCTGGTTCTTAGAGTTGCCAAATACAAACTATCTAATTTCTGCCCATATCTTGATCACACTATGGCTCGTATAAATTTATGATCACACTGTTTACAGTCCCTCACATGAACTTATGATGACACTGTTTCTCATGTTAATGTTTGGTTCAGGTCCTCCTAACTCTGAAGGAGTCAAAAGAAACACTCAAAGTCCCAAGTTGGCCAGATGTACTGGTATGTATCTCTCAAATATTTTTTCTGTACATAACTCAAGGTAATGCCCATATAGTTCTACTTAGCACGCTAGCTCACCCTTTCAAACTCACTTGCAGCAGTCAAGCATGACGTACAGTCATGTTTTCTTTGGAATTCTCCTCACTCTTCTTTCATGTGATGTTCACCAAATCACGTGAGCATGACCCATCTATTTTGGAGTCAAAACCTTTTATGGTTCCGATATTTTCTCTGCCTTGAGCTATCCCTGAAGGATTTGCACCAGTACAATGTGTCTTGTTTTCAATGACCACTCACCACCACACTCATAACACCTCTAGCATGTGTTTTTACTTACCATTTCACTCTCATCATTTTATACAACTGTCTCCCAATAATCTGAAATTTCTACCATACTTCTATATAGAAATCTATGTGTTACACCACTATGTTTTAGAGCAAGCTTGCCTCAATGTCGCAACTTTGAAACTCTGAACATGATTTTTGGATTCTTGTGCTATTGAATATCTTATGAGACTGCGTGTGGATGGGTACTCTAGCACTCGCTTTGCTTGTTCTATAAACAGTCCTTTGTACAATACTACCCATCTACATGCAGTATCATAATATACTATTTTGGGCTGTTGATCCCAACTTTCTCACGTTATTAAAAATCTTTAGCCCAGAGTACATAACTTTAGGACTTCGTGTAAGATCAAAATACCCCATACTGGAGGCTGATATACCATCCTCAGAAATATCAGTTTCATACATACTTGTAATTGTTGGTATTTGGCTTTTGCCTAAAGATTAGGTGCATTGGAGCAACATAGTGCACACAGAAATGAAGAACCATACATGCATACATACATACATACACACACACACATTTACACTCCGTGTTGATGAAAGATTCAACTTTTGCTGGTGATCCAGTCTCAAGATATTTTACGAGCAATTTGTGCAAATCCATTTCAAAATTTCAACCATTGGATTAAGGTTAAGGTATTTTTGAGGTCTTTTTTTGGTTTATCACAGATGTTTCCTAAAACAGTTCACTGCTTTCAGCTCAGCACTTCTTTGACATATTGAGTAGTAATTGCTCATTGATACCTTGAATGTATGTATGGCCTTAGCACAGTTATCAAAATAGAAAAATTCTTCACTGTCATGTGAGTCTTAGCAAAAAGTGGAAAGCATTAAGTAGCTCTTATCGATCATTTAATAGTGAGAGAATATTTATGACTGAGTCAAAACTATAATTTGATGGCTAAATTTCAAGAATGAGGTATACACTTACGTCAAATATTGTGTGCAGTACTGAATTTTTGGTGTCTTTTCATGAAGACCGTTAGAGTCTTCATAAAGAGACACTAAATTTATCGGATATTGAGATCGAATTTTTCGGTTATTGTGATCACACCAGGAGTTTATCGCAAGTCTGCTGACTTCTTTATCAATCATGGAAAGCTCAGCATTGCCTCGAAAATTTTACTACCGTCACTCTAATCTGATCTGTCACCTGAGTCATTGTACGATCGCGATTATATCATAGATGTTCCTGAAAATGAATAGACAAACCAATTACAGTGTTGGTGAAAGATTGAAACTGTTTGCAAAATCTGATTCTCTACCCAAAGGTGTGACTCAGCGTGATGCTGCATTAAAAAAATACAACATCAAGGTTGTCATGAAACAAGTCTCGTTCAAAAAGATCAGAGAGCCTCATAGATGGCCTTAGACAAGGCGCATAATACTAATATACCAATGAATTTGACCTGCATTATCAGGAATTTTCATTGAAAGTACACTTCATCGCATTCAGAAGGAATAAAAAATTGACTCATTTTCTCGTGATACAGGATGTTGCCTATAATACTTATACCTGACGATTGTGTAGAAATTCAAATGTATCTCTACAGGCAAACCTCCGTATTTTTTTTTTATTTTTTATTTTTATTTTATCAATATACGGGCTATGTAGCCCTTTACAAAGTTTAACAAAATATAGTTTCCTTCTTGCCGTAAAGCGGTGCACCATTTCAATAAATCAATAATACATGATAATTCTCATAGCTAAATGAAAATCCAATATAGATAAAATATGTATACATAAGAGCCAAAACAAACATAATAATTTCAGTAGACTTTTCAACTGATAACAGTAATGAAATTAAATCATATAATATGCACTTTCTTTTCTATATTTTTTATACTAGTTTTAAATTGTCCCAACTTCATAGATCTTATTTCCTCAGATGAATCATTCCATTTTCTCTTCAATCTAACGCTCAAGGAAAAATAGTGGCGTTTCCATGTTGAAACAATTTCTATTAAAGGTCGAATATTTCGAAGTGGATAATTAACTGTACGAGAGTCGAAATTAATAGAATCTTTGACGTCTACGATACTATGCAATACTTTGTATGCTAGCAGATGATCATGATATTCAAACAAGGATTCAATTGAAGTAAGACCTGTAGTCATTAAAATATTCGAGTAATCATGATTGGCAAAATCCATTGTAGTACCCGATTTGTATGACAAATACCTTAACATTCTATGGTGGCAAGTCTCGAGTTTTGATAACTGATAAGACTCGTAAGGTGCCCAAATTTGACATCCATATGTGAAAGACGGGTAAACCAAGGTCTTATACATATGCATGATGGGGCGTATATTGGAAAAATGTCGCGTGAAAGTTTTAAGTATACCAATCAGTTTGCTGCATTTACTAACAACAAAATCTATATGATGATTAAATTTCAATCTTGAGTCAAAGTACACGCCCAAATCTTTTACTACTACAACTCTATCTAGTACTACATTGTTGATATGGTAATCATACTCGTGAAATCGGTTTCCTCTATGAAACGATATAGAATTGCATTTCTTGAGATTTAATTTCAATCCATTAATTTCGCACCAGGTTGCGATAGAAGCTAGGTCCTCCTGTAATTTATGTCGATCCTCAAGAGATGAGGTGACTTTGAAAATTTTTAGATCATCTGCATACAAAAGGAAATTACAATTTTTTATTGTGCTAGGTAGGTCATTAATGTATGCACAAAAAAGAAGGGGTCCCAGGTGTGAGCCTTGTGGCACGCCAGATGTGTTCAATATTGGTGAGGAAAATGAGTTTCGAATTACTACTTTCTGTGATCTACCGCTAAGGTACGACTCAATCCACTTGAGAATGCAACCATTTACCCCGAAATTATGCAATTTTGCAACCAATCTCTTGTGATTTACAGTGTCAAAAGCCTTCGAGAAATCAGTGTAGATAGCGTCTACTTGCAGATTTTCATTTAATGCTTTATGCAAAAAATTTTCAAAAATTATGAGATTGGATATAGTTGATCGTTTTTTCATAAATCCATGTTGTTCTTTGATAAATCTCGGAGCCAGAAATTCGGTAAGATAAGACGTAGCAATCGAATCAAAAAGTTTAGCAACCGTGCCAATGTTCGAGACTGGTCTATAATTTTGAACGTCTGTCATATCTCCATTTTTAAAAATAGGCTTGATTGAAGATTGCTTCCATACTTTGGGGAAAACCCCTTGAGAGAATGAATGATTGAATATAGTAATGAGAGGTTTCTCTAGCTCAGCGGCGAATTTCTTTAGAAAAATTGGTGGGCAAACATCTAGGTTAGAGTTTTCACTATCATTAAGTTTAGTTATTTCCGAGTGAAATCTTTCAGGTGAAATTTTGATATCAGATAAGGAGTGAGAGGTAACCTCAACTGGAAGATCTGGTAATGACTCATTACTATAAACTGAACCAAAAAATTCTGCAAATAGATTCGAGGTTTCTTCATCAGACTTGGATGTCTTTGATTGAAAATGAAATTCGGATGGTAATTCATTACTCGATTTTTTGCTCTTAAAATATTGCCAGAATTTCCTAGAGTTCACAAAGGCGTCTAACTCAAGATTATTAACATGTTTTTTGTACTTAATTCTAGAAAGTCGTATGCATTCAGCTCGCAATTTCTTGAAAGTTATTTTACAATGTAAAGAATTGGAAAGTTTCCACTTCAAATGAGCTTCCTTCTTTTCATACACTTTGTCTTTTAGCTCTTGATCATACCATTCCGGAAAAGTATAGTTCTTAATTCTAGTAATAGGAACATTGTCACTGATAATTTTTGAAATGTGAGAATTGAAATTCTCCACCATAGATTCACTATCACAACTGTTGAACACTTTCTGCCAGTCTATTGCTGATAATGCTGCCTTGATATTACTGATGTCAGCTTTCCTGAAGTTCTGCTTGCTGGATGTTCCTTCCACTAATGTAGATATGGGCGAATTGACATACCATAGAGATGACATATGGTGTGAATCAGGCTTTAGTATGTGTTCATCAATCTCTATTATCTCTATCAGGTGGCTAGAAGCAAATAATAGGTCCAGCGAGTATCCTTTAGTAGCATGCGCTTCCATTAATTGAGTGACATTGAGTGGAGCTAGTGCTGATAAAAGTATACTGGCACAAGCTGATGCCCATTCAGTGGTTTGATCATCTGATAGAATTTGAAATGGATCTGACTGCCAATTTATGTGAGGTAGATTGAAGTCACCTAGAATAATATACTTGTGGTCACTAAATCTTAGAGACATTTCATCCAGGTCTTGTGAAAATTTCTGAAAGTGATCAGCTGGTGATGAGGGCTTAAAGTAAGCAACGATTATAATATATTTTGTAGAACCCAGGATCTCAATAGCCAAGTATTCACCACAAACATTTTCAGCAAGAACCAGTTTAGACTTTATACTGTTCTTCACAATGATCATTGTTCCTCCTCCTCTGCCTGAGAGTCTGTCTGATCTGAAAATTGTATAGCCATCCAAGGTAAAATTCACATCTTCAGTTAGCCAAGTCTCAGTTATGCATACAATATCAGGAATAACTGTTAACTGAAAAAGATTACATTCAAACTCTCTGTGTTTGTTCTTTATGGAGTGTGCATTCTGATAGTAGAGAGTGAAACTTGTTGCTTGGTAGACGAGTGCTGATGAGATTGATTGTGGTAGACAGGGCACTTTTTTACTTGAGAAAAGATAAAGTGTTGATGGGGTTTCTACGCCTTTTAGCTTTGTCAATCAGATGAGGCACATCATAATAGTGTTTGATGGTCAGGGGGTCCTGCGGGTATGCTGCATTGTGAGCATCTCTTGATGACGTTAACTGTTTGTACAAAGTTTGCTGGGCTTTAGTTTTGTCTGTGCTGAATTTGAGGCTGGCAGGTAGTTTTTTACTTTGAGATATTGCTTTGAAGACTTCATCCCTAGACTTGAGAGTAATACAAATGGGACGTATTCTGTTAGGATTTGGATTGCCTATTCTCCTGACTGAAGCACCTGTTAGATCCATATCGCTCAATTTCTTGAAGATATCATCACAGATACCAGCTTCATAAGAATGGTTGATATTAGCTTCTGGGTTTGGGCACTCTTGTACACCATGTAGAAGAAGATTACATTTCCTAGATTCAATATTTCTCAATTCATAAAAAACTGATGCTGACACTTCTGCTAAATTTGTAGAAGCATTTGTATTTATCTGTTCAATCCTAGAGTAAATATCAGTTATTTGGGATTCACAGTTATTGACTCTGGAATTCAGTGTTTCTATATTCTCTGTGAGAGATCTTATGGCTTCATTTGTGTTAACGTTGATAGACTTTGCTTGAGCTGATAATTCAGCTCTTATGAATGCTTTGAGATCAGCCATGGTTGAGGGCAGATTTGTGTCCTCTGTTTCCATACCATTTTCAGTAGCTCTAATAGTTGATGACAATATACCTGTAGCATTCATTTGAGAGTTGTTCAGCTCCATCATTCTGGCTGCACATGTACGGCAGGTAATAGAAATTACAGATCCATCATCGCCATGAACTACTGCAAATTTGGCTTTCTTAGCACAGTTTGGGTGGTAGTCTATGCTACACATAATACAAGGAAGCTTAAATGTTCCATTAGAATTGCAACTTGGCCAGTTGCATCGAGTCATGATTAAATGCACGTGCCCAGATTTGAGGTTATAATCCAGGCACAGAGATTACTGTTGAATATTACGCTCCTTTTTCAGTACACAGTTCTTAATAAACTTCTTGAATGGTTTTGAGAACGAAAGCAACACACTTGAATAAACTGTTGAGAAATTACCATTCAAACCCGTATTCGCGGGGTTTACGTGCCAAGAAAATTAATCGCGGATACGGAATTCCGCGAATACTGAAGCATATTTCTTATGGAAATATTCAGATGGACTATTATTTACCTGTCCGCAAATAAAGAAAATCGCGATTACGGAATCCGCAAATACAGAGGTTTGCCTGATTATTAATGAAATGAGTTACGAGATGATGGAGATTTAATTTTCCTTCTCTTGACATTAGAACTGACATACAGTACCGTGCAAAAATTCCTGATGCGATTATCGGTCGCTGTATACTCCATCAGTAACAGTCAAAACTATCTAGATTCAGCGTAGAATTTGACGTGAATCTAGATAGTTCTCGCCAAGGAACAATCGCTAGCACTTTTTTCTCGTCTGTTTCCGGTCTATCGGTCGCTGATGTAGACTCCATCAGTAATATTCAATCCATCTGGATCCGGGTGATCCGATATCTGAAGTATGTGAGAATTATTACTCTATCGTGGAGCTGATGTGAATGCATTGAATGTTTTTGGTAATTCTTCCATTGTTTTGTGCGTGTTCTGATCTTGATTTTTCAAAGAAAATCAAATACCTATTTGAACAAGGTGGTGATATTGATGTATGTAAGAAAACGATAGAAGTTACACACCACTGACTTGTGCGTGCGAGCCAATGATGAGTTGAATCTGTCGACACAGTTGGAGTGACTTAAATTGATCTTGGAGGACTAAAGAGTGCTCGTGCGAAGAATATCAAAGCACTATAATTTTAGCAAATTTATATATTTGCAACGTTTCGTCAACGATTTCTGTTCATCTCATCAGGCACTATTGAAAGATGTTATTAGTGCATTTTTACATGTACAAATTAAAATATAAGTGTAGACTCAATAGAGTCTAACTTGTCATCGTTCGACTAATATCACACACTCGAGTATATTGACAGGCTGTTGACACATGTAAAATTACTCGAGAGTCGTCGGAAATTTTGTCTCGAAGAAAAACCAAAGAATGTATGATGAATTCTTCGAGCAATGCAGCTTTTCTAATCATAACTATCTTTAATTTGAGGTATAGCGTGCGAGAAAAATTCAGCGTATAAAAGACTTGAGGATTAATAAGTACACTAATTTATTCAATGTAATTTCCAAGACTCCAAATGAGATGGTTTACATAAGTCAAATCGCGCATTTCAGGCAATCTATCAATTCAGGTAGACTTCGTTCGGATTTCCCCATTTATGGATTTCTGATGAAATTACATTATAAAAAAAGGTCTATCTAGGAGACCGTTATTGGAAAAGGTTGAGAAAGTCTTCTACTCTCTCGCTAGATTCCCACATGAAACCTCAGAAAAGACTCTGGACTACTTGGATGATGATGATCTTGATAATATCACCAAGAGTGGAAAAACTGATTCCGTTGCTTAGACTTGTCGTATAATGTTCGACTTTTCTGGCTGGAAGATTTCTTGTTAATTGGAAGTAGGCCTCGTCATTGTATTTAGAATGATCCTTCAAGATATCTTTTACTAACTCGAGTACTTTGCCTTTGGTTCAGTTGTGGTTTTATAGATGAATGTTTAATCGACACGTTGATAAGTGAACAAAATCCCATGTATAAGCAGTAGGTCCTCATGTCAGATAGAAATCGCAATAGATTTTAATATCAAGTTTTTTCATTAAGGTTACATATATTATAATCCTGTTCACGATTTTTGCAAGACCCAATAGCCTTTTCCTCGTCTTGCGTTTAAATCGAGACCGAGTTCAAGTTGAGACTTATGAATGAATCTTCTTAAAAATCAACTTCAGAGAGAACTTCACTGCGTTGACATCTCGTCGTATGGAAGCAAGAAGCGGGTATTTGAGAAAAGTTCCGGAGATGGCAGTATTTCGGAAAAGTTTGGGAGTACCCAGTATCTGGGGAGTGAGCTGGACAACACTCTATCCTGGCCGCGAGCCGGAAAAGACAAAATCTCTTTAGAGAGGTAGAAACACACTAAGTTTGTGGTCGCTTTAAGAAATGGGTATCTCGGGTGGCTATTATTTAGCGCGCTCCGTACTCGAGCCGCTCATATATACCAAGTGACAAACATAAGTTGGCGGATTTTTTTGGCTTCCGATTTTGGTTTGGGAAATGTTGGAAATCTTACGAAACCCGTGCGGCAAGCACATTTCTAACGTGAAAATTCCTTGCGAAGCGATTGGCGTGGTCGAAATTACGATATCTGTTTTCATTGCGGAATTGTGAACGAATTTTCACAAGCATATTTTTGCTATCTCGGCGAATATCGTTCGGAGCGAAATTTTAAGCACACCATCAGAAAGAACGCGAAATTTTGAGTCGGAATCGTTGTTTCCGACTTTGATATTTGCATTATTTCATGTAATTTGATCAACGAAAAAACTTTATGTGGGTTTTGTAACGCTTTTTGTAACGCTTGTAACGCCAGTGTTGACATTTCGTGTTTCCGCGCGTCTGCTGGTTTGCTGCTAATGTGCTACGTGAGTGCAATGTGCGAGTTTATTCTAAATGACCAGGAACGAATAGGGGCAGTGGATTCGAGTGTAGTACATGACTAATCTCTGCCGTGCGATTTATTGTTATCAAGTGATACACGGTCATTCATAATTATAGGTAATTAAGCCCGGAAACGGGCTGGTGATCTCGCTTGCCCGGTCCCAGTCAATTAGGATTGGGGGCCCGGTCGTTTTGAGACCCGAATTTGAATGCCGTATGTGTCGAAGATTGCTCGTCGCATTTACGAATTGCAATCGAGCAAGAAAGCAGCCTGAGACGCGAGACGCTATGCGTACTTGATGGGGGTTATGGTTTGCGTGTATCATCCGTTCGTGGCTGCTGAATTTTCTTGTTCAATTCTAAATCGTGGATAACGTAATCTCTTCCTCGAGATGCATTTTTTGTTGGCAATTGACGCGTCACTAACTACAGGGACCCTAGCTGGCACATGTCACGACATTGGACACAGCTGTTGCGGGTCTCGCGGGCCATTTACATTCTATCAGGTGTTTTGCAATAATAAATGGACTGATACCGTTCTGGTCCCCAAATTTCTCCGATTTTTTTTTCGGACCGGAATGGTAGAAGTCCATCATTTTTTTTTTCTTTTTTGAAGTGGAATTATACCGTTTTGGACCGGGGAAAGTAAAGAAACTAGTTGACTTTCAGATCGTGAAATATTGAAAAATTGTCGAATTGAACCCTTTTGCATTAAGAGGATGTCGGATACCGATATTGTCGATTTTCCGGATTTCTCGACAGATTTTCGAGATATCGGGACTATTTTAAGTAACGCCGATTCTATTTGGCTCATAGAATCGGCGTTACTTGTTAGATTTTTGATATCTCAAAAATTCATCGAGAAATCCGAAAACTCGACCATGTCGGTAACTGTACAATATTGATAGGACTCCGACACCCCCTTAAAAAACGTCGAGATACTGTGGACTTGAACCGTTTTTGCGTAAAAAAGTTGAAAAATTGTGGGGGCCACAACGGTATAAGTCCATGCTTTTTTCTCAAAACGTCGGCCGGGAGCTTTTATTTCTCGGTGTTGGTGAAGATATTTACCAGTGTTCATAAATCATAATCGGTTTAGATCGACAGATCTCACCAAATATGTTACATTTGGAGTACTACCACCATAATCGGTTATATTTTTGAGATTGCAGTCCACGGGTGCGTATTGGAGGGTTTCAGTCGAGAAGTATCCATTGAATCAGCCTGGGTCACACACGATGATATTTGGGAAGTGGCAAAGTACGGAATTCTACTTGAAAAATCACATAGACGGAGTTCATATTGAGAAGCTCAGAATCAAAATTCTTCTATTTCAAAACATGGAGTTTGAACGAGTATTCAAACTCTATTCGACATAGCAGTATGAAACAACTAATGCTGATAAACAGTATAATGCGATTCGAATTAAATGCAGGTTGCTCATTTCGAGGAGTATGATATTCTCACAACAATATCGACCGTAATGAGATTTATTTGTAACTGGCAGATAATCGATCGGTGCTCGGCGAGTGTCGATCTGGTCCTGTTACGGTCATCGGTGAGTGTCGTCGATCTGGAACTGTATCGGTCCCCGGCGAGTGTCGATGTGGACCCGTTACAGTTATAAGCGAGTGTTCACTTGGTACCGTATCGGTCCTGTACCGGTCCTCGGCGAGTGACGATCTGGTTCCGTATCGGTGACCGGCGGGTGTCCATTTGGTTCCGTATCGGTCCTGTACCGGTCCCCGTCGAGTGACGATCTGGTCCTGTTACGGTCATCAGCGAGTGTCGTCAATCTGGACCTGTATCGGTGCTCGGCGAGTGTCGATGTGGTCTTGTATCGGTGCTCGGCGAGCATCGACAAGTGTCGGTATAGTCCCATATCGGTCCTCGGAGAGTGTCGATCTGATCCCGTATCGGTGACCAGCGGATGTCGATCTGGTCCCGTATCGGTCCTCCTCCGGTCCTCGGCGAGTGTCGATGTGGTCCCGTAACAGTCATCGGCGAGTCACGACGTGGTCCTGTTACAGTCATCGGCGTGTGTCGATCTGGTCCTGTATTGGTCCCTGGCTAGTGTCGATGTGGTCCTGTAACAGTTATCGGCGAGTGTCTATTTGGTTCCGTATCGGTCCTGTACCGGTCCTCGGCGAGTGTCGATGTGGTCCCGGAACAGTCATCGAGGAGTGACGATGTGGTCCTGTTACAGTCATCGGCGTGTGTCGATCTGGTCCTGTATTGGTCCCTGGCTAGTGTCGATGTGGTCCTGTAACAGTTATCGGCGAGTGTCTATTTGGTTCCGTATCGGTCCTGTACCGGTCCTCGGCGAGTGTCGATGTGGTCCCGGAACAGTCATCGACGAGTGACGACGTGGCCCTGTTACAGTCATCGGTGGGTGTTGATCTGGTCCCGTATCGGTCCTCTTCCGGTCCTCGGCGAGTGTCGATGTGATCCCGTAACAGTCATCGGCGAGTCACGACGTGGTCCTGTTACAGTCATCGGCGTGTGTCGATCGGGTCCTGTATCGGGCCCTGGCTAGTGTCGATGTGGCCCTGTAACAGTTATCGACGAGTGTCCAGATCGCCGATAACTGTTACAGGACTCTTTAAATTATGTGTAGAATGATGAATTACACCGCATCACTTGGGGGCTACCTTTTTTGATACACTAAGAGGAGCTATAGATGTGAGCAAGGTGAATTCAGTTTTTCACGTCATAATGTTATGCATAACTGCACAATCAAATTGAATTACAGATCAAAGTTTGAGGTTTACTATTTTCTGATCAATTGATTGAAACTGTTGAAATGCTGAACTCAATAAAACACTTGATCACAATAAAACTATCTCGGAGCTTGTGCTATTGTTCTCTTTCTGCGCACCAACTCCGCATTCAACAATTCTTAGGTGGCAGTGGGGAATACACCAACAGCATCCGAATATCCTGGAATTTAAGCTGGATATGCTTGGATATGCTGCATTGTGATCCGATGCGCCGCTACATGTATGGCCTGCGAGACCCGCAACAGCTGTGTCCAATGTCGTGACATGTGCCAGCTAGGGTCCCAATAGTTAGTGACGCGTCAAGGGACAACAAGAAATGCATCTCGAGGAAGAGATTACGTTATCCACGATTTAGAATTGAATAAGAAAATTCGGCAGCCACGAACGGAAGATACACGCAAACCATAACCCCCATCAAGTACGCATAGCGTCTCGCGTCTCAGGCTGCTTTCTTGCTCGATTGCAATTCGTAAATGCGACGAGCAATCTTCGACACATACGGCATTCAAATTCGGGTCTCAAAACGACCGGGCCCCCAATCCTAATTGATTGGGACCGGGCAAGCAAGATCACCAACCTCCTTCCGGGCTTAATTACCTATAATTTTGAATGACCGTGTATCACTTAATAACAATAAATCGCACGGCAGAGATTACTCATGTACTACACTCGGATTCACTGCCCCTATTCGTTCCTGGTCATTTAGAATAAACTCGCACATTGCACTCACGTAGCACATTAGCAGCAAACCAGCAGACGCGCGGAAACACGAAATGTCAACACTGGCGTTACAAGAGTTACAAAAAGCGTTACGAAACCCACATAAATTTTCTTCGTTAATTAACTCACATGAAATAATGCAAATATCAAAGTCGGAAACAACCATTTCCGACTCAAAATTTCGCGTTCTTTCTGATGGTGTGCTTGAAATTTCGCTCCGATCGATATTCGCCGAGATAGCAAAAACATGCTTGTGAAAATTCATTCATAATTTCGCAACGAAAAGAGATATCGTAATTTTGACCACGCCAATCGCTTCGCGAAGAATTTTCTCGTTAGAAATGTGCTTGCCGCACGGATTTCAAACGATTTCCAACATTTCCCAAACCAAAATCGGAAGCAAGAAAAATCCGCTATCTCATGTTTGTCACTTGGTATATATACCCTTTCGGCGAGGGCGCACGGATCGTGCAATTATTGCACAGTCACTCACTCGCGCCAGGTCTTTCGAATGAGTAATATTATTTGTGGTTTGGATCATCTTGGAAACATTTATATTCCAAGTCGTATAGTGAGCCTGGTGACGTTGCGTGAATTTCGTTCTTTGCGCTTACACTCCTGTTTGCAGTTTCGATCTTCAAGAGAAGAGTTCGTTCCGCGTGGTATTGGATTTTCTCAAAATATTTATTTTAGAATAGTAGATTCTGCACTACAAGGTTGTAGCTAACTTCTGAGCGATTTGTCGTTTTTGGCCCAAGCCGCAGGCAAGGGTCAAAATGATCACTCGGAAGCGAGGAACCTCGTTAACGAGGCGCAATAGTACATTTCGATACAAGTGCGTAAATCTTTTGAGATAGTGTATTTGACGCTCACTCTCTAGGTAAGTGAGTAAGATAATATATGAGGAAATTCGATTTTTTGTGATTTTAAGACCCCCTCGGGGAAACCGCAGACCAGAAATCGAATGACTTTGACCCTTCACACACTGTAGATAGAGGGATTGACCCTTAATTCGAGTCTAATTTTCTCAAAAATAATGCAGGGACATACATGACCGGCACAGCGATACGATTCTTCTTCGAAATATTTGCAAATAAAACCACTCTAAACTGATCAACTCTGGACACGATAGGTGATGAATATGATTAGACCAGTACCTTTTCCTTTTTGTATACATACGGCAAGTGTACCAAACTTGACCCCCTATGCCGATCTCAGGAATTGGCACTCACTGACCTTCGCGCGTTGTATTTACATCCGTTATGTTGAGATAGAATTAAACGAAGTGTTTTAGATCGACCCTGAATCGTTTGTGTACTTCCTAAAAAATTGGAGTGATTTTTCCATTTCTCGTGTTTCTGAGCCAAGAAATCACCGAGCGAATTGCGTTTAGTAAAATTGGTACCAAATTTATTCAGTTTGGCCAATTAACGTACCTCAGCGCATGTGATTCCTTGTCTCAAGACCTTCAAAATTCTTTTGTGAGAGTTGCAAAACTTGCATGTAGAGATACTTCATTTGCAAAACACGGATGTGATTCGTAAAACGAGAGGTTTAACATCGGAGTGTACCGAACATGCCCGCATATGTTTATCTCGAAAGGGCTTCCAATTTCACTTCCTTTTATCACTCAGAACGTGTTCATCAGATCAAAATGGGTCGGAAATAGTATCTTGGACCGATGAAAAGCTTCAAATGGGGTTGCACGACGATAAAATGATTTCATGCACTCCAACGCTGATTTAAGTTGATTTGGGGGGAAAAATTGAAACAGCTCCCCTCTAGTTGGGCAAAATTAGACGTACTTTGGGCTCATTGTAAGAGTGAGATGAGATTTAAAATGAGCTGAAGTATATACATTGGGAAAAATTGAGAAAGATCGGAGCTGTTGTTGAGAAGATGGTTTAGTGGGGGCAAGTTAGGTACAATTACCTTACCTATAAAATTGAGTCAAAAATTACCAATAGTTTAGTCACGTTCATAACTTTTTCCGTCCAAATTAAAGCAGTTGAGAGTATTTTTATTCACGTTTATTTTGAAGAGGAATCGTATCTCTGTGCCGATCATGTATGTCCCTGCATTATTTTCGAGGGAAATGAACTCCAATTGAGGATTGATCCCTCCGTCTATGTGTCAGGGATTGAGGACATTCGAGTTCTGCTCTTCGGCTCACCCGAAGGGTCTTAAAATTACAAAAAATCGAATTTCCTCGTATGTTATCTTACTCACTTACCCAGAGAGTGAGCATCAAATACACACTCTCTCTTCGCGAGAGAGTGGCCCCGTCAGCCTTCCGTAGTATCTGGCTCGCTTCAAAGCACGCGGCGCAAAGTTGTTGAATAACATATAAACAACATCAGTAGAGGTCTTGTATCAAATCTCGGTTTTGCCGAGATTCTCGTCTCGAAATCGGCGCAAAAATCGAGATGAGACGATATTGTACTTTTTCCATCTCGGGCGATCTCGGAGCGAGCCGAGATCCACGTTTGCAAATTACGAGAGATACGAGATTGCATCAATTTCTCGCTTTCCTCGCTCGAGTGAAGCCCTAATCAGGCACCAAAACCCCGCCCTTGGGTCTTCTAATTCGAAAAAGTGCTGAGATCGTTTACAGGATCAACTCGAGATCTACTGGTGTACCCACCAGGAACTATCGCCCAAAATATCGCTATGCGGGGTTGGTTTATCTCGAGTTTGGATACTTTTTAACTGGAACGTAGAGTCAAATAAGACCCCTGTTCTGCAGGTGAAGGTTGAATGAATACTCGAATAGCTTACCTTCTGAAATTTCATAATTTGGAAGTTTGGCACGCTGTCTATTAATACAGTTGAGCCCTTTCTCCACTATTAATCTTTAGAAAAATCGCATAAGTGGACCAACAAAATCTGACGGTGTGGTACTTTTGTGATTTTCCAGATTCATCAGATACTGATTGAAGGAGATACATTAAGGATATCTCGTGATCGAAACAGCTGTCAAATTTCTTATACATGCTATCATGCGACATGGGAAACTCTTGGATATGATCATTTCTGTGGAGGTGGGATGATCAAAAACGAAAGATAAATATTTTCCGTTCAAGCTTATTGTTCAGTTGATTGTCAAGATGGTATTCGAATCCGAAGAAGATTGGAGAAATTATCAACGTCTCAAATCAGCCATACGCCATGGGCATAACGAGATAGCTAAACGTCTCGTCCAAGAAGATGTACCAGTAAATGAGAATCCTCGTGTGAGATACGGTATACACGGACTTACTCCCTTACATTTAGCTGTTCAATACGGCTCACTTGATCTGATTGAATGCTTACTGAGCAAAGGAGCGTCTGTGAATGTCCAAGATGATTTTTTCGAAACTCCGCTCATGCTGTCAGTCAGACTACGCAAATTTGCAATAACTGATTCATTGTTGACTACCGATAACTTGGACGATTTTAAGCGCAGTGCTCACCCCATGAATCACTTGCATATCGCCTGCTTGAGGGATAACATTCATGTAATTAAAAAAACTGATCGCTCGGGGAGCAAATGTTAATGCTGCCGTGGATTATGAATCTCTACATTGGGCTGGATATACCCCGCTTCACTTTGCAGTGGAGAACCATAGCATTGACGTTGTCAAACTACTTCTGAGATCAGGAGCTAATATGATGCGAAAGAATGCTAAATCATTGACGCCTCTTCATCTTGCCGATCTAGTGAGGGATGAGGCTATAATTGATATACTCTTAGAGGCTCAAATGTTTGAGCTAGGGAATCCGGAAGATAGTTCCGGACTATCACATTTCCACATAGCATGCACTCGAAACGATAGAAAGGTCGTTGAATTCTTCTTGAAACAAGGGGTAGATGTGAATTTTGACGTCTGTGATCGGTCGTCTACAAACTGGTATAAATGGAAAGATTATGAACCACTCATGCTAGCTATTCATTATGAATGTCCAGATGTAGTCGAAATACTCCTTCGGTACGGAGCAAATTTGACCAATCAATACAACTTGGATGATGAGGGACATTTGAGACTTGCATATGAAACTGGAAACCAAAGAGTTATAGATCTGTTACTGAACAGTAAGGCAATCAAGAATAAAAAAGTGCCTTCGGGTGAAGAATTCTCTGATTTCCAGCTCGCCTGTATTAGCAAGGATGTCAAAAAAATCGATTCTCTCCTTAATTGCGCAAAAACTGAAGCACCCGATCTGAATACTCCCTTGTGGTATGGATGCACACCCCTTCACTATTTGGTGAGGTCTTTTCCAAAAGAGGCAATGAGTTTCTTTCAGTATTTTCCATGTAATATCTCGGCCAAGGATTCGAGAGGAAAGACACCTCTACACATATTTTTTGATTACTGCTTTCATGAAACTGGAAAGTCTCTTCCATCTCCTCTGCTAGATTTCGAAAGAAACCCGTCAGATCTTGATGGTCTGACGCATCTACATATAGCATGTACGACGAATCAACTTGATTCGATCGAGCGTTTTCTAAAAAACGGGGCAAATGTAGATTGTGCTGTTGGAAGCAACTCTCCCAAATGGGCCGGATATACTCCGTTGCACTTTGCTGTTAAATATCGACAGACTCAGATTGTAGATCTTTTATTGAAAAACGGTGCCAAAGTTTCAGCTAAAAATGGGATTGGTTTGACCCCATTTGACATGGCTATCTTGAGCTTGAACTCCGACGATTTCCATCAAAAGCCAATTTGGGTTATGCTGTGGAAGATGTTGTTAGAGGACGAAATCTCTGATAATGAGTTCGACAAAAGAGGATTTTCCTTACTCCATGTTATCTGTTCGACCAAAATTGAATTGAATCCTGACGAGTTTTCCCATTATATTGATATTCTACCAGGTGGTATCGATCAAGCTATCGATTATCCAGCATCGAAGTATCACAAATACACGGCGCTCCACTTTGCAGGAAAAAACAGCAACAATAATATTGCCAAGTGGTTGATTGAAAAAGGAGCCAATATATACCTCAAAAACTGTGATGGATATTCACTATTTCAATATGAGCTTGATGAGAGTGGGATTTACGGTATTCTGGGAAAGAACCCCGGGTTACTCCGTCTCTCCGGGAACCCTTTCGATCTCAAAGGACTCTCTTATTTTCATCATGGGTGTGTACTCGGAGACCGTGAAACTATCGAATATTACCTTCGATTGGGAGTTGACATCAACTTGCGAACTAGAATGGGTATAAAGGGTCATAATGTTGGCAAGACCCCCCTTCACTGGGTTTTGTGGAGAAAATATGACAATTCAAAAGACACGGTGACGTTCTTGTTAGATAATGGCGCCGATGTTATGGCACGTGATGCATATCAAAATACCCCACTTCATTCCATAATTAGCTATAACTTCGATAAAGAAGTAGCGCAGTTGTTGATCGATCGCGGAGCTGACGTCAATGCGCAGAACTTTTTGGGAGAGACACCATTGTACAAAGCATGCCGAAAACTCGAATATTCGATACTAGTCAGTTTTTTGATAGAAAATGGTGCTGACATCAACGTAGAAAACGACCGAGCCGACACTCCGTTAACCCACATATGTGAGCTGTTGATAAATGTTGGATATGGGCATGACAAACTTATTGTGAAACTGTTGAAACATGTAAAAAAACTCATGCTCATAGGAATGCACGTTTCAACTAAGAACCAAAGCATGTATTTCAGAATGCTAGATCTTTATTCATTTGGTGGTTTTCGAGAGCGTGATATCGAAAAAAAGTGTTTAGAGGAGATTCAGCTTATGAAGTATACAAAAATCAATCAATATACAACTTTGCATGACATTGTTTACGAAACTGCTAATAATATGGCGCATCTGATTCGAAATTCATCACTTCGAAAAATGATTCGTTCAAATGACTTTCCTGCAAATTTTCCTCTGTATGGGTACTTGATAAGACTTCAGGTTAGAAGAGGCCTTCGTCGTATACCTTTATTGGAAGGATGCAAGAAATTTTTCCATTCGTTGGCAAATTTGTCAGTGGAATCGGCAGAAAGAATTTCGGACTACTTGGATGATTTTGATTTAAAAAATATTATCGCTAGTGGAAGAACTTTCTCTTAAGTCTGAGCTCCATTTAACTTTTACTCGTTAAATGTTATTGAGTCATCAAAACCCACAAAATATTTCATAGATACTTTGAAACTGTACAATTACAATATATAGAAGGCTGGCTCTTTTTTTGTGATATATGAGCGTGTCGTGCTCTCATATATATATCGCATGACCAAGGTGGTCAAGGGGTACCCTTTGGCATTTTTTTCCAATTTGATTTTTACATGGTTCGATATTTTGCCTTGGATGGTGAAGTGAACAAATCGAGAAAATGGAAAATTCGATGCAGCCCGGAAAATTTTCTTCGAGATATTCAAGAAAAATACTTTTGCCATACGGCATCGTGTAGCTCATCAAATTTCGAGTCCGGAACGACTTGTCCGAAAAATTTTTACTGATCAATTTTCCGGGAAAAATTATGGAAAATAGCTCATTTTGGATGTGTTACCACACATGCCGTACAGTTTAGTCGCACCACGTGTTAGGTAATGTTATTGTTTCGGTGTAATGCCACGTACTCTTGTTATTGTTTTGGCGCTTAACGTATGATCACGAATCTTGTTTTTGTAGGTCATCCAGCCACGGCTGGCCACGGCATTCACAATGGGAACTCGTGATCGAGTGAGAATGTTGATCGGCTTTATACTGTCGCAAGATATCAGATGCATCGTGCATATGCTCTTGTTTTGTTCAATTCAAGATTCCAATAATGCGGAGAATATTGTGTAGTAGTCATGCGATCAAAATCCTCCAATGTAGAATGTAATTGGAACAATTCGCACTCGTACCTCTCAGAAAATAGTAATTTTTAGCAGATTCAGAACTAAAGCAGTATTCAAATCTGCTTGACATTATTATTCTTAAGTAGGTTCACGTTTGCGATTCTCGAAAGCACCACCCACTTAATAGAATTTTGATCTCGTGGGGAAGTAGTCAAAGCCACGATTTTTTAGATTTTTTTCAATCTTTACATCTATGAGATATCATTCTAACTCGTGCACATAACCTATTTACCACCCATGATGCAAACTTTTCTCAAAATTTGTAGTCAGAGTTTGGGTGATAAAATGTCTAAAATTGAAAACCACCACGCGAATCTGCTAGGCATGACTGTTTTATAAGAGGTTCGGATGCGAGATTGTACCAATTTCTTTCTACATTAGAGAATTTTGATCGGATGACTACTACACAGTCATTTACCCATTATTGGACTCTTGTACTGATGGAAGGTACAAGAGTACATGCTCGATGCATCTGATATCTTGCGACGGTATGAAGCCAATCGACATTCGCATTCGATCACGAGTTTCCATTGTAAATGCCGTGGCTGGATAACCTACAAAACAATATCCGTGATCGTGGGTTGAACCCCAAAACAATAACAAGAGCACGTGGCATTACAATGGAAAAATAAGATTACCTAACACCTGGTGCGACTAGCCTCTACGGCGGTTGTGGTGGCAAATTTGAAATGAGCTATTTTACATAATTTTTTCCCGGAAAATTAGGCAGTAAAAATTTTCGGACAAGTCGTTTCGGACTCGAAATTTGATGAGCTACACGATTCCGTATCGCGAAAGTATTCTTCTTGAATATCTCGAAGAAAATTTTCCCGTTTGCATCTATTATCCATTTTCTCGATTTGTTCACTTCACCGTTCGAGGCAAAATGTCCAACCATGTAAAAGTTGATTTTGATCCAATTTGTATTTAGCAGAGAACAAAATGCGAGGGCTGTCTACCTTAACTTGGTCTTGCGATATATATATAAAATATGAATACTTGGAACAAGTATTAAACAAGTGTAAAACGCATTTCGCAGTTTGATTCACCTCGGACGTAGAGTGTATACTTATACATCTCGAAATATGAAAACGACTTTTGCTGTATTATGGAGTTGAATAACCGAATCGAAATAAAGAAATAAATCGTAATCCTCCATACTTCATTCCAAATGCTGACTATGAACGCATGATTCCGGGTCACGTGTTTCGTGATTTGAATCGTTTATTGGACAACTCCCAATAGGCAACTCCTAGCTTGGTCTCATCATTTTACACCTGAGTTTAAGTCAGATCGTTAGAAAATTATCAAGGTAGTACTTGGGAGATTAATCTTGATAAAAGGTGAGGAGAGATATGTACATACCCTCAACGTTTCAAAATTAGCGCGCGCTCGATAGCGAAAACACACGCGACACGCGACATTCTCGCCTATCCCAACCTTTTCCCTATGAATATCATATGCGTGCGCGGTGCGTGCATACACCGGCAAACACGGTGAGAATAACATGTGTTCTTGTCATTGTTATGAATTGCTTATCTCTATCGCTTCTAAACCACTGAACATCGAAGAAAAAGGTTACACTGTTACTAATCTTGTATTCTGACCTCAGCAGCAAAACTGTGACCACCAATTGTTTCTCTGGTGGTTGTGTACCGCCTAGTCTGATGATCGTGGAACAGAGTTATTTCCCATCAATTTGATGATAGCTCATGGACTCAACGCCGGAAGATTATTATTTATCTTGTGTTTCTTTTTGCACATATTTGTATATTGAAAGTAATCAAGTCATCTCATTTCGAACCTGGGGTGGGCTTCAGCAGACTTTAAACATTTACTAAATTATTAAATTACTAAAATTTGTGCGTGAGCGATTGGCTGGATCCAGCAGGATCAAGAAGCTTAGGCCGCGATTACATGAGCAAAACAATTGGCGCCGTGAGTGCGACAAGGATGTAGCACTCTAACCTCTTCGTCGCACTCACGGCTGGTATGCACTCTAAATCTCTTGGAGGGAAAAAAGCCTTTGACTACAGGCTTTTTTCCCTTCAAGCTTACAGGGATTTCGGAATGCCTCTAACTGAAGGCAAATTTGCCTCCAATTGAAGGAAAGTTCGGTCTTGCCTCTAAGGTGAAGAGCTAACCTCAAAATCAGTGTGAACAAAGGCGAGTTGTTTTGACACAACTCGCGGGAGTTCTTTTCCTTCTAATTAGGAGCATCTAAAGGATGATCGTCCTTGATGAAATTCATAATTCAAATCAGAGTAATGTGGAATCGATGCGATGATATATAACATGCACACGGCAAGCATGTTGAAACGTGTTGTGCGACTTATTGCTTCCTATAATTATACAGCAGGGTATTTCAAGATCTTTGACGATACGCCTTAATCTGGAGGTGAACATGATGGGCCATAACAAAAATGCCCAAGACTTAAGCTCCACGGGGGAGCCGATGAACGTGTACGACTTTTGTGACATATCCTGTAGAGATGGTTGGTGGTCTAGTGGTAAACCTTTTGCCCGACAACCTGAATATAGAGAGTTCGCATCCCTCTTCGGTCAAATTTTTTTTCTTTTTTCTTATTATTATTATTATCATCATTTCATTTTTTTTTTTCTACTCTATAGATTTTTTCATATATGAACCCGACTTCATGTTATTCTATTAGTTCTTGGAATAGTTTGAATTAAATAGTTCTTTACATTTTTGCATCCTGCATGAAGTCTCCAGTTGAAGTGACGAAATAACGAACATTTCTCAGAATTTTTTTCACCCGAAATTTAAGATTTTCAATCAAAACGTATGTTATTGGGCTTAATGATATCGCGAACGTTGTACATAATAAGGATTCTTACGGAGTTATTTCAATAAGTGATCGAATGAAGTCAATTCAAAATCATACCCACGTGAAAATCAATGAGTCGTATATTTGAGTCGTTGAACGAGTCATTGAACGAGTCAAATATTCGTTTCATTATGTGGAGTCGTTGCAACGACTCGTTAAAATGACTCATTTGGTGATTTTTGAAATTCAAGTTTTTTTCCACCGACACTGCAATCTTCTCAGTAAAAAAGGTGGTACCATTAAAAAACTTAGATTGTGAAATTTTCGAAATGAGTCGTTTTAACGAGTCGTTGCAACGACTCCACATAATGAAACAAATATTTGACTCGTTAAACGACTCGTTCATGAACGACTCATTTGTTTTCACGCGGGTATGCAAATAACTATAGAGTAGAAAAAGGAATAATAAAATGATGATAGTTAAAAATAAAAAAAAATTGGCAAAGAGGGATGCGAACTCTCGATCTTCAGGTTGTCGGGCAAAAGGTTTACCACTAGACCACCAAACATCTCTAAAAGATGTGTTCAAAAGTCGTACACGTTCATCGGCTCCCCCGGGGAGCTTAAGTTTTGGGCATTTTTGTTATGGCCCATCATGTTTACCTCCAGATTAAGGCGTATCGTCAAAGATCTCGAAATACCCTGCTCTATAATTATAAGAAGCAATAAGTCGCACAACACGTTTCAACATGCTTGCCGTGTGCATATGATATATCATCGCATCGATTCCACCTCGGATTCCACATTACTCTGATTTGAATTATGAATTTCATCAAGGACGATCATCCTTTAGATTCTCCCATTAAGGAAAAGAACTCCCGCGAGTTGTGTCAAAACAACTCGCCTTTGTTCACACTAATTTTGAGGTTAGCTCTTCACTTTAAGGCAAAGCCGAACTTCCCTTCAATTGGAGGCAAATTTGCCTTCAGTTAGAGGCATTCCGAAATCCCTGTAAGCTTGAAGGGGAAAAAGCCTGTAGTTAAGGCGATGCGGTGACCGTGCACGCTGAAAGTTTTTCGCACTTTTATCAAATTTGCTTGCGATTTGGGTGAAACGACGAGAAGACCCGCATTTATTATCATCTAACTTGAGTTCGTCTTCTTGTCGTTTAGCTCAAATCTCAAAAGAATCGGATAAAAGTGAGAATTACAAAGTGCCTGTATTATAGGTTAGGAGGTGCCTGCGCTCAAGTTATTCCCACTTTTCTCCAGTTTTCTTGCGATTTTAGCCAAACGATGAGAAGACGAACTCAAGTTAGATGATAATAAACGCGGGTCTTCTCGTCGTTTCACCCAAATCGCAAGCAAATTTGATATAAAAGTGCGAATAACTTTCAGCGTACATTAGTGCACGGTGACCGCATCGCCTTAAAGGCTTTTTTCCGTCCAAGAGATTTAGGGTGCGGCTACATGCAGCAAAACAATTGGCGCGAACGCCGATAAGCCATGAGTGCGACAAGGAGATAAGAGTGGCGCCAAATGGCCTGTCCTTGTCGCACTCGCGGCTGGTATAGGCGTTCCCGCCAAACGTTTTGCTCATGTGGCCGCACCCTTAGAGTGTGGTTCGCTCCCGCCACACGCGCGCTTTTTATAACGGGATTTCCTGAAATGAGGGAGATTTTTAAAAATCGTAAAAATCTGATGATTTGATGCTGTTATTGAAGGAATTAATCTTGAACATCCTCAATTTGTTTTTTTATCGCAGAGTGAGGAGGAGTGAGTTAGTTTTGTTCTGAATAGGTACACAGGGACTAGAAATTTAGTGTGGCATTCAATCAAGGTGTATTCAATGTCACGCAGAACTTTTAGTCCCTGTTTTCCACAACAAAATTACCTGCTCTGCGGTAAAAAAAAGTCACGGATATATATCATCAATTTCTTCAATATCAACGTATAATATCTGAATTTCCGCATTCTTTGTCAGATTCTTCCTCATTTCAAAAATTCAAGTTTCAAAAAACGCGCGTAAGTGTAATGTTGTGAACTACGGTATTTGATTCTGCTGGATCCAGCACATGCGCTCACGCACAAATTTTAGTAATTTAATAATTTAGTTAATTTTTAAAGTTTGCTGAAACCCTACCCTGAATGACGCATGTTGAGTTGACGGTGTGTTTGTAATCACAATGCATTAGATTTCTGACTGTTCCATTAGGGTATCTCTCCAACTCTCTTGAACTTGTGGAATCTTGTAACAAATTCTGATTAGTTAACGCCAACTCCTAACTAATCCATATGTACATATCAATGTTTTTGGTGAAACGCCATTATTTAGGGCATGTTCTAGTCTTGATACTTCAACGGAAGTCGAATATCTATTGGAACAAGGTGCTGATATAAATTTAGAAAACAATAGGAGTTATAAACCTCTAACTCATGCATGCGAACTACTGATGAGTACCAGATATAGCGATGACTCCTTTTGAGTCTGTTGAAACACGTAAAAAAACTTAGGGTAGTCGGGCTTTTTGTCTCAGAGAAAAATCGAAGAACGTATGATGAATTCCCCGACAAATATAACATGTCCAAGCATGACGATCGCGAATTTGAGCTAGAGTGTAAAATGGAAATTCAACTTACGAAAAATTTCAAGATCAATAAATGCATTGTCCTACTCAACATCATATTTGAGACCTCAAACGAGATGGCTTATCAAATCAAAATCCGTGTTTCCGGCAATTCATCTATTCGAATGTTTCGCACGGGTTTCCCCATTTATGGATCTTTGATAAAATTATAATATAAGAGAGGCTTATTTCGGAAACCGTTATTGGATGAAAGTAAGAAAGCCCTCTGCTTTCTTGGTAGATCCTCACCTGGAATCGCAGAGAAAATCTTGGACTACCTGGATAATGATGGTCTTGAGAATATCGTTATGAGTAAAGAAACGAATTAATTCCATTGTTTAGATTTCTCGTCATCTTCGACTTTTCTAGCTGTAAGATTAGTTGTTGAGTTAAGGTAGGCTTTTTCATTGTATTTAGAATGATTCTTCGTCAATTTTTTGTTCACTTGTACCTCTCGCTAATTTTTGAGACTTGATTACTACACCTTTTGTTCAGTTGTGGCTTAATGAATGGATGTTTGATTGACTCGAAAATATGAGAACAGAATTTTATAAGCCATAGCTCAATATGTAAGATGGAAATAAATGGCAGTAGACACCAGTATTAGGATTTTTATTAGGTCACACATTATCCTGCATATTAGGATTCCCACGAGATCCAACAGCCTTTGCCTCGGATTGCATCTAAAACTAAGACCGAGTCCGAGGTGAGACTTATGGATGTGATCAAAAATCAATAATAAAAAAGCTTCCCAAATTACTCTAAATTTAAAAGATGCGAGTTCAACTGAGCTGTCAGGTATCAAAATGCTGGAGTCTTGCCAATTCCCTTTGCCTGAAAGTAAGACAATTACAAATTGGATACTCTATGACAGTGAGCACTTACTCTGTAACGACGTTTCCTCGTAGCCGGCACGAAGAATCTTTTTTCGAGTTCATGGCTGGTTTTTCGTGAGCTGATATTGAGATGAGTATAGTAACGCATCAGCGGTTAAGTTTGACTCGACCAATGTTTATCCAAATATTTTGAAGCCACTTGCTGTATTTTGACTGGTATTAGGTTTTCAACAAGAAACATTTCGAGTAAAATTCATTCCGATCAATTGTAAGATAATCTTTTCTTTTATATGTTTTCTTCGAAACATCTTAGATTAAGGTGAAGGAATTATCGGCGGAAGAGTCCGCTTCGTCAGAAATTATGTTAAATACTTGTGTACTCGTGAAATATGATACCTTTCGAAGTGCATACCAGAGAGTGTTTTAATCTGAACCTTCACCTGCTAGAGAACTGCTCTCTGTAGCAACGTCTCCCTGTCACATGCAGGCCGATCGGGTCCCCAGGACCAAAAAACCGTCCTTGAATCTTTTAATTCGAAAAAATATTCTGAGATCGTCCCTAGGGCCTACTGCCGTCCAACGAAAATATTCACCACAATTATCACTATGGTGTTCGTTTTTACATACTTGGATATTTTTAACCATAAATTTGAGGCGTGAGGTCAAATAACACACCAGTGTTGCAGGTCAAAGTTATAAACGAGTAGCCAAATAGATGCCTTTACAATTTAATTGAGAATCGGGCGCGCTTTCCATCCAGGTTGTTGGGCCCTCCCTCCCCTCGTTTATTTTGAATAATTTTGTTTAAGTGGGCCATAAAAGTCTGATGGTTTGGTATATTTCTGTGTTTCCAGATTTGTCGAATACTGATT
Organism: Eretmocerus hayati; assembly: GCA_029851415.1. Taxonomy (NCBI): domain Eukaryota; kingdom Metazoa; phylum Arthropoda; class Insecta; order Hymenoptera; family Aphelinidae; genus Eretmocerus; species Eretmocerus hayati. The sequence continues at coordinate 152,578,135 of CM056743.1, read as the reverse complement.
GGAGATGGGGTATGTCGAGGATCTTTTGATATTGCCTCGGATATCAAATTTTGTGTAATCGCTTTCACGCGAGAATGGAAGCTGTGGGAATTGATGATTTCTGTCGATTCAGGATGATCACAAACGAAGAATAACCATTTCCCATTCAAGCACATCATCGCTCAGTTGACCGTCAAGATGGCATTTCAACTCGAAGAAGATTGGAAAAATTATCAACGTCTCAAATCGGCCATACGCCATGGGCACATCGAGATAGCTAAACGTCTCGTCCAAGAAGATGTACCAGTAAATGTGAATCCTCGTGTGAGATGCGGTATCCACAGACTTACTCCTTTACATTTAGCTGTTCAATACGGCTCACTTGATCTAATTGAATGCTTACTGAGCAAAGGAGCGTCTGTGAATGTCCAAGATGATTTTTTCGAAACTCCGCTCATGCTGTCAGTGAGATTACGCAAATTTGTAGTAACTGATTTATTGTTGACTGCCGATAACTTGGACGATTTTGAGCGCAGTGCTCACCCCATGAATCACCTGCATATCGCCTGCTTGAGGGATAACATTCATGTAATTAAAAGACTGATCGCTCGGGGAGCAGATGTTAATGCAGCTGTGGATAATGAATCTCTACATTGGGCTGGATATACCCCGCTCCACTTTGCAGTGGAAAACCATAGCATTGACGTTGTCAAACTACTTCTGAGATCAGGAGCTAATATAATGCGAAAGAATGCTAAATCATTGACGCCTCTTCATCTTGCCGATCTAGTGAGGAATGAGGCTATGATTGATATACTGTTGGAGGCTCAAATGTTTGAGCTAGGGAATCCGGAAGATAGTTCCGGGCTATCACATTTCCACATTGCATGCACTAGGAATAATAAAAAGGTCGTCGAATTCTTCTTGAAACAAGGGGTAGATGTGAATCTTGACGTCTGTGATCGGTCGTCTACAAACTGGTATAAATGGAAAGATTATGAACCACTCATGCTAGCTATTCATTATGAATGTCCAGATGTGGTAGAATTATTGCTACGGCACGGAGCAAATTTGACGAATCAATACAACTTGGATGATGAGGGACATTTGAGACTTGCATATGAAACTGGAAACCAAAGAGTTATAGATCTGTTACTGAACAGTAAGGCAATCAAGAATAAAAAAGTGCCTTCGGGGGAAGAATTCTCTGATTTCCAGCTCGCCTGTATTAGCAAGGATGTCAAAAAAATCGATTCTCTCCTTAATTGCGCAAAAACTGAAGCGCCCGGTCTGAATACTCCCTTGTGGAATGGATGCACACCCCTTCACTATTTGGTGAGGTCTTTTCCAAAAGAGGCAATGAGTTTCTTTCAGTATTTTTCAGGTAGTATCTCAGTCAAAGATTCGAGAGGCAAGACACCTTTGCACGTATTCTTTGATTATCGCTTTCATGAAACCAAAAAGTCTGTTCCATCTTCTCTGCTAGATTTCGAAAAGAATCCGGTAGATTTTGAAGGTCTCACGCATCTACATATAGCATGTACAACGAATCAACTTGATTCGATTGAGCGTTTTCTAAAAAACGGGGCAAATGTAGATTGTGCTGTTGGAAGCAACTCTCCCAAATGGGCCGGCTATACTCCGTTGCACTTTGCTGTTAAATATCGACAAACTCAGATTGTAGATCTTTTATTGAAAAACGGTGCCAAAGTTTCAGCTAAAAATGGGATTGGTTTGACCCCATTTGACATGGCTATCTTGAGCTTGAACTCCGATGATTTCCGTCAAAAGCCAATTTGGGTTATGCTTTGGAAGATGTTGTTGGAGAATGAAATCTCTGATAATAAGTTCGACAAAAGAGGATTCTCCCTACTCCATGTTGTCTGTTCGACCAAAATTGAATTGAATCCTGACGAATTCTCCCATTATATTGATATTCTACCAGGTGGTATCGATCAAGCTATCGATTATCCAGAATCGAAGTATCACAAATACACGGCGCTCCACTTTGCAAGAGAAAGCCGCAACAATGATATTGCCAAGTGGTTGATTGAAAAAGGAGCCAATATATACCTCAAAAACTGTGATGGATATTCACTATTTCAATATGAGCTTGATGAGAGTGGGATTTACGGTATTCTGGGAAAGAACCCTGCGTTACTCCGTCTCTCCGGGAACCCTTTCGATCTTGAAGGACTCTCTTATTTTCATCATGGGTGTGTACTCGGAGACCGTGAAACTATCGAATATTACCTTCGATTGGGAGTTGACATCAACTTGCGAACTAGAATGGGTATAAAGGGTCATAATGTTGGCAAGACCCCCCTTCACTGGGTTTTGTGGAGAAAAGATGACAATTCGAAAGACACGGTGACGTTCTTGTTAGATAATGGCGCCGATGTTATGGCACGTGATGCATATCAAAATACCCCACTTCATTCCATAATTAGCTATAACTTTGATAAAGAATTAGCGCAGTTGTTGATCGATCGCGGAGCCGACGTCAACGCGCAAAATTTTTTGGGAGAGACACCACTGTACAAAGCATGCCGAGAACCCGAAAATTTGATACTAGTTAATTTTTTGATAGAAAATGGTGCTGACATCAACGTAGAAAACGACCGAGCCGACACTCTGTTAACACACATATGTGAGCTGTTGATAAATGTTGGATATGGGCATGACAAACTTATTGTGAAACTGTTGAAACATGTAAAAAAACTTATGCTCATAGGAATGCACGTTTCAACTAAGAATCAAAACATTTTTTCCACAATCCTAGAGCTTTATTCGTTTCCTGATTTTCGAGAGCGCGAACTCGAAAGAAAGAGTTTAGAGGAGATTCAGCTTATGAAGAATACAAAAATTAACCAATATATAACTCTACATGACATTGTTTACGAAACTGCCAATAATATGGCGCATCTGATCCGAAATTCATCACTTCGAAAAATGATTTGTTCAAACGACTTTTCTGCAAAGTTTCCTTTGTATGGGTACTTGATAAGACTTCAGGTTAGAAGAGGCCTTCGTCGTATACCTTTATTGGAAGGATGCAAAAGATTTTTTCATTCGTTGGCAAATTTGTCAGTGGAATCGGCAGAAAGAATTTCGGACTACTTGGATGATTTTGATTTGAAAAATATTATCGATAGTGGGAAGACTTCTCGTGTCTGAGGTTCATATTGCTCTACCTCGCCCAATGTCGAGCTGTCACAATCTATAAAATATTCAATGACCGTTTTAAAATCGTATATGTCCCGGGATAGGAAACTGGACCTATATTTGTGTGCATAGATATTTTAATCGTATCGATTTATTCCAATTACAAAGACTACAACTGTGCGTAATAGTGTTTATTTTACGATATAATTGATTTACTCTGTTGATAATAAGAATGGTGTAAATACGTCTCGAAATGTGTACACGATTTTTACTGCAATTATGAGATGAGTAAACGAATCAAAACAAGGAAAAAAGTTGTTTTCTTCCTTCTACCCTTCCTTGAATACTATTCACAACTATCAGTCTGGTTCATCCAGTTTATTGAATCATATATATTGAATCTTTCGATGGACAGGCCGTGCTCTGTGGAGTTTTACTCCGAGCTTGGATTAGACATCTCAATCCACTACATTTGGGCAGACAGTTTGAGTTTAGTTTAGATATTTGAAGAATCATTGAGGTAGTATTTTGACTACATGACAGTTCAAAAGAAGACCATCATTTAGTAATTCACGATGAATTCAATCTCTCTATTAGGAGTTATTTCAGAGACGTCATTTGGAGTGGTTGTGATTCATCTGGTGAATGTCATAGAATCACTTGCTTAATATGGTTCCCGGCGAAAATGTCATTAACGGTCTTAGATCAGAAAAATACAACTCGAATAATTCGTTCCAACTGTACTCTCAATGTAAAGTTGAGGCGAATTCTCAAGGAAAATGGTCGATTCAAAATATAGAGTCTTGTTCAAAGTGATTTCAATCCTATTCATATCCAGAATAGTCACAGCAACTCGTATGATGTTCAAGTTTTCGATTTCATGTTGACTATTTTTTGATCTCCAAAATTTTGAAGCTCCTAACAGATCCATCACCAAGTGAATTCTCACCATGGCCATCTTCGTTACCATCGCAACCTTAGAGCTAAATCATACTATTTCAAACTTCATCATTCGATCGAAGCGCGGTCTCCCAGTAATTTTATGGATTTTAAACTTAACAATTACTTTCACGTCCAAGATTTTCAGATTCCTCCAAATCGTAGACACCACAGCGCTATTCCGGTCAAGGCCGTCCAATGAAGTAAGGTCAAAAAATCATATTCCGTCAGCGACAAAGTATATAATTCTAGAGCTCGAATGAGGTGACTCGTGTTTCTATTTGTCAAGCCCAGATTGTATTTGCCTCGGAGCTATACGATTTTTCAATTTGGAGTCCAAAATTCAAGTTTCGATGAAATTGGTAAGAACTCCCCAACTTTGCTCTCAATGGATCTTTTGAGATGAAGCATGATGGTAAATATCAAACAAAGCGTATTCTATCAGAATCTCAAGGTGCTACAAAATTCGCATAAAATTCCAAAAAGCGACAATTTGATAAAAAATTTTCAACATGGTGCAGTTGGTTCGTTATTCGCGAAAAAATCGTTGGAAGCGCTGAATTTTTTTTCTCGATATCAGAACGCAAAATCATCGTCGGAATTTCCCTGACGAGAAAAACTGGCAGATTAATCAAGCGATTGATCGCCGGATTCATTCCCTGATTTAATGGGTGATTGATTAGCCGATTAATCAGCCAACTTAGCAGGGTTTGAACAGGCTACTTACCAGGGTTGTCTGGGCGTTCACCCAGAATCGGAAATTACTAAAAGTTTAGTTTACTGCCTGGAGTGCACCTAAAAGAACTCGAGGGTGGAGAAATGAAATGAAAATTGTCCAAAAATAAAAAAACGCCAATCGGTATCCCTCTCATGGAAGTTATCGGCCTCTGACATTTACAGACGGTAGTAGAATTCTTTTTCTTTTTTTGTTGTGAAGGAGGAAACGGTTTTATCTCCTCCGAAATGTCCGGCCCATTCCTCCGAGCAGGACTCCGAGGTCTTACGGTGTACCATTCTAAAGCCTACCCTCCATAGCTCTCCACACGTCCGGGGACTGCGGGCCAGTAAGTAGGGAATCATAAGGTACAGTGTAACTTGTCTTAGTTGGGCACCCTCGGTTCCGGCAAAACCTGCCCAACTTAGACAGGTGCCCAACATACAGAAATTGCGACTCGGAACGGTTTTTCGGAGTCAAGGTGGTAAATTTTCCATCAAATACATACTGATTATGTTAGATGGAGTACATTATTTTTTTTTTCATCATGGGAATTCAATGGTTTGAAGTAGTCATAAGAGGTGAAAAAATAGACGTACAATGAAGGGAAATCGGCTAGCTTTATTACATTCTGAGATTGGTATATATGCCTTTACAATAGGATGATGTGCCTGTTGCGCTACTCCCTTTTGTGGTGTGCTGCAAATATCGAAAGATTAAAACACACCGAAAAATCACTTCTGACATCAGCCAACGTCATCTTCTACAATTTGATCACTATTGATATACCCTAATGTTACGATAAAATTATGGTTTATGTAGATGATTGACTTGGTAGACATTCATTGATGTTGATAAATCGATTAATAACAACGATTTCTTGTTCATGAAACTCTTTCGCTTATTCGTAAACTCATGATTGAGACGATCAGGACGAGGATACGGTATCATATCTCGAGCTTCGAAGTAAGTGCCCAACATACACAGTCTTGTTTTCATGTTTTTATGTTCGACGGAAGGAAAGAATGCGCCCAACTTAGACAGGTGCCCAACATATAGAGTGCCAAATTTATAGAACAAAATCCCCATAAGAGCTAATGTAATTTTGCGCGTTCCGCGGAGAAGTGCCCAACTTAGGCAGGTGCCGAAGTTATGGTGCTCAACTTAACAAGTTTCACTGCACCGGTTTTTGAAAAAAATAGTAGTAGATGTTTCTATTTTTTTTTCTGGTGTAGGATACCATCTATGTAGAATACTAAAACATGAAATGGAACAATTTTTGACCATGGCAAAAAATTACAACAACAAAATAGTGAACATTTAAGCACTTTTTACACTATTTTGCGTGCAGTGATTTGATTAGTTTTTTTTTTTCATTCATCAGGGGTAGTTCTAACAAAATCATATGAATTTGCCCGACGAATACGGAGTCCGGTTATAAAGAGTATTTTTCTTCGGGCCCTTGAAGCTCGTTATAACCGGATTCTACTGTATCTCGAAAATTCATCGAATGGTCTGTGAACTCAAAATGTCGGTATCCGACATCCTCTTAATTAGAAGAGTGCCAAAAACTAAAAGAAGGCATCGAATTGTGCCTACTTCTAAGGATGACCCATTTATTTGAAACAAATGTATATGTATTATATTTTGATTGAATATTCCTTCTGTTTGCCAATGTGAGTCATCGGTTTGAAGTTGAAGATCGCGCGAGTCGTGAGAAAATGTAACCCACCTAATTAACTAAGAATAAAAATGAGCTACGCACGCGTATGCTACGCTATGACGCGGACGCTAGTAGGCTTTCTATTGCTATTATTTCTCTATGCAAACCTTGTGAAATTATATAATTCGAGTTCCTAGCACATCTTTATAATTTCACGGAAACTCGATTTTCCCATTCATCTAAACAACTTAACAAATTCGATCCTGAAATATTGTGGGGTTCATAAATCTTTGGACGTCGTCGTGCGGCTCGAATCAATGAAATCATATACAATGAAATCATCATGACCTGAAAAACCTTCCATTAAATGTGTATAGCACTAGAAAGCCTGAGGGAATATGAGGACCGGTGCCCCAAACATAATTTTGAAGTAGGGAGGGTAGAGAGATTTTGAAGTTATCGCGCGCTCGGTTGGAACGCGCGCGCAGCGCGCGCGAAACCTCCTCCTAAACTAGCCTAGCTTAACCTGGTCGTTCGTATTCACATGTGGTCTTTAGCTCGCATTCGAATCTCACGTGCTAATAATTTATATACCTCTCGATATAGTCTCGATACATTGAATATCCGGGAAAGGGATAAAGTACTAATTTTGATTTTGTCTGGTTTTGATCACTTGTCAGTGAATCACTGAATTGTGACAACCAATACTATTCCTCGAGTGGTTGAACTGTACCTGTCCCATCAATCTGGAAATCGCTCAATTTCAAAAGTAGAATCATATCTTATATTTACTTCTTGCATGATGTTTTAAGGTAGGCAAATCATCTTACTTTGAACCTGAATGAGGAATGTTGAGTTAAGAGTATCTGTTATCACAATTTTAGACTCCAATTTCACTTGTAACATATTCGTAACATATTTTAATATTAGAAAATGTCAATTCCTCACACTTATATCTCTTGCACATGTTCAGGTCATACTCAACTGATGATAGCCAATAAAAGCGAAGAAAGATTGGAGTTGTCAAATTGATCAAGATGCCTAGCAGCGCTGAAATACAGTTTGATACAGTGTGATGTAAAAGGTAATCATTACATGTTTATCTATAAAAGCTTGTCCTCGTGTATCCGTAATGAACAGGCTTGGAAATTTTCTTCTTTGGGAATTATCTGTCCCCACACTGCAACTTCCCCAATCGAAATCAATCCAAATATTTTTTGGTTCTCAGTGCCGATTTTTGATGAAATTTTGAATCTGAATCAGGCAATGGTCAATCTTCCATAAGAAGAAAAGAACTTGTTTCGTGTAGTGCTTTTGACAATACGTTCAAAAGTTGTCACTTAGAGGGACTAATATACTATTTTTGAAATTATTAAGTATTCAATCTCAGCTTTTTCCATCAATATCTCGTTTTAACATAAGCAAGTCATCCACTTTCTTTAGTAGTTGATTGTGTTACAATATTTCAAGATCAAATTGTGACACATTTAGCATAAAATAGCTGGTCTACAATTTGCAGTTACATCAATTGCTTTCAGTGAGTTTGAAGTCAGCTTGGTGGCGCTGGTTTTTGTGACTCCTTTTGAGGTCAATCTGTCTTGAATCGAGTTTATTTCTCAATCAGTATGATATCGGTTCAATGAGGCTAGAATCAGTTTTATCTTTTTTTTTAGTAGATTTGTACCTTTTGGATTGATAGGTCATTCAACCTTTTTTAAATCCTATACGATGTGAATATCATTATGAGGACAGTATTGGGATATTCCCACCTATTCAATGCCTCTTTTGGCACCATAAAAGTCGAATATCAGAGCGCAATGTTGAAGTTTACAAAAACATATAGAAACACTATGGAGAAAATCCGGAATTTCTCGAGAATTCATCGTTAGAATTTGAGTGGGAAAACATCAGTGGATGGTAATCCGAAATAGTTAGAACTTGAACAAGATAAACCAAACAAACGTTCCTCTTTCCTTTCTTTTCTATCGATTACTAACATAGGAATGCGAAATTCCAGTTGTTGGACTGTTCACATGTTCCAATAAACACTGTTCCAAATTTTCCTAAAATAGTACTATTAAAAGTTTGAATCAATAAAACCTTCCATCCCAAATTCTTTACTCTTTGTTGGAAAGATACTTGATGGAAGACTCCAAAATGATGGAGCACAACGTGGCTGAATTGAAATGAGTTTTTCTTTTTTTATATCACCAGGGACCTTATTCTAATGATTTTTTCCCTCGAGTGCGAGAGGAAAAGAGCAATGATCACCATTTCCGCTCACTAACCTATCACTTTGTTTGTAATCTAAAAATGACTCAATTTCATGTTGAGGTGATTCCTGCGACAACCTTTGAATTGTATGATCATAAAAAGTTTGTGGGGGTTTGTAAGGACAAGCCTTATGTGTGTTTGAATGATATTCACGTAGCAATGAGAGTAACAAGATAGTCTGTTTACTTGATGTAAATGATGCGGAAATGGAAATCGCTAGATTTTCCTCCACCCCTTTGCGGGAAGGCCCCAGGGGCCTTATTCTAATATATTTTTCCCGCGACGGGGTGGGAGAAAACCCAGCACTTCCAATTTCCGCCTAGTTTACATTTAGTAAACAAACTAGTTTGTAGCATTCATTGTCACGAAAATAGCATCAGGATATACTTGATAGCGTATCCTTCCGAACCCTCAAACATTTTTTGACATCACACAATCCTAAAATTGGGCCAAAAGTCATCTCGACAAGAAATTGGATCACTTTTCGATCACAATCAAAGTGACAGGTTAATAAGCAGAAATGTCGTGGTCTAAAAATGATTCAATCTCATGTTAAGATGACTTTTTGGCCAATCTTAGAATTGTGTGGTGCTAAAAAATGTTTGAGGATTCGGAAGGATACGCCATTAAGTATATCCTGATGATATTTTCGTGGCAATGAATGCTACAAACTAGTTTGTTTACTCAATGTAAACTAGGCGGAAATATGGAAGTGCTGGGTTTTCTCCCACCCCGTCGCGGGAAAAATGTATTAGAATAAGGCCCCAGGTCTTTGGTTGGGGGTCAGGAATTTTTTTATTATTTGAGAGGTGTGTTATACTTAGACATTGAACGTCTATGTTGTTATAAGGCAAATGTACCCAATTTGCTCCCATGGAGTCAATTTCTCAACAAGTGTCGCCTACCTCAATATTTTTCAACAGCTTATTTTTAAGATTGTTCGCAACCTGAGCCCAACATGAGTTCAGGTACGTCCAATTTTAACCAACTGGAACAGAGCTGTTTTAATATTCTTAAAAAGTAATTTTTGAGACTTGGCAAAAGGGTGTACCCAACTTCCCCCCATCATATTAAATAATATAAATTGGCGATAAAGTGCAGAATCGTTTCTATCGTCGCGTGACTGCATTTGGATCTTTCCGGCGGTCTATAACACTATTTCCGATCCATGTTGACGCGATAAACACTTTCTGAGTATTAGAATGGGTCGCACTGTACGACCTTTCGAGATAATCACTTGGAGGCATGTTGATTACGACCTCGAGATGGCCTTCGTGTTTGACAAATGATCTCAGGGTTTTGCATACGCAACAGCTCTAGATCGGAATTCCGCAACCTTGAAGAGCGGATTTTAAAATTCTTTAGACAAGGAATTCAATGCGCCAAGGTACGCTAACGTTGGTTGTGTCAAAAATATTTGGCATAATTCGCGTGATCTCGTACCAAAAAACTAGTATTCATCATCTATCATCTAATCAAGTTGCATTCTATTGCGCTAGAAGGCCTTATGGTGCCTATACCGGCTCATCAACCATCGCTAGTTAGTCTCACTGCAAAATGTCTATACTTGCCACGGTACCTACACCCTGGAAAATATTGAAAGTGTGGGTTGATCTTGAATATGAATCATTTTCTTGGAGATAGCTATTTGAAACCTCATTTTTTATTTAGATCAGTCTGGAAAATCTAGTATATACCCTGACTGTTATTCGGATAATTCAATCTTAACGACGGGCAGTCTGTGTTTTTATATCAAGTAAATTGATCAACACGTTCGCTGCGACAGTCCCACCGGTGGAACCCGCAATTTTTCATCTTCTAATCTTTGCCGACTCAGATTTGCTCCGAAAATTTTCTCGAGAAGATCTATCATGGTGGTCTACTTTGCCAACCGTAAAAAATGAGATAAAGAAGAGTCTAGACCCTTATGAGCGTTTTTACCCAAATACAAGAGTTCACTCCAAGACCAATAAAAATTACGAAAAAATGGCGTCGCAGCGAACGCGTTAAATTGGTGAATTATCCGAAGTGGGTTGTAGTTACTGGTATTATGAATATTCTGGTATTGTGATTTTTCTAGAATCATCAGCGATGGAGCTGACACAAAGGGTTCTTCAATATTGATGTCTCATCAGTGTCTCCTAGAAAAAAAACAAATATTTTCTCGTCTAACCTTTTTGGTCGACCAGTAAGATAACTGTCGTGGGTGACATGGCCCATCGAACTTCAGAGAATCGTTCTATGATAGGTGGAAGGCTCAATGTACCTCTATGTGATGAAGAATGGAGGAGCCACTTAAAACTCAAACGAGCCTTGCGCAACCGTAGAATTGAAGAAGCAGAACGTCTTATACGAAGTGGAGTGCCAGTGAACGTTGCATCTGATATCAAGGAGAGTTACCATAATGTGACACCCTTACATTTGGCTGTCAGCCTTGGTTGTCCTGATCTGGTAAAGAATTTACTCGATAGAGGAGCATCTGTAAATACTCAAGACATATTTTCCGAGTCACCTCTCACGTTATCAGTAAGACTTCGAAGATACTCCATCACTGATTTGTTATTAACTGTCAGCGATATTAAGAAGTTGAAGTGCAAAGGATTAAACCCGGGTCATTTACACATTGCGTGCATGCGCAACAACATATCTGTGGTCAAAAAACTGATTGAACATGGTGCAAACGTCAACGAACAAGTTGACCAAAAAGCATTGAGCTTTGCAGGGTATACGCCCTTACACTTTGCGGTGGAAAATCATGCTATTGACATTGTTCAAGTACTTGTAGATAATGGAGCAAGCGTTATCAAGAAGAACGCTTACTCGCTTACTCCATTGCACTTAGCACACGAAGTAAGAGACGAAGATATAATTGACATCCTTTTATTGGCTCACATGTTCGAGCCAGGGAATCCCCAAGACAAACGAGGACTCTCTCATTTTCACGTAGCATGTACGAGAAATAATGTTGATTTTGTTAGGTACTTCTTGCAACAAGAAGTTGATGTTAATTCGTCGATTTCTAGCTATAAGAATAGTTGGTCAGACTGGCAAGACTATGAACCTCTCAGATTAGCTATCCATTTTGAATGCCCGGATATCGTCGAATTGTTACTGTTACGTGGTGCAGAATTGAGAATTAACGAATGTGACAATGATGAGGCGAACTTAAATCTTGCTTACGGAATCGGAAACGAAAGAATCATTGATCTCCTCCTGAATCATAAATTTGACTCGAGTGAAAAGGATACAAAATGTGAGAATTTGTCCAACTTTCAACTAGCTTGTGCACAAGGCGATATCGAGAGCATCAAACAAAGGATGCTTTTCCGTAGCGAGGGTACCTTGGTTCCAGAATTAACTTCACCCATATGGAACGCGTCCATGCCTTTGCATTACCTGGTGAAATATCTTCCAATGAATGAGTTGAAAACGATCAAACAATTACAAGGCTATGAGTCCATTAAAGATTCAAGAGGAGAGACGGCACTCCACATACTATTCAAAAGATATCCAAAAGATTTGAGTTTCATTAGTTTGATTAACCTTTTTGATTTTGAACAGAATCCAGCAGACAAATTTGGTCTCAGTCATTTCCACATAGCTTGCACTATGGATGATGTAAAACTAATTGAGAAATTTCTGAGGCATGGAGCTGACGTAAATTCTACTATTGATAGGAGCTGTACGAAATGGCCTAGCTATACGCCCTTGCATATTGCCTCTAAGTTCAAGCTGTCCAAGGTAGTTGATAGTTTGTTGAAGCATGGTGCTGATATTAGGTCTAAAAATCGAAGTAATTTCACTGCGTTAGACCTGGCCATTTTCAATTTGAAAAATGACTCGACGGACGACTGGGATTCAGCATCATGGGAAATAATTTGGAAAATACTTTTCAAAGGGCAGGAACTTTCTGATCGTGAATTTGATCGCAGAGGATTTTCATTGTTACATGTTTATTGCGCCACTCGACAAGACTGTGATATTTCTCAACTGTCAATCTATCTCGATTCGCTACCCGATGGCATCAATCAAGTTATACATTTTCCTTCGTCAAGATTTCATTTATACACTCCTTTACACTTTGCAGTTGAAAAAAGTAGCTATGATATTGCCAAGTGGCTTGTTGAAAAAGGAGCTAACGTGCATTCTCTGAATTGCAAAATGATTTCGCCTTTTCAAATTGACATTGAAAGAGGAGGCAGCTATGGTATATCGAAGAATTCAGAGTTGCTTCGGACTCCGGGGAACCCCTCTGATTTTTCTGGTTACACTTATTTCCATCTCGCTTGTATCAAACACGATCGAAAAAGTATGGAATACTACCTCAATTCCGGGGTAGATGTGAATTTGAAAAAGAAAATCAGTATAGATGGGACATGTGATGCTAAAACCCCACTCTTATCTGTTTTACACCACACCTGGTCTGGTGACGAGAATGTCATGGATACTGTTCGATTTCTGATCAGTAGTGGAGCTAACGTTAAGGCATGCGATGCTTTTTTGAACACACCGCTTCATTTTTCGGAAAATCTGTCTCGAAAATTGATGATACAGCTAATTGAGCATGGAACCGATGTGAATGCAAGGAACTTCTCCGGTGACACGCCATTAATCCGCGCGTGTAAACACTCTAATTCGCTGAAGAGAGTCGTCTTCCTTCTGGAACAAGGCGCCGATATTAATGTAGAAAATTACAAGGGTGAAACAGCGCTAACTTATCCGTGCGAGATACTAATGGCTTCTGGATATTCTAAGGATAAACTTATTCTGAATTTGATTAAACACGTTAAAAAACTAATGGTAATTGGCGCCTATGTATCGGATAAGAATCGTGAAATGTACTACGAATTTTTCAACAACTACAGCATTTCCAAGTACGATGATTATGAATTTGGAAAAGAATGTAAGAAGGAAATTCGGGGTATGAAAGACTTGAGGATCAATAGGTACACTAATTTATTCAATATCGTTTTCAAGACTCCAAATGAGATGGCTAACCTCAGTCAAAATGCGTTTTTTCGACAAGTCATCGATTCGCCTGAACTTGGTTCAAATTTTCCCATTTATGGGTATATGATGAAATTACAGTATAGGAGAGGTATATTTAGAAGACCGGTATTGGAGAAATGTAAGAAAGTCCTCTACTCTCTCGCTAGATTCTCGGGTGAGTCCGCAGAGAAGATTCTCGACTACTTGGATGACGATGATCTTGAAAATATAATAAGAAGTGAGAAACTTCATCTAGCTGCTTAGACTTCTATATCAAACTTTTATGGATTGATGATTCTTCATCGATCAAAAGCAGGCCTGGTTTTCATGTATTCAAACAACCCATGATTATATATTGAGTTATAATTCGACACTCGTCTTCCTCCTGGTCTTTTTGTACCTTCCAGCTGGAACTTGGAGTCATTCCTCTTACCCGGAATCCTTACATCCCACTTGTCGCAACATCTTACTGTTGGTTGTTGATACCTTCTCACAATAATGTATGCAGATAATAGGTTCGATTGTTTCATTTTACAGACCAACAGCGCCTATTTATTGATTTTGGTCCCAAGAAAGTAGACGAGCACCTGCTGCATTGTCGCGAAACGTTTTTGAAAACCGGCTATGATGTGTGCAATGAGAGAGTTCGTGAGGTTTCCTGGCTTATGGGAAACGCCTATATATTGTAGCCTCGTTGCGGTGGTTTTCCACATCATTTCTTTTCCTCGGTCTGGTATCAGTGCAAGAACATACTTTCGTATCGTGGACAATCTTTTTAGTCGCGATCAAATGATAAATATAGAAATACATTAAGTAGCTAGTAAGTAGTTGTGTGGAATGAAGATAAGTAAGAGGAGCCAGTATCACCACTTCCATTTGTTCGAACATGATTTTCTGCTGTTTTTAATGATTTGTAAATTCTATGTGTATATCATCGAAATTATGAAACCGGTTTTGCTTTGCGAATTGTTTTCTTCGGGATAGCCTTCAAATACTTGAGTTGTTGTGAAGAAATCAGACAACACGTACTCCTTTGGCGCAAATTCTTCGTCCGAAAGTGATTTTCGTTGGAATCCATTATTCCATTTTATGGTTTGCAGCCGTCCATGTTGTTATAAATGATCAAGACTTATTTTCTTGACAATCGATAGAGTGATGAAAATTGAACATTCGAAGTAATTAGAGAAAACCGAAGTTAAGGAAGAGAAAACTAGTGCTCTAATTTTCACACCTTAGCAACTCGATCAGTCCCGTACACTAGGGTGGGCCGAAAAGGGGCTTTTTTGAAAATCGATACGCCCTAGCGTGGAAATGTTGTGTTTGTACATATAGATGTGAAAAAAAATTTGCTGGACGCTGAGAAATGAGATTTTAGGTCCCAGCAAGAGTCATCAAGCTTTTATCAAAATTAACGCAGGTTCAAATGGGAATGTGCCTAATCCGGCAATTTTTTCTTCCTAACTTTGCTCGCATTTCTGGCGCATCCAAGCATTTTCCAACGTACTTCAGCTCATTTCAAAGCTTGTTCTAAAATCTACAAAATGAGCTAAGGTACGTCCAATTCCGACTAACCCGAGCCAATCTATCTCAATTTTTTCAGAAGGTGATCATTATTAAAAATCCCAAAAATAGGGCGATTCTCCTTTCAAACTTTACTTGTATTTCTGGTGCATCTGAACATTTTCCAACGTACTTTAGCTCATTCTCAAGCTTGTTCCAAAATCTACAAAACGAGCTAAAGTACGTCCAATTTCGACTAATCCGAGCTAATCTATCTCAATTTTTTTTTAAAGTGATTGGTTTTGAAAAATCTGAAAATAAGCGACTTCCCCCTCCCGCCTCAGTCCTTTCAAAACTCGAAATGAAAAAGTTGAGATAGATTGGCTCGGGTTAGTCGAAATTGTACGTACTTTAGCTCATTTTGTAAATTTTGGAACAAGCTTGAAAATGAGCTAAAGTACGTTGAAAAATGTTCAGATGCACCACAAACACAAGCAAAGTTTGAAAGGAGAATCGCCCTATTTTTTGGAGTTTTAAAAATGATTACCTTTTGAAAAAGTTGAGATAGATTGGATCAGGTTAGTCGAAATTGGACGTACTTCAGCTCACTTTGTAGGTTTTGGAACAAGCTTTAGAATGAGCTAAAGTACGTTGGAAAATGCTTGAATGCGCCAGAAATGCGAGCAAAGTTAGGAAGAAAAAAGTGCCGGCTTAGGCACATTCCCATTTGAACCTGCGTTAATTTTGATAAAAGCTTGATTGGGACCTAAACTCTCATTTCTCAGCGTCCAGCAAAATTTTTTTCACATCTATACGTACAAACACAACATTTCCACGCTAGGGCGTATCGATTTTCGAAAAAAGCCCTTTTTCGGCCCACCCTACCGTACACGTTGTATCTCGACCGACGTTGACGAAAAATTCTTTTCCCTTGGGAGCACTCCTAGGAACACTTGAGCCTAATCTATTAATATATACATATATACCGTCAAATTGAAAAGTTTTGATACGATTTCGTTACTTTTTATTCTGTTTGGCTCGGCATTCCAACATAAATTGACGAAACCCACATCAATCAGTAGTCAATCGAAAGCTTAGTCAGTCTCAGCTTTTTATTGGCGGGCTATAAAGTTCAATTTGATAAATCTAAGCTGGAGCTATCAACAGTTTTTTAAGTGTACCAAAGTTAGACCCCGACCGGGCACCTTTGGTACACTTACAAAATATTCTAATTCCACCCACTACTGTGCGAGTGGATTGATTTTCATCGTTTAGAAGTCTTGTTCTGAGCTGTTTGAAACATTTAAAAACCTTATTGACCATCGCCCGACTCGAGATGAGTTGAAAAGAAGCTGTCATAAAAAGATGTTTTGAAGTTACCCTGTCATCATGCTCCTTACCTAAAGTGGGGTAACTTTGGTACACTTTTTCATGGTTTTTCCCCTGTTTTCCATTCATTAAAATTCCGAATGCTTCAAATACCCCAATGTAACGATGGTTTCTTCGATATGGCGATTTATGCAAATTTACCGTTATTCATTCACACGTAGTTTGTTCCGGAACAGTCCTTGCCAGGGACACTAACTGGACTACTCGCGCATCGCTGCCAAATCAGCCATTTCGGAAAGTACTTCAATAAAGAAGTATCAATCATCTACACGAGATCTGCGGTGGCTCAACACGTCTTTCATGTGGGTGTCAAGTGGGGGGGGGGGGGGATTGGTTTCACAGCGATAGAATCATTTACGTTGCCGAACGCAGCTTTGAAAGTAATTTTTCAGGGGTGTACCACAGTTGCGCCCACTATACCAAAGTTACCCAATTTGGCGATGTTGGTTCTATATGATTCAACATTCTTCATCGGAGCAGTTTTGGGACATGATGTATTCGGTCGGATATTCGTGTGTAGTGCACTACAACAGCATGCTGTTGTATTTTTTTTAATTCGTTGATTTACATCCTAAGGATCAATGGAGAACAACAAAATGATTGAGCGATATGAGATGAACGTAATTCAACTGATGATTGAAATTAGTGTTACAAGTGTTCTGGATGTAGTGAACTGATTAATTTTTGTCGAATTATATGTATATACATACTCCATTTGCTATACCTCAATGATGTCAAGATTTTCTCACAACTTTGTTCGAAAAATAAATAAATCATGAATAAACTGTATGCCAGTCTCCTCGAGAAACATATGATATGTTTGGTTTTGAATGGTTTTCTCGCGATGATCGATTTAAGGTAGTTGTACACTAAAGCTGAAAATACAGTGAAATCTCCGGTCGCACGGGCAGCTCTGAAACTGTCCGCTATCCGGAAGTGTTCGCTAATCAGAGGTTCATTTCTGTGATTATACTTCTGCTGGTCGCAAAAAATTGTCCGTCATTGAGAGGTGTCCGCTAATAGGAGGTATCCGTTAAGGGAGATTCCACTGTATACCAGAAAATCACCAAAGTTGGGAAGTATTTAGTTCAAGTGTTAATGAACACCTGTGCAAAATTTCAGAATGATTGACCGTTTTGTTTCGGAGTGGTAGCCATCAAAAACCCGCCACTTTTAACATTGCGTTTATATGGGAGTCGACGATCCCGCATGAGCGCAATGCTAAAAGTGACGAATTCTGATGACTACCACTCTGAAACAAAACGGTCAATCATCTTGAAATTTTGCACAGGTGTTCATTAACACTTGAACTGAATCCTCACCAACTTTGGTGACATTCTGGTATATTTTGCATTTTAGTGTACAACTACCTCAATATTTACGTATATAAGCGTTAGTATGCCGATCGCCTTTTTGAATTTCTTGCTTAGGAGTTTGGTCGACTCAACAATAATCGTTGATCAATTATTGAAAGATGGTGTCTGATAGGAGAACAGAGTACCACTCTCTTTTCAGCTAATCAAGATTTCACATGAATGACTGTTCAAGATAGATACTCAATCGACTTTATTTATTGAAGGCACTTATTAACGATGCCAGCATCGCTGTTTTTACTCTTATTGTAGGTCGATAGATTCACGCTTAAAACTCTCAGATAAATGATGAATTGGCTAGCCCACATCTCCTAAAGTCTCTCAAAAAGATTTTGATGGCTAAGTTTTTTCAGAAAGAATCTCTGGTCGCTACATGTCAACCAATGAAAATAAAAAACTATCGCCGCTCTAAAAAAGCTTTGCGCTCAATTCTCGGACCTGAATCAATGAAGATTCACAAACTCGTGAAGCTTGGCTCAATGATTAAAGATTATCACTGAATTGCCACCAGTTATGAGCACACTATCCTTCGAATGGGTCAGAGAAGTCAGCGAGCCTTTTGTGGATATATTGGCTATGGGAAGTGTGAGCCAGCGGCGGAAAGCGTCGATGCCACGGAAGGTAACAGTCAAAAGTATTTGGAGCGGGCTTGGGTCTTCTCACGCTTTTAGCTCAAAAACCATGGCTTGGATTCGGCAACAGTATGGTATGTATAGCAGTTGTAGGGTTTTCAAAAACGAAGAGTTTGAGTGATTCTCGGCCTGATACCGAGTGAAATTGAGTAATAATTTGAAGCGAGTTGAAATTTTGTCTATGCTTTACGCACGGGCGTCGTCGTGACTACCGCTCAAACCGCGGATTTTACCTCTACTCGCTCCAATACTTTTCTCGCTTCTTACTCTGGAACTCCTTCAATAATGGTCTGATTGACATTTGGGATACCTCAAAAACAACTTCCTTGCGTATTCTCTTAGAGTTTGAAAAATAGTTTTCTCAAAAATGAATGTCAGAGATACCATATGCAAAATCTGCACGTGGTAGAGTTTTTCCTTTATCTTTGGGAAAACTATCTTTCAAATCCCGTGAGAGTGAGGGAGAAAGTTCTTCGATTTTTAATTGCGAAAATTTTGGGCTATCTTGCACGTAAATCAGACCGGTAGTGAAGGAGTTCCAGAGCCCGAAGAGAGAAAAGTATCAGGGCTAGTCGAGGCAAAATCCGCGGTTTGACAGGTGGCTCCGACGCACACTGGGAACATATACAAATTTTTTCCGGACCATCTCTCACAACCGAACCAGGCAAGGTTTGACGAAGTGAGTTAGCTCGATGTCTTCGCCAACTCTTCCTCTTCACAGGAAAAGTTCTCAAATTAGTGACAGATCAATATTTTTCCCGTAATATTAGCGAATCTGAATAAAAATCTGCACCCGTTAGGCTCAAGTCAATTTTAAGTCGATGTAGAGACCCGAATTTTCACTCGATCGAGGTGAAATTTTGAACACTCTCCCAGTTCGATAGGGAAAAGGGGATAATGCGGTCAAAAATGGAATTATAATGATAGTCTTATCATTATAAAGTTTTTCCATTTTTTGGCCAAAATTAATCAAATTTTATATGTATCGATGGAGAAAAATTTTTTCAATGCAAAAATGTAATGGGCTAAACTTTCTGACTATTGGATGATATGATAAAAGGACTTTTAACCCTCTAAGAGAAGCCGACACAGAAGTAGTTGACTTTGCGGTTTGACTTTTAGAGGCCCATAAGACCGATACCATCGGTAAATCCCGACGGAAAATATAAGTCCGCAGCCAGGCTCGGGCCATAAACAACCCTCATAAAGCCATTATGAACTAACTCCAGCCAAATTCTGAATAATCGAAATAATCGAATTGCCCCCATTCTGATTGCGGAATCTGCTTGCTGATACCAGGCTGATCAATTACAAACTTGAATGGGAGAAATCGGATAAGATTAACTATAAAAAATGATGATCGGCGATATCACTACAATCGATATAATCTTATCAGATATTGGCCGATTTCCTCCATTCAAGTTTCTAAATGATCGGCTTGATATCCGTAAGCATATTCCATTATCAGAGTGCGGTTAATCAAAATATTTTGATTAGTCAAAAGTTGGATAGGAGATTCCGTAATGACTTTATGAGGGTCGTTTATTACTCAAGCCGGGACCGCATTGAGTAATAAACGACCATCATAAGGTCATTACGGAATCTCCTATCCAATTTTTGACTAATCAAAATAATTGGATCAACCGCACTCTGATAATGGAATATGCTTACTGATATCAAGCCGATCATTTAGAAACTCGAATGGTCGAAATCGGCCAATATCTGATAAGATAATATCGATTGTAGTGATATCGCCGATTATCATTTTTTATAGTTAATCTTATCCGATTTCTCCCATTCAAGTTTGTAAGTGATCAGCCTAGTATCAGCAAGCAGATTCCGCAATCAGAATGGGGGCAGTTCGATTATTTCGATTATTCAGAATTTGGCTGGAGTTAGTTCATAATGGCTTTATGAGGGTTGTTTATGGCCCGAGCCTGGCTGCGGACTTATATTTTCCGTCGGGATTTACCGATGGTATCGGTCTTATGGGCCTCTAAAAGTCAAACCGCAAAGTCAACTACTTCTGTGTCGGCTTCTCTTAGAGGGTTAAAAGTCCTTTTATCATATCATCCAATAGTCAGAAAGTTTAGCCCATTACATTTTTGCATTGAAAAAATTTTTCTCTATCGATACATATAAAATTTGATTAATTTTGGCCAAAAAATGGAAAAACTTTATAATGATAAGACTATCATTATAATTCCATTTTTGACCGCATTATCCCCTTTTCCCTATCGAACTGGGAGAGTGTTCAAAATTTCACCTCGATCGAGTGAAAATTCGGGTCTCTACATCGACTTGAAGTTGACTTGAGCCTAACGGGTGCAGATTTTTATTCAGATTCGCTAATATTACGGGAAAAATATTGATCTGTCACTAATTTGAGAACTTTTCCTGTGAAGAGGAAGAGTTGGCGAAGACATCGAGCTAACTCACTTCGTCAAACCTTGCCTGGTTCGGTTGTGAGAGATGGTCCGGAAAAAATTTGTATATGTTCCCAGTGTGCGACGCCCATTCGTAAAGTATAAGGCAAAAGTGTCAACTCGCTCTAATTTCCTCTTTTATGCTCGGATTGTGTCTCATGAGTTCTCAAGCTCTTGCTTTGTGGAAACCCTACGACTGTCTCGAATACTGTTACCACATCCGATCTAGTGGCATAACTCATTTTGCAGCTTAGCCGTGCATATGGAGATGAAGTGACCTTGGTATCAGAAAAGTGAGAAAAAGTATTGATTGACAGTTTACACTGCCACCCAATGGCCTCTGTTACGTAATGAATAAAATACTCTACATATAGTGAGTGCGTTGACAAAAATGCATGTTTTCGCGAATTCTCAATTTTCATGAGCTTTGCATTACTCCTGGGTGGGTCTACGATAGGGGCAATTCCCTGACATATTCTTGTTCATGTGGAGATTAAATTACACGGGGTTTCAGTTGCAACGGGGTCCACATTTTTATGTCCCATTCGGAAAAGACATTTTTAAGGCTAAATTACGCAGAAAATATTTATCATTCCATCGTGACGACAGCCACTCGGATTTGATGACATCGATGAGACTTGGCTAGATTTCTGGGTTTTGTCATACATATTGCACGAGATCCCGTTTCTAGAATTCTATTCTTTTTATCGCCCCGATCACAGGATCGTAAGCAAGAGCGACTTACGAGGGGCAGCTAACGAAATTGCTCTTGGTTTGCTCGAGTCTGCTTTCGGCTGCTCTCCGCTGCTCCCGAGTTCTCCTGACACTGCTCAGTGTAGCTTACGGCCCAAATTTATTTCGAAATATCAGCATCCAGCAAGTAGGTTTAGCAGTGTGCGACGACCAGAGCAGCAAAGAGCAGCCGAAATGTACTCTAGAGCAGCCGAAGCAGCGGGGAGAGTTTACTCCGGCCGCAGGTACACGGCCCGCGCGGGCGGCGCTGTAATAATCTCTCTTTTTGCCCTCGTCAGCGGGGGGTCCCGTGCAGCAGAGCGGCAAGAGCAGCTGAGAGCAGCCGAAAGAAAGCTGCTCTAGACTACTCAATGGTGCGCTGAGTATGGAGCGTATATGCTCCACAGTACAGGATAGATGCTGTAATCATGCGGCAAAGTCAACCGCTGTATCATCATTATATTAATAATATCTATCACGATCGATCGATTGACGAATGAGACTTAGATCGAAGACAAATGAGCAATTATATCATCGGCAGGGAATGTCTCGAAAACCGTGGTGGAAGTGCGATCCCATCAATCTGATAAGCGCTCTCTGAAAACTATCCGACCCCCCCCCCCCTTCTGTTAAATTTGCAAGTACATGAAGTACATGTGTCGTAATACCATTTCTCAGACCGTACCGATTCAAATTGAAAATTTTCCAGTTGACTTCTTGGCACAAGTGACTTATATTGGAATTTTTCTTACGGGGTAATAGAAAAACAGGCGAGGGGCAAATTACTCACGTCTCACGCGGAAATGCAGAAGAGACGGAGTGGGACAAAAAGAGACCGCGTGAGATATGCAGAGTTTGCATGAAATATAGTGCACGTGAACGGATACTCGGACCGAAAAATCTTTTGGGGGGGAAATAAACTCCAAAACCCAGGAAGGCAAATCAACCCGCAAATGACCGGATACTCGGACCGAAAATTCTTTTGGGGGAGAAATAAACCCCAAAACCCAGAAAGGCAAACTAACCCGCAAGTGCCCAGATGCTCGGACCGACATTCTTTTGGGAGAGAAATCAACCCCAAAACCCAGGGAGGCAAATTAACCCGCGAGTGATCGGATACTCGGACCGAAAATTCTTTTGGGGGAGAAATAAACCCCAAAACCCAGGAAGGCAAATTAACCCGCGAGTGACCGGATACTCGGAACGAAAACTCTTTCGGGGGAAGAATAAACCCCAAAATCTAGGAAGGCAGATTAACCCGCAAGTGCCCGGATGCTCGGACCAAGAATTCTTTTGGGGGAGAAATCAACCCGAAAACCCAGCAAAGCAAATTAACCCGCAAGTGACCGGATGCTCGGACCGACATTCTTTTGGGAGAGAAATCAACCCCAAAACCTAGGAAGGCAAACTAACCCGCAGGTGCCCGGATGCTCGGACCGAAAATTCTTTTGGGGGAGAAATAAACCCCAAAATCTGGGAAGGCAAACTAACCCGCAAGTGCCCAATGCTCGGACCGACATTCTTTTGGGAGAGAAATCAACCCCAAATCCAGGGAGGCAAATTAACCCGCGAGTGACCGGATACTCGGACCGAAAATTCTTTTGGGGGAGAAATAAACCCCAAAACCCAGGAAGGCAAATTAACCCGCGAGTGACCGGATACTCGGAACGAAAATTCTGTTGGGGGAGAAATCAACCCGAAAACCTAGGAAGGCAAACTAACCCGCAGGTGCCCGGATGCTCGGACCGAAAATTCTTTTGGGGGAGAAATAAACCCCAAAATCTGGGAAGGCGAATCAAGCCGCAAGTGACCGGATACTCGGACCGGAAATTCTTTTGGGGGAGAAATAAACCCCAAAACCCAGGAAGGCAAATTAACCCGCAAGTGACCGGATACTCGGAACGAAAATTTTTTCGGGGGAAAAATAAACCCCAAAATCTAGGAAGGCAGATTAACCCGCAAGTGACCGGATACTCGGACCGGAAATTCTTTTGGGGGAGAAATAAACCCCAAAACCCAGGAAGGCAAATTAACCCGCAAGTGACCGGATGCTCGGACCGAAAATTCTTTTGGGGGAGAAATAAACCCCAAAATCTAGGAAGGCAAATCAATCCGCAAGTGACCGGATACTCGGACCGAAAATCCTTTTGGGGGAGAAATAAACCCCAAAACCCAGAAAGGCAATCTAACCCGCAAGTGCCCAGATGCTCGGACCGACATTCTTTTGGGAGAGAAATCAACCCCAAAACCCAGGAAGGCAAATTAACCCGCGAGTGACCGGATACTCGGACCGAAAATTCTTTTGGGGGAGAAATAAACCCCAAATTCTGGGAAGGCAAATCAACCCGCAAGTGACCGGATACTCGGACCGGAAATTCTTTTGGAGGAGAAATAAACCCCAAAACCCAGAAAGGCAAACTAACCCGCAAGTGCCCAGATGCTCTTACCGAAATTCTTTTGGGGTTTAACCCGCAAGTGCCCGGATGCTCGGACCGAAATTCTCTTGGAGAGAAGTCAAACCTAAAACCCAGGAAAGCAACACGTGCTCGCTAAAAATAATTCCATGGTTGACCACGGGGACCCGTGGAGCTGGATCCTGGAGAGAATTCCAATCTTCATATTCTGCCAAACTGGGCATCGAAGACGTGCAGCATACGAATTTCGACCATTATTTGCGAGTTTCGGCGTTGCCATCGTGGGATTTGGAAATTATTCCCTTTACGAGAGAATTTCTGCTTCAAGCGTCCAGGTAGTTACAGGTTTGGCTGCCTTCCTGGGCTTTGGGAATGATTATTCGTACGACAGATTTTCGGTCGAACCATCCGGGCATTCGCGGGTTAATTTACCGTCCTAGGTTTTGGGGTTGGTTTTCCCCCAAAAGAATGTCGGTCCGAGCATCCGGGCACTTGAGGGTTAGTTTGCTTTCCTGGGTTTTGGGGTTTATTTCTCCCCCAAAAGAATTTCCGGTCCGAGTATCCGGTCACTTGCGGCTTGATTCGCCTTCCCAGATTTTGGGGTTTATTTCTCCCCCAAAAGAATTTTCGGTCCGAGCATCCGGGCACCTGCGGGTTAGTTTGCCTTCCTAGGTTTTCGGGTTGATTTCTCCCCCAACAGAATTTTCGGTCCGAGTATCCGGTCACTCGCGGGTTAATTTGCCTCCCTGGATTTGGGGTTGATTTCTCTCCCAAAAGAATGTCGGTCCGAGCGTTTGGGCACTTGCGGGTTAGTTTGCCTTCCTGGGTTTTGGGGTTTATTTCTCCCCCAAAAGAATTTTCGGTCCGAGTATCCGATCACTCGCGGGTTAATTTGCCTCCCTGGGTTTTGGGGTTGATTTCTCTCCCAAAAGGATGTCGGTCCGAGCATCTGGGCACTTGCGGGTTAGTTTGCCTTCCCAGATTTTGGGGTTTATTTCTCCCCCAAAAGAATTTTCGGTCCGAGCATCCGGGCACCTGCGGGTTAGTTTGCCTTCCTAGGTTTTCGGGTTGATTTCTCCCCCAACAGAATTTTCGGTCCGAGTATCCGGTCACTCGCGGGTTAATTTGCCTCCCTGGATTTGGGGTTGATTTCTCTCCCAAAAGAATGTCGGTCCGAGCATTTGGGCACTTGCGGGTTAGTTTGCCTTCCTGGGTTTTGGGGTTTATTTCTCCCCCAAAAGAATTTTCGGTCCGAGTATCCGGTCACTCGCGGGTTAATTTGCCTCCCTGGATTTGGGGTTGATTCCTCTCCCAAAAGAATGTCGGTCCGAGCATTTGGGCACTTACGGGTTAGTTTGCCTTCCCAGATTTTGGGGTTTATTTCTCCCCCAAAAGAATTTTCGGTCCGAGCATCCGGGCACCTGCGGGTTAGTTTGCCTTCCTAGGTTTTGGGGTTGATTTCTCTCCCAAAAGAATGTCGGTCCGAGCATCCGGTCACTTGCGGGTTAATTTGCTTTGCTGGGTTTTCGGGTTGATTTCTCCCCCAAAAGAATTCTTGGTCCGAGCATCCGGGCACTTGCGGGTTAATCTGCCTTCCTAGATTTTGGGGTTTATTCTTCCCCCGAAAGAGTTTTCGTTCCGAGTATCCGGTCACTCGCGGGTTAATTTGCCTTCCTGGGTTTTGGGGTTTATTTCTCCCCCAAAAGAATTTTCGGTCCGAGTATCCGATCACTCGCGGGTTAATTTGCCTCCCTGGGTTTTGGGGTTGATTTCTCTCCCAAAAGAATGTCGGTCCGAGCATCTGGGCACTTGCGGGTTAGTTTGCCTTTCTGGGTTTTGGGGTTTATTTCTCCCCCAAAAGAATTTTCGGTCCGAGTATCCGGTCATTTGCGGGTTGATTTGCCTTCCTGGGTTTTGGAGTTTATTTCTCCCCCAAAAGATTTTTCGGTCCGAGTATCCGGTCACGTGCACTATATTTCATGCAAACTCTGCATATCTCACGCGGTCTCTTTTTGTCCCACTCCGTCTCTTCTGCATTTCCGCGTGAGACGTGAGTAATTTGCCCCTCGCCTGTTTTTCTATTACCCCGTAAGAAAAATTCCAATATAAGTCACTTGTGCCAAGAAGTCAACTGGAAAATTTTCAATTTGAATCGTTACGGTCTGAGAAATGGTATTACGACACATGTACTTCATGTACTTGCAAATTTAACAGAAGGGGGGGGGGTCGGATAGTTTTCAGAGAGCGCTTATCAGATTGATGGGATCGCACTTCCACCACGGTTTTCGAGACATTCCCTGCCGATGATATAATTGCTCATTTGTCTTCGATCTAAGTCTCATTCGTCAATCGATCGATCGTGATAGATATTATTAATATAATTATGATACAGCGGTTGACTTTGCCGCATGATTACAGCATCTATCCTGTACTGTGGAGCATATACGCTCCATACTCAGCGCACCATTGAGTAGTCTAGAGCAGCTTTCTTTCGGCTGCTCTCAGCTGCTCTTGCCGCTCTGCTGCACGGGACCCCCCGCTGACGAGGGCAAAAAGAGAGATTATTACAGCGCCGCCCGCGCGGGCCGTGTACCTGCGGCCGGAGTAAACTCTCCCCGCTGCTTCGGCTGCTCTAGAGTACATTTCGGCTGCTCTTTGCTGCTCTGGTCGTCGCACACTGCTAAACCTACTTGCTGGATGCTGATATTTCGAAATAAATTTGGGCCGTAAGCTACACTGAGCAGTGTCAGGAGAACCCGGGAGCAGCGGAGAGCAGCCGAAAGCAGACTCGAGCAAACCAAGAGCAATTTCGTTAGCTGCCCCTCGGCGACTTATTTATAAAATGACAAAAATCTCGTGACACCTGCCTGCCCAGCGTGACACACCAACAACTTCCATCAGTTCTCTCATCTCGACGAGAGAATTGATGGAAGTTGAACGAGCGAACTGAGTTCGGTTCTTCAGTGGATAACTAATTACCCATTCAATTCCGAGGGTGGTTGATCAATCGCCCTCGAACTTACAAGCTAAGGCGTGAACCTGAAAATCGTTGGGATAGCCAAAAAATCGACTTTTCCCATATAACACATCTCTTATGATTAAGCCAAAACAAGATATGGACCTCTCAAACATTCAAAAGTATTAAGGACGAGTGGATTCTCGAAAATTTCTTGTGAAAGACCACACTTGCCGCAAATCATGTCTCCTGAGACGTAAAATAGGTCGTAATCACAAAATCGCCCGAATTCTAAAATTCACCCATATATGCGTTAAATTCGAAAAATTGATACTAAACCAATGAAGCCGGGGGTACTTTCCACAGGAAATAACTCAAAATGAAGAGAGCATTGACTTTTGCGGTTATGAAAACTCTTGTTCAGTGTCTTAAGATCTACGATTTCTGGATACTCAAAAAGTGTTTGACCGTATGCCAAATTCCCATGATTTTGGGCGGGGTCCTGTCAAGACGAGTTTGTCAACAATACATTTTCTTCATAGCACCGAGTGATCTTCCTAGTGAGTAGTGGCTCTAGGATATGAAACCTCAAATGATCTATTGGAGATCTGAAGTAGGAAACCCAGTACGAAAAAGTGGTTGACGGTTTCTGTACGACTTTGTAAGCACTCGAGTATATGTGTATCGTGTGTACTCTAATAGTAAAGGTAAAAAAATGTTTGAAATCATGCTACAATTCATTGGAATTGTGTTAGAAATGTCGCGAGAAAAGGTGATACAGTATCAAACCTATGTGAATATCGGGATCTACTCGAAGTTCAGTTTGAAATCTTTTGAGGCACAAGAGAGCAGATGCAATATTACTTTGACAATGCCTCGGAGTACAGATTACCACAAAATTGGGAAAAAATCAAGAACTTTGAAACATGCCTTATTGTCGGTCTTATGAATTTATCAAGATTTAGAACAATTTCACGAGACCAAAATACACCAGGCGTTCAGGTTCTAAGCATAAAAGTGCGAGTTAGAGTGGCAATCAATTTGATGCATACTATCAAAGCAAAAACTCGAACTCCGTCTTCTCGGTTCTCTTTCTACAAATAGCATCGGAGCTGATTTTTTTCTCACTTTGATTGAAATATTCGAGGGAAAATTCAAAGACCCTACTCACATCCAAGGCATTTCGTTCCAGAGCCAATTGAATTTTGGTCTATCTGCGCCGGTAAATTAGCTACTTTGGTGAACTTCAACATGGAACGTTTCAAAATTTCCATTCATAATCCACCTCATTAGTGCTTATGAATCGTAGCCCGTTTGTAAAATCCGCCCGTTTCAAAACTAAATGATTGTAGTTATTTGGGTAGAATCTGAAGTAAGTTGAATTACTGAATGATCACGCTCAATTCACTGACTGAACTTTATAAACGGGCTATCTTATAGACCTAATACTGAACCACCGTCGAGTCTGACTTTGATAAAGCCCAAGTAGTTAGAAATAAATCTGATAATCCGGTATTTGGTGATTGTTTCAGGTGCTCCAGAAACTAGTTAGAGTAGGAGTAAAGAGGGAGTATCAATATTGAAATTTGGTAGATTCTCTTTGGTTAAACTTACTTTGTACGGGAAAAGAAAATTGATTCAAGAAGTCACCATATCCCATGACGAGCGAACGATTTATTCTGGAGAAGTTAACGATTCATTTTCAAAGAAATCATTTACTAAGATGGACCCTCAATGCGAAAAAGATTGGAAAAATTACCAAAGACTCCAATCGGCTATACGCCATGGACATGTTGAGGTAGCAAGACGTCTCATTCAAATTGATGTACCTGTAAATGTGAGGTTTCTTTGGTCACCCTGCTACCGCCATCTCACTCCTTTACATTTGGCTGTTCAATACGGCTCACTTGATCTTATTGAATGCTTACTAAGCAAAGGAGCTTCTGTCAATTTCCAGAATGATTGTGCTGAAACTCCGCTGATGCTGTCTGTGAGATTACGCAAATTTGCAGTTACTGATTTATTGTTGACTGCCGATAACTTGGACGATTTTGAGCGCAGTGCTCACCCCATAAATCACTTGCATATCGCCTGCTTGAGGGATAACATTCATGTAATTAAAAAACTGATCGCTCGAGGAACAGATGTTAATGCAGCCGTGGACAATGAATCTCTACATTGGGCTGGATATACCCCGCTTCACTTCGCAGTGGAAAACCATAGCATTGACGTTGTCAAACTACTTCTGAGATCAGGCGCCAGTATTATGAAAAAAAATGCTAAATCATTGACGCCTCTTCATCTTGCCGATCTAGTGAGGGATGAGGCTATAATTGATATACTCTTAGAGGCTCAAATGTTTGAGCTAGGGAATCCGAAAGATAGTTCCGGGCTATCACATTTCCACATTGCCTGCACTAGGAATGATGAAATGGTTGTAGAATATTTTTTG
This sequence comes from Eretmocerus hayati, assembly GCA_029851415.1. NCBI lineage: Eukaryota > Metazoa > Arthropoda > Insecta > Hymenoptera > Aphelinidae > Eretmocerus > Eretmocerus hayati. Next base: position 152,548,537 of record CM056743.1, on the reverse strand, counting down.
AAACAAGGAGTCAATGCAAACTCTCGAGTTAAAGAATCTTGTATATGGGATAATTTTGAACCTATCATGTTTGCTATTCATTATGAATGTTTGGATGTGGTAAAGTTACTGCTGAGGCACGGAGCAAATTTGACCAATGAGTATAATATCGATGACGAAGGTCATCTAAAACTTGCATATGAAATTGGAAACCAACAAATCATCGATCTGTTAGTGAACAATAGGACAGTCAAAAATAAATTAGTGACCGTTGGTAGATCACTGTCTGGTTTTCAGCTCGCCTGTGTCCGGAAAAATCTCAAAAAAATCGAAAAATTTCTGCATGGAGGAAAGAATGAAGCCCCTGATCTGAATTCTCCGTTGTGGAATGGATGCACACCCCTTCACTATTTGGTGAGGTCTTTTCCGAGTGAAGCAATGAGTCTCTTTCAGTATTTTTCAGGTAGTATCTCAGTCAAAGATTCGAGAGGCAAGACACCTTTGCACGCTTTTTTTGAACATCATTATGGTGTGGAAAGACAGTTAGTTCCGTCTGCTCTAATGGATTTTGAGGAAAATCCCTCAGATCTCGACGGTTTGACTCATCTACATATAGCATGTACAACTAATCAAATCGACTGGATAGAACGTTTCTTAAATAACGGGGCAGATGTTAATTGTGCTGTTAAAAATAGTTCTCTCAAGTGGTCAGGCTACACGCCTTTACACTTTGCTGTCAAGTATTGTCAAAAGCACATTGTAGATATTTTGTTGAAAAATGGTGCCAAAATATCTTTGAAGAACGGAATCGGTTCAAGCCCATTTGACATGGCCATTGTGGGCTTGAACTCCTTCTATCACAAGGACAAACCTTTTAGGGTTATGCTCTGGAAGATGTTGTTAGAGAAAGAAAACTCTGATAATGATTTTGACTCAAGAGGATTTTCTCTACTCCACATTGTCTGCTCAACCAAAATTAAATTGAACCCCGACGATCTGGCCCAGTACATTGATGTCCTACCAGGTGGTATCGACCAAGCTGTCAATTACCCAACTTCGGAGTATCACAAGTTCACAGCGTTACATTTTGCGGTATACAGTCGCAACAATGGCATTGCTAAGTGGCTAATTAGTAAAGGAGCCAATGTTCATCTCAAAAACCATGACGGTTATTCACCTTTGCAACATGAGTTTGATTCGTTCAAGACCAATGATATTCTCAAAGACAACCCCTCATTACTTCGTGTCCCCGAAAACCCTTTTGATTTCCGAGGTTACTCTTATTTTCATCACGGATGTATCCTAGGAGATCGAGAGACCATGGAGTATTACCTGCGCTTGGGGGTTGACATTAACTTGAGAACAAGAATTGATAGGCACGGTCGCATCAGTGCTAAAACTTCCCTCCACTTGGTGGTAAATGAAACTAGTGAAAATGTAACAGATACTGTTAAGTATCTTATAGACAATGGTGCCGATGTGATGGCTCTTGATGCCTACCAAAATACTCCACTTCATTGTATGATCGACCATCGCTTCAATAAAGCGGTGGCACAGTTACTAGTTGATCACGGAGCTGATGTCAACGCACAGAATTTCCTAGGAGAAACGCCATTGTATCAAGTATGCAAAGGTATCGAAAAGTCGAGAATAATCCATTTTTTGTTAGAGTATGGGGCTGACATTAACATCGAAAATGACCGAGCCGACACTCCGTTTACACAATGCCATATGTTGTCGGAGGTGGGAGGCATTTCTTTTAAGACCGTTAGAGTTTTATTGAAACATGTAAAAAGGACCATGCTTTTGGGAATGCCTGTTTCCGCTCAAAATCGGGAGATTTATTACAAATTCCTCGAGGCTAGCCCTTTTCATGGTTTCGATGAGCGCCAGATCGAGGAAAAGTGTTTGAAAGAGATTCAGCTCATGAAGGAAATGAGAATTAATCAGTACATATCTTTGCATGATATTATTTCGAAGACTCCCAATGAGATGACTCATCTTATTCGAAATCCTTCACTTCGAAAATTGATTCGCTCGAATGATTTTAATTCAAATTTCCCTTTGTATGGATATTTGATTAGACAACAGTTCAGAATAGGTCACCGTAGAAAACCTTTGCTAGAAAAATGTAAGACATCGCTTCAATCGCTGGCAAATTTCTCATCGGAATCTGTCGAAAAAATTTTGGACCACCTAGACGATTCCGATTTGAAAAACATAATTGCAAGTCTGAATATTATACCTTGCGTATCAGCTCCTTTCCTTTCCTCGATCATATAGAAGTTTTGTAAGACATTTCGAAATCGTTCATTGCTTATTGAACGGTGAATAATTGTAGCTCTTACTTGTTTTAACCTCCTTTGGTTTATTTTTCTGCAAGAGTTTTGTTGGTATGTCATGGCAGGTGTAAGTTAATATGAGTTCAATAAATGGATTAGAATAACCCTAAAGAATTCACTGTTCCTTTCATCTTGACGCAAAATTATTTGTGCTTGTTGAATCATGATTTGCATCCCCTATGAGGCAGCCTGGACCGGAATTGAATGGTTCGAGCTGTGATGCTAACTATAGTTAAAATTTTACTATTATATACAATAGTTGCTCAAATTCACAAATTTCTTACATGGTGCATGTCTATCAAGATTTTGATAGTACATCTATGAAACTAGATATTACTTCTCATGCTATTATTTTCATTGGTATGATCATCGCGTAAACTGCTCTCAAGGAGATCCAGATAATACTATCGTTCTATCTAATATGTCAAGGAATCCTCTTCAACAAAAGATATATGATGAATACCCTCTATTTACATACCTTTGACAACAACAAATTTTTTTTCAGACATCAAGTTCCAAATATACACGTACCGTTATCCAATTCGGGGCTGCATAATACACCATCATCCAAGCAAGCTTGTATTACGAATTTATTTTAGAGAACGTAATCTACAGCGCTGCAATCGGAATTTCTGGCGTATTGTAGTTCCAAATTATTAAGTCTGCACCATGAGTAGAAAATGTCCAATTGACAAAACTATGATGATCGTCACTATTTGAACGAGGGAGCGGAGGGGCTCATTTTAAAACGCATCGCGCACTCGATCAGCTGCGGAACAACGTTGCAAGAACGTTTTCTTTGCCTAGCCTAACCTGGCCTATTAGGGTGCATTCCCAAATGATGCATATGCATGCATATGCATCATCTGGGGACGCACCCTTACATCTCTCATGCTTGTGCACCTCGTTGTGCACCCTGCTCGTAATTCCGCTTATTCTTATTCTTATCTGTTATTATCGTTCCACGCTAATTTTAATGCATACATGCATCTGAGCGCTTACATCAATACAGTACCAAAGTACTAATACAGGGTTGTGTATCAATGCTATAATCTTTGGTTTTGTCTGCATCCGATGCAGTAGTAGGTACATCGCCTGTCAGTCAATTGTAATAACCCAGTTATCCGTCTCATGGTTGAACTGACACATATTTCCCACTGATTTCATGATTCGTCAAGCACTCAATTCGGGAGGATAAACATTTGATAATCACTGATATCCTGTGATCCTTTTTGCATAGACCGTTGGAGGTAAGCAAATCATATTTCAATTTGAACCTTGAAGAAGAATGATGTGTTTACGTTGAGTATCTGGTTATCACTTTTCATTAGACTTCAGAGCGTTCCCTTCAAATATGTTTCCTACTTTTCTGTGCGCTTTTGAACTACTAGAGCCTTGTAACGCTTCGATGAGATAACTCTTGAGAAAAGCACAACTCCATACATCAATCGATTGATGGAAAATGTTTTGGATCCATTACATTTTTCAGGGCATATTCTATCCAATTGAAAGACTGAAGGTGTCAAGTTAATCGAGAAACCCAGCATTATTTGAATACAGTTCAATAAACTTTTTAGGGTAACTACTACTACATATCTATTTGTAGAAACTTGTCTGTACTCTGTAGAGGTCTGTGTTGAATGAGCTTTTGAAAGTTATTTCTTGGTGATTCATCTCTCTCCACATTATCACTGTACAACCGAATGAGATCAATTAAAATCTCTTTTTTTTCTGTTCTCATTGCCAATTTTGATGGAATCATGTAATACATAACTGAATATCCAATGAGCAATGTTGACCAGTGTCGAAAGTATTACGAGACCGTAAGAGACGCACCCGAGTATTGTAATTTATTTGAGGGTTCAGTTTAAAGTCACCTCCGAGCATAAGAAAACGCACAAGCTATAATCGCTAAGCGGCCACAAAATTAGTTCAATTTACTTTGACTTCTAACTTGCAGGATGGAATGTCAATTGACATCCCGATTCGAGAGGGGTGCCTGAACTCAGCACAAACATTTCCGCACAAACACAAATGAACATTCTGGTATTTTGTTGCTTTTTTATTGCTAATTTATTGCTGTATTGCGGAATTTATTGCTCTTCATTTTCTCGAGTTACGAGTGTTTGTGCTGAGTTCCATGTGGAGCCAGCACAAACATTGGGTTTTTGTCGATCTATCGAAACCTGACTTAGCCTATATTTTATTGCTAATTTATTGCTCCCAGAATCCGTTCTGATCATCCCCTTAGAGCAACTTCCGGCAGAGATATGAGTGTTTGTGCTGAGTTCAATATGGAGTCAGCACAAACATCGGGTTTTTGTCGATCTATCAAAACCTGACTTAGCCTATATTTTATTGCTAATTTATTGCTCCCAAAATTCGTTTCGATCATCCCCTTAGAGCAACTTCCGGCAGAGATATGAGTGTTTGTGCTGAGTTCAATATGAAGTCAGCACAAACATCGGGTTTTTGTCGATCTATCGAAACCTGACTTAGCCTATATTTTATTGCTAATTTATTGCTCCCAGAATCCGTTCCGATCATCCCCTTACAGCAACTTCCGGCAGAGATATGAGTGTTTGTGCTGAGTTCAATATGAAGTCAGCACTAGCATCGGGTTTTTGTCGATCTATCGAAACCTGACTTAGCCTATATTTTATTGCTAATTTATTGTTCCCAGAATCCGTTTCGATCATCCCCTTAGAGCAACTTCCGGCAGAGATATGAGTGTTCGTGCTGAGTTCGATGTGGACCCAGCACAAACATTAGGTTTCTGCCGACCTTTCACGCCTTGATTAACCTATACTTTATTGCTATTTCAGTGCTCTACACGGTGCTCGGGGAAGGACGATAGGTTGAACAAAATTGTCATTAAAAACTGAACACGTGGTGATTTAGTACTATGCCCGAGGATCAAAATCCCGTTTTGACCGAAATGGAGCAATCTCTTTTTTTGAAATGCGAGCTTAATTCGTATTTTTACGTGTTAATGAAATGGGGCTTCTTTGAGCAACATACTTGCCGAGACAATCACGGCTCCCAAAGCTCATAACTTGAATGATACTCACTATTTTCCAACGCACTTCAACTTATTTTGAAGCTCACTCAAAGACCTCCAAAATGAGCTAATGTGAGCTTTAATTCAACACAGTAGACTTGAGCTATCTCAGGAATTAGAAACTAGAAAAGTCTCCAATCGTCAGGAGAGGAAATTTCGGGTAATGATTCAAAATAAGGTTCCTCGACTCTAATTTGTTGAGATCAATCTCACTTAAGATCATTTCAGATATTTTAGAATGAGCTCTAAATTGAGCTCAAGGACGTTGAAAATAATTGGGATACGTTTGAATTATGAGCTTTGGGAGCTGTTGGACGCCTCCTATCGAGAAGATGATATCTCTTAACCTCATTCTGGAAGATGGCCATTCCCATGTTAATACTACAGGAGTTACCATCTTCCAGAACTGAGATGAAAGATACTCTCTTCTCGATAGGAGGCGTCGTGTTATGGTCTCGACAAGTATATTGCTCAAAAAAGCTCCATTTGTTTAACACGTAAAAATACGAATCAAGCTCGCATTCCGAGAAAGGGTATTGCTCCATTTCGGTCAAAACGGGATTTTGATCTTTGGGCATAGTACTGAATCTCCACGTGCTCAGTTTTTGGTGACAATTTTTTTCAACCTATTGTCCTCTCCCGAGCAATGTGTCTAAGAACCTCCGTCGACTATTATCTCAGTGGTGCGACAATAGACATTCGCATTTGGACATGGAGGGCCCGACAGCCTTCGGTGGCGAGGTTGCAGTGGCGCAGGAGCCGGGAAGTCGTGAATATAGGGACCACTCTTCATGGTATGTTCTGCATACTTTTGGGGTCATTTACGGGGGTATTTTACACAGCTTCGCGCTGGCTGACGGAAGCTCAAGGGAATAGTCTAATCCATCATTTTTGGAGAGAGATGCAGCAATTGCATTTTGGAGCAAGATCATAGTATTTGTGACGCAAATCACCTACAAAATCCTTGGGTGGTCGACGAGATTGATGAGGTTCCCAAGAGCATTTTCGCGAGGTTTTGATAAACAGAAAAAAATGACCTGTAAATTGAGTTTTGATCAGCTTCAACTCTGGCATTTTTAGGGGTATTTCAGTCTTGCACGGTGGGGACCCTGCCGTAGTTTTTTTTTGGAGATAATTTGGTTATGTTGCACTGTTTGACAGAGGAAATGAAAGACGGATCGAAACAAAGCATAGCGAACAGTACCGTCAGTAGGGGGTCTAGCATTGCACTAACGTTATTCGTTTGTTTGAACCACATACAAAATTAATGGAACATCAATCTTTGAGACTTTCCCGGGCTCTTCTTTGGCCCTCAGTGCCTGGAAGAAGAGATTTGTTCAATCTTTTTTTTCTCAATCTGGAAAAATCTTATCTTTTGCATATCCCAACTTTTACGGACGTTCAGAACGCCAATGCTCAGGCCAATTTCAACACATATACACGATGTATCCCAATTTTTTCTATTACCTAACTGTGTACGACAAGTGCAAGCACTCGAATTACGCCTATTGGCAATTTCGCATCTCCATCCGTAATTTTGAAGAATCCAAGCACCTGGGATTATATTTCAGCTAGAACGAAAATCGCCGTTCAAGCGGTTATGGAAGAGAAACCAGGAAACGTATTTTCCGCCTCCTTTCGACCTTCTCGCTCCACAGCTCAAACAGTACGAGTAAACCTATCTTGCTTTCGGTTTCTTTACCGCACTTACCTTTTGGAACTCGGGAAAATTTTTTCTAACAATTACCCAATTTCTGGTTCCACAACTACCCGCTTTGGGAGAAAAATTACCCGTTCTTGCTCAAATACCCGCTTTTAATGAACCCTGCGATGAAGTTCACAATTTTAACAAGACATGCTTACGTTGCAGAGTCGGAGATTGACCGATCTGAAAGATCCACTATCGATCAATTCTTAGGCACCTTGACGGTCATCTTCCTGGGAGAATTGAAATCATCCGTCGATGGGATCTGGAACTAACAAGGGGGGACCACGGGGTCCGGATCGCCAATCATCCCCGAAATTTTTCACAGTTTGGTACCATCTAGAAAATGAAAAATCTAGAATAACTCCGTCCAATGGACCTCCTGGCCAGAGCTACAAGCAAAAACGTTAGCATTGCAAGTACATCTATATATGTCACTTTTCAACATGGGCCTATATGAGCAATGTTAATCTCGGTGGCTGTATCTTTGGACAGGGGCCTCATTTGACGGAGATACTCTGGATTCTTCATATCCTAAGTGGTACCAAACTATGAAAAAATTTTGGGGATGATTGGCGATCCGGACCCCGTGGTCCCCCCTTGTAAGTCAACTCTCCGCTTTCACCAGTATAAATGGGATGTAAGAGCTCCCCTTTTTTGCGATTTTTTTGCCCTTCTACTGTGGTGTGCTTTTCGTTTCAAGACGAAAACATGAAATTAGTTGCACCGAAAATGTGTAGGATACTTTTTTTGTGAATATTTTGAAAATCTACCCCGAACTGAGATATAAAACTGCTGCGAGTTTCACAGATGGGAGAAACTGGTCGATTCCTTGCGTTTCACCCTCACCGTAGATGAATCCAATCCTTTGATGTGAGCACACCATTCAGCTGTTAATCCTTTGATATAATATCTCGATTACACTATTAGTAGACGTGATCCACTATGAATTACGTGTACGCTACAGTCGATTGGGCTTAACATATCATCTCTAAAAACGTGGGAGCTGAAGATGGTCAAAACTCAATTTACAGTTAATTCTTTTCTTCTCATCAAACCTTCGTGGAAATGTTCTTGGGGACCTCATTAATCTGGTCGACTACCCAAGGATTCTGTAGGTGATTTGCTTCACAAATACTATAAACTTGCTCCAAAATGCCATTGCTGCATCTCTCTCGAAAAACGATAGATTCGACTATTCCGTTGGGTTTCCGTAAGCCAGCGCGAAACTGTTCAAAATACTTTCAAGAGTAGCCCCAAAAGTATGCAGAACATACCACGAAGAGTGGTCTGGTCTCCATATTCACGACTTCCCGGCTCCAGCGCCACGGCAACCTCGCCACCGATGGCTGTCGAGCTCTTCGTGTCCAAACGCGAATGTCTATTGTCGCACATTTGAGATAATAGTCGACGAAGGTTCTTAGAGAAATGTAATAGCAATGAAGTATAGGTTAATCAAGGCGTTGATAGGTCGGCAAAAACCTAATGTTTATGCTCGGTCCACATTGAACTCAGCACAATCACTCATATCTCCGCCGGAAGTTGCTCTAAGGGGATGATCAAAACTGATTCTGAGAGCAATAAATTAGCAATAAAATATAAGCTAAGTCAGGTTTCGATAGGTCGGCAAAAACCCGATGTTTGTGCGGACTCCACATTGAACTCAGCACAAACACTCATATCTCTGCCGGAAGTTGCTCTTAGGGGATCATCAAAACGGATTCTGGGAGCAATGAATTAGCAATAAATTATAAGCTAAGTCAGGTTTTGATAGGTTGGCAAAAACCCAATGTTTGTGCTGACTCCATATTGAACTCAGCACAAACACTCATATCTCCGCCGGAAGTTGCTCTAAGGGGATGATCGAAACGGATTCTGAGAGCAATAAATTAGCAATAAAATATAAGCTAAGTCAGGTTTTCATAGGTTGGCAAAAACCCAATGTTTGTGCTGACTCCATATTGAACTCAGCACAAACACTCATAATTCGAGAAAATGAAGAGCAATAAATTCCGCAATACAGCAATAAATTAGCAATAAAAGAGCAATAAAATATCAGATGGTTCATTTGTGTTTGTGCGGAAATGTTTGTGCTGAATTCAGGCACCCATTCGAGAGCAAATCTGAAACTTGTGACATGTTGAGATATACATACCGTTACACAAAATATGGCATTCGGTTTGGTCTCGTGGATTTTGAAAAAAGCTATGATATCCAGGAATCAAACTATACTCAAGTTTTCAGTTTCTACACAAGAAACTACAATCTTAGGATGATAATTCTAGTTCACCTGAGACTTCAGTCTTCAATTCTCCTTCAAAACACTTGTCTCTCAACTTGATTTAGTTCAATCATGGAAGATCCTCCTCGTAACCGAGACGTAGTGACTGAAGGCCTAGTGATATCTTGTCGTTCCACCCGCAATTACACTCCTTTATGACCATACAGATGTCCATATTCTCAGAATTTCCATCTATCATCCACCTTAGTGCACTTATCCATCGTGATACATACATTAACGATTGTGAAGCATTTCGGACAGTACCGTTGCTAGAGAGGTCTGGGAGTAGTCCAAAAAATTGTTTTCTACTGTTTTCAGTAGAAAAAAATTGTTGTACTATTGCTTTCTCAAAAGAGAAAGGTTTCATTTAATGGTAGTAGATTTTTCCTGGAATTTCTTTGTAAAAAATGTTTTTCTCCTCCCAGAAAGCTCTTGGATACATGAAAATTGAACTATCCTCTACGTTTTCCCGAGATCTATCGATTGTAGGTAACAGTTTTCCTTGATAACGCCTTGGAAAATTACAATCATCGTTTATTGTTCGCAATTTAGCATTGTTGTTTGTCGCTATTATGAGTTTTTCGACATCACATTTTTGACGCGTCGAGTTGACGCGTAGAGGCTTGGAAACGTTCCCTAGATTCCCCCAGCGTATGTATTGATGTAATACAAGTTGTCACGTTCTGCTTTGTTGTGGAATTTCTTACTCGCGTTTTCGTGGCCAATTTGCACGATTGATTGTTCATTATTTGCTTTTATTGAGAAATTTATTCTCGTCACATATATTGATAGTTTTGCGACTGCACTTATGTCGTGGTTTTCATCAGAATCGGGGATAGATGTAAATAAAAATCAAATGTGATTTCCAATTGTATGCTCTCTCATCAATACTAAGTTGAGTGAGAGAAAATAATAATTTATCACATGAATTCTGTGGAAAAAAGAAACCAAACATTGTACGCTGTTGGTGGAATTGAAGGAGAATAGCAAGAGATTTTCATGATGTATCTCTGTGGCACAAATAATGGTTACGAAAAACTCAATTCATGGATTTCTCAAGATATTCCATGGTATTTTTAGATGTTCCTTCTCCGCTACCAAAAATATTCTTCATCAAGCGAGTTTAATTCCATGTTAATTCCAGACAAGTCAATACATTTGAATCTAGATTTTTCTAAATGTACTTTCTTTATGGAGCTACCAAGATTAAATTTACGCAGAGCAGATTCCTTGTCAATGTACTTATCTTCATGAATATTGAGGGTATAAAAATAAGTTTACGCAGAGCAGATTCCTTGCCAATGTAGTCATCTTCGTGAATATTGAGAGTTATGATTTTAATATAATCATATGAATACATCATCTGCTGGTCATGAAAACTGATCAGATGCATAAGTTTGTCTTTCACTCATAGTCATACAAGCATTGACATCAACCAATCTCCTTCAAAATTCCCAAAATATATGATAAGCGTGGCTGTTCTCTATTTCATTTCGAGAGTCTAACATCAAGTACAATATTCTTCATCCATCATTCACTTGACCATCATTAATGAGTTTATGAACATGACCGACAATTTAGATTTTATGTACCTGATTCTTGATGTCCCTCAACAATAGTGTTATGATGACAATTCTGATACAGAATGAGTCAAATGAAACTTGCGCAATTTGCCTTATGTGAAACAAACTGGTATTTGGGGATTTCAACATGAGAGCTAAACCAGTGGGAATTCCAGTTTGACGAGAAATTTGCAAGGAAATTAACAAATCTTTGTTAATAACTACTTTGATGAGGAGTTGGTCCTGCGTTAACCTCATATAATATATAGGCCCTACAACAAGCACATTTAATACAGCTCAAATCAGAATGACAAGGAATCTGCTCAGCGTAAACTCATTTGGATACCTTTGTTGTGAGAAACATTTAATACGAGTTTTTACATGTGTTCAAACATTCATATATTTTTTCACACGCATAAAAAAGGTTGATCTTTTCCAATGTTTTTGCAACTTATTAGAAGATTCTTGCAACTTGGATTTCATTTTGAAATGACTTTGTGACCTTGCATTTTATCTTATATTGTCATATCACAAGTCTTCTGCCATCACCGGTGATGAATTTTGCAAGCGATTTTTGAAGGAGTGGCCTTATTCATGCCCACTTGCATCTATCATCGTTTTTATTGTTTTTATTCATCACTCATCATATGCAGGCCTGATCATATGTGTACATCTGAGGTTAAGTGTCGTTCGTTCGCGAGGTTGCATGCAAGTAAATATCTGAATGGAATTATTCGAGGCATTATTGTCGCATTCTTAGTGAGGTGGATGGTGCCTCTCGTTTTTACGTTCATGTTTCTTTGAGGTTATGTGGGCATCATTCGCTGCCTCGTCTGCAAATATCTAGGGATATCTGGTAAATTTCTAGCGAGGTGGGAACTCTTTGTTTCCACGACACCTCATAGTTTCAGACGCCGCGTAATCCGCGTGTTTCCATGCGCCCCCACCCTCGTCTCCTGCCTTGGAAACGGTGGCGTTTGAAGCACGAGTGGTATAAAGAATCTTTTTAGGCCCTATTTCAGCCTGTTTTCGAAAATGTATAGCTGCAACTAGACTTACCTTTTCTGGCGTAATTGTCGCATTTTACTCGTTAACTCAGGTTGCGTACTGCAATGAACACGACCGAAAACCGCTACTTGTCATGACTTGAGTCATTTATATCACAAAAATCTGAAAAAATCTAAGACGCCTTTGGCAGTTACGCAAGGATCACATTCTCATAATGATGAACTTTCTATAAATGCTTATACTTGTGAGATGATAGAAAAATCCAAAATCCTTCAATCCCGTAACTTCGACTATTTTGTCATCCTCTGATTGATATTTTTTGTGTCAGGAAATTCGTGTGGGCCCAGGAAGTGAGATCCAAATTAAGCCGGTTGACTTGAGTATTCTACGAAAGAAATTCTCTAAAACAGAAAATCGAATTTAGTAACTTATAGGAGCTGTTTACGGAGAGTAAATCCCAGGGTCTTCTTTCAAATTGATGTACAGTACCTTTCAAAAGTAATAGATTACGTAGGGTCTCACTAAGACAGTGATTTTTCTAACGTACTTCATCGTATGGGTATTTTGAGAAAGGGATCTTGAGTATATCGAAAAAGTTATGTGCTTGGAACATTCTCACGTGCTTTTTAAATGGTTGTGATCAGCGTTGAAAATTTTGAAGATTAATCCGTCACCGAGAACTTTGATGTGAGTGATCCGACCACAAAAATTCTTACGGATAGCTCGTTTCACAACCATCAATTTCCATCTTTTCTAACTCTCCGGTACGACCTTTCCTGCCCAAGTTATGAGCTTGGAGAGAAAACTATTTATTACATGGGCTGCTTACCGAGATGGCGAGGCATGCAATTGTTCCATTACCTCGTGCTCTAGCTATACTAGTGCGAAAATTTAAAAGAAAATATCTCGCCACATGATTTCCACGTCCAATGATCTCATCTTTCAGAATATACTACCAAATTTCGTCTCAAATGTGATCCAAGTATTGATGATGAAGAACTTTCCAAATGATGAAAAAAACTAAATCAACTGTGGCCCAGATCGCTCTGGAAATCATTTTGGTTTTACGAATAGATTTCAAAAAAGCTATCGGCTCTTGATCTGGAAGAATATTGTTCAAATGCAAAATCTTGACTTTTGTTGATGGTAGATTTTGGGTACTCGTTTTGACGATATCCTGTAATAAACTTTTCCCAAATTTTGCATGAGGTCTTTTTGAAAAATAAAACCGAAACACAGAATTACATAGGGGCCCCAGATCTCTCAAAAAAAGTTCCGACTTCGAAAAGCGATTGTGATTTCTTGTGTGCCAAATGGCTATTATACCTAGGTAATTATTCTCATCATCATTTGTACTCTGAAGAATTGTGGATCGTGTATTCCAGCAATACGTAAACATAATGTTTTGGACAAGAGACTTTATTACTTCCAGCAAAGAAAACGCCATTTTCGATCCGTTTTCGCGCAGCAAGAGGGCAATTATTCAGTTTCCAGCAATAAAATACCATGAGTATATATTATCAAGTACCTTATGTACATACTTCGTTGCGGAACGCGTCTCTTGCAGTTTGCTGAAATTGGCGCTTTATACTATCTTTCTAATACATTTTCAGAATTATTTTTCAGCTCTGGGCTTCGCCTTGTGAACTCGCTCCTATACCTGCCCCCATCGCGATTTGGTACTGTCATACTAACTGACTCTTCATGAGTTGCAAAATGGTATTTTTTGATTCATGTGGAAAATTTGGTTTCGCTTTTCGTGTGATTTTTTATAGACCGATCCCTGGTAAAGGTCAAAATTATCAGGAATGTGCGGACAGAGACAGAATTTTGCCGGGTGTAATTGAAAAATATCGTAAGCAACTCTGTCGGAACGTCTCCGTATTTGAATAATCTTTACTCGCGAGATGTAAGTCTTTGCGCACTGTTAAGATACTTCAGACACGCTTGAGTCAAGAGTTTTACTCGCGCTTGAGTCCAACTTTTCGACATAATAGTTGCTCAATATGTTATTTCGATTTTTCCCAGACCTTCTTGAGCAGCCTTAATGATCCGAACTGAACAATATTGGACTGCTCTCGACTCTCTTGAGTGTGGTTCTGACACAGTTCGAAGCAGGATAAGAATCTGATTTTCTGGCCCTCTTTTATTGTTTCAGATGTGTCGGTGACTATTTACCATCGGGACGCAGAGGAAATAAGCATTGACAGTTGATTCATTCTGTGTACTCGCGTTTAAGGGAGGTAAAAAATAGTTCAAAGAGTTGTCAAATTCATCGTGTGGAAGTAAACGATTCAGGAGCAATCGCACCTTCTAAGCATTTCCATCACACGAAGATGGTCCCTGAATCCGAAGAAGATTGGAAAAATTACCAACGCCTCAAGTCAGCCATTCGCCATGGACACGTTGGGGTAGCAAATCATCTCATACAGAATGGTGTACTGATAAACGTGGGAGGTCTTACATCGTATGGCTATCACAGCCTCACTCCTTTGCACCTTGCTGTTCAGCATGGTTCCCTTGATCAGATCAAAAGTTTGCTAGACAGAGGATCGTGTGTATATGCCGGAGATGATTTTTTCGAAACTCCGCTGATGCTGTCAGTAAGATTACGAAAATTTGCAGTGACCGATTTATTGTTGACTGCCGATGATCTGGTTGAATCTCAGCACAGTTTTGATCCAATAAAGCATCTACACATAGCCTGCTTGAGAAATAATATGACTGTAATAAAAAAGTTGATAGCTCAAGGAGGTGATGTGAATAAGGCAGTCCAACACGAATCGTTACACTGGTCCGGATACACACCACTTCACTTTGCGGTGGAAAATCATAGCATTGACGTTGTCGAAATCCTTCTGAAATCAGGGGCCAGTATGATGAAAAAGAATGACAAGCTGTTAACGCCTCTTCATCTTGCCGATATAGTGAGGGATGAGGCCATAATTGATATACTCCTAGAGGCCCAACTGTTCGAGCCAGGTAATGCGGAAGATGATTCCGGATTATCGCATTTCCACATTGCCTGCACTAGGAATAATAAAGTGATCGTAGAATACTTCTTAAAACAAGGTGTTGATATTAATCTTCCAATTTCTGAAAAATCCAGCAGATGGAAGAACTTCGTACCTATTATGTTCGCTATCTACTACGAATGTCCAGATGTAGTGGAATTACTGCTGCAGCATGGTGCGAATTTTACTAATTTACATACCTCCAATGACGAGGATTCCTTGGGACTTGCATACAAAATAGGAAATCAAAAAATCATCGATCTCTTGGTGAACAATAGGACAGTCAAGAATAAAATAGTGCCTGTGCGTAGAGAGCTGTCTGATTTTAAGCTCGCCTGTGTCAAAGGCGATATCAGAGGGATCAAAAAGTTGGTCCATCGTGCACAACATGGAGCCTCCGAGTTGAATACATTTCTGTGGAATGGATGGACACCTCTTCACTACATGGTGAGATCGTATTCCGAAGAGATGATGGATTATTTCCAGTATTTGTCCGGTAGTATCTCGGTCAAAGATTCAAGAGGAAGGACGCCTTTGCACATATTTTTCGAATACTGCTATGATAAACCCGAAAGACATTCCATTCCATCCTCTCTGATAGATTTTGAGAGAAATCCATCAGATTTTGATGGCTTGACTCATCTTCACATAGCATGCACAACAAATCAAGTTGATTGGATAGAAAATTTTCTAAAAAATGGGGCAGACGTTGATTGTGCTGTTGGAACCACTTCTCTCAAGTGGTCTGGCTATACGCCACTGCACTTTGCTGTCAAGTATTGTCAAAGCCAAGTTGTAGATGTTTTATTGAATAATGGTGCCAGAATTTCCCTAAAAAACGGTATTGGTTTGAGTCCGTTCGACACGGCTGTATTGAGCTTGAACTCTCGCGATATCACGGATGAGTGCTTTTGGGTTATGATTTGGAAAATGTTGTTAGAGAATGAAACTTCTAACAACGATTTTGACAAAAGAGGATTTAATCTACTCCACGTTGTCTGTTCAACCAAATTTATGTTGAATCCTGACGAATTAGCCCATTACATCGACACCTTACCAGGTGGTATCGACCAAGCTATCGATTATCCAGCATCGAAGTATCACAAGTTTACAGCGTTACATTTTGCGGGAAAAAGTGGCAATAATGACATTGCCAAGTGGCTAATTGGAGAAGGCGCCGATATTCATCTCAAAAATCATGACGGTTATTCACCTTTGCAACACGAGTTTGATTCACCAGAAGATTACGGCATCCTCAGGAACAACCCCGGGTTACTACGTGTCCCTGGAAACCCTTTCGATTTTCGAGGTTACTCTTATTTCCATCGGGCATGCATCCTCGGAGACCGTGAATCGATGGATTATTACTTGTCCTCGGGAGTAGACATTAACTTGAGAACAAGAATTGATAGGCACGGTCGCATCAGTGCTAAAACTGCCCTCCACTTGGTGGTAAATGAAACAAGGGAAAATGTAACAGATACTGTCAAGTATCTTATAGACAATGGTGCCGATGTGATGGCTCTTGATGCCTACCAAAATACTCCACTTCATTGTATGATCGACCATCGCTTCAATAAAGCGGCGGCACAGTTACTCGTCGATCGCGGTGCTGATGTCAACGCGCAAAACTTCTTAGGTGAAACGCCATTGCACAATGCTTGCGAACGATCCGGAAACTTAAAAAAGATTAATTTCTTGATAGGAAATGGCGCTGACATCAATGTGGAAAATACTCGAGCCGAAACCCCGTTAACACACGAATGCAAGATGTTGATAGACGGTGAAGATGCCAATGGAAAAATTATCCTGACACTGTTGAAACATGTAAAAAAACTAATGATAATTGGAATGCATGTCTCAACTCGGAATCTAAAAATGTACTCCAGAATCCTCAAGCGTCATACTTTCTCTACTTTTCAAGAGTTTGAAATCAAGAAAAAATGTTTGGAAGAGATTCAACTTATGAAAAGTAGAAGCGTCAATAAGTGTACAACTGTATATGACATTGTTTTTAGTACGCCCAATCACATGACACGTCTGATTCCAAATTCGTCACTTCGTAAACTGATTCATTCTGATGACTTATCTGTGAGTTTCCCCATGTATGGGTATTTGATAAAACTACAGGTTAGAAGGGGTCTTCGTCGTAAACCATTATTGGAAAAATGTGAGAAAATTTTCAATTGGATGGCAAATTTATCCGTCGAGTTAACTGAAAAAATTTTGGACTACTTGGAGGATTTCGAATTAAGGAATATCATTGCAAGTGTGGAAATCGTTCGTGACCTCTGAAGTCTGTTCATCTAGCTTACGCTGTCAATATTCATAAATATTGTTCACCGATCGACTATTCCAGATCTGACAAAAATGACTCTACATTTGTGATCGCAAATATTCATGTAATTCTGATGTTATCTTTGATTGACCTCGTTAAAGATAGTCTAGATGATACTCAAAGAATGTTTACGATTACTGATGTAGTTTGATTTTGAGTAAAGAACTAAAATGTGAGGACAATTCCCATTCTTCCGCCTCCTACTTCCAATCAGTTATCGATTATATTCATTGATAGGCCAAATTAGGTACCTACATCTCTTTATCAAACGACTGCATAGAGAATCGTTTGAGCGTCGTTCACAGAGAAATTCTGATGAGCTTGAATCAAGATATCGAATGCAACAAGAAATCTTGAAGTTGGTTGAATCAAATAATTTTGCTAAGGATTTTACAAGTACGTGCAATGTCACGTGGACATACCCATAAATATATAAAAATTCAATTGAATCGCTCTAAAAATCATGAAATAGGATCTGGTTCCTGCTTAATCATTTATATTCTCATACTTCAGGTTAGCAAATCTGAAGAAGATACGGTGGGAGTAGAACGGTATAAGTTACCCTCGAGATTCAACCACTTAGAGGCAACACTCGGTACAATATAACAATTTTGATTAGTTATAGTGGCACATCGAATATTCCAATTATTCTTTCAAAATCTTGACGTGGCTTCAATCAACAATAAACACAGACATTTTTGTTGTTTTTCCGGTTGTTTCAATGAAATTTGAGTATATTGGTTTTTCGGAAATCCAGAATGTCTGCGTGTATTCTTCCGCAAAATGCATCCATTCGAAGTGAATCTCGGCCAAAGTTATAATGGAATTCGTTGAAGTAAATTCGGTAGATTGTTTATTTTGAATTCAATTCACTTTTCTACTTTTGGATCAGCCCTGAGCAAAAACAGTCTCTTGTCAATTTGTCCGAAGTTTAATCGTTTTTGAGTTATGAAAAACTCGAATTCTAGGAAGTTGAAAACAATAATGGAGCAAAATACGCAAAGTTCGTGACTTACAGTACCCTCCAAAATTAATGGATAATGGATAGTCTCAGTCAATCGACGAAATCTTCAATGCGGTTCGTCGTATGGAAATTTGGAAAGAAGCATCTTGAAGATCACGAAAAAATATATCGATTCATGTGTTTTGAATATTTCAGAAGTATTTTTTGGTTGGTCTCAGTCAACGTTGAAATTTCAAAAAATTTATCCATTAATCTATCACCCGTATTTTTGGCGGGATTCGTTCGATTGTAAAAATTCTTACGGGATGTTGTAGATCGTCCAAAAATCTACACGTTTGGTTCCCTGTAAAATTTTCCTCCGACCCTTTCTATCTGACACACGAGCTCCGAAAGAAAATTTTGTATCAACATGGGGTGCTTGTGGAGATACCGACGCTGGCACTGGTTCCATTCTCTCTCGCTCTATTCTGGTGCGAAATTGAATGGAAAAAATATCATAGCACATGATTTCGACGTGAAATGATCTCATCTTTCAGAATATTTGATCATATTCCGTGGTCAGATTTGTAGTAAGAACGATTTCTCAAGTTTTATTGTCAAAATAGAGTAATTTCATGTTTTGTCCCTATAGATTACATTCAAGGCAAAATCTGATGAAATATTCTGAAAGATGAGATCATTTCACGTCGAAATCATGTGCCATGATATTTTTACCATTCAATTTCGCACCAGAATAGAGCGAGAGAGAATGGAACCAGTGCCAGCGTCGGTATCTCCATAAGCACCCCATGTTAATACAAAATTTTCTTTCGGAGCTCGTGTGTCAGATAGGAAGGGTCGTAGGAAAATTTCACAGAGGACTAAACTTGTAGATTTTTGGACGATCTACAACATCCCGTAAGAATTTTTACAATCGAATGAATTCCGTCAAAAATACAAGTGATTGATTAATGGATACATTTTTAGAAATTTCAACGTCGACTGAGACCAACCAAAAAATACTTTTAAATGTTTGAAACTCATGAATCGGTAGATTTTTTTTGTGATCTTCAAGATGCTTCTTCCAAAATTTCCATACGACGAACCACATTGAAGATTTCGTTGGTTGACTGAGACTATTCATTATCCATATTAATTTTGGAGGGTACTGTATATAATTACGAGATGATCAAGCTTAGGCCAAAATACAAGGAGATCTTTATTGTTCAAAATTGATCTAGTTTCCCCACGGAAAACAGTTTGGATCCATCATAAATAATTTCAGCTAATTCATTTAGAAAATTTCGATTATAATTTGAATGAAGGATAATTCGAAGGATTACATTTTGCGGGGAAAAGCGTAATCATTTTTGGAGAGTTTTATGTTTTCTCGAAAAACCAATGATTTCCGACCTACAGTCGGCAGAAAAATGGAACACGGAGAGTTTCACTAAAGCAGTTATGACTCGGACGCCCCTGGGTCTACGGCAATTTTCCAAGAAGCATTTGAAAAGAAGAAAATCTATTAAATTATGTATTTTGGAAATTATTTTGATTGAAATTTCTTGCTTATGGGCTACGCCCAAAACTCGAGTTTTCGATCTAAATACACCAAAAAATCAATCGCCGTTTATTTCCATGCAAATGATGCTAGCGAGAAAATTCTTGCGAGATGTTGTAGCTTTTTTCAAGACCTTCAATACTTATTATACTCATTGCTCTACGATGTTTTAGACCCGAGTTACGGGTCGAGCAAAAGGAATTTGGTACGGGTTATAGGTATCAAAAGTACAAAAATGATCATAATCCACGATCTTGCTACTGGATTCCATGAATTATATTCAAGCTCATCCTAATAAGATTGCCCGGAAAGACTTTGGCCCGCTTTTGCCCTCATCCCGTACCAAACTCTTTTTGCGCGATCGCTTGTAATTCGGGTCTAAAAAATCGTTGAGCAGTGTGTAAGAAAAGATTTTGAAAATCCTAAAGAAAAGCTACAACATCTTGTGAAACTTCTTACGTTGGCATAATTAGCATAGAAATGAGGGGTGAGTGATTGAAATGGAGATTTTTAGATCATTGGGCGTCTATAAGCAAGAAATTTTAAACAAAATAATTTTCAAAACACGTAATTTGGTAGATTTTTTCTCATCTTTCAAATGCTCTCTGAAAAATTGCCGTGGGCCCAAGGTCGTCGGAGTAATCACTGTTTTAGTGACGGTCTTTGTGTTCCAAGGTACTTTATAGTTGCCCAGTTACAATGTAGCACATTGCGGGCGTCTACGCCTTAATTGACGGTCGCATAGACGGCCCGCAAAATGCTAGATTGTTGCCTCGATTGTTGTTGGGCGACTATAATAGTATATTATGATAGAAGGGCGAAAACCGTTGCGCCCGAGTATCATACTATGTTTTTTGATCTTCTATGAGCAAATGAAAAGCGACAAACAGTGTGCAAATGACGCATTTGCGCATAGACGATAAAAAAAAAAAAAAAAAATCATATGCACCTTGTGCCACAATTGCGGTTTTCCATGACTCGTGCTGTTGCGGCACTCAGGTATACATAATCTACTAGTATAACATAGAATTTGAAAAAAAAACCCAAGAACGAATGTTTTTATCGTTAGTTGATGCACCCCACTTCTCAAACAATTATTCCTGTTGAAATTGTTCAATAGATGTGCCCCCTATCGTTGAGGCCCAGAGTTACCTTTTTTTTCTACAGAGTCTAGCCAATTATAATTATTGATCAAATTTCGAGGATAACTCACAATATCGACTGCAGTCTAAATGCAGGCTTTTCATTTTCTATTGAGCTTTAAATCTAGCCATATATGGCTCTAGTATACTTGCTCCTCATGCTCATTTGATCAGTTATAATGAATTACGAATACGATCTCGATCTTTGACTTTGAAGAAACAGCGCGCAAAATACAACATTCTTGCTCAAAAACACGTTAGATTGTATCAATTCGCTGAGGCGGTCCATTTAGTTGGTAAAATATGAATGGCTCACATTTTCATCGAATACTCCTGCTGCAAAGTCTACAAGCCATCAGCTCGAACTCGCAAATCATCCTTATTCATCTGAGTCTTGATATAAATACAATTGCATAAAATAGACCAACGCGGAGCTCAGAGCTGACGTATAATACACCGTTATTCGGCAAGCTTTAATAGCCACTACTATCTTTTTCTTCGCTAGGAATAGCTCGTCTACAGGTGCAATTGAAGTTTCTAGCTCAACATGGTCTCAATAAGGAAAACGCACTTCCCTGGTGATTAATAATGGTAGAAACGGTGTGGACAAGTAGCTTATCTCACGAAATTCGATGTTCAAATACTCGGGATCCGATGCATTTTCAGGCAGAGTACTTAAGCCTATGAAATCGTCAAAATAGGTAACAATCTCTGATTTCCAGGAAACAGAGCAAGTTACATTTTATAAGAGTAATTTATCCGTATGGATTCGTTTTAAAATTGGCGCGCTTTCTTTCCTAACCTAACCTGGCAAATATACGGCCTGCCCGGCTCCGCTGTGTTAGTTTGTTTACATTCATCTGATTGAGTTCACTGAGAGCTTGATTCTTATTGTGAGTTGTTTGTCCATCTCCAAAGACGTAGGATATTGGAAAAAGTGTACACTTTTGAATCTTGGTTTATATGGCTGAGCTAGGTACCTACATCACCTGTTGGTCAATTGTGAAATCAAATGATAATTTTTTTGGACATTCGATAACCTGGCATTCCTATCAATTTGATGGTAGCTTCAGCACTCAATTCCGGAAGATTAAGTCTCTTCCAATCCTTCAGGTGAGCAAATTCACTTTATTCAAACCTTAATATTGGATATTGAATTCACACCAAGTATTCATTTTGATAATTCGTTGAACTTGAAAGAATTCAGACTGTGATTAGAATCTTTCTAATCCTTTTGAATCACTAGAATCATGTTACAAACTTTGACCAAGTATCCAGAGAACCACAATTCTTTGCACTAACCCATTATACAATGGCAGGATACACTCATCTTATCGCCTCAGAGATGCAAAGTTATCTAGTAATCCAGATCCAGTCTGCCAGCAGCGCTCAATAACGTCTTCAGACACTCTCAAAGGTAATCATCACATATTTATTTACAATTGCTCATCTTCATATCCTTGATATCCACAACGATTGGGCTTGAGAATCTTCATCAGGAAATTATCTTCTTCCACTCAACATCTCTCCGAGCTCTGAGACCAATGTCTTGTCTCACTGGACTTGGATTATGAGCACGACTAGGATTATAAATGATTGAAGCAAATGCTTCATTGCTAAAGTCAAATCAAATGTCAAATTTGGTTTTGTTTTCTCATACCATGTTTAAATGGAATTATGTTTATTTATAGCTGGGACGAATGGGTAATATTTTTGTCGCAATAATAACTGCAGTTTTGTAGTATGTTTGATCCATTGCACTTGAAAAATGAGGTGTAGAATAACACATATAATTTCCTTGAATTATGAATGTATTCAATCTGAGTGATTTTGATGAATAAGGTGAGTAATTTTTCTTAATAGGGACACCTTCATATTATCACATGAAATTAATTCAGTCTGCAAAGTATAAGTCTATCCCTAAATCTTGACTATTGATATACTCCTTTTGGGGTTTAGTAATCAGGGTGCGAAATATTCAGGATAACAGAAGAGATCAGATTCAAGTAAAGTATGCTGCAAGTTAGCATTTGCGTCTATAAATTTTAGAAAGATTGAATTCTAAACTGATGTTCTGGTTTCTGATAATACTTCTGAAGTTACCCTGTATCCTATCAATTTTTCTCGAAAGATATGCCATTATCGTCTGACTGGATTTGAAATCAACTGTGGGTGTCATCTTCACTGTGTTAGCTTGGTCTGTTTTGAGCGATTGCATGGCCCTCTAATTACACTGAATTTTCAGTACACTTGAAGTTTTTTTTCTTCCATGTGTTCGACAGTCGTCCTAAGCTAATATGGGCTATACAACCGGGGCCCATCTCCTGGGTTCTCAAAGTTTTGGCGTTCTATCGTGGCGTATTTTGGAGATCCAACCATTCACCCTAATCTAATTTTCTCCGCATTTGCGCAAGAATCATATCCCTGAAGTGAGGGAAATCCCTACGGGAGAAAACCTGCGCCCTAGAGCTCGGCACATTTATCATGCTACCTTTACGGTGCCCATGCCACAACTCGTAAGCATGAACATCGAAATTGTAATATTTCGTGCCTCACGTTCACGGTGCTGCATCACGGTGGGCAGGAAGAGACGGAAGGTTGACAAAAAATGTCCTACAAAACTGTATAAGTGGTCTTTTTCGTCTTGGTACCCAGATCATGAATCTTTTTCGAGCGAAATCGTAGCTGATCCTATGTTGAAATGCGAGAAAGAAATGTGAAAATTCCATTGAATTACGTGTATTTTGGTTAGCACTGAAAATCACTTGACGGGCGAGAATAGCGCAGTGACTGCTTCAACGTCCCAGGGCTGGTTCGAGGGGAGCAAATATGCATTTTCACGGGAAATTTCCCTCAAAATTAAAACTTGGAAAGAACAAGTAGCTGATCACACCCACTTGTTGATGTCTAGCATCGTTCTCCAAATGCGTACAGAATAGCGCGAAAACCACCAGCAGCCCCAATCTAGCAGCAACGGGTTGTGCTTTTGATTGATTGAATTCAACAACAGGTCACGGCGGTCAGGATAACGCTTTGGTTTATGGTTTTTTGATGTAAAATTTCACGTAGAATCTCACTCCGAGCTCAGTTTTGTCCTCACTACAAGATATTCATTTAAATTGTGAGAGACATTAGTGGGTCTTCAGAAATCACTAAATGTTACAAAACAGAAACCCACATAACAGGCCTCAGGTACAATCTAGGTGCCTTTTGGGATCATGACACCGTCAAGGTTATATTCAGCAGGCTAGAAGACAATAATCATCAAGAAGTACGTGACGGTTTTCTATCTGACTGTAAGGAAACAGCACCTGATCAATTGATTTGGAAATTTCGCAAAGTATCGAAAATTGTGGCTTCTGCAAAATTGTAGTATATTGCAATTTAAATCCAAACCTGGTTAGCAGAGGATGAAACGGATCTCATGTTTGTAATCTACAGGAAAAAGTACCTTGAAAAAATACGAAGAAACCTTTTTTGTTTAAAGTTGACTATTTTATCTGAAGAAAATAGTTATAACTCGTTATAAACATTTAAAGAGAATTGATTTGGACGAACTTTCGATCACAACTTTGATGGAGAATGACTCGGAATAGATGCATTTTCCAATGAAAAGTGTGAAAATCATTCTTGTACATCGTTCAAAGATCTACAAAATATTCCCCTACCAATTTTCCTGAAAAATCGATCTTTTCCGACTTATTACAGAAAAACCAAAAATACGTGAAAAAATGCATGTTATTGTTCATTTATACGTTCCCACAAATATTTAACCAAAAAACCCTTTGCTGTACATACCACTTGATGTTTGAAGCCAAAATCACGCGGTTATCAAGAGTTTGGTCGCTTTCTCCTTACAGGAAGCGTCTTTTCGAGAATTACTTGCAACACTAGTAGAATTGGATAGCTCGTTTTAAAATTAGGCGCGCTCGATTATGAAGAAGAGCGCGAAAATCTTAGGGGGATTGGGGGAAGCGCTAGCCTAACCTCGCCCACAAGTATTTACGGCTGATCTGATTGGATCTGATGCACGTGTTTCTAGTGTTTACAAATTGTTTTGCATCATCGCACTCTATCAGGATCAGGTGACCATAACTGTAAGGTTTTTATCTTGATTATTTTAAAACCCACAATATATCAAAAAAGAATCCAGTACTGATTTATGGTTTTGGTTGCACAGGTATATCAGCCCCCATTTCAGCTGTCTGTCTGTCAATTGTGACAACCACCCGTGTGGGTTGAACCAACACTCATACCAGAGATGAGTGTACTCTGCTCATACATTAAAATTTCATGATGGCCTATAACAGCCTATAAGCACTCAATTCTGTGACATAAAAACTCTATGTTCTCCTCTACATGGGTATGTTTTGGAGGTAAGCAAGTAATCCAATTGTTTAAACTTGATCAGGGAATATTAAATTCAATTCTTGAGTATACCTACTGTTTGTTATGACAATTCATTAGATTCTGATGACTTTAGATGATATCCTGAGAATCTTTCCAATTCTCTTGGATTCTTAGTCTTGAAACAAAGCTTGATCAGAAAACAACAATAACTCCTTACTCTTATTTATTACGCTATACAGTTCACACTCACCTCATGAACTGAAGACGTCGATCAAGCTAATTCAAGAAACCCAGCATGCCAGCACCACTCAAATACATCTCAATACGCTTTGAAGGTATTCATTACACATTTATTCACTAATACTTGTCTTTTAACACAGTTGCTATCCATGATGATGGGACTGAAAAATTCATCTCAGAAAATAATCCTTTTCCACTCAACATCTCTGCAGTTGTTGATGCTTGAGGTAATTGCTCCACCGCTAGAATCAAATCAAATGTTTTTTCTTTCTCAGTGCCAATTTTTGATGGAACTTTATTTATGTTTAGCCAAGACAAATGGGCTATAATGTTGTAGAAAAAGAACAAGTTCTGTATTGCTCTCGATATTGCAGCTGCAAAGTGACATCTGAGGTAATCCAGATACTTTCTAGGAAACGTGTGGATGATTTTGATCATCCTCGTCCTTGATAAATTGGGTTTAAATATACTTACCTCAAGTCTATGAACTTGATCAATCTGAGTAATTTTCATGAATATTTCGTTTAAGTATAATCCAAGTGGGCTATTTTGTTATCGGGGCTATCCTCATGATATATTATTTCAAGAAATCATTGAGACTGCAAATTCGTCTATTACTAGCAGTAAGAGTTGACGATGCATTGGTATACTTCTTTATGGTACCTATAGTAATTGCGGGATATGAAGTGTTCAGCATAACATGAAAAATCAGATTAAAATGAAGTATTGTATTCGCGCCTCTTCCTCATGATCAATATGTAGTACTCCCGACTTCCTGCTGAAAGCCACAATTTTCAAAGCTAAAAAAGTTCGATTTTGGCGCGTGGCGCCCTCGTACGATTCTCAGCCGTGCCTCTCGCGCGCTTCTCCGCCATTCTTCATTCTTTCGCTTTGTGCTGAAAGAGCCACATCGAAGGTTAGGAGTTCGCTATCAACGATGGGAAAAAGGAGACGTCGAGACGACAGTACATCATCTTCGGAGAGTTCCTCGTCGGACAAGCCCTCGTCGGAAGCGGCGGAAGCACAAGAAACATCACAAGCATAGGAAATCGAGCCGGCGTCACAAGAAACGCCGGGACCGCCGCAGCTCCACGAGCTCAAGCTCATCCTACTCTTCAGGCAGCGTCAGCTACACATCATCCTCTCCGCGTAAGTCCTCAAGGATTACTCTACTTTCGCAAAGATAAACGCCAACCTGAGGAGGAAGGGCGAACCGCACGACGGGTCTACATTCCCCACGTGGCGTGTATTTTCGGCTCGTCGGCGAGCTTGTCGGCTGCATAGGGGAATGCCGGGAAACCGGCAGAGTACTTTGCTTAAAAATCTCTAGCGATTGCTCTTACTTCACGAAGAAGTGCAACATGGTGCGACGAGTTTGACTCGTGAATGTTTGCCGAAAACATAACCTCCCCAAGTGCAAATTCAAGCAAGTTTGACTTGCTGTCGCCAAAGTCGAGCGCTGCATTACCGAGCGAGTTTGACTCGCAGGCTCCCTCGCCGAGTTTGACTCGAGTGGCCCCGTTGGGAAGAAGCGAGTTTGACTCGCAACACTATGCGTCAAGTGAGTTTGACTCGCAATTGCATACGCAGAATGAGTTTGACTCAAAAAGACCTACGAGAGTTATCTCTCAATTTCCCAACTCATATAGACATTTCGAAATAGAGTTTGACTCATGACCTTGCAATACATAGAGCGCGATATTGAATTGCATTTTAAGAAAGTCGCTCAAAACTGACGGTCTACGAATCTTTCCCTGCACAGGTAGCTCACGATCAGCCTCAAGGTCACCGTCAAAATCTCGCTATGGCTCTCCAGCTAAACAAACAGATGCTTCGGACAGCACTTCTACGAAGCCCGCCAACGGCGAGAAGTATGATAACGTCGGAACGTCCGATAATGAAGAATTCGCTTTGAGTGAGGATCTCCTGAATGCCATGGGGAACAGATTCCATGAAGATAGAAAACTAGCACCACCTCTGCACTCTAAGTTCATGAAACGCTGGCAAGACGCCTTATCACATGTCATACCAGACACGGAGAGAGCCTCCCTTGTTAAAAAGTACCATATGCCAGAAAATTGCACTTTTAGTGACCCTCCGTCAGTGGATAAGGAACTCAAGACCGCAGTCAAAGGACTCATACACAGAGATGCCAGAATCATCGCCAAACAGGAGAAGATTAATGCTTGCCTTGCGGTAGCATCATATGTGGTGACTCAGAGCTTCAAGGACAAAAAAGAGTCTGAGAACAAAACCTTGCTTGTTTGTATGACAGACTTGATCCAGCTCCTAGCAGATCTCCAACGAGATGAAATTATATCTAGACGGAATCTCGTCATGTCTAATCTTGCTCCGGCTGCAAAAGAAATACTCGCTGATACAAAGTGGGGGGCAACACTTTTTGGAGGGAATCTTGACGAGTTAGTGAAATCAAGGAAAACCTTTGAAAACAGTGCCAAGATCTCCCAAGGTACACCGAGACATAATCAGAACAACTTTAAAGGCCCAAAAAACTCGAAGAACCCGCCTGCTCGGAGGCCCAAAGACCAACCTTCGACGGGCGGGCAAGGACGCAAGCCTTACTACAGGAAGAATTACCGCTCGAGCCCTCAGAGAAAGAGAAGTCAAGAACGTCGTCGCAACAGCCGGCGTTAGAAAACCCTGTAAGTGGTATAGCTGGAAGGCTTCGCTTCTTCCCTCACAAGTGGACTAGAGTCACTTCCGATCCAACTATTTTCTCGTGGCTAGCTGGCTACCGAATTCCATTCCAGAAATTGCCTCACCAAACGTCAGTACCGTCAGTTCAGTGGTCCGGCTCTGAAGAGATAGAAATCTCAGTCCTGATTTCAGAATTACTTCAGAAAGGCGCAGTAGTAGAATGCACCGAGAGTGAATCACAATTCCTCTCTGCAATTTTTCTCAGGCAAAAATCGAACGGATCATTTAGGCTCATCCTCAACTTGAAGAGCCTCAACACATTTGTCAAAACGTGTCATTTCAAAATAGAAGATGGCAGGACCGTTATCAAGCTTTTGAGCCCTAATTGCTTCATGACATCAATTGACCTCAAAGATGCCTATTACCTGGTTTCGATACACGAGTCACATCGCAAATACCTCAGATTCAAATTCAAAAATAAGACTTACGAATTCACTTGCCTACCCTTCGGCCTAAACGTGGCCCCTTTTGTTTTCACCAAAATTTTGAAACCAGTGATCGCTTACTTGCGTAAACTTGGTATTCTGTGCATAATATACTTAGATGATCTCATGATAATTGGAAAATCTCACGAAGAATGCCTGCGTCACACTCGTATAGCACTAGCCCTACTGAAGGAATTGGGATTCATCACCAATTTCGAAAAAAGTGCCTTGACCCCCAGTCAAAGATGTAAATACTTAGGTTTTATTTACGACTCCGAACTGATGGCCGTAGAGTTACCGGATGACAAACTATCGAAAATTAAGATCCTTACCAATGTAAAAATAGGCCAAAAGATTAGAATCCGAGAATTTGCAAAAATGATAGGTTTTCTAGTCTCTTGTTGTAATGCTGTTAATTATGGATGGCTCTACACGAAAACCTGCGAGAGAGCCAAGTTTCTAGCCCTCCAGTCTAGCAACGGGAATTATAATGCTTCAATGGCAATCACGGGAAAAATCATAGCAGAATTGAACTGGTGGCGATCTTTAAAAACCGCACCTAATAATCCTATACGACATACGCAGTATGATCTAGAGATCTTCACAGACGCGTCCTTAACTGGCTGGGGTGCGGCTTGCGAACATAAGAGAGCAAATGGCCATTGGTCGGAGGTAGAGAAAGACTTCTCTATCAATCATCTTGAATTACTTGCAGCCTTCTTCGGCCTCAAAATTTTCGCAGATGACTGCCATAATTGCCAAATTCTATTGCACATTGACAACACCACTGCCATTTCATATATTAATCGCATGGGTGGCATACAGTATAAAAATCTCAATCACGTCACGCGTGACATCTGGCAGTGGTGCGAAGAGAGAAATATTTGGATTTTTGCCACGTACATCGCATCCAAAGAAAATTTTGAAGCAGATTACGAATCTCGTAAATTAGAGCCAAATACAGAAATCGAGCTGTCACAGAAAACTTTCACAAAGATCTGCCAAATCTTCGGAAAGCCGGATGTCGATTTGTTTGCTAGTAGAGTTAACGCAAAATGCAAAAAATACGTGTCTTGGCACAAAGATCCTGATTCTATTGCAGTCGATGCATTTACCATATCATGGGGAGCTGATTTCTTTTACGCATTCCCACCTTTCTCGATTATTCTGAAGTCACTGCAAAAAATCAAAAATGAAAAAGCAACCGGGATCATGGTTGTGCCTGATTGGCCAGCCCAGCCATGGTATCCCTTGTTCCAACGGATGCTACGGTCAAAATTATTCAGGTTTGATGCTAAAACTAGTCTCCTCCTTTCTAGCAATCAAGCAGGGCAGTTCTGGGACAAGATTACCCTGGTGGCAGGAGTCTTGTCAGGTCAGCATTCCAGTTGAGAGGCGTTCCAGAAGAATCTTTACCAATCACGCTGTCTTCTCTGACAGACGCATCCTATTGTTACGATCACGCGTAACAATAATAATCAGAACACACTGATTATGAAAAGAACTAGCGCACTTTATTCAGACGCAATCACAACAGACGTCTTAACCCCGTGACAGCCACGAGCAGACTAACTTCTCAACGTAAACAAACAAACTAACTAGCAACCGATCAATAAACAGAACATGATCGGCTGCAACGTGTATACAATATATACATATGTTACACTATCCCCCTCTCGAACGATTGACGTCCTCGTCAATTAATCTCTTCTATCGGATAGTCTTCTCTCCTCCACGACAGCTCATCCTACTGACGTTCCAGGATTAGGGAAGGTCCAATTCAGAGAAGAATTCCATCATACGAATTAATCTTCTTCGCTCCAACAGCGGCTCCAGGATCTCCAATCCAACCGTTGCTTCCAGGTGTTCAGAAGTACTCGTTCCATGATGAACTCGCATTCGAGAGACTCGTGGGGATGTTGAGAGTGGGTCTATGATAGAAGATGGTGTAGGCTGGATATCATAACCCTTGCCCCGGCATTCGCCTTACAACCTGAAGGGAAAACCAGCCAAAAACCTTAGGTGGGGCAATTCTCTTGTCGATCCAAGTAGGGTGCTAGGCGATCTCCGTTGACAATTCGTCTCTTGTGTCTCGATGACTTTTGGATGCAAAATACATTATCGTTGATTTTCTTCAGGATCAGGTACGGTCCTTCCCACGACGATTGCAATTTCGGTGTTACTCCAACTGATCTTCGAGGGGAATAAAACCAAACTTTCTGTCCTTCCATAAAATCTTTCTCCTTTGCCCCCAAGTCATAGCGGGCTTTTGTTTTCGCAGATTTGATTTTCATTCTTTGACGAGTGAGGTGGTATACTCTCTCTAGTCTTCCTCGAATCTCCTGGTTATATTCTGTTGTTGATTTCTCCAAGTCGTCTGGAGGTGGTCCGTGGATCAGATCCGAGGGTAGACGAAGGTCTCGGCCAAGATGTAGTTCGGCAGGTGTGAATCCAGTGCTCTCATTCTGCGATGATCGGAAAGCCAATAAGAAGAAAGGTACAAGCTTGTCCCAATCCTTTTGATTTTCTGAAACAAAAAATGAGAGATACTGTAGGACAGTCCTGTTCAGTCTTTCTACCATTCCATTAGACTGTGGGTGTAGTGGTGTGGTCCTAGTTTTGAAGATACCCAACTTTCTACTCAATTCCGTAAATAGAGCTGACTCAAAATTTCGACCCTGATCTGTATGAATTTCTAAGGGAACTCCTGATTCTGGTATTACGTCATTAATCAGAGTGTTCGCAATGGTCTTAGCTCTTATGTTTGTTAATGGAATCAACCAAGGCCACCTCGTAAAGCAATCAATCACAACTAATAAATATTTATTCCCTGATGTCGATGGCGGAAAGGGGCCGAGGACATCGATTTGAAGTCTTTCAGAAGGTCCGCCAACATTATAAATACTCAAATTGCCATGACCCTTATCTCGAGGTCCTTTTCTACTAACACAAACATGACAGGTCCTACAGTAGTTCTCGACATCTTTCCGACAGCGATCCCAGTAAAACAGTCGCCTAATCTTGGCCAAAGTCTTGCTTGAACCAAAATGACCACCAGCAGGAGAGTCGTGGGCTTCTTTGAGAATAACTGGAATTTTTGATTTTGGAACAATTAAGAGGAGACGGAATGAGTCAAGATCTGTGGAATCCCAACGTCTGTAAAGCAGGTCATCCTTCAAAACCAATGAGTCCCATTGCTGGATGTAAAATTTTAAACTTGAACTTTCTGATGAGAAATCTCCCCAATCGGGTTTCTTATCCATTCTCTTATATTCAATTAATTTCATAAGCGTATCGTCTTCCTGTTGAGCACGTACCCATTCTGATTCATCAATACTGGACAATGTGATACGGCCTACATTGTTATTCGAGTTATATCTTGTTTCTACATTTTGACAATATTTACACGACAAATCTTCACAAGGTCTCCTAGAGAGTGAGTCTGCATTACCATGGGAAGCTCCTTTCCTGTGAATTATCTCAAAATCATATTTACTCAGCTCACCAACCCACCTAGCAAGTTGGCCATCTAGATTTTTAAAAGATAATAGCCACTTGAGTGCACTATGATCAGTCCTCACGGTGAACTTTTTACCAATTAAATAATGTGAGAAATTCTTGACCGACTCAACCACAGCCAACAGCTCACGCCGCGTTACACAGTAATTCCTCTCTGATTTGCTGAAAATTTTACTAAAATAACTTATAACTCGTTCTTTCCCGTCTTGCATTTGAGACAGCACTGCTCCCATCCCGTGTCCTGAGGCATCAGCATCCAAAATAAATTCCGCATCTAGATCAGGATAAGCTAAAATAGGAGCAGAAGTCAGAAAGAGCTTTAATTTATCGAACGCCTCCTGGCATTCTGGAGTCCATGAGAAAACCGATGATTGACCTGTCAATAAGTACAAAGGTTTTGCGATGGCTGAAAAATTAGGGACAAACTTCCTACAGTAAGAAGCCAGGCCGAGGAAGCTTAAAATTTGTTTCTTGTTTCGTGGAATTGGCCAGTTCACAATACTAGAGATTTTCTCTGGATCTGCTTTCACTCCGTCTGCTGAAATAATATGTCCTAAATACACTGCTTCACGTTTGAAAAAATGACATTTCTTTGCATGTAACTTCAAATTGGCCATTCGGAATCTAGAGAAAATCAATTTCAAGTTTTCAATCATTTTTTCAAACGTTTCTGCTTTGACGATGACGTCATCTAGGTACACCATGCAGATGACGTTGATTAACTTGGCTAATACTTCTTCCATTAATCTTTCGAAGGTCGCAGGAGCATTACACAGACCAAAAGCCATGACTTCGAATTCCCATAATCCATTGCCTATAGAAAAAGCAGTTTTTTCTTTATCTTCCGGACGTATGCGAATTTGCCAATATCCTGATTTTAAATCAAGAGTCGAAAACCACGAATTCCCTTTCAGTTGGTCTAAGATTTCGTCAATTTTAGGCAATGGGTACGAGTCTTTTACCGTCACAGCATTTAGTCTACGATAATCGACACAAAACCTAATCGAACCGTCTTTCTTCATTTTAATCACCACCGGTGAGCACCACGAGCTTTTCGACTTACTTATAACACCATGTTTTTTCATTTCTTCGATGACTAATTCGACTTTTTTCCTCAAATGTACAGGAATTCTACGGATCTGTTGTTTGATAGGTCGCGAATCTGAAACTTCTATTGTGTGTTCACGTAAGTCACACCTACCCGTTTCTTCTCCGTAAGAAAATTGATCTTTATGAGCTAACAAGAACTGATAAAACTGATCTTTTTGATCTAAAGTCAATCCTACGGAATCTCGTTCAAATACTTCCAAAAGGAAATCCGGCAATGTATCTGAATCTTCTAGTATACGACTAACTTGTGGTGTCTCAGATAAGATTTTACCGACAATGGTTCCTGCGAGATCAAAATCGCGTGAATCATGAACAAGTGTTGATGTACCGCGAATGGCTGCGTCTATAGCTGGCATGACACCTGTTTTGCAGAGAAAATCTGTACCTAGGATGCAGTCATCTTCGATATTAGCCACGTACACTGACTGTTCTAGTTTATGGACACCTATCTCAACCGAAACCAGAATCTTACATATAGGTCTAAATACTTCTCCAGTTGGGTATCTCAAAGTCGAAAAATCAGCAGGGACTCTCTTTTTGTTGGCCGTTAAGTATTTTGAATTGACAACAGAAACGTCGGAACCAGAATCAATCTTGAAATTACAATCTAAGCCATCTAACAAACCCATATAATAGCCAACATCATTCGAGTCCCTGGAGATTCTTCTTATTCTGTCAAATATGGAATTCTCAGAATCAACCGCGAGGCCTTGGTGAGATGATGTCAAGCTTGCCTCGTTCAACTTGACGCTCCGTAGTTTCCTTTCAAGTTCTTCGGGCATTTTGAACGGATATGACCTTCAATACCGCAAGTCCAACATGTAGGAAGTTGTCTGTGTTGCGTGTTGTTGCTGGAGTTCTGTTTCTCGTGTGGTGTATGGGTCGTGTCGAAGTGATTTGTATCCTGCCAATATCTATTATTATACTCTTTCCGATTCTGATCGCGTATTACTTTTATCTCCATCGCACGAGACACAGCTCGGTTGATCGAACTTATACCCTCAAGCTGAAGCATTTCTCTGATCGTTAAGTCATAAATAGCGGAAACAAATTTCGAACAAGCAATGCGGTCCTGTTCTTCTAGAGGAGAGTTTTTGAAAATTTCCCGAGTCAACCTACAAATATCAGATGCAAGAGATGGAAAATCTTCATTGAACTGTTGCTTTCGATTTTGAAAAAGGGAAAAGTTTATAGCCTGCAAATGAGAGTCACCAAACCGTTGGTCTAAACTCGAATGTAAGGAATCGAAACTAATGCTGCTCAAGTCAACATTGTCCAAAACAGATTTAGCTTTTCCGCGCAAACAAGAAGCAAGCATAATTCCTTTAGCCCTATCATCCCACCCATTAGCAAGAGCAACGAGAGTAAACTGATTAATGTATTCGCGCAAAGGTGTTTCGCCGTTGTATTCGTCAGGTTTTGGTCGTAATGGTTTAGGAGCCTCACTAACAGTGTTACGTGTAGGTGCATTGGTTGTATTTTGTGAAGTGTCACGAGTGAAAATTAAATTTTGACTCAGCTGTTTATAATGTTGAACTTGCTCCTGAAGCAACCGTCGTTCTTCAGCCCATATTCGTTCTCGCTCCTCGAAGTCTCTTCTCTCAGCGATCAGGTCACGACTGCAGTGGCGAAGCTCATCGACCAGGTGCTGCACCTCAGGATCGTGAACAGGCGCTGCATCGACGTGACGAACCCCTCTCGACACGGAGCGAACGCCGAGGCCCAGCACAACGTTGTTGGCAGCGCCGATGGATGTATCCTGATGAACTGCGACACCACCGAGCGAAGCATCTCCAAGGGCAGCATCATAAGACGCCGTAGCTCTCGATGCAGCACGTCCAATAGCAGGATCGTCGATTGCGTTGCCGGTCGTAGCATCTCTCGACGCAGCATCAACGGCCCCAGCAGCGACGATCCCAGCACCGCTGGACGCAGCATCGATGAGTGCAGCATTATCGGATGATGTAGCCTCTCCGTCGGTGGCGATGACATTTCCAACAGGTCCACCCTCGCTCGCAACAGCGGCAGACGCAGCGTCGTCGGGCAACATCTCTCCGGTCGCGCGCGCCGTCCTCATGTTCACCATTGCCGTAACGTTGGGCGGCGCCGTAAGGTCCCCCACGACGTCACGGTGTAGCGCGAGGTTGTTCAGGGGTTCACTGATGCGCTCACCTGAAAAACCACGAAATCCTGAGGCAGCATCTGAACTTGGACTCCGAATCGGTACGAAATACGATACCGACCCTGTGTCCGAGCGATCCTCTGGCAGCGAGTAGTTGGTCCTGCGGGTCCGCATTTCCACCAATCTTCAGAATCCTCTATCCCGGACGAGCCCCCAAATTGTTACGATCACGCGTAACAATAATAATCAGAACACACTGATTATGAAAAGAACTAGCGCACTTTATTCAGACGCAATCACAACAGACGTCTTAACCCCGTGACAGCCACGAGCAGACTAACTTCTCAACGTAAACAAACAAACTAACTAGCAACCGATCAATAAACAGAACATGATCGGCTGCAACGTGTATACAATATATACATATGTTACACTATAAACAGTACGAAACGTGTTTCAAAAAATGGTGGCTTTTTTGCTGTCAAAACGGATGTAACCCTTTTACCGCTTCCGTGGAAGATGTGATGACTTTTCTCACAAAAGTTTTCGAGAACGGAGCAGCTCACAGCTCTCTCAACTGCTACAGGTCAGCTATTTCTTTGCTTGTGGGACCAGATATGGCACAAGATTTCAGGATGAAAAGGTTTTTCAAGGGCCTAGCGAAGTTAAGACCATCAACACCCAAATATGATGAAACTTGGAACCCTAAAATTGTGCTGGACTACTTCGCTGCTCAGGACGACAACGACCACCTACAGCTCAAAGACCTGAGCATAAAATTGATCTGCTTGCTCGCACTCGTTACTGGTCATAGGATGCAAACATTTTCTCTGATTAGAATCGACAATATTAAGATTCAAAGAAATAAAATAGAGATCAAGATCCCAGACAGAATCAAAACATCGGGAATCGGAAGGAAACAACCAGTTTTGATCTTGCCTTTCTTTAGTAAGAATAAAAAGATCTGTGCTGCGAGCACCCTGAGAGTGTACTTAGATAGGACTAAAGATACAAGAGGCCAAGCCAATCTGTTATTTGTATCACTCAAGAATCCAGGAAAATCTGTAAAGGCTCAAACGCTCAGCCGCTGGGTCAAAGAGGGTCTCGAGAAATCTGGCATCGATACGACAATATTTACAGCCCACTCTACGCGACATGCATCAACGTCCGCCGCTTGTCGTAAAGGTATTAATATAGACCTGTTGCGAAAAACAGCAGGCTGGACCAAGAACTCCAACGTATTTACAAAATTTTACAATCTTAATGTATGCGATGATAATACTAAGTTTGCAAGAGCAATACTGAACTCCTAACACGTTGAATACCCTGTATCGAGCAAATAAACACCTTGAACAAATAGCACACGCTCATAGACCATGTACCGCAATGACGTGGTCGCCGTAACATACTTTAAACATCTCCATATTGATCATGAGGAAGAGGCGCGAATACAATTGAACGATTAAACGAACTTACCTTAAGTGAAGTTCTATCGTAATTGTATGAAGCGCCTCTTCCGAAATGATCAGTCCCACCTGAAACTTGAACCCTTATCAATTGATATTGATACCCTTCTCATGTCACGGCGACTGCTTTGAACTAATGAAGAATGGCGGAGAAGCGCGCGAGAGGCACGGCTGAGGGTCGTACGAGGGCGCCACGCGCCAAAATCGAACTTTTTTAGCTTTGAAAATTGTGGCTTTCAGCAGGAAGTCGGGAGTACTACATATTGATCATTTCGGAAGAGGCGCTTCATACAATTACGATAGAACTTCACTTAAGGTAAGTTCGTTTAATCGTTCAATTCTACAAGTTATGATTACATCTTTAAGTTGCCAAAAGTATGAATCCTGAAATGGTATTCTGGTCCCTGATGCTTCTTTTGGGATCATTCTGTGTTTTATCCATTTTTCTCAAAAAAATGGCTACTATCAATAGACTTGATCTGATGGAATCAGCTGTGGCTGTCTTCTCTGTGTGAGTTTGGCCTATTATGAGAGATTAGCTTTCTGACTTCGCTGGATATTGAGTACAATTTATCGGTTACTGTAATAGAAATACAGTGATATTCATCTTTGATGTCTCCTTTGGCATATTGAAAGTTCAATGCCAATGTGCAATGAAACCCTCATGCTTGCAAAATTAGAGACATTTTACAAATAAGATGCAGGAAGAGTCGGAAATTCTGGGAAATTGATATAGGTTGAAAAGCTAGTGGAAAAAAATCTCTGGAATTCCAGGTATTTACTTTGAATAGTCAGCAATTCCACAAGTG
Source organism: Eretmocerus hayati (assembly GCA_029851415.1). Classification (NCBI taxonomy): domain Eukaryota; kingdom Metazoa; phylum Arthropoda; class Insecta; order Hymenoptera; family Aphelinidae; genus Eretmocerus; species Eretmocerus hayati. The sequence goes on along the minus strand of CM056743.1, from coordinate 152,510,842 downwards.
AAATTGAAAAAACCTTCAAAAATTGAAGGTTTCTTCAATTGAGTTGATGGCTCAGTTTTACAATAGCAGTGCCAAATTAACTTTTCCAAAAATGATCTTTGGCATTATCAAAACTCCCCATAGATCCACAAGACAATAATCTTCTCCTAATTGCTGTTGAATCCTTCAAAAAGAGAAGTTTGACATCAAGGTGGAAATATTCAAATCCCATAGTGCTTCTATTAGACGTGTGTCATTCAAAGAGATTCCCAACTATTGTCTGAAATGTATTGTAAATCTACGACTATAATAGTAAGAAGTAGAAAAACATTCTCTATAGGCATAGCCAATTACCGAAAAACGAAAAATGTTTGACCCAAACCCTTGATACAGGCTTTGTAACTTAATTCTGAGTAGAATTTGAATAATTTTCTAGCACTGATTTCGTGATTTGCCTACAAATCGTAATCATGATCATTATTTTGGCTCATGCCTGAGTCAGAGTCCATGTCATCATTTTGTAAACGATGACTTTCATGCGCAAGCACCTATTAGTTGACATCAAACTATAGGTCTTTGAGAATCTCTTCTAAACGAAGATACGTTCATTCTTTGAATACATCCTCGATACACTGTCCTCTGAAAAGATCGTCTTGATGAACGCATAAGACATATCGTCATTTCTTATATTGCAAAGGCTCGCAAAGTCTTAGTAATAATGCTAAGTTGCAAAGCTTTTGGATTTTCTCGTCTTTTAAAATTCTTTTAAATAAAGGATATAATTAGACCCCAAAGTGCTGAAAATCCAACTCATACACATTTCGATTATCAAAAAGGGAGATCAAAGCGACATTAGACAGATTTAAGTCTGTACAAGTGCTCCTTATTTGGCCAGGGGCGAATCTCGTCATTTACGCGTCGGAAATATTTTCATCGCCAATTCAGGCAATGACTTTTCATTTTCTGTTTAGTAGCAAAAATACTATATACATTTAATATACATTCCTCAAAATAGAGAAAGACAGTTCATCATACACTAAATCCCATAAAATATTTCAAGAATATTGATATTGGCTATGCTGTGCCTTGTAGATCCTTCGTCGGGAGGGAATCTTATTATTTTGATGGGCGTATACCACTGTATAGTTGCAGCTATGACCATATTCATAGCTGCTACATATGGTTATAACTGTCATGAAATATTTTGCTCGCGGAAGAAGGCATCATTAAAATCAAACTTTTAATTTTAATGATGCCTTGTTATGTCACTTCATATTGAATTTTGATCACTCATTTTCATTGTTGTTGTATGAGAGTTTGGTCAATCGTTTTCAATAAGTCATAAATCATTGGAATGTAATGTGATACGACGCTCCGGTGGTATTTTCAACCCTTATCAAATGCTTGATGTGAGAAAATGGAATAACGAATCATACATGTGGTCAAATGAGGCTATAGCGAAAAAACGTCCACCAGGGTGGCGCTGATGGTCATTTAAGCTCCCCAACACATGGATTTTACTGTCCGTGTACGTCGGTGCGTGCTAGTGTGTATCTGTGTGAGAGAGTATGCGGCAACTCTCACAGACGCGCACGGGCAGAGAATTGCATGTGTTGGACCACCAACGCTCCTAGCGGCCGTTTTTTCGCTATAGCCTCATAGACGTGAGATTCATCATGAGGCTTTTCATGAGAGTAGGAAATACTACCGAAATGTGCCACATTACATTTCAATTATTTGTGATTTATGAAAAACGACCGATCAAACTTTTATCCAAATATTTCGCTTTTTAGGAATTTTGGGCGCGATTATAATCGTGGTTTCGGGGTTGGTTTGTTTGTAGTGTACATCCTCTATACCTGTATAGGCGAGCGAGGTGAGTCAAGCACAGATCCGATCTGCACTCAACTCTTCCTCGGACTCTTCAGTGTCGCTAACGTATCTATGTGAATGACCGTCAAAGACCGCCACCCCTTCTATTGATTTCATTCGAGAGGTATTTTTAAAGATACACGAGAGTAAAAACCCTTTTTCGTCCTGCATCGTCATGATGATTCCAAACCCTGGCTGTGGCTCGAGCCGGAGACTCATCACTTGAATGCGAAAAAAGTGTCAATACATTTGTATCAAAATGTACTATTTGCGCCCTTGTTACTCAAGGTTGTACTGTTGTAACCTCACTTTCCAAAATGTTCGAGGTGTTTGAACCTTCACCAATTTAGCCCGAATACCGTCACAGGCTTTGTATTAGTTTGATCCTACTCTATTCAAAATTGCAGGGGCCTATAATTTGTATAACTCGAAAGAGCAAGTCACAAACATGGGCATTCTTGTCTTATTAGTGACATATTCGTGACTTCACTACGAATTTAGGTGAACATTGGCTCGCAGCTGAGCCCCAAGCTAACCAGGCTCTATGTAAATACTGCTTAGTTTTTACACAGTTATATTTTCTGTCATTACCAATCAGAATATGGAAGCTTATCAAAATCCATCAGGTCGAACACGATGTCATGAAAAAATGTCTTTTTCCATAATAAGAGCACGGGGTTCTCTGAAATTTCACTCGAGTAATCTGCATGCCAAATACTAGCAATGTGTATGATCTTATCAAAATCCATCAGGTCAATCGATTCACGACAGTACTACCTTCACGGACTATTTCACACAGTGTAATCACAAATTATTTGTCAAAGCACGGCTTTTTTTTTTTTTTTTTTTTTATTAGCTGACGAGAAATATATAATTACTTTTATAGACCTCAATAGTTCAATTTTTCAATATCGAACACTTTACATGCATTAGTGTCCATATAAATTCAGTGCTGGGCTTGCCTTCTAGGCTGGCGATGCAATTCGAGTAAGGCTAGTATGTGATAGTCTGGTATCTTTGTGACTGTTTTAGGTGTGCCAAAGACTAGTTGGAGCTGGAATAAAGAGGAAATATCATTATAAACACAAACAGTGAGTTTTGGGTGATCGCACTCACTTCCGCACTTACTTCTCTAGGGACGAGAGAATTAGTCCAAATAGCCACCGATCTCTATCACGAAGGAATAACCAATTAAAGAAATTGCACCTTCAAAACCGATTATTCACCAAGATGATTCCTCAGTCCGACGAAGATTGGAGGAATTATCAACGACTGAAGTCAGCTATACGCCATGGACACGTTGAGGTAGCAAAACTTTTAATTCAAAATGTTGCACCACTAAACGTGAGAGAAAATTGGTCAAATGGCTATCATCGTCTCACGCCTTTACATTTTGCTGTTCAGCATAGTTCTCTAGACCTGATCAAAATTTTGCTAGACAGAGGAGCGTGTGTGTATGCCCGAGATAGTTCCTTCGAAACTCCACTGATGCTATCTGTAAGATTACGAAAATTTGCAGTGACCGATTTATTATTAACGGCTGACAACTTGGATGATTCCCTTTTCGATTCTTATCCTATGAATCATCTGCACATCGCATGTTTGAGAAATAATATAACTGCAATAAAGAAGTTGATAGCTCAAGGAGGTGATGTCAATCGAGCAGTCAATGACAAGTCACTACACTGGGACTGTTACACACCACTTCACTTTGCGGTAGAAAATCATAGCATTGATGTTGTCAAACTACTTCTGAAATCAGGGGCCAGTATGATGAAAAAGAATGCCAAGTCATTAACGGCTCTTCATCTTGCAAACGAAGTAAGAGACGAGGCTATAATTGATATACTCCTGGAGGCTCAAATGTTTGAGCTAGGGAATCCGGAAGATAGTTCCGGATTATCACATTTTCACATTGCCTGCAGTAGGAATGATAAAGTAGTCGTCGAATTTTTCTTGAAGCAAGGATTTAAAGTGAACTATCCTGTTTCTTGTGAGGGATATGGAAGATGGAAGGACTTTGAACCTATTATGTTTGCTATTTATTATGAATGTCCGAATGTTGTAGAATTATTGTTGCGACATGGTGCAAATTTGACTAATCTATATAATATCGATGACGAGGGTCACTTGGAACTTGCATATCAAGTTGGAAATCAGCAAATTATCGATCATTTACTTTGCTGTAGAGAAATCAAGAATACCAAAGTCCCTGTGGGTCAAGAGTTGTCGGATTTCCTGCTTGCCTGCGTCAGAAAAAATGTAAATAAAATCGAAAAGTTGGTCCGTCGAGCACAAAATGAAGCCTCCGGTTTAAATACACCCCTCTGGAACGGATGTACTCCTCTTCATTATTTAGTGAGGTCTTCTTTGAAAGAAATGATGAGTTGTTTTCGGCACCTACCAGGGAGTATTTCTAAAAAAGACTCGAGAGGAAGAACACCTTTGCACGCTTTTTTTGAACATCATTATGGTGTGGAAAGACAGTTAGTTCCGTCTGCTCTAATGGATTTTGAGGAAAATCCCTCAGATCTCGACGGTTTGACTCATCTACATATAGCATGTACAACTAATCAAATCGACTGGATAGAACGTTTCTTAAATAACGGGGCAGATGTTAATTGTGCTGTTAAAAATACTTCTCTCAAGTGGTCAGGCTACACGCCTTTACACTTTGCTGTCAAGTATTGTCAAAAGCACATTGTAGATATTTTGTTGAAAAATGGTGCCAAAATATCTTTAAAGAACGGAATCGGTTCAAGCCCATTTGACATGGCTATTGTGGGCTTGAACTCCGTCTATCATAAGGACAAACCTTTTAGGGTTATGCTCTGGAAGATGTTGTTAGAGAAAGAAATCTCTGATAATGATTTTGACTCAAGAGGATTTTCTCTACTCCACATTGTCTGCTCAACCAAAATTAAATTGAACCCCGACGATCTGGCCCGGTACATTGATGTCCTACCAGGTGGTATAGATCAAGCGGTAGATTTTCCAGCATCGAAATATCACAAATATACAGCGCTACACTTTGCGGTACACAGTCGCAACAATGGCATTGCTAAGTGGCTAATTAGTAAAGGAGCCAATGTTCATCTCAAAAACCATGACGGTTATTCACCTTTGCAACATGAGTTTGATTCGTTCAAGACCAATGATATTCTCAAAGACAACCCCTCATTACTTCGTGTACCCGGAAACCCATTTGATTTCCGAGGTTACTCTTATTTTCATCACGGATGTATCCTAGGAGATCGAGAGACCATGGAGTATTACCTGTCCTCGGGAGTAGACATCAACTTGAGGACAAAAATGGGCACGGATTCTAGCTTTATCGGCAAAACTCCCCTACATTTAGTTGTAGATGAAAAAAGTGATAATTTAATACATACTGTTAAGTATCTAATAGATAATGGTGCCGATGTTATGGCTCTTGATGCCTATCTGAATACTCCGCTTCATTGCATGATGGGCATCAATTTCAATAAAGAAGTAGCACAATTGCTCATCGATCACGGAGCTGACGTCAACGCACAAAATTTTATAAGGGAAACGCCATTGTACAGCTCATGTCGAAGTATTGAAAAATGTAAAAGGGTTTGTTTCTTGATCGAGAATGGTGCTGACATCAATATAGAAAATGACATAGGTAACACTCCATTAACAAATGTATGCGAGATGTCGATGGATGCGGGATATGGTAACGATAAAATTATCGAAGCTCTATTAAAACATACAAAAAGACTCATGGTGTTAGGAATGCCTGTTTCCCCTAAAAACAGAGAGATTTATTCCAGATTTCTGGAGCTCAACTCTCTTCCCTCCTACCATGAGCGTGAGATCGAGGAAAAGTGTTTGAAAGAGATTCAGCTCATGAAAGAAATCAGAATTAATCAGTACATATCTTTGCATGATATTATTTCGAAGACTCCCAATGAAATGACTCATCTTATTCGAAATCCCTCACTTCGAAAATTGATTCGCTCAAATGATTTTAATTCAAATTTTCCTTTGTATGGCTTTTTGATAGAATTACAATTCAAGAGGGGTCTTCGTCGAAAACCTCTACTAGAAAAATGTAAGACATCCATTCAAAGGATGACAACATTTTCAGCAGAAACTGTAGAAAAAATTCTTAGCTACGTAAATGAATCTGATTTGATAAAGATAGCCGCGATTGTATAGGAACTTATTTCCATGTGTAAGCGTTTTCCTTTCTAAATTTTAGTGGAATACTCTATTAATTTTTAGAATTCGACCATTTTGACTCCCAATGACATGGCTCACTTTATCCGAAATTCCTCACTTCAAAAATTGATTCGCTCAAATTATTCCAATTCAAATTTTCCTTGGTATGGTTTTTTGTTAAAATTACAATTCAAGAGGGGTCTTCGCCGAAAACTCCTACTAGAAAAATGTAAGACGTCCATTCAAACAATGATAAAATTTTCAGCAAAAACTGTAGAAACAATTCTTAGCTACGTAAATGAATCTGATTTGACAAACATAGCCGCGACTAAAGAAACTTCTTCTCATGTGTAAGCCTTTTCCTTTCGTAATTCTAGTGGAATACTCTATGAATTTTCAGAATTCGGTCATTGCTTACAGAAGGGTAGTTATCTTGATTATCTCGCCTCACCAAAGTGTCAATGATGTAAATTTATTGTAAAAATGTAAAAGTCTTTCAATAGTTGTCAGTTTAATAAATAATTCATAATGGTGATATAAATTGTATTATTCCATTCACCACTGTACGATATGTTAGTGATAGAGTATAAGAATACTGAGCCATGATTTGCATTCTCTAGTCAGCATGAGCCGTAAAGTTTGAGTTTATTCTAACAGATACTATAGTTGAATACGAAGCTATCCTCGTTGGTTGTCATTATTGCAAAAATTATTCCCGGGCCAATTGGGACTAAACATGCGATAAGCGCTCTTATCTTTCGTCCGTGTTATTCTCATGGAAGACATCCATAGCGCCGCCATATTGGCGCTGCAGTCCCATTTAAATCAACACAGAGGTTTACTCCCAATACAAAAAGACAATTTTTTTCACCTACTTTATGATGTGCCATCGAACCCTCCGCAACAAAAGATGTCATAAATACTCTCGAAGTTGAGATCTTGCCACTGCCACGTCAAGTTAGAAGTACATGAAAATTATTGATAATTTCCCGTGAAACTGTTCAAGTAATTGTCAACATGATTATGAGTTGTCAAATACCCGATTAAAGCGCTGACAAATTTGATCCGCGACAACGTTTTTATTCAACGTTGTTCTTGTGATTTTTTTTTTTCATTCTTAGAGTCAAATAAATGTCCTACATTGGGTTGAATTATAACTTTATTTCGCCGCAAAAATCGTTGAACTATTTGTGCATAGGTCAATATCAATAAATGCATAGTTTCAGGAGTAAACGACTTAACATTCGGTTAACATCGATTAAAGTTCCCATCTCTAGCGAGGGATGAAAGAGGAAATCTTCCTTATTAGTCGACCAGATTTCGTAATGAATGTCAAAGAACGGAGTGATGGTGGAAAGCAATAGATGGCGACACTCGAACCTTTCGGAGTCGAAGTGTAAGTATAACACCTCAGTATAATAAAGACAGAGATGAAGCGTTCTTAGAATTTTCTTGTAGAATTCTATCTTATTTTGAAATAATCTTCCCAGGCGTCATCACGATTTTTCCGAACCGTATTCTAAGGTAAAGAAAGTTAGTTGCCTCAGATTCAGCTATTTTCATAAAATCGAAATACCTTTTTTATCAAAAGATCATGACCGTATCCTTCGGCTTATACTAATATTATATTGTTGTTTGTAATCTTGTCAGAATACAAATTCTAGCTGATCATGCGCGATCAGCATCCCTGAAAAAAAAACTTTCGTTTGGCAGAGAGATGAGTACAAAGTTATCCTTTCTTGCTCTTTCTTGCCAATTCAAAACATCATCATATAGAGAAGCTTATTGCGAACCAAAGACTTAAAACTATATGAAAATTAAGCAATAGCTTGGGAGACCACATCAAAAGGCAATTTGAGATGATGAAGGATGATGCTGTGGTATGAAAAAAATTTTCCATGGTATCTGTACGAGGGGTTGCATAAAGCACAGAAGGAGGTGTGTTCCTGGTGGATACACAAAGGTTTGGGGCGTCAATTCTAAGACGAAATAGCTTCACTAAATAAGAGGGCTGCTTGGTTGATATGATACCAAAAGCAAGAGAAGCTTTCAAGTAATTACTTGTCGTGACACCAACAGATAAATTGAAAAGACTCCACATTTTTTCTTATGGTGAAGGAATATTATTATAACGGAATCATGCCAGAAAATCTGCATTTGTAACAAGTAGTACGTCCTCATAGAATTATAGATCGCATGAGTGTCGGAAAAAAGGGAATTTATTCAAAAAATGTGAAAAACTGCTACACACATTATTGCCATTCCTCGTTCATTACTCGACCGATCGAGCGACCGATAGTATGATACAATTTTTGCAATATTCTTTTTAGAGCGCAGAATTTGTCACCGTCAAAACGGCAGACTGTGATTCGTAGCATCATGATTCATTGCTATATGTAAATGTTGATTATTAGTGAACTAGCAGTGATTCTTAGGTAATTTTTCTTTGGCCAATCGCTGTGATTCAACCTTTATCTGCTTGTTCTCAAAAGGTTTCAGGTCCAACATATATTGATTCGATTATTATACATACGGATGCATCCTGAAATCCTTTAGGTGTAATTTCTACATCTTCCCAAATCGAGTCGACGATAAAGATAATATTCACTCAGCCAAGAACGCATTCCACCATAATAATAGCCCCATACTCATGCCAACTCATATAAGGTAGCTTATCTCATTCATCTGTTGAGCTTTGAAAAATTTCATGCAAATCGCGCCAGCGCGGGCATATACACATAGTCTCGCATATTATAAGGACTCTAATAGGCATGAGAAACGACGTGATCAAATTTTTCATCCAATCAGATATCGCGTCATCATCATCCTGCGCAGCCACGAGAGTTAATTTTTTTTTTCAATTATACTTCTCAGCTGCTCTGCATCGTTCGAGATCCACATGATATGATGCAAAGCTCGTTTAGAAGCTTGCCCTCATTAATTAGCATACCTCGTTAAGGAGTATTATTATCCCCATACACTCCGAGACAATTGATAAATGAATCCAGGACTCTGACTTTTACATATATCTCTTATACTAGAAATATTATCAAACATGGTAACTTTGGAACACTTCTGATCATTTTTGATTGAAATTGCTCCATAACTTTCAAGTCTTACAGCTGAAGTGTAATATATCTGTGGTCGATCGAACGTTTATAGTTCCAGTTTTTGATAGACGGGTATTGAATTATATTTAGACGACTCTGGTCAGAGCGATGAGTGTTCCAAAGTTAGACCTCCACTGGGTTGATTTTGGAATAGTAAGAATGAAACGTGAGAACTTTCGACATCATTGTTTTGCTGTACGGCTGTAAACTGCATATATTCGTTCCTAAACATCGAAAATTCCGATTCAATATGCCTCCAGTGCTCGTCCAGTGTCATTGAGACTTCCATGTGCCATGGGTAGATCTCATCAAAACTTTGGAACCTTACTGTGCGCTTCGGGCGCCTCCTGAAGCTCAATCATCAAGTGTTTGAAAATTACCCCGGTTTGCAAGAAAAACACGAACTTTTCAGTCTTTACACTACCAAATTGAGTCATGGTGAAAATATATCTGATCGTCAAGGTATTGGTATGGTTCGGTGAAATCTAGCGGCATTACCCTGGATTCCGCCTGGAAGTGCTCGAACGGTACTGATTGTTTGGAGTTTCTCGCTCCAAAACCATGTAGCTGATCGGGGCATTTTACACCAGTGCAAAACATTCCTCGCACATGCCACTGATGAGCAAAAGTGGTATACTAGAACCAAAGAGGAACCTGATGATTTGCATGCTACAGCGGAGATAGACGAAGTCTTAATCGGGTGTTCCAAAATTACCCCTGTTGTTCAAACTCACCCCAGACTAGTTCTATGAATGAAATGGCGCATTAGAAGGGCAACAAATTTTTCGTTTCAGATCAGCTGCAAAACTATTGTCTGAAAAAAACCATAACTCTAGCATCTTGAAGATCCTTTTTTTTTAACTCGCGGTTTCCAAAGTGCCCGTTTCTTCCCGCATCTCTGCACCTTCTTAAAAGTGTGATGGTGGAATTTCTTATTCCAGGGGTGCAGGCGAGCGATTTGGCCCGCTTCAAAACAAGCGATTTATCTTTTCTACGCCGCTGGCTGAATTGGCATCGCCACCAAAGCCACAGCCCGTATACAGTCGTCGTCCTCTTTGGTGAGCTTTGAAAAAGAAAAAAGCTCACCACGGCGAAAACAGACGGTGAAAAGATATAGCTTAGACCAGAACCGTGAAAATAGAGAAAAGCTCCGTTGGGGTATAAACCATGACTACATATATAGATATAAGTAGGTATATGGTATGTGAGGGATAAAAAGCAAGTGCACAAGTTTTGTAAAAAAGGAGAGGGATGATGCATCAGGAGGATAGGAAGGAAGGAAGAAAAGAAAAGAAGGAGGGAAGGAGGCAGTGGCTACGGAGCCCGACCGCCCGTCTCTGCGTCGATTGCCGCCCCCTATGTATGTTGCCTGATAGGCTTGGAAACGAGGTGAGGTGCAAGTGCAAGAGAAACGCAGCCGCAAGGTGCTGCCAACTGGCGGAGGATTCACCAAGTCTTAGCTGGCCCGCGTGAGTCAATTCTTACCGATTTCCTCATGGATCGGGTCCTAATTTTCTGGCTCTTCTGAGTATTTTTTCTACATTTGTGGAACAACGTCGATACGATATATTCTGGAAGTTTCATCTCAATTTCAATAAATTTGTGGTGATGGAATTTTTATTCCTTTCCGACTGAATCAATTAGTGATTTATATTTCTTCTTGCAATTCACAGCGAATCTTTTTGATTGATTCGAGTATAACAAGTAGGTACCTGTGTGGCGCTAAATAATATATCTTCATTATCCGTATTCTGCCTAAATTATAATATAACATCATTAATTACACAAAAATAAAAGATAGCCAGTTTTAATCGAAAAGACGTCTCTTCTTCTTTGTACCGTAAACAGGGGTGACTTTGTAACACTTTTGTTTTCGCGTTCACTATTGATTGTCTCACTTTGAAAGATTCTGCTGGCACTCATGTTGTTGGTTCATCCAACAACTTTCAATTGAGAGCTTGCTCGGTGCTTTAAATTCACCTAATCGAGAGTGAACGCAAAAATAGAAGTGTTACAAAGTCACTCCGGTGTCCAAAGTCAACCCGGTTCACGGTACAAACAAATACAGTTTGCAAAATCTTGTTTATTAGCCGGTGAATGAATGATGAATCATATCAATATGCATGGCTCGGAACAGGATGGTTCGAGCAGTCCATTCCAGATTTTTAAAAAATGGCTTTGGGCCACTTTTACCGGTGATTACCTTTGGGGATTTTCTCCACCTCACAAATTGGCCCCCTATTCCACATGATTACGTTGCAATTTTACTGGAAAGTGATGACCGGTAATGAGCAGCTTTCAAAATACCAAAGTGATTTTTCGATAATAGTGGACTCTGGTTCGAAGCCGTCCTTATAGTTAGGATAAATGTAGATTTGAGAGCATATTTTCCTATGTGCTAACAAATAACAGAACAAAAGTCTGTGGAAATTCGTTGTACCAAAATTCAGACTACATTCCACCGTAGTCAGTCGGAGATAATTTGGATCAGGGAATTTACCAGTGGAAATCATGGCATAATGTTGTGAATGTCAGATTTGCTCAGTACATTCTATACATAATCCATAGAATATACCAATCGTCTTTTGATCCACCATTGCTTGCACACACATTCACTAGAATTAGCATTTCGAGGGTGAAATACTCAGGCTACATTAGATAATAGAATGATCTGAAACCGCACTTCTGATCATTTATCACAATAACGGTAAAAAAGTTCGCAGGCAGTTTCGAAGTCTTTTTATGATATTTCGCCTTATTAATCTGATGAAAATTTTGATGATTCAAATAGGAGATTATGTTTTGACTAATATTTTTTCGTCTAATCTATTCTGCAATCGCATTTGTGCAAAACCCTTTGTTTCCCTGGAAAACCTCAGAAACGTGTACATACACTCCAAAAAAGTGTATCCAGAAAAGTGGCAAAGGTAAGTGCAAAATCATTCACCTACTTCGATACACACTCGCAACATACCCATACGATCTTCACAGCCCCATATTCGAGTCGCGTGCACCTCGCAGCTCATCTTATATTCTTTGAAGCTCGTCCGGTGACACGCGTGATTTAAGAGGGCAAACTCGGATAAGTTCTTCTTTATTTCTTTCTCCATTCTACAAGTGTAAGCGCCAGGCAAAGTTCATCGCGCCAAGAAAATAAGACGCCCCAAACAGGCGTATATAACCACGGCATGAATATATATATTTTTGCTTGGTGTATATCGGACGAAGCATATAAGCGATGAAGCGTTAAAAAAGCTTACATCACGTATTCACACGACTGTGCCGAATTTTTATTTTTCAACAGATTCATCTCAACTTGAACATAACAATATTCGCACGTTTATCATTTTCCATAAATCTTGATGGATCGTATGTTGTGTGCTACATCCGATCATTTATAGCCTTTGTACGAAAATTTTTATTTTCCATGATTCAAGCTCTAAGAACAGTTTTTTGTCTACCTGTAGAGAATCATTTCATTAAGGGGATGATGATAACCTCTACTTGGTAGTCATTGGACACACATAAAACTTCAATCGCATCAAATAACCTGAATTTCTCTTTTATGGATCTTGGGCCTCAAGTGATTCCAGATTTTTTAATGTGCCAAACCCAGAATTGTTGGAAGACCTCCCTCGAAACTTCCCAAAATATTTCGGATAGCTTATAAGCCATAGTTGAAGTCTATTTGCAATGTGAGAATCATTTTCTGATCGAACTGAGAAAGAGTTGATATCGTTTTTTTTTCAGAATTTGTACACATTTTTTATCCAGAAAAATTCCTGGAAAGTGACCATGAGTAGATTTTTCTCACGAAGATGTACAAGCTTCAAACCTATAAGCAAAAATTTATACTGACTTAAAAATGATTGAATTGTATGAAAGTTACTTTCATATGCCTATCAAAACATCTACCAGAAAATTAATGAAATTGGGAGCGAACCTTTGTTATTTTGATGGGAAAAAATCGAATTTGACCGCATCTCGAAACTCTCCCATAAGAAATACAGGGGACCAAAATGGTGACATTTCAGAGGTCGTTTACTCGGTATATAACAACTATTTTGAGGTCATGTGCCCCTTGACCACCACTTTAGGATCACAAGTAGATCTACCCATGGGTAACAATGGGTTAACCATACGATTTCGTCTAATCTGTATCTCTCTCATTCGGATCACATTCTGAATCAAAATGATCAAATTTCGATATTGTTCTTTCTGTAACAAAACCATTTATTGTGTTTCCCTGGTTTACGAAATTTATCAGCACATCCTCGACGAAAACTTTCCAAAAAATGATAACAAAAAAACTAGATGAACATTTCACCTACAATCTTATACTCTATAAATCTGAGATCAACATATTTTACGGAAGCCCGCCTGCCTTTCACCTCGCACCATCTAGCTATAGCCTTCACATATAAGAATCGCTCGATCGACCGTGTTACAATCGACTCGCGGCTCGTGTCCAAAGTCACAATCGCCATCCATCAAGTGTCTAGCTTTTAACATCCCTCCCAGTAAGGTAAAACTAGGGGTACCGGGACACCGAAAATGGCGATTTCCACTTTGGGCTATCAAAGGTGAACTTATTATGTTCCGATCATGAAATTTTTTTCTCTTACCTATAACTATACTATTTACCTTCATGAATCAAGAAAAAAAATGGCCAAAAGTGTTCTAAAATTATCACAAAAGCCAATTTTCTGGAGACCTGATTTGGCCCAACACTGGGACACGATTTGTGGTTTGACCTAGTACTAGGACGGTCAAATGTAGCAGTACTGGGACAGGACACGTTGCTCCGGATTGTACATTGAAAATTTCATCACAGTTACATACAAATATTGAGAATTACTATGGACTATCACGTTTTTGACCATAATTTGTTGTTAGTTTAGTCATTTATGCAATAACAATTCAACAACTAACAACAAACGATGTGTCTCAGTACTGGGTTACTCCACTTTTCCACCGCTTGGTGAAGCCGGACGCGTCGCGTCCTAGTAATGGGTCAGAATTCAATATATACGGTGGTGAACTAGGACACGATTCTTGGCCACACAATATACCATTTTCTAGTTGATTTTTTTTCATTATATAATCATTGCCACAGCTCGCCCAAAATTTGGTTCGTGATTGGGATTACTCTTAAGAACACTCAAACATTTTTTGATACAATATTAGATCACACACCTTTCTATTAATTAGGAGAGAATATAATGTCCCAGCATCGGTCGACTTTGGCATGGTGTCCCGGTACCCCTAGTTTTACCTTAGTAGCTCCACAAGATGATCCACCCATCGACGACATCCTCTTTTCATGCATCTATTACCTATATGTGACAAACCATACGTGACCAAAAATCACACAGACACCGCCTAAAAGAAGCGAGGACAAATAAAAAAAAAGTCCCATACAACACATATTGGACTCTAGAGACTTATATCTATGTAACTATCCATCCCTCACAATCTAAACACCATAGACATACATGCCCCATACATATTATACAAGTCTGAAAAAGAGGTCCCGAAAACTTTTTGGTAAAAAAAGCCAGGTTGAATCTCTTTCTATATGAGATTCTTTCTCCGAGTGCATATCATGGGAACGTTGAGCTGCAGGCGATGCGATGCAGCAACTCTTGAAAGAAATAGAGAAAGAGAGAGAGTTTTTTGGGGGAGTGGGAATCAAACACGACGGGGCGCATTGTGTGTGGAGCGACGCCACATTTTTGGGGTATTATGCGTGTTGTAGGTGCCCGCCTACAAAAATTTTGGATTGGTATGGTTGGAAGGTGAATACTTATACATATAGTATGAGATAGTATAAAACGTCGATTTTATGATGCGATAGCGTTGAAGCTGAGACTGATGAATACTGAGATGTGAGGATGTAGGTGATTTGAGGCCAATTGTGTGAGGGCATCAGAGATACCTAGATACATAGAATTGAAATTGATCCATTCGTTGATGAAACGGTGAAAGTGACGCCTGAGCTTAGTTCATTGATGTGTTAAAGAATTGTGGGTCACATATTATATAGCTCAAGTTGGATTGATAGTGATTGAACCTGGCAAAATTTTTATAGTGGAGTATGAGACAAAATTGAAATAACTCATAACAAACGGAATGTTATACGAGGTTCAAGTCACATAATACAGATTGAATCTCAGGTGAATCTTCAGTATGGTGGGCTAAAAAATAGAAATTTCTGATAACTGTGACACCGCGGGTTTCAGTTCTTGCCATTTTGCACGTTGATGAAGAAATAAGCATTTTTTGTAATTTTTAAAAAACGATTGCAGTCTTAAATCTTCGAGATCGTTTTCAGCACGTCAAAACACGTAAGAAATGTAGTGTGTGATGATTTTTGGTCGATTGAAACAAACCTCGTGAAAAGTAATCAATTTCACAGGATTTGGTGTTTCCCGTAAATTTGTCGCTTTCCAGTCTGATCAGCATCTTGCAATTTACAAAGACCGCTATGCTTGGAGGCCTAAGCGAATTTGGTTTTCGGTTGTTGCGGTCAAAAATACACGAAAAAAAAACATGATTTGACCAATGATTGGCACCAACGTGTAGGTTTTGCGCGCTGGAAGTTTGCTCCTAGAAATAACGTAAATATGACATTTTTACTCTAATCTTGAAAAACTCCAGGGCTCTTGCTAGAACCTAAAGCTCGACCTAAAGTCTCTGAAGAACAATCCCATGAAAAGTGTTTCTTTATCCTACGTAAGAAATGACAAAAACGTAGACCCTGGCATAACAATTTTCAAAAGTGACAAGTTTTTGAACCACCCTAATCTTTAATATGTCCTTGAAAAGTATATAAGCCATTGAATCGTTTATCTTTGAAAAAATTCGCCAAATGTGCAACTCAAGTCCAAATTTATAGAAAAAAGCTCCAACTTACAGAACATTGACAAATTACTATTTTGTGTATTTTTCACAAACTTTTGACTCAAATTCTTCAAACTCTGGGGAAATATTATATCACGCATCAAAAAAGTCGAGAGTATGATCCACCTCGGCCCGGGGAAAATGGTTCGTCCCAATGTGCGTAAACTGTTTTTATTTTATAATTTTCAATCTTTGGGTGCTTACTAAAAACTCATATCGAAATTTACTATTCTGTACGCCTATCAGTACGCCTCTATCAAAATTCTATGCTTCTCAACACGATGTCTCGGCGTAAACGATAGGCTTATAATGCCAGTGTGCCGAAATTGTACATTTCGATACGAGGGCAAGAATGTTGGTTTCCGTACGAGTGATATTTTCTGGTCCGAGCCGAAGGCGAGTGTCGGAATTATTACGAGAATGCGGAAACCACCCCGTCGGAATGTCGGATGCTGTTTTTCATTACTCTGATGACCTAAAAATGCCATGTTGAAATGTGATTTGAGGGTTCTCGTAATGAAAAAATTGTATCCGCACTTCGCTTGCACGCCCACTTCGGGCTCTATAGGGCATGTTTGTCTCGCTTCGCTCGCCAGACAAATCGTGTCTTAGTCCCCGAACTGGGCTAATGCGCTCAGTACGGGAATATACTATTTCCAACAGCTATACGGGGAACAAAATAAAAAAACCGTGCGGGAACACTATTTCCCGCACAGAATATGGAAAAATCTTTTTTACCGGATGCAATGTAAAGAAAAAGAATTTCGAAGCACCTCGAGCGAGGATACTCATTAAGTTTGAAGGATTTGCATGACAAACCATTGAAATGTCAGTAGATTTCCAAGAATTTGAACTTGATGTTATAATTTCAATCCAATAACTTACTAATTTTCTTTTTAGAGGAAAATTTTTATCAAGAGAACTAGCATGTGTAATGTTTTCGAGATTTTTTTCTGAGCTTTTTTGTAATTTCTTCTCTTTTGACAAGAAGTGAGGATCATACTTGTCTCGTGGATCATATTCTTAATAAGATAGAAAATCTAAAACAAAGTTGAAATGAGACGAATCTAGATATTATTCATCAAAAATATCATCATTAGCCTCACCCTATCAGTCAGCTTACATTCTTGAACCTTAAAATCTCATAAATTACTATAAATGTTGCGATGAGGTATATAATATATACTTACAATAAGATGAAACATATAATTACATTGTAATCATATATTGCATGTTTTGAGAAGAGCATTATCTAGAGTCTCTCACATGACGAGCTGTAAATTATAACATAATGCTTGCATCATGTAATTGCAATGTAAAGTCGTTTCAAGAATCTTTCAAGCAACGTTTACTTGATGCAGATGCAACAGCCACCCAAAGCCATTTCATTGTGTAGTTTTATGACTATAACTGCCAACAACGAATCAATGTGTGAGATACTGGAGATCTTTTGTACGCGATAAGAACAAAATTGAATATATAATCGGTGGTGTAGAGAAGTTATACTCTGTCTAATAGTAACAGCTCACATTGATTATTATTTTTTGAAAATAAACTATAAATTTCCAGCTCCCGAGAACTTATCATCTGAGATGTTTTCTATTTTTTCCACGAATGATTTTATGTTAATCCCCTGATCGTGTTCCAATGCGTATTTCATATTGACGCGGTTTTTCAGAATTCTTTCAAGTTTTTTCGATAAATCACAAGAAAATAAATAATCACAAATTATTGGGGATCGATATATTGCTCTTGGGGGGAACAAAATAGTCAACGGGTTAAAATGGACGCTCGGACATGACTCTTCTGTGCATCTTTGGATGTCTTCAAATGTCTTATCTGGATTTTTTGTATTGTAGAATTCTATACTCTCATTGATTTTATGAACTCACAAAAGCAATATCTTCCAGCTTATCCAAAGAACTTGAAATAAATACTTAGAAAGATGTCATTCATCCTACCCTAGAAATCATTACCTTACGAAGGTGCCAAAAATTTCAGTTTCTTGCAAAATAACTTTCAAGTAATCCGCACCATAGTGAATCGCTTGAATCCTCCGAACAACAGAGTTTCAAAATACTTATAATAGAGTACGAATTAGCAAGAAACAATGCGTATAGACAAAATGGCATAAAAATCATATTTTCTTCTTGGTGCAGAACTGTAAATGACTCCGGGGCTAATTCAAGCGTGTAAAAATAGACTCACCATAATTCACGTGCATGCTAGCATGATTGCAGGTTTCGTTTTGTTTGCCTGTTACCAACATCTATGCCTATACATATATGTTCTCAAGCTCGATGCACCAGCTTGCGCGAAATAATGGCTTACAGCGGCGAAGCAAAGGAGATGAGCTGCGCTTGTCACCTGTGAGCTGAATTTTGCTAGATGCTCTTGTATATCGTAAATAACCGAAACAACGTATATCTAGCAAGCTCTGTATATCTATAATAAAGTCGGCTATTACCTGCCACACGTCATCGTTCTACGAGAGTTAATCGAATCTGTGTTGCAGGTGTACACCATAAGATTCAAGTATTATCAAAGTTGACGTTTTCAGTGACGCTCGTATAAATTGCATAGTTTTTGCTTGGAAAGTTTGTCTGAGATCGACATTAAATTTATGACAATGACAGAATTTTCCATCATCGTTCCACAGAACAGTTGTTGGAGTGCGAATAAACATAAAATTCTGTTGAAAATGAAGCTACAATGAAGAAGTGGAACATGAAACGGATATTTTGTTCTAATTGGGTGTGTGTTTTAATGGGTTTTGAAAAGTTTGTGGAACGCAGTTCTGTCGAATTTATCATCTGCAAAGATTATCAAGTAATATGATTTGAATCTGATGGTACCCTGGTAGGAATGTGACCATTTTTTTGACCATCATATTGCTATAGCAATGCGACTTGGCCAGTTGTTGACCAAAAAATGCTCACTATTTCTACCGGAGCGTAAATTATAAGCACTTTCTGCATCATTTCTCTGATAACTCTAATCAGATGGAAAATTTTTTGACTCAATAATGTATATGCAGATCAAGAAAAACGAATTTTTTGTGAAATTTATTTAATAAAAAATCGGTTTCTCAAAAATTTTGAGGGGAATCATCTGAAATTGCATTTTGAATAAATTCTAATTAGTTTCATGATCAGTGGAATAAGGTCTGATATGAATTTATCAAACGAGCAGATATTTTCAGGAGATGAATATTCCGATGAAATATCATTAACCTTTAGCATTAACGTTCCACATACGAATTAAGACTTGATACGAAAATTCCACAAAGTATAATCGCTCGGTATAATTGTATTGATGCTCTCGACGAGACTTGCAAGCAGAACCTCTCTGGAAGGGCCCATCTTCATTACATCAGAGGTTCTCCACACTGATGGTTCATTTGGCGATCATCGTATTATATGCTCGGCATTCCTCGGCATGGATTCATCGGACGATGGCATCACGCATCTCTTCTCGAGTGCTGTTCACATAGGACCCCCGTTACACACACCTTGGCCACTCTTTTCTCATATAATAATTTTTGGGCCCTGAGGATGAGTTATATACGCCTGGTTTTGGAGGCCGCGGGTGATCCATTATGGTCCAGTATAAGGCCAGACTTCTTTTGGGCATCTGATTCTCTTTTCTGATGCATGCGTATCACATCTGCCGCAAGAGGTTTGAGTTTGGATCATCTCGACCTGAGATCTTGGACTTGGGTAAGATGTTTCATTCCTCTAAAATCCTTTTGAAACGACTGCTATCTCAACTTATGAGAATATTTGGTCAGCCTTACTTGCACTAGGTGATTGGGCGAGTAGATGGCATGTAAAATTTTAAGCATTTCTTATTATGTAAGGCAATTTTTAATTCATATTTGTATCTATCAGGTTGGTGTTTTCAAGTTATATATGTTTTTGTCCTGATCTGTTTAACTTCAGGTGGGTTATGAATTCATTTGCTTCATCAGAGTGGAGATGTTCAGTCAATCATGTACAAATGTTAGACTTGAACGATTCATTATTTCAAATGGTTACGTACAATGAACATTGGGTGCAAACCACCCCAATAAGCCCAACATTTGCAATCTCTCACAAACTAAGAGAGTGAGATATCGGAATGAAACTCGAAAGGTTATTTTCTTTGGGATAACCTCTGAATGCCCATCAACGAGCTTCATGATCATGGAAATCATTATCGCCGTGAAATTGAATAGACATGACATTCCGGGTGAAACGCGTCTTTTTCACTTAAAAAAAACTAATGCAATCTTGAATCGTATAGCTTCCTGAAAAATTCTTGTAGTCTCTTACTTGCAAGACAGCGTTGTGGCTATGTAAATTCGTCAATTTATATCCAACGCCCAGAATGAGGATTTGATAATTACAGAAATTCTAGGTTCCACAACATAAAGTTTATTTGAGGGTGATAACCACCCACAAGACAGTAAGCCTGCATGATCGATTTTTCGAGACATATCAGCGCACCGTAAGCAAACTTATATGCGAACGTACATTGCGATGTCCGAAAAGACTGTAGGTGGCTCTATGCACAAAGCTATTTTGCTACGTATCCGAAGTTCAAAGAATTTTCAAAGTTCATCTCGGGTGTGTATCACCCCGGGCCGACTCTCTTTGATTTGAAGTTCCACAGCGAAATGATTTGCAAAGTTGACCACTTTCGATGTTTAAAGTTGATAAAAAGAACGATACATACAAATGAGTCAAATTTTTCAAAATTATGAACGACTCAAGCCGTTGACTGTAAGTCGGAACTGCTTACAATCTCATACTTAATTTTAAAATGAAATTTTATCTAAACTGAACCACCATCGCTCATCCTACCTTCATCTACATTTTAAGCTCAAGAACTTCCTGTGTCTGACCGATGCACACGTCAGTCAAAAGTCAGACTGTTAAAGAACTTCATAATATACAAGCATGATGATGAGCTATATGCTAATTCGAACTCGTGTAAGTGTCTACCTTAAGCAACGGTAGCTTCCAATCCACCTTTTGCTCGACAGGTACAACTTGTGTATCACACACAGTGAGAAGTACATCTTCCCAATACATTATAACTCAGGCGCGAACGGGATCATCGAATCCAAAAGGATAGAGTTGTTTCTTTAGCGATATTATATACCAGTCTATATGTCTTATCCATCGATGAAGAAGCCAAGCAAGCGAACAAGTCTTGAACCATCAGTGAAAAAGAGAGATATGGGATCTTGAAAAGAGAAGAAGCGATTCCGTTATTAATGACGCTGTATTGGGCGCTAGATTTCACACGAGTACGCAGAACCCAGAGAGGTTCGATTGATTGAGTATGGCAGACCCCGAAGAGCCAACCTAACTCTATACAACACTCGAAGATCCATTTTTCATTCGGGATCGCGCTATAAGAGCTTGGTGGAGGTCTGATCTCTTGCTCACCTGTAGCATAGCAGTATAAAGATACTATATGGACATGAATAACTGTGTGTTTGAGAGTAGCATGTGATCTGGGTATATATACCACCATTGGTGATGGTTCAGGTATGAATACAAAACGTGAGCTGTTACGAACAATCAATATTCCAGGGTAACGAGATGCGAATGGGTAGAGGTTACTTTTTTATGGGGAATGATATGAACGAAAGACTGGTTAGATGATGTGAGATGTGAAGTAATGCTGACTTTGCACTTTTATATACGGATGTGTGCATTGGCATATTATATGGAGTTATGAGAGGCTATATAGGTATTTCAGTATCGAGTGTGAGGCTTCGACTTTGATATGCGATTTAAGATCTTGGACTGGACAAGTTCCGTGTACGTTTAAGCAGTGTAAGGAATTTGACGAATCATGTCGTCTTGAATTCCTTGGTGATGATGAATGTGTTTGGCTTGGTAGGTGAAATATACATACGCGTGCCGAGTGTCTTGGCTCAGATCAGATGAGGTGTTGCTTGAGAGATATGTACGCGTGGACCGCGAAAGGATAGCCGCTTTGCTAGCCACAGAAATTTGAATTCCGCGGGTAATTTCCGTCTGGTAAAGCGCGAACGATGCTTTTTCGATTCAATTCTAGTCATATCACATAGTTGTGACAGTATTTTTTTTTCCTTTAAACCCACATTACTGGACATTTTTACCACTCATGTGACTCTTCATCGAAGACATTATGATTCATTGATGAATACTGAACTCAAAATCTACTCGATCTCAAAAAAGAAATTTTATTCTTTGATAATAATTATCACCATTGGAGGACCAATAAAGTGTCTAATGGATGGAAATAATGCTCTCTCCACCGAATCACTAAAATCTCACTGATTATTAGTACATGAGTCCTGATTCATGGGAGCTATTCAAGCTGATGGATCAGTGCGTACGCACTGATTGGTCAAGTGAGATTATACAGATTCATTCGTAACCTCAAAGCTACCTGGTTGCTTTTATCAATATATTTTTAAACCTAGCACGCATTGCAACTACGTCAGCTTGTGTAGTAAAAGTAGAATGATCGGGACAATATCCCATTCATATCATTAACATCCAGTACTCACGCCAAAGTTCACTGATTCATCGATGATGGTTGGCAAGTGTAGGTGTCATTGCCAGCTTTATCATTGATAACAGCCATTGCCATCAGCCATGAAGATGGTGATTGAAAAATATTCTGTGAATGGGCCAATTACTTTATGGGCGCAGAGCCACTGATTCACCAGTGGCATTCGCACACTTTATCGCCATAACCTACTCACTATATCATCGATACGCATAGCTGATGCAGATGCAAATTTCACGTTCTATTTGATCATTACAAATGTATTTGATGTATAGCACAGGACCGTGATAGCTCTGATCCATCTGCTAGGTTGCATCCTGAAATAGCCCTAACCTCAACCCCAATCAGCTACGCTGAATTGGGTTATCCCAGAGCAGAAACTGGTGTTGAGATGATACTCATGAATTGGATTTTGGTATGATTATTCGACTCTTATATATACAACACAAGCTGACGTAGTTTCAATGCGTGCCAGGCTAAAGAATTTTGTCAAAGCCACCAGGTAGCTTTGAGATTACTAATGAATCGGCAATCATCTCGATGACCAATCACTTTATACGCACTAATCCATCATCATAAATTTCTCCCACGAATTAGTGCTCTTACGCCGATAATCAGTGCTAATACATTGATAATAATCAGTGATTGGGGCGGAGAGAGTGCTCTCGAATATCTGGAAAAAATTTGGGGAGTTCAAAAAAGTTTATGCTCGAGTTTATGAGTACCAGTGATTATGAGAACTATTCCAAAATCACTATCACCGAGTCCGTCGGTGAGACGTCACTGGAGTTCAGTCAATCTCAGAGCAACCTCCACTGAAGACTTCAGTGCAGATATACACTGTAGTTTCAGTGATTAAACACTGAAGTCATGCTGAAAGTTCAGCAAACTTGGAGTTCTGGCTGGTCCTCGTCACTGAAGTTTCAGCGAGTATCCCTGACGAATCAGTAAGAAGATTAACTGAAATCTCAGTGCTTCAAGGGTCCCGTCAGATGTTATCCACTGACGTGAGCATCAATGGCAAACCAGTGAGTACTGTTGCAATTTCAATGTAGCTCACTGGAACTACAGTGGGCAAGCTCTGGCAAAACCCTTGAAGCACTGTGATTTCAGTGAATCGTCTTATTAATGATTCCTCAGTGATACTCACTGAAATTTCAGTCTAGAGGGACCGTCTGACCCCCCCCCCCCCCCCCCAAATTCACAGAAGTTTCAGCATGACTTCAGTGTATTATATTCACTAAAACTGCAGTGTACGCACTGAAGTCATCAGGAAGGGACTTTGAGATTAACTGAACTTCGGCACTTCTCACTGATAGACTTGGAAAGAGCAAATATCCTGATTTGCCTAATAATAAATTTATGAAAATTTTCAAATCTTCTTCTAATCAGGTAATTTTTTCAAAATTCATTCGTTGTATGAACAAAATTTTCTAATACACTGTAAGCGAAAGTCTTCTGTTCTATCAGATTTCATACTTCGACTCACAGTTTTTCAAAAAATATCATACGACACGCCGCTGTAAAAACCCTTAGTAAAATCTTGGTTTTGCATCTTTTATCTTTTGTGACGATTTAGAGTGGATAAGTCGAAGCGAGATCCAACTTTCATCGTAATCTGCTATTCCTGGTGAAATTCATGGAAGAATGGAAATATCAATTCTCATGTCACAGATTGAAAAAAGATCTAGTTGATTGATGTTTCAGTTACAAACCTTTCAAAAGAGAACAATTCTGAAAATTCGGAAGACTAATTCGTTGCATTCAAATAATACAGACAAAATTGTCAACTATGTCCTATACATATCCACATGTTTTTTATCTCCACGGGGGGTATCAAAACGAGCATCCAATAGCCGTCACAAGTCAATGAACAAATTTTGTCAAGTACTCAAAGCTTCCGATCATGATTTTCAACCTATCAAATTTCGTAACCGAGCTTGTAACGCAATGAAATCATATCATCGTAATATTTTTCGAGTTCATTCAAGTCCATTTTTATGGATAATTAAATAATTATGCTTAATGGGTGGTCCCCACGCAAACTCTTAGCTCACTTTATATACATACATGTGTGTGGATATTTGTGCGCTTGTATATATACTTACTCTAATTGCATGAATATTTATATAATGCGCTTATTTATTCGCCCCGGAGCATCAGAGAAGAGCCAGAAGAAACTCTGATGAAGAGGGACGATGATGAGAGACTCGCGGGTCGAGGGACGTGCAATATGCAGGCGTGCGAGAAGAAGCAAAGCACATCAACTGCATTTCACCTTTAACTCTTGCATAGGTATATGATACATACATATATTCTCCAACACGCGTTACCTTTTCTAGTGCACTATTATATGGACAAGTACTTAATTGCCTGTATATGTATGAGTGAGCACGCGCGCAAAGAAAGAAAAAAAAGTTGATGCTCGAGTATACCAATGCAAAAATTTGCCATGATTATAATTGCATTAAGTAATTGTGAGCATAATATCGTGCGAGTTAAAAGCTCGTCTTTAGGAGCAATTACCTCAAACACGTGGAAGATTACTTATCGTTAGTCGTGATTTCCGCGATTGTAACACGAGCTTGGGAAGAATTTTCCGTTGTATTAACCTCTCGGATGAAGAATCTTTTTCTTTAAACATGTTATTGTGTTAGGGTGAGATACGATAGGTATTATATATTTTAATCGACGCATTTCATAATTAGCTCATTTCATATACCAAGAATGCATGTTTGTACAACAAAGTATGAGACTTTTTATGATATGCTGACAGATGAATGGTGAACTTGACATGCTCAGACATAATTGAGACATTCTCACCTCATTTTCACGCCAAAGTTCCACACCGAACGTCTTGAGTGCAGGAAGTATTCCATTTCTATCCTTCGAATTTCTGTTTTGTGGAGATTTTCAATAATACGTAAATTTTTTTTAAACTTTTGTTGATAAAGATTATGCCCACGAGATCAACGATAGAACTTTCAGAAAATCTTGAATGCCCCCAAAATTATGATGTTGCCTCAACGGAACAGTTTTTATTGCCGGGATGCAAACTGTTGAATGAAAAAATTCCGAAGATGGTCATCGTGACAGCTGTCTAAAATTATAAATAATGCGTGATAGTGACGAGAATGGCAATGGACAAATGACATTTTTTTTAAATGAGGAAGTTTTCAAATCAGGATGAAATTGCTAGAAAGTTCGTACACTCAGAATTTAATGGACATTAATAATCACAGGATTTTCTTCCCCATTATAGCACAAAATTTCGCTTCGAATACAATTTTCAGTTGTACCGTTTTCAACCTACGGAATTTACACTCATTTTTTAGACAGGAATCTTCTTCAATTAGCATTATTAAATCGAATAGATTGTTTTCTGCATCAAAATAAAGAATTTTGCAATTTGTCTGAGTTTCCAGAGTAATCATACCTCTGAAAAAATTGAAACATTTTGAATTTTCCATTCCTCAACTTGGTATTCATGCACAATTGTTAATCCAATATAATGTGAAAATCGAGAAAAAGTGAAAATGAAAAGATCAAAAGTTAAAAGGACGTCGAGCACGAGGGATGGAAAAATGAAACAGTTTTGATTTGCTGAACTTATGACCTCAACTATTTTCTATATGAGTTATAAATTTCCGTCGAAATTTTTGACTTAGTCAGCACTCAGCATATTATCTTTTGAGAGTACGGAAAATTTTTGAAGAGATTTGCATAAGTTCGTACTTCAAGGGTTAAACCCGAGTTACCTCGAATGAGCTCTGCAAGAAAAAAGGTACCTCGACACGAACGTAAGGTGCATTACGCAGATCTGAATCAACTATATACGTACGATATCTCGGAAATTATCATCATACGCACAAAGTAGATCGGTGGCTTGTATAAGTGTAACCAACGTCCCGCCATCAGGTAATCCGACTCAGTTAATCGGATCGGTGTTGCCTTTCGTCGTTGCGCGCGTGACCACTCACTGTAAAACCTAACTAACTTTTGCACATCACATTTTATAGGTGTATTAATAAATATATATAACACAACTCAGCGTCCTTCCGTTTGCAAAGGTTGGGATCAGAAGGAATTATAACAGAATGATTGAGTGATGATTCAGATATTGCCATCACCTAGGAGCAACGGTTTTCAAATCGATCTCGGCAAAGCCTATATACAGCTGTTATTCATAATATATTTGGTGAGAGGATTATGGTAATTTTTCGACGTATATGATCTCGAGTGTGAGAGGAAATATTTCAACATTCGCGGAATATTAATCTAGATTTTATATCGGAGATAGCGTGCGGTTGCACGTTGTAAATTGAGCTGTAAGCTTTGGTTTGTGAAAAATTAGTATAAAGTAAGAACTTATCAGAGGTTAAATCTCTCAAAATTGAGGAGCAGTGTTCGAAAAATATTTTTGAGGGTCATTTTTTGGATTTACCTTCTGAAATCATAATCCATGGTTAGCCTTGTCAAGGTCTAGAAGCAACACTCACATAAGTGCTTTTTGTTGGTTCGGAACCTATCTGTAGGTCCCGGAGAATAACCTTGAAAAGAGATTGAAAATGCGTTAATAAAAGAAAAGCAACACTCACATCGGCTATTTTCTAACAATGTTATGGTACAATATGGTACGAAATTTTTCTCCGCGGACGATACCAATAAGAATAATTACTTGATGGTACGTATCTAAATTCATTGTTTTTCCACTGTATACATTTTTTTTTTTTTTTTTTTTTTTTTCATATGTGACGGGGTTTTTACCCGCCAGGAAAATAGTGGAGTTCTGGAATGTAATCATAAACTGACGAAGAAACTATTACTTTCTTACCTTTTATTGTCACAACCCGAAAAATTGATCATTTGATGGATGATTGTCAGGGAACAAATATTTCATTCTAATCTCTCCGGCCCAAATCGAAATAATTTCTACACCGCATTCACGCACGGATATTTCGGACCCGGCGCACTGGCTTCTAGGGATTCCCGATACGCTCAAAAATATAGATACGTCCCCATCGATACTCTGTAAAAGTCAACCAGTGGAATTAACTGGAAACCAAGGGATTTTTACTGGTTATCCAGTCCAGAGCCATTCAATGAACGGATCTAAACTGGTTTTCCAATGAGTTCCACTGGTTGACTTTTACAGAGTACGTATCGGGTCGTTCGATACAATACGTTCAAAATATCGGGCCAGAAATATCGATACATCGAAAAGGTGGCTCCGTTCGGGAATTCAACGGTTTCAGGCGAGGTTTCATGGCCCAAAATACGAGCCGAAATAGTAATGTGGAAACAGGGTAGAAATTCCCAATCCTTACCAAAACCTGGTGTTCCCAAGTTTGGCTCCCGATTTTATTATCCATATTCCTTAAAGTCTCTGAAAACCATCATACTTTCCTACAATGCAAACTTACTTATATAGCTATTGGTCGATTTTGAAATTAGTATAGTCTCTTGCCTCATTCATCTTCTCTGATGATCTCAGAGTATGGGATCAATTCAAAATGACAGTGGAAACCAAGTGGAAGTCCTCAATAATACCTGCTGTCGATTAAAAAAGTTTTTCCAAAAATCCGAGAAATTTACCGACTTTTGTCGGATATAGCAGAAGTAATCGCGTTAGGAATCAAAAAAGCTGCACAGTCACGGCTAATACTGCACGCAGTCAAAAGTTGAGGATTGAGCCAAATCATAAGCGCCTTTTGAGGTTTTGGAATATTAGCTGTTTTGACAGAGCCATCGCACTCGGCGGGATATTATGACCGCAGTAGCAGTTTTCCGAAGCCATTATATTCTGCGGTCGGAGAAAAACCAAGATAATGAACCGGCTATACGGCTAATATACATGTGTATAGAGAGCCGGTAGTGTATTGAATACAGTGGCCCTTGATTTTCCGCGGCTTGGGTGATTTATTGAATTCGTGGATGAAGTGGTATTGCCTTGCTGCAGTATAGTAGGTCGGCGAGAGTTATTTAGCTTTGGGGGCGCGCACAATGCGGCTAGAATCATTATCTGCAAACCAATATATACATATATATATGTATATATATGTATTCAGCAAAAGTCTTTCCATGCCACCGCGGAGCTGTTATCCTTCAATGGTCGCTATTATTACCTGCGACGCGAAGCTTGCGGTTTTGTGACACGTGCCTTTTCGCCAGGGCGTATTATATATGTACCGTCTGACCGCCTGCCAACTGTTGTTTGCTTGTTAGAAATAAATGCTCAAATAAATGGGATTCCTTTTGAGTTTGGACTCGGAAATCATTGATTATGTGATTGTTGAGTCAATAATGGTCAATCTGGTGGAAATACTCACGGAATAAGATTTTTTTTCCGATGTTCTATATTTCCGATCCCAAAATGTGATGATGACGGGTTTTGAGCCCTATTGGCGTTATTCTCCGCCTTGTTACTTTTAATTAACAGGTGCGATTTGAAAGGAACTTGATATTAGACTGGCTCATTTCCATGCGAGTTTCCATGTAAGAAGTTGAGGAACAGTTAGCTCCACAAGACTGTCCCCGAGACTGTTACTGACGAGGTCCCTGACAAAACTGCTAGGAATACACCAAGAAACTCTATAGAGATAACGCCATCCAGAGATCTTATACAGGTCAAGAATTTGCATTGCATATGAATAAATCACATTCCATGGAAGAATTTGCCAAAGTCTTGAATACGAGCTTGAATATCCAAATCAAACTTTTTACTCATCTTGTTTTGATGTCTAAACTGGCGCTCTTGAATATTTGCCAGTTCAGAAGATCGGCGTCGCGTGCATCCTTGTTTGTTTCGTTTCTTTACATCTTTCAAATGAGATCTCATTCGGATGGATCAAAATTCCACACTAAACGGAAGCTACTATAATACAGAGTGTTCTTGCCACTCCGACCACGTGAACTATGACTTCATTCACTTCATGATTTATTGAGATTACCCCTTCATGGGAATGAAGTTTTGTTTGTTCAAAAATGTCCAAGAAATCGACACTTTTTGGACACTGTCTTATAAAAACTGGATAATTCATGACAAGTTTGGACAAATTCAACGCCATTTCTGCACGGGCCTCGGCAAGGTCTAATCAGCAGAATATCCACAGATCAAAAAATCAAAATTCTTCCCTCTTTCGACTTGTCTCAAGACAATCTAAATCAGCCCAAAATACAAATCACAAAACCAACACACAAATTGCCCAAATATATTGCAATAAGTCTGGTTCTCAGACGACAACATAGTATTTGATATCAATGTAAGTGTCGTCCAGACCGAGGTCCAGACCGTTCCATATCTCGCAACTCCAAGCTTTCGCGAGTGAAAGACCCACACACAATATAATATCGTCTGCGACGGAAGAACCGCCGCAATAAATCCAAGACTAATCCGGGAGCAGCTCATCCGCGTCTAATCCCCGCCAACACCACCCAAAATTGAGCCTTTCTCTCTCACTCTCCGATTCGTATATAATATACCTGAAACCAAAATGAACCTGGAAGACTCACCCGTCGCATCGCACGCGTCTGCAGCATTATAAGCTCTAACATTTGTATTATTATATTATAGAAGATATGGGGAGCCGCGCGAGCGCGAGCCAAAGTCGCGAACTCGTCCAGGGTGAGTATATATGAATATGAGCAGCTGACTACTACTCCAGAAGCAGCTGTTGGCATGCACCAGAGTATATTGAGTGAATAGCTTGGAAAAGTGCACTTTGGCACGTTTCTGTGGGTCAGGTTTCTCTGTTGCAAGATTTCAGAATAGATCAGCTGTTTTCTCCTGCACTGCTTGGGTATTATGCCAAGAGCAAACCAATTGTGAGAGAAATTGAATTGTTGATTCCTGGTTTCAATTATGTGCACCAGGCGAATCAACTTTCTCTGAAAAATAGAAAGTTTAGAACAGAAAATGCAATCTGTAGCGCGATACTATTGACAAATAATGTAAGCCATCAATGGAAGACATTAAATTTTGTACATCACAAATTCAAGTAGATTAGTGGTACACTCGGCCGACATATAATATCTGAACAAATACAAAAAAGCTTTTTAGTCACTGAGCTGCAGTTTGGAATTTTGAGATTGGGTTTCAATTCTGATGGGTGTTCAGTCTACAATCACGATCATCAAGTCACCACAAACAATCTGATTTATATTGAAACAGAAGCCCAGGGACGAAAAGCTTTTTCAGATTTGTTCAGATATTTTGTCCAGCGAGTGTACATTAGTCTTACTGTCCTACGATAAACTCACGCAAACACTCAATTTTACAGATATCAGCTGATATATTACCAATGTGCCACCATAGAAATGACACATCAAAAATTACAGGCGCGGTCCATGCACCATATGACATGAGTCATGGCGTTTCAATTGAACTCTAATATTGGGATCTCCAAAAATGTTCCCTGGGTCTGATACCTTTTAGTAAAATACCATTTCTCCTGCTTTCTATGAGTATAGCCACATCAGCTGTCCCAAAAGTGGAAATCAAATCACACTCTCGCAATTGGTCGACTTCATTCACCACACAAATTACCGATCATGTTGAAAAATCATTTCAAAATTTGGATTTCGAATAAAAATTTTTATTTCAAATTGACAGTCGGCACGTGTATATCGTCTACCAATATCCTAAAAAAACTCTTGTAACGTCTCGTTCGCTATCCTCGGCGAGAATGCAGCAGAATATCAGGTCTGGCTCACGCATGGCCGTACGGCAGCCTCTAGCGGCCACTAGGATGGTAGTAGTGGGGGGGGGAAGCTCCTCCACCTCTAGATGGCGCCACCAAAACCTGTATTGCACCGCTAGCACCACAGAGCGCGTGCATGCGAGCAACACCAGCCCCGCCACTGCCAACCACACAAGTGCGACAAAGATAAAGATAGGTTAGAATTGTATGAGAAGTGGGGGAAGACAGGGTAACAGCACGGCGTTGGCTAACTGGCAATGGCTGAGAATATGAAAGCCGTGGATTCGTGGTTGTCTACCGTTTCTTGCTTGGCGGGGCGGTTCCCCAGGTTTCTCCTCTGTGTGAATATAGTATAGGCAGGGCAGGGCTGATACTCAACTCTCTCTCTATACAGCATATAGCATTATAACATCGTGGTGGAGGCGTGGCAAAATTGAGCCTCCCACAAGTTAATCCCCCTCTACTGAGCAAACCCTGGAATCGTGAACGCCTGATTGACAGTTAGCGAACGACCGCGGACGGCGTAGCACCCGCTCACGCAGGCAGCCGCAGCGCCGAATCGCTCAGCTGCTTCGGATGAGCCTCGTGTGTTTTTGCAAATTTTCGTGTTATATTTATCCGTCGTCGTCGTTGTCGTGTTTGTTTATAATAAGCCCAAAAGGGGGCTGTCTCGTGCGCGAGCCCCGGGCTGTGATAACCTATTAAATAAATAAGAGCTATCATGCTCAACACGTGCGTGATTCAAAGGAACAACCGGTGTTCACTGATTTTCAGGTATGAGGTTTTACAAAGTTAACCTCAATCATCAAAAGCCGAATACGGCGAACATACCTTTTGAAGAAATTGGTATAAGAAGATTAGTATTGGAAATACCCAGGAAAAATTCCTGTTGAACCGTAAAATTTGAAATTTTTAGAAGATAGTAAATAATATCTTGTAGCAGACGCTGACGCGAGTGTTGTTGTTCATCGTTGTTGTTGCTGCTGCTGCTGTTTTGCTGTCTGCTAAAGTGTAACGAATACTCGATTGTTTTGCTTCGACAATTGTACGATCGAGATTGGATTTGTTTTAAACGGAGTGCGCGAATACAGTCGTACATTATTGTTCGAGGTTACAATTTGAATAGAGTGTGATATAAATTAACTTGAAGTTATTTGGCTACGAGCCGAAAAAAGTGATTGTGAGGCCTTGAAAAAGGCCCAATCGTCATTTCAAACGGGGACAACATAGCTGCTACGGTGGCTCAACACGCAGAGTTCCCCGGCGCGGCCAGGGCGTTCATGGCGCAGCCCAGGGGGGTACGTCTCATCTCTTATCTCTTTATTACAATCCCAATATCACACTACAACATCACACATACGACATTTTTTCATTCAATAATGCCATTCGATTATTTGTGTTCTTGCTCGGATCTTCAGTAATTTCAAATGTGTTCGAATTACTGATGGTTCTCCAACGGTCACAAGATCGTTGCAAATGGCGTGAAAACCTATTGCTCATTAATGCAGTGTCATGCAATTAATCGGAATCAAATTATCACATGCGTGTATAAACGAAATAACCGCATACTCCATGGTTCACCTAAATAATTTGAAAAAAATTGTTGCCTCGTGCGTTCGAATCAACGGTCTATCGAATGACGCAGAATTTAATAATAATAGAAAATTGTTATTGAAGTGCAGTCATTTACCAAATAAAGAATCTATCAAATTGATATTCGTACGGATTCGAAATGATGAGTGTCTCAACATCTAAAATATACAGTCAACGTTCGAATCACCAACTCGACCAGATTTGAAATTTTCTCCAGTGTTCGAAATACCGGTTTTCTACTTGTCAGGAAAATATTCATAGTGAAGGTGAAGTCGCTCATCTTGGAATTCTCTTTCCGTCGCATCGATGAATTCTAAATACTTTCGGGAAGCTTGGTGAACGTTGATCGTGACCGAGGATATAGCTCAAGAGATTTGTTATACCGCGTGAGCCGGGTACCGCGTGCTCGGCTGAGCACCTTTCCGACGGATAGATCAGATCACTATATAGCTGCAGGCTCAACTCAAGGCTCATCATTTAGGATGTTCTCTTCGATCATTACACGAGTATCTTGTCTTTTCAAACTGTTCTAAAAGTCAATTTTGGCTTCTAATGTAGCATTTACGAATACGCATTCATTTGAAGTGATTAAGTGGTTCTCCAATGGACCAATATTCGGAGGTTAGATTGACGCATTCTCATTTAATATGTGCCTGGAAACAACTGCTTCCACAATTTTATAACGATTAGGCACGTTTCTCAAATCTCAAATTGTGTGATTCAATGCGACAATATTGATTCCTTACACTCACCATTCGCGCCATTCATTCATATTTATTCTCAAATCTACAAAGTATGTATTATCACAATCAAATTCAAATTCTCAACTACATCACATTCTTGACGGAATAAAAAAATACACGATCACTCAGTAAAAAGCTTATCGGTTTCTCTAATCAAGATTGGATAACGCGATAAAGTCGTCTATAGTACTCGAATTATCTTGCAAGGTCGATGAAAACGATAACTTATATCTTTTATTTAGTAAACGATTTCATTGTGATCCCAAATTGATACGTTAAAAAAGAGTACGTATAGAGATATATTTATCGTATCAACACAGAAAGCAACAATAGCATTTAAGAGTCTCTCGAACTCTTTAAATATCTCTTCGTTTTATCCATCAAATTCCAAGTTTCATTGAACTCTCGAGTACGTTTTCATACAAGTACACCCATATACACTCATACATACATACATATAAAACTATATACACATCACAGAAAATTCAGAGTCGATCTCACTTACTCACACCGCATCAGAGGAGATAAACGCTATCACTCGCGCGACGGCCGGGTTCAATCTCTTATATATATATAACACATGGATGCATGCCGGTATATATGATCGTGTTTACGCCTCGACAAAACTGCCCACGCTTTTTGCGATTTGTGACAATACGTTTGGATTGTAACGATTTTGATTAAGTATCATTCACTTCAAACTCAGTTTTTACTTCTCAATTATTCTACACTTGTATGATGTCCTGGTGTATTTGAAATTTTCTTTTGTTTTAAGTGAAGATCGGTATTTCAATTGTGTATAGGTTATGTACGTTGAAGGTGTAAGCGTGAGATTTGCAAAGAGTATAATAATGCGTTTTGTAATTTTCAATAAGCGACGGCGAGAAAGAAGATGAAACTGCTGTTGCATTTCACGATGAGCTATAAGTGTTTTAGATACTTCGTGGAACCGATCCGAGATCCGACGCCTCCGTCACGCAAGCCCCATCATATATACAACACATCAGGAATTTTAAGAATTGCTTGTTGGTTATGTTTGTATGTACCTGAAGTTTCTCACTCTCGAATACAAATATGTGCGGAATTGATGATTTGGAATTTCGAGAAATAAGTGAACTCGATGGAAAATTCATTCAAGAGATCGTTATAGACTTGGAGCAAGGACACGATCGAAGAGAACATCCTTCGATGACATTTCTATTTTCAATTCGTTCGAAAGAGAAGAATGTAATTGACGGCGTTTGAGATTTTCTATCCGTGCGGAATTTACTCAATCTTTGTGTCGTTATCTATGTACACTTGAGCATCCGTCGCTTGTGAATTTTTTTTGAATTTCGAACGCCTTGACAGTTGGTTATAATCCTTGTTCTATCTTGTATATCAAAAAGTCGTAAACACTTCGTATATAATAGATAATACTGAATGATGATTAACAATTTTTATGGCTCGCGTTTGATTAAATTCATGACATTGTATTAATTCGATTCGTGAAATTCTTTTGAAAAAAAAAAAAAAAAAAAAAAAAAAAATTATTCAACTGACACGGGTCGTGACAGTTTGTTGAAGAATTTGAACAGCTGATACTATAATACACCGCGGTGAGTAATTTCCGCGACGGACGATAATTCTTGAGTTAAATTATTTCTTGATTAATCCTCGAATGTTATGTTATGGCTATGAATTTTCAATATCTCAAGTTAAGATATCCAATATACTTACCTATATACCACTATATCCAAAACATCTCAATTTATAAGTGAAAGGAGCAGATCGAATTGGTTCTTTTTAGAATTTAAAATTAATGAAAGCTGTATATACACACATAGGTATATAGAGTCGTAGAAGAAATAGAGAGATATGGAATCGACTCATGCAAGATTTATGTATAGCCTTGCTATATTTCTCTCTGTGTTAGGGTATAGCATCAGACGATTGAATTCGCGCACATCCTTCTATTTGCGAATAGAGAAACTTTATATATATATATATATATATATATATATATATATATATATATATATATATATGACGGTACTCCACACTTATAATGTTATGAAAGCTCACTCTTTCAATAGCTAATAAATTATTATGCGGGACCCAAAGATGCTTAATATATATCTAATATATCTCTTTTCTCTCTCTTAAGCATTTGAGAATCTGAATCAATCAATTTATAAATTAATAAATCGATAGGTGTTTGAAGTGTAAATTTGCGAGTTCTTGTACTTATGAATTATTACGATCATGTGCTGCTGCAACGATGACGACGACGCGAAAGGTGCATTTTATAGACATCAATGTTATTTTACACACAAGTTCGATTCGCATATACTTTTAGGTATTTTTAAATAATATTATCTTTGAATTATTTATTGAGTTGTTAATGTTGTGTTCTAGTTTACTTATGTGGGGTGTTTTGATTGAAGTTTAAATTGACAAGTGAATGATAGTTGCTTTCATAGGTAGTTGGGTCTCAGTGTTTTGTGAGAAATTGATGTGGTGTACGATTGAGTTGTACGGTTAGAAGACAATTATTATAACACCAATATTTGCTTCATTCGATTTTTGTCGTCTGCTACATGTACGTATTTCATTTTAGATACTTGTTTAGTTTCTTTTCTCAAGATTCTAAATTCATAATATTTTAGTCGCTTTGTATGATGCGACGGACGTTCTTGCTTTGTGACCGCTCCACTACCTCTTGGGTGCATAAAAAATTCACGAAATTTAGTCATTCAATAGCGCTTGAATTCTAAGTTCAACGACATCGCCCATTATGCATTTTTTTTTTTTCATAATCGTGTTTTACCCGTCGCATAGTATAACTCTATTTAATCGTTCAAAATTAAAAAGTTAATCTATTTAATCTATTAAAATAATACTGTTGTTGCCATCCTGGTAGAAAAATTTACTTCAATTCAACACAAATTGGAACGTTAACTTCAAATATTTGCGTGGAATTTTCATATAACCATCATCATCATCATCATTTTAACGCGTGACTCTTACCATCATCACCTTCAAAAAGAATTTAAAAGGATAAAAAAAAATGTCATTCGATTGCTCACTTTAAGCGACGGGTCGTGTCATGTCAAATTCAAATCAAAAGAATCATTATTAAACTTGATATAATAAAAAAAAAAAAAAAAAAAAAAAAAAGGAATTGACAGGACACAGGTCGTCGCTTGACGGTTCTTTGCACAAATATAAGATAACATACACAGTCGTAAAATGTATATATTATCGATTAAATATAATTTCGCACACCTGAAAAAATAAAAAGAAAAAAAATCAACCTTGTATTAGTTCAACTACTCAAAGTCGATCTCAAAGTTCAAAATCCCCTAAAACATACATATAAAATTACCATATAAAAAAATCACACATCCGTCATCTGCCATCGAACCTGTTGAAATCGCGACACCGTTTGAAAATGTATAATTATTACAAATTTTTAAATATCATTGGGTTATCTGCGTATTTTCCAAGCCCGATAAAATTTTATTTGAAAAAAAAAAAAGAAAATTATAAAAATGCCAAATTGTCAATTTGCTATAATATTTTCTGCTACCGTCTCGGCTACCGTCGCATCGCTGAAAATTCATATAGGTTGTGTGTATTTACTAATCCTATATCATAATGAAATATTTACATGTTGCAACATATGCTATATATGCATCCGGAAAATTTTAGTATAAGAGCTGCATCAGGGATAGAGGAGGCAAGGTCGACGATCTCCCGCCGGTTGCTGCTCTTATACCATGCATCACTATATAGATGCATATATATATGATGCTTTTGCTTCGGCTCGGTGCATGTGATGCATGCTGCACCGAGTCGGACCCCGATGCTCTTTTTTACCGCGAGCCGACGACGACGACGACGACGATCGACGCTCACCGTAATACACACACACAACTACACTTATTTAGCTGTATATACTGTGTGTATGTATGCATGTTGGACGATTGTGATTTTTTTGTGTGTCGGACTGCGCGCTAAAACTTTTTATTCTCGGCTTGGGTCACTTTTTTGTGTGTTTCAACGATTCCTACAAGTGATATAGGTATATAATATAGACCTGCAAATGGTGTTGTATACTGTGAAGATACATTATAAAGTGAGAGATTTTTTTGAATGAGGATTGAGGGTGATGATTTTGGAAATTGAATTTTTTGAATGCATTTTGAATGATTCTTGAATCTTGAAATTTTTGTGCAATTCAAAGGTGCGAAAAATCATGGTTTAGGTAACGCCTGACAATGTACATTGCTTGGAGATATTTTTGACACTATAATAGTATATGATGGATTTAGAGATAAAATAGAACATTTGGTGGGGTATTTGGTTCTATAAATGTGTGAATAAATCGTGTCTGCTACCGATTGAAAAAGTTAGATAATTTTTTTTTCTATTCAGTCATCAATTGATAGGAGGAGCATCAGCACACACTCAAAAAAATTCTTTTTATTCGTATAAGTATTATCACCTTATCCACGCGCGCAGTCTCAAAATAAGCTCGTCGTGCACAGACACAGCGGCTTATTAAATTGTCAACAATTTTCTCATCCAATTTGCTGACAAGCTCTTCTGCCTTGATTAACATTTTTAAAATAACTCATTTTACGGATTTCTTGTGATTCACAATGATTGAGATTCTTTTTGAAGAAATTTCGATCATGATTATGATATTATTTTTCATCACAGACTTTATCTTGGATTAACACTCATTTGTAATGGAGGAAACTCTCACACAAATTTGAGAAAAAAAAATTGTGAATTGAGGTGGGAAGAACCACTGTGAATCATAACAGCTTGTTTTGGATGAACTACTTTTAGAAATCAAAAATTATTCCAGGGAAAACCAAAATTCTTATATCCATTTTGAGGAGTTTTAATCAAAAAGTCAAAGAATTAAAAAAAACGTTCTCAATCGTGAAAGAATGATGACGACAACTGACAGAATTCAGATGTGTTTGAATTAATCAAGATAATAAAAAACGTCGTCTTGTGTACAGAAACCAAAAAACTTTTGTCTCTTTTGATAACAAGTGCGCCGTGGTCGCGCGGTGGTATATTCAACCAAGAGTAAACTTTGTTCAAATGGAAGATAATATATTGATGACTTCATTTGCCTAAATTTTAAATTAGTTACACACTGAGTAAACGACAATTTTTTCGATTATTATGATTCTTCGAATGTGATATTCATTGAGTATGTTTCACAAATTTAATAGATTTTCAACCTCAATGCTGCAAGAGATGAAATGACAGGTCAACCAGAAAATTAGCTGCAAACCAATCGTTATTTGAGGAATCATGTATCATTATTTTTTGCTTACAAGAGAGAGTCAAGTCAAGGTGGGATTCTTCTCAATGATAATTTTAGCAAATTCGAGAACTAATTATTTGCAAGAATGACAAGCATGATTATTCGATCGAAACCATGCACTGTATCAATTTCTCAAGCTGATTACATATTTTGATGCTCCAAAAATATGCTCTTCTTGAAGAAAAAAAAAAGAAGAAAAAACGTTCAATTCAGTAAAACTCTTATCTCACGAATGATACAAGCTCTTTGTATTTTGAGAAGATACGTCTCCTTTCCACCATATTCCCCTTTCTGATTATTTTTGTGCTCGGAAGAAGTGATTACGACTCATCGCGTTCGATATTATATTGTATCTGAATATTCATAAGAACATTGACCTTCGATCATTGTTTGCAAAGAGTTTACAGACACATCTATCACTAATCACAATCAAACGTCCGAGTGTGAATCATGTTTTTGATAAAGTTTCAGCCAGAATTATTCCCTGGCTTTTTCGTTATTCTGAATTTCACAATTATCCAATTGGGGTGGATAGCTGAAAAATTTTATGGGATAAAAAAAGTGGTCCTGAACAACGATATTTTATCATGTAAAAAGGGATGACAATGCATGTTTCGGATGGTAAAATCAGTTAAATCAAACATGGCTAACAATTTCCACTGTGTTATGATATAACTGACATTCAGTATGTCGTTCTCAATAGACTAGGCGAAATCACCGCCGAATTTTTTTTGCAGGATCCCGTCCGGAAGACCCTTCTGGATCCGGAAATTCATGTCCCCAAACGAAATTTGAATGCAAAATTGTTTAAACTGAAATTGTTCAAGCAAATTGTCAATAATATCGACTATTTCGGATCGGAAGCAGATTTCTAAGAATATTTGGCTTATTGTAAACAGAAAATCTCTCTTGTCATTTTTCTCTAAAAAATGAAAATATTAAAACTGATGCATCAAGTGTCAACCACGGTAAGATGATTTGGATAATGAAAAGATGAAAATTTGATGCAAACTTTCATCGGAGCTTATGACCTTTATTTATTTATTTTTTTTTTTCATGTTGGTGCATCGAATTAGGTGTGACTAAAAAAAGATACTTACGTACGCGATTTTGAAAATCAATCTACTGGTAGAAATAGCGTTTCTTCTGTCAAAATTTTTTGGTTATAAACAGTCCGGTTTCTAGACTGTGTTCATAAATTTTTCATTTTTTGGTCAGAAAAAACGCCATTTCTATCACGGCCTAGCAGGTCTTCCATGAATTTAAGTCGTTTGAATTGAGACATCTCGCAACTAGAAATTTCCGCGATTACGCGATTCGGAATTACGGCGCTAAGGATTTTAGGACCAGTAATCAACGGGTATAATCGTATAAGTTTCTAGTGATTAGACGTCCATACCTATAGTCTATATTCAAATTTGAAATCGACACGGAGTGGACCCGCATGCCGAAAATGTACCACCAAATAAACGAAAATCAGCCATGAGTGGTGTTCTGAATCTTCATATCTTTCAATTTAGACGGGTTTCATTGTAGGTTTTCTAAATCAAAATCTATAACTGATGAAATATTTCTCATGAGGCTTTCTCCTATACTTATTCGCGTCTTCACTGTTAAAGTCAAAGAAAAAATTCTATATAATTCATTCGATACTCATACATGATAATTCGTTATATAGACTCTCGATATAAAATGGTGTCTATCACCGATATATACAACCTTACAAATTAGCAACTCTATACAAAGTATATCAGAGACACAGTCTCTTTACTGATGACGCCGCTGCTTTCGTATACAGCAATTAGCGATTGTAAATAGCACCACGGATTATTCTGTTGCCTTGTTGCTAGCGCATTCGGTATATTTTGATATCTTCATGATGATGATGCTGGTGAGCTACCATACATGGCCTATATGAAGGCGATATAACTGGCGCACGATTTTTCTCGTGTGTAATCCGTGTTCCAAATGATTCATGAAATCAGCTCATTTATACTACAAATATTGAATATACTGCCAATTGCAAAATATAGTTCCATTTTTTTTTTTATTTTTTTTTTATCTCCATTGATTGTGATGGGTGAAAATTCTTGCGCGTTGTTTCTGAAGTTCTTATATTGGAGGTGGTCTATATGGTGTTGTCGTGTAATTTAATTTTCATGGTCGCAGTAGGTCTTATCAATAAGATATACACAATTTAAAAATTTCTCGACATCAGTCAATTTGAAATTTTATCAAATTTTAGAATTGTAAACAATTTTATGTATATTGAATTCGTCAATTGAAACTCGAAACACTTATACCGCGTTTGTTATTCAAATCAACGATAATTTTATTGAAAGAAGGGTAAAACGAGCACAGGAACAAACTTGGCCTATTTCGGTATACAATTATTTTTTGAAAAAATTGTCACCAAATATGATACGTAATTCTCAAAATAATCATATCAACAGGTGTCAATCAATCAATAAATTCTAAAATATACCTTTCATCACAAATATATCAAACGAGGTCGAATGCCCATCATAAAAAACGTCTCCGCACATATATAAATAATTATTATTCAATACTCTGGTAAATTCTTCTTCAAAATGGAAATGAAAAAAAAAGAAACAACCTTGCAGCTCATATATTAGATAGAGCTCATCATCGCTTAATATCATCAAGCTCACTAATCATCGCATCATTTCATACAAACGATAATAGACATCAAAAATGAATAATAGTCCTTGCCGATCGTATTAAAAAATTTTACCCATCATGATCATTGTCGATTTCAACGCATTCATGCATCTGCAAAACTTAAAATCGCTCTATTTAGAGAGTATATAACAAAAAAAAACACGTGCTGCTGCAGCTCTTGGAAACTTACATACTTTATTGAAAAAGTTTCTGATAATAAGTCTTTCTTAGCGATTAGTATAGGAGTCAGTAATCAATAATTTTATCGCCTCCTTCGCCTTGTTTTTCACAATACACAAGTAATTATATCGTTTGAAAGTGCGCAAACATACAACAACACATACAATATATTCATTTTTTTTCTTTGTATGTATAGTATTATACTTTGACAGACCCGATCAGCACTACATTTTTAATCTAACATAGCAATAATTATCATTATATATACCACATGTGTAAATACTAATATTACAACAAAAGACGATAGCGTGGCGGCGTTTGGCGCGTGTAAAAAATATTTCGATGACCATAAATTTTATAAAACAACTGTTAAAAGTCTTGCTCGAACAAGGTATTAAAAATTTCACTGCTGCAGTCGTCGTATTATTATTATTCATTATTTCATATGTGCTTTCGTTTATGTAATGTCACTTCTTTTCTTCGAGGAGAATATAATAGGATGAGGTACAATAATGTAACGTTAGTATGACAACGGGTCGAGTTCTTCTTCAACAAAATCAACCTTGGCGTCAAATAAAATCATTTTCAAAATTGAATTTTCATCAAATGTCGTCAATAATGATTAAATTCAAAAGGAAACGAGTGGGTTAGCATTTACCATATATATCGCGCTTATTGCGATATTGCCATCATCATCAACGTCACCGATACAAATTTTATCCGACGTTTGACAAAACGTTACATCAACACATTTATATTTAACCCCCTCTATATGGACAATCCATACCCATAGTTATTCAAAAGATGACGCTCTCATATTCACAGAGCATGACTTACAGAATCGGATCCCCTATTGGACAGAAATGAGTTAATATATATGTGTGTGTGTGCGTGTGAGGTTAGGGGTGAACTGTGTGTAGGGGGGGGGGTGCAAAGCGTTTATAAAATGTCTCTGCGCTGCATATGATTAAATATGGATGAGCTAAAGGGCTGAATCATCAGCTGGCATGGAATCATCATCGTTGCGCAGTTCGTGCCATAAGTGCCGATATTATACGCACACCTTTCTCGTTTGGCAAGTTGTTGGCGGCTCTATATACAAGCATTTGAGAGACAAGATATGCCATTGAGTATTGAAGATGTTGAGCTCATTGTTGTCACTGTAGGTTTGTCGTCTTCCATTTGTCTGATGGACGAATTAAAGTTGAACTTGGGGCAGGGGAGGGCGAGGGGGG
Source organism: Eretmocerus hayati (assembly GCA_029851415.1). Taxonomy (NCBI): domain Eukaryota; kingdom Metazoa; phylum Arthropoda; class Insecta; order Hymenoptera; family Aphelinidae; genus Eretmocerus; species Eretmocerus hayati. Next base: position 152,467,774 of record CM056743.1, on the reverse strand, counting down.
CAACGATATTGGGAACAAACACAGTCGTGGGTCGGAAATGCAACTGGGGAAATTTGAAGGTTTATTAAATTACTGGAGGTTTTTGTGATTCTAAGGTACCCACAGAATAGTTTTCAAGAAAAATCAAAATCTTTTCTTAGTAGATTTTAAAATGTAGTTATATTTTCGAATTTCTCACGTGAATGCAGTGTAAAAGTTACTCTTTCATACAATTTTTTGTCTCCTGGAATTTTCGTGACAGCTCGAACGGGATGAGATTTATCGAAAAATGTGTAGAATAGTTTTTAGATTTTTCTCGAGGTTTACAAGTTAGTATGCCTCTTCTCTGTCCGAAAACTGTCCGTTGGGTACTTCTGGTGTGAGATTCTCAGATGAATGAAAAATACTGTAGAGCTGTATTAATTCCTCGCACTTTTTTCTGAACACGGTGGATCCAGTTTTTCGATAAATGTGTGCATATTTTCTTGCAGGTATTCAGAAACCCTACAAAAAAACTAATCGACAGCTTTTTCGATAAAACTCACCCCGCTTCCGAGTTATTACGGGAAAACATGATTTTGATAATTTCTGGAAAATGATTATGGAGGCACCTTATAGAATCACACCTCACAGGCATTTTCCCCCTGAACCTTCAACTCTGCCACCTTTCCGAACTATCGCACCGTGCATTAGACGACCTTCTTCTGATAAGTTGAAGCTATCACATTTGTGTATACGGGGCTTACCACACGGGTGGAATGGAGATGGTGGCTGTCTTTGATTTCTGCAATAACGCTGTTGGAGTGTAGCAGCAGATTGTATCACGGAAGGGCGCATAAATTATTTCGATTTCTTCAAACGTATCATATTCTAATTTTTTTTTTTCTTAATATTGAATGAAATCTCACATGGTTTCTTTGAGACTACAGGAATTGAAATTCATTCAAGAGATTATTCGATATTTGTTTTTCATTTTTAATTTCTTCGAAGGACTCGTGGAAGAGTCTGAAACTAAAAAATTCATAAGCTAAGCCATAAATTTTAATCTCTGAATTTTCATGAATTATTTAATGATATTAAAACATGTTCCTTTATCAAAATTCATCGGAATTTTGTTTCAGTATTCAAATAACTACCTCGTGTTCAACGTCTGTCCTGTAAGCACACAATGCGTCTCAACTTGTATCATACCGATGAGCATTAGAATCAAATAAGCGTATCAATTATTAAGTAAATCCCATTGAGTCAACATCTCACTTTAATTCATTATCAAAAACATTTTGCTGTAAAAAAAAGCCTTCGATATTACTAACAGTCACCACCTCGGCACTCAATCATTCCTTCCCAAACCGTACAGACAAACAGACAAGCCTATAAAATTTGCACACCGCACACTGTACACCGTATTCAAGACACGAAACCATCAAAATACACCACATCAATTAGAATTTTTTTTAAAAATACGATTGTAAAAGTTTGAAAAATGGATGTGATTGACGAATTATTATTAAATAATTTACAGTACGACGATGGAGGGCTGCACGGTGGCTACCTTGAAGGTGGCGGTGGAGCAGGCTTATACGACCCACATGCAAGTTCCCGAAATGTACCGGGACTTCATCACAGTCCACACCTCAGTGCGATGGGTCCAAGTCACGCGCAGTATCCGCCACCACCTCCGCAACCACCACATGTTCTTGCCGCTGCGGCAGCCGCCACAAATGTACCCGAGGCACACGTCAAACGAGACAAAGACGCCATTTACGGGTAAGTTTCTTTTTTCAATATAATTATTCTTCTTTTTTAAAATTTTTTTTCATCATATTATTTTGTCAACTTCATTTACTCGTCCCCAATATCATAATTTTTTTGGAACAATTTTATTATTGTATTTACTCGTTGACTTGAGGCGTCCACATGTACGACGTGGATATATGCCTGAAACAGATATTTGGTAACTGGTAACAGATCCGTGGTAACTCTCAGATTGGTACATCATAAAAATCTGAAAATGAAAAGTCTCTAGAGTCTCTGTTTTGAAGAAAAATGCACCTAACTTCCAAAAAGTTTTCAATTTTGTATTTTTCACATTTTTTGTCATTTTGTTCTGAGACAGAGTATAAAGTGAGCGTTTTCGTACAAATAAACAGACTCGATGAAGAAAAAAAAAAAAAAAACGTTCGAAATACTGAAATTAGCTAGATACGATCAAGTTCACCAAAAACAGCTTGTTATTGAGATTTTAATAAATTCAAAATTCTGTACGACTGATGTGTATTGATTATGTCAATGGCAGTCGAATTTTATCCGAATTCCATCAGTTACATAATTTCAGAATTCGATCTTTTTTTAAATATGCGCTGAGTAATCTGGTAAAACCCATCATTGATTTGTAATGATCACCAATGAACACGTGGAGCTTAAAATTTCTATTCTAAAATTCTTCAAAATACTAAAATTTTTTGTGTGTGACCCAACAGTACGAAATAAAAAGATAAAGATTTATGAAAAATTACACCTTTGAAATCTTGAAATCACAGAGTAAAATGTGTAATCAATGTAAACGATGTAAGAGCCATTGAGAGCTGTCTATCCAGCCTTCAAATATTTCAATAACGCGCGTCTGAAAAGAGTCCTCCGCACGAAACTCTAAAGTTTTGAACGATTCTTGCTAAGATCTTTCAGCTGATCGTTGGTTTCGATGGTCAAACCTCCTCCGGTCGTCGCCTCCACCTTATATGATTTATCGTTTCTCAAGATATGCCGGATTTTTGGCATCCCTGGAACGGGAGCTTATTATTTTTTGGTAGCCCACCCTATAATTACATATAATTTGTCCACTCGTCGTGTGGCCGTTGCTGCTGCTGCTGCTGCTTTCTTCTACCCTCTCACTTTTCTCCTCCTGAATTGTTTTTTTGGCTTTAGTATAGTACTACTGGGGTCATTCCAAACTTTCCTGGAAGTCCAGAATTGCCAGACAGCTTGCTGCCTCTTCTTCTGGATGTGCCACAGATCCTGTGTATATATATGTATAAATTCTCGAGTAAAACGGACACGTGCCTTCTCACCTCAGTGAGCATTCCGCGGTGGTCATGAATGACTCGTGTTGGTGTTGTGGTTGCTAGATTTTTTTTATTCATTCGATAATTCGTTTATTAGTTCATTCTGGTCGATCGGTCCTTAAGTCTAATCTGATTTAGAAAGACTCTTCCATACTCATGTATGTAATTTGTCAGTTTGATGCTCGATTTGACGTCTTGTTGATTGGTAATACCTCCATCATTTTCACTCATCAATATATTTTTAAGGGTATTTCCACGCCATGTTTGACGACTGGAACAGTTGTCACAGGATTAACTCAAAACATCAAGTCATTCTGACAATGAGTGTAAAACATTTTTTTTTCTATGAACTGGGCTACATTGATTGCAAGCTCTACAAGGAATCATTCTTTGGATGATTTGAACCTTCCAAAAGTCCAATCATTTTTTTGAAAAAAAAAATGAGTTATTAACACGTTCACTGGGAGGGCAGTTTTTTGTAATTTTTGGATAGTCATCATCACGACCCTCATTCTCGGACTAATGCAAGTGCACTGGGGGAAATTCTGTTCTGACTTGTCATTTGTACCCTTGATTAACTAAAACGCCAAAGAAAATGACTATTGAGAATACTTGTTGAGAAAATATAAGTGGCCAAAAATTGAAAGTTGACGAATTGTGGGCCCCGCCGGTGGGGCCCATCGCAGTGAACGTGTTGATGAAGAAACAATAGAAAATGCTATGATATTATTAGGATATATGGCTAGAATTTCAAGGTCACATTGCAAAACAGGTATCAGATCGAAGCTGAAAGTCATCCGATCACAACTGATCTCTTAGATCATTCTACCATCACCGCGATCAATCTCTCTTCCAAGTAATCCACGCAACCCAATATCATTACGCACCCATGTACTCGGAATCCCCCATATATGTACCTTACCTATACAGACTGACCGATAAACAGAAAAAAAAGAAGGCTGTTTAGATTAGGAACGCGGATCTTATAGCGATTGGTTAACGTGTGAAAAAATGTGGCTAACCATATACACGGTGGTGTACCATTGTCGCAGTGTTGATTGAAAATAGAAGGGGTGAATTTGAATTATACATAGTGATCATCGTCGTCGTCGTCGTCGTAAAACCGCAAACCACAGATCCTCCGAACCATGTTCAGTCGACCAATTGCATATATCATATCATTACCTTTGCGCCGCATTAGTTACGAGTTCACACACTGATGATGTATACGTTCGTATATGTGGATGCATCATCGGGCGGCGCGGCATGTCATAATCTCCGACATTCATATCTCTGTAGTTGTCATCGTGGTTTGCCCCATATAGCTCTTATACCGCTCTCATTTGTCAAGCTCACCTTCGTCCATGCACGGCGTGCGCCATGCATGGTTATATTATACTTTGGGTGCAATACACCATGTATATATCTGTGTGTGTGTGTGTGTGTGTGTGTGTGTGTGTGTGTGTGTGTGTGTGTGTGTGTGTGTGTTGGGAGATGCCTGGCTTTCTGCAAGTTGCGATTATACACTTTTTACGGATCGCGTGCGAGAAAATCGGCGAGTATTAATTCTCATGGGGTCTTTCTCTCTTTTACTTGTAAAATTGCCCACCGGCACGGTTTTATACCGCACGCGCGTCAAACAGCAGACGACGTTCAGTAGACGATTTTTAATGACGGCGTGTGTGTGGTTGTTATGCAGTAGATCGAGTTCTTGAACGAGTCGTTGACTTTTTGAAGTATCAGATCGGTGCATTATTTTTGATGATTTTCGTTGTAGGTGGGATCGAGGGTGGGATGAAGGCGAGGATGAGGGATATTTTTTTTGAAGTCTTTTAGAGTCGGAAATGAAAATTAACTCTGGAATCTTCATAGGTTACCAGTGAAGTAGCCACAGACTATTAGTCTTTGAAAAATGACTGGAAAATATGTTAGTTTTTTTCGAGCTTTTTTTGAAGGATTTCATTGATGTTTGCTCGACTTTCAGAAGCACATGGAAAAATGTATGAGCGATTCTTGAAAGTGCATTGGGGTTCGTAATAAATCCTCTGGATATATCGTTAAAGTTCTAAATTTTTTTCTTTATTAACGCATTTTTAGCCTCTTTTCGAGGTTATTCCGCGGGACCTACAGTTTAAGGTGGGTTCCGAACTACCGAAGCCACCGAAAAGCACTTATGAAAATTCACATTGGTGCTGGCCGAGATTCGAACCCCAGCCCCCTGCGTTGAAGGCAAGGACCTTATCCACCAGGCCGCGGTGACTTCTCTATGTTGTGTGAATTTTCCAGAAACTTTCTCTCAGATATTAAATTAAAAATCATCTTGAAGACTTTTCTCAGTGACATTTGAATCAAACTTGATAAAAATCGTATTATTTATTTATTGCTCATAAGAGCCATTTTTTTAAATTTCAGAATTCTGCAGTAACTTCAATCTTGTTCATCATTTTTTCCTACAAGCATCGCTCTACTTTTTTTTCACATTATTTTTACAGTGGAATCAGGATTGTGATTTGAATATCACTCTAAGTCCAATAATGCTCATTAATTCGATTTTTTCTTCACCGAGAATGTCTTTGCAAAATGTTGCGATCTTATGCAAGAGAAAACTACTTTTCTTCCGAAGCAAATGAATGTAAAACATCAGCCAACGATGTTACTTCACAGTAGTAGCCCAGCCGTACTTTTTTACTCGTCACAACGGGTGATGAGGCATGGAAGAAAGAGAGAGAAGGTACAACGAAGGGGTTAAACAGTCCTTTTTCACGCGGTCGAGAGATATCTCTGGTGCATGACGGTGGGTTGGTTGCCCGTCAATTTGTCGGGATTCGTTCCGAATCGTTTTATGTTCGGTAACTCGCGCACATACACTGCATCTCTCAAACGGAAAGTAAGTACAACCCGCACAGAGCACAGTATTATTGCAAAGGCCTATACACTTGCCAACATACAACACCTTCGACCTCATCTTTTCTCGCGTATGCCTAGAAGCTGATTCCTTCGTTTCGCCTTACAACTCGTGGCAATGGACCTCAACGTCCTCATAACATAGTCTGTCGTCGTATCTCCCTTTTTCTATACTATTATACATACGTCTGATGCTCTGAAGCCCTTCCGAATTTGTGACGAAAATTTATGTTCAACGCACCGCCGAATTTTCGCGTGGGTGCTCATCTACACAAATACACACACACACATTTATAGGTTGTTTTCGTGGGTTGATGTGCAGCCGAACCCCAGCCAGCCAGCCACCGAGCGTCAAATGATTCTTTTTGCTCGTTCGTGAAATTTTGTGCGTGCTGGATGCTGTGCTTCTGATGCTGCAGCCCGACTGATTTATGCGCTTGTTTGATAAGTGCTACACGTAATATCTGGCCCTCTCGTATGCTCCACAGTTACTCTATGTATACATACATATTATATGGGATGAGAGAAGAGATTCACACAGAGAGAGTTAGGGTATCTCCGGAATGTTGTTATTATGTGCTTTTTACCCAAACGATGATTTACGTGCTCTGGATTCCCCGCTCTTTTTTTTGCCTCGATATATATAGTATTAGTCATCTGATGCTATACTGGTTCACATTGTATAGAATAAGTATGCGCTCTCCTATCTATGGATGCCCGCATTTTTGGAATGACTCGATTAAATTGTTCGAAAGGCAATTTTGTCGCCGTCGTCCAGGATATGCCAGAGTTTCCGAATTCCATAAATTATTGCCACAACAAATACTTATGTGTGATATGATTAATGGGGATTTTGTGGATTTTAGTGAAATTACTTCTGTGTTTGGGCCTATTTGATTTTGGTATTTTACTTTGAATGATATAGATGTCCATCGTTAGGCCATTTCTTTTCTTTCTGTTGTATGAAAAACATTATTGTGAATTGTATATAAAAGTCTGTACACCGCAGACATCATCAGAGAAGATTCATATAAGTGGGTTTCAATCTCGAGGCTTTATCTTATCTTATCCCTTGATTGTCCTGAGATTACGAGGTCACAACTCAGCCAATTTCGACCGTGAGAATGAGAAACATTGCGTCTTGTGTTTTTAATTGTTGAGTTGATTTTCAAGAGTTTAATTCAAATCAAAAGCATCAAAATCCTGGAGTAATTTATACAGTCATACTGCATGAGGAATTAAAAAATTTTAAAATTCTAGTTTTCCAACCCACTGAAATGAGAGCCTTTAGCATCAGATTTTACGTCCAAGTCGAATAAATTTCTACATTTCTCAAAAATTGAAAAACAAGAAGAGAGTTACAAAAAAAAAATTTTGACCATTTTCCCGCCAGAAGAGTAACATCTACGTCAATTTCGCTATTCTCATGAAATTGACAATAATAACCAACGAAAAAATTCTGACGCTAACAATTAATTTTGATTTTCAGGCACCCACTATTCCCGCTACTCGCGCTTATATTCGAAAAGTGTGAACTGGCAACGTGTACACCACGAGAACCCGGTGTAGCGGGTGGTGACGTATGCTCGTCCGAAAGTTTCAACGAGGACATCGCAGTATTCTCGAAACAGGTGAGCATTCCCACATCATATACGTACACAGGATAACACTACATATATATCTTTTAGACAGTATGGATTTTGCATTCTCAAAGTCTAAACCGGGGGGTATTATCATGAATGCACAGCCCACCTCGTTTGTTCGAGTTTACACCAGATAATAATACACTCTCGCGACGAGCACAGTGCAGTCACTTTGCTTATCATTTAGCTTCGCTTTCATAAATTACACATTGTACATATACGGTGTGTAGAGTTTGATAGGTACCTTTTTCCTCTTGAAATGAAGGCTGTAGAACATGAATTTTTTAGACTGATTGAATTTTTTGGGGAATTTGTGGTTTTTTTTTGTAGATCTGTGATTTTTCCATTCAGATATTTTTGAGATTTCTTTCTTATGATCATTGCCTGAAAGATAACTCAAGAGATCACAACAGTTATTCGACTTTCAAGATTTGCAAAAAAAAAAAAACCATTGTGAGATATTTGTGTCAATGAGATTCCTATCTAGAAAAGTGCGACTAAATTCAACGATCTTAATCTTATCTTAATTTGTACTCAAGAGCTCATCAAATTAATCAAAAATCAAGATTGACCAAATTTAAAATTTCTCAAAAATTCATTCAGATTCCATTAATACTCTTGCATACATACATATAATAAGGTAAGTGTACCCAACATGCCCCCCCTTAAGCCATTTTGCCCATAACTTTGGCCCATCTCAATATTTTTTGACGTACTTTAGCTCATTTTGAAGCTTGAAAAAAAACCTTCAAAATGAGCCAACATACGTTGAATTTTGACCAACTACAGCCGAGTAATCTTAATTCTCGCAAAAGGTGTTTTTTTGGGAGTTCGCGAGGGGGTGTACCCAACATGCCCCCATTCTTCTCCGCGATCATAGTCGGCGCCAAGATTCTTAACGCTCACAGCTGTCTGCCTTCGGAGTCTGAGCGATATCTAATGGGTAGAATGTGACGTATTGTACGATTGGAAAAGATGAATCTTCAGTGACAGATGCTGCTTGGCAAAATAATTGAATATGCATTTCGAAAAGTCCCACGGAAAAAGCGTATCTTTATAGACGCTCAGTTTTGATTCTTTCCACGCTAAATTTCATTCAAGAAGGCAAGAGATCAGTAAGACGATAATTTATTTTAAAAAATACATGACTTTGAATTATTGTTTCCTCGTAAGGGTCAAAGAAATAATAATAAAGGTTACAAATTAAAATACACAATATCTGTGACTATAATTCAAATCATTATTTAGCATTGTGGCTAGCAACGCTACATCAAATTCACCAAAACATGTCTCTTGCATTCAGCACGAGATATCTTTCAACAAAAATTAAAGCACTTTTTCGTCAATGATCAACATGTAATACTTTTAAAAACAATAATAATCACATTAATGTCAGGTAACTCGCGAGGTTTCACAAATAAAATGTAAAAAATGAAAAAATTATCCCGCAGTTGTAGGACACAACATCGCTCATGTCAAGTATTTTTTCTCGCGAGATAATGCTCAGATATATGATCGAAAAGAGCTTGAAAAGAATCGTGAAAAGCCCCAGGAGCGGTTCTAGTTTGATGTACAAACGTATAGCCCGACAGCAGCGGACTGCAGGAGCTCTCTTGTGGAATCGGACGGATGGGGGCATGTTGGGTACACCCCCTCGTTTTCAACTTGCCTCCGTATTTTGCTCATGAAATCGCTCCAGATTAGAGTTTTGCAACGCTGTAAAAAGGATTTTGAAGGTCTTGGAACAAGGAATCAAATGCACTAAGGTACGTCAAGATTGGTCGAATCAAAACAATTTGGCAGAGGTTTGAATAAAGGCAATTTCTTAGGTGTGCAAACACGAAAAATGCAAAAACTCAATTTATATTTTCTGGGAGACGCAGAAATCATACCGGGTCGGTCCAAATCATTAGTTTTCTCATATTTTAACATAACAAACGTAAAAAAAAATTGCAGGGAGGTCCTCGAGTGCCCAGTTCTGAGATCGGCATATGGGGGCATGTTGGGTACAGGGGGCATGTTGGGTACACTTACCTTACACCCAGAGACGAGAAAAGAGTTGAGGAATATATCTCTCGATGCGTGTAATGTCAGAATCTTCTGCAGATGGTATACATACCTATATGCCGGACGTACCATACGAGCGGGTTAAATTGGGCATTCTGGGAAATCGTCATCTTGAAGGCCTCGCCTGGCGCAAAACGAACATTTTCGCGCGCCTGGGTTACTCTTACTCGCCTATATATGCCACCAGTAGTGATACTAAAGTCGTAGGATATGAAAGAGGAATCTCTAGACAAAATTGAAACAAAAAAAATCAAGAGGGAGTTGAATTTGAAGTTGCGAGGAGTAAATGTGGGCATGCTTTTGTGAAATGTTATGGAGCTATTATTAAATTTACATCAGAGTCCACTGCTCGATGATTCGCGATCTCTTCACTGCCGAATCGACCATACAATCTAACTTTATGCTATTAGGAGTAAACCTCCGTGTTATTCTAGAAGGCAGAAAAATCCAATATGGCCGAATCTCAGAACATTTCTATGAGAAATACACGGGGCCAAGATGGTGGCGTTCCAAAATAGGTTTACTCTCAATAGACAATATTCGAAAATCAAAGGACTACGTCTTTGTAAATTTTAAAGTGATACCATCTTGATGGACAGTGCTTTATTATCACAGTTTTCAAAATTTAATAACCATGGACGTAGCCGTGCTTCTTATGACAATTCTAGTTACTATTTATGTGATATGGAAGCCCTTGAAATACTTTGCATTTGTTCATAGATTCAAAAAGCTCCAATTTTGTGAAGACATCTGAAGGTCTTTTGGATGTTTACTGGCTTTGAGCAAATTGCGTCGTTTTATTTTCTTGATTTTGCAGAAGTTGTTCAGTGGCGTTTAGAAAAATTATGCCATCGGTTTAATGACCTCTCTAGTTTCTATAAAAACAAACTTTTCTGAAGATCTTTGTGTGGTTTCATCCTTTTTTTCTTTCCAAATCAAACCGGGCTACCAACCTTCCTGTGATCAGGGTTGAATCTGATTTTAGAACAACCTTGAAATGGAGGGTTATCTATCTATTCACTACTCACCGTACTTGGTCCTAATAATTCTTGAACTTTTTTTCAATCCTGCCTTACACAATATTTTTGAAAAAAATTCATGACCGATTTCATAATCCTTTTGCCTATGACATCAACATTCTATGTTTCATGAAAATCTGGACCCAATCGCAAGTCATCTAACCTCAAAGATCTTCAATTACAGCAAAATCTTCTAATATTCTTTCCAATTTCTAAAAATTTGTCACTTACAGAATCTTTCGACTGCAAATTTTGTAGTTTTGAGAGAATGCTACGCCAGAGCTAAAAGTAAAATCAGAGAATTCACAGTACCATGTATATTAGGCCTCTCGATTTTTGGGCCTGTCGTCGGTCCTCAGCACAGATATATAATACAGTGTGCGACGATTCAGTTCTCTGTTGGATCCTGTTGCTCATTCCCCTGTCTGTCGTCTGCACCAAGGACACGAAGGTAATCCGAGACCCAAAAGCAGCAAGACAGAGCGAGATAGAGAATAGAAATAAAGGTATAAGTAGACCCCCAAAAAGAAACGGGAGGCCCCATGCCGCGTGTAAGCCTTGGCGCGCGCAAAACGATTTGAGGCCTTTTAAAAATGCGCATTCCTATAAGGATTGCTTCCCTTGTGCCTATGCCATTTTTGGGTATTGGAATTATGAAACTAACCTCTCTTTTCAGTGTATGTATGCACGTAACATGGTCTATAGGAACCTTGCCAATGTCGAATATCAGGCCCCAACTTTAACATAGAGAATTTGGGCCATATCTATATGGCTCATATATAGAGAGATATCCTCGCGGCAGAGCAGACGCCTTGCTGATGCCATACCGAATGGTTTTAGCTATATATGCGTGACTTTTACGGCCGGATCGTTGATCGATCTTTCGACACGTTTGCCGTGCAAAAGTTCACGCTTCGCTTCTGTTGCCCATTTGCGAGATACATTCTCTTTTTCTTTTTTATATTTATGTCTGGCCTGTCAAGCAAGTTTGGCCTACATTGTGAGAGAATGAGATTTGACGAGTTTGTATTCATCGATTACTTGACGAAAAGTCTGTGATTTTTGTCGAAATTGATTCCATTCGCTTCACGATGATCATTTTCACTACTTTAATTAGTCATGAAGTACCAAACTGACTGTACAACCAGGAAGTACCAAAAATGAATTTTTAAATTTCGCTTTTTTGTTTTAATCTCCATGAATTTCACCCATCTTTGATCTACACTAATCTAAAAAGTGAGATTTTTGAGTTCTTGTTAAACAGATATCTGAAGTAAATTTGATTAGCGATCGAGCGATGGAAAAAATAACAAAAATTGACTCATTTTGACATACGAGACGAATTAAATTCAATGCTCAGCCATTCATTTTTTATTATTAACTTCATTGAAGATAAAAAATGAATCGAGGATTCTCTGCCAACGCCTTTACTTCATCCACAAAACTTGTAATCAAACTACCATTCAATGAATTGATTCGTCATAATTATTGGGTCAAATTTTAGCATATCACGCTCTCGAGAGTTCTTTTAATATCGCGATGTATGACTTTCTAAACAGGTTAAATAATCATTTCATACTCTCAATGAAGATACATCTATTCAATAAAATCATACACTGATTACATTTATTTCCCTAATTGTTCCGTTTAACTTTTCTCTGTTGAATAAATAGAATATTAAAATGATTTATCGATATGAAGTGAGAAAATGTATGCAGCGTTAATGAGTCGTAGTATATGTACATTATATTGAATTTGTTTTCAATGTAATTTATTGTCTTATGTAAACGTATTAACATAAAGCCTAAGCCAAATGCAGCTTTGCTTATTAACAGTGGACTAGTTCGCATACACACTTTTGATAAAATATGTAATTTAAAATCATATCAATGAATGATGTATGAGGAAATTATTCATTGCTCCATCGTTGACGTATGAAAAATCTATATAACTCTTTAGATTTTGATGCTGAGTAGTCACTCACTCTCACTAATGTATTCAAAATCAAGGGGGCTGGATTAGATCATTCTATGATTTGACGCACAGCGATCTATATTATGATTTTGGTGAGCCTTCAAAATTTGACCTTGTCACTAATACGTTGCTGACCGTAAAGATGATGATTCAACAGATTGTCAAAATCCTGGACACTTTCAGAAACGGACCGAATCAATTTTTCAATCCAATAATTGAAGAGTTTATTACCACCTCTCTAAAAATGTCAACTTCCGCATTTGTCTACAGCCCGATATACAATCATAAAATTGGTCTTGATGGTGCAATTTTTGTACATAAGATCCAACCTCGGGTCCAACCAAGCATAACAAATTATATACAAGTTCAAACGTACAAATTCACGTACTTTTATACACTGTACGTACAAGGAACAAAATCGCATCGCACAAAATAATCGCAAAATGTAATCAAGCTTGGCACACACAAATTCTACATGATGTATGCAGTGGCTGTTGCCGGGCTGCTGCCGCATTACCTTATTCTCATTGCTATCGCATTATAAACGTTCTTTGGAGGCTAAACTGTGCGCGGGCGCGACGGGAAAAATTGTTTGCACACAAGTCAAATACAATTATACTATACATGGTACCCGATGCAAGAACGCGGTAACACGGGTAGCGCCACTGCCGCGGCTCGACCCGCGGGCGGGCGGTGCGGCGGTCCCCTTTCGCGCTTTGCAAAAGATAGCGATAAGACATCAGAATTACTCGCGACGACGACGGTGACTTTGCTGCTGCATATTTTTTTCTTATTGAGAATCGGATAAGGGCTGCATTGGTATTTTCTAAAAATACGTGAGCTATGCATTGAAGAATTTTCTGTACAAACTCACAGGCTCCTCTGTGATGAGGTTTTTGACTTTTTCAGTTTTTTTTTTTCTCTGAGTGTGCCAAGGGAAAAAGAAAGAAAAAAAAGTTTGCACATGTGCATGATACTGTGGTGGCATGCGGGAAGTTGAGTGTGATAAGAAGCAAGGCCGATAAATGTTATCGGTGAATGCTAATGATTCGCGTAATTTTCAAAATCAATATTGTTTCCATCGTATTACCTGTCTTCGTTTGGAAGTTTTTGGACACAGTTCAAGGCTTTGACTCTGTTGAATTTTTCTTCGAACAAGAGTCCTGCTTTCACGCATGCGTAAAAATCAATCTTAAATATGTATACCAAATTCTCCAAGTTAGCTGACGGCATTGAAAAGTTGAAGTTGATTAGAGCTTGACCTGTAATTTTATTGCACAGCTGAAGATTTCTAAGAATTTAAAAACCTAAGTGAGTCCTGCGAGAATGTTTGCCATACAATTTCTCTTTGGCCAATTGTAACTGTTCCTGTTTACCATATATTGTTCGAAAAAATTCTTCAACTTGATGTGCCATTCGTTATTCGTTACCGGGAGACACTTTTTTGATAATAAATTCTGTCGAAAACTGAAATTTAGTTATTCAAAGTAAAGTTCCTTTGAGAATGATTTTTCGCGTACCAGATAGAGTAGATGTCTGGGCGTCTTGATGTAACTTGAAAATTCTGGTTTATTCAAGAGAAATGTAGTGACAAGTGATCAGAAGGCTAAATTCAAACGTTCAATCGCTTCGAGCCTTGGCAGACATCTGATGTTTGCCCAGTAACAGCGTTGCTATTTAGTCTTCTAAAAAAATTGAATCGCACAAATCGAATGTTCTTCTTGATATACAGTAAAAAGAACAAAAAATGGCTTCTATGCCGAGTTATGTTCGGATAATGGTTTTCATATGCGACGACAGCTGTAGCCCTTGTCAAATTCGTGCTAAAGCTGATGAACAAACACCTACATGACAGCATCTCTGATTGCAAAAGCAAAAAAAAAACTTGGCTAATTTTTCACGAAAACTCAAAATTAAGTCTAATCGTAGCGAACGCACTCATAAACATGGCGAATTGATTCGAATGTTATTCTTTTCAACCATTTCTTACCTCTTTTTGAGGTAATTCAGCGGGACCTATAGTTTTAGATGTCTTCTGAACCACCGAAACCACCGAAAAGCACTTAGGAGAATCTACTTTTGGCGTCAGCCGTCCTGCGTTGCAGGCAAAGACTCTGTGAGCGTGTGTTGTCATCGTGTTGGTTTCTTCAAATCAATGTTGAAGGGAGTTGTTGATATAATAGTCAATCAAAACTGTAGAATAGAACTCCTCAGAAAGAAAAAAAACCGGAAGAGCAATTTTCTATGTAATTGTCCAAGTACATAGCATTTTATCAGAACTTCCCAATCAGCATTAGTAGAGCATTCATCACATCAAATCGATCATGCCACAGAGAAAAGGGGGTCGTTTCATAGAATTTAGATAAGCAGGTGACAATCCTCTTGCGGACGTTTTAGAGGCGCTAAGCTCGTCGATATCGCTCGAGATATATAGGGCCCCCCCTCTGCGGCATCACACTGCATCATCAGCAAAAGCACGTCGACAAAAGGGGGCCGCACGCTGCGCGTACGGATTATTCCACGTTATTTCGCATTGTACACGCCTGCATGGTTGCGCATGCGTGCACGCATGCGTTACTCCATTCACGGCCTCGTGCATGTGCATTTTCAGCCCGACGGCACAAAAAAGGCCTAATATTCTCGGTGTTCTCGTTCCGCTTTCTGATGTGAGAGGGGCTCTCGCGCTTATGATTGTCATTATGCTGTCCCAACATGCAATTATTCATTTCCTTATTGTTATTACGCGATGTGCATTTTGATTAAAGTCTGCTTTTGAATTCGAATCATTTGAAAGTTGTTCTTTGCTTGATTGAAGCTGTTATAGCGACTGACTGAAGAATATATGTATACATTCATTTTTTTGATTTTAACGTATGATCCAAATTGTCGATTCAACGAGTATTTAGTTTCAAATGTAATGAAAATTTCCAATGCCTTAGTTATTGAATTAATTTTGTCTCGAATGAGATCGAAATCGAGTAATTCTTTCGGTCTTGTGGTCCTATTATAACCTCATTTGTCGTAGTTATTGCACATTGTTCAAATCATTGGACTCATGGGTTTTCTTAGTTAACTTTGAACTCGTTGACAATAGTAGGGGTCACCTGGACCGCAGACCATTTTGAACATGTAGACTCAACCAATAAACATTTGAAACCTTGACTGTGGTGCTCGCAGTAGTACCATCAACCACCAAATTGTATGTGTCGCCGTACATCCGTTCGTAGAAAAATGAGTGAAAATTTTCTGCATGGGGCGAGGTATGGGGTCTGACTGACCCCATGTCTGGTCAACGTTATCTCTTGGAGGTGTGTGATCAATGGGTTAACTTGTACAGTTTGTGAAACAATGAGTCTTGCACCATGTTCGATCACATTACTCACAGTGACAATAGCAGGCGCGAACGACAATCAGGAGATTCCACACCTTGTTGTCGCGTGAAACGAATAAATATAAAAGCAAGTGCAAGACTCGGTGCACGAGCAAGATCTCGCGAGATGAAAAAAGTAGTAGTGGCGCATTACAGCTGATAAAATCGCATTGCTAGTATCTCAGGGAAGCCTACGAAGGTGTAATATAGCAATCCCATACGTGCGTTGGCTATTATCTATCTAGCTCACAGCCTCGTGCTTGGATCACCTCTCGCGTAACTGTGCCTCGCAGCATCAGCCCACACCAGCAGCGCGGCAAAGATATCCTCACATCACATTCTACGCGAGGCTTCTCTCCTACGTCCGCGCTCCTTACGCGCCATAACCTCACTCTTCGCGTGATATCGCGTTTGGCATGTTGTACAGCGTTCACTCGTGCGCGTATACTCACACAAGTATTCATAATACTTTTTATACATTCTCAGCGTAGCCGCTTGCGAGACGAGCAAAAACGACTGCTCATTTCTGCCCATTGTGAATTGATCTATTCAGATGCTATATAATACACCATGCGGGGTCAGCCATCATGCTCTGCCGTCGCATCATCAGAAACCGGTGCACAGCACGTGGTATCCCGCTGCGCCTGCGCATATTGTTGCGCCCTTTTTTTTTTACCTTCGCGTGCGCCCCACTTTTCTTCCCTGCTGCGAGCTCGCGCGTAAGGAATATATCGTCCTCGTGCTGCTGCTGCAGCAACAGCATTCTAACAATGATGAAGGCCTTCGAACTGGCAAAGGAGCATATTGTTATGTATGTAGAAGCTCACATATATGTATACACCGCGTGCTGCTCACGACACCAGCGCCAGAAAAAAAAAACAACAACAGATTCACCAGTTGAGCGAGGGTCGCGATGCGCACTTATTCCGTGAGATCAGCGTGATGCCCGTCTCTTTTCATTATATTACTTGCGTATCTTTACATATACCTACATGTTGTAAAGAGAAGAGCAAGAGTCGCGAAACCATCAGCCCTATATAAGAGACCAGGAGGCGCCCGATGTCGAATTGATCGATGTGATATACTCACATGGGGATCAGAATTCATATACGGAATCCTGTAGAGGTCAACGAACCCGATACTAGAATGTTGCTCGCATAAGAAGGATGACGGACTTGTGTATGGCTCATTAGGTCGGGTGGTGTAACCCAGGATATCTTTTTTCTTGCCAATTTTGTCGGCTGTGGGCATCGCTGGTTCAGTATAACGACCTACTTTTGAGGGGCAAGGGCAGTAGCATACCTGTATAGAACCTCAAAAACTCGTATCTGACCCGATGCTCAGAGATAGATAACGGCTTCGCCATCAGTTTCAGGGCTTCTCTTTGCGGTTACCAGAGTGTAAGAGTGTAGCATGCAACATCAGCTGACGGATCGAGTGTACTTTCTTGATTGTTCTGAAAACTTCGTGGGTGTGTGCGAATGAGCTTGCATATCTTCGGTCTCGTAATGTCCTGTTAAAAGAAAGAAAGAAAGATAGATAGATAAATGATATGACATCTCTCGTCGTGTGGTGTCTTGTTGAGACTGAATCTCTTTAGCTATGATGATGATGGTCTCGCTCACCGCACGAGGGAAGCCCCGTTGCGATTTATTGGCGCAATTATAATGCACCTCGGGGGCATTAAACCCTCGTAAAAGTTGGACCGTGGCTGCGGCTATATGCTCCGACGGACGGACTTGACTGACTAATGTTCACGACACACTACGCATGAGATACTTGGACGAAAGAAAGATATAGAAAGACAGAGAGAGAGAGAGGTTGGAAATGATGCGCGGGCTACCTGCGTATAAATATGGTGCGTCTTCCTACGCACTTTTTGTGGTGGGCGTGTGTAGAATGGATCTCATCGTCTCTTGAATATCGTGTAATATAGGGAGGAGCCTTGGTGTATTATATTCGCATTTCCACAATTATGGAGTCCTCCGCGTGACTCTTGCTTTCTTGACTGCTTTTTGATTATGTTTGCCACGTAACATATGTCAAGTTCTTCAGTAAATGTAGTGGACGCTTGAGGCTAGGAATAGAAAAATGTGTACATGTGCGATAGGGTTAAAGATTCTTGATGTCTGGAAATGCTCATCTCAGCGCAATAGAAGAAAATTGTTGAGATTATGACTTTCTGGTGTTTTAAAAAGTCAAGGTAACGTTCTTCAAAATAGAAACGGATGATTGTCATTACGAATATGGATTGAATTTTGACATGCACAGTATGTTCTTCTTCATTTCACTTCACACCTGATAAATCACACCCGAAAAGTATTCTTGTATTTGGTGATTTAATTGCTCTAGTAGACTTGATGATAATCAGTTGAATTAAAATCCAAGTAATTGATTACTTCCAAGACTGAATGTCATTCGCATACTTCGAGTAACTTTTATTTCTTGTCTTTATAGGAGATTTTTGCTCATATGGTCTCTCAAATCTATCAAGAACTGGAAAA
This sequence comes from Eretmocerus hayati, assembly GCA_029851415.1. NCBI lineage: Eukaryota > Metazoa > Arthropoda > Insecta > Hymenoptera > Aphelinidae > Eretmocerus > Eretmocerus hayati. The sequence continues at coordinate 152,449,252 of CM056743.1, read as the reverse complement.
AATAAAAATGAAATTGCGTGCTCGGATCGCATTTTTGATGATCCGACTGAACGATAAGTATCTGCTAGACTACAGTCGATAAATAGTATCCGAGAAAGAAAGAAGCTGACTAAAAGAAAAAAAAAAAGTTCGGGAAATGACATATTTCTGTAACAGCAAGACGTAAATAAACGTATAAGCCTGGATTATAATAATCTCGATAAACGTTTGGAAATAAAGAACATATATCTTTTGTCGATTTGCGGGACAATGTTGCTTTTTATCAATGTACTAGTCACGATTTAAAATGAATGCTCAATGAAAAATTCGTTTGCTAACACCATAAGGTTATCATCTCGCATAATCTAACTTTGAGAAAAGTTGTCTTTGGCTAATTCTATGATTAAAACTAGCTCTGATTCCTGACCCTGATCTCCACACACGTGATCTCCCGCATGATCGTTACATTTCATTTGTACCTTTTTGTTTTATTCATGAAGTGGTACAACTACTCAGTAAACATTTATTCCTGAACCGTTGGCGCCTAATTTGAAAGAAATATTGTAAATCTCGCATAATATAAAATGAAAGTTATTGATGATCAAGGAAAATGAATACAAATGAAATTAAGTTAAATGATTCTCAGTGAGCCTGGAGAGATAGACAAAAGCTATCATAAGTTTTAATCTTGACGCGGAAACTTATGACGTGGCTTCAGACCGGTTTTGTCCAACGAGCCAAGGTTGACTACTTCAGTGTCATTCCTGCCACTCAAAGATATTTCTCTGATGGAGACTGGCTTTAAGAAGAAGATTGTTGCACACTGATTGCAAATAGAAAATAACGTCAGGATAATTCGTATGATTCTATACACGTGATAATCTCTTGGGCTTTTATACTTAAGTCGTATTTCTTTTAATGTACGGATTCGTTTGAAAAGTGGCCAGAATGAATTTTTGTATGAATCTCAATGAACGGTTTATCTACATTCTGAGTCATTTGAATGAAAGACCATAATCTTCTCAAGCCAATGAACTTGAACCGACTTGAACATATAAAATTTACTTATTTGTGAAACTACTGCGATGAACTTCAAGTCAGTGGAAAATTGTCATCATTTTATGTTTTTGAATTTTAATTCAATGTCTTATCAAGTTATTCAATCAATAGTTTGAATAAAATAATTCCACGAACTTCGTCATGTTTCAATATGTACCAGATTACAGTGTTCAATGAACTGAAAAATCAATACATGATTTCCTATTCACGAGGATTAGGTTATATGAGTAATGCATGTAATGTGTAAAGTTATGATGATCAGACATTTTCTTTCGCGAAGAAAATATAAGCAAAACAACTTCATCGTCAATCGTCAGCAGCGGAAAATGCGCAATATTCCCTGGAGAAAATGTTGACCCACGTAAAACCCAAACAGCTGATCCAGACGAGAGTCATAAAATCGGTTACCTTAGGTAAATACGCCATAACACATGCAATCCATCCAAAAGTCAAATACCTTCTAAAAGTCACCAGACTTGTCAATGTCCAAGCCCTAAAATTGCAAAGAAAGCCACCAGTCGCCGTCGCGTGGAGGGAAAGTCAAAGTTAAATCGTTTTACGATACCCCCAAAAATTGCGACGACAGGTCTGTGTGAATATGATGTCAGTATATAGTGGTCATTTTACGGCTTTTCAAGACATCGTGGGTGAAAGTATCCAATACCATATGCTTCTATGGCAATATAACTTTGAAAACGGATTTTCCAAAGAGGCGCTTGAGCCAAGGTTGTAAAGATGGTCGAGATTTTACAAGGACCCGCTTATTTCTAAACTTCTATATGCTTGACAATTGTCTCAATAACCTCAAGGCTCTCCTGTATTATGTCAAAATATTTCTGTCCTCGACCCAGAAAGACCCATAATAAAAATAATATCCCTCGTTAACAAAGGGTTATTCTTACACATTTTATTGCCACCCTCGTTGTGTTGCCATCCTCGTCCTCCACGACGTCTTCGGTCGTCTCCTAAGGTATTATTATTATTACAATACACCGCCTAAATTTTGGTACATTGACTTTTTTTGTGCTGCATCAGGATATTTACCGGTTATGCAAGCGAAAATTTACCGTCGTAAAACGATCGATTGTTTTCAACATACATATAGCCTTTGAAGAAAAAGAATCAAAAGGAAGGAAAGATTCTCAAACAAGAGAATACGTACATATAAATTTGAGAAGAACAAAATGTGGAAGGGTATATAGAGTGTCGCAAAGCAAAAAATGTCTCTCAGATTGTGTACGTACAGATCGCGTGCCGTGGGAGTGAGATTATTACAAATTGAAATTTCGCATCCGCGTCTCTTTCTCTGTCTTTACTCTCTTAGTTCTGGTGGTTGCAAAAGCACGTGTATGAAAGAGGTATATTTTATAAGAACGGGAATTGGAAAAGAGGAAACGAAGAGAATATATCGCTATATAGCTGAGGATGTTATAAAAAAAAAAAAAAAAAAAAAAAAGTAAACGGAATCGTGAAGGTGAAAAGGAGGGACTGACGCAAAAAACTTGAACGCCAAGAGAGGGTTTCTGTGACAGTATTTTCTGTCGAGGTGCCGTCTTGTCTTGCACGAGTAAAGGAGACGCCTTCATTACTATACGATTGTGTGATTCGCAATTCAGTGATCGAAGAGCTTGTTTCTCATTGGTAGCTTGTATTGTACAGCTAACATGGATTGGACTTTGTATAAAGCAATAGGTTGATACCGGTGTAAAGGATGATATTTTTTTTAGATGAAACGTGCGGTTTGTTGTTACAAATGCTTGGAATAGAAAATGGTTGGCGAGATGTTTAGAGGAAAGGTTCTCGTAGTGTTTTGCATTAAGGATCAGGGTTTGTTACAAAACTGATTTTGAATTTCGGTTCGTTTCGGATCGGGGGGTCAAACTTCTGTGATAATTTTGGAGATGTGACCGACAATTTCGTTGCTGTGCGTTCAAGATGAATGAAGATCAATTCCAAAATTATCACAGAAGTTTGACCCCCAGATCCGAAAGCAACCGAAATTCAAAATCAATGTTGTGACAAACCCTGCCAAGGATTGCACGGATGGGCTGGCTGGAATTATGTGTCATAAGAAGCAATAACTTTATTTGAACTCTTCATACTTTTTGCTCGTATGGGACAGTCCTATGGCGATGTCACATAAATAATGATGTGTCTCAAAGATATTTCATAGAAAATTGCTCGAATCATGGTTCAAACTGGCGGTTGCCTAGGTGGTTGCCATGGCAATCGGTTGATTGCAATCAAGTGTGTGATAGGAACTTCAAAATTTTCCTCAATTTATTTGATCTTAAAAATTTTGGGAGGGCTTCATTGATTGATAATGTGATAATAAATACACAACCTATTGATCATTGTGAGCTCATGGAATTCCAATAATTAACGTTTGATTTTTTGTTTTCAGATCAGACAAGAGAAGCCTTACTATATCGCAGACCCGGAGGTTGATTCGCTGGTGAGTATTTTAAATTCATAAAAATTGAAGATGATACAAAACCTCTTCGAACTATGCCATGAATACAGAGAACACCCCCACACTCTTAATTGACAAACCTATGAAATTTTCGTTCACAATGATATGAACTGGGGAGCATTCATTTTTTGAAAGTATCCCAGAGCTGCAAATCATGATATGTTCATGTTTTTTTATACAAATGAATTTTTCATCAGGACTCCATTTTGAATTTTTTCATTTAAATAGAATGCAAAGATAATGTGAGAAACGTGGATACAGTTACGATTGATAGTAAAATAAGAAATAGCGGATGTCTTGAACTCATTACATGTAAATTAATTATCTTACATTCGAAATTTCATAACCTCATTATGCTTTTTATTGAGATTGCCGAATCAATCTTTGTGTAATTAATTTCGCAACTTTCCCATTGCGAGTTTCCTTTCCTCAAGATTCGACTTTTGAGCAATGAATTCTCCTACGTACACAATCATATTTTTACTCCCCACCCTGGTAGAAATCTCCCCATAAAATTTAGACTTGAAATTAAAATATGGCCAAAAAAGATGGACCATATCCGATGACTAATAAATGGCCAATAAATGGGCGACTTCCCAACGGGTTTGGCAATAGTCTAAAAAATCTAGGCAAAAAATGGGCAATATGTGATACCCCCATTTCAAGCGCGGAACTCAATTTTTTTGGCTAATAATTGGCTCTATATTGGCTTTGATATTTATTCAACGATGTTTCTTTATATTCGTTGTACATAAATTATAACTAAAATATGGCCTTATTTCTGGTCATCTGCTTTTCCGAAAATGGGTATTTACTAAGGTTATCACTCGCTGTCTGTCAAATATACACTGAATTATAGCTGCACCTAAAGTCTGGACACTAAATAAGCACGCAGGTAACAGCATTTTCGTCACTAATTTCTCGCGAAGGGTGTTTGTTAAGTATGTGTCACTTATACATTATCGAATACACCACACTGATATCACATGCAGCAACGCCTCGGAACTGCTTCGATCCAGCTTCTCGCGCGTGGCATAGCGTCTCCATTCCCACAGCACCAAAATCGCCAGATTTTCGTCACCTCGCAATTACCACCCCCTCGGTGAATAACGATCAACACCCACTGATGAACTCGAAGGTCACGGTTTGTATTTACGTCGACCGTGTTGATGATGCAAGCTGACGACAAAGACTGGCCGCCATTACACGAGGTTAGTCACAGCAAACATCGAGTCTAAAAATTCAAGCCAAATTTTGCCCATAATCTGACCTGTCCAAAATGACCAAAAAATGGACTTCTTCTCTGCGCTTGAACGGTTTGACTCCGATCGACAGGTGGCGCCGTGACAGGATTCGCTTACCCACTGTAGTTTTAGCAACCTCGAGCTTAGACCACGAGCCTGGACTTCTCCTCCGCGTGCAGTTCCTGATGGGAAACCCCAGGAAACCCGACACATCTTTTGCAAATGATGATTAATGGTTATGGCCCGATCATCCCAGTACTATTGGCTCGAGCACGTACGAGCTTTTTCCATGATTTATCAGTATCGAAAATAATATATCTAACTAATTCTCTACTCGTCGCTATCAATCATCACTCAAAATTATGTCATGATCTGACCCATAATATGCCCAAATTTTGTCTAGATAAATTTAGGCCACGAAACTTTGTTTCCCGGTTGGCTAAAAAATATGGCCAAATATTAGATAAAAAATGGCCAAATAGACTCACTCTATAAATGGTCGATTTATGGCGGAAATATCGTTTCATCCTCGGGTAAAATATGGACAAATTTTTTGGCCATTTTTTGGCTATAGAAAAATCCATATGGCCAATTTTTAGCCATAAATGAAAGTGGATTTCTACCAGGGCAACGTTGAAAGACCTTACCTGTGTAACAATTTTCGAAATAGAGGTAATTAATTATGGACACATTTCAAAATATTTCCCTGATTTATCACTCAGAAAACTTCTTTTTTCATAACGTATCCATGATAAATAAATTTCCTGCTTCTTGGCAACAAGAAATAATTTCAGCAACAAAATCTCAGCTGATTTGAAGTTTACATATAGGCTTCTGGCGTACGCTTCAAAGTTGCTAATGAGAAAACAGGAACCCGTGTTTAGATCTTTCACATTACATAGCCGTAAAAGAATCGAGTTTACTCTGTGTATCGATGATTAATTCAACATCGTAACTAAAGAGAGACAGAAAAAAGGCTAACTATGTTTGCAGTCATAAAACGGTTTACAAATATATTTTACAAACTATCCCATTTAGAAGATATTATATGATCAACCAACTCGTCCAAGAGTTTCTCAGATACATTCCAAACCTAACGTCTTCTTATAACTGTTACCAAATATAAATATACACACTACACATATGATACGCTCTACACTGAAATGTACCGATTTGAAATTTGTTCACGTCTCAGCAATGAAAGAAAATTCCTTGATGAAAATTGTCTTATTTTGCGAATTTTAAGACTCAAGATGCACTAGGCATCCTAATGGTCAGTCAGCTACCGTTTTGTACATAAACTAACGTCTTGCAAGAGAAAGAGTAGACAATTTGCAGTGATGGCACATAAGATTCTCATTCCACAAAGCATCAACTCAAACATATCAGTCTTATATATAGAGTAAAGAAACTATGGATGGTTGTATGTGCTACCGGAGTTTCATTAAGCCCGTTGCTAATCGCAATCTACGAGTATTGAGGTTCTATCGTATATAATGGCTACCACCAGACAGAGAGGTTAGGTAGCACACCATCATGTATATAACGCGCACTCAGTTTTTGCCTCGTTTTGTCTTTCTCTGAAACTTCTTCTTCTTTTGCACACTACGATATAACTTTACTTGTATTTTGTGTGTATATGTGTATGTGTTGCATTAAAAGTCTTTTCTGACTGTTGGTTCGTTCAAGAGTCATCCCTCTCTTGAACTCGTTGCGGCCTTTTGTTCACCGAGACCGATCGTCCCTTCAAGTTTTTGCTGATAATTTTGCAGAACGGAAAAATCAGGCTTGGAATTGCCTTCTCGAGCGTGTTATATATATATATATTATACTGGATGCAGAGGCAAGGATTGGTGGCGTGGTACATGGTCACGTGATGAGATCGCATCGTTGTAATCGTGCCAAGTTGATGGATCATGGGATGATGCCTACACTTTTTTTCTGAACATGAGAGAATTAGTAGTGATGAATTTCTTTTTTCTGGTTATTCACTCGGGTAGTCATGTCTAACTTGATTGCATTGATTTTAGCACATTTGTAATCTAAACCGAAGTGAATAATTTTAATAGCTGACCAAAGAGAAATGAATTTTTCTGACTGAAATGACCAAAAATAGTTGGTCCTATCAATGGAAAATTTTTTTGTCACAAGTGTACTCAAGAAGCAGAACGTATTCTCATAATTTACATTGTTCTCTAGAAGACTTCGTGAAACAAAAGAAAATCTCAAAAGAAGATCTTTGTGCAACAAAATTTTTCGAGAATTTTTGCTCTTGAACTTCAATAAAAAATTTCCTTCTTGGAGAGTCACTTAGACTGTAGAATAATATGATATCATATAAATTTACTTTGCAGAACTTTTGGTCTGAATTTCTGAAAACTTTTGCAGTTATTTTGCACCTAATGTAACCTGAAATCCAAAATTTGCTCAAATTTATAACAGCCCACAATCAACATCAACATTATTTGACGCGTTACTTGAATCTCAGTTTCTCATGCCAAATCAATGCGTCATTCTGACAAATTGTGATGGTCTGGAATTTCAAGAATTTTCAAAGGTTTGCATTGAGTCATACTCCCAAGACCTCTCCAGTATAAAAGAGCACAAACCCCAACAGATCTTCAAATTCTTGCGGCAAAAGTTTACTGTATAGAGAAGCTACTCGAAATCAAACATCGAAATGGCAAATCGAGCTACCTTATAGTATCACCCCAAGAGAGGTCTTTGCCTCTTAAGAAAAACCCGTTTCTTCACTCTCAGAAGAGTTTTCTATGCCAATAAAGAGGTGTGCCAAGGCAGACACTCGAAAAACGAGAGTCTATCTGAAGAGTACTCCAGTAGTAGTAGTAGTAGTGGTAGTAGGTGGGTGGATATATCAGCTGTTCAGAGCAGACGAAGCACTGAACAAATCGGTAGCAGCCAAAGATGAGAAGAGTCTAGAGCAAAGTAAGCATTACAGAACCGTGGAAAGTCAGCCTACTACCAGGCTTGTTCAAATATTAGCATGGCTACTCTCGCTGCAGAAGTTCAACAAAAAAAACACAACTTCCAATGAGATGCTAATTGACGAACACATCTGGAATGACAGGATACTTGACACTTTGAAGATTTTGGTCTCATTCATTCATTGATTCATTCATTCATTTATGTATTTTTTCTGATGAACTAAGCTATACCAAATCAGCTGATGAGATTTTGTTCTTGTCAAACTTTTCAAAAGAGTATGAGGTAGCTGGTATCTCCGGTACACATAGCCATCAGTATATAGTGTATGGGTACGAGTTCAGATCCAAGGAAGAAAAAGTTCGGCGCCAATTTAACGCTTGGAAATTATAATTACCCGAAGGATCGCAGCCAAAGCAGTAGTGGAGCCCAAGTTCAGGGCTACTGTAGAAGATACCTTCCTTATGTTATATATATCGAGAAGTTGCAGTTTGGTTGTATAAGAGAAGAACAGCCGTGTAGTGGCGCCGAGAAATCTCTCTCTGTCTTTCTCTGTCTCACTCCTGGAGAACAGATAACGGTTTATTCAGGATCGTATACGAGTCAGTCAGTAAGGATGCATGAAAAGAAGACATACAAGGTTAGGATATGTGCCCAGGAGTGCGATCCTGCATTTATAGAAGTTCGAATGCGTGCCATCCATATCTCACACAATTGTTATCGATGGTTGGTTTGGACTATCCCAGCTCACAGTGCTACTTCTGCGACCAATGCAAATTTTATGTAGACTTTATCATCTTGATGTGTATTTTTCGCGTAATTATCAGGGGAAAAATTATTTGTCCATCAATTTTTATTGAATGCTGGTCTTTTAGGAATTTCCTCATCATTAGGGATACTCAACACATTTAATCATTTTTGAAAATTGTTCATGTTGCTTTCGATTCACGTTTCAATATAGAATCACTCAGGTACTGCTTGACGATCTAATTTTTTTATTCGTACAAAAATTCTCACAAATGCACTCAGATAGTCAAGCGATCCTCATTTCTTTTCACAAAATTTTTCTTCAATCGTTTCAAGTAGTTTGGCTTAAAAAAAAAATGATTAATGATCAAAGTTATTGAATCATTTGCGTGCCTAGATCAGTGAATAGATTTCATTCTGATGTTCCCTCGAAAGATGGTAATTTTTCGATCGAATCTGACCACTTCAAACAAATTCCACATCCTCCCGATATCATGATCAAAAATCCCATAGAGGCTGAGTCTCATTGCTCCTATTTAAAGCTATATCGCGATGCGAATTTTTATTTTAAAATCATCGTCCTCCTTCTAATATAACCAGGTGTGCCAAAGGATCTATAACATATTCTGGCCGAGACCACAGATTCGTCGGCCGTTGTTTCTTTATTTGCCACAACACCGTCCCATAATCCATTCTGCTGCTGCTGCTGATTCTCACATGTGTAATATTATATTCAGTCGTCTCGTTTTCGTATCCGTCGCTACTTTTTGTTTTTTATACCTTGATTTTGCCGAATTAGGAACGAGAAACGACCCCAACGAGAAATAGGATTTCTCCCATATGACATATGTATATATACATATATCGGTGTAAATATATGTGTGAGGTGGAAGAGAGGGAGGGAGGGAGGGCGAGTTAAGGTAAGATTTGCTAGGGAATCGACTCGGGTGGTCTCCTCCTTCTCTTCTTATGCGAGTATAAAGAGTAAGCGCGCGACAAGAGATCGCCGCTAAATCACCTGTGTCCACCTACTCTCTTTCTCTATACATACATATAACATACAACTCATATATGAGTTGCTCGTAATCCTTTGGTTAGGAGAACGTATTGTATTCATGCTTAAGTATTTTAAACGAGGTATGAAATTGTATTATTGGCAAGCTGACACTTTTAAGTGATTTTTCATGATGGGTGTGTTCAGAGCATAAAATCTTTGATGGGTTTATTTTCATCTGTGCGGTGATTTGTCAACCAGTAAATACCATCACATATGATTTCGTCATACAAAATTGTCACGTATATGTCACATCTATAGATGTATTACAGTTGATTTTTTTTTTTGTAAAAATTGGGTACCATACAACTCAAATCACAACATCCCGTTCCATACCATTTGTGATGCTCATCACAATCATTCGTGGTTCTACATTCTGCGAGTTTCCTCAAAAATGAGTCTCCATTCTCTCAAAGTCAAACAGTAAAAGTCACTGGAAAGTGTCAAATTTTTGCTGGTCCAAACAGTTCAGATCTGGACTAGTGGTTTCCAGCAAGATTTCACTGGTTGACTTTTACAGAATGGAGATTTGAAAAAAATGATGTCAAAAATTTTTCACCAAAAACTGTTTTGGGGTTTTGTAAAATGTCAAATTCTAAAGGAACTACAGAGTATCGATAATTCATGCCGATTTTACAGAATGCCACTTTTTTTACCATTTGTATTTAGGAGGTACATTTCTTGGATGATAGTTCTCTCAAAGTTGATACCTTGTGACATAGAATTTTCAAATTTTCAAACTTAAAAAGTCAGCTTTTGAGGTTCATGCCCGTCACCAAACTATTTTTGGAACAATTTCGCATCAGAGTGCGAAAACAAGGATATATAAAATAGCAAAAAATTGAAAAGGGCGGAGAGTGGAGAACTCCTTTGTTGGCTGTATTCATCCTTTTTGGCTTGTTACGAGAGCTCGTTAAGAGAGTTGATGTCTCCCGAAATATTCGCAAAAATATACAGGTGCGCGTAGTAAATTCACGGGCGACCAGCTTTCTGCATATGCACAACACGATATATGTCATATAGGACTCGCTCGCGTTGTGATGTCGGCTCGCGGGCTGATGCGATACTCGCGGTCTTGCCACCGCCGGTTGTTCTTCATATGTGCACACCCTTTCTGCTCACCCTTTTACTTCCCTTTACACTCCTTTTATTGCTATTTTTATTGCTCTTCTTGTTTACACTTTACTACCGCCTTTCATTTGCTTCGTATTAGTTTTTACCCCATCGTATAACTCGCTTCTGATGCTATATAGCTGTTCTTCTGCGCTCATGCTGATGCTTCTTTTCTTTGCGCAAAACATTTGAGAATCTCATATGCACTTGCATTATGCTTTTTCATTCCACGCGGGAGAACGTGCAAACGCATCCTCTGGACTGTGTGACTAGATATATAGGTCTATATAGAGTAGGTGGAGTAAAGCCAGATTTCAATTATTTTCATTCTCAGACTGTACTGTTTATAGCCATTTTCCGCCTCGATTTTGATTTTGTTCTTAGATGCATCAGTAACTCGTTGGAGTGAAATTTGACTCAAAGCTATGAGTCAGTTTCGTGCGCACCAAACTGGAATGATTCATCACTCCAAGCTGGAGTCGAATTTCACTCAAACGTGAGTTAATTATCACTCATAGGATTGAGTTAAATAATTCAAAACCAAACCTTTTAACATTCTAGATATTGAAAAAAAAAAAAAAAAAATCAATTCACGGCGTGCACACCTATTATTACAATAAATTCAATAAAAATTCATCACATTAAAGCTCAAGGGTGACAAAAAGTACCAATATTCTCTCGATTTCATTTCTACTCAGTGAAACAATTTTTTATGAATACTTTAGTTGAGCCTAACTAAATTGGCTAACAAGGAAGAACTCACTACATGCCACAGCGCATGTGCATTCTGCCCATTTTGAGCGCTTCAGCACCCAGAGAATCGTTTTCCTCACAAAATTGATTGTTAATAGTAAAATATACACTTTTCAAATCAAATAAATAAGCAGGTGTCCTTGTTCCAATGCGTGGCAAAATGAAATGTTGTTCATATGTGGACGCACCCCTGCAGAGCAACACCACTACACAGTTTCAACAATATTCAAGAAATTAAAATATGATTACATATGTTAATTTTGAGCTGAATTCACAGTGATCATATCAAAATAAAAATTAGGGCTAAATTCATATGATGCGATGATGACTCGTTGACTTGTCGCACAAGTTTTCGCATGTAATAATGCGATGGCCATCATAATATATACTATCTGTTGCATCCAAAGGATCAAGATCTGAGTGTCGCGTGCATGTGCTATAATGTTCGTATATACGCGGTCGCGACCCGAGTTGCAACATAAATCTCAAGCTATTAAGATGCCGAGCCTCTATTTCTTTCTCTTTCTTTCTCAAGAGTAAGTGAGACAAGAAGATATACTGAATGGTCGCGAAGTTTGATGGCCCGTGCCGACTATCTTTCTTACTTCTGCTAACATCTGATGCGTCCAACAAGCTTGTGCCTCCGGCCTGCATTCATTTTTCTTAGCCTCGTCGATTTGAGTATAAGCAAAAGGATAGAAGGAGAGAAAGATCTATTATTTTGTCAGACTCAAATTGATCTCGTGCTGATTTTTCAGAGTGATGATAGCTGATCATTTCTCATTTTGATCTTAGAGATATTTAGACTGTTGAATGGTGATAAGAGGATCGAACATTATTGTTTGTTATTTTTTTTATCTTGCATCTAGTTCTTCTGGTCTTTATTGAATATTTTCCTTACGGTCTAGATAACTGATTTAGGCTCTAGATGATCATTTTTATGTTGAAATTTTCACAGATTTGTTTTATTGCAAAGGAATTAGTAAGAGAACTAGGGCAAATAGTGGAAGGTTATCGAACTATTAAGCCCTATTTGAGATATCTCACTCATAGATCAGGTGCGTCAAGACAAAAAATCCCCTGACAACTTTTAAAATATTTTATATCGATGATGTCAGTTTTTTGAAATTTTGACGATATTTTACTGTCTTTGAAGCTTTTGTCTCATAACAAGAAAATCTAGTGGTCCTTTCCTGGCAATATGTAAAACTGTGCAATTATGAACATTTGAAACCTCATCTCAAATCTGGATCATCATCTGATTTTTTAATTTTAAAGCTCATATTACATTTGAAACTTGCAAAGAACATCTAAAAATGATGAGATCCTTGAATATCGACTCACTTGTCTATGGATACGTCCTTTCTATCGCATACAAATTCAAAACTCAATAATCAAGAATAATCATCAACATACAAAACCATATCAGACAACCACGAACAAACAGTCCCTTCAATACTTCCGCAAACACCTCCAGAAGTTTGCATATATCCGTACATAAGTATGAGAAAAACTTGGCTTGCATGTCTCCCACGCGATAAATCTTTCTCTCTCAAAATTCGCATACTTTCGCGAAGACGAGCATATAGCACCAGAGCTTAGCCTTCACATGCACTCGTTTTACTGCGCCACCCGGCTTACATATATATATATATTATATGCTCAAATGTCACATGGGTGCAGCTAAGCTTGGCGCACTTATTTTGTGGAGCACCACCGCATGATGCGACACTTTCGAGCTTATATAGCGAGTAGAGCGCGCGCGATTATGATGATGATGCCCCCTTGCGTCGCGATTTTCAAGCCGACCGAGCGAGAAAAAGAGCACCGTAAATCACGTTCACTGGCACTCACCTCGTGTGCAGATATATAAATGTGTATAAACTCGCATACATACATATACATTGAGTAAGGAGGCTGATTCATCTCCGAAAGTATGATGCGAAAAAGAGAGTCAGCCACCGCTCTGAAACTACTTAGCAAATCGCTGAATTTTAATGCCCAACCTCTTTTACTATGTATTTGTTCGATACTTACTCGATTCAGAACAATGGGTACTTGGGTTTTGATTCCGGGTCTGGAGAGTATCCAAAATTTCGTTCGGTTCTGTCAAAAGTGTGTCAATTTACCTGCCATTCGTACATGTTTTATGGTCCAATAATTTAGATGCTGGAAATTTCAAACTTGATCCACACGCCAATAATCCCCAATCAGACAATGATGATGCACAAAATACACCGTAGGTCTTCTGCTGCAACAACATAGCCTCTTTTAAAAATCGATTCGAATGATTTGAGTGAAGAGCATCTTTTGATGCCAGCAGTCATTCCACCCGTGACAAGTCAATTACGATACTCTTCTCGCAATAAAACCTATCCCTAAACTTCAAGTGAATTCATATCGATATCATTGTATCTATTCTCCAAGTTTCCATGTCAACCGTAAACTTGGTCAACGTAGAGAAGATTCTTAGGCTGCATTCACAGTGGAGGAAAAACCTTTCGAATTTTCTGCTCACCATAAACGTCGCCTAAGGTTTTCATCACTCAGTCATTATTCCAATGAAAACTACATTAGATTACTTGCAATCTTACTATTAGAACAAGTTGAAGCAATAGTCATGTGAATAATGAATGAACTAATCGACAATCACATACGCATTGTCAACACAATTCAAGACCAGTATGATTTAAGCTTTCTGCCAAGAACCGCTCATATTTCTTTTGTTCTGGTTCGCAAGTGGTATAGAGAACCACCAACATCAACTTTGTACGCGTGGCTGTACTTTATCTCACTATACTCTTTCTCGTGCAAAATAATAGTCCCTCTTTTGACAAAATCGAGCAATTTGGCCAATATAGCTTTGACTCACTAGTGTACTCATGCGGCAAATGACACGACTCCATTTACACGGTTATCCCTCCTCTCTCACTCACTGATGATTATGTACGCGCGCGCGCCTTTGTCATTCATGAGGCGTTTTAAAGAAGACTGATTAGCTCGGTTCACACGACAAGAGGCACGAGGCAACAGTCGGACGTTGGCGGCATCTTTTTTAGCTCTTTTTCTCCGAGTAAAAGAGGAGCTGGTGGTACGCATACGCAAATGAGGCAACTCACTCACTTGTGTGAACGGTGTATGCGGCTCTTGAATTCGTTTGCGCTCAGTCAATTTGTCTCTTTGCAAATTCTTCATTTACGGCAGGTGATTCCACGTATATTTGGTTACTTTTGACTACCATTTACATCTGTGAAGCTACAAAGTATTAAATATACCGTTGATTACAATTGCTAATGCATTAGAGGCGCTTATCAGATTGAGACGTCCATGTTTTTGAGGTTAGCTTACCTTTAGGCTTGATTTACCCCGTTTGGATTCTGAAAACCTACCAGAGGCTCTGTCACGTGATATTGAAGAGCTTGTGAAAGCTCGTAGTGTGAAAGCTCACCCATTAACGTCAGAATGAATAACCCGCATTGTCGTACATACGTATAATATGTAGAGATGATGAGAAGCTTCAGAATCATGAAGATAGGCTTCAAGTTATACTACACATAACGTCCAGCGTAGCTGATGCTAATCTCGACGGGAGAGCTGTGGCAGCTTATAAATAACACCATCTCTGTGCGCTGCTTGCAAGCTGCTGGTCTCTTCTTCTTTCACTCTCTGCTTCCGCAACACTTCTTCTTCTTCTGATTTTCAGCTTCTGGTGTGCCACCTCGCATATACTTACTTATACTCGTATACTCATCTTCTCAGCATCATCATCAGAGTTGCGGCCGCGCTTAATTAATATCACTCGCGATGCGTGCAACCAAGTGTGAACCTCGCTTCTTACTTCTATACTTCTTCTCCTTCTTCTTGATAGAACAGCTGACTCTTGGAGTGGATATAGGTGTGAGGGTGGGAACGGATACGGGACATAGTAGAAACTCTGTGATGAGATGTTTCAAGTCGGCTCTTATAAGTTGTAAGGTTATGTATGTCGAGGATAAGAGTTGGTGCCTAACAGAAGTATGCGTCGTCTCTGTCATGGTACCAGCACAAGACGTTTTTTTGACGCAATACGAGCTGGTGTTCTTTGAGTTTGTCTACTACTAGAACTGATGCTGTTGCTGGGCTGTCAGTCTGGTTGGGAGTACCTCTGAGATATCAGAGTTTCTTTTGCTTATTGCGTTTATGATGATGACATGGAGTGTCCTGAGTTGGAAAGGGCTTGGGTGGTTTCTTTTGCTGTTGTGGAAGCAGCTTGCGGATTCAAAATCTGTGAGAACTCTGCAGTGGACGAAACTTTTCTGGTTCACGTACATGCTGGTTCATGATTTTCATAACTGACTTTTAGTAATTGGCATTTTTAGTTCATGTGGGATCAAATGCGTGTAAAATATTCAGTCAGCAGATAGAAAAAAACACAATACGATAAAAAGTTGAGTTTGAGAGAGTTCAGCTCTCAGAAACCAAATGCACTAGCCAGTGCTCGCCTTAACCATCGTTTGTCTCGGTAATTTCCAATTTTTGCCATGAATTCATAATCCTCTTTTGTATTTTCATCAAACTGTGATAACTAAGAGGTTAGTTGAAGATGAACGTTTCTAAAGATTGTCTACATGAATGATAATTCGATGCGAACTATTGTAACGGGTGAATAATTCCCAGTCACCTTCGGTTAGAGAGCAATGCCAGGGGATTTGATGATGAATATTTGCTGATTCTGCTGCTACACTGCTTGGCGTGAGCGAGATTAGGAAATGAACGCTTAAAAAAATGACAAGACGTCGAATAAAACGGGAGCCAGATGGGCATAGTTATTCAGCACATGAGAACATGGTGATTTTGAGTGCACTTACGTGAGCGAGCGCGAAGAGAGAAAATCAGGCGTAGTCCGGGGCAAAGAGAGGACTTATTGGGTGTTACTAGCTTAAATGTATCGAATCGGTTGCTCGCGATGAATTGATGATCGAACGCTCAAACGTCAACGACCGGAGACCTTATGCAGGATTGGTTGAACTGTAAAATGGTCTAGTCGACCGCGGCAACGGGTAAAACACAGAAATCTCCCTCGGCAAGCTCGGCGCAGCTAGGGAAATTCGCGTCGTTCAGATGATGGAAACGTGCGCGAGCTAATATGACTCCAAAACGAGCTTCTGCTCGCGAGCACAGGCAAAACAAGTTTCATTTGATGTGCGCAAGACACCGAAAAGTTGAGAATCTATGGGTCCACGAGGGATCCGGCAAGGGGTGGTATTGAGGTGACGCAGCTCGCGGCGAATCGTCTGCTCGGACGTGAATCTCTCTCTTTCACGTGTTGCATTCGGGCTCTTCTCCTCAGACATTCGTGATTCAAGAAAGTTACAATTACTGCATATTAATATGATAGACCAAAGGAGAAAGACAACGGTGAACTATGGTTTCAACCGTTATCCTCGAGGTTATCCTATATGAAATTAAACAAATGTATATGTTCGGCTGACACCCTGTGTACATGGTCCTGATTTTGAAATCGTGACTCCTAAAATTGATCCTACTTTTTCAGTTCTCTTAGAAAACAGTAGAATTCGATCAGACCCCGAAGAGACAACGGTTTTGAAATATCACTATTGTAAAAGGAACTTTGAATCTCTTCATCACTCAACGTGTTAGCTTCACAAATCCCACAAATACTACACAATCTCACCCGAATCACCAACCAATGGGCAATATTGTTAACCCAACTCTCAGTACCATTCTTAAGAATCGAGATTCTATCACCTGCGATTTTCTCACCAATGCATTTCTGTCTTCTTATGTTTCAGATGGTTCAAGCGATTCAAGTACTCCGGTTTCACCTCCTCGAGCTGGAAAAGGTAAGAGCAAGTTTATATTCGCTTCTCAAATATATCGAGACCCCCATTATCATCATCACCGTTCTCTAACTCACTCACTCTCGTAAATGTGTGCTCTCGCGCGTCTAAAAAGCACTCACTGTATCCATAGACATCCAACTAAACAGACACCACCAAAGTAGAGTAGAAATTTCTCTAGCTCTCGATAATCTCGATGGAAGTCTAAAAAACGCATCAAGTTTGTTTGGGGGCCACCATCACTGTTCACGATTCAGTCAACCAACACAATTGTAGAACCGCAGAATTTTACACCTTAAACTTCTTGGGTACACTAAAGTATATCGATATAGTATGGAATACTTTGAGATCGTTATGACTGCGACGGGCAATTTTCTGTAATCATAGTGAAAGCTTATAGAGAAAGACCACTTGAACGTCCGTCTGTCTTTTTCGCGTATAATACACAAGTTATACATCAAGCTGCATCATCAGTTGGACGGATAGTAGTAGTTGTTGCGGTGATTTAGCCGTGTGATGGGTGGCACAAGATTGCCTTGTTTTCTATAGTCCTATATATCTGACCGAATAATAACATTTTTCTTTACAAATCTCGACTTTCTTGTTTCGCGTACCTGACTCTATTATATTGCTTCTGCGCTAAAGTGAATGATACGGATATGTACGATTTACGCGTAGCAGTTATACAGGAGGCTATTTCTACAGATAGAATGAAAGTTGCGCAGTCGTGAAGATTTGCGATTCTTTGTGTTTTGACCAATTTATTGCACTCTTTATGAGAATCTATGCATGCCTAAACAAATTATTTTGCGAAACTCGGCTCTTGCATACTTTTGCCGCCGTCTAATAAAATCCGTTCTATAATACACAATCTCGACTAGTCTTGGAAAAATTACGTCACGACGATGCATTTTTTTCCTTTTCTGCGCAACGCATCGCCCTTTTGATTCGGTACTACCAATAAAAAAAAAATTATCTCTCAGATCTAACGGAATCTGTACATCACATAAAGTTATGATGAAAAAAATTACCTTCTTCTGAATTTCAAATATGTTCAGACGGGTCGGCTGGCCTCTGGCTTTTTACATAAAAATTATTCATCGTGCAAAATGACGACGATGAGAAAAATATGCTCACGCACCAAAGTTGTGCTACCAATAATATACCGAGCGTAAACCGCTTTGGATTCAAGCCTGATGCACCAATTTCATGAATGCAAATTTTGGACAACGCATCGCTTGCATGATGAGGAAAAAAAAATGTGATGGAGAAGAGGAAGAAGAAGGTGGAGAAATCGGTATATAGTGGAGAACTTTTAGCCTCAGGTGATCGAGCCTGCGCTTTTTTTACCGTATAGCTCACGATGCACTTTATCATGCGAAATAGCTTTGCATCCATCGCATTTCCATCGTGATGGCAGCTGACTTGAAAGCTTCAACGTCGACGACCAATCCGCTTTCTTCATCGAAAACCTTACCTCGTTGGTTAGATGCTACAAATGCCCATACATATACCTTTTATAATACTTTATGCATGTGTATAACAGCTGAGAAGGAAGAAAGAAGATGATGCAGCCGTTCCGATTATCGCCAATTTTATACCAGAGCAATTTTCCTTGATCGCGAGTGAGAGAACGATTATTACCGACCAATATTCAAGTCTATGGCGTATGAGTGCCTTAGGGTAGATTCATGGTTGATGTGGGATACGTTCATCATTTTTCATGTGCATCGTGCACTCCTACATGTGAATTTTGAACGACGGTAATTTTCAGTAGGTAACAACTATTCAGAGCGATATTTCGAGTAGTGTAGCCATCTTCTGCTTCTCTTTTGCTCCGTAGTCGTGTGCGACCAAGTCGATAATAGAAACAGCGCCAGCTCTAGTGACCCAAAAATACACTCACGAGATTCAACTTGGCGGTACCAGTACAAATATATCGTGCACCGAGTTACATATATTCGTAGCAGTTTCACTTCACTACATATCACTATTTGAAATCCATGAAAACAATGCTTTAGTCTAATGTTTGTTTGAATCTCTAATGCTTTTACATCGTTGCGTTAAGTCAATTCTGACGTGTAATTTTGACTGACAACCATTTCAAAGTTGATTGTTTGACAAAAATTGAAGATTTTGAATCTGAAATGGATGCCAAGATGAATATGCAAAGTGTCGGTTTTGAAAGAGAAGGCAATGAACCTCTTTGCCGCCGCCAGATTCGCTCTCGTCTTGTTCGTCGTCTTTGGATGGATACGCCATGTGAAATTGACCGGTCCCCGACAAGGTATTTTCATTAGCATAATGACACGGTATTTTTAATAGAAGGGGGGCTCAGTTTTGAACGGGCAACCTGGTTGGTCGGACGTGCCCAGTCAACCAGCCTCGCGAATAACAGGCAGTTGTCCTCTATGACCATAATCAAATATGGCTGCTATATAGAATCAAGCCATACAATGTACCATGGCGTTGATAACTCTTTACAGATAGTCTGTCGGTGCTGTTTGAGTATCCTTACAATTACGATGAAGAAAATTGATACAAAATAAGAGAATTGTAAAATGAAAGAAAGATTACAAGTGCACGAGGCATGGAATTCGAAAGATGGTGATGGTAAAGAACAAAAGCAGAAGGTAGCATGGAAGAAATGGGAAGGTTCAAAATGGGATAAGGAGGGAAGAATGAATGATGGCAAATGACTATGGACAACAACAATTAGACGGGGGACCAAATGAAATGTTGAAATGAGAATGAAAACGAAGGATCAAGTTGAATGAGAATATAAAGATGAAGAACAAAATGAAAATGGAGGTTATGATACAGAAAAATGAAAATTTACGTGAGAATAAAAATAATTATAAGATGGAAGTATGGATTTAGATGAAAACAAGGATAGAAACTGAGATAGAAGTAAGAACAGAATAGAAAATAGAAAGAAAGTTAGAAACACAGATAAAAAGTGAAAAGAATACAACTGGATATAGAAAAAAAATAATAATAATAAGAATAAAATATGGAGACAAATGTCGAAATGAGAATGAACATGCAGATGGAATGAAAATAATATCGGGAATGAAGATAAAAATGGAGTACAGATGAAAACAAAAGTAAAAATGAAGATAGTAGACAAGATCGGATGGAAATAGAAATGGGACGAAATTTGAACGAGGATGATAATAAAAATGAAAAGAAAATTTATTCAAGCAGTTTTGATCTGTAAAAGGATCATCTTACTAAAATAGAAGATTGAATGGAAAAATAAAAGAAATGGAAGAATGAAAGTAGACGAATTACAATAAATGATTGAAAGTAAGGGTCAATAAGTCATAAAACCTTCAATAACGTTAATTTATGGGGATTATTCGCTCTTTTTTCGTGATAACAAGACCAATCTCAAGAATATCTTACCCATTAGGAATATTCCCATTACTTGATTTGATTGGTCGAACAGACATACGTTTGGGAGCATCTGTAATTGCACGTCTCGTAGGAAAATTATTGCCTTTATCGGGGCGACGATAGTCACATAGCATAACAAATCAATTCAATCGTATCGACAAACATCTAATTGTCTCGGACGGAAGTCGAAAACTGTCTTGTCACAACGACGAGAAATTCCATCGTTTCAATTTCAAATGGCATACCGAGTCTAATTCAATCGGTAAACTCGGAGAAATAACAGAGTAAAGCAATGCAGAAGCGTATGTATAGCAGAGAAGAGTCCTCGATTTCGTCCCCTTTATTGCGCCCCCATTCAGTAGAATATATCCAAAGACAGCCAGTATAACTTTGCGGTTCCGAACCAAACAGGAGTCGCTCTCTCGCATCACCCCGTGAATACGTGACGGAAAAATCGCACAAATATATGTGTATGTATGTGTATAGAAAGTTTTGGAGATACCTTCATTACACCATGGCTTGAAAAGAGAGTTCTATTGTGTAATTCCAAGGTGTACAGAATAGGGGTGGCTTTCGATCTTATTCTCGCTATCACTGTATATGAATTCCAAACGCGATCTTTCCCTCTATACCTTTCTCTAGCTTCTCGAAAATTCAATGTTACACAGACGACGAAACAGAGGGGAGACATTTATTCTAGAGATTCGAGAAACGTTTAATGCTGCAATGCTCTTGTGTGACAAAACTGTCCTCTTGCGAAAATTTTGTGCTCATTTCAGACGGGGGGTTCTCTTCTGCGCGAGACGTTTGATGCCAACAGACGTCTCCCCTATTTTTTTTCTCAACTCAAATGGACTTTACCGCGTAATCGTCGCCTTTGAGAATCTAAAACTATACCTTGCTCTTGGGTTCCGTAACCCTCGCAAAATTCTTTGCCAAGGTGATACTGTTGTGTGAGTGAGAAAAATTGAAATGGTTGAAGATACGTTGAATTTTTCAAGTGTAATTGATTCGATACGCTGCATTTCGATTCCGTCATCCAACTGAAACTGAGTATTTTTTTTCTCAACGAATTTCGCATCAAAGTAATGTGATGGAGTAATATGCGTAAATGTATGAACTGGATGAGCGTTTCGCTATATTTTTATGAAGGAATAAGGCCTCGACATGACCCTCTCGCTTGTTAAATCGCCCATAAAATGGGTATAATCTCGAGTAACATGCGACACAGGCTCAGGAAGTTCCGCTCTTCTTTCTTGGGCTGATGGCTCCCTTTTTTTAATCTCCTGGAAAGCGTCTTTTTATGCCTGCAAATTCCAAGAAGAGCTGCTATACTCAACTCTTTACATCACTCTTTGCAGGCTAACGTGATACAATGTTTCACCCATTGCACAAAAAATACAGCAAAAATGAGAAAATACATTCAACAGAAAACATTCTTGGAGATAAACTGGTAACGTTTGGAAATTCGTACCGCCCAGCCTGTGTTACCACAATCAGTAAATATTTCCATTGGTATAATTATATTTGATGATCACTTGATACATCAGACTTTGAAGTATTGAATACTGTGGTGTCCGAGTTTATTCATAAACGCTAGAAATATTTTTCCCAGGGTTTCAACTCTTACTATGCCAACTGAGAATCATATGTGACACGGCAGGTGTTTGCCTCTTGACAAAAAAGTGCTGCCTACTTCATCGGGTAAATTTCAGATCGATCGGTCGATCGATAGTTCTAAATCAGTAGTTTTTTTTTCTGTCAGCTATACTTCTATACCATGTCGGCTTAGTTTCGGCTTCGGAGACCTTGTGCTCACTCTATTATAGGCCAGCGTATTAGGTTATGTTTTCGATGCCAGTTTCCAACCTAGGTTTATCAGGTCCTAAACTCACTACAACCGGATGGATTTACCTCGTTATTACTTCCTCTCTAAGCGCACAATTAAAAAAATTTAGTCATAACTTTTCATAAACTGGCACCCACTATACATTTTCATACTAGTATCGATGAAACTCATATTAATAACCACCGAAACAATGTTTCAAAGTTATGAAAGTCAGTCTGACTTGTTTTTTCATTTTTTGTCACATCATTGACTGGTTAACCTCATGTCTTTTCATCGCCCATATCGAATTTTATAACCAGTTTAATATCATAGCACCACTACACCCTTTCTCGTTCTTTTATTCCTCATCGTTTCTTTCCTCGTTTGTCTGTTTCTTCTCATATACTTTGGTCCTGAATCTGTTCCCTTTATAATATTATCCGCTTCTCGTTCACACACGGACAAGCTTAGTCATTCTTACTGCATTGTGTTACCGAGCAAAATCGTTGTGGACCCATGGATCCAAGAAAATCTCGTCCTCGAGAAGAACGAGATCGGGTAGCGTCTTAGTTCGGATCCTTTACTACCTTGAAGATTTTACATATAGCAGCAGCAGCAGCAGTAGCACCCGATTCTCTTGGTGTCGATGCAAAGAACCCGCAGTGTATGAAAAAAATGCAAAAAGAGCATTATTATATTGAAGCTTGGGCGAGTGCTTCACTCTTTTGCTGCATCAGGACGAAACGCTCGAACGATCCTCTAAGGCTTATAACAAGCGCGTCCAATCCAAGGGACATTTGAATGTCGCCAAATTCCTTTGCTCGACTCGCCGCATCTTGCCAACAACTTCGCGATCGCGCTATCCTCGTACATTCCTTTATCACAGTCCACTGGAAGTATTTTTATGAGTCGAACACGAGAGAGAGAGAGAGAGTATTTTTTGCCTTTTTATCCATTAACTTCAGTGAGTATTTGTTTGGATTGTGACTTAGATCGACTGCATTTCTGAAACTGATCATTGAGAATAGTGACCGAAATAGTGACTGAAAAAAATCTCACTCAGTCCGTTCGTTGGCTTAAACTTTTCTATTAGTCACTCATTTTTTCTTGAAATATTTGTTAATTTTCCATCAAGAGATCACAAGAGTTTGAAAGAGGAGGTGTTTGAAAAAAATTAAATAAGAAAATCTCAACTGCACGACCTTAGAGTCTCCAAGAGGCTTCAAACACTTCATTCAAATTGATGTTGTGTCTCTGGAAAATCTAATAGTCCACTCATATTTGTGCGTGGTGCACCTACATTACATGAACAAAGAAGTTGCAAAAAGGAAGTAAGGAATGCCGGACGAAGCGCAGTAAAGTTTGTTTGCACAACAGAGTATCCGAAACTATCATATCATGGGGAACAACAGGTCGCCACAGCAGCGAACGAAGAGAATGATCCGCAATATTGGTATTCGAGCCCTTCGTGAGATGGCTTGGTTTCTCTATTGCATGTAAATTCCTAATAGGGATAGGTTAACTGAGTGGTATTCGATCTGTGTAATATACGCATGCGCATGCGCATCCGCTTCAGGGAGCAGCTTATATATCAGATGCGCAAGAGAGCGAAGCAGAATGCTAAACTCAGGAATGGAGCAAACATGTATATAGTTGAGGGGCAATGCCGATCATAGCACCACGCGCTCGTTTTGATGCAGCGCTGCAGCCAATTTACATATAACAAGATGAAAACTTTTATTTGTTCTTTCTCTCATAATATATTTTCCTAAGCCAACCTGACGTAAGACTGAAGAGTGGGCAGGAGAGAGGGGTAGATGAGACGAGAATTCGACATGTGTGCGTCTGCGTGCAAAGAAGGAGCGAGAGAAAGTCGAAAAAAAAGGGCAGAGGGAGAGAAGAGCCAAGAAAGAAACTGGTCTACAACGAGAAGGATGGTGGGAGAACCTACTATGCTATAGGCCTGATGTCAGGCCTCATTTGCATACATAACATTCTGGTCGGCTGGACACCGGTCAGACCTCTCCATACTCTTCTCTTCTTCGGTTTGGCTGTTCTTCACGTTCCTCGGCACCGATTTGCTCTTTCACTCACTCATTCGCGTTTTCTCATACTTTTTTGTAACCTTTCTCTCTCGTTCCTCTGTTGTGAATTTTTGCGTCGAATTGGTTGGACGCTGCAAGATCGTCCTACCGTATAGATTCGTGTCAAAAAAAGCGACAATCGACAATCGCAAGAAGGTACTTTTTGGGGGAGGATGTGGCAAAAAGCGTCCCTTGATCACGCTTGTAAAAATTCCGATTCGCGATCTCTCAACCATCGCGCGATGAAAGAAACGTTCACTCTCTTGCTTGTTCCTGGACAACGTCTTTAGCACACGATACGTATCCGTTTGAATTTACACGTTTATGGATTGCGAGTCAAGGTAACGAGCATTGAATCATTCGGAGCCGATATGTTTATATCTTCACTTGCGCAGGATCCGTTTACTGTACCACTCTCTTGTCTTCAGTTTTCTTTTCTCAACTCTTGCTATATTCTAGATTTTTGTTCTCTTTTAATTTGAGTCATCTTTCGTATCAGTTTTTTCATTCAATTTACTCCATCGACGGAACTGCTCCAAGCAACAGACTTATGTGCTTCTCTCGGCTCCACTAGTTCTGGATCAAGAGATGGCTCCAGAGTCTCGCTCCTGGCAACTCCTTCTTGTTCTCTAGAGTTTTGAGGCGGATGAAATCATCTCTAGCGCAACTTTTCGGGAGCTCCAAGAGTCATACTAGTTCGCAACTGTGACACTGTCAACCGGACCAGCTTGTGCCGTCTACCTGGGAGCTTTAGGCGTCGATCCCCAGTGTGCCCTGATACTTCCGTCAATGGGTTCCTTCCCGCAGGTCGATTCTGAATTTTAGTCGTTCTAGGTTAGGACGTCTAGTGAGTAGCATCCATGAGTAAAGTCCGCGGACGGAATCGCGATTCCACGAAGTCCCACGCTGTGATTTAGGATTCCATGATCCGAACCAGCGGCGTTAAAGATCGCGAAATTGCGAACTAACGCTTAGTCTCGCGATAATGTCTAGTCGTTAGACGCCTCGACCTAGAGTTGACCGAAGTCCACAATTGAACTGCAGCGGCAAAAGGTTAGGCCCACCAACGTGTACGAGGTCTAACCTCTCGCGTATCTCGATACGGAGGGTACTCTCCCAATCGTTGTGAATACAGTAGAGAGGACTGCTACTCCGTTACCTTTTACTCAATAAATATTTCTTTCAATCAAATGCTGGGACCTGAACCCTTCTTCCGTGACCCCAGAAAATCCGTCGGTTACACGATGGTTACACCGAACCCTAAAGTCCCTTGATACGCTGTAGAACAAACCACCCACAGTATATTTCTGCAATGACTAACTCTTGAAATTGTGTTTCAGGTTCACGAGCTGTGCGACAACTTCTGTCATCGGTACATAAGCTGTCTCAAAGGCAAGATGCCAATAGATCTTGTGATCGACGACAGGGAGAGCACGAAACCTCCAGAACTCGGTAACGGTCTTGACGGCGGACCGCGAAGTACCGCCGACAGTACGAGCCACACCGACGGAGCGAGTACGCCGGACGTCGTGAGTACCTCGCCAAGCTCATCGTCTTATTATCCGCACGACGCGATAACTCCCCACCACAGCCACAACACCAATCACCACCACCACGCCGCCGCTCTAGCCAGTGCAACCGCAAGTCCCCTGCATCTGAGCAGTCCGAGCTTAAATCAACCGGCTACGGCCGCACAAGCTCCCACACAAAATGCGAGCACAAGCAGCAGCAGTGCCGCTAGAAATAACAATAATAATAATAATAACACGACCACGCCCGTTGTCACAAGCCCTAGTAGCGCCGCCACAACTCCCAACTCCCTAAAGCGTACGCACCAACAGATGATGATGGCAGCCGCGATGGCGAGCACGCCGCATGCGTCCGCGCCCCCCGCGCATGCGCACGCCGCACTCGCCGCCTATCACTCTGCCATCTATCCGTGCTCGTAATCAGTGAATATACGCGTTTTTAATTAGATTTTCGGGTATTTTTTTCATAATATCTCGCGGTCTAAGCGGACTATTTTGTGGATTGTTGCTCTCAAATCGTTTACTCGACAACGTTTACGCCCTCTCTCGGGCGAACCAACGCGAGACAGACGTGCACTGGTAATTGAACGGAGCGAGCGTAGATGGATTCTAACCTTCTTTCACTGCTTCTAATCATCCTCTCATTTTCTTGGGACACGGGGGTAGTCACTTAACAGTTAATGGATTATTATCTTGATCTGTTTAGCATTCTGTATGTAGCCTTTCTTCGCGACACACTTGACATGTAATGTAATACTGCTTACATTGATGTTTGTTGAATTTTGATCAATATGCTGACTGGGCTAGTTCAGTTATTGAATTTGGTTGTAAATTTTCTAAAATCATGTATTGCAAATTCCAAGTATGTCAAATAATTGGCGCCACAACGCACTCAGTATTTTGAAGCTTCTGAACTGACACACTTCTATCTGTTTGAGTATTTATATTTTATTGCAATTTGGTTTCTCTATTTCTGTTATTTCCTGAACTCTCACAACCTATCTTGATTGTTAGAATCTTACCGCTCCTCTATACCATTTCTGCACGCTCTTAGATGATCCTTCTTCGTTGGTTCAAACGCGCATGCGTGTGACTCTATCTTGTTGACATTTTTTTATGGATGAACCAACTTATTCTGACGTTCTTGAAGCAAAATTACATGTTCAAGTTAGTCATTTTAATATGTTCATCAGATCTATTTCTGTAAATCCTGCATGACCACTTGTGTATATTTTGAGAATTTCACTTGAAAATGAACTTTCTGTTTAAAAAGTTGACTTGGACATGTGGTAACGAAGAAGGACGTCTATTGATCAATAACGATAATGATGCGCAACGTCCGTTATCGAGAGGGCTAAACGTGTGCACGTTAAACGATTTGATGAAAATACCACACTATCATTCGATAGAAAAATGAATCATCTTCTCTACAGACAGTTATACTTGTCTGAGTCTAATATTGAAGATTTTCAATCTTGGTGCAACAATAGATTTTTCAAAGTCAGATTGTAACTTTTAAGAATTTTTGATGATTTGTAATAGTCGAATTGTACAATACCTAGAATGGTGTGAAGAAACATGATGTTCTTCGTATCCAGCGTTAGGGCATATTTCACAAAGCTGTCGTATTTGCTATGTTCTTCCGATGCCCTACTGCTTCTTTAATGCTTCTTTACAATTTGTAAAATCATGTGCTGATAAAATCTTGTACGGTTTAGACATAGAAGCCGTTCATTCATTGATACGAATACGTACATAAACTCTCGTGATGAAAAATATACGTAATTAGATTGTAAGTGGAATTGAATGGATCATGATTTTTGCAATTCGTTGAAACAAGTAAAGAAGTGCTATTTTGAGTAATTCTTTAATTATTAGTAAGGTTACCAAGCTTGAACATCATGTATTTTTCCACGATCATAAATTTTCAAAGTCGAAGATATGTGTCTTACGTCGATTTTAAAAATATGTGATGATTTTCATCAAACATTTAGGGATTGTGAGCGGTGTTGGAGAAAATGACTGTTCATGCAAATTGAATAGAAGATGAATATTTTTCTTTCGATAAATCTTTCTAAATTTTTTTTATATTTTGACATGCGCAAAAAAGATGTTGAGATCTGGATCGGTGAGAAATATGCCGTTCATAAAAGTATCAAAAGCGAAAGAGTGAGAACTATCAAATGATACGAACATAATAATACATACATTTATTGATAAATTCGCCGTCAAAATTCGATAAAAATTTTTGTAAATTCAACTAGGTTTCGGTACTCGTAACTAGGGAGTTGTGTGAGGTACAAAGTCCTGGCCGGCAGGGCGCGCGAGGTCAATCCCCCCAATCCCCGTACTTACCCAAATAATGGAAAAATATATATATATATAAATCAATAAGAATCACCACATGAATAAATCAATTCCTAACACTTGGAATGACTATTTACACTTGACTTATTTAGAAATTAAGTGACCTCGGATGCCAAACAAAGTGCTGCGTCCAAGAAAATATCCATCTGTTACCGAGTACATTTTATCAAAAAATATTTTGTTTTTCGTCAGGTAAAACCTAAGTAAGAGGCTGGAAAATGATCAGTCCTACCATGTACCCCTGAAGCACTATCACCCTATCTTGAGACTTAAAATATTCTGTTAAGTTCATAGAATCATGCTTATTAAAACGATCTACAATGTGCTTTTTCCGTATCTTTGTAGCGCAAATTGACGATCAGATCCCCTTCAAATAATTGAGGTTATGAAAAGGGGTTATTTTTTCTCTTCTTAATTACTCGAAACAGATGTGCCAAAATGGAATGCACGTGGCATCCGAGAATGTCCAGAGCAAATTTTTCTTTGGAAAAAAATTTGCACTTTGATACTTACGATTTTTCAAATCAATTAATGATTCATGTGATAAAAGTACGGAGATTGGAGGGAAGAGACACTCGGCACCTGCTGGTCGGAACCCTAGTTACGAGTACCGAACCTAGGGTCGAGAATGCCTTGCATCTCGACTGTTCAAAAATTATATTTTCACCTTAAAACTCTTTAATCTCTTACAAATAAGGTGAAAATATACAATACAATAATAATGTGGCAAAATGGTGATGTTGATACAATAAAAAATGATGAACAATATTGTAACGAGCGAGACGCGCTTTATTTATATATTTATATTTTTTATGTAAAATGCGAATGAAAGAACGATCTGACACGATGAAAGGCAACAGATTAATGAAAATGCTTATTTAAAAATATAATCGAATTGATTCAATCGCCTGAAAAATATGTTCATGGCACTGAAATGAGTACCATTCATGAAAAATATGAAGTCAAGGCATTAATAGACTGGAGTTGAATTTGATGAGTGAAGACTTTGATGGTTAAGTTTGATATATCAGTTTGAGTTTTCTTTCACTTAGTGCAACGATAAATCTTGAATTGCAAGTACTTAGAATCAGTGGTTATACAATTTTTCGTGGAATCTAACTGAGTTGCATTTACGTATTTACGTCGTTGTTGCAATATCGGCGCAAACGAGAGATGATTTTTTTTTTTTTTAATTTTCTCATGTATCAAACCTCGAGATGGACGGATAATACTAAGCGTAGTCAAGTGAATACATAGTGCCATAGGTAAATTTTAAAATCTTTAAAGAGATTGTAGATGACCATGATTCAATTTTTATCCAACTCACACTGAATTGATGCAGATATTACAGTGGAAATGACTCACTGAAATTAATTCCGCTTAGATTTTCTTTTCATTCGTTCGTCTCGTTGTGCGATTTACATTACATCTCTCAAAAATATATGTTCTATGGAATTAGTCGAAGAGTTAGTTAATTTTTTTTTACTATATTTAATACAGAAACAAAGAGAGTATGGTGGAATAAGCATCGAGTATACGAGATTTTATATTAAATTGATTAATAACGGAATATACTAGATGGGAGATGACATAACAAATGGAAGATGCATTGTTGATGTCGTGTTGAATTTATTGATGTCGATTGTAATAGTTTAGACGATCTTTTTTGGATACGTTTCCTTGTTTTTATATAATCTGATAATTGTTTATTTGCATTTGTTAAAACTTGATGCGCTTTTACTATATAACGCACAAGTAACGCAAAAATTCCTTCTTCTCTCATCTCGTTCCTATTTATATATGATTTTTAATCATTGCTGTACAGATCAAGTCGGCGGTTTTTACATATATATTTGTATATATGTACATGTACATGATTACAGATTTAATTTCGATCAGATGGGAACACTTGCGATTTTACTCTTCAATCTAACCTCAAATTTATTGAAATAAGTTGTTTTTTCACGTCAATTCCTACATTTTTTTGCCATAAGCTTGTTTTCTTTCTTTTTTTTTTAATGAAAATTGAAATAGGGTTGCATTCAGAACTCAGATAATATCACTTTTTCTCAATGAGTTAGTGTTTCCATCTGTTCGGAGCAATAATCTTGAGCACCGAAAGCATTAGTAAAAGTTTAGGTCTGTCGGTGTACTTATAAAATGCGTGTATACGTAAAAAAATATTCATTATTATCGATTGAAATCGATTCTCTCAAACTAACTCACTCACTCTGATAGCGGCATTTATAAATCTTGATACAAATTAGTATCGTCAGTGCGAGTGTATTTTATTTATTTGGAAAGGTTACACAAATGTCTACGCGCACATCGATTTAGAAAAAAAAAGAACATACAATGAAAGAAAACGGAATTTTCCATTGTAGATTGAGGATTGAGAGAATGAAAAATTTGATGTGAAAGAAAGAGTTAACTCAGCCGCACATTGTATACGATTAGCATTGTAATGATATGATATATATTAGCAATAATGATATTGTTCAAACTATTGTCTCAATCAACGTATTTTCATCATGAATAAATGTTAGCCTTGTTGATTTAAAACTAAATTAGCTGACTTTTTATTCATTTGATACGTTCTCACTCTCATATAATAATCACCGATTCAAGATATACATCTTCATCGTAACTGATTGGTGAACAATCATTTTGTCTCACGCTCTTTTTTTTCATGAAAAAACGACATCATGAAGGCCTATAGGCACGATCATGAACAAAAAAAATGAACTGAAACATTTACGATCTCAAAAAAATGAACCTATGGAACGCGAGGCTGTTTGCAAGAATTGGGCACTTCAACAAATCTGGTACGTATGACGAAAAAGAATCAATGCGATTTGAGGAATTATTCTGCACGTCAATGTGAGAAGAAGTTGACTCAATTCTTATGAAAAAAATAGGATTGCACGATATCGATGAAATATACGATAATCGAAAAAAATCGATGTAGAAATCGAAATTATGGTCTCTTCAATATCGTATCGATATCGCTGGCACAAATATCGCATCGATATGAAAAATATCGATTTTTTTCTGAAAAATATGTCAGACTCAAATTCTAACCAGTGAATCCAAGAAAGATACTGCGACAATGAACTGATGTCGAAAACAAAAAATACATTCACTTCTTCCCTTGTGTTCTTAATACCGACGGTGGAAGTTTTTTATCGATATGAATTTTTTTCATCACTATCTCATATCGACCAAGACACAAATGACTACATTATTGACCCTGCGTTTGCCTTAGATTCGAGCTTTTCCGTATCGTACTTCGGAACTTCGTTGCAAAATTTTTATGACTGGGACGAATCGTGAAAGAACTTGTGTATGACGATGACAGCCAAACACTCGAACACATTGAGTGACGAGAAGTTAGAACCACTCATGTGTATGAATTCTTGATCGAGATGTCACCTGAATGAAGACATAGTAAGATAACAACGATGGTTGTTTCTTATTAGAAATAGTAAGATTTCTGATGGAAAATGTGGAGAATGGATCAATCATACATCATTTAGTTGTTCATTCATGATTTGATCATCTATACGTGAGCAGGATAGCCCGAAAACCGTGTGTCTTTAAATATGCTGTCATCGACATCGATACATATCGCTTCGATATCGATTTTATATCAAAATATTGTGCAACTCAAAAAAAAAAAAAAAAAAAAAAAAAAAAAAAAAAGGTTGACGACAGAATAAGAGGCGGGAGCCGTATAGCTCTGCTCTCATCCGTAATAAATCTCGGTTAACCCCTTCTTCTCCATCGTCATCTAATAAATATTTAACCCTTTAAAATTTGCAACAGCCCTTAACATGTTAGCCATTTGCATGAGGCTTCTATTTCATTTACACATCGCATAATTGAATATTTAAATTCAATTGCTCGCTCCGCTGGCTTTGGACTCACTTTTCTCTATCTATATCTCTTTTCCCTTTCCACTAGCAAACCAACCTCTTTACTGTTTCCCATGTTGCTCTCGCGAGAGCTAGAAGCCCGCAAAACTGCAGTAAAACTTGTAACAGGGCCACTTTCCTTACGCGAATAAGCCACCCTCGTTTTGCAAAGAGCCAAAGAGCTCTATTATGTATATATTCGCTCCGAGATTCAGCGGAGCGCCACGTAGTGGCTGACTTTGGAAGTACAACTGGCGTACTGCTAGGGTGACGCCATGCTGCGCCATGCCAATGACAATATTGAGCGTGCACAGCGAGGCACAGCATAGGCGCAGACGGGGTTTTCGTGAATTTAGAAGAAAACCGTAGCTTGAACCTGCTAACAGTAAGCGACAAAGTTGTTGGAAATTTAATTACGAAGATTTTGAGCTGTTCTGGATATCAATCAGAGCAATATTGAAAGATTCACGGAGCTCGAAAGAATGGATGCGAGCCCGCGGCTTGAGTAGCGGCTGCGACGCCTATATGCTAAAAGCACGCCAAATCTCGAAATCGCCTCAACTAGCTCAAATTTGCTCGGATTTAGGCTCACGACCACTCAAACTCTTCGTTTTTACAAGTTCTACAACTTTCTCGCTTATTGTTGCCACATTTGAGCGATGGTTTTCGAGTTTGACCCTTACGAAGATTCGCCGTCTGCTGCACAGTACGCCAGTTGTAGTGAATGCGGTGGCCACGGGTCGCGCACAATCGCCCTTTTTGAATTTCAAAAGCGCGCGTCTCGGAGCGAATAGTCCATTTCATTCTCGTTCGGTAGATTTTAGTTGAGACTTGCTCTTTTCTTTGGCTATATGGTTGACGTTCTACTTACCCATCTCTGTCTGATGCTAAAAGAGATTCTACTTCATCGATATACGCCTGAAGATGGGAACATTTGCATTATGTTTCTTTAGCAGCTAAGTCGTAAAGTTTTGCCGATCTTGTGGAAAATCTTGCTGCGAGTGTATGAGATCTATGGTTGTACGTGTACACTGTTAAAGTCGAGCTTTTTAAATCCCAATTTGTTTGGTAGGAGCTAATTTTTTCTCAAGGTTTCGATTCGCCTGTATTCCGAACAGTCATGAAAAGTGTGTATTATTTGCAATAAATTGTCAGGCTAAACCGAATTGGAAAATAATGTATAAAACGAATATGAAAATCGCCTTGAAAATTGTTAGGGGAGACTTCGTCTATTCAAATGGATATGAATCTCTTGAAATTGATCGAGGAAGACCGTATTCTAGTGTAAAGAAGATTCACACCATGATTGGCAAAATTATAATATATTTTGCAATCATGGTGTGAATTTTTTTAACGATCGATTTGAAAAGATTCATATTTATTCGAAAATCTTGAGGACGAGTCAAGAAAAATTGGCCTCCCGTGCTTCTATTCAGGTTTAGATTGTCACTTCTCTCTCAGCATGAATCAATAAGAATTTCGCTGACTTTAAGAGAAATTTCACTTATTTTTAGTGAAATTCCACTGTGAATTAGTGAACAGGCCCTGAATGGGGTCAATTTTTACTGACTCGTGCGTAGAGAGTTTCTCGTCAGAGTATAGATCCGTTGAAATGATCGTACCACTATAATTGTTTTTATCTATTATTAGCTTCCTCGGCGTCTTGAATTTAGCAGCTGAAACCAATGATCAAACGATCGGGTAACATGTTAATTTTGATTCGTCACATTCTCAAAGCGTCTTGTCACATTCTGGGGAGAAGCATCGCAGTCAAAGTATTAGAGCAGCATTAGAAGCATCTCCCACATGACGACAAGTCAGAAACGCGTGACGTCTCAAATTGAAGAGACAGCAAAATCAGCGAATTTCGAGCTTCTCTCGCATATTCTTGGATTCGCAAGAGTTTGTTGAGCTCGAGTATTCTCTTTTTCTTTTCTACATTTGCAGCTAGGTTCTCAAGCGTGTCACCGGTTATTCATCTCAAATATTTCTAGAAATATCTCTGTATTTATATGAAAAATTTCATCGTGTGCGTGCTCGAATTCAAAAGGAACAACTTTTCGAATGAATATTTGTGAATCATGTTTCGTAGGCTCAAGTTTTCAGATAAACTGGATCGTATTTGAATACATTTTGAATTCAATCCCTGCAGATACATTTTTGAAATCTTGCTACTTGGACACCGGTCAGATTTGGATCAAACTTAACGCAGAGAGATATATTTGCATGTCGACTGAACACAAGAAAAAATTTCACGAGCCTCGGTTACTCCTGAATCAAACCATCAGCATCAACATTTTTTTAGGTTAAACACGGTATTTTATGGGGCATCGCGTTGATTGTTGAACTATAAAAGACTGACCGATCACTTTTTTGTTCTTATAACGCTCACTTGTAAACAATTACACAAAAGGAGGGCTCAAAATTTTTGCGAGCTCCAGTTGGCTTAGATAGGAATTCTGATGAATTTTTAACGCGAAGTCACGAATAAGTCACGATTGTGATAAATTCATAATTCATGCGTCCGATGCTTCTGCGAATTCAAGTGTGAGTCCATTGGCATATGATTAATGCATAGGACAAACCTGTAGGCAAATTTGCGATGTTTTAAAAGAGTCGATATATTTGACCAGCGTGGTATCGAGATCACTCTTTTAACACTATCAAGGTTTTATGATGAAAAATTCGATGATATCGAGGTTCCCATGCACGAAACACGTGGCTTCAGATTTCATTTACCAAATTTTTAATTCGAAATCCTAAAAGCCTTCTGAAAAATGTTTGTCGGTTCATTTTTTTCGTCCGCTATGTTGTAAGGTGAGGACCGGGATTGATTAAAGATTGTCTTAACTAAAATATCGATTTGCTCTTTATTGAAGAGCACACGAGAGTACGTCTTTATGGGAAGAAAACCACGAGAGATCTAGAGAGGCTGCCAGCCGGTGGCATCGTTTATATAGCCCGGCATCGGGCCTACAAGCAAGCCAAAGGTTTCTGATGCAATGAAAAATCAGGAGTCTCTAAGCAAAATGTATGTTAACTAAATGGAAACACGACGGGCTTGCCGTGCGCCCATAGCAAACCGTGTAAACTGAGGGGCCCGCCGTATTCGCCCCTGCCACGAATGCGGTAGCGCAGCCTTGAGAAAAATGTACCAGCAGCCCAATGCACGAGCAGCATTAGGCGCGAGCAGCCCAATGCCCGAGGCGCTGAGCAGAGACAAGTTTGATATTGCCTTTACGAAATTATTCAAGGCTTTTCTACACGCCCCCTCAAACTTGGATCGGTCTCTTTTCGAGTTTCAAATTTCAAATGAAAATCCTCTCTGAAGCTTTACAGCTCAACAGACGTACTCTCTTGTACTCGCTGGGAAATACATATGATCCAACATTCGTTCGTGGATGAGGGGAAACCCAGAAAAACCCTCATCGGATCATGATATTCATATTCATCATACAACATATATTCATCATACTACATATCATTATTTCAAATTCAATCCAGCTCGCAGCTCAACGAATTTGGGTTCTGCCAATGGTTTGGTCATCATATCTGCCAATTGAGAACCTGTGGGAATATGTTCAAGCCTTATTATCTTATTCTCGACTTGTTCTCGAGAGAAGTGATATTTTACGTCTATATGTTTTGATCTTTTGTGGCCAGTTGGGTTTTTGGCAATACTAATACAACCGTTGTTATCCTCATAAATGAGTATTGGTTTTGGGATTTCAAATTTGATACTTGAGGCTAATGATTTGAGCCACATCGCCTCTCTTACAGCTTCGAATAGAGCCATATATTCTGCTTCAGTGGACGAAGCCGCAACTGAATTTTGCTTTCTAGTATTCCAGCAAATTGTACATCGTTCAAACAATTTGAACACAAAACCTGTAGTGCTTTTACGGTCTGTCCCATCATTGCCAGCCCAATCAGAATCAACATAGCCACACAAGATCTCATCGTAATCTCCTCTCGCAAAAGTTAATTTCAAATCAATTGTACCTTTAAGGTACCGTAGTACTCTCTTCAGACACTGCCATAACTCTTTGTTATTTTTATTTGTGTATCTGCTCAGGATACTCACTGCAGCACTGAGATCGGGTCTAGTGCATATCATTATATACATTAAGCATCCGATTAGACTTTGGCAAGGTGCTTCATATTTCTCATTTGAATTCAAAGCATCATAGTTCAATTTACTTGGAAGTGGTGTTTTGACAGGCTTAGAATCAATCATTCCAAACTTTGTCAAAACGGTCTTGATATAAGAGCTTTGATCTAGACTTATTTGATCATTTTCCCTGATAATCTTTATTCCAAGAAAAAGTTTGATTTCTTTCAAATCTGTCATGCAAAATCTACTTTGGAGATATATTTTGAAATTAATCATCGTTGCCATTTTGGCAGTAATGATTATGACATCGTCTACGTAGAGTACCACGTAAATATTTTCATCAATATTCAATCTATCAAGGATATAAATACAACGATCAACTGATGAATTCCGGAAGCCGTATTTATAGAGTTCTTCCTCGAAAGTCTTGAACCAACACCTTGCTCCTTGTTTTAAACCATACAAGGCTTTGAGTAATCTACAGACTTGATCTCTACTTGATTCGACTCCTTCGGGGACTTTCATATAGATTTCTTCTTCGAGCTTGCCATTCAGGAATGCTGTTTTGACATCCATGTGATGCACCAACAGATTGAATTGATTAGCGAAAGCTATTAGTAGTCTGAAGCTCGAAATTCTAGCAACTGGCGCAAAGGTCTCATCGTAGTCAATCAAATATTTCTGACTGAATCCACGAGCCACAAGACGGGCTTTATATTTTGAAGGATTTCCGAATTCATCGAGTTTCGTTGTAAACACCCATTTGCAATCAACAATATTCTTATTGTCAGGCCTAGGAACTAATATCCAAGTTTTATTTATCATCAGTGAATGAAGTTCATCTCTGATAGCCTGTTCCCACAAATCTCTATCACGTCTGTACTTTATCTCATGAAATGATTGAGGAATCTCACAAAGGAGAGACGTAGCACATAATATGTAGTCATCTACTCGATTGTCTTCCTCGTATGAAATATTTGGATGTTGTCTGAGTCTACCACTTCTACGGAGCTGTAAATCTCCCTGCAGATCTTTGTTCTTTTCTGAGCAAGTGCTAGTATCTGGTGTCTTTCCAGATTTATCGCCAACGCGATTCAATTCACTTCTATCGTCAGAGATTCGAGCTGTTGCTCTGTGATCGTGATATGATTCCAATCTATCTGATCTCTCTGTATCAGCTTTATGGGATCTATCATTGTCTGATTTTTCAGTATCAGATTTACGAGATTCGACTGACTTTGGCGAATTGCTACGAGTGTCAGTTTCGTCAACTGAGGAGCTACCACGGTAACTTCCTACTAGTCTCATGTCGGGTCTCGACTTAAGGTAACTAAATTCGTCAATTATCACATCTCTGACAGTTGTGAATTTCCCAGATAGGGGATCGTAAACCTTGTACCCATTTGGTTCATAACCAACTAGCACTGCTTTCCAGGATTTTTCGTCAAACTTTCTCTTTCTGATTTTATTATGAACAAAAACTGTTGCACCAAATATTCTTAGATATTTTATCTGTGGCTTCCTCTTATGCCACATTTCATACGGAGTTTTGTGAAATTTCAAGGCTCTAGTTGGGGTCAAATTTATCAAATATGTTGCAGTTAAGACTGCTTCACCCCAAAAAACTTTATCCAATTCTGCTGCATGAATCATTGACCGAGCTCTCTCGGTTATAGTGCGAATCATTCTCTCAGCTACACCATTTTGTTGTGGGGTATGCGGTACGGTTAAATGATAACTTATGCCGTTTGAGACGAAAAATTCTTTCATTCCTCTCGACAAATATTCACCCCCATTATCACAATAAAAATTGACAATTTTCAAATCAAAATGACTTTCACTTTTGGCAACAAAATCTCTAAAGATTTGATGGACATCGGATTTATACTTTATCAAATAAACAACACAATAATGTGTAAATTCATCTATGAAAAGAACAAAATAATTTTTACCATTTATGCTTGAGGGAGTGATTGGACCGCAAACATCCGAGTGAACCATAAACAAGGGTCTATCAACATAACTTTTATCTTTAGTTCTTTGGAATGCTAATCTCGCTTGCTTGCCACTGATGCAAGCTTCACATATTTCATCATGTGGTATTATAGAGCATATCTGATCGATATCTTCGACCATTTTATGACTTTTCAATTCTAAGAATTTGGACTTCCCAATATGTCCCAATCTTTGGTGCCACAAATTAAACGAGGGTATCTTTTCGATGACCATATTATGTGCTTGTGGGTTACTTTGTTGTTTTATGAGTGTAAATTCTATTGAAATCAATTTTTCAAAAGGCTTACCACGAACGATAACCGTACTTCCCTTTTTTATTTCCACTCCATTTTGGTTGAAGTTCACGTCGAATCCTGCATCCTGGATCCTCCGTACAGAGAGAAGATTGTAAGGCACTTCTTGACAGTACAAGACGCCGTCGAGGACTCCCTGGAATCCACTGTCAGTTGTAACGTTGATTTTGCCTCTCTTCGTAGCCAATATGAACGCGCCATTCTTGGCGATTGAAATTCTCATCGGTGGGATGATATTCTCGTACTGGCTAAATAAATCATCACGGTTGATCAAATGTTCAGAGGCACCGGAATCCAGTAGAAACCTGAAGTTTTGTCCTCCTCTGTTGGTTGAATTGTATTCTCCTGTCATGAAGGCAAAGCCAGAAGCATATCCGCTATTTGGTGGTTGACCAGTTAACTGTACGGTCTGCAAGTCTGTATTCACACCCGCAGCTTTTTCCATTCTTTTTGCATAATAGCAATCGTTGATTTTATGCCCTTTTCTTCCACAATGATGACACTTAATGTCCTGGTTACTCCTGTTGTACTTGTAATTTCCTCTTTTATTTTTGTTGAAGAAATTTTTCTTCTTCTGCTTCGAGTGACGAAATTTGTTATTGGTGTTGTTGTTACCGTTGCTGTTGAAATGATTCTTCTTCTGTTCTCCATGAGTGGGGCCAATTTGCAATACTTTGAGGCTGGTGTCTTCCTTCATGCCGAGTTTCTGTTCGTGATCGGTTAATCGAGTTTTGACGAATGATAGTGTCAAATTATCTTCGGGTAGAGTTTCTAAAGCCGTGATGACTCCGTCATAATGAGAAGGGAGTGTCAATAATAGATGTTCAACTTTGTCTTCTTCGTCCATTTTCGCTCCAGCCGCTTGAAGTTCCGTGAGGATATCATCAAAAATAGAGAAATGTTTAGTCAGAGTACCATTGTCCTTCATCTTGAGTAGCAGCAACCTTTTACGTAGGGCCATGCGAGTACAAACACTTTTACGCTCGTATATCGCATCTAATTTTTCAAAAACTTGCTTAGCAGTCAATCCTTCCTGCGCGAAGTGTATGTGCGAGTCAGCCAAGTAATCAACGAGCACACTTGTTACTGCACTGTCACTCTTTGTCCAAGCAGCCGTGGGCCTTTCCGGGACCGGCTCGTCGATAATCTTGATCAAATCCTTTGACGTGAGCAGCGCACGTACGCGTGTCTTCCAGATACTGTACCGCTCACCATCGAACTGTTTAATGTTCTTTCTTTTTTCCAAATCCTCCATGATAACACTTAGAAAATTTAATGAACCAGTCACAGTGTTCCTAAGCTATCAGAATCCACAAGTTTCACTTTCAACCAGATTCACATAAGGGGATCTGGGCCCATAACCTGTTGTAAGGTGAGGACCGGGATTGATTAAAGATTGTCTTAACTAAAATATCGATTTGCTCTTTATTGAAGAGCACACGAGAGTACGTCTTTATGGGAAGAAAACCACGAGAGATCTAGAGAGGCTGCCAGCCGGTGGCATCGTTTATATAGCCCGGCATCGGGCCTACAAGCAAGCCAAAGGTTTCTGATGCAATGAAAAATCAGGAGTCTCTAAGCAAAATGTATGTTAACTAAATGGAAACACGACGGGCTTGCCGTGCGCCCATAGCAAACCGTGTAAACTGAGGGGCCCGCCGTATTCGCCCCTGCCACGAATGCGGTAGCGCAGCCTTGAGAAAAATGTACCAGCAGCCCAATGCACGAGCAGCATTAGGCGCGAGCAGCCCAATGCCCGAGGCGCTGAGCAGAGACAAGTTTGATATTGCCTTTACGAAATTATTCAAGGCTTTTCTACACGCTATACGGTGTTAAATTCCTTCTCTTCGTTAAACGTTGTACCGGGATTCATAAACTACAATCGTGGACAAAATGAAAGAAAATCCATAACCTTCTTTCTATGATCCATAGATTTGTTTCAGTAAACTTGACAATCCAAATCATGATGAAAAACAAATAATATTTACAATAATATCTACTTAATCATCACATTCGAGTGAAAAAAAAATCCCTATCCAAAATGGAAACGGTACAAAACTCCACGATCAAAGATCAATCGACTTCATGCATCATCAGCTCATTTAGGAAAAATCTTGGATTACGAATTTCCACAAAACAGGCAAAACTCGTCAGTCACTATACAAACTTGCCACACATTTATAATGACGTATATCGAAAGCTCGGCCTCGTCTTTCTCTTTCTTTGCCGCCATCATATCATCATGTATATATCCTCTGCACACCTCTCAAAGACAAACTTGTCCAATGCATATATAGCGTCACTGTTGCAAAGGTTTCGTATACTTGTGTGAAATAAGGCGTCTCGTTGTCGCTGATTGCCCGCGTGAGTGCATCAAGACGCGGAGAAAGAGAGACGCGCTCGTCGCGACAAAGTAAGTAACGCGATAAGTGCAGCATATAACCGCGCGATGTGTTCAGTGCACCTCTCGCAGCTATATTATACGCAACCTCCAACCAATTGGCTTCGTTCAAAGTAACACCTCGCACCGCCCATCTTTCTATACACTTATAAACACATACCAACGTATTTTCTCTGGCTTCTTGAGTATATAACAGCACCTCTCACGTTTTTTTTTGTATTCGAACGTCTACTTGCGACGGAAAATTTACACTTGCATGGAAAGTTTTACTAAACGTTATTTCTCCGATACCGTGTACAGCTTTTCCCGATATAACACTACTCTATAAGCTTCTCGTATCAACAGAAATAGACATTTTCCGTGTGTTTAGCTATTTTAATGCTGATACATACTCTTTTCTCTGAAAAAAAAAACATATATATATATAAAAATCTACGTATTTGTGGCTCAAGGGATTTGATCCGAGCTAAATTAAAAATCAAAGTCCCCCTTACCGTTAATCTTTGGGGACGAGTCCTTCCGAGTAATTGCACTTCAATTAAATGTGGTGATATCAGTGTATTGAGCGGTACCTATCTAGGATTCATAACACACGCTAAAATACGCACTCATAACATATTTTCAGAATCTCATCTAAATAATTCCTATACCCACCGATGACGAATGTAGTTTGCGCAAAGGGAGCATCTTCAAAGCTTTAATTAATATCTATATAGAAGCACGCTCGAAATTTTGCACATCGTAAATCGCATTATTCATTATCTACGATCTCTCTACATATATACAAGTATATATATTTCATAAAGTATCAATTACGGTGTTCCATAAGAATAGGAAGAAGTATATATACTTGAGGGGGGGGGGTGCAAATTGCAATGATTCGACACCGCAAAGCGTTTACCTAAAATGAATAGTTTGCCATAGCAGAGTGTGTTTATAATATAATAGTATATTGAGAAGGCGCGGTAAAGAAGGACGACACCGCCCTATTGTCATTATATGTATACATATATAGGGGGAACGAGCAATAATAATAAGGATGAGTCGAAACCGATCAACGAAGAGCAAAGAAGTAACATCATCGGCAGCAGATTGCTACCTGCGCGCGCGTGGGTGCGAATATAACCTCCCCAGTTATTACTTTTACCATCATCAGCTTTTAGTGGCTTATTATTATTTTGTGTTCATATAGCGTCAGCTGGTGCCCCTGCATGAGCGTCCGTATATATACACTTATTACATCTACATTATAGAAGCGCACACGCCAATTCCTTGTATATATATATATATAAGGGTTTCGTAGTGCCAAAGCTTTTCCTTCCCCTATATGATAATAATAATAATGATGATAATGATAATGATAATATAATTTAATAAGGGAAGAAGAGCTCCTCCCTCCTTGTCACTGTATAAAACGCCCTCTTTCATTATTTAAACGCGAAGAATAAGAGGGGATGAAACGAATGAACAACGAGGTTTCGATATGATGTGTATATATAATACCGAAGAGAGCCTTCTTTGGAACGCGCGCGGGGCATTTGAATTTTTAAAGCTCTATAAAA
Source organism: Eretmocerus hayati (assembly GCA_029851415.1). NCBI lineage: Eukaryota > Metazoa > Arthropoda > Insecta > Hymenoptera > Aphelinidae > Eretmocerus > Eretmocerus hayati. Next base: position 152,406,540 of record CM056743.1, on the reverse strand, counting down.
CGCTCCGTTTAGTCGCGTAGATAGCGTTTATCGCGAAAAGCGATTTATTGGCCGACGCTTCTTCGCTTTGCTTGCAAGAGTTTGCTCTTCTGCAACGAACCATTTGTATGTTTAAATATATATATATCTATATGTGTATGTATGTATGTATGTATGTATGTATGTATGTATGTAATGTATGAATGTGTGAGGGAAATAGAGGAGGGAATATTCAACGTTCTGCGAGGTGTAAAATGCTCTTCCTGTCACCGATTAAAAAATGAAACTTTGAATGTATAGAGTACTAGTAATAGGGTTATGTTGTGTCTGTGTGAGGTGAATATATTGTAAGAGGCGTTCCCTCTATGTGAGCATTAATTAGTTAGAGACCATTTTTGTGGTGCCATTTGTCAAATGCTGATGTTGTTAGAGGTATGCGCTTGTATAAAGGAAATTTGCCACGAGTTGCCTTGATTCTGTGCTAATATGATAAAGAAGATGCTAATTTTCTGCTTTGTAGGGAAACTTACAGTTTTAATTAATTTCAATTGCATACGGAATTGTTTTATCAGGGATGAAATCTTTCTCGCGTTGTGGGTTTTTTGTTATATTGCAATGAATATTCTGCATAAAAAGTGGTGAAAAACTCATTTGCATCAACACTCATTTGCATCCAACGAAGAGATTCGAATGATTCAACTCTCACATTGTACTTTTATGGGGGGAGTGGTACGGTTGAGCTTAGGAAATAGATTGAAACTGCAGATGCACCAACATGGCTTAGTTATACTGACAAATTCAATGTTTGCCGGCGTTTTAGAAAAAAAAGAGTTTTCTAGGTTATGGAATGTCATCGTCTATTCCTCATCTGCTCATAGTCGGTTCTGTATGCTGAAAACTGGGATGATCAAGAAAATTTGAAGGACTTGATGCCATACCGAGCTAGCTCCACGTTGGGCGCCAATTTTGGTGATCGGTAGTGGAAATTCTAGGGACATTGAGTAATTTCAGAACTGACCAGTGCTCAGTCAAAGTCTTGCTGAATTAGGATTGATCCCTGAAACTACTGATCGTTGTCAACATTCTCTGGACACCAAAACCATATTTGTCATTGGCTAAAGAGAGTAGCGTACCCCAGGCTTTCTATATCTGAAAACAAAATGACAATCAATTCAATCATCTCAATTGGAATATTTTTCCACTTGCTATATTTTCTGGGACACATTTGAGAAGAGATTTAATTAAACCTATTGATTTGAAATTCTGAAAAATTAACAATTTTATCAAAATCATAGCCATGACAATACTCAAAATAAGAACAAAACAATTTCGCTCAATTCAATTCAAATCCTGATAATCAACGGAAGGATCACATGGTCCATCATGGCTTTAGATCTCCTACCGCTAAACAATACAACTTGAGTGTCGGCAATACGCGAAAGCACAACACAACGAATTTCGAGTCGGAAATCATTTATATACGCACATACAAAGTATTATACATACTCGCTCAAGTGCACGAACTCGTTGAAGCTTTTGTTCAAGAGAAACACACCACACTACATATATATGTATACTTAACCTCAACAGCAATGCAACAGCCAACAACCCGACACTTCTGAACTCTTAAACCACGAGCCACCCTAAAAGAAAGATAGGGTGAGACCTAAAATCAACGAAACAACAAACATGTACAGAATACATACACACAAAGTTGGATAAGAAGAATGGCGAGTGGTTGGATTTCGCGAAAAGAGAGAACGTCCCGGGCTTTGACTACCGACCGACGACGTAGACGATGTAGATGACGACGACGACGACGACAACAACGAAGAAGATGAAGAAGAAGAAGAGATGGAAAAAGCAGTAGCAATAGAAGCATCAGAATCGGGGTGAGAGAGCGTGAAGGGTGTTTTGCTGGTAATTGGTGCCAATTTAATCCTACCCTTCAAAGCTTCAGAGCAGATGATGTTGGTTGTGCGTTGTGTGTGGCTGACTCTGTTTCTCACTCACATATATAAGTACTCGAGGGTGAACCGCCCGTACGCTACACCCTATCCACGAATACATACCTCGTGCACACCCAAAAGGTCCCTTCAAGTTGTGTGTGTATGTGGGTGCAAGTTTGGCACCCTTCTAGTATATATACCACCCGCATAGCCGCTCAGCGAAAATATAATTAACGGTAATAGCGAGCGTATATGGCTCGGATTAACTTTGGGGATGACGAAAGCTAGCTCAACGACACTTTCCTTCTCGTATCTCTCTCTTTCTTTCTTCTTTGCTGTCGATGGTGTAAGCAATGTGTGCGAATTTTGAAGGGTGTATCAATGAGATTGGTGTTAAGGAAGAACTTGGACGATGTATAAAATCTGAGTGCGTAATTTCATTTTTTTTTTCTTTCTTGAGTAATCGGGAGTTGGAAAAGGGTAAATTGAAGTATTCTTGGCTCGATTATGATTTATGGAGTGCGGAAGGATTAACAATACGCGATGATGGTTGGTATCAGGAAAGAAGAGTTGATTGACCTGAAAATTGCTAACGCAAACTCGTCGTTATATTTGCGTAGTTCAATCGATCGAGTCAATACCCAACCATTTTCATCGTTTTCATATAAGTGTACTGAGTAGCAATATTGACGTCGCTCATTGGAGAGGTTATACAGGTTCGGAAGTAGTGAACAAGTGGACCTTTCAAATTCTCAAAAAGTTACGCTCAATAATAATGACTAGTTGATATAGAAAGCACGAAAAATTCAAGAATAAGAAGCTTTGGATTGTATTTAGAAAATTCTATCACTACGTGGATCAAAACATCAAAAAATTAACGATGAAGATGAAATATGATCCAATGATGATTCAGAGATGAACATGGTTTATTTCATGATTGAATTTTAGCGAACTCGTCAGAAATTTTGGCAAGCATTCATGAGAGATAGGATAAGAAAATGAAAATGGACCTTACATTTTTACGATGAGCTAATAGTTAGCGCAGAGGTTCCATCGTATAAAGATGACGAGAAGCAAATAATTCGCTTGTCACGCCAAACTTGAAAGTCTCGCAAGCTCCTACACACTCATCGTATATGGGATCTATACTTGATCGCCTCGCGTGGGGCAAAATCAATGTAAAGGAGCCAAAGGGTTCCCGCGGGTGCCTTTTGAATATGCGAATTTGCCACAGAAAGCCGATGAAACAGAGCTACTTCGCTGCTTCCCTCCTTATATACTTATACTTTTCAGGTGATTTTCAAAGCAGAAATCGAAAGAATCGTAGTGTATGCACGGCTGATGCCGCGTTAACGTGCCGCACTACACCCTCTACTATATATTCGGTTTTCGCAAGGGTTTTCGACTTCTTTTAAAAGCTTCGAAGCCTCCCTACGGTACTCTGGTTTTTTATATCTATATATTCATGTGGAGGAGTTTTACCGCGTGCGCTGCCATTGTTCCCGCGGGAGGACCGTCGTTGTTGTTGTTTTTTTTTTTCATGACTTTTTTTCGATGCTTCTCTCTCTCTTTCACTCTAAATCCATTCCCATCGCTTGCAAAGACTTGCGAATGCGGAATCGTGCGAAATTTCAAGGCACAAGAACCTACAGATACTTATTTTGATGGTGCCAAGATTTTGGAATGTCAGAAATCGAGCTTGCGGATATGATTCAAATCATGTGGGGTCAATAAGACTTCAATTCGCTTGAGTTTGATGATGAAAAAAATTACTGTCAGCGACTTGGAAATTTTGAAGTTTCAGGTTCAATGTGCAAGATTATAATTGGATGAGTTATGGACGGAAAAATGTTTGATTCGTGTTTTCGTATTTCGCGGCAGAGGCTGTAAACTCCGGAGATTTTTGCACTCTTGTATTCAGACAAATTTGCCATCTAGAATGAATCTCAAACTCGTTCTCAAAGACAAGCTCTTCTCAGCGCAAAACATCGTAGAAAGAAAAAAAAAGATAACAATTGAAGCGTGACAAGATATGCCTGAAATTCCAAATCATGCAAATGTCGGTATCCCGTAGAGCTGATTTGTTGTTGATTCGAGGTAGCGCATGGTAGCGTGTATATTATGGACATCAAATGCACGAAACGGTCAGATTCTCACGTCGTTGATGGGATATATACTTACAAACTGATGAGAAGAATCTAACAGTCAAAAGAGAACGAGAAAGAAAGAAAGAAAGAGATATGGTCAGAAAACGAATGAGATGCCATCCGCGGCCCAAGATTGTCCTGCACGATCTAACTTATAAGCTCTTCGATTTCGACGAGTGAACACGTGAGAGAGAGGGGATTGAATCTGAAGGAGGAGAAGAAAAAGAAGAAGAAGGCCTGTTTGAGAATCTTGAAGAGAGAAGACGTGCAAATTCTGAGGGAGACGAGAAAGAAAGAAAGAAAGAGTTGGGAGGAGCGTGCATTTTGTGCATCATCGGCAGCAGCCGCGCGTATACCGATCGAACGAAAAGACGGGAAAAGAGATGCCGGCAGATCTTGTATGCAAATTCTCTTTGGTGCATCTCCCTCCGTGGGATTCTTACTCTCGCGAGATCTGTATATATATACTGCAGGATTAACGGGCCGGCTCGCATGAAAGGCACAACACACGGACATCACATCGGCAGTCGCTTTTCAGATTCGCGACTCTCTTCTCTTCTCTGCCCTTTCTGTGCCCTGATGTTACCCTTATAAAGGAACATACGAAAAGATGCTTCTGCCGACTTTGACTCTTGGATAAATGAGAGTCCCTCTCTTTCTGTCTACTGACTGAGGCTTGATTTTATTTTTTATCCACAACCATAGTCATCCTCATCCTCCTCATCCTCATTCACTTTTATCCCCCTTTTTCTTACTCCTTCCAGTTTATTTATGCTGACTAACTCTTAGCCGTCTTGTCCATGATGGTTTACCCTATACATTCGAGCTTTTGCTTGGTATAGATCAGCAGCCAGCAGAAACAGCAGCTCTTGGACGATTCGCTTCTCAGGAGAATCAATGATGTCGATGCAACAGACATCAGCAAGAGCTGCAGGGTTGATTTTTTTTTCTTTTGACTGCAGAAGGAGAGAATATTTTTGCGAAGCTGATTCTCTGGACCCGCGAGAAGAGTCCCAAGATTTTCGTAAGCGTTGAATCGCTATACAAGCATTCAGAATATAATACGTGTCTCATCGCTCAGTGTATCTATGGTTAATCTCTGGCAAAAGAATTTTTCGCGGGATGCTCAGCTGCCACGTCATTGGTCAGACTCGTCTTTTGGCTGGCGTGAGAAAGATTCAATGAAAATGTGTGCGAAATTTTAATCTTGCACATGTGATCACCTGTAGATCTGGCAGCTGTAGACACAAACATTACGGAATTCAATGCGATTTCTATAGGAACATAGGTCCTTCAGGACAGTCAACTTGTGTTGATCGATTCACCCATGCATGATATGGGTGCGAGTGCATCACTCTACACGCCTCGGCATTGGAACGGCTAAGGGATGAAAGAGGACGAAATGAACAAAGCGGAAATAATCACTCACGATTTTACTTGAAGAATAACTGATTGCGTTCATTAAAATCGCCTACGCTAAACCAAACTATAAAATTAGCATATAAAAACTAGAGACTTGAACTATTTACAACTTTAACAAAAGTAAAAGTCACTTTTGAAAATCGACGTTCAAAAATCTGGCGTGCGCGGGAAAAGCTTGCGAGCTGTGCTTACGCAAAATGATGCTCACGGGCGGGTGGCCGTCAAATCGCAATACTCCAAATTGCGCGGTAAAGGACTAAAGGCGCGGCTCGCGAGCCGTATGCAGCCTATGTTAGGTTAAGGTCAACGGAACGAGCGTTGAGAAATTCAGAGTATTCTAGAAATAATTTAAATTCAAAGTCGAATAAGCACAAACGGCTCAAACTTATGATGGGAACCGATTATCATGGCCAAAACTTACCAATTTGTTCAACTGAGGAATTTTATTTGAAGTACTACAATATCTGAGTACACGATGACAAAGAGCATGGGGCAATGAAACTATCACAATACCAATATTTTACATAGTCGACTTGCAGTGCTTTTGGACCGTTCTTGATAATTCTATGTCGACGGAGATGAGATGGATCCTCTTCTTGAAAAATTTCACAAGAATCCCAGAAGGATGGTTGTATTGTTTTGTAACTTATGATAGAAGAATCTTTGAAGAAAGATAAGCTACCCGTTGATTACAATTGGTTGCTGAGGTCCGATCGAATGACACTTGAAATCTTTCTTCCGTTTATCAAGTCGTGGTCCGAGATCATGGCGATCTTAATGTTCAACAGGAAGCGAGTGATATTGAAAAGAATCCGCGTTGTGATGATTTTTTTGCAAAACATTTTATTTTACGACTTATCATTCTACCACGACTGGTGAAAATGTTGCTAAGAACTCTTCCAGACCGCAAATTCATTCTCAATCAATCCATCCCTCCACGCGGGGCCTCCAAATGTGTCCACGGGACTGGATTTCAAAGTGCTCCGAAAAGACCAATCATAATATGCCGCTCTTAATATTTACTAGTCACTATGTGTGCCCCACTAAATACCTCTCTTGCAAGATCAAATATGATGATATCAACCATTGATATATTATAAACTCTGGAAAGACCAACATTCATTCTCAACGACGAGGACCTCGGGATTTGCTGTAGATTCAATTCAATTACCATGGACCGAATTTTCGTGAGGGTCATTTGCATGCAAGACCCATCACTGGGGTTTTATAATTATAATTTTAGGACTCACAACTTTCATTTTCTATCGCGTTGCTTTCCAAAATCGTCTCCAATACAGCAGCCCGTCGTTTCCCGATCTGGCTCATAATATCATCGAAATCAAATTGATTCTATTGGAAGGACAATCGGAGAAATGTGTTCTTCTCCATCAGCAATCGAACGTAAAAATATTGGATTACACTCATGCCGGGCACTATTTCAAGTGTCAACGTATGGAGTCCTTGTACCTCGCCTTGTACCATGGTCAAAGAGGGTGCATTCGAGCTTGAAAGTAGATTATTCAAGTAAGTGCGGAAAGGGCTTACACAGTTAGATATTCTTCGTTGCCTTATAGTCGTATAGAATCGTCCTCGAGTCATTCTTGCGCATCACCCACAAGGCTGTTTTGGTACACCGCCACGTGGTTCGTGCGTTCAGATGTATAAAGAATTGCGAAAAAAAGCTACAATACGTGAGCTGGTTACCAAAACCATAATCTTGGTCACTTTTTTACATGTATACTCTGCTGCTGCGGTAGATTTTATATCGTTTCGGCGCGCGCGAGCGTGAGATAAAAGGCCATAGTACTGGAAAGAGTGCGAGAAATATGTGGTACTCAGCGTAAAAAGCACTGGTCAGTGTCGGTTATTACAGTCCGAGCGCGTTTTAGACACCTTTCTGACTAAAAGTATTCCGTACGCGACTCAGTGCGGGACTTGCTATACATATATATATACTACGTAAGCTCTCCCGAATGCCCTACTCTGTTTCGATAAATTGTTTCAGACGATAAAATACTTCTAGTCTGAGTGAATTTTTTTTCTCCATATTCAGTCTACAATCCGGTCAATGTCTGAAAGCTTTCAACATCAATAAAGCTCTAATGTCATGATCAAAGTATAAAAAATTCTCCGCAACACGAATTCTTCTTCAGGTTCACGTATAAATCATTCTAAAGATGTATCTAATATATCTGTATAGCGGATGCAAGAGGTTTCGCGCAATAATCGCTAATCCCGTGGCTGCTTAATATCCCGGAGTGCGATATGCTTCTATGTGCGGAAATTACGGCTGGTAAATGGCCGTTGTCTCTCCCCTTCTCTCTCTCACTCTTGATGCATTATATAGCTCTATAGTGTGAAGCGTAATTGAGCTCGCGCTTATAAATCCTATTATAGAGAATTAGAGGGTTGCCTCTCTCTTTAACTCCTGATTCGACGTCACGAAGCAAAATCTCAATCTTTGGTATTGTCGGGCTTGGTGTGCAAATGTGGGCAACGCATTGTGCTCTCACTCGCTGAGTATCACACTGATGATACCCTATGCGTGAGATGAGCTGTGCACAGCAGTGGCCAGTAACTATCACCCCCGTGAATCGTGATCCAGATTGGCTTCACGGGGTGTGTAGAGATCAGAAACCCGTCCACATGCTATCATTGTTGGAGTAGCTCGGTTGTGGTGATCAGTATCGCTTTGATTGCTGCAACTTTGAATTAGATGATTTTAACCTTTTAGAAGGCCGCCATTTTTCACAAGAGAATTAGTATCTCCAAAAAGACGATTTCATTCATATGAACACCCGATATGTTATACGCTCGGTTATACGAGTATTATTCAAGGTCACTCTGGTGGCTCATATACGAGCCAGGCCGGCACCGTAAAGGTTAACCCATAGGCGCCGTATGGGTCCTGCAGGACCCATGCACAATACGTTCGATTTGGTATATTTGAATCAATATTTTATGCCTCTCAACATTCAGTCATCTTGTTCAAGGCCATACCTAATTCTTTTGTGTGGTTATTGAGGCCTATCAACAGGCTCCAAGTTTTTATATCACTCTCAAAACATCATTCGGACAGAAATTCAAATCGATAAAAATGACCCGTCATTGTACGGAGCGTATGTTGCATTTTTTGAGTTTCCAACCGGGTTTGAGTCTACGGGTCTCTTCAGTGGTGTGAACAACACTCCTTCGACCAAGAATGCATCTCTAGAATACTCATAGATAACCAAAATTATGAGAAATTTCATTATGACGCTTCACATGACCGACCCGAAAACCAATGTTTCAGAGTGTTTCATGGGATTCTACGTGCATTGTGCCTAATCGGAGCCTTCAAAGATTCGAGTTAACTCAAAAAACAAAATATCAACCTGTTTTTAGATGGTCTCGGTTTCTATGGGTTAAAGGGAATGATCACACCGAGACATCTTACTGTTCAATTGAGATGCTATTGAGTATTCTGAAACCCTTAAACCTCAAAACTTGTTTACAGTTCTCTCGTGGAATGAACAATAAAAAAAATTAAACACATGTCGCATCCATGATGTCACCCATCACACAATATTGAGGACGAAGAAACGCTCACATGCATGGTGTACTCAACCATGACAAAATGAAGTGTAAAAGGAGCATCGAAGCAAGTTCAGAGACTGAGAAAGATCGTCACCAAACCGAGCGCGCAAGGGTTGTTACGGTCTCGTATACACGGTATATAGCGCCGGAAGCATTTCGGCAAACTGAGCGGCAACTCGAAATTCCTACGACTTCCGGCATCGCTACGATAGAGCCGGGGATCTCACTCGATTCTGAGGTACTAAAACGAGACAACTTTCCAACCCCTATATAGAGAGCACACTTGGATCCTCTTATACTCTCTTTACCTTGTGTTATATAGCTCCCGCGTATAAGACTCGTAATGCGGTTGTAAAATACAAATTTTGCTCTGCTTCCATACACATCATTTGCCATTTACAAATCGCGTTCGCTCGTTGGATTACTCAAGTTTACTGCCGCGCGATATCGCTTCGAGAATGTTATATCCTTGTAGAGCATTAGATAGTAAGGGGAGTAATTCCTTACGAGATGATATGGCAAGTATACACGCAGAGTTGTAACCATAAACAGACTGGTCTTTGGCTTTTTGAATTTTCTAAAACACTTTTAATTCAAAAGTGACAAGATTTATTGATTTTATTTGTATAGTTGAAATGGAGTTTGCTCACCACTGAAGTTGCAAGAACCAAGACAACTGAGTGCCACCATACTGCATCATTACTCATTTTCAGATCAGATAATACTACAGCGATGCCCTTTTTTAAATGACGCGAATCTAGTTTGAGAGATCTTACGCACAGTCAGAGTCATCTTTTCTCTGAGCTTGACACCGCAACTCATTGGAAAACTTTTGGAAAGAATAACCAAACTCTACAGAGACTGTATCGGTCTTTGCACTCACATCACATGACACCATCCAAATCTCCAGCAAAATCTATGGAAATCTTCAAAACACAACCTTTCGTTAAAATTCTCCTGGCACGCAATACGAATCAGCAAAATAACTCTCCAGCCTATGGAAAGATGTTGGTATCATCATATCCACATGACCGATCAAATTCATGTATATCTCAACAAGCAGATTTCTTAAAGCATGCGTGTCCGCGGGTATATAAAAATGTCGCGGACATCTCGATCGTCCGATCAAACAGTCGTAAATTCGCGCGTGGACTCTTGCACAGCACCATATCCATGTATACATATAGACTTTGGCCAAGGTAGGTATCCTAAATTTCAGTAATTTGATAAGAGCCCAAGCAAATCTTACTGAAATCTCTTTCGCTCTCACTCTTTCAGTCCTCATCTTTATTTATTTTCCCATGCCTTTAAAACGCCACTATATACTGCGTTCGTGCCACGCACTCTAATTATGAGGCTGGCTTTATCTAAAGAGCCATGTCCAAAGGACTTGCTTCTCTTGGGCCGTCCCGCGTATATGCATGGGCCGCCATCGGAAGAAGAAAAGACACGCTGCTGCTGCCCACGTGCATATATATATATAGCAAAAGACCAAATGAGAAACACAGAGAGAATTTCGTATACACATATACTTGCGGTGATCAAAGACATCGGACTGAGAGAGGGCCAAAGAATTGCGAAAGGCACGACTCGAATACGGACAAGTGTCGCGTGTGCAAGAGTCAAGCGATAGTAATCAGCGAGCTCTGAAACTTTGTGCTCTTCAAGAGCGACACACATCAGGGCACGAATGGCAACTCGTTGAGAGGATCAGTCGACGGTGATGGCTGCTGGCTGCGCGAATGAATCCGGGTGCGAAAATTGCCAACGCCTAGTTTAGCGTAATACTGTTGGTGGCGCTTCACGCGATGACGTTAAAGGCTGATATACATTACAGCGACGACAACGACATAGGTGATCAACACCCAGAGACCAGAAACCATCATCATGTGGTTACTTTCAGACAAGCAAAAATGTGATAGTTGAAAGGTGGACATACGTCCTGACTGACTGAGCTTGTCTACGCTTCTCTTCTTATAACAGAGAAAGAAAGATGAGAACGAGAGTTAATGTCTGATACGCCGCTCTGCATTTGTCATTGGCAGATAGCGCTTGATGCCACTGGGTGGTCATCGCCCCAACTATATATATAGTACTGTATACCTGAGAGCAGGTACCACTCTGACAGTATATATAGGGACCACTCGTACTAAGTCTTATCTGAGCCACAACAATGCCGGCATCTTTTCTGGCTTCTGAGGTGCTATGGACAGGGTCGATGTGTGCTCGCGTGTTGAGTTTTATATATACGTGTACGTACAGAGGCGTGGACTTGCTTGAAAGATACCAAATTGAACGAGTCTCGGAGCTCTCTGCGGCTATTAGCCCCTTATGCCTAAGAACCATTAGCTCCCATCCATCAGATCTTGCCAGTCTTATGCGCGTTGCCTTATACACCTAGACACTGTCTGTCTGCCTGCTGATGCTCAGCTGTTATACTTACTGCTCTGCTGGCAAAGCCAAGACAATCACGATTAGATTTGGACATTGGCATTCCGATTGCTGTGGCTGAGAATGCTGAATATCATTGAATGTCCGATGAAAGAATTTCATAAGAGTATGAGTTCAAGATAATCGCTCGACTTATCAGGTGAATTATTGGGAGTAAACCTGTCTTGGAACGCCGCCATCTTGGACCCGTGTATTTCTTATGGGAATGTTTTGAGATTTGGCCATATTGGATTTTTCTGACATCTAAAATAACACAAAGGTTTACTCCCAATTCGCGTTATGTAAATGCCAATTAGATTTTCTTACCTTCATCGAATTTTTTTTCGACATCTGTGACTGGAAATTTGAAATACATCCGCTCACTCTTTACCGCGTATCTTACCCATTGAGACGTATTATACCAGGTGATCCCGCTACAGAGAAGTGTCACTCTCTTCCTAGGAGTGATTTGACAGAGACATATCAAGTACACTCGAGACTTAAGTGAACTGCACTGCGATGACGGCTAGTGGTAGTTAGCGATTTTTTGTCTCTCTCGCAGTTAATAGGTTATGGTACGAATGCGAGTGAGACGACAAATCTCGAATATTCATGGACCGCCACAACCAGTGCACTTTACCTTGGTCCCGAGTGTACCATGAGTCAATTCGCGTCTGCTGCTTACTAGTCGAGAGTATACTTCTTAGAGATGTTATACGCTCATTGGTGTCAGTTTTGTGGGATCCTTCATTGGCGGTATCTTCAATACAGCCACAACAAGATAACATTCATCTCAATGCATAGAGCCTCGCATGGAGCCGCAAAACAGATAGATCCCGTTACCTCAGAAAAGTCGAAATAAACTACATCACCACTGAGATCGAACCATTGGTCACGTAGTTGAGACTTGGTTCTTGACACCTCAGAGGATTTGAAATAAACTACATCACCACCGAGATCGAATCATTGATTCCAATCTTGCCACTAGATAAATTTCCTCAAAATTTCTTGGGTCTCAGATTATACCATAGTAATATCATCTGAATATGCAATTGTCTCTTTCAGATCTATTGATTTTCGTAAGATTTCTTTTTCCGTAAGTAACAGTCAGTACAGTGGGTAATGCTGTTCGCGTGCATCGACACATTGCACGAGTTCGATGCACGAAACACAAGAGGAGAATCGGGGTCGAGACACACAACCCAATGGCTCCTCAGGATCTCTCGCGCGCGATGTCGTGCGCGACTTGTACACGATATATACATGTATGCAATATACCTTGCTTGCCAATGGCTTACAGTGCCGTAGGTTGGCAGGAATGTCGGGCAGGTGTACCAACAAGGGACCCCAGAGTACCTATATAACGATGCGCCCCATCTTCGACATCTTTCTCTCTCTCTCTCTCTCTCTCTCTCCCTCTCTCTCTTTCTCTCTTAGATAGCTTTTGGTGCACCATGTCATATACTCTCGCGCCTGATGCAGCGCTTGAAAAAGAGAGGAAGAGAGCATGCAGCATGCGAAACAAGAAACGAGAGACGAGCAGCTCCGGAGTGTAGAGAGCATCAGCGGATCGACGCCACGCCGGTCTCCGGACTCCAAATGTCGTGATACTCTCGACGACGACTATATGTGATTCAGCGTTGCACCATCTACTTGTGTCGTAGTCGTCTTCTTTTGACTTTCATTTCAACAAGTTTCCAAAACTGAACTCTTCTGATCTCATCTTTAGTTAGAAGGTTCATCAAGTTCACCTAGATTATGAGTGGTACTCTTTCAAAAACTCAGTTAATGGTAATTGAAATAAATTTTCGGATCATTTCACAATGAAGCTCTGTCGTTACATTTGGAGGCCCCGGAGGGATGAGGTCACTGAGAATGAATTTTCGTCTACTTAGAGTATATAATTCATTCAATTTTTATATCGTTATTTTTGATCTTATGAGAGAAGGCATTTTGTAGGACATAATCAATGAAGTATATCTGTGGCAAATTACGATTGATGTTTTCGGAGCACTTTAAAATACAGTACTGAGGTCACATTTCGGAGGGATGAATTGCAACTGGGAAGAATTTGATTCCTATTAGAGTACTCAACAACATTCCTAATATATTTGAACAAAGCTGGTAGGACGTCGCAGAATGATAAAAGTGCGACTCTTGGTAGCCTGGTCACACGTGAACCTGTTTCCTATCACGCAGCAATCTAGAATATTCGCTTCGTGGGTCAATGCCACATACACTCGACACTGTCCACTTCACTCTCTCATACTGATGTGGTGCTGATGGTCTCTCGAATAGACATTACGTGCACGATATACATAGACGAAAGCGAATACATAAAGCCAAGACTCGCAAGACGTTCTGTACGATACATACACGAGACATTATTGATTTTGCATGTCGTCGGTCGTTCGGTCGGTCTGTCGTTGTTGTTGGCTAGACACGAATCGCTCACGCATCAGGATGTCTTGTAGCGCGCATTTAAATCATCGCTCCGCATCAGACTCTTTCTCTCGCTATATGTCTGCATGCGTATAATGTTCTGCAACCGGCATAGCCTATCTACATCGCCAGAAACCTCCATATATACATACATATATTAGATGTGTATACTATATATATGAGCGAGACTATGATAATGACCTGGATTCAGAATGACATTTTCTTCCTGCGATGATGACTGCTACTGCTGGTGACTATGATGATCCAGCTACATAGTTGTCGACACCGAGGCTGATTTCGATGAGATTTATGAACTCGATCCTCGTGTTGGGGAGTTCACAACGTTTCGATAACCAGACTGACATCCATCAAATTCACGTCATAGCCATGTCGCATCATGCATTTGGAGAGCTATATTATACTACTATATTACCGGCATCCATGTAGTCTCTATAATAGTCTCTGGTACTCTCATATCGTATGATTTGTATATTTATATATAGGTTGACTGCACCCACGTGCTCTTCTGCTTCGTGCATGCTGCTGCTGCTGCTGATGCGTGCGTGTATTTCAGTCACTGCTATGTGTCTTTGCAGCAGAGCGTTTTGTCGCGATTGCCTCTTTATGCATGCGAATACTCGACGAGTCTGCGTCTCTCTTTAACTTTTTCGATTCGCTCTCTTCTACATCAGCAACAGCATTGGATATCAGTGGCATTAGCCATAAGATCTTGCTTCTTTTTTTCTTCAATTGACTGACTCGTGTTTCATTGTCACGATATTCTGATCTTGCCCTCTCATTCATTTTATAAGACATTTATGATCCTCTCAACATTCAATCAGACTCGTTGTTAATATAATGGTTACTATATATATATAGTAGTCGGTCGACAAATGGATCACAAATATTTAACGCGATATATCGCGCCTCGAAAAATTCAAGGCGAATCGATCGACTGATCGAGCTTTGGCATTCAAAGAATTTTATTAGAGATAATATTGGCAGATGTGCAATATGGAGTTGAGAGTATAGCTGGCTTGGTTGATGTGTTCGTCTCTGATGGTTGTTGAAATTGTCTTTTGATAGCACTTTCGTTTTTCGGTGTTCCTGCGTCATATGAATATCTGGCGTCTGGCACGTACTCTTCTAACAATCGTAACTCGTACGTATTTATGTATATACAGCCTCTTAGTATCTAACTCTTATTCTGCATTTGGTCCCGAGCATTATGGAGACATTTCAATGGAGATGTCAAAACAATCTTGTACTGATTGATAGCCTTGCGAAGAGCTGTAAGAAAAATAGCTTGTCAACGTGGCAATTTATAAGAGAAATTTATCACGTATCATTACCGATCTCTGTCAATTTTGATTCGATTGAATCATCATTTTTCAAAGTCCGTTCGAATGAAACTGAACCTATCGATTTGTTGATTCTTCCCAAACAAATCGATTTGAATCTCCGATGATGAATTTCTCAATTTTGAGATCCGATATCTTCGTGATGCGCAGTGAAGAGTATAGAAAGTGTGCGACACATCTTCCGATGTCTATTCTTGGCTTTGCGCCCGTTCCTCTATTAGCGTATTCTCTACGATGATTCCGTTTCTCGTTTCTCTGATGCGGTTGCTCTCTCGTTCGCACCAACGCTTTTTGAGAAAGCTATAAGCTTACGAGTGTGTTTGAGAGCAAAAAACAGAGTTAGAAAAGCAAGAGCGCAAAGTCAAAGCTCCGCAAGCTCGTCAGAAATAGTGATGGCTCTCGTGCCTGTGTCTTAGCAGTGCCAATAATTTCTATTCCAGCACTGTGGTACAAAATGAAATCTATGCCTATTTTCTTGTTTCTGGGTGGGTTTTAAGATTTTTGTCTTGGTGACACAGGCCGTTTGTCTTTTTTTAAGCAACTAATATCTCATTGTTGAAAATTGGATCTGATATTTGATCTTGGAGTGCAGGGTTGAGTGGAAAAAAACAATCTTTAGATTCGAAAATTGAGTCGTAGATATGTTGCCAATATTTTTGTTGTCAAATCATTTGAGATACTTCATAGTCACATTCTTAGGAATGAGTTCAGTTTTTATATCACGTAAAAGTGTAATTAACATCTTCAAAATTCAGATATTTTGACTTTCAATATCGTGAAATTTCTTATTTATTCTATTCTGATGATGCAACACCTTGTAATTAATGCAGTCTACTCCGAATGATAAATACACAAATAATTTTGCCTTGGTTGACAAAAAAATATCAAAATGATGAATCGTTGAGGCTTGCAAGATATAAACTACAAAACTGTCGTCATAAATGTTTCTAGGTCGCAAAACGAGGATTCGCGAATGAATCAAAGCATAGCAGAATCTCAATTTGAATACCAGATCTTCTACAACCCGTCACAATATAACACAACGATGATGTTGGAATGCACCACGCACGAGTCAATAAAATAATATAGACGCCGTTATATTATGCTCTTCAGGAGGTCTCCCTGATATTCCATTTAAAAAAAAAAGTAAGATGACCAATCGAAGAGCGTTATAATCCATCGTCGCGACCATATTCTTATGCTCCAACAACATTCAGTGTCCGAAAATGTTTTTAATGCGGCACTGAATATTAACTAGCCAAAACTTCTTGGTCAAGAGACTTGAGAAAAAAAAAATTATGTAGTAGGCAGCAAGAAGCAGCAGCTGGAGTGAAAAAAAGAGTCTGGCCGGGTGGCCGCATAATATGAGGCATTCGGTTTTACTGTCGTATAGCGAGCGATTCGCACTCGAAGCGAGACGCGCGCGACAAAACCACGACAACGACGACGGCGACGATGACGATGACGCGAATAAGTTAGAGTGTTCGCGTCCCGAACTCGTCGTTCCACTTGGACGTAAAAATATCTCCGGGGGTCTCTCTCTCTCGATCGTCGACCGCCAGCAAACTACATGAGATAGATTGTCACTATTATGTATGTATGTAGTGTATTTGATGAAATTGGTGGAAGTATAACGTAATAATGCAAAGTGTGATCGTGAACTGCGACGAGATGATGTTTAGCTGGTCGAGCATAAGTACTGAGTCTCGAGATCTCTTCGGAACTAACATACTCAGAACCACGTGTTGCTCGATCGATATGCTTGCATGGCAAAGTAAAGTCTCTGAAGTACTTCGATTCGAAGAGTGTATATCTTAGTATGGGTTATTTCGCGCGTTGTTAATTATTGCCACTCGACGAGCAATGATTCTCGTTATTGCCACCATCAAATTCGCTCGTTTAGATAATCACGATATTTTGAAAGCTGGTTTTGTACCACTAAAATTACGATTTTTGCGATTATTTCCTTTTTTGAGGGCAGTTTGCACTATTATCTTCCATCAAGTTGGATTTAGCGTTTGCAAATTTATCGTAATTGACATTTAGATGAGATTTTATTGCGAGCTTTGATTCGCATGAGATTTTGTATAATGGGCTGTTTTGATGGTTATGCACTGTGTTTATGAGGTAGGCGTACAGATTATTACGCCTACTATAGACTATTTTGACTCTCTAATCATGACGCTGTCTCGTCTTGAAATTCAGTAACGTCCGAGGATCACCGTATATGTTTTTTTTTTTACTTTTTCTACCTACCTAAAACTCAATTCAATTGTTCCAGGATTTTCAGTGACACCATACGTACCAGTGATCGTATCTTTGATTTCCAATACATTCATGAATTCACTTTGCCAACTAATGGAAACTTTCAATGTTAACGCCTGAGGTATTTTCCCCTTAAGTCTTGATAGAAAAATCAATCAAAATTCGTACACCTGATACATCCTTCTCAAAATGACGACCAAAGCAAATTTTACAAACTTTCCTGAGATAACTCAACTCTGGTTTCGGGTATGATCAAATATGTCCTAGAAATATATCGTAATGAGAACGATGCAGTTAGCCATGAAGGTATCTTATATTGGATCACCAGAACTTGAAACAATTTGGGTATCGAACCATACAGATTTCTAGACAGTGAATGTGGTGAGCTTACAAGGTCGAGATGCATTTTGGAAACGATTTCTAAATAGGCTCATACAACATACCGATGTAACATAGCTGTATAGCACAGACCTAACCTATAAAAGGCGTTAGAGCGAAACAATGTCTGGCGAGAGGGCGAAGGTTAACCGGGTAGTAAATCATTCCGAACGAGCATCGACGCGACCGTAAAGTCATTGAGCAGCATACACCAACTAATAGGTAACGTCCAACTCTCTGAAATTGCCCATAGTCTATTTTAGTGACTTTTCGAACATCATCGCGAACCCCTTCGATGAGCAATTCGTCATATAAAATTGTAAGGAAAGATACATACAACTAGACTCATTATCTCTTAGTCTCTATAAAACTCTAAGCAATTGAGATATGTAAGTTTTCTTCGCACCCGCATCTGATTCATTCGGACAGATTTCCCCTTTAGTGTCCAATTAATCGAGTTGTCATGACGTTTATTCACCTATTAAGATCACTTATATTATTCAATATTACTGGTAGATCACATGTGTGTTACATACGTACATCGTATGAGGTATCGGGGCCAAGTTTTCGTGGCTAACAATCATCAAAAAATAATATTTTATATCACTATTGAATTCGCTGCTTCGTTCATCATCTTGACCCAGCCAACATCGTTGACTTGTTTATTCACCAAACTTGCATACCTCGACTGCTAGGTGTGAATTATGTATCGTGCCAGATCGAGTTTTGTATCATATGCAAAATAGAGATGTAAGAGTGTGAGCCGGAGAGGGAGCCAAGAGACATTATTCAAAGTAACGCCGAGTGTTCATCATTTTTCGCAGATCATTCATTTGTGACATTTCTTAAGATACCTTTTATCGAATCGATTTTAACTACAAACTACAGTTCTATCAATTTCGCCATCATATAACTACAAATTTACAATTATCATCGACTTGGCCTTGAACATCTGAATTTTTCTTGAAGGAAGTGTGTAAATTAGTGTGATGTAAGGTCTAAAAAATTCCACTTGAATGTAATGTTACGAATCCTCAAGTTGATCCGTTATAGCGATGAGAGAAGTGTAAGTGTAATAAGAATATCAGTGACTGGAAGAAAAGTGGAGGATAGAGTTGAATCGAGCCATGCAAAAAGGGACCTAAGCGCCATTTTTTGCAAAATTGATATAAGGTGATATTTGCACTCTTTGAACATTCCTCTATCAACTGCATATGAAATCTTTCCGGTATGACCAATCCCTGAGACCTGATCCATGCAAAAAGGGACCCAAGTCCAGGATATGGGGCCCTTTTTGCATGGATTGATAAAAGAACCTACAAAAACTAATATTCACGCACTGTATCATCACATCTATCACTCACACAATTGATCGATGTGATTCTTGGCGCCAGTTGGTCGACGAGCTGCGACGCCTCGAATAATGTATAGGCATATAGGTGTATACTCTTCGCTCTGAGCTCAACTAGAATTTTGAAATGATCAAAAAGTGCTGTAGTATCTAGTGTATCATCCGATAGCTCTGCAGACGTTGATCTTGTCTGCCTCATAGTGTATAAAATCTAGAATATGGATTGTGACAGTAATAACGATGGCGAAGAACGGAAAAATCGTAGCGATCCTTCATCTTGGGCACGGAATGAGAGGGAAAGATCGAAAACGTGTGGCGAGCCTTCCTCAAATAGCCAAAATGAATACATTCATAGATTCATAGATCTTATGAATGTTAATGTTACGTGATTTAGATAGTTATGATGGTTTTGTTTGTTGTAATGGACTTGATGATTATATTCGAAGTATTTTCAGTCAATCCGAGCAAAACGGTACCTAAATCCCGCTATGAATCTATGATAATCATCAAGATATCGTTTAAATTCAATATTTCCAAGTTTTGTAGTGTCTTGATATGAAATCATAGCTTTTAAAAGAAATCCATGCTAAAAGGGACCCAAGTCCACACAAGTTTCCATTAAAAAACAACTCTGCAGGCCACCCTTGGTCAAAAAATGGAGAAGATTATAGTAAATACTGATAAGAAGTATGTGTATGTACATTGGCGTTAGGAAATTGTGGATGGTAGAGATGCAACACAGTTTTTTTCGTTTTCCCGACAATTTGTCATTTGCACGAAGGTCCCTTCTTGCATGGCTCGATTCAGTTAGTAAAGATGAGTCGGCTCTTATGATAGGGATAGATATTCGGGAGAAGCAAGAGAGTAGAGAACTTGCTGGTATGTTAATGACTCAAAGGTGACGATCTTCTGATCTAGACTTCTCAAAAACAAGACGAAACTTAAACTTATATATTCCTCTCGAGTTTGATATGCTTGAGAAAAGCTCTGAAGAGATGCAGTGTGGTCTGTTGCCAGGAAATACTTTGCCGTCAATCTTCGTAGTATCTTATTGGAGCGTTATTAATACAGTTCGTGTCGTCAAAGTGAAATGTGCGTGGTGTGCAATTGTGACCAATTTTCTGCACTATGTATAATATGTCTGGTGCAAAGATGATGAGTTGCCGCACCACCGATTTCAAAATCCTTCTTGAGATACTTATTTCTTGGCGAATTCTCAAAGTGTTAAGGTAGCCAACATTGCCAAGCCTGCCAATCATGTATTGTAATACAAGTTGTCTCCTTTAAAATTGTATTTCATCGTTTTTCATTGAATATTGCAACTTTTTACTCTTAGTATTTAAAAGATTCCCGAGATTAAGTAATATTTCAGTACGATTTGAGTGAATAAATGTGAAATGTCGTGATCCAAGATTGGAGAACAGCAAAATTCTAAATCCATCTTTCACTATAAATCTCAAGTTTTTTATCATAATATCACGAAGGGTTTACAGATTTGCTGCAACGGGTCCCACCGGTGCGACCCGCGATTTTTCTTTTTCAATCTTTGACGACTCAGACTTGCACGGAAAATTTTTGGTAGGAAATCTATTGAGGTGGGTTACTTCACCAAAGGTGTTAACAATGAGCCAGAAAAAAGAGTTTAACTTCATATGGGCGTTTCTAACCAATTGTGATGGTTCAGTTCTACACCGGAATAAAATTACGAAAAAACAGCATCGCAGCGAACGTGTTAAAAAATGCAGCGCTAATCGTCGACTTGAATAATTTATCACAATCTGATTGATCCATTGACAAAGACTATAAGTGAGTGCGAACGCGTTACTTGTTCACAACCAAACTTAGCGGAATATCTGAGTTGAGCCGACCTCGACAATCGGAATATCGGTCAGATCTACCTCATACAGTATTTAAGAGTGTACGCCACCTCACCTTATCCCTTTTCCTCTTTTCGTATCATCTGATATTCCATCACAGATTGTTATTCAATGTCACGGTAAAGATCGAAGCCAGTGTGACTCTTGACTAGCCTTCATCACAGAAAGTTCGTTGTCTCTTCACTACTATCTATCTTATGCAAGTCTCTCAGAATCATCCATCCACACATAAAGCACAGAAGTCAAAGACTCCCTCTTCCACACAAAAGTGAGTCCGCGCTCTACAACTTTTTTTTTTTCTACAACTTTGTACTCGCAGCATCAAGTTCAAATGCAGAAACGACGACGGAGGATATTTCATTGGATGTCTGAATATTTAATAGCTTTGTTTCTCGCGAGGGCTCGTGGGGATATTGTTGTATATAATATCTAACAGAGAAGATGTCCCCGAGGTCTAGATGTATCTCTTTTAGCTGTATAAAATAGAGTGAGAGGGGGAAAAAAAGTTGCCAGAGCAGAAGAGCAATTTATTTTCGTAGCGTGCGAAAACTTGTTGTCTTAAATTCATATGGCACTCGTAAATCTTTGACACTCGACGCCTCTTCATTACGCACGCTCTATGTCACAATCTACTACACTTGTGTATACTGAATTTTTTAATCGGACTCTATGTCCCACACCATGTGATGTATATTCCAAAAATCGAATTGAGTTTCGAGAGAAATGATAGTTTTTTTTCATACTTCTAAGAAAAATTTAAGTCTGCATTTGATAAGTGGTGGTTTTGGATGAAAGATAATGCTATACAACTTTTCAAAATCTCCGATCAACGTTACCTGAAGAGAGGATGTACCATAGCTAAATAAAACGATTTATGTCCGAACGTCCCAATTCTAAGTCAGCGAGTGAGCTTCATAGCGCGTACATAGTGATACGGCACATACGGTATATTAGAAATGGCAACATCGCAGATCAATCTCAATTTTCAAAAAATATATCTATCTGTGCATTCGGTATGTGCCAGAGTCAAGGCGTGCTGGAGGAAGATATGCGGTACAGCAAAAATACCTGTGATGGTCCTGAACAGAGCGATGGCACCCCTTTCGACGTGAGTCAAAGCGCGGGAAAGGTGTCCATTCCCAACACCAAATGCTATACGAAATTCTCGACTCATACATCAGTCTCACTACTGAGTCAGGAAATTGAGAGGATTGAGAGAGTGAAGATCTTTTGTCGAGACTTTTGTCCATCTCCGCCCTTACCTTAACTCATTCCGTATGCTTTTTTCTTGAAATTTCCCTTTCATCTCCATCCACTATCAATTCATCGGGCCCATATGCCATAATGGTGACGGTGCGAGGCGGGAATGATGATTATCTTTTAGGGTAGACCGAGTCCATTATACTGATTTAGAGTTGAGCTCCTGCTGAATGATGGAATTCGTAAGTTTGTTCAGGATTTTGAATTCAAGCTATCTAGATATTACATTCCAATCGATTTTGAAGATTCGTTGGATGATTGTTATGGACCCAGCGATAGTAGCAATCATCACTTCGAGAAAAAAACATTTTTGATATTGTTCAATATTAGGTATTCTTGTACCTTCAGTCTTGGTTCATGCGGTCATGTACACTTTTGGAGGCTCCTTGTCATGCGTGGTAAGCAATGTAACTTGCTCAGAAGCGCCATTTTATAATCAATGCAGGAGACAGGATCTCGCGAAAAGTTTTGTTTTCAATGTTCGAATCAAGTTCCTTTGTGACGATTTCAGAAGAACTTTGACGTTTGTGTCATTGAAAAGTAGAAGAACTTTAGCGTTTGTGTCATTGAAAAATGTAAAATGAATATCAATGTTAGTTAGGCATGAACTTTTAAGGGACTTTTTGGATCCGCTCTGGCGATTTAGGGCGATTATTCTGGGCAGTCCAGATTCCATCCTCGATTCACATTGCCAATCATTGGTGATCATTGCCGTTGCCATAGCATTTGACCATATTGAACTTTTTTCATGAAACTCACGAAGGACTCCAGAACTCTGCACTCGAGGAAATTCCGTTTCAATGCGTAAAGAGTAACTCCAACGCAACTAATGCTTCAAAACGACTTCCTTTTTCGATTTAGTCTTTATACATTAATACTTCTATCAAACACATGGCACTCAAGCGATCGCCTCACATAAGTCCCATACAATAGGGCCAGCTGTGAATGGGACTCCGTGTCTAAACCATATAAATTCGACACGGCTAATACTTGAAGCGCTCACCCGTATCTGGAACAATAATAATGCTTCAGTAATATTATAACTACACGACCGCGACGACCAACTAAACTTGGATGTCCCGACGTATTATATGAAATCGAGCAACTCTCTCTCTCTTTTTTCTCTTTCAGAGTCCTTGCCAGTCCCATTGAAAACACAGGCCTCCTATACCATGTATAGGACGCCCCCGCCAAAGATTGGCATAAGGCAACTCTCAAGCATTATAAGTAACATATACGTATATAGCAAAACCGCTTTGAGCTCATTGTCATCGTGATGCCCGTGAGCAGCGCGGCCTCGTCGCATTATAATACGATTTTCAGCAGTTGAGCCAGTGAGTGTTCCATGTACCCAGGTAAAAAGAGCGAGACAGAAGAAGGGCCTCCGAAAGGGCGGAGGAGAGAATCGGTAGTAGCGTTTCTGCAGAATCGAGCACACAATGCACCCTATCAAACAAAAGCGTCCCCTCTATACGTCAAAAATCCACTCTTCTGAAGCTTCATCGCACTGGCATATAGTTCCGAGTGGTAGCAGAGCGTGGGTGGGTGTAAATGGGCATTACTGCTTACGCGAGGTGTAGTATTACTTATTCAAATGATCCCTTTGCATTCGAAGTTCGATGCCTTTACCTTTGAACAATTACATAGAGATTTAGCTTGTTCTTGAATCATTATATCTCCGTATATCGCAAGCGATCCCTTTTTGGGCTCTTCAATCCTTTGGGTTGTGAGCAGATAGATCCAATTTAGGTACAGGTGGCTCTTCTCTTTTTCAATGCTTTACGTTTTTTCAAGTTCCTGCAGACATGGATCCACTCGAGCAAAATTTGACGGAGTGCCTGTGTTTGCTAAGTTCAGACATCTCCAACTCTTCTGAATACAAGTGAATAATAACATGAAAATGGCAATCGTCCACTGAAAAATCTTATCAAATTGCAACCGGTGGCCGAAACATTGTAATTTAAATGCAACAATCAAGATCTAATCTCTATACCGGTCGTCCAGGATTGCATTAAAAATGTTCAGGAACTTGGAATCCAAGCTACAGATTATTCGAAGATATAAGATGTCACGGAGATAGTTGATGCAAATCCGATATAACCTTTATCGATAAGATTCTACAGCATCGATCATGCTTGAAATCTAAAATCCGCACATGCTTCTTGATGATCTAATTTCAAAATGTCAATCCTATATCATGCAGAACAAAGTAAACAATCAGCTATCTTCCAACATTGTAATATCTGAATTGTATGATGAATGTTGATCCAAAACCCAGATGAAGTGATGCGATTATTATTTTGTGTACTATAAGTGTATGAATTCTTCCCAAGTCAATGTTGTTTCTTCTTCGAGCTGAGAAGACTTTGACATGGATCGTAAGCAGTAGCGACAGAATCGTGGATTAGCTTGAAAACTGTTTGCAGTGACCGATCACACGAAAAAAAGATGGCTCCTTAGCGCGAGCTGAAAGTCACTTGTCAAAGGTTTCAAACAGCTATATACCCCGGAAAATCCAAAATCCGATAAGCCTATTTGCTACGTGCGTCCATTTCTGAGCAATTAAATCGAAAAGCCTCGGTCACCCTGCAGTCAGCATAAGCTCTAACACAGGGGGATAAATTTTTTGTCCATCATAAATCAGGAAACGATCTCAACACCGAGCAAGCGTGAACGTCCCGTTTGTATTGAGTCCTTTTGAACATTTTGAACGCTCGTGTCACAACACGTTTGCTTCTTGCATTCAGCCATCCATTGCGCAGCATCCCCTGAAGAAAACTCTCGCCCACTCTTTTCCTAACCTAAAAACCAAAATCAGACCTATCGGACAAGAGGGCTGTACCAGCTTCTTGCATACATACAGCCATCATAGAAAATATTCCTCATTATAATGACTGGTGCGCTCATAATACGAATACGCTAGAGACAGGAAAGCCCGCCAACTTTTCGACCGGCGGGAATTTCCTTCGCTCCGCGCCTATTCTAGCGCATTTCTCGTCTTTCTCCTTATTATGTATATAGCTATACTCCTCATGGCCTCCAAAGCGATTTTCCTAAACGCTAATGCCCGAATAAGGGGAGAGGCTAGCTGGCGACGGCATCAGTGTGAGTAGTCTGTATACAAATGTTCTATATAGATGTTCTGTGCTGCATAGGCGGTGCAGCATGCCGCCGGAGCAGCTTCTTCAAACTTGCCCATTGTATTTCTCACTGCTGCTGCTGCATCAGCTGTGCTGTGTATAGAAAGAGAGGAAGAAAATTCTAGGAAGGATTTTCTTGAAGCGACCCCTGCTGCCAGCAGGCCCATTGTCGTAATCCGCATTCCCAGCGGGCTGCACCCGGCCTGGCGTCGCGTCCCATTTCCCTGCAGCACGCATGCGCTTCATGCATATTATTTCGTTTCTTGGCCTTATACGCTGATTTTCAGCAGCCAAGGAAATAACGCCCTGTAGAGGCATAGCAACTCGAAAGATTTCAGGCATTACCAATGTCTACCGGGAAGGACACGAATTTTCTCGGCACCATCAGAGCTGGTCCAAACTCTACTAAAGACACTGAGAGAGCTCCCGCTGACGATCTTGAAACCGATGCAAAGAAACTCGTTTTTCCGAGCGTTTTTCGTATCCCGTCAGAAGGGCGACGACGCGACACGCTGGATCGGATGACATACCATGATTTTCAAGGGAATAATAGACAGAGAGATGAACGAGCGCTTGTGGGAGGTCTTGGAACTTTTCCCAGTTTTGGCGGGAAATTATCGCGCGAAATATTTGAAGGTAATTGGATTACCAGACGTCAGACTCTTCAGAATCTCCGGTGACTTCTTAAGTATGCTCGGAGTCTTGGGTATAGTTTCTCTTTCAAATAGTTTTCTGATGAAGATCTGATTCTGGTCGATGTTGGTCGGTCTAGAGGTCGGTGGTATGGATTCATGAGATGTTAGGTTTAAAAGTAGTTGAATATCGCGTGGTGCTCTGCATCTGAGGCTACTATATTGGAGCAGGGGCAGAAGGGAATGTCAATCGAGATGTAAATAATGGGAATTGAACATCCGAGGGTGGGAATTTTGAAAACTTCATCGGTCACTTGCATCACACTCCAGATCGTGTTAGAACGTATCTACCAACCTGCATAGACTCGTTATTGGAACGATTTAGGGAATGCTTCAATTATCGCCAGTGGCGTGGTTGGTGACGTGCTGTTGTAGAAACTCAAGGTCTCGCCCATGGTAGTGGGTTCAAAATCTCACTATAAAAGTTGTGAATTCTCTTATGAAGATATCCATTTCATCAACGCAATTTTTCTCGATTTCTCTTAAGCGAATGAAAAGGCGAATGAGAACCAAATTCGTGTTAACAGCCGTTGCACTCCATTCTGACAAGACAAGTACAAAATTAACTCTTCAACAAAGGGCAAAACATGCAACAAAGGAAAGGGCCTATGAAATTTATTCTACATTCTGTCTAATTTCGAAGGATCAGCGGCCCCTTATTCCTCACACTCGAATGCCAAACTAAATACTACTTGTATCAAAACTGACATCCAACTATACACGCGTGTCTCACTCGGGGCATTGCACGAAATTCGGAAAGCAATTGGAAACAGCCTGCCAATAACGCCTCGATCCATCAAACCAAGTGCGAGTTTCTCTATATTCCACCATATCACGTCATGCTCCCATGCTCTCACACGCCCCAAATATAATATCGTTCCCATAGCTCTCTGATGCTTTACTGTATGATCAAAAGTGACATATACAGACATATAGAGTCGCAAAGGGAACAGATCCTGCAGATCTGGCTACTTATCGCGAACGCGTTAATAACATTCTCTAGTCTCTCTCTATGTGTATCGCACGTGTATTATACATACGCACGTTTACATTATGGCAAAATCATACACAGGACCACACAAAACTAGAGATTCGCGTTACATCGAAGCGGGGGCGGGTATTGTCAGCGTACATATACATTTGAAGGTTATGTAGAGCTACTAGCATATATATAGACTAGGAATTACGGAAACGCAAATTGGCCGTCGTGAGCGTGACGGGTCCAGACATCCGCCACGTGCTGACGACGTTGAGGCTCATAGCTAGAGTATAGAGAAGAGAGAGAGAGAGAGAGAGAGAGATTTCTGTGTGATGTCTATGTAACCAGCATTACCAGTATTTAGGGACTGCTGCATGGGATGTAAAAGGGGTGGTTCTATACTATAGAGGCCAAAGCTGACGAACCACACCACCCCATTCACCCGCGAATCGTATCTACCCAAGCCCCGCCACGTGTATCACGAAGTATTATGGAGGCGAATGTAGTGTATAATAATATGGAGAGTGGCGCAAGCGTCGCCTTAGGCGATTGTCGCTGATTGTATTTGTTGTTTTTTCCCGCCGCAGCAGTAGCGCCAAGCTCACACGGGATCAATTTTCATCTGTTATTATATATATGTGATGATGTGTTTGTAGTTGGATTCAAACGATGCGCAAACTTTGGCTGCGATTTGTGTGCGCTATGGTTATATGGATGGATAAGCAGCAATGGCCACCAAAGACTACGGGGTGTTAACCCGTGGGCTCTGTTTGATATCTCACGTGAAAATATATCCTTGCTTTTCAAAGGCTTCTATTTTGACCACATTTTTATGTTGGATGAAACTTGTCCATTTTCATTGAATCTGATGATTTCATTGGATAAAGACAGTGGTGCCACCACCATCATGATGGGGCAAAGTGACTTCCATGCACGTTGGCGAAGGACTGCATACGGTTGATGAAATCTCAAATTAGAACGAGAGAAACATACAGAGCACAGGCTTGTGAGGGGCCAATGTTTATACATTCATAACTTCATGCCATGATGTATCCTACGTTATCACGTAGATGCCATTTCCTTAAGATGGTCACTGATGGAACGCCATCTCGTGGTCAATCAATGAAAATTAACCGTTGTTTTGCACTTTCACTATTAATCTGTCAACGCTGCAATACTTTTGGGAGGAAAAAATTCTGCTTCCAAGATTGCCATCTTTACATGTATCAAATATATTTTGCTCATTCTCATAGGTTGAGTCCAGTTAATTGATCATAACCTAGTACCCAAAATGTTTCCTTATAACTTTCGGAATTCGACCCGGGATTCACTCAACACCCATCCAATAACCTATATTTTTCAAATTCAAAAAGTTCAACTCATCGTCCACTTTAAAGCAAAGTTCCTGCATACCAAACTCCTTCATCAGAACTCCGCCTTTACAGACCTTCACGCACAGTTAACGCATAAATTTTATCGTCATTCTCAGCGCCACTCTAACGCTCCTGACCTAGAGACGATATAATCATTCTCTACAGTTCGATACATATAAGTTTATATTGGTCGATCCGCTCTCTTGAGCACACATAGGGTATCTTTCACTCTCGCGCTCCCTATATATGACACGTTGTATCGGACCCCGCGGGCTCCGGGCTGTCCAAACAGAATTTACAAAAGTCACCAGCAGATGACGAAGCAGCAGGAAGAGAGAGAGAGAGAGAGAAAAAGATATTCGAGGCTGGTTTTCTCCTATTGTATCCTCCCTCTCTTTAGGATTTTGATCTCCCCTTGCGGCATGCGGCACTTTGCGACCCCAAAATCCGAGCTCCGCGTGCTCTCACATTGCAGCAACAACATATATATATATATAGAATCTCAAAACCATGTATGTATACATGTATACATTTCTCGGATAAACTACACACATACATGCATAGCGATTCACATTTGTAGAAGAGAGCCACCGGTAATGGCTGTCGTGGATCGCATTAGTCAGGACGCGCTATGAATTCGAAAATAGCGTTGGAGCAGTGCGAGTATTAAGTACACGAGATATCGGCAGCCTCGGAGAGATGCGTCCGCCCGCCCCGAGACGACAAATTCATTTCGCGACTCCGGTTCTCTCTTTCTTGCTATATATATATATATATATATATATATGTTATTACCTATATACAGTGTTCTCTGAGTTATCGCAAAGCTCGCGCTTTCGACGATTTATGCGAGCGAGATATCCGAACGAGGCACGCGACCCCCAAGCCCATGCTCAATGTTGCGCTCATTTTTTTTTTCATCGCCCCGTCTCCGGATGCTGTGCTAACTTTCTCTCTCTCTCTCTCTCTCTCTTTCTCTCTCTGTCTTTCTATCTCATTGGAGACATTGCACGAGAAGTCGATGAGCCCGGCGCCCGATTCGGTGCGTTGCGCTTATAAATATGCGTATGTCACCGTAGCTGTGCGCAATAAATCACTTTTGGCCGCTTTAAGTGTGAAACAAGCTGTAGAACTCGCGCAAATTGCTTCTGGAGATATTTGTTGTGGATGAGGCCTTTGCCACGTGATGTTATATTTTCATTATTCAGCTTATCCAAATGTGAATTGACCTTTAGACTAATTCTTAGGGTTCGTTCACAGAGTGCGATGACCTTCCTTTCTCAAATTTTTTTCTAAATCATTTCAGAACCTTTAAGTTGAGAGAAAAATAAAAAGATATCAAATACGAGTAACTTTGTTGACTTCGATACTGCAGTCTGTTATCACAATTTGAAGGAGTTGCCACACAGAACTTTGATAATGTATGCAGAACAAGCTCGACGACAACTCATTATGCGTCAAATAACAGGGAAATGGAATCAGATTTGAATCAAATACATTGTTCGAAGAGTCAACAAAGAAATGATCCATGTGACTAATACACGTCGAGACAGCGACTGACCGTCTGAGTTATGAGCATCTAAGTAGACCGAGACGCGTGTACCGGCTGTAAATCACTTCGAACTTACGGTTTGTGACGCCTACACGAGCTGCTCTCTCTCTCTCTCTCTCTCTCTCTCTCGCTCGTCTCTCAAAATGCATCCAGACTCGCACTCGCGTACATGTGTGAGGGTAAAACATACCACTCGACAATCCTTCTCTGATGCTCTTCTCTTGAGTTTGATACACTCTGATGCCATTGCAGTACATATCTCTTTGATACATTATTCCATTTTGAAGGGCTTATACGTGTGTGAGCTTTTTTTTCGCCATGTTCCAAGAGGAAGATGACACCATCTGAGAAACAGCCACTCCTCAAGATTGTGTGTAATGTATCACGTCAGCGCATTGAATAAAAAATCATACTCTCACGCTGAGATGATACAATTTTTTTTTTTATGCTCAAATCTTGTTGAGTGTTGTGAAGAGGCCTTAATGAGTTTACTTGGTAATAATTCTCTCGATGATTTCATTAATCTGTTGCCCACTTTAGAACTACTTTTTTTAATCATTCGAAGCTCATGAATCTGCTAAGAAAAGTCTCACACGCCTATATAAACTAAACATACTGCTCATTTTTCTACGTTGATTTTATCCCATTCACTCGTAATCAATTACATCTCAAAGCTATTCTACATCCAAGTGTACAAGTAAAAAAAAAAAAAAACTTGAGCAACCATGAGATGTTGTAGAGATGCGCAACGGGATGTTTCAAACACATGGTAGGCAGTAAATGATAGAATTACTCTAATACCATGTATGTATAGAAGGACAATCATGGGCCGACTCATGGTTCACACACATATTATAAAAAGAATCGCGACGTTTTTGTATGTGCGAGGGGTTACTCGATGTAAGCTCTGCTTCTCGGGGTAAAAAACTATAAGTTTCCGGGGAACACGAAAGCGTACCAGGCATTGAACTAGGCGTATTATAAGTGGATGACTCTGGCGAAGAGAAAAGGAGCAAAAGAGATGGATAGAGGCTGATTCAATCATGATAATTCAACGAAATGAAATTTACTCGAGCCACAAGGGCGTAGAATGCGCAATGCATTAGTGATGTATACGCGAAACGCCACCATATATACTAATACTCTTATAGTTTAACGTGTATGAAGAAAGATGGGGTATACGGATGCGTCGTCGTATGCTCCTTTTTCACCAGTGTAGTATGTTAGCATCATCAGGCGACGACGCGAGGGTGCCGATCTAATAATACCGATTGACTTACTAGGCGCGGCTGGATTTTCGAGTGCTTCACCGACACGATGCCTCGATTTGCGTCTTTTTCTAATGTAATCGACTCACCGATTTTGTTTACCCAAAATTCCTGATTTCTTCGCTGATGTGCTATCCAATTAGCGAAAATCATGAGAAATTTTATGTGATATTGTTATTGAATTTTCTCAATACTGGCCTAAAACTTCTCAAGTATCTCACGAAACTTCGACAAAATTCTAAGGTCATCGTAAAACACTGTCACGTCGCATTGTCCAACATCCTCAGCATTCAATTTAAATCAAATTTTGGGTCATTCGCCTAGTTGAACATATGAAAATTAAATTTCATAATTTTGGACGGTACCACGGGAAGCTTGGTGAAAAAATTTTTTTATCATACATAGTGAACGACCGCACGTCATATTAGCTCGGGTGAAAAATCAAAAGTCGCGACCTTGCGGGCGGGGCTACAGCTTTCCGCGCGATAAATCTCAGCCCTAACTCGCGCTCTCGTATGAGGTTATGTGAAACTGTGGCGGCGGGTGGCAGCTTGCATCTATATAGCGGAACTCATGTGGCCGTGCATGCGTGATGGCCTACGCACTGTGGGCATGCACTCGTAAGATTTACGAGTCCGAAACAAAGCTCGACCATTGCTCCTTTTTTGCCGACTCTGTACACATACAAATTTGCGCTGGCTATTTGACCACGGTCCAAGCAAAATATTATCAGATGTAGCTCTACTCACCTCGCGTTACCCCGTCACCATATTTATTATTCTTATTCTTTTTTTATTTATTTTTTTTTATTTTAAGGCTAGCAATGAGAGCAAAATGTTTCTTGACTACAAGTGATTAACAGTAGAGTCCTAAGATGTCGACGACAGACATTAGTTGTTCATGATGATAGTCTTGAAGGTCCGATGACTGATTGGTGGGGGAGATGAGTATGCAGCGGTTTTAGAGACTTGATGTCGGTTCCCTCGTCAGTTGCGCCTGTCTTCGGTGATTCAATTCGCGCGCCGCTACGCCATGCCATGGACAACTGACCGCGAAGTAGAACGGTATCGACACCGCGATGAAAAGCTCAAAGCGATTCGTTTCGGTCTCTATGTTACCGCTGATGAAGGCGATGGAGCGTGTGACAAGGCCGTACAAAGTGATTGATTCTTGAATCCAGGTGAGAGTGATGGTCATTCACAAAATTTTGGTACAGTTGATACCTCAGTCCTGTGACCTGCGTGAGTGAAACGGAAAAATCCAACTTTGGCAGGTTTCAAGTTCAATGTCGAATTTTTCGGAAAGACTTTGTCACTTTCTCGATAAATCGACGAACCGATTTATCTAGTACTTTGTTTGAAAAATCATTTAATGAAGTTGATGAACTCGAATTTGTTTTTTTTTTTTTTTCGAACATTGGAATTTTGAAAATAGATGGCATTAATTTTCATTCTAAAATCTGACCCGAAAAGTAAAAATTCCTCGAAAAAAAATTCAATTGTCCTAAAACGGTATAACATGAATAATCAATTTACAAAATTAGTGAGGGACGCACTTTGCATCAAAAAATCTTTCACCCATGACACGACAATCATCAAAAGGGTCGACAAAATCAAAGTGACAAGTTTCACCCTTGCGGTCTCTCAAGCTCATCATGATAATCAAGCCATCAGCAATCGTTGACAAGAGGAGTATTACACAGGAGTCAAGCCAACGTGATAGAACTGCTAAAGTGCTTTATATCCCGCGGGTCATCGACGATAATGCGAGAATACAATCAAGCTTTGGCAAAGTGAGCGCATCAAAGCTGTATTCTTATACGTGTGGATAGTAACGCGTCACGTATGCAAAAATTCCCCAAGGAATACTCGAAAAGACTCTCAAACTTGATGGCGTGCGTCGTAAATACTATAACCCACGATTCGATCGTATGCCTACAAAGTTAATTTTTTTTTGGGGGGGGGGAGAAGCGCATCACCCGCTGCCTCTATATACCACCAGTCTCATAGTCACATTTATATACGCATAATATAAGTACAGGGCCCGTCGCATCATATAATATGAGAAACTCCCTCGGAAACTCCCCTCGTTCCGACATAGACTGTCACATTGTCGCGAGCGTGAAAGCTCGATTCTATATATATACATATATGTACGTACATCCATGTAAAGACCGACAGATGGGTGACTGATGCGCGTGGCAGCCGTCGACCCGCGATTCACGAGTTGCACGCCCGCTTCACGCTGTATAACGCACACATTTACGTATATATGTGTATACAGGGTGTACCTTGCAGTCACATTTGACCCAAGCTCATTGCCCTGGTGTGATATGTACTACCTTCATTTGGTTTGGATCTTGAGAAAAAATCACAGTGAGAATGAGCCATGGTAACTGTGACGGATGTTCGATTTCTGCTACCGTTGCATCTTAGCTCTGGCTGCAGCTGTAAATGTTCTGTATCAGATACATCAGTAGGTACACATATTATAAATTCTGACGGAATTAAAGTGATCAAATTCACAGGCTCTTCAAGAAAATAAATAGCAATGACGAAACGCGAAAATACATTTGCTTACTATAACCTGTGAACATCTTGTGAATCCAGCATGCAAATTGCTGCAATCTGGCAAAATTTAGAGTGCAAGAGAGGAACCAATTCCATCTCATTTCTTAACCTATTTGGAGAATTTAATTCATGGTTTCGTACCCCTCAGCCTACCAACTTGGTCCACCTTTTACTCTGAATGAGAACCTTTACATGCACAAAATGCCCTCACGCTGGAGTGGCTCTTTTGTTCCGATTGCTCGTCAAAAAATGGCGAACGCAACATCTAACACATCAGGGCAAAATCACAAAACGGCCATCAGTAAGCCTCTCCGTGGGGGTCAACGCGTACGTATAGCAAGTCTAACGAACCAACAATGCATTATCGGAGATGTAAACTTGCCTGGCAAAAGAGCAATCGTAACTTGAAAGCATAACCTGCAATAAATGACTGATTGCTTGGACCATGGCCTCGTAATGTAAAATGTGGATAATATCATTCATAATGCGATTACGCTAAGCTAGTATATAAGGAAATTGACGGGGATTGCCCATTATCTTTGCGCTTCTTTTGAAAAGATAGCCGATTGTGTCTGATCGATTGCGATAGCTGTTGTTGAGGTTCTGGTCTTGTTCCTACTTGCATCCATACCTAGTGACCTAGAACCGGCATAGTGTACCTACATCATGTTTAACGGATACTCGGGACAAATTTTGCTGCCTATAGTAGTTTCGTAATAATATATGTCACCAAAATCTCGGCCAAAATCGTTTCAATCGTTTTCTTGAGTTGATATTCCGTGATATTCAATATTCTGAGATTTGGACGTTACCCAATGACCAAAAAAAAAAAAAAACCAGAAAAAAAATGAAATTCGCCCACTCGACGAGGCACGCGCGATTTTGAGACAGCCAGCGCTCGTGGAAATATTTCGAGATTGCGTGAGTCAAAAAGAAAAGATTCCAGACTGACGTCACCGACGATTAATTTGAATATCGATTGATGGACGTATCATAATCCTCTCTGACATTCAAACGTCTCCTCGTGGCTACACAGCTATACCAGGATCGTTCAAAAATTCTTTAACTTTCACTATTGATGCCAAATGATATGTAAATGAGATCGTAGTCGAGAACCGGCTAGTTGTCGCGTCGTCGTCGGACGGGATTAGAAACTTTTACAAAAATTGCATTAGCCCTCGTCACCTCTTAAAATTCTTAAATTTTGAGCTCGCACTTCCGCTTAAAAATTAACTCGCGTTCTGAGCCAAATGAGCCGTAATCTATTCCTTTCTCTTATTACCAACTCATACCTTGTATTCTGGTATAACTAATTCGATATTTATATCTCATTCCGGTGGTATAAAAGGCCTATATAAATAAATCTGAATCCAGCTCGATATGTTTGGATATACTTTTTTGACACGTGTACTTGAAATCCAGACTTTTTACAAAAAAATATACTAGATAACGAGACAGGTGGGCTCCTTGTCCTTCAGCCTTACCATTTGAAGCTATACACTGATCATCGTTTGCAAAGTATACACCGAGAATCACAACTTCAGACTCACGCCCTATCTAATCGCCCACAGAGCCAGCCGCCACTTTTATGGAGGGTGCAATCAAACAATCATCATCACTTCCGCCCGCTCTTATTTTGTGCTGGTCCCTCTATAATATCATATTATCCACCTCACAACATATGCTCGTGTCTTTCTTGACTCGATTTGCTCTTTCAAACGATTCTACCTCGGATTCCACCTGATCACAATTCATTATTTTTCCATCTTTCTTTTAATAATCGATTTTCAATCAGAGATTCATAAATGATTCGGGCATCGCTATATTATTAGCCACATCGTTTGACAAAATTTCCATTTCTCTGGATCATCAGACTTAATCCAATGACTCTGCAAAAAATCTGACATGAGATAACTATATGTAGACGCGACGAGGTTTTGGTAGACGGTTTCTCTTCGCGAAGAATCTCGACCCATAAATATTATTGGGAATAACACGCGTTCGCTCACTTTTATCTTTTTACTTTTTCAAACTCCGTCTTTGAGCAAAAAAAATGAACTTGCTCGTACATCGCACTCAAGGCTATTTAAAAATACACTAATTTCGTCACAAGCGCAGGATGAGTGTTGCACGGGTTTCAATATGGAATGAGTCGATTTTTGCATCATCTGGTCGCAATCATCATGTCACGCTCCGTTTAAATCTAAGTAAAAACTAAGATAGAGATAGTTTGAGGTTATGTGCAGTTGTCTATCTGTGCGGTCCCGATGCGATGGTGACTATACTAATACTACTCTTTGCTCAGCATCAGGCAGTTAATTTTAAACGGAGACGTATAATCGATTTGGCTCCGCTCTCAGCTCTAAGAATAATCTCTACACACAGCGTCCGAGAGGTATTCGCACCATCAGCCTAGAGATGCCAAAGGATGAGATACTGCCTACATCCCAAGACCTACCACACACATAATAATACTTATAATACAATGTTGTTTCTGACTTTGGTTGTGGTTAGTGTGTAGTTTCTTATAATGGGATGAATGGTTTTCTCACGTGGAGCAACGATTTTAAGCTAATAGTAGATACGGGCAAGAAATAAAAAGCAATACGATATATAGGAGGTTATTATTATATAGGTTGAATCTTGGAACGCGTGGCGTTGTGTACAATCATGACACTAAAGATTCACAAGCGGGTACCTATTATCAGCGCTAACAGGATGCTTCCGCTTTGACGAAAGTCTGGTCTTGGTCTTGCCGATGTATAGTGCTGCTATGTATATGGGTTGTTCACAGAGTCAAAGTGTCGGAGAGTGGTTTCGACCGACCCACTACTGCTTCTGTATAATATGCTTGCTTGTTCGTTGCCCTTATACTTCTCGCGAGGGGTGACGAAATTGTCGCGTCTGAATTATTCACTGTATACATACTTGTACGGTGGTTGCTCACCCGGCGGAAGAGGCAGAGTTGTAACGAGGAAGTAAAGTACTTCCACCAAAACGTTTCTACTTTTGCGTGAACAGATCAATTTTTATCCTTATTGGTTTCAAAACAATTACTTCAACTTTTTGGTAGAAGAAAAAGGTTAAATTAAGCTCCCCGCATCACTCAAACGACGTCTCTGCAAATGGCAGGATAAATGGTGCCTTCAATTTTCACGACTTTGATTCTCCCTTGGATATGTTGAAGTTAATTGACAATCACCTTAAAATTGTCTCATTGTTAATATGATGAGAACTTATTGCTTCATAATTGTAGTTGGGAACTACTCATGGATTAGGCAAGAGTAGTCTGCAGATTTGAACCTACGCCTTCTGAGCGCGAGCCGCGAGCTTTACCCACTGAGCCAACGCCAGTTCAGGAATTGATGGCTCATTTTAGCAAATTAAAGTATTCACGTACAGTCGTACCGATTTTCGTACAATATTCGCATTGCAGATCTCTGGCCTTATCGTTCTCTAGGTTAGCAATGGTTAGATGAACAAACACTCACTAGTGCAATTTCAGTAGAACACTACTAGTTCACCTTAAATTACCGCAGGCATTGTGAACATAGTCTAAAATGGTGATCAGATGGTGATACTCAAACTGACGATGATAGACAAAACTCATTCGTGGCCTGATGGCGGTAAGCCACGTGAGAGTCGTCGTGGTTTATACAGCGGTGCAGCGTATACGTTCGCGCGTTCGAATATCTGTAACAATGGTTGTTCCCGCCAAAGCCACTGCACACATAGCCGGAGGGTTATGTTGGCTCTGACGGTAAAATGCACGGTATCATCGAATTTCATTATACATACAATAATGCCAGATTGGCCGCAGCTTCTAGACGCCATTGTGATGATGATGCCCTTACAGTATCGTAACCCCGTACTTTTAACCCCGAGGTCATCATATCCCGCGCACTTCTCAAATTTCCCCGCATTCAGGCAGTCTAACCATACATTTTATAACACGCGTGACCGTATGCATGCGAGCGAATCAAACTAGTACTGACATCAGTTATGTATTCTAACCATTTACGTCATGTTCTACACTCGATCTGTAGTCAACATAACCTAAAGTGACTCCCCAACACTTTTTAATTAGCGTATGTAATAATCATACTTTTGTGTATGCTAGAAGTATTTCAGAGGTCATTTTTCGTGCAAACCCAACCCTAAAATTGAACCAGTGTCGAAACTTTGCTGTAATCTATGGTTGGTGTGCTGTAAATATATATGTGAGTAAATGGTATACAGGCGATATAATGGCCCCTGAGCTGCTTTACCGGCTTATAATACGGCTTGTTCCCGACAACAGCCAGGAGTAGCAGAAGCTAGCCGCAATTACTCAGAGTGTCTATTATGAGTGATTCCTCGGGGGAGTAATAAAATCGCGGGCGGACATGCTCTAATTGCCGGTCCCGTGACGTCTCTTTTTCTTCCATCTCTCTTTTGGTTTCATTGTATTCTATATGCGTGCAAGCTCAAAGTCAGGGTATTGTGTGTTTCTGGGATGGTAATAGTGATAGAGGAAAGGAGAGACGCCTTGCGGTTGAATCAGAATGCTTACAAGAGTCGCCCTTGTGCATGCGAAAAATGAGATATGGGTAATCAGTAAGGACGTGGCGTTGGAGGCAGGGGGGTCTGTACTGTTATTATTTGACCAAGGCTGTGATCATTAAATCTGTTCGAATTAGCCCTTATTTTCGCGCGTCGAATACATAGGGTTATGGGAAGAGTGGTTTTGATGTAAGGGTCAGAGTTTGCTAGGGGGATTAGCCAGTTTTTGGAACACAACCTCTTCTCGATAAAAATGCCAAACTATTCTGATCGCGGGACCTCTCATTCAACTTTTGAGGACTAGTAAATTTGAGATACATGTGGAATCAATAAATTCTTTCCGAACAAGAGCGAAGAACTTACCGTCATCTTAGGGGTTAACCATGCAAACAAATGAAAACTGGGATGAGATCTTGCCAACTTTTACGCAAAAAGTAATTGTTTACTCCTAGTGTACTTCTTCTGAACATAAAACCAGGTTGGACCTATTTCATTTCTTTTCTTTTAGAATACGTGATGATCTGTTTTTGTTGCAGGGTACTGCTGTTAACCTACAAAATTCTTTAAACTTGAACCCTAAAACCTTCCAAAAACCTGATGAATGTTACAAAAACACAACTGAATCTTTCAGTCTATTTTGTGCTGTTTTTGTACGCATTGGCTCACAGTCGCTTGCGTGACTCGCACTCATCGTTGTCCCGTCATCGTTGATCCAATAAAAATTCTCGACGCGCTGATCAATCGAGTGTGTTAGCTATAAAAAGGACGATACGAAGCCAAACTTGCAAAGAAGTCTCAGATGGTATCCAGTCAGACACAAGCTCGCTGAGCAAGAAAAAGCAGCTCGATAGCTCGATTTAGGTAATCCTAAATACGAGTCTTTCTATACCAGAATTGTACCCGGTTCACAATAATGTCGGCAAACATGGTCTTCTTAACAGGACTGCTATTACTATATTTGTATTGCTCATATGGTATGTTTTATATAGAATCACGGCTGCGAAAGTACGCACACAGAAAGACGAGGGGTGAGAGAAAATCTCTACAGTCAGCTGCTTTCTTCCAAATCTCACGCGCATTTGAACGAGGAGATTCACGTGTGAGGAGCTCGCTGTTTGAGGTTAGAAAAAATTTTGGAAGAAAAAGTGTGCTCCCTCGTTGTGCGTGGCCTTCTGATTCGATTTAACTTGGTTTTTCCACTTGGAGGAATTCACTTTACACTGATATAGAAACATAGCAGCTTGTGCGACTCGCTGCACTTTTTTCGACCAGTCTTGTGAATCGTAGTAAGTGAGGTTATGTATGTTTCTTGTTGCGTACACATTGTTTGCTTGCCTACGCGAGCATCCGAAAAATTTCCAACTTGAGTCTACGGAAGCTATATATATGTATACATGGGTACATACATATGAGGCCGTTAGCTCTTCTGATTTGACGTATGGGTCCTGAGTCCTGGACAAACAAGAAGCGCAAGATCCGGGCCTTTATTGCCAAGCTATACTATCGGCCAAAGTAGTCCTGTGTTTGAGCATAATATTTACCCAGGCCCGGCAAGAGCTGCTGCCTCTTGTTGCAAGGCGGTAATATACCAGCATCTCACAGCTTCCGATTTCCCCTTCTCTTCATTTCTCACATTTTAATCGCTTGCTATGTTTTTCTCTCTCATTTTTACAGTTTTCCCCCATTCTATGCTCCATCTTCCAGGCTCCAATGTAACAGTCTATATAGGCTGATCCTCTTCGTATCCGTACATTCTTCCACTGGTTTGACGTTTACGACGTCTGATGTCGTTAATTTGCCAGATTGATGATACCCCACTTGTGAAGAGAAGACAGTTGATCAACAGTCCAGTTTGTGGTGGATCACTTTTTTTCAATTTGAGTTTTATGTTTATAGAGAGTGGTCCACGCGGTTTAGATTTGAAAGGAAATCCAATCGACACCTTGTAAAACGAGTGTTTGACTTTTCACGCATTTTCAGAGTTAGTTTTTATAGGATGTATCTACGCAGGTCGTTCTTATAAGAGGGGAAGCATCTTGCATTCTCCAGAAGACCGTTTAGGTTGGAATTAGAGACCTGTGAGGAGACCAGAACATGGTCTTGAAAGTAAAGTGATTCCAAATGTTCTGTTACCTATGGCATTGAAAATTTGAATCCAAGATTTCTTTATCAATGGCATGTATGTTGAATCAACATCAATGTTGGGAATGTGTCAGTTACAGTTTTTGCAAGAATGTTATGAGACTTCTGGCAACATGACCTATGACCAAGAGTAATCGAGCGATGGTTTGGGGGGGGGGGGGGTCATTGGCACAGTCGACAAAAAGCAAAGCGAGTCATGAACAAGCAAACATGAGTACCCATGTATTCATAAGTGTTCAGAAGAGTAATGACATCATCCTACACACCTGTGCATTGCTCCCCATGAACTAATACTTTCATGTGTATTTTAACACGCACATTGACGTACTTGTATGAGCTGGATGCTCAAGAGAAACGCGCGGGAGGACAATTACCCGGCATGACTTGCGCGACACACCCCACTGCAACTGCGCTTCCTCCTTCCATAACACCATGAGCTTCACAATACATATAGAGTAGCTCATAAGTGGTGAGCTCCTCCTCTTGCATCGACAGCGCACGCGCGTGCCACATTGCGACCTATGCTTACAGTACCCATTATTTATCCCGTACAGTTCACCCTGTATTTTTAACGCCCTCCGCCCTGTACTATACCCGCCCATACGAATTTGCCCTAAAAATTCTTGCTCGTCATGTATGCAATTCGTTAGCCAGTTCTTTGTATGTAAAAGTGTTAGGTTAGGTTCATACATGAGATAAAAACAATGCAAGATAAAAACTGGAACCTTATACTCGTGAGTGTGGCGAATTACAATGTTGAAGTATGCGCTTTGATTAAAAAATTAATACATAAATATGACCGGATCTGACTTTCTTACCTAATCATTAGTCGAACATTTGCTCTTGCCTGCATTGAGGAATTGCTTTGCTTTGTCGGCGTATGTTGGGTCTACTGCGCATGATCTTGGAGCGCCCTCTATCCCCCTACTCTAGTCCCATCCAACTTTCTTGATAGCTCTGATTTGAGCTCTAACGCACTATCATCACTGCGCTATGGATTCACGAATTCTTGAGGAATATTTTCAAAAACATCCTGTCTTGGTGGTCATCAACTGAATCGATAACTACCAAACCTTTCAATGAATGATAACGATCCTGGCCTCTTATTTGATGAGTCCGAATGTCCTGAAAGGTCATTGTAACATGGTGTTGCCCTAAAAATGTTGTAACGACTGGCAAAAATCTGATCATGCAAGACTCCAACGCTATGATTTTAAACCGTACGGCCACACCATCTATCTTTCGCTCCTCAGCTACGTCAAGAATTTTTTTTTTACTCGCAACGCATTCGTCAAGCTTGACAAACATTCTCTGACTCTCTTAGACCTCGAAATTTGAATCTGAATGTCTGGTATATGGAGAAGAAAGTGGAGAGAGAAGTATGGATTTCAAAAAATGCAGTGCTTGCATCGCATGTTGGATAGTTGAGGGTCTACCGTTTCCGGCATACAAGCGGGGGATGACAAACACATGGCACACCGACGATGCTCGAATTAGAGTAAAGCCACCATCAGAGAGATGACACGAGACTCTTGAGAAGCGCGGGAATCCGATCGTTGCATTTATGCACAGCGACTACATACTATGTTCCTGATATTTCTGAGAATTGTGAGCATAGCTGCAGCACATGAGTTCGTCCCTCTTCAAATTTTATCCGGATGCTTAACAAGTGACGGATGTTGATATTTTTTTTTTAGAAATTTCTCCCATCTCATAAAAAAACATATTCTCAGAAATAGATTTGCTAGTGAATACTTAAGAATTGTCGATGGTTAGAAAGATTATGAAGTGAAGAGTTGTAGTTTGCTTTTTTATGTCATAATTTAAATGAATTCCACAAATGAGAAGACCAAAAGCCACTTCAGATCAATTAGCATACGAATCGTGTAGTTTCGAAAGTGTGTTCGCGGTGGTGGTCGACGAAAATGTGATTACATATTTTCTAGAATCTCATTTTCCGTTGTTCCGGAGAAAAAGCTCATGCATGTATTTAGAGAGCTACGAACAATGAAGCCTGGTATAATAGCATATACATATGCTGGTAATTGAAATACTACGTGTAACATACAACTCGAAGAGCAAATTCTCGGATAGGCAAATGAGCTTTACGCGGAAAATACGATTTGAGTTGAAGCGGGATAAGGGATTAGTGGCGAGAAAGTTAATTATGATGCTCGTTTCGTCAATTCGTCTCGGGCGATTGCGCGCGAGGTATTTAGTCGAACACAATGCTCGTTTTGGTCGAAGCAATGTTTTGTGCTTATGTATGTATGTATGTATGTATGTAGATATACATGGCCTTTTAATATGGGTGTTTATATTCTGTTATTCGCTCGATTAAACTCAATTTGGTGTCTCATAAGTGTTAATTAAATACTTGTGTGTATCATAGGAGAAATTGCCTGAATAGATACTTCCTCTGCCGTAAGGTCGTAGAAATTCCAAAATATATCAGTAAGCCAAAGTTGCTCATGCTTAGATTAGATTAAGCTTGTATGTGCCATTTGAA
The DNA here is from genome assembly GCA_029851415.1 of Eretmocerus hayati. Taxonomy (NCBI): domain Eukaryota; kingdom Metazoa; phylum Arthropoda; class Insecta; order Hymenoptera; family Aphelinidae; genus Eretmocerus; species Eretmocerus hayati. The sequence continues at coordinate 152,363,336 of CM056743.1, read as the reverse complement.
TTATCTTTACTGCAAAGGATCATTCGATTGCTGGTACATAAATGATGTTGGGATTATTGTAACATTGTTTTATGAACTAATCAAAACGTTACAAGCGCTGCTTGAGAAGATTCAGTTACAATTCTTGTTTTGTGACATTATAATTGCAGAATGTCTGCTTTTTGAGTAAATCAATTCCAAGTCGTGCAGGAATCAGGGGAAAAGAATATATTGTAGGATGTCGAATACTACTTTTGTGAGGCAATTTGACTGTATGTGGACTAACTTTTTTGAGGAGAGGGTATTTTGCTTCGCATTTTGCTCGGCTCTGTGAAAAATTGCAAAATGAAAAAGAAGAGTCAAGTCGTTAGAAAGGTTAGTCCCAGCAGATGGTCGGATTCTCATCCTCGTTCTCATCAAAATCACATTAAGCAGTACCTGCCTGAGTCCATCTTAGAATTCTGCTAGACACTGAAAGAAAAAATTCAGCAGAATCTGCCAAGATTCTCGGCAACGTTTGACGAGTCTCATTTGGTATTTCAAATCCAGCAATTTTTCCTTTCCCGACTCGGCAATTTTTTTTCTGCCGTCAAGAATTTTCAATGATTCCGTTATCGCACGCTACTTTCAAAGTTGCAAGATCAAAACAATGCGTCCAGTGCCATGTATATAAGGCCGCAATGAAGACTCCATGTGACTCCATATGACACCAAGTGTACACATTTTTTTTTAAATATCGGAAAAATATGTCGCTGAGTAGGACATGCATTTTACTTTTGTTGATTTTAGTAATATCGCATGATTTTTACCCATTATGTAATTCACGTTTATGAGTACATGCACTGCTAATCACGAGATTGAATGGATAATAGAAAGGCTACTTTGAAAGACACACACAGCGCACCACAGCCAAAAGCTCGTTCAATTTACAAACATCAACGCATGTTGTACTCATTTACATATTTTTTCGGGGATTTTTCGAAAAATTCGTACATTTGATTGCAGTTCCAAATAACACTAAATACGTTGTTTTGATTCCACAACGTTAAGATTTGCCTGTGATCGATGCAACGTCAAAATTTTTTGACGGCAGAAAAAAATTGCCGAGTTAGAAAAGAAAAAATTGCTGGATTTTAATTCCCAAGTGAGACTTGGCAAAGGTTGCCGAGAATCTTATTAGCAAATTCTCCTGAGTCTTTTCTTTTAGTGGACATGACCAGAAGCATTTGAACCTCGTTTGAACAAGTCTTCATAGATATTCTTCTCTAAAACATATCTTCATCTTACATGATATTTCATCTTGAAACTTTCTATCGCATTTCTTTCATTGATTTTTTCTTTATTTTTATCATTATTGTTATTTTCTTTCATTAAAACCGAAGCTTCAAAAATATATTTGAGACCTTTGATATACCAAAGTTAGTTAGTGTAGTACCAAGCTTTGTTAGTGAAAATGAATATAAATTGACCTATATGGTCTAATATTCGTTAGGCGTTGCCATGAGCTCTTTGCTGCACTTATTTCTTCTTGAGCTTATGGAGTGTTTTATAGACACAAGTGAAATTCAATATTTTCGAATTTCGTATTCGCAGTTCTCAATTATTCGCCGGACAGGTAAATGATCCTTCTACCTCGATATTTCTATAAGAGTAATGTTTCGGTATTCGTGGAATTCCTTCTTCGTGATGGAATTTTTCGGAACGTATTCTCTGTGAATACGGATTTTTGCCTGTAAACTACTAAGAACACGTCTCGATATCAAATTTGGTACACTCGTAATTTGTAAAACACTTGATGAGGGGCAATATGCATTTTATTGACTTCAATAAATTCTTCATCCATAGGACCATGCCTCTAACACAATTTGCCTCCACATGAATATATTTGTGTCTGTGATAGGATTACAGAAAAAAAAATATATCGCGAGGGCCAGCTATTATATAAGTGTTATATAGTATTAGTGCGGTTGCAGACCTCAGAGAGACGAGAAAAGAGCCTCTATCATGCTAATGCGACAAATCAATTTGAGTTTTACAACCACGTTGTAAACGACGTTTACATGAAAAAGACAAGTGTATATATATGAGGGATTTCGTGCACGTGCCACTGACTCGTCGTAAATGGAACTTATACTATGGTGTTTGGCTTATATTAGGTCCTTCTTTCCTTTTTCACTCTCTTTTACAATACTCACAAGTCAAGAATCTCGTTCACTGCTTATAATTATATTACCTCACATGCCACATACGTTGACTTTTGTTGTTTCTGATAGTACTACTATACTACTGCATGGTATGGCTCATCTGATGCAGTCTGCTTACTCAGGCCCAAGAATGCGGGTTTTTTTTCATTGCCTCCTGCCTTTTTCGCTTTTAATAAGGCCCCAGACTATACGTATGTGTGTATGTTTGATAAATGTAGGTTGTTTGACTTTTGTATAGGCTTACATTTTTATACTCTACTGTAAAGCAAATTAATTGTGAACGAGACCAGGTAGCTTGGTATAAACTGCACATCTATTTGAAGGTTAGGGTTGTTTTAGTGTTCTGTAAGACTGTGAACAATATGAATGTTAGATCATTATCAACTTCATATTCGTCGATTTGTAAGATGAACCCGCCTCTTTTATCATGTATTATAGTTGTAGGTTATGTTCAGCATTCAGCATTCAGACGTCAATTCTTAAACATGGAAGCGAGCATGGAAGTGAGAAAGCAAAAAATAGAATGGAATATTTCTGCATTAAACTAGCCATACTGTGACCGATGAAGAATTTTTCTCAATATTTTCGTAATTGACTGTGGAAAAAATAGTGTATTGATAATTTTGCCTCAATTACCATGGATTGAGAACGTCATCGCCCATATTCTTAGGACGTATAAAAATACTATATTGATTGGTAACAATTTTAGACCCGATGAAGATACATAAGCTATCTCAATCACGAAACCAAAGCCTCATTACCGAATCTTGATGAAATTATCAATCAAATTTGATGCTGATGATTGAACTTGAAACAAAATAAAAATTGCAGAAATTGCAAATTGCAACTTTTGTGGCGTAAATTGACAAAATTTTGCATCATCAAGAGCCGCCATGTTGCTACTGGTGTTTACCAGGTAGTCGCGCCGCGACTGCCTCCGAATTACCGCGAGTATTTGCACGAGGATTGAGATTTGCTGCAACCGTGTGTACGGTAAATATAAAATATATATTTTCCACGACGCAAATCTCAGTATACAGCCTTCACTTTCTCGAGTCTCGTATCAGATAAGGATTCTTCCATATTTTTTTTTTACTCGGTTCTGGGGTCTGTCTCAAAATAATTTCATGAAGAAATTTTGTAAATTGCGTGATTCAAGTTGGGACCGAGAACCTTTCACAGTTTTCTTTATCAATTGGAACTCGAGCCATTGTGGACTAATGAAGAAAGAGCCGGTGTATCAATAATGAGTGTGATGCGATACAATAAAACTTGAAAAATTGCTAAGTCAGATTGAAATGGGTCTGTGGGTTTGTAAATGGGGATGCAAAATATGATGCCTTTTAGATTGGAGTAGAAGAAGGAAAAAAAATCAGAAGCCTCGACTACCAGAGGCGGTCACCAAGCAACATTATGTAAATTTGTACAACTCTAGAATGGCGTTAATTGACTCTCGATTGCGATGCGCGTCTGATAGTGGTGGAGCGTAAAAAGTCGATGACATCAGTGATTGAAATTTATTGACTGTCGTCACAGCCATAACAATAAAGTTTCGAGCATTAACTTTATTTTAGTGTACTGTAAGATATCAAGAATGGCAAAGATTCCTCTATTTATAGGATGATTCGAATGGATTTTTAAAATTATTTCATTCATTCGTTTTCGTTATGGTCACGTGATCTTCAATTTCATGTACTGTAAGGGTGGGTGATATTTGAATCATCAATTATATCTCAGAATATTAGGAGAATGCCAGAACTTATATATTTGGTTTGCAAATGATTCGAGAATCAGAACTCCCTGTCATTACGCAAGGGTTGGCTTCAATACGTTTAGTGCGATTAGTATTGCCGCTGCGAATTCGCGATTTTTCATTTTTTTGATTCACTGAAAGTACTTGGAATGCTCGGAATGTTTTTCCAATATCAATTTGTTAGGGTGAATTACTTTCACATGAATGTAAAAAATGACCTCAGGTTTTACATTCATATAAATGTAATTAACAGGGTACCAAAGGTCAACCCGTGACTGAAACAAAATTACGAATAACCCGCCCCAGCAGCGAACTCGTCAGCGAACGTGCAAAACATGTTTTCGGACTAAAAGTTTGGATCAAATACTACATTTTGAGTCAAACATTTTAAGATTGTAGTTGGTTTGTTAATTTGTATAGTAACAAACTTCCAAAAATGAAGTATGGCCAAAAAATGAGAGGAAAAAATAAGGAACATACAAAAGAAAATAGAGTCGAATTATGCATGCACATACAATAAGAAAAATTCAAGCAATTTTGTGAGGCATCTCTAGGTAAAAGTTGAAAATCGAACAGCCCTACTAAAACCACATGAAAACAAAAGAAAATGACTTCCCGTATGCACTTCTTGCTTTCAATTTTTCAGATTATTTCTCACATAACCCAAGCCCATATTTTAATGGGCCAGTGCGGCGTTCACACAACAAATATAATGTACTCGGGCATTCAAATCGGGCAAAAAGGGCTTCGCGCGCCGAGATTTGCTGATGATGCCCTCATTGTAGAAGAATAAGGAGCCTCGAGCTGCTGCTCACGCGAGAATCTCATCGACTGGCATTCATATATGTACGAATAGCATTTCCGCACAGACGGACTCTGGATAAAAATCTCTTGCAATATCTATACTCGTGATGATTTGCTCATAGTTTGCATAATGAATTTCGTGCATGCCTACTAGCAATATCACAACAGGACTGGCCAAATCTCACAACAAAACATTTTCTACTGCTTTGATCATCTTACTGTATTACTGAGCTCCTGCTAAAAAAAAATTACTCGTCTTTATAACTGAAATGATAGCAAAGTTACAGTGAAGAAAAAATGAAGGGAAAAAGGCATTGAAAGTGATTTAATTTACCATTCAAATTATTGCAAGTTATTCTCTTTTCACTCACCATAGTAGGCATTTTCAATGAGATCCCCAGAGGATTTAACAGATAAAAGGGTACATACACATAAGTATTTGCATGCTTCCACGCAAATTCGTACTTCCTTCCCACGCAAAGTTTACCCATTTTATATCCATACATTTTCTACGTATACGTACGATTGACATGGGCTATATGTATAGTTCGAGTGCATGTTTTAATCGAAAAGTCTCGTTCCCACTGGCCTTAAATTGCCCATACATCTACACACACATACAAAGTAAAGGATAAATACATGTATAAAATCACGAGAAGAGTTCGATTTTACACATGCAGCAGCAAAGAAGATTGGATTCGCGTGGGAGTCCATGCCGGTGGTGGCAAATTTAATGTATAATATTTCAACCTTGGTGCAGTCAAAGAAATAGCTCTTAATCGATTGGATATTTTGGTCTCAGTGATAGTACAGGGATGTTCGTGTTTGAAAATTATTAATGAATGGTCTCATGCTGTGCGTAGATATCAGATATTCGCATATGAACGAGTACTTATAGAAGCCATTTTAAAATTCTCAATCTCTGTTTCTTGCTTTATCTGTAAATTGTGTGTGCAAAAGAGGGAATATGATCGTTATCTCAATTTGTATATGCTTATCGTGTTGGCGAATTATTGAATATGGCTGCTGTTGCTCTCGTGTGCTGCTGCTGCTGCTGCTGCTGCTCGACTCGGATGAAATATTTCCTTCGGCGATGTTTCGTGGACATGGTCTCTGCAGTGTATATCCAAAATTTTTTTGAATTCGATATCAGTGATTTCGTTGAAAGTGTGATTTTCCGTGTTCCAAGTTCGCCCAAGTTTCTGAGGGTTTGAATATGCATTGTAGCAATTTTCTAGGGTGTATTCTATTGGTGCGCAACTATGTTAATAGTTTTTGAGTCGATTCTAACGTCCCCGTAATTTGTAGTGCCTCATAAAGGTCCGAAATGTCAATTCCGTCCCCTGTAGAAAATCTACCTTCGACTCTTGTATTCACTGCAACGCATATCCAGAGTCGAAAACCCCCATGTGTAGGTATGCACTTCAATTTGTAATACTTCAAACAACATATTCCAACACTTTGTGAGTCAATATTACTTGCTTAGTTCGCGCACGGACATCCGACATTTTGAAGACGGATTTGCACCGAAACTGCTCGCACAGCACTAATTAGGTCAGCGAAGTTCCCGATAGTCTATTGAGCCTTTCTAACCAATAAGGTTGATTTTCAGATACCCAAATACACCTAATTCTTGCGCGACATAAACTGAAAACTCGAATCCGCACCCAGGCGCACCACATAAACGCGTTTTTCAAATGGCGTACAAAATTTTCGGTCAATTCCGGCCCCATGTTGTGCTCCTCCCCAACGCGCTATATCGCTTTGTGGAACACACATTTTCTTGAAGTATTTGGTTGCATTAGATCAAATCTATGCGGAAAAGAGTCTACGATTAGTTGGCGAGCCGTGAGAATATTTCTAAGGCGAAATGTCAATTCCGTCCCCTTTACGACCCCTTAAACTCGACATATCTTTGTCCGGCTTCAATTTTGAGCTACGTAGCTCTAGGTTCTTCCTTTTTGTGCCAAAACAAGTGGAAAATAACTGCAACGACCCATTAAAACTCGTCTAGGGTTGAAATAATTTTTTGACCCAAATCACTCCCTGCGATGATTTTGGCCCCAAAAAATCACACTTTCGGCGGAATCACTCATATGGTCATTTGAACACTGATGAGAATAAAATTGAGGGAACCTTAAAGCCGTACAAATTTTCATTGAAAATTCAATTTTTATATTTATGTTTCTCGCCGATACCAAAGGCGCAAACATTAATATTAGTGCGGCTGATTCGAGTCAATTTTTCGATTGGCAATGAGTTTAGATTGATCACTTTAGTACGTCAACGATTATTTTGATATACAAGGATGACCAGAATTATGAATCTGTATCCTCGGTAGAACAATATTTCAAATTCATACATATTGCCAGATCTTACGTTCCCTAGCCTTGAATAATTGTAAATTATTGTCCTTTGAAATATGACTTTTATACCTTTCAAGTGAACAAAAATAAGTGTGCAGTAATTTTGCGTGTCATCTGGTTAACTAAATTATTATATATCATACATATCGAAAAGAATACCATATAAATATAACGTTTAAGCACATATCTATATCGCGTGCAATACGTAAATTTGAGAAGGCAAAATATAATCGAACGTGATGGCGATGACCCATTAACGATTTTATTGGTCTCGAAAACTTTTCACAGTACCCCGAATATAAACGACAGTTGTCACTCGCAAGTCCTTCGGCTCAATAGGTTCAACAAAAAAAAAAAAAAAAAAATGTAGGGCAGTTTGCGGTTTGGGTAAGGTATTTTAGGTGCATGACCGGAAGCTAGTTGTTATACGCTTTGATAATCTAACGCAAACACAGCGCGTATTTAGTGTGTATTCGAAGGGTGTTATAGGTTCTGAGGTTGGGGAGAAAGCCACAAACCTTATGTCTAATAACCCTTGAAGGCATCAAGCGTTTTAGATATGTATTGCTGTTTCTTTTTGTTCTATGCACTTAAATGAAATTATTATGAGATTTTTCTGACCTTTGAACAATGTTTCTGTCTTGTGAAGGAAACCAAGCTAATTTTGGGGAAAAATTTTCTTGAGAATTGAAATCATCATGAAGAATTTGTGTATGCTGATAGCTCGTGGGATGCATAAAACTTGAGTCTTTTCTTGAATTTTCGAAACAACATTCAGACACGAATTTTTGATCAAATTGAAGGAAAAAGTTCAGTTAAACTTCGAAAAGGACTCTTGACTGGTTAGAACCTTTACATCATTTTCTGAGAATAATCGCTGCAACAAACAAAACAAAACAAAATATCACTGCTCATTAGACATACGACATTGCACTCTGACATGTAGACATGTCTTGGAAAAATTCGATCAGAACTCAAAATAATGGCACGAACTTCTTTCTTTAACCACTCATAACAGCGATCGATATTGAGCATTTCTCTTGTAAAAAAAATACACTCATTATGCGTATCTCACACAAAAGCTTGGAGAAACTGCTACTTTTGCTGCTTCGACACGATTTTAAATCGAACAACATGGAACCAACGACTACGTGATGCGAATTCGTATAAATATAAATGACTCGTACGGAACAGTATAGTGGAAAATCGCGTGGGAGGCAGATCCTCATACATAATCGAGGCTCACTAACTCAAGTCAGGTAGCAACGGCTAATGTCACGGCTGCTCCTCACGTGTCATTCGCGAATTGATTGAATCTCTTTGTCGAATCTTTTGATCGCTCATTCACAAGTGTATTAACCCATTATTTTTTTCCCGTTCATTTTCTCCGGTTTTAATTTTAATAAATTCTCAGCATCGATTACTCCCTTTAGTGTTGCACACAAAATTTGAAATTTCGATTCCTTATTCAATTTTTCTATTTTGATAACAATCGCGATTTCTTAGTTGGTGAATATTTTGTTGATTTTTTTTATTGTTGATTTTCATTCTAATGAAGGCATAATTCAAAATGATACTTTAAAAAATAGTTTTTGTTATGTGCGAATATCTTGCAAGGATCATTCACACAATTTCAGATTATTGCAGAATTTGAAATGATTTTATCCATAATTATATTAGCAGAGTACAAGATTTATGGAATTTTGAAGGAATGAAAACCCCTCTGATGTAGGATCGGTTATATGTTTTGCACCGAGGACGATAATGTGGTTTACGGGATGCTTAGCCGAGTCCGTTCGAGCTATGTGCTACGCGAGGCGCGCGTATTTTTTGCGATCCGTCTGCATTTGCAGCCATGTATAATACGCGCCTCGCGACTGAGAAACTCCAGTTATTCTGTATCCACAGTGTAAGTAGTTAGTCTCGTTCATAATATTCCTTTTCGCATTCTTGAAGAGAGCTAACAAATTGTAACTACTGCTCGAACTACTCTTTCGCAATTATTTTAAAATTGATAAGTTTGAAGAGCCCTCGAAAGGGCCAGAAATTAACACCATATCAAGAGCTTTTCTTAATAATTTTGATTTGCTTAGAAGTTACGAGTTTGCGGTCTGTCGGTTCGTCTTCTAAAATTGTTCCAATGATCCAATCAGTTGTATCTATCATTCAATAATGTAGTAAATTAACACAGATTTAAATGATTTGGTTTTGATGAATAAATCCACTATTGGTCGTTATTTATTTGGGCTTGAATTGAAGCCTCTATTTAGCGATTGCGAGAACAATTGTTTGAATACTTGCCTCTGCCTTTATGACTTTTTCTACACTTCACGGAATCGCGATTTGAAGGAATTCAGTTCCAACGTTGGTTTGCTTTGTTCAACACGCGATGCTCTGCATGCATGCATGCATGTGTGCAGACTTCAGTCGAGCAAAAATTGCAAGCACCCGTCAAATGTTAGACAAGTTTTGCCTTTAGAAAAAACTGAGCGATGTTGAATCGCGTAAGATTGCAGCTATCTTGATGGAATCTTCACCCCTGTAAAATCTCACTTTCTTGAACGTTAGAAGATCTTGATATCAACAAAGTGAAGGAAAAAGTTGTCAGATTAAGATTTAAGAATACAAAATAACCAAGTTGAAGAATCGAATGCGATTGAACCAGTATGTTGGCGATCCTTAATAAATTTTTCGCAATAATTTTCAACGTTCTTGAAGTTTCTGTTTTGATCAATTTTGATTTAAATTGTTCTCACAACAAAGAGTATATCATCACATCCGGATCACGATTTTCGCTGGTACATTGGGTCCAAAACCTTCGTGATTTAAGAAAATTGTCAGATACCGACCCTGTCAAGTTTCTCGAATTTCTCGATGAATATTTTTGAGATATCGCGATGATTCGAAGTAACATCGATTCTAAAAGACTCAGAGAATCGTAGCTACAATTTTTCCAGATTTTCGATATCCCAAAAATATTCATCGAAAAATATGAGAACTCGGCAATGTCGGTAAGTGTGCGGATTTAATAGGCTTCGGACACTCCCTTGGGATCCCATAATTTCCGATAACATTTTTTGGTTGAAAAGATAGATTATCACCAGAGCTCCTCTCGGATCCGTGATACGGATGTAAAACACTCTCCTGATCAACTGGAATCGCATTTTTACTCACTCGATAATAATTTGTGCCTACCAAGAATTTTCATGATCTAATCGCACCCTATTGTCTAAACTCAAATTTGTTTATGCAAACAGTCGGACTATGACAATAACAACGATTGTTACTTACTCAAAACTCAATCAACAAACTCCTGACACGAAAATCGTCAACAACAGTTTAGCAGCTGTATCGACATCATTGTCAACTCTAATAGCTACAACACAACATTACGGTTATACTATAGATATGTATACAGAAAAGGGCTGTTATAGAGTGTTGGCCTTCGGACACGACGACAACGTAGTTCAATAAGCGGAAGCGCCATCACTTGGTACATCCGGTTGAGCGTCTGTGGGCAGAATATCACGCGTCCCCTAATATTTCATCAAACTCTCATTGGCAATCTCATTTTCTCGCCTCCCTGCTATGTACTAGCACTTAGTTACGACTAATTTTCAAGCTTCAGTGATTCCGAACTTTCCGGAAGTACAAACATGCCATTGCTTTTGTAATTCGTGTCATTATTACAGGTTTTCCAAGTGAATCTGTGGAACGATATTCTTATCCGTTCACCATGATGTTGATTAGAATGATTACATCTTCTTTCACACGAGTCTTACACTAAATTGTCTACAAATTTGTACTTTGCATTAGTTTGAAAGTTTAGTTGGTTACCAAACTGTGTTCTGATTGATTTTTTCACACAGTTGGTTTTGACATAGAGATTTTCCGTCTCAAAAAAACGTAGAATGAAACGTCGGAATAATCCAACCTCCATTGATATTCATCATAATTTTTCTAATCTGCGTTGATTTGATGATACTCCCATCGGATTACAAATTCAGAGCACTGAGTATCTAGAGCGGCTCTTTTGAAGTGATCTCACGCTCTCATACAGACTATATATCTCAAAGTTTCAAGAGCCATATTCAAGAAGAAATATTAATGTAGAGCAGTGTGCTGATGAAATACTCGTAAAGTGTACAAATTTACTCGATTTAATGATAAAAATTATGAATAGTGCAAAAATCCGACATACCGGTAGGGAATATCCACAGGGCTTTACTTCTAATTGGGATATAAAACTTGGCACTCTAAGAGTGAGCTTTAGAGGCTTGCCACTACTATGCATGAGAAGTGTAGTATAAGCTTCTATATCAAGCTCCACGCTCGCAAAAATCCGATAAAAATGACGCTTTATTGCGTTAGCTCACGTGAGTTCATAACCTATATATATAATATTTTCAGTTTGCGATATCAATCCTCGAATAAAATGTTGGATTCCGCATTTATATACACTGTTATAATACCATGTTTGCAGATTGAGACTAGTGTACTTGAGAACTTGAGTCGAATGGTAATTGTGTTTATATTCCTGTTATGTCGCACACTGGTATAGTATGATTCCTGAGTGTAATTGTATAAAACAACAGGTCAGGTTTTGAATCAGCTGTTAATTAGGCTGAGACACGCCGAAAACGTATAAATGCTATCGCTGAATGACAATTACGTCCGCCATAGGTATAACATATAACAACCTGACCCTGCATGTATAATGCAGTAAGTATCAGGACAAGGTATGCTGCACTAGTATAGATGTGAGTGTAGCGATAGGTATAGGAGGTACCGATGAAATTGAATTGAAGCTTGTGCGAGGTTAAACTGGTTGAGATAGTCATTCGTGAGATGTTAGGATTGTTTGTAAAAGTATTGAATAGGAATAATGTGTGGTACCGAAGTTCATAACAAAGTAGAGGAATCGATGTGTTACTAGGAGTGACGTGACGGAGTCACATGAATTTCGTTATGATTCTATCATTTTTATTCATCATCAGGTTCAACAGTAAATTCTTTTCATCAAAATGATATTGCTGCCTTTTAATTGTTGAAACCACTACTTTTGCAGTAGAACGACGCTCCAAAGGTTCAGAATTAGCGAGTTTATTTTGACCCAAAACTGCTTTCTCTTCCAAAACGACATCTCAAGTACTTTGGATTCAGAAGTCTTTGAAAGTTTGAAACTTGACCATGAAGTAACTCATAATTTTGTTTAAGAGAATTACCGTGTAGTTATAAGAGATGCTGGTCATGGTCATGACTTGTATTGTGACCACAGATGTCAATCAAGACTATGACGGAAAATTGACAAAACTGTTATTTTCTATCAATAACCTCCGAAGTACAGAGATTGCTGACCGCAGATGTACATACAAGTTAAATCTCGTTGCATGTTCTGCCGAGCACGAGAAATGATAAGGTCTACGAGTGGCTCTTTATAAAACGTTCGCGGATCGTGGTTCTAAAGCTTGTCGCCGGCGAGCGCCAAGCTCTTCTACAAATGCATGGAATCGCAACGAGATAAATACAGAAACAAAGAAGATATCGACGCTAATTGCATCTACTCAGCGATATTTTAGCCGATCGTACAAAAATCTAGTGCTTAGCCGTGATTTCTGATGGGATGTCTTCTTGAGGGCCGATAGATGGCGTGTTGGACCGCTCACTCTCGCAAGTAGTATTAAACCAACCTTTTTTCGCATTTTCATCAGCTGATGCGGTCGATGATAACTTGATTGGACAATTAGAGACATTTGCTCTGATTTATTGGCATACATCAATGTAATGAATGATACCAGGCATGTATTTTACCTCCCACATGATCAAATATATCTACAACAGAAACCCAACTACCGATCAAGATTTTAATCTGACAAAGAAGATTGCAAGAATCAACATGCAATGTAATTTTCTCGTTACATTATCATTTCAGAATTGAGTTTCTCATATACTTTGGAATATAATCAACCCCTCAAAACGCAACTCAATATTCTCAAGGTAGACACCCATGATACACAATAAGCAAAGAAGAGTGTAGAAAATTGGCATATAGGGCGATATAATATTCAGCGTTGGCGTGAATGGCTTATGAAGCTCATCTCCCTGTAAATGTACGTACACGCGCCATCTATGGGGGGAAAAAAGTTCTGGCACACCACGCCACATCACGCGCGCTCTATATTTTTCATCACGCGTGGGACCTGCACACGCCAGGAATTGATGCTTCTGGTACGCCACCACACGAATAAGCTTTCATAACAATTTGCGAACGTCGTCGTCGTCTTCTACGTCGTCGTAGGGGCTGGTTTGCCTATCAAATATGCATACCAACGTAGTAGTCTCATGGTCGCGAAGTATATGGATATGAGCATCACGCATCACCCTCGCTATCATATCTGCATGGTAGCAGGAGTATATGAGTATAAGCACGAGGGGTGTGAGATAACCCCGCGAGAATTGCCATTGCGTCTCTTGCAAGCTGGTGTAAGCTTTTGCATACATTTTGAGGTTATCCTTGTTTCAGATGAATTTTTTTGGAAATGACATGTGTGGTAGGGAAAGTTTGAAGGGAGATGGATTTCAGTTTGCATGTGAGGTTAGTTTTTGGGGACCAAAAAACAATCAGGTTTTAAGTTGGTAACCCTGTGATGACATCATAAAAATTTGATACCAGTGTTGTTGGTAAACTTGACTCGTAGTCTCTCATGCATCACTCGCATACTTTTGTAGGTTATGTCAGTCGTGCAAGGGAACCAGGAGATTTCAATCACTTGCATCAGTTCAAGAGGCGTTCGTTCGAAGAGATACCTGCTCGTAAAATTCTGAAATAACCATTTGGTACTCAGACTCAATTTTCAATCATCGAAATGGAAGAAAAGAACCAAAGGAATGTCTCCAAGGCGTCAGTGATGGGATAGGCACAGTGTATCAGCGATCGGTTCGACGCCTATGTAACGATTTCGTCAACGTCGGCGTCGAAGGGTTCCAACCGATGGCTCCAGCATATCTGTTTCTCAGTCGATCCAACTGTGCCTGCCAGTCTGTCTGATGTCTCGACTTCTGTCCTCCTCTCGCATGATGCTCTCATGGCGCATCGACGAGTGTAGTTGTCTTAACGACTGGCGTTTCCTTGTTCATTTTTATTCCATGTATCTCTCTCTCTCTCTCTCTCTCTCGCTCGCTCGCTCTTCCTATCTTTTACTCCTTCATAACGTTCACTCTTTCTCTCACTCTCTTTCTCGCGCGAACGGCATATAACGAGCGAACCTTCCACGAAGGCCTCGATTATTTTTTCGCTAATGAAAGCACACCGTGGCTTGCTTCTATACAGGCCGCCAGGGCGTCACTGTACGCTAATGCGATTGCAGTTCATGATAAGATGCCGCAACGCCATCATCACTATATATACACTCTTCTGGCAGCAATCGTTAGCGTTATATACAATGCGTGAGTGAGAGAGAGAAAGAGGTTAGAATACGTTTTGCATCTCCATCTTGGCTTGTTCTAGGCTACCGTGTATTAATGCGTATACCTTCTATATAATATTTTTTGCTCCCCGTCGGTCCTCGTCATTGTGACTAAAAGCCAAAAGGTTTTCGAGCGCCAAAACTACTACCGTTTGTCAGGTAAAAATGAGGAATGTAGTTGTGAAAGGTTAGGATCGTCATTAGGAAGTCGATTAACTGTTAGCTGTGATGCAGGTTAGATTTCTTGGTGACGAAGAATTACTTCTTGCAAAGAGGATACTTTGAGTTTGGTAATGCTTATGTAAATGTATCTGGTCGATCAGGCCATTTGGAGAAGTGTGCAATTTGAATTTGACTCGGCTTGATGATCTTTTGAGTGCCTTGCGAAAAATCGGTAGCTCGTATAGCTGGTCGTTATTCCACGCCACTCTGTTTGCTGATCCCCACCGCAGATTTCTAAAGTTTTACGACTTGAACACCACCATTCCTTTTTTATGCTTCAATACTGCACTAAAATCTGCCTTGTGTTCTTACTGTCATTCCAATTTCTTTCTTTAAGACTATATTGACAGTTGGCTCTTCAGTCAATTGCCCTCTGTCCAAGAAATATTCGAATTCTGATATTGGGCTGTTTCAAAGTTCTGTTATCATTGTTTTGTATTCTGTATTATGACATGATTCGTCATTTTGTGTGTGATCTGGATTTTCCATCATGGCTACACAAGAGGAAGGCTCTAATTGGTCTGTCAGGCACGTGGTCTCATCCAATGAATCAATCAGAGCTTCCCAACAAGGCAGCCATCTTGTATTGGTGAGCCTCATTTCACTGACATCTTTCTTCTTTTGAATCAAGTGTTCAGACCTGTTCATATGGTTCCAGTGACAACTATGGGTACATAAAAATAATCTCATTCAATCAATCAATAGACAATTCAACATCTCAAAACTTGAAATACTCAGATCATGAAGTAAATACATGTCACGTACTCTACAACATATCATCAATACCATGTACCACACTAGCGCCTTGTCATCAAAGTGTTTCATCCCATGGTGGTCATGTTCAAGCAAATCCAGTGTAGTTGCGGCATCTGAGGAGAGGTGACATGGCGAATATCTCGCTTTGGCAAGAGAGAGAGAGAGAGAGAGAGAGGGGGTCTTATCCCTCGAGAGGCGGCGGAATAGTATCACGAGAGAGTCGTGGCGGCATCAGGCGGACGCGACACGGGAAACCAATTAGCCACTCCGAGAGTGGCGCGCCACCGTGCCATCGCCAAGATATGAGCTAAGCGTTATCTTGCGCTGCAGCAGCTCAGAGCGGGCGAGAGGTATGCCTCAGCGCCACCAATGCCACCACGATGCTTTACCCCCTTTTCCATGTAGTATTATCATATTATATATATGTATAGACAAAGTATCTCATATCTGTGGTGCGAAACAGGATTTTCATGCCACTGAATCTGGGCTCAAGTGACTGGTCTGATGAGTGATTGTTCAAATGAGATGGGAATAGTAAGAGCTTTTTAAGCAATGTCATTATGCTCATATTTTGACTTGGAATGAATAGCGAGGTTTTGCAGAGTTTGGTTGCTGTTCCGTGGGTTGGATGAGGCTTATATCGGTATTGAACTCTAGAATTTTGGTCTTGGAACTAAATTCGGAGGATGTGTTGTAGATAGATTCAATTGGCTTTGAAGATTTCATAATACCAAGTCCGCCGCACGTCTTGTACACGTGATATCTGTGTGTTTACGGCTCAACTCAGAAACTGCGTAATTAAGTTTAACGGTTCAAACATTCAATAGATCTTCATACAGAATTCGGTAGGGTCATGTCTAGTTGAGATTGATCTGGTCGAAGTTTAAATTATGTAAATGTGGGTCTGATTCTAGACCTGTTCTGAATTCATAATCACTTTTCATTTTCTACTCTTTACTTGACGACAATATTTATTGAATTTTCATCAAAGAATAATTATTTTCATCATTCTAACCTAAAAATGCCGCATTCAAATGCGGTTTTAGGGTTCTCATGATGAAAAATCATTATTGGAATGGGAAAAGATTTTTTTTTTATTTGAGGAAAGGAATTTGGAAAAGGAATTCCAATTCGGAGTTGAGTTTTAGGTCTGGTCTAAAGATAAGCTAAAACAGGCATAAGTCCAGACCTTAATGGAAGTAAAAGATGAAATTTGCGATGTGAGTAGACCACCAAAGTCTTTTGTATGAACCTAGGTCATGATGTAAGATAGTGAATTGTGAGGAACACATCTTTTATTGAAAGAAATCACGTTCAAAGTTCGAAATCCAGAGTCTCTGCTAGCTAATCTGATGTACGGAATTGGTTAGATTCATTAATCGACCACATAGACCTGTCGTCATTCGTATTCTTTACACCACGAACAATGTCACTATTAAGACAAATAGACAATTAACTAACTTTTAAAAAAGGTCCTACTTAACCTATTGTAGTCGAATTTAAGGCGAGAAACTGAGTTTCAATCTACGAATTTGTTCAGATCTAACTTAACTTAGAAATTAAGTCCCATGACTTCATGCACTATCATGACTCAGAGCCTAAGCAGTGCAAAAGGATGATAACAGTATTAGCACACCATACAGCTATGCGCTCATGCGGGTCCCTATTGCGATAATGATGCACCTTTACATAAAAAAGTTCACTCGCGCATGGCTTTTGAGAGACTAGATAGGCGTAATCTCGTCACGCATATACGCGGCTTCCAGATTACTAAACTCCCTCTTAGAGAGTATCATCTATTTCTACCTTTGAACCTCTAGTTTTTTTGCCACATTTCTTCGATCTACATTTACCCACTCGTAATCACCTTCTGGGATAAAAGTTCAATTGAGTAAACTGGAACACATTAAAATCACCCATCTGCCATTTGGGTATTATACTAAGATATTCTGGTGATCAAGTCTAATCTCTTAGCTCGGGTGATAGAGGCACTGACCAAAAGCATAATACTGCATCGCAGAGATGATGAACGGGTTTAAACGAGAGTGAAGAACTTTGTATTGTGGGAGTGGTGTGGTGATTAGTCAGGAATTTTGATTAGATCCATCAGCTGCTGCTGGCTCTTTCTGTTGAGGCCTTGATGGACAAAACCGGGCGCCTTTTCAGCTTGTCCCAAGTTTCTCATCTCAGCTGCTGATGCTGCTACCGCCTTCAATATAAGACCTTCTTCGTACCCAATACTCTCTCTTTCAATCTAAGACACACACTCACACAAAAGCACAGACACACTTACACTTTCCTATTCTTTCTCGATCATCGTTTCATATACCTATTACGGGGTCCAAATCTGTTACAGCGTGTGTTAGTCAAAGAGCAGACAGCTTTTAACCCCTGCTGCTTTCCTGGATAGCTGAGGATATGATCATCCAAGGGGGACAAGCTCAATGCACCAAAAGTCAGGACCATCAGACTTCGTGCCATACCATACTTTCTCTACTTTTACTCCCCTGCTGAAAATTTTTGAGTGCCCCTACAACGCGTTGCTTCTTTAGACTTTTTGACTAAAAATAGAATATCGGGTGTACATGGTGCCTTCCCAGAAATTTAGTCCTATTACGAACACTGGGCTACTGAGCGTTTTGAGGTTATGCTGAATGGAAAAAAATTTGACTCCTTCGAGTGCAAGAGGCTTTTCTAGTTGAACATTATACTTTCAAGAGGTGAATGAAGCGAGCATTTCCTGTAATATGCACTCATGAAAAATGACCTTTCGTTACGTGTGAACGATTTCACTCGCCTAGTCTAGTCATTTTCCGGTATCATTGGATCATTTCAGTTTCATCGGCTGCTGGACTCTGATCTATTAAAATAGACTTTTGAATTATTCGAAGTTGCATTTTGAGAAATTTGTTTTGTATTGAATTTGAAGTTTTAAAATCAGTGTAAGAATGATGTTTCGTACCTTTTTAGTCCAGTCTTACTGGCTACTAAGCTCAGGGCTGATTTCTAATGTCAAAAAGTATGAAGTCAGCTCTTCCATAATATAACTCAATTTTATTCTAAAATCATCACGAACCAATGGACGATAGGTAATTCTATTCAGAGTCCTTTGAATATCAAGTGCAGGCACAAGATATAAATCGTATTGTTCAAGAATGACTTTGCAAAGTTGGATACGAGCCTGAGTCAACAACAATTCGCACGTCTTTTTTTTTTCTTCAATGGACGTCGTCGTAGTCGTTGTCGGCATAGTGTCGGTTCATGTCGGTTGCGGCAAAAGAGACGCGTATATAACACAAAGTATATATCTCGCCAAAATGATGGATGGCGCGCAGAGTCATGTACACTCTCATTAACGTCTCGAATCAGAACGAAGACAACAATTAAACGTTGTAAAAGCGCCACCAAAGTGCTGTTGATTGCGTCTGTATCCCAGTCGTTGCATAGTATATTGTCAAGATATCGTCACTGTCATCGCGTGCTATCATCGAATGTAATGACACCAGCTCGTGTACATACATACTGTAGTTGTTTTGTGATACTACTATTGTTAACAACATCTTTCGCTTCGGCTCTTTGATCTTTAAACTCTTTCATAATGTAATTGAGATGTTATCCAAATAATTGCATTGCATTGTAATGAGCCTGACATGACAGTAAATCTAGTCTAGTAATTTTTGATTTTCTGACAGATTTCTTTGATCTGTGCTTGAATTGTCATTCAAACAGAAATAGGGGACTTGTAATTAGATCAAATATTGCATGATTCGATCAATCAATTTTTGAAGCATACATCCTTTAGACTGAGCTCTTGAGTCAGTGGTTCTGGAACTTGTCAGTCACATTACGGTCGATTTTCTGTCAAATCTGAGTTGACTACATCAACATGCCATATTATTTGGCATATACTTACGTCAATTATTATTTGCTTGATCAAGAAGTAAACTTAAGAATTTCATTCTCCACCAGAATGATTCTGTCTAACCTTCAAAATGCTAAACCTAAGGTGTAAACCTGTCTTCTTGATCTCACGTGATGAATTTCTGAATCTGATGAATAAATCTGATGAATTCTGATGAATGACTTCAACCTCAAAATGAACTTTGACCCATTCGTTGGAACCTTATCTCAGTTCTTATTTCTTCTGTTTTTTTCCCATAAAAGAAAATCCCAGGCAACTTTTTGCGCTCACTTCTAAGAATAAATAAAAATCAAAAGAAAAGTCAAATACCCGATCCAGAGACGGGCGAATCTCAAGAGAATTTTCCTCTATGTCCTCGTCCAATATATACGATGTAATTACCTCTCGATCTGCAGTACCGTCCATGCAAGCTTATACTCTCAAACCAATTCCTCGTGTCTCGTTATTTTCACGAGACTCGATTTCTCGCACCTCCACGACGCCAGCAGATAATACACGTGGGTATATTTATACTAAGGTGGTTTGTATAGTATGGTGGTGGCTATAATACAAACGCGCAAGGCCGATTGGCTGATGGCAGTTGGCGAGAGCCAATAAATTAATTTCCGAGATTTACGTATCTTGGGCTATAAACCAGTCGCCAATGTCCGTCCGCTAATTACGTAATTATATGGCATTATAAGAGCTATGGCTTCTGATGCTGCTATATGTTGCTACCGTTTATTTCGATTTTTTCATGATTAAGAATATATGTGTGAAATACTTACCCCACTGGCGCATCTTCTGATTTTTTTTTTCTAGAATTCCATGTTGACTGATGCAGTTGAATCTATTTCTATTTTATTGGGCTCAGATCAGCTTAGATGGTTGAACCCTCACGACCTGATTCCTTTCGGATTCCGATGTTTTGGTTTTCTGATTTCCGCACACAGTGAGTGAGAATCATTATTCTACAGACCAAAACTGAAAAGACGAAAAATTTTGAACAAAATTCTAATTTTTATCATTGAGTGAATGCCATCCGCGAATATGATGACATTGCAAATCGCATCGGTATTTCAAGATTAACTCGTCATTGGCCTGTACAACAAGCAAAATGTATTCCACACATTGCGTATATCAGAATTGCGACTCACGCATCTCTTCAAATCCATCTTCGACGACGACGCAAGTATAATACCTTCTCTCGATCATCAGCAGGCCACGTAACCTTCATTTTCAATTTTCGCTTCGTCATACCGGCCAAGATCACATCACTCCTCCGCGTCCGCATTCGCAATGTGTGATGCGAAATATATCTTTCACTCTCATATTATGAAGTATATCCGTCTACTCACCATCGCATCCATCTCCATCTCAAACTCACTCGGTTGTCCAAATGAGACATTCTTCAATTTTGCTGTACCGATCGCTATAACAAAGTGTAATTTATTGTTTCCCTTACGTGTCGTACTTTATTCGATGACAGCAGACGCGAGCCATACGTCCATCCTATAACTTTGCCAATGAAACATCCGTCAAACCGATGTCTTATTTAACCCTTGAGAGTTTCATGATTCTATATAAAAGGTATATAAGAATCGTTCCTCAGGCCATCTATTGACTTTTTCGTACACTTTTATCGGCATCAGCTCAGAGTACTTATGATTTCAAAGTAAAAAGCCAAGATGTCAGGAAGAGGTTTAGAAAGACATTGAAAGTCAATTCTTCTGGCATAATTTACTGGTTTTTTTTTTTGCAATATATCGCCACCGCCGTCCAATTTTGGGATAATACCAATCAGTAGACATACAGTGCAGTTCGTTTCTTTTTTTTTGTCAGGATGAAGATGGCAGTTAGTATTTTGGAAGGGATCGAAAGAGTGAAAGATTCATTCGAAGTGTTATTCGTCGTCTGGATTCTGACTTTTTGAGTAGGTGCGATACGAGTTTTTTTTCGCGCTTCGTTGCAGAAACAGTATTATAGACAGCAGCAGACAGTTGTTGGAATAGGATAGGCGAGAAGAGTGCGTCTGCGGTTGGAAGACCGAGTGTGAGAAAGAGAATGCATTAGACTGTGTGACTTTTAAAAGGGGGCCAGAGGTGGCGAATCAAGTTTTGAGAGTGTGAAACACGAGATATGTATGCGGGTAGTGATTTATTTTACATATGAGGAGCGTGCCAGAGACATCCGCTTTGTCAAATTGTATTTAGCTCTCGTTGCGTACTCATTGAATGAGTGCAATATTTCTTAGGACAGACTCTTTCTGAGTTCAATTGAAACAAACAATATGAGCCCTAGAGCCATGCATGTTGCATTTATGACATTTTTGAGCGTTTTTTTTTTTGTTTTGGTAGAGTAAGATGCGTGAAAACTTGGAATTTTTAGACAATATTGATGAGTTTTTGTCACACGGTCAGAAATTCAACGAAGAATAGAGGAGGCAATAATGCAGACTCAAGAGTATCCCTAAAAAAATTGGTATGTGCAGACTGCCGGCCATTAAGAATTCAGAGTCTGCTATTTTATTCTAATTTTTAGGAAGTTTCAAGAAAAAAATTCTGCCTCAGCCTTCCAAAACTTAGGTACAAATTATTAATTGACCTCATGATTATGGAGTCATAGTTCCATAAAATTGATCCGAAATTCACCTATTTTTCTACAAATTACATAATGAAGGTCCTAAATCCCAGTAATTTGTCATGTGTCGAATCGTCAAGTTTCCAAAAAATCAACATTCCAATGATCTGATGTGAAAAACAGTATTGAAAGAAAAAAAAAATGAATTCGTTCAAAATTTGAGCAATGATTTATTTTCACTTTGATAGTATTTCCCGACTCCACAGCCGCGTGTGCAAAAAAAACACGAACGAAGCGCGATTAAGAGCTGGTCTGACCCGTTGTAAAAATGACGTCAAGACGACGACGACGACGACGAGCTTGCAATTGCATTGTACACATATAGCAGGCCCGGTATTACAAAGTATCCATACCAGTTGTTGACGCGTGGGACACCTTAACTGGTTTTGTCATTGCAATCCGGTCGATTCTCAAGGGAATAGGTTCACTCGACGAGTTGCGTTCACCATCGTCAGAGTTTATACATCATTCGATAAGCTATATAAGACAAGCTACATCACATCATTGGTGCAAGCGATGATGCTACTCCTTGTATAACTTACAATCTTGGTATAGAAGCCGTTGTTTTGATGAATTATTGATGGGATTCTGCCGTTACGTATCCCAACTGATGATTCCAATGGTATGTTAGCGACAGGAGCTATGAGATCTCAGCTGATTTCTGCTGGAAGCAAAAAAAAAATGTAAAAAAAAGAGTTTGCAAGGCTGGTGACTAGTTGTTTTTCTGCACGCTTGGCGAGCTTTTTTATAGATAGACACGTACAATAACATGACGTCTGGTGCTGGTATCAAATGTTACAAATCTTGTGTGTGTCTCAGAGATTCTTAGGTTATAGAGATATTACCTTCCTATGTACATGCAGTATGTGCATTCAGTCACAGTGAAATAGGTTATTTTCATGTGAAATCATTCAAATGCGAGTCAAAGTCGAAGTCCTGAAGATTTTCGGAAACTAGGATGTGAAACTCTTTGAATAAAATATCTATTAAAAATTCCATAAGTAATGTTCTAGAGAGAATGTAGAAGTGTAATTTGCAGATTAGTAAGGTTTCAGACCCGTCTTTTTTTACTTTTTCAACCAATTAGACCTGCACGATTTGAAAGTGTGACTCGCAGATTAGGCACTTATAGGTAAATGAGAAATATCATCTTTGGCACGGTCATATAAAATTGCAATGGCACAACACATGTAAAAAGTATCCATCTCGATTTCAAATCAAAATAACAACAATGCAAATTGGTTGTACAAGCCATTAATTTCCGAGCACGAGACGGAACGATTATATTGTCTGCTGTCATTTGAAGCTATGCGTGGGAGTTGCCTGTCAGTCATTGTTTGATCACTTGCAATGATGATTCTCCACACTCCGTCATGTAGTCTCAAATCAGATCTCGCATGAAGATGAAAGTTGACAGCGAATTCAAGTTCAAAATTCATTTTTGTTTCCAAGCCAAGCAAAAAAGTAACGTTGTGATTTGGTCAATTATATTGCTAACAATTTCGAAACCTTTCGACTAAAAATCGATCTACTATTGTAGGTTTTGTATATAAAGCCTTTTTATGTGTGTTCATTTTCGACGGTCCGCTCTGTTTTTCAAACTCTTAGCTTGCATTCGAGTTTGTGGATACGGTTCTAAAAGAATGAAAAGTTCTTTCGATATGCAGATATCGACCCCCTTTCATTCCGATACACACATACACATAACTGAAAAGATCTGACAGAACCCAGAACTTGTTCAAATATACACTTCCACCACCTTAATAATTTCCCATCCTAATTGCATCGTGCGGAAACCTCGTTGTCATTCAATGATTAATGATTTTGAACCAATTTTTGGCTTCATAAGATAAAATCTATAATTTTTATTTTTCTACCAATGTTACAGAGGCCACCATCATCGTCACTTTCGTACCCCGGACCAGGTGGAAATGACGATGCGCGCAGCCCAGCGAGTGGAGGCACGCCAGGGCCACTCAGCCAACAGGCCCCAACGAATCTCGACTCTTCGGATCCTGGTAAGTCTCACATTTTTGATGAATAAATCTATCATTGAAAATTAAATCAATGACAATCAAAGTTTGACTCAAGATACTTTGACAATTCCATCTATTCCTGGTTTCGAATCAGCTGTCACGTGTGTCTGAATCATCGTAACTTTCCGAGAACGGTCTGAATTTTTCAACATCATCGCAATCATCATTATAGGAACCCTTTGCATATATATACACCCCAAGATATGTCAGGATGTGTAATGACTGCTATGTGACTTCGGGTTGCATCATGCTGTTGGAATAGAAATCGAATTATTGGTAATCGAGTTGAGGGCTTGCAAATTTTGCGCGTGAAATATTTAAATGAAACATACCGCGTGGTGAATCTAGTTATTTCGAGAGCTTGCGGAGCGGCGAGGCGTTATACCTCAATGACGGATGACGGGTGAATGATGGCGAACAGCAGCATTGCATGATGTAACCGGATAACATTTCAATTTCCATTTTCAGATTGCTTCCTTCCCGCTTCGTTACGCCTAGACCGCAGAAAATTAATCCAATGATTTTGCTCGTTGGGTTTTTGGATTATTGATGCTTATCAGGAGTTTGAATATCGAAGTGTTTTTACTCGTAGTTTTTGAGATTGACATATGTGCGCAAGATGCGGAAAATTGAGTAGCTGATGGGGCGCTGCTTAACCTCATAGAGAGAGACTGGGGGGGATTTAGACTCTGGTGGGGGGCGGATTTTGACTCTGTGGGGACGGGGGGGGGTGTCCAATACAACAATTGGAGTCGTAACGCTAACGAGCGCGTATTTTCTCATCTCCCCAGTACAAGATTTTTCGCTGGGAGGGGGGGCGTCCCTGGCGCTCCCTTTAGGATCGTATTTGATCCAATCGCGATTTAATTTGAAATAATCATTAAAAGCTTTCCGTACTGAACACGTTAGCCTATTTCGGGGACTAAGACAGTGACGGACATATCTTTCAGGGTTTAAAATGGACCAGCAAGCGACCACAGTGGGTCCAAAATTGTAGAACTGTGCATGAAGCGCCTTCATGCGAATTCTCAAACAATCGGCATGATTCAAAAGAAATTTTTTTCATTTTCCCCTGCTGTATAAGCTGCGTGTGCGCAAAATCTGATTTGAACTCTTCCGGTACATCAGGATCATGGTAAGAGGCAAACTTAGAAAAATACAATATAACGTGATGTTTCCATTGCTCAATCGGTCATCTATTATCGACCAAATCCTTGTTAAATCACATGAATACCGACCTCGATACTGACTGAAAAGTATTTGATGGAGATTTTGCGACTTTTCCGAATAGTTTTTGGATCCATCAGCACCCCAGATCTTTTGTGGTCGGTTGTATTATCATTCTAAGCCTAATCAATCCGTTTTATGCTGCTAAATGATCTCGAAAATATCTTTGACACCGACCGTTATGAGACCTAGACCACTTGAATGCAGATAGAGCTTTGATGCATCCAAGGTTAAGAAAAATCGGTTCTTCACAATTTCGAACCCATGAAAGCTACGAACAAACCGAAAATCACGACTCAAAGCTGACTTCCACGACTACTGCCTCGACTTCTGCAGCAATGCAAGCGATTTCGGTGTACCGTAGTGATAATTATCTGTCATTCGAGCCGAAATAGCGCTCTGTACATTGCCGCCAAGATCCAGGAGACTCCATAGTTAACGTAATATTGCATTTTTCCACGTTTGCTTCTAATCACAATCCTGAGGCCCCATGCAGCCCAAGTAAAAACTCGCGCAGGCACGGGAACGAAGATATTTCCTTTTGAATCATGTCGATCGATTAAGAATTCGCGTAAAGGCGATTTATGCGTAATTTTACAGTTTTGGACCCACTGTGCGACGTGTGGAGGTACTTTCGCATTACCAGTACCTAAAACCGCGTTAAGACATGGCATTTTTGTAATTAGAATAATGAAAACATATCATCATTATAAAATAGAATGCCAAACTATAACACGGTTAATAAAAAAGCGTTCTAAAAAAGGAATTTTCCGCCTTCCTTCATCTGCCTTACTTCTAAAAATTTTAACCTCGAAAAATATTTATTGTGAATTTCGTTGATTGATGCATGACTTTTTTTTTTTTAATATATTTTTCTATCAAAATGTATTTGCAAAGAACCATTATATGAGGAGGTATAGTCATACAAGGCGGGTTGCGGGACTCTTTAAGGCCATGCCAACCTCTCATCAATTTTCAATTACGGGGTGCTATTATTTGTATTTCGGGCCATATAAGCGCACCTGCTATACATGTTACCCCATCATATCGTACTATGTGCATAAATATGAGGCTCACGCATGCATTTATATATACTTGCGGTTTGCAAAGAGCTCGGTGCATGCGGCGGCGCGGCGCAACGGTGTCTCGTGCCGTGCGTCAACGCGATTCTTGCGATGCATGTCCGCATCGGAGGCGTATCGCATCAGCCCCATAATGTCGCCTTTTTGCATCAGTAGAGAGACCCGCGCGGGGCGATACTTATCAGTTCTCTTTTGCCATCCACCCTGTCACTCGCCAACAAGCCATTTGCCGCTCTATATGTATGATATACACATTGGCCCCCGCATTTATTTCACCGATTCATTATAACCACTCTTATTTTTCTTTATTGCTTTTTGATCCTTTTCCATATAGTTTTATTCTAAATAGAGTTTTTGAAATTTTATGCTGATTTTTTTTTTTATTGGAAAACAATTTTATTCCGCGTGTTTTTTTTTGACAATTTTCATGGCATTCGATAATGAGGGTGGTAGTGGTGGTGGTTATTATTATCTGGTTTGAATTTATCTGATAAATCTCTTGTTTGATTACATGATAGCAGAAGCGATAATGTGTTTGATTATCGTAAAAAGTGTTAGCCCCACTACGGTTTTGTTTTGTTATGCGATGAAAGCAGACGCATTGTTTTAACAAATCATGCTCGTGTTTCCCCACCTTAGTATGTACATCAAGTATAACAAAAGTTTCATCAGAATTGCGTAATCTTACAATTGATTTGAAAAATTTCATCAATAAAACCATCAACGATGTTACGGGGGGGGGGGGAGCTCCGATATACGGCTTTCGAAATTCCCTAATATCAATGTAACCTTGCATGATTCGTACGATTGTGAAACGGACGTAGTTTCAATACTTGCTAAAATCCCACTTAACTGTTTTTTAGACTTTGACATCTTCTTTCAAGAAAAGTGAGTGAAATTGAGTTCTCTCGACTATTTTTTTTGATTTTCCCGAATCATTGCTGTTTGAGTCCATTTGAAATCTTAAAAAGTTACTTTGGTATTTCGAGGACTTCTTTCTCGTTGATTATAATCAGAGAATAATTATTCTTCTTTAGCATAAGCCGACTAAAGCGCCACTTTTACTCCCTGTTGCGAACATAAAATTGGCGTTTATTCGCCCTAATGCGGAAAAATATCATACTACCCTAGCTTGGCAGACTGTTTTAAGGCACGGGAAATATTTTCCCCTCATTGCACTCGGGGAAAAGTCATACCCGTGCCCCGAAACAGCCTAGCCTCGCATCGGGAGTAATATACTATTTCGGGAAACCTATACTTTTGCATTGGACTTCTATTTCGAATGGTGTCATTAAAATTCTTCCAGACAGCAAATAATCAACAAAAACTGACTCCAAAATATTACAGGAAATTTTTTCGAAATCCCTAAATGAACTCACAATAACATACTCAATTAAACTCGTTTATTTGCCAAACGCCTATTTGTCTTTTTGCAAAAACTCCATAAAATAATACACTAAAATGCTCAAGTTCCTTCAAAACATTCCAAAGAATTAATCAAGCCTTCTATAACGTCGAGATCATAAAAAAAGAAATTATCGTGAGCCGATTGTATCGAGTTTTCCGCTCATCATCTTCACCAGAAGCTCCCTGACGTTTGTGGAAAACGACACACTTCGATCTCAACGCGCAGTGCTCATCATTAATCGTCGGTCATAAGGATCGAATAAAGATAAAACACTCTTCCTCTCTTCTTGCGCCCTCTCTCGAGTACCGTATAAAAAAAGCTGTTTCACTCGCGCCGCAATGCGCTCACTTCACATTGATGATTGCGATCGCATAATAATACGCCAAGTGGCGCGTAAAACTTTTATCCTGGCAATTTCGGCGCCTCCGCCACTGTTTCCAAGTGTATACATTATATTATTACACACCTCACGAATCGCGATCATTGAAACACATCCGAGTACTTGGTATTATAGTACTTGTGCTATTTTATCCACCGCAATATTGCTCATACACCTAATCCCGACTATTTTTTATCCAATTGATGAATATATCTTTCAATTCTGATTTACATAATATGAAGCCTTCCACGACACATCTTGGCCATTTTTTACCCCTCCCGCTTCCCGTGATTCTCCGTAGTTTTTTTGACCAGATTATTGACCCCGCCCCACCCTCCAAAAAATACGTAGGTTTTTGAAAAAGAAAAAAAAACCGAAAAACTCTCATGGGAGAAAGTGTTTGCAATAAAAAAATCTAGCTAGAGATCTAACTCAAATATTACACCCTGTGGCCCCTCGTCCTGTGGGGTTATACATGGGACAAAGGCAGGGTCATTTAATTATTCAAATGTGATAGTTGAGTTCATTACAGCAGAAGAAGATTTTAAACACCGGATCATTCATCTGGTTGGATTTTGAAATGTGAAAAGTAGCAGATCAAGCCTTTTTGTTCTGAAAATATGTACTTTTTCTAGAATCGACCATACAGTGATTTTTGCACCCAAGAAGGATAGTGCGATAAAAATGCAGTATAGAAAGGATTACAAGAATATTTCTTTATGTGTGGATCAGTCTAGTCGGAGCTGTGGACCCCTCCCCACCCCCGTACTTCTTCGTAGTTTTTTTTTGCATATTCCCAGACCCCCTTTCCTCTTAACTGTCTACGTAGTTTGTGGATGGCCCCTACGTAGAGTAGACACATTTGATGCAATCGCAGTTGAGGCAATCAAAGTTTTACATACACGACAGTCCTCATTTATTTGTTAACTTTTTTATTTCTGCTCAAATGCGGCATTGGGAACGAAGCAAGCTATCTGAGTCTCGAGTAAAGGGGTCTATAGAAGTAATGAGGCCGCGATTCCTTGTTTTCCGTGTTTTTAGCCTTTCAACTGTTCACTGTGTATATAGTTGCAAAAGCAGCAGCAGCACACGCTATCGGACGGTTATCGGTCCCTGCATGCACCACCAATCTTCCCTCTCGTTTCTTTCCACAGCCTCCGTTCTGAGTTCGGCTTCAGTAGAGGTATAGTAGTAGTAGTAGTAGTAGTAGTAGTAGAAGTTGCACGAAAAGAGCATAATGAGGCCTTCAAGAGTCGTGAATTCCCTCACAGACTTTGTCGTCTTTTACCTCACTCCAGTACGACGATGCACCTTGTACTTTGATACTTTTTCGTGCCATTATTCCGTAAAATTCGTCCTCATCGTCATTATATAGTCTCTTTCAATGTTTCCAATCTGCATCTCCATACAATATCGTTCAAAAACCTCCACGTTCAAAAACATTCGATGAGGTTTCCGAACCTGTTTTTTTTTTTTTTTTTAGATGAAACTTTTATCATATAAGCCGAACAAGCTCGCAATGTCTGTCTATTATCCGATCTCTGTCTCAGTCTCACTCACTTTCTGCAAAGCTCTTATCTTCGACAACGACGGAACGACTACTCGACTCGCCGCCTCATCCGCTTCTTGTACAATTGCATCGCAAGTTGCAGATGAGAGCCAGCCAATCACTGATGATGTTATGCTGGTTTTCTCTCCCTCGTTTCTCAAACGCGCATCTTCTTTATCCCCCTTTCACGTGTTAGCCTTCGATTTCTTTCTTTTATTTTTCTTTCATTTCATTTTTTTTATACGCGCTTTTATTTTCCCGAGAAGAGCTGGTGATGCTGCGTTCAGTCCCGCGAGTTCGCGTCATTATTAACTTATCGTCTTTACACTCCTGCGTTGTGCTGTCTATATTAGGTTCGATGAACTTGCAAACCCCTCGCGACCTCTATGAAACATGATGAGGATTTGCGTAATGCCCTCTGATGCACTTTTTTCCAATGTGGTTTTTTTTCCTATGCAGTCTTTGGTTAAGAGTGTCAGCTCGGTGTCGGACATTTGAGAGCTTTTGAGAAGAATGACTTGTGCACCAAGGTTATGATGGTGCTATGTTTTTTCAAAGTAAGAAAAGTGTTCGTGCTTTGTTTGAAACATTTTTGAACAATTCTTCCAGTTTCATCGAGCTTTTTTGTGCAAAATCTCGAAATTGAGATCAAATTCTCCAAGTGGATCGATTTTAATGTTGTGATGAAAGTTTGTCACGTGCTGATTTTGATTTCAGCACCTTAAGCATATACCAAATCTTATTGTAAAATTTTTTTAATTCTACCAAAGATTTTATTAAGATCAGATAGATATTTCTAAACCTTCAATGACACACTCCCAAAACCGATCATGATTGACACAGTGGGGCCAAATTGATCCCAAGTCGACACTTTGATACCCCTCAAATTGCATCGAATATATTGCCTCGTAATTTTTTTAGTACTTGAGGGTCCTCAAAACAAGGCCTTGCATTGGCAATCCTAATCGGTGGACCAAAAATCACAAAAATGTTGAGTGCAAAAATTTGAGAAAATCTTCCCTTTTGATTGAAAGGGCTGAAAACTGGTAAAAGTTCATATCTAATAATATACTTCAAGATGCATAAATGACCAATAGCCGACCTTCCCAAAGAAGTGTTCATTTTGAAAATCACGGAGGGAAGACGATAGAAATTCTGTATTCAAGAAATAGGAGAATTATATCGATACCACACTCAATGAAAAATGGGTAAATCAATTGTAACTCGACAACACTGAGAGTATATTCGCAACAGAATGTAATGATAGACAGCAAACAATTAGCTCCGGATGAGATTTGATGTGCATATATGACACACTGGGGTCAAGCTGACCCCAGTCGTAATTATGTTTGACGGACACAAGAAAGGTGTGGTAGCCCTTACACCGGCACCAACTGATAGTTGTCCATTGGAGTCAGATGTCGCGTAGCGGTTGAATTTCGACGATTTTGACGCCAAAAAAGTCTTTGAATCGTCTGGGTCATTTTGACCCAAGGTGTAATTCAAGGGTTGAAAAATCAGGAGTGAATTCGAGAACTCAAAGTTAATTTTGTTCAACTTTTGATGCAAGATAACCGAGTAACATTTGTTAACTTAGAACCTTAGCTAAACTGTAATTATTGTTTTAAAGCATATGCAAGCAACTGGTTGTATGAATTTAGCCGTACCCATCGGTTGCAACCAATATTCAACCAAACTTGAATTTCGACCGTAACTACTGGTTACATTATCAAATTTGCTCTTGAATCTCACATGCAACCGATGGTTAATCATCAACTAATGGTCGAAAATTTGGTTAAAAGTTAACGATGTTTCTCAACTCACCTCGAGTTTTGAAAATCCTATGCAAAGTTTTTTTGCATCGAATCTGACCTTTTATTGTAATCAATGTCAATTCGACACCTCACATCAATCGTAATCAATTCCAATCTAAGCTAAATCCGATCACCAAATTGTCGATTCCCAGATTCCCTTTCTATGCCTCGGTACAAATTCCAAAATACCGATTTTCCATCGATATCCGTACACCTACATTAGACCATTATCAATTTTTCAAGAGCACTTACCTTATCACGATGACAATCCTTTTTGCATCTCGTCTAACTATAGGATGATCGATTGAATGCGTTCGATAGAATCAGAAGTCAAGAACTTAATGGACTTGTTAATAGATAATAAATTTGTATCTCTGTCATGTTGACTAGGTAGTAATTGTACACAAAGCGATTCTCAATACATCAAATTACTACCACTATTACCATCGATATACACTATTGAAAAACCTCATTAATAAATCGACTTTGAGTGTTTATTCATGATTCAATGGAGAGAATCTCTTCCTGCTCTAATCGAGACTGCCGATGTTTTTTTTCTCAACCAACTCCGCCTCCACCCTTTGTTTTCCTACAATATTAATCGGTTATAAGAATATAATGATCGCTCGTTGTATGCGCTTTTGACGCGTGTATAAGTCGACTTCCGGCCATCACATCGATAATTCAAGATTCCAATTATGCGTGGTAATGATGCATGCTCTGCATCAGAAAGCTTCTCTCAATATCGTTTTGACTGATTTCGTGGAAATGAATTGTGTACGATTAATAACCACTCGATAGTACATAATAGATAATAATAGCACTTATACATACATACATACATACATATTTTTTGCCTTGTTGCAATGTATTCGATTATTGTGGTATAACACGCAAGTCTCAGATTGACTCGGTACACCAAGGGACTTCTATAAGTTACGTGAAGGTTTTATAGGGAGGGGAGGGGGAGGGACTTGCAATTTCTTACGCTCCATATATGTGCCGGAAAATTCTTTTTATTCCACGAGATGCCTAGGAACGTGTGGAAAATCATACAAGGAGGGAGGGGGCGGGTTCTAAAATCACGAAATTTTCTCTTGCGTAATCTATGGACGTTCCCTAAGTCATAAATCTCCTCGAGTCTCTCAAATTCATCATATTGCAACTTGGCATCAAATTTACTGAGCTTTAGATGCAGATTTCGCTGTGCACGTGTAGATAGCTTAGAATTATTACGTGTTGAGGGAAAAATCAATTAGCCGAGTTTAAGGATGAGCAAATTATCGATGCAATTAGGAATGGAGGTGAAATTCAGCTGAGATATGATTATGTGTGTCATCGCAGTTCGTATGTACGTAGTTATTGTATGCTCACGTGTATGCCGATTTAATTGCAATACTAATCGGGCTCTAATGTGCTGTATAGGTTTAGTGGCAGTGTTACATAGATTGTCCCCAATTAACGAGCGCGT
This sequence comes from Eretmocerus hayati, assembly GCA_029851415.1. Lineage (NCBI taxonomy): Eukaryota > Metazoa > Arthropoda > Insecta > Hymenoptera > Aphelinidae > Eretmocerus > Eretmocerus hayati. The sequence continues at coordinate 152,330,279 of CM056743.1, read as the reverse complement.
ATAAAGACTTTATTACGTTCAGTATCGCGTACACTTTGTGTATACCGTTTGTACTAATGCTGAATTGTAGAAGCAGTGTCTTGTATTTGATATTGTGTCGAGAGTATTGGCGATGTTTGTGTGTATTATAAATGGGTTACTCATTTGATTAATGAAGGATGATAAGCGAAAAAAAATTTGATGATGCACTTGAGTGATCTGGTGTGTGATGTACGAACGCGCATTTGATCTGGGATGCCAATTTTGATTCGTTGGTTGTGTCTGAGATGCAATGGCTATGCTCGTGACGATCATTTGAGCAAACGAGGTTTGGGGTGGCAAAACTGAATTATTCTAAAAAATTATTTTGGACATGGTATTGCAAGGACTGAGACGTGTTCTATTTCCAGATATTGCTAGATCAGAATGACCTTGTTTCTGCATCAAAATATGGTGAAAAATGATATGCTCGAACTGGATTGTAGTCATTTCTCTGCAATCTTCCTTTCATTTGAGATTAGTTAAATCAATCAAATGTTCAGTTCTTATCATTCTTACCCTTTTTTTCAATGATTATTCGAATAAGTTCTTTGCATATTCTTTTGCAGGTTCCAGAATTTTTTAAAATTTTTACAGGGATGATGAGAACCACTGGAAAAGATTCTCACGTAAAGCTTAAGATCATAGGACTAAAGTGGACACTGAGATGAGAAAAACATACCAAATTTTCTATGGTTACATACCAACCTAACAAAAACTCATTATGATCTAACGGTCAGATACGAGGTCAGATATGTCAGTCGCTTCACGGCAAGCATTTCATCTATAAATCTCAACGTATCATCAAATCAAATAATGTAGTTTTTCATCAGATTCATACATGAAAAATTCCAACAACAGTTAAGAGATGAAGAAAAGTTCTCGTTTTTTAGTATCAAAATATATCAACTGAAATTGCATCATGAGTTTGGACATCAATTTATAGTCATTAGAAAACTTATCCCATCGAAGTAACACAATCTCGCATATAACTTTGACCTTTAATTGAATTAATCATCAATAGAAATGTCTGAACGAGATGACATGTCACGTCTAACACGTATCAAACATCGCAGAACTGTCATGATGAAAATATCAATGAATTTCAGATGCCTTCGTCTTCTTGGAGTCATCCACCACTTATGTGTATATATGATCAAGATTCAATACTCGATCAATGAAAAGTCGCGTAATTGTTTGGTGCGATTGATATGTATCTCACTCATGCTCATAGTGTCATTGCGGGAATAACCGCAATCAAGTCTCATCATGAGGCATCATGCTGTCTTGAGAGTGTATATATATATATATATATATATATATATATATACACCAAACCTCTCAGCAAACACTCTGATCTCTTCAATCTTTTAACAGTTTATTCAGTGTGATTGAGATCCAAGACTAGTGCTAATATAAATGATCTTGAAGGCCACTGACCGAATCAAATCATTTGGTTCGATGATGAACGATTTGACGTCTTCACGTACACAAACAATTTTGGAGAAATGAATTTGATACGAAGCCACGTGTAGATGTTGGAAGATTGGTAAATTTTTAAGTGGGGAGACATGAATTATTTTTCATTCTATATCATACTTTGACCTACATCGGATATGTTTTTCAAAAATTTTATCTTATCCCACCTAAAAATTTCCAAATGCCTACGAATAATTTTTTGAAATCGGAGGTAAATCTTTCACTATAACAGCCACGAGATTCGACAGCTGTTCGATAGCAGTGTCTAACAAGATATGCAAAATGGTCTGACCTGAACGTCGATGTTTTGCCTTCTGGTCTAGAATATTGCGTGTGTGTATCAGAGAGCTAATACCTTACTACATAGTTCCTTACTTTCATGCAGATTTTTTTCTTTGGCAATGACCTTGCACAGCACCTTTAGCAAAACCAAACTCGTACCACATGCACAAATAATTTTGACTCAGCTGTTGCTTCCTGATGGCCCAGGCTCTGCTCTTTGATTGACTTCTAAGAAATGATGTAGGGATTTTTCTGTTTCTTCAAGAGGGCTTGGATGCAGCATGCAAAATACATCTTTGGCAAATGGCAAATTACAGCGAGGCCTAAATGCAGCGTTGCTCCTGGAATAATAAAATGTGTTATGAGCATTCTGCTAGCGAGTATATTGATAGTTCAGAGAAAGGTGGCTTGCTTCCGTCATGTGATATACTTCATTCACTTCATTCATTCATTTAGAGAGCTGACGCTGACTGCGTTTAGATTGATTTCTGATCTGATTTCCTTCTTCCATCTTTTACTGGCAAGCGATTGGGTTATTATTCAAGTTTTGAATTTAGATTCTATAGGTCGTTACCCTATAGGCGTGTTCAAAATTACATCATGTAAGTGAAATTCATCAATTTTGAGGTTATGTCAACTTTTTTTGAGATGCAAATATCTATTCTACTATTTCCACGGAATTTTATGATAAAATATTAACCCAGCGGATAAGTGAAAATGCTGTGAAATGAAATTATGTTCCATATTTTTTGATCATATTTGAATTTGCTCATAAAATTCTTTACAGAAATCATGACGATAAATGATGGATGATGTTAATTTACAATAGTTGAACTTGATGAAAAAAAAATGAAATTCAAGAGAAGAATCATTTTTCATTTAAGTGGTAATGATCCATTATCTTTGACGCCTATGAGAATAATGCACAGATTGTGCCTCGCCACCTTGATTTACTCGTTTGATCGATGTCCTAACTCAGAATATTTTGGCCAACTTCTCATCAAAGACTTCATTTAATTCGAGTGAGAAGATTTGGAGGTGTCATGATTTGAAGTCTAGGAATAAATCTAATTGCAATTCAGAGACTAGCAGTTCATCTGAATTTGCTCATCAGAAATTACCTCAATTAGCATCTTTTTTTAGGAACTATACAAATTCTCAAATTAACTCACTTTTGAATAAAGTTTATTAGACAGTATAATCTTCCCAGAGACGTTGATTTCAAACCAAAATTTCATGATGCTCAACGCAAATTAGATTGGAAACCATCAAGATATCGTCTCTGAGCTACTTCGTCAGTTTTTTCATGAATTTCTTTCTCCGTTTATATCTTCTACCTAATCTTTGATCCTTATCGATTTTGAATCAGAAAAAGAACAGAATATAATAGACACAATTTATGGCTTTCAAATTATGAAAACCCAGGTCGTGAAGTATCCATTTATCAGATCATCGAGATTCGATTGTTCCGAAATTTCCATTTCCTCAAACCACAAAAATCACACCACAATAGCGACCCACTGAACGAGAGAATTCCAGTGTTATTGTTTCGTAATGAAATAGCGCTCCAGTAGCTAGTCGAATTTTAGGCTAATTAGAAGCTCTTTGAGTATTTATCGAGTCTAGTTATAAAATTTCACGAGAAACGAAAGAAGAGGTTCTCCGAGAATTCATCGTCCCAGCTTCCTCTCCCTCAGAGTTCCTATCATACTATCTTGAAAATTGGTTTACCAAAGTTGTATCCTTCTCTCACGGCTCGTGTCATCACTTAAATCTCATAAACGTCAGATAGGCAAAGAAAGAGAAAGGGAATATAATGGGTCTCTGGTCGAGAATGAAGAATTTCAACGTCAAATCCCGCTCAGCAACATTATTCAAATTGTTCATGGTTCACACTCCCTATTTCACTTCTCAAACTCGTATATGTATATAGTCGAACGCAAGTAAAGAGAGTCTATCTCCGAAATTCGAATTACGCCAACGCGTTCCGGATTCCTCTCAGCAATCGGAAGAGTAGATATAGAAACAACCCCTTCGAAGATAGTAGCTTTTGGTGGGTTTATACAAGAAGGGGCACATCTTAAATCTATCCTTCCGTGGTATGCGAATTCCTTGGGGTGTTTTGGAGGTTAGGGAAGACGACAGGGTGGATTTTGGAAGTCGTTCCAGAGAGTGTGGTATTGTCGATTTTATACTCATGGCACGTCGTCGTCGAGGCTTGAAACTTTGTTAATGTTGCTTCAATCTTAACCTCAATATCCGCTCATTTTCAAAATTGGTTTTTGAGGTTATAAAGTATCAGAAAGGGTTGTCTTCAAAAATTGAAAAAATTAATGTGAAAAGAAAAAAAAATGGCTGGGTTATCTCATTGATCTTGATTAAGGCATCCTATTCATATTACAAAGTTTATGTCGATTGTTGATAACAATATCATTCTCATGAAATGAAACATGTGAGTGAAGAAAATGTGATGATATTATGAAGGAAGCAAGCATCTATAGAAAAGGCCTTGAAGCTTTTACAGATCAGTTCACGCGCCACTGCAGCTACAATACTTCCACAACGATGAGCATAGTCTGGCTCTTTGCGCGAGTAAATCATGGCTTTTAGTAGTTAGACGTCGACTTCTTGTCTCTCTCGTACACTACATGGCTAACTTGTATCTTCGCTCAAGGAATGAGGCAAGAGACTTAACCTCTCAACTCCCCGTGAAGACAGAGCTTACAGCCCTTGAAGCTTTTCATGGGAGGCCTATTTTCTGGAAGAGTTGCTCCGCCATACGAATATGCCATGCTCGACAAATTTGAACTGACTGTCTCCATTATCTTCCCACTCGACTCTTCTAGCGTTTTCTCTGGTGTAGAATTTGAGGTTATGTCAAGTGATGCCGTTTTGGAATTTCTTAGTTCACTTCCTTCAAAGAATTCATCTTTGAACATGTAAGAAAGTGTGCCAAGCAGTATTATCTTTTGAAAGCTTTAATATGTAAGGGAATCTTGAAAACATTTTAAATAGAAAGGTTAGAATTGCATCTTTAGACGATTGAAACCCTTGCATATTCGAATATGTTTCCGCCAGCCCGAATTCCCTTTTTCAAACGCTTTCATTGACTATTACGTGGGCATCCTGTATTGCCAATTCTCAAAGTCTTATAAAAACCATCTCGAATCTTCAAAACTCAATCCTTTGAATTGTGACAATACGAGTTCAGTACCACTATTACCATAAAAACGATACCATTACAACAGCATCAACCTGGCGCTTGCAAGTTTTTCTCAGTAAAATGAGATAAGAGAAAAATAAGGAGGGCCTCGCGAAATTGTTCGTCTCGCAAAAGCTCGCAGCAAAGAGTCATATATAGAATAGATATAGCGTGATAGAAGGGGGTTAAAGTTAGGTTAGGTTTGAGATACAGGAGGGATGGTTCAGTCAGCCGGAATAAGCGAGAATGTGATGGAGAGAGGGCAAAGTTGTTGGTTGGCGGAGCGAAACCGATGGCGGAATGAGTTTGCGTCGTGCAGCGTATAGCGCAGAGTTGATGAAACTTGTCCGTGACGAGAGGAAGATAGAAGAAGAAGAAAAGAGAGCAAGAGTTAGGGGTTGGTTGTTGGAGGTATGGTTTGAGCCCCCGGGTCTGCGCATTGTCACGCTGTTCTACGAGAATCTAGATTGATTTAACTTTAGATGATGGAAGTTTTGAGCTTGATCTTGAGGGTTTGTTTACTCTTTTATAAATTGGCGGTATCTGTGGGGGCTTAATGATTGAACGCTGTAACGATAAGTGTATCCGAGTTTGCAAACAGTCTGGGAACATTATGGAAAAATTTCTTGTACTGCATGCATTCAGATGGCAGATGGTCATTCTTTGAGTGTAAGGTGCCACTCAAGACCTTTGAAGTTCTTGAATGAGGGAATAAGTTCCACAGTGGTAATTCACAATACTTGTGAGCTGGAATAGCTCTTCTGTGGATCATATCCGTATCTTCAGTTGTATTTTCGAGCTTATTTTGACACTCAATGTTTGGAGTATATGCCAGTATTAGGAAAAATGAACTAGTTTCAAGTTGGTATTCATATCTGATTTCATCAGAAACTTTGATTTTATTCCTTGGTTTGCTGAGTTTCTTATTGTCCTAAATTTATCTAAAATTTGTCTGAAATAGAATTTTTCCCACCAAAGTCATCTAGAGATTTCTTTCCACAAAATATTTCCCTATGCAAGGTTCGCAGAATCCTACTGCATAGAAATGTCTTAACCTTGATCGTAATCTTGGGAATCTGTAGCATGGCTCTTGCATTTCGTTCTTACATTCCCGATGAAATCCACAAATTTTATCAATCACTCAGAATTGGCATTCATTTTTCTGATAAATCAATCCAACATTTCCTCCTCGAATCCCAACACACTCTTCTTCATCCAAAGATGAATTCGTGTGAATCACTCCATGATACGTGCCACGGACGACACTTCACTCTCCAAGCCAATTTTTTAACATGATCCAGAATCACCGCAAGGCAGAAAGAAAATTCCTCAAATTCATTTCGAGACTTGGCATTTCTGAATATATATATAGACCGCACACAGTGTGTGCCACGTGTCGAGTGCGTCTTCTTCGTCGTCGTCATATTTTGGCTCGGTTCACCATTTCGACGACTACGACAACGACGACGCAGACCCGTCGCCATCGTCTCCATCCTCCGAATCGTCGTAGTCGTCGTCGTCGTCTTCTTCTTCTTGAGATCTTCTTGCTCGTCTTCCTCTCGTATACAGCCGGTAAAAGACGAATGTAAGATGTATTTTTACGCGTTTCAAAACTATTCTCGGCTCTTGACTCAGACTCCGTTTCTCCACACGCGTCTACTTTCTGATGTTAGCCCTCTATATACACTAATACTCTAATACTCAGCTCATCTTGAGCACGGATGTTGTATGTACATACATATATATATATATATATATATATGTATATATTGGAAGACTATAAACGAGGATCGCATATGGAACATCTAGAGAAATCCATCTCACTTCTATAAGAAAGTGAGAGAGAAGTAGTCAGTGACAGTGTCAGATTTCTCAAAACGACGAAATGATGCCAAAATATTCTTTCTTTCTTGGGATATTCCCAGAGTCTACGCGCGTGTTCCATCGCTCATCGCTAATCGCTTTCGATTCGGATGTATCGGAAGATAGTGTATTATGTTGGAAATCGGCATGAACACATATAGAGAATTCCACGCCGACGCAGATCTGTTGAGAATTTGATTTTGGAAGAATAACCGGTTTGGTAGGGCGTCTTGATCATCATCTACACTCCTCTGTATTAAATGCAAAAGATTATGAGGATTTCAGAGACTTGATATAAGTTGTCATTGAGACTTTTTCTGATGGGGTCTGGAAAGTACGGCCCAGGTCCTTGTAAAGACTTTAAATTTGGTAAATTTAATCAAGAGAAGTACATACTGGATAAAAGAAATCAACTGATTTGAATGACACATTTGTGAGAAGGAAACGATATTCTTTATACTGATCGTGAGTATGAAACTGTGGGTTGTATGGTTTACCATGTGCAGCGATGATGGTTTACAAACTTGCGGTCTATTATGAAGAGGCCTTGCTCTTTAAATCCATGGTGTTAAAATAAGCGCCCACATGTGGTAGTGATGATACTAGCAGTGATGTCTGACATTTGCCGCATATGTAGTATGTATGAAGGTTTTTTGTCTCTGTTAATTTTGAGACTTGCGCACTTTCAACCGGAAGAGCCCGTCCATCATCCATCTCAAGGCTATGATGAAATTTTAGATCTGAGACATCTTGATCTGGAGGTTCTTATTTGCATTTCTGGTCATGGCATGCGAGATACTGGTGATGATCAAAGTAAAGGATTTGGATTATTTGGGGTTATACATGAGTGACAAGTATTCAGAAATTTCTCACTCTAGGATATGTTTATTTAGAGGTTTATTTCCTGGACATGTCAAATCCTCGGTCAAATCATTGCAATCATTATCTTGGTAGGTATGGAATAGAGTTAATAAATGGCAAAAACCTTCAAAGATGTTCGCAAGTCGTTAAATCCTGCTCAAAGGAGAGGAAGGTTATCTATGGTTCACTAACAATGTCCTAGATAACAATCAACTGAAACAACCACGAAGTCTTCAACTCATAATGTTTAACCATAACAATGTGGTCAAATGAGGTTTTACAGCTATCGCAGAAAAAGGTACAGTCATCAACCATATCGAACCTCACCAGAGAACTTCAATCGGTTCTGGGAGTGACCAAAAAACCATGGTGTTGATTTTCATCCGTCCATACACTGTGATGAACAAATCCATGTCATTTTCTCTCTTGGACGTATATAATGCTGACCAGAGAAATACTAGAAGCAGATAGTTTCCGAATGATTCACCAAGAAGGATTATGAAAGTGCTGAACTTGTAGTCAGATACGATTTTGGACCGGCTAGAATCTATCAATAAGATTTTCTTACAATCTCATCATCAAAATTTGTCAACCAATCCAACCAAGTCCAAAGACTTTTTTGAGGTTTCTGCAGTTGCCATCGATAAACGAGTCAACCAAGAGACCTTCAACATGGAAACTTTTCCAAAACCGCAAACTGCCGCTCGTAAAAGACTTTTACCTCGTGTGTGGCTTGAATGTATATGCAAGTGTAACAAACCCAAGAAAGCAACCGCCTATACACTTGCGATGGCGCTAACTCTGCCCACGCAAAATTTTTTTTCTTCCATTTTGCTCTCAACTATATGTGTGTATACATGTATGTAAGTGCAAGTTTGAGCAAGTGAGCGAAGCCTGACTTGACTTTTATTGCGTGTATCGCGTAAACGCGCCCTTAAACTTTATCGCTCAGCCACAGAGCTCCGCCACCGCTGCGTCGACCGCCACCGCAGCTAAGTACCCTAATCTTAGTTGCCGCCGCAGCCGCGATCTAATAAAAAATTCATTGCGCAATATCTATACCAGTCTAGTATTAAAGCTTGCACATCACACGTGGACATGCGCGCAGATCAAATATACTTGAAACCCTGTATTTATTTATTGATGTTAAACGATGCGTAACTCAAATGGACGTGTCTTGTGTGTCAGTCGACTTGGAATTACTGCTATCGATGTTTTTTTGCTTTCGCGAACTTAATTTGAGCTGTAGCATGGGGATTCGTTTGCTATTTATTCATTTTTTTTAGATGACTAAATGGAATTTTTGGGAAAGTACTTTTACCTGATGGGTAAAGTGGATGAATATTTTTATGACCATCGACGGTGAAATCGACACAAACGAGTGGGGAATTCCATACACAGTTCTGGCAACTCATATGGTAATTGTAATCAACCTAAGCCATGCAATCAGAGATTTCGAGTCTTGCTTACTCAGAATTTCCTATTCTTCCTCAATACACTATTACAAAAAGTGCTCTCTTTTCTTTCAAATCTTCCCAAATGGAAATGTAATAAAAAAAATCCACTTTGCGCGCCCACACACACACACGCATTCTCATTGATGAGCACTTTCAACGACTGGTGAAAGAATTTTGAACAATAATCTGACATCAAACTTAGAATTCAAAGAAAAGTGGCTATTGGGTTTTCCAAATATTCATTTCATCCTTCCCGCCAATTCCACAATCTTGAATGATCCGCCAGGATTGTCAAATTCATCTGGGAACGCTTCCGTGTGAAGATGTTCCTCAATTCATTTGAATTCGAGTCTCGACAGTGGTTAGTATATCGTATTGATGAGTACTATGAGATGAAATTGTCTTTAAATTCGGTAATAACGAAACTGAGCGACGTGTATGATCAAAAACGTGCTGACGATTTTGGAATCCTTAAGCGAATGTGCCGAGTAGTCAGTGTTAGGTTGATTTTCTACTCTTGAACGTCGAGTTTTCGTGTCGAAACTATACGCGGCCAGCATATCATTAGCCACGAATTTGAATGAGCCCATAAAAGGACATGCAAAGAATCGTACGATACATACTAATCATTCTTGCGGGATGCAATTCGGCATCTTGTCTTGTTCTTTGCTAACTTTTTTTTCCACTGATTTCTCAATTGTTAAAATTGTCACGATCTCGTCGTGGAAGCACTTTCGACGTTATCTTGTGAAATTACCTCCTTATGTGGTCAACCGATTAATCATGCCATTGACAACTCAATCCCAAAAAAAAAGATATTTGGGAACACGGTAGCAGCACGTTTGATTTCACGTATTTTCTTACAACATGCTAAGACTATCGACGATGATCACATACATGTTCTAATGCAAAAAGTATAGTATTACGAGTTCGAAAGAATCAACCGTTAATCAAAACAGTTGCTTCAAGAAAGATAATGTTGAATTTTAATAATTCTATGACCTCTCATTCAGAAATGGTATCAAAATGGTAATTTCATCTCTTCAAATACCGAGTAAGCAGTTTCGAGGTTAAATTCCCAAAGCGCTGAAATTCTCTGCTAAAATGGTATTCTCCATAAACGCGCTCTCGGCTTTCAAAGTGGACGTGGCAAGTTTGATAACGCAAGGAAATCCCGACGGGGTTCCTGGCGTTTCGCCGGCTAATGTGACGTAAGGCATCTAATTGCACATGAACAGTGGCACACACATAGACAGACACAGAGCTGTTGGAGGTTATGTAATGATCTGGATGCGATTAGTAATTGCCAATTGGACCACGTAAGAGGCTTATCTGGTCGTACCGATCTGCAACTCGGCCCGCAGAGAGATAAACCTCTGTCTTTCACTACTGCTCACCCTCGTCTCAACGTGTGTCTGTCTATACACACATGTAAGCCCTTCGAGAGTACTTGCTAAACTTGTCTCCCATTCAAAGTCACTAAGCGTTTCATCAAAGGTTAATGTCTCTTTATTGTATTCTTCATTAACATCTGTTTTCATTCCTTTTGACTCTGTAATTGTTGTCCAGTTGTATATAGGATTCTGATCATCGATAAGACTGTGTTGTCCCACAATACCTGAAAGTAATGAGATGCCAAGTAGAAAACTTTTTCTAACGTAGCTCTTTCAGGAGATCTAACCTTTTGAACCATGGTCGTTGAATTAGTATACGAGTTATTGCTTCATCTCGTTGTTAACAATTTCTAAGCTAATGGGCATTGACTCTAACCTCAAAATCGTCAAAGTCTTCAGAAGTCAAATCTTGATGACCAAAAACTGTAAATTTTACTAATCCTAACCTCAAAGATGAGCTTCTCCAATACTTTGACCATTCCGCTCTTGACGTCTATTCAAATATCTACCCTCTTGAACTTCTATGATTCAAAATTCATCCCTTGTCTAGTACCAGATCGATTTCTCAAACATCTTCATCCAAGCCACATAACCTCACAGTGCAGTCAAGCATCTCGAATCGCTTTTGCCTTTCTCTCCCAAAGGAGTCTGTCCATTGTCTCTCTATACACTCAAAAGCAGCACGAGGTCGAAATCCAATGCCCGGATCGCGTGAAATCGAGCCGTCTTCTCTTGATTCTGGATGCCACGGTTGGAATCAACGTATATAGTAGTGGCAGCCATGACATGGCAATGGAGCTGCGCGTCAAGAGACAGCTCGAGGAGCCATCATGATAGCCATAGTTGCAGTAAAGGGAGGGATAAATGCCTCATGCAAATATCTTCAGGTCCATGGTCATGCTTTAGGAATACGTTATATAGCTCGCGATATAGTGTGGTATGGAATCTGTGTATGTATGTACATGTAACGCATCAGTGAGCCTTTTAAGCAAGCCGCTTCGGGGATGGCTGGAGGAATGGAGTATGTTGGTCTCATGTGTGTATATATAGGGGATGCGCGTGGTATTCTGTGATGGGGTGCGCGCCGCACGCATTGTGTCACTTCTTCATTCAAACGTTGATTTTGTGGTCGGCTTGCGTAGCGAATGTATTCACAAAGCCAGCAGCATCAGTATTATACAGAAATGCCCGTACCGTAGCAACCTCACCCCCTCCCCCTTTTTCCGCGTGCTGAGGACTTTTGTTCACCGATTTTCATTTCGCGCGCCCCAGCTTATGGGATATGCGTGTATGTCATGGTTTGGTATGGTATTTTTCAGGAGGTACTCCACTTCAGGAGTTGCGCCAACTTTTGTTGTTTGCTCTTCTTGTTTGATTTCAACGCGGTTGATGCTGATGCTTCAAATACTTCTTCTATGTCTGTATTTGATTATTTCGATGTTTCTGGGTAGGCCATTCTCTCTAGTCGTACGGTCCATTGATTCTCATAACTCTCATAGGTTCCAGTTGTGTGCGTATAGGATCTTGAAGAATATTCTGATGCTTTGAGTTGGAGCAGTTCAACCGTGAAGATTTTTGGAGAATACTGATGGACGAATTACCTTTATCAAGAACTAAGCTAGAGTGAGCAGTCTTGCCATATTTGGGAAGCTTCTTGTGACATGGTTTTGTAGTTTATGGGTTCCTCACCTTGGCAATGACTTCTTATGATATAATCGACCACTTTATGGTATCAGATGATATGTGACTTCGAAAAAGCATGTGTAGCACTATGAGCTAGTGTCTTGGCCCAACCATGACTTCCTGATGACCATTTGAAGCACTTATCATACAATCATTCTGTTAATAAGCCTTCTTGGCTTGCTCCTTGAGGAAAATCTGGAACATGGAACTCGTACTGAACTCAGCCAAATTCCCTGGCAAGCCATTCAAGTTCTTCAACTGCTTGGGTCATTGATGCATCCTAATCATGTAGTGGTTGGAATGTCAGTGTCCAAGATTGGACCATGCCCTACACCTTATTGAATTAGTTATTTTATTGTATTTTTTCTAAATTGACCTTCTGATGCGGAGCCTTGGTTTTTTGGTCCAAACCATGCATGCTGAATCATTAAAACATAGATTCATGTGATGTCTGACCGAAATATATACCCAACTAGCAGACCTGATATAAAATTAACTGTTCTGAGTTTACCTTCAGAGATTGATCTTTTTGAACTGATAACCACGAGAATCCTGAATGATTGTCACAGTACTTGTATAATGTCATGCCGAACCAGACAAAATGCTAATGGTCTTTCAAGAATATACAAGAGAAATCATGATTTTGGGATTAGAGAGTATTCTGAGTCTTGTCTGAGTCAAGTGCTATATGCAATGATTGAGTTACAAAATCAAAACCGTATAGCCTGGTTCAACAGATTTTTATCAGTAAACAAATCAATTGTTATTTGCAAGGACAACAACAACCAAGTAGGCACACTGATTCCCTAATATCAAGATTTTTTCATTTGACAATATGTAAGACTTGGGTCAGCAAGACACTCCAAATGTCACTCTTACCATTCTTAAAAATAACAAATCGAATTGCAACCGAAAAGTAAGGTATGCAGAATGCTTCGTAAGGTCTTCAAGTCAGTCCAGATGTAGAGTGGGATCTGACAAAGTCAAGTTATAAGGGTGGCGCATTGGCGATAAACGGAAGGCGTACGCGCGTAACTCGCCAAGTTACGACCAATTAATGGGAGCGCGGGAATTTCGAGCTCGGGCTCTCTGTGCAGGTAATTAAAATAATCGCTCAGCCGATGAGGATTATCGGACGCGATTCTCCACCAGAGTCGACGAGAGACTATACATATATATATATATATAAACATTCTGAGTACATTGCAGAGAGTTTGGACTGTATATAGAGTCTCGCAATCGGTTTGTGCGAGACCGGCAGCTGCTGTCGCTATATAATACCTGGTGGGTGCTACTTTTTTGCGTAACTCGGAATTAAGAGCCGATTTACGGGTGAGAGGTGCGTCTTAATTAGAGATCTCGGCTTTTGCACGTCGGCGGCGATGGCGCCGCGCTTTGGTGCTTTATACTCACTTTGAATTTTTGCGTATCTCAAGTTTTTCAGCACTATCCTGCTGCACCCTTAATCGGCTGAGCTTTTTCCCATTTACCTGTCGTATATATCTAACCTCACTTTTTACGGTCTCCTATTTCATCGGCTTTTTTTCAGCTTTCCTTAATTATACTTTGTATGTATACCTTTTGCCATCAATTTAGATCAAGGCATTGAGGAGTTCATTTGGATTTGTACTTCATGCTTTATTACAGTAATCGATAACCAACAATCATGCAAAAGCTTACCCAAACATAACCTATGTCCATCGAGATTCACTACTCAGAATTAAATGACTGAATGATAAACATACATAGGGAGAATTAATCCCCACAGGCCTTCACAATGACACTCGAAAGATATATGCCGCATCCGTTTGGCCACAAAAATACTGGACAAACGTTTTCATGTGAGCCGTAAAATTTCCATTCACAAAGCTAACCTATACTCTACTGTATTATAGCCGGTGGTCGCGCGCCGCACCGCGAATCGCTCCGCGTGCGATAAAATCTGCCTATGCGCACAGCTCACCCATTATGCAATGATCAACATCATACATGTAATACCGTATATAAAATATACATACTCTTGCATCGCATAGAATTCCTATGTATATGCTTATATTTACACTTATAGAGATACCATGAATCTCCCCTTGTATATTTGCGCGTGTGCGAATACGCGCGTATATGAAAATACTTTGTTGTGTATATCGAGTGTGTTTGTTGTCTTCAGGTTCGAGTGGGTAGAAAATCTCGTACTTCTCTCGCGCAGCGGTGACTTTGAGAAAACAAACGGACTTTTTGAGAGCTAACCTATAAAGAGGTACATACTATACTTTTGTGTAATAGGGCATATCTTTGTGGATGTATGTATTATTGAGGATGTATCGGATAGCCCTTCAAAAAAAGCCTGATTATGTCCGCATCACCTGTACAGGTTATATGTGTTGTGTACTTATAGGTTAGGTACTCTTATGTCTGAGAGTGCGTAGTGTGATTGCAGCCCATTGAGGTTCCGAAAAAAGGAAGAATGAGAATTGAGTATAATATATAGTTTACGAATCGAGAGCTGAGAAGGATCCAGATCGTGGGAGAGAATCCCCGGAACTCTTTTTCTCGATATATTACGTACCTGTTTTCTGGATGTATAAGGATTGAGAGTGTAGGAAGGGGTCGTCCCTTTTTATTTCTTCACGCGACGATTCTTGACGATTTTTCGAAACAACATACATATACACAGAGCAATTGTCTGAGATTGAAAAGGAAGCTCACTTTTGAACGCATACGTGTAATGTTTGGAGGACCCTTTTTCTGTCCTCTCATTCAATCTGATTCGTGGCTCAATGAGCTCGATCCATCCCGCGAAGGAGAACAAACCTCTGCATAGTATATGTGTCGTACTCGAATTTTGTAAGAGTTGCCGCTGCATCAGCAACATTTGAATTGTATCGGATACATTTTCGAGTGCTGCAAGTGATTTTGAGGGCGGGATATCCCATTTTCGCTCGATAAATAATAGATATCTTTAGAGATTTCTGTATATGCTCTTGAGTAATGTTATTACCTTTTTTTCTGTTTGAGGTAAGTTCAACTTTACTGTTGTTGAATTGTCTTCTCTGTGGTGGAGAATTAATTGGTGAGAAAATTTACGAAATTTTTGTAGTAACAATACTCTAGGGAGCAAAGCTAGAATCAGCGTCAAAGAATGTAAATTGCCTAAGTTAAAAATAGAAAAGGTCTGTTCCGGAAAAGTGGTTCAAGTCCTTTTCCAGAATATTTTTCTGCAATCCTTCTGAGTATAGGCCACTGCTGTGATTAATTTGCTTTTCGTGATCTGTAATGGAATGTATCATCCGGAATGTCATTCAATCGTGCAATTCAAGTCACATACTACATGTATCAGTATCATCAATGTTAAGACGCTCTTCGGACCGACTTGATCCCGGACATTTCATAAGATAAAGAGGTTATGACCTTCAATCCATTTTTGCTATACTTGACATGTTTTGATATTTGCTCCACACATGACTCGAACATTGAATACCAATAGAAGTAACTAATTTTCAAACCTAAAGTGCTAACTGATTACGCGACATTTCGATCAATGACTTGTCCAAAATGTATTCCTTATCGGTCATTGAATCAAAAACACTGCCTCAGCTAACAATCCAGCTTCGCCTCTATGTACCCACCATTTTCGAAGAGCAGCCCATGAAGCTCTATCTGTAACGCCATCTACAAGATGCAATGACCATTTTACCACACGAAAGCTTTAACAAGTCCCAATCTGCCGAACAAAACGATCTCTTTCAATTTCCTGTACTGTTAGCCCTCCTAACCTCGCCATCACCCACACCACTCAATTCCATCTACTTACAACCGATCTAAAGACCGATACCTTAAACGTAAACGCTACTTTACCTCATTCCAAAAATGTTGATGCAATTCACAGTCTGTAGAAGAATTTTGCCAAACAAAATCACTATTTTTCGTCCAAAAAGTACCGGTTCTGTCTAAATTGCTGGCAAATTCGAAGGCTCGATTTTCTAGTTGGTTGACGATGGAAGACTACGAGGATGAGATGAGAAGCTCGTCGTTGATCGTCCTTAGAACCCTTCTACGTATACAATTCTCATCGTTGCGAACAGATAAGAATGGGAACGAGCGAGCCGCACAATGAAGGTGTCGTTGCAGGAAATTATACAGCAGTTAAAGGCAGGCAGTCAGAGAGAGAGCTCTCTCGTAGAGCTTCTCTCTGAGCAATTGTCTTTTGGTTTGGTATTGTCTTTCCTGCTCCCTCGCCAACTTCCTCCTACTCCTCCTTCTACTCTCACACGATCTTGGTTCTTCATCTTTTCTGTGCTCGCCAATCGTCTTCCTTACTCACTCTTTTTCGGCTCTCATTCTCAATTTAACCCTTTATTTTTCTCTTTCATATACATATAGTCTGTGACCATCATGAGCGATTCTCATCCCTCTTTATAGTTCGTGTTTTTAAGCCATCTTGCAAGTCTTATAGTTTGGAGGTTGAAATCTTCATCAGACAGATATTTTACTTCTGTGACTTACTTTCGAGTCAATACGGACCATTATTAGCTTCTTGTGCTGAGGGCTTTTTTGCTGAGCACATTTTGAGATAAAGTCTTTTCGCGTTTATTGCCGTTGTTCTATCGAAGAATAATGTCTCTCTTAATTAAGTTCATTCGAGAGAAAGATCTATGACTTTCAAAGGGTTGATAACATGAATCGCTTGGGTGGATTGAGAAGAGGGAGGTTTTTTAAATGCTGGTCATAGATTCTGCTTGGAATTTTACTGGTTCCCTTTGAAGTAAATGAGTTAATTTGCAGAGTCTTTTGAGAATAGTATGTTATAAGATACTGGAAAATTAGCTCAATGAATATTTTGGAATTAAATCCAACCAAGAAAAAATGGCGGATCAGTGTATAATACTTGAAGCTTCCCATCACTTTATATTAGACTCTAAGATTCGACTTCCACTTGAATATGATTGGATGACCACCCTGTGTTATTTTGTGAGAGATGAGAAGATAATGCGTTTAGGAGCTTATCGTTGACAAGATTTACATGCATGGAGATGAAATCCGAGTGACGACTTTTCACAACACTTCATCATCAAATAAAAGTTCAATTCTTCGACTCTTCTGATCGTGTTACCATTTCAACATTTTTGATCGTTGGATTTCGACCTCTAAAATCTATTGCGTTTACAACCACACAAGACTCACAAATGAAAATCTAGAAAAACTCACGACTGTCATTTCCCAGCCTCTAAGTAATACTGGCATGAGACATTTCAGTAAATTTTTCTTTAGTTGTAAGCCTAGCTACGAAATAACGAGTGGAATAATAACTTAGTACAACCATCTCAACTATTATAATATGTTCCTTCGAAGCCGAAATCATAGTAGTTGAACGCCCAGCCAAAATTTGTCCGTCCGGATCCAGGGTATCGAATTGCCTACGTAGCAGGGGTGGAGTGTAATGGGTGGCACTATGGGTCATTGGTCGATGCGTGAATGGGTTAGTGATGTAGTGGGTAGGTGGTTGGGTAGATGGATGGTCTGGTTCGGTTTGAAAATGCCGGGATCGATCTGGAAGGGGTTGGTATGGTCTAAAATGGTCTAGGGTGGTCTGGTAAGATATGGAACACTTTGATACGGTCTGATATCGTTAATTAAGGATAGTCTGCTATGATTTGGGACGTTCTGGTAGTCTGGGATGTCCTTGCACGTCCTAGAATGGTCTAGAGCGGTTCGGGACGGTCTAGAACGGTGTGAAATGGTCTGGTACGGTCTGATATGATTTCGGACGTTTTGGTAGACTGGGATGGCCTTGCGTGGCCTAGATAGGTCTGAAGCGGTCTGGAACGGTCTGGAATGGTCTAGAATGGTACGTTACTATCTGGAACGGTCTGGCATGGTTAATTAAGGACGGACTGGCACAATTTGGTTTGATTTGAGACATTTTGGTGGCCTTGCACGTCCTAGAATGGTCTGAAGCGGTATGGAACGGTCTGAAATAGTCTTGAATGATCTGATATGGTCTGTGATGGTTTCGTATGATCTGGGACGGTCTGGTGTGGTTAACGATGGTCTGGTATGGTCTGGTACGATTTGGGCCCTTTAAGTACAGTCTGGGATATCCTTGGACGTCTTAGAATGGTTTGAAGCAGTATGGAATGGTCTAGAACGGTCTGGAGCGGCCTGTTCTAGGCTGGGCTGGGACGGACTGACTTAAATATAACAAGTGGCTATACGGGTTATGGGTGGGAACGTGAAAGATTCGCTATAGGTAGGTTGAAGGTCGGGTGAGAAGGTGGATAGGTTGATAAGTGGGTGATTGAACGCGCTGGTGGGTCCAACCATGGTTATAACGATTAGTGGCACCAGTTCAATCAAATGTCATCTTCACGGACTTCATGAGGTACCTCTTTCGAATATTATCAATCGATCATTACCCACCATTTCTGAGCTACAAAAGCATTTCAGGGGCCTCTAACTCATCAAGAACATTCAGAAGCCGAACAGGCCTTAGCAAGAGAGTCAATAACGCCTGTTGATAACAAATTGTCAAGAATTGTAGTAGAGAAATATCCTAAACTTCCTTATCAGGATAGCCAATTATCCGAAAAAGTTTTCTCTCACAATCTAGCACGAACAGTTCAGTCCAAATATTTTTTTTCTGTAGTACTTAATCATTTCATGCATTATCTGCTGCAAAGGAATTTCATAAAAAAATTGAAAATTACAAGCTCACTGCATTCAATGAACTCACGATTTACCTAACTCCAACCTTCCCAGTCTTTCTAGTCAATTCTCAGTTAATACCCAAATCTGTATCTCAGTTTACCTCACGATCGATCCACACAACACTTGCACATGCGATGCACATGTTATTCCTGAACAAGCCACCACGGATCACCATGTACCCTTTTACAATACATGATGATGCAACAGGCTTACTCTCAAGAGAGCTAGGTACAACAGTGTGTTTGATCATTGTTGCTCCGATCTCCTCTGGTTTTATTCTATAGTTGTCAGACACTGGCTTGGTACAATGAGAGATCTAATCGTGGGTAAAGCACTTAATATCTTCAGGCTCTCTTCTCTTAGTCTTTAGTTCAATACCTCTCTGAAATATATATAGACACTCTCTCGAATCTCGAGTCTTGTCCATTCTCAAGAGTAGGGAATTAACAAGAGAGAGAGAGGGTTATGTTGTCTATGTATTTTGAAGTTGAATCGAATAGTTGATGTATTTGTATTTAGAACCAGAGACGACCCTGTGTATAAAGTGACAGCTAAGCGTGTCGAGGCTTCTGGTAAGCTTTGAATATGAATTAATTCATGGCCATAGTTTTGATGCCGATGTTCATATTGTAATACTATGACGCGACGATGACGGAAGACAACTGTAGAAGCGGCAACGACGACAGCGTGAAATTCGCGTTAAACTTTGAGATCAGGAGGGTTCGTGTCACGCATCGCCGGTTTTGATGCTTCTAATAATATTCACGGGGAGTATTGTAATGGGGTTGGAAATGATATTTAGGGATGGTAAATGCAAAAGGGGTTGACTTTGATGAAGAAGTTTCGTGATTGAACCAAGTCTAGTGCTTGCAAACTTTGTTTCTGACTTTCGTATTTTAGAGTTATGCTGTTTACATCGAAGATTCTTGTGATTCACCATTCTTTTTTATGAATTAACTCTCATGAATGTTCAAACTCACCTGCTCACATTGGTCATATGTTCATAAAAAATGGAATCAACAATGTTTTTGATGGAATCATATATCGGTCATTGGGATCCACCTTATTCTTGAATTTTCCGAGTGTCGACTAATTGTTTCTCTTCAACAGTATTTTAGATGGTAAGAGCTCTGGAAAAAAATTTTATTTGATGCACTCTTCTTCAAACTTCCAGTTTATTGGAAAATTTCTTGAAAAATTTAATGTGTTCTGGTGCGACAAAGATTCATTTATCAAGCTTCCAGGAAGCTTGATTTCTTCTATCTCGATAGAACACCTGTATCTCCAATAGTAAAAGATTGCTGCACAATCTTCATGTAAAATTGCCTAAAAACTAAATTTCAGAAGATAAGATTGTACACGTGGCTGTAGAATAGAAATTGGCTATAGTAGGTTCCACAAGGGTAACTTTGTCAAAACTGAAAATCATCTTGAGATGCCGATATACATTATGTTGAGAGTGATGGGGATGCTATACTGTGTTTTAGGGAGCTATGATAAGAGACGAGTAGATTGAACCAGACGGTAAAAAGTTGCTGGCTGGAAATAACTATTTGTATATACGCGCAGACCTATATTGCTCGATATGCCATAATCGTAACTATATCCGCCAAGATGAGAGTATGAGCCACGAAAGAGGGTGCGCATACATACCTTCTTTGAGCACAAGACGCAAGATATACCCCTATGTTTTTTATATGGTTCAAAGCTTATGTTCAAAGAGTACGCATGTGTAGAGGAAAGCTGACGATGCACCAAATGTGTATTTTCCACTCTTTCAGCCCTAGTACGTGTCAATAAAATTATGATTTTCATCATTCACGCATTCCCTGTATCTTACCTCTATTGCAAATGATATCACATTGACCTTATTGTTTTAAGTCAATATTTGTTTATCTCATCTGTATTTCATTTTCTTAAACCTTGATACAGTCCAAATTTTTCCTCTTGTCACAATTGGGACATTAAGAGAAAATTCAGAGTGTATACATGTACGAACAAGTTGAATCATTCTATCAAAATTGTCATGAAAGTTATCCTTCATATAGCCTCAAAAAGTAACGAATGGAGAAGAAAATTTTTGAAAGCTTTCTCGGTCAATGATCATTTGTTCGAAAAATTCGTTCAATGTGCCTACACGCACATCAAAAATTAAGTACAGTTTTAGCTTTTCTATAATTTTCAGCCATGACATGGAAAAGGAAGGAAAATGGAATTTTGATGAAAACGATACTAAGTACTTCGGCAAGTTCTTAAGGATGTATCATAGATCTGGTAAATGAGAATGGGATAAATTGATGACCAGGTGATTGAGTCACCAGGGTGTTTCTCAAAATGATACTCGCCCCACAGTCGGATAGTCCAAAGTTATTTGGCTCAAAAGTAAGAGGCTCAAGCGATTTCATTTGTAAGAAAAAAAATTTTGGTCTTTCCCACTGTGTGCCACTCAAAAAACATACACATACACTCCAACCATCAGGAATTCTACTCAATCCCAAATAATCAACACCGCAAGAATAAGATATTCATCTTATCGAACAACTAAACATACCATATCCTGACCTTTTATCTTCAAAAGTTAAATTCTCACCCTCCCGCCTCCTCTTTATTTTTTTTCAACCTAAAATTCATCCCGATCGTTCAATCACCATAATAATTCGTGAAATTTCAGCTAAAATTTTATTTCATGCATCGGTCTCTTTGTTTGTTATCCTTCGCATACCAGCCTTTCACTGTGTATAGAACTTTTGCATGGGTATTGCATCGCCGACAGGACATCAGCGCCATGATGCAGAGAATTCGCTCGTGAACGGACGAAGCATCAAAAACCCCTGAAGCCAACCACCGAGCACATGTGTGTAAGAGAAAGAGAGAGAGAGAGACAGAGTAAGTGCGCCATTTGCAATTCAACGCGTATGCAAAAGAGAACGGCCGACTATACTCACGCACGCACGCTTTTCGGTATGAAAAAAAAAAAAAAAAAAAAAAAAAAAATGCAAGAGTCGGTGTCCGCGCACAGTATGCTCCTGATCTCGCTCCTGATGGTTGATGTGATGTAAGCTTATAAATGCATACGCAGACACAGGCAGTTTGCGTTGAAGCCGTCAGTATATGATATGAACTTGAAGGATATGAACTTGTTCATATTAGGGTATGTCCACGAAATGTATGACACTCAGAAAGTGCGCTCTTCACCATTCCTTAAGAATATGGAATTATTCTCCTAAATCGCTTTCAAATTTTGAAGAAAGTCGATGTGATTTGACCCTGGAGAATTGGGTACTGTGTGTAAGTATTTTGTAAAGTAATGGCAGTATAATTATCTCTCGGGATTTTCGGGTAAAGAAGTAAAACTCGTCTGTTCTATAGTCATGTCGTAGTTATAATGGTCCTGTGTCATAATAACATGTCATTCATTTGTGGACAGACCCTAAAGCCGAGGAACTCCAGATTGAGTATTTCCATGGACAAGGATAAGACATAATAATTTCAAATGTACAATTCCGTTTGAGATTCTGTCAATTAAATTAAATTTCAAGAGCTCGTTACGATTTTTGTTTTCCGTGATATTAAATCTTGTGATGTGAAATCGAATATTACCTTTCCAGAAAAGCAAACTAGAGTCCGAAACAAGTATATGTGCAGAATATTGGATAAAATCATTTGAGATGCCAACTCTCTAATGGGACAACTTGAAAATCGTGACCGAAATCTGTCACTCACCAAATCGTATGCAAAAAAACTAACCGAGCACCAAAACACTCTCCTTTGAGTGGAATCGATAAGCTACTTCATAAAACCTATACCTTACTCATTTGAATAATATTCAAGACTCTCGTTAATGGAGATTGATATCTCAGATGAAAAGACGATAAATTACATCAGCGTTCTGGAAGTGACTATTTGATGCGTGGGTGTAGAAATACACGATGTCACGAGATGTTGACTGACTGATATCTGTATATCATCAACCATACACAATACACAATGCACAGAAGTATATCGCATCTCATTCTCGTCATTGAAAAATGAGTGCGAATCATTCATTCGCATTCCTTGAGATTTATTAATGTTTGGTATCCAAGCGTCAGCTTCTTAATGCGGTGACAATGATCAAAATCTACAAGCGAAATGGTTACCACGATTCACGACTCGTCACTATTGTTATGTTTCAATATCTTTTATAGCCTGATAAAAATCAACACAATTGATAATTCTGAATAATGTCAAAGATGCATTGTGTGTGAAATCATTTGAGATTTCATCAAATTGTGCCACAAATCGATGTGTACCAAAAGAATAATAAAAGTAGATTGCCAATTTTCAAGATGTGTGTGTATAGACCCTCAAGTTCCGCAGTTTTTCCACTCCATAATCATGATGAAATGAAGATAAGGTACGACATTCTCACACCTACACAACAAAAACGACATTTTGCATTATGTAGCGCGAAACTGTTTAGCTGGTCGAAAAAAGTAGCGAGGGTGACTTTACTCCCTCCTCCCTTACCTTAACCTTCATTCTACAACCACAAAAAAGCTTGGGGAGGCCAAGAAAGTAGGAGTAAGGGCAGATAAAGGAATTATTTTGCACTGCTCTCCTTGGGAATTCATTGAGTCTGTTTACACGGCGCTCAGACGGTTTGGTAATTTCTTTACTTTTCCTGATGCCGCCACCCTCTCTCACGGGAGCAGCCACCTCTCGTTTTTTTTTTTTTTTTTTTTTCGTTACTCTACACTCCTAGTGCCATTTGTTTTTATCAGCATGTCACCAAGGGGGAAGGACGATGCGAGACTTTGCACACCTCGGTATATATCCAGGAGAGAAGTAGGTGCTATGCAAGATCCTTCGGGAGCCTGGAAAAAAAGGGACAAAATTTCCGGATAGTCTACCCCTGCGTGTGATATTGCGTTTACTCTGCGGTGTATACAGGGGTAGAAGGAAGAAAGTGAGGTTATGTAAGAGCGTATATAAGTGTTACCGAGCCGCAACACGCATTCATTATTCACGTGAGTACGATGCTAGTGGTTCTGTGTCGAAGATGTAATGTCTTATATGCTACGACGATGCTTTCGTGAGTGCCTCTTCTCGTCTAGTCTCGTCTGGTGTGTATGTACTTTTAAATTTTTAAAGTTCCCTGCGTATCATGTCTCATATCTGAAGTTATAGGTTATGTCACCGTTGTGTAATATATATATGAGAGCTCGTACGGTCGGCAATACGTTACCGTGAGTAAACGTGGAAAAAGTATATCAAATTATGACCAAAATTTGATTCTAAATGATTGAACAATCTTTGTATTAACCCATTGAGCCGCGAACCCATTACCCATAACCTATTGAGCCTCGCCACTGAGCCCACGTCTCTAAGAGCGTGTCCACAAATGAACGACATGCCATACGATTCCGCAATGACATGCCATCGTGCGATGTGCGACAGGCCAACTTCGTACAAGTCTGTTTTTGTGCGGGAAGTAAGAATTTTGTCTTTGCGACACCTAGAAGTTGAAATAGGAAACAAAATTTTCACTTCCCATCGAAACACGTGGAATTTCACAAGGTTGCCCCCCCCCCCCATCGCGCGACGGCCGAGGCATTGTGGGTTGGCATGTCGTGTATATAAGTCGACGTTTCTAATGGAATGCGGATGGTCGTTCTCTTCAACCTCTGCAGATCCGAAGGAATCTCATTTTAAAGCTCATCGCAAGACCTTCAAATTGAGATAAGTTACGTTGGAAAATATTGGCACCAAGTTGATGGGCTTCGAGAGAGTGTGTGGGGCCCAGCAGACCCCTAGCGGTGTCAACGGATTAAAGTGAGTTCACAAATTCGTTGCTGCATAATTTGTATTGGAGTATTATTCATGTTAAATTCATCTACGCGCTTCGAAATGAAGAAATATATGGGGTACACGAGACCCCGGGTGACCTCAACAGGTTAGGGTGTGTCCACAAATGAAGCGCATGAGCCGTGAGCCGGCGTACGCCGGGCGTGCGCTGGCGCACGGCTCATGCGCCGCTCACCAAATTTGAGCCGACTTGGGTGTTATTCACGTTACCAGTTAATCCAAAACAGAACTTCAGTTTAGTTATGAGAAACGATAGATGATCTCGTAGCAAACCGATACAAAAACACACAAGCGGGCTCAAATTTGGTGAGCGGCGCATGAGCCATGCGCCAGCGCACGCTCGGCGTACGCCGGCTCACGGCTCATGCGCTTCATTTGTGGACACACCCTTAAGGGCATGCAGTAGCCGTGCAGCACGGCCGTAAAGTTCGATTCACCACTTATGTGGAAATGTTTATGGTACAAAGTTTGAAATGAGTTGTCTAGTTATTGTTATTGTCCAATTTATTCTTGGCAACTCAATGTTCAGCCCAAATCATTAGATTATTGCAGAAAAGTGGAAACCACTGGGCGCCTGGGACATCCTAACTTATAATATACACACATTTTTGTTCCAAGAATTCTCAAATTCTCTTGCGATTTGGGCTAAACGACAAGTTGAGCCATTCAAGTTAGATGATAACAAATGTGGCTCAACTCGTCGTTTAGCCCAAATCGCAAGAGAATTCGAGCATTCTTGGAACAAAATTTAGCTTGCACGGCTACCGCATGGCCTTAAGGTGAGGTTCACAGATGTATTGCGGTACAATTTGTTGTCGCACTAGAACAATGTTCACCTCAAGTTTATTGTCACGCTTCAAAATGAAAAATGTGCGGGGTCTAGTGGACCCCAGATGACCTAAACGGGTTGAGGTGAGGTTTTTGCAGATATGGTGTGACATGATTCGTAGTCACGCTGAAAAAATGTTTGAGCCAAATTCATCTACACGCATAAAAATGAAAAACATGTGGGGCCTAATGGACTCCAAATGACTGGTTAAAGTCGGATTTCACCCATGTAGAACTTGATAATTCTCTGTTACACTGTGTTATTATTACCGTCAATTCTAATTACTTACTCTGAAAAATTTGAGCCACTTTCTTCGGCACCTAACCTCAATGGTAAAATTTCGTTCAAATACAGTGGCTTTTATCAAGTTCTTCATCAAAGCAGTCGTAAATATTCAGTTAAGGTTAGAAAAAGTTGACGAACTAGCTAATTTTTAACACCCGCAATGATAAACTTGAACCTTGTGGTAGGTTTGGTAAACTTGAGTTGGATTCATCAGAAACACTTTCTGAGTTTTATGTTAAAGTATAAAATTGCAAACATAAAAATTTTCTAAAGATACCCCAGACCGAAAGTCATAAGCAAAACGAGAGTTCTCTTCGGGTCATACTTTAGTACAGAGTGACTCGACTCTTGCTAACGAGCAAACTCCTCGCTGTACATATAGCTCATTGATTCTCTACAAATCGATACAGACATGAATATCATCCTTGCCGCCCTCTCACGCAGTACAACACACATATTACATCAAAGCATATATTAGACGACGAATTGTTGCCAAGTCACTGAGATAAGCTACGGGGTGGCGGCAACAGCAGCACCGACTGACGATGACTTTCGACTATGGCATGGCTCTCGCAGACCCCGTATATAGTTCCAGCCATATATAGAGGATCCCTCGTCTGCATGTAATCCCTGAATAATGAAGCTTTTTTTTCATGTAATGCCTCGGCGCCGTCGAGTTTTGCGCCTTAATAAGCTAAAACCTCGCGTGCTGACTTTTACCATAAGATAGCAGTCTACTCTATATTATACTGTTCTGCATCAAGTGCCTGATGCCGATTGGATCACGCATTATGAGAGTGTGGGATTTTTCAAACACCTCCGACAGCTAAACAATAAAGAAAGTGTATTTTTCAAAATTGCACTGCCAATCACTCACACCATACGGCTTCCTCTAGTCTTACAATTTCATCGTAAATTTATATATTCTTGGGTCCTTCATTTTTATATTTTGATACACTTCATTTTCTTAAATTCTTACTGGGGAGATGAAAGGGGGGGGGCGCCTTTTGTTGATAGACATGGCGTGGTGTAAAAAAATGTCCGTCGAATTAAGAGAAACAGAGCTGTATAAAGAAATGCGGCATTTGCATCCGGTGGCGATGAAGAACAATGCTGTATAGTAGCTGTCATTATTCGCAGACGATTCAATTCCTGAGCTCTTTTGCGTATGCAAATTTTCGTGTGCATACGTAAACGCTCAGGCCAATTTTGAAGGAATAGAAGTGGCATATGCAACTTTTTGGTCGGTGGTTAACCAAGTAAATTTTTTGGGCATATGTGCTGTCGACACTTTTGAAATTATATTTGTTTTCAAATTTAGGGAAAGGAAGACTAGATATCTTTTTTTTTTTAATATGGGGAGGATCTGGACTGTAGCGGTTGGACACAATGAGTGAATAACGTGAAATTACATCCTCGTTTGGTTGCTGTACTTGCGAAAATGGAGGAATCAAAGGAGAGACCATTGCCACAAAACCTAACAAAATGTGAGATGTGCCTGGGATGATTTTTTGTTGCGTTACGCAGATGATGCTCGGATTCAGTCCTTATGAGAATGATGGCTTTTTTTCAATAACAATATTCTTAGAAATGACTTTTGGAGAAATCATTGACAGAATGGAACTTGATCAAAAAAATTGTGCTGACTATGACGAAATATTTCTAGATAAGTTGAATGTGATACGCACCATCAGATTGTTTACAGAAAACTTATAAACAATTTGCTCAGAAGCAAGTAGTTTCCAACAATTTAAAGGAATTCTTTGAAATTTCATGATTCATTGCACCAAAGTGTATGTAAAATTATTATTCTAAAAAACGGACGCTCATTTAATTCTCAAAAACGTTATCTTTTTTGCTCGGTTGGTAAGAATTAGTCTTGACACGTCAGTAGCAACGTACTATCCTGGCAGCTTCAAGGAATCGCAGCGCAGCTGGTAGAATTTTTATCCAAAGTCCCTAATACTGTTGTGTCGCATTAAAATGAATTCCTACCAGGGTATGACCAAAATTTCTTTAGCTCACTTCATCATGATTGGTTGAATATTAACTTCATTTCAACATGAAATACAGCTTGATTTCACTTACTTAATTCCTTCTTTCCCTCAACTCAAACGCCAAATTCTTATCCAACCAAACGACGTGTAAATCCAAGCTCGTCAATTTACTTTCTTTCCACACCTCACCTCTCATAACCAAAGCTCAAGCTTACTGCAGACCCGATAATAATTCCATCGCACCGAGAGAACATTTACCTTAGTAAAAAAGCTCTGATGCGATAATTGACTTTTTGTCGAACCCCATACCTTACTTTCTTCCTAACCTCACTTTTTTTTTAAGCGAAGAAAAGCTGAAGTACTACCTACCTCCAAAATGAAAAGAAAGTAGGAGAAGGCTCGTGGCACGACTTGCTAAATTGTTCTCGACGCCCGGCCAATTTATTTTTCGCGAGAGGCTAGATGGAAAGAAGAAGGGGAAAATTTTTCGCGAGATTCTGAGCCAAACCACGGCTCTGCTACCAGAAGAGGGCTCTTATCGGCAAAGAAGTCGAATTATCCTTGGCTACTATAGACTATATAGTCTCTTGCTGGAAATTAAAATCTCTCTCCAAGTCGCTGACTCCAGACGAAGATGGTCTCAATATATATATGTGTGTGTGTGTGTGTGTAGATGTATAGGATGGGGATCTAGTGGTATATAAGGGAGCAGCGGAGTCGGGACGCTGCCGCCGAGACACCGAGCAAGAAGCCAAGTCCATTAGGAGGCCCCGAGGGTCTCTCTCTCTTTCGTGGTGGTGCAGCTGAGCTTTTGAGATGCTAGAGTGAGAGAGGAAATGTGAACAAGAAGCTAGTACAGGGAAAAAGAGCGAGAGAGAGAGAGAGAGATTTCTCTATCTTGGAGAATGTCACCGATGATGAATAGTTGGTATGAACAAAAAGAAACTCGAGGATTGCTCTTGCTGAATTCAGCCCTGTTTTTTTTTAATTCAGATCTAGCCTTAGAGAGGATGAAGAAAGGGAGAGAGCTTTTCTCATCAAAAACGAGCGACTCAATTTATGAAATCGATCAAAGGTGTGGGTAGGAAACAGCCTAGGGATCTTGCCAAGCGTCTTACGATGTAATTGATAGACTATTATTCTATTTTCATCGACGATAGCTAGAGAGAAGAAAAGATAGAGTCATGAATCGCCTTCCATTATGCAAAGTACACCAATATGTATTACTCTTGAGTTTATTTGATTCAAATCGACTTCATCGGGTTTGCTTGGATATGAATGACATTGTTGCAAAGCTACTTGTTGAGAATGGTTCAGTCTTCATTTTTAAAAATATACCATCTCCAATTGTTTATGGTTCTTGGTCTGCCATTCGCTGCGATGCTGTTTTTCCATACTTTTATTTCGGTCATGAAATGGACTATCGCGATTAGGTAGAAACGCCCATATAGAGATAGACTCGTTTTTGGCCCATTGTTCATGACCTTGGTGAAGTAAACAACCATGGTATTATTTTGGGAGAATTTTTTGAGCAAATCTAATTGAGTGAAGATTGAAAAATGAAAAATCGCGGGTTCCGCCGCGGCTTCTCGCGCCGGTCGGACCCGTCGCAGCGAACGTGTTGAGAAAAAATTCTGGGCAGTTTTGAATTTGGATATTTTGTGATTACCCTCTTGGAATGCGCTAAGCAAATTGGTCATTTTTATTTTCATTTCTGATGACGGCACAAGTAGCATCTTGAGCTATGAATGACTCTAGGAATGACCGTTAAGAACCGAATTCTGGAAGAAAAATCATGATTTTTCAATGAAAGTGCAGTAAAAGCGGTTTCCGCATTCCGCGCCATATCTGGACGCCTCCGGCCCAGAACGATACAAGTCCATTCCAGTTTCTTGATATTCGCTTAGCTCGTTTATTACTTTTTAGGCAAATTATCTTTGCATTATGTACATGGTCCTTTATTTTAAATAGCATTATCAGAATTTTCCTGGACGGTGATGACTGACAGAAACAGCCCCAAGTAATCGGCTGATTTCTTGCTCTATAAATGATTTCACTCTATTTTGACCTCAGCCGTCTATTTTTTGTTCCTATCCAAGAACGCAGATAGATGGATAATTATCATGAAAATGTGTGATAAACTCTGATGGATCTGCATAAAGCCACACTCCCTTATTAACCGTGAATAAAGGACAAAAATTTGAGTAAAGTTTTCTCCGGCAAGCGAGAAGATTTGCCAGGGAAACGCCACAAATTTGTGAAAACTTGAATATTGTATCATTTTATCAAGTTCTTTACATTCCAGAGTCTCAGTTCATGATGAAGACCGAACCATTCTACCAAAAACCTGTAGATACGAAACAAGTCTGAATCAGTGAACACCACACTCCATATATCTTCCTCACAAATCGAATAAATTTAAGATCCATCGAAATAATTCACCAAAAGAACAAAGAATCAAGCCAAAGACACATAAGATAACATTTTAATTAAAATTTACCCTATTTAGCCTCACTCGCCGACTTTTTGAAAGATTTGCCTTGTTTTCTTCCTTGCTCTCTCATCTAGATAATATAATCTTCATACCAACTCCCTGCACCCTTAAAAAAATACGAAAGCCCAAAAGCTTGCAAGTCCCCTTCTCACGTCCAACTCTCACAGCTGATTCTTTTGTTTCAAATCGCCCGCGCGCGCGCAAAAAAAAAAAGATAACGCACAATGAGGAGTCAGCGTCCGAGAAAGATAATAAGAAGTTTGTGTCGCCGAGAAGGAAATTAGGAGCAAACTCAACGTTGTTGCTTTGAAAAATGTAAGGGAGAACGACATAGCGATACACCGAGTATGAGAAAGAAAGAAAGACTCTGGCTAGCTTCATTTCTTGGTCTGCTTTCTTCGTTCTTAAACGAGGGGAATGTTCTTTGCTCTTGGGTTAAAAAAAAATCATCTCGTTATGGAAATGACAACGTGAAATTACTTTGTTAGGGAGCTCGTCTTTGCGCCTCTGCGTGCGTTTGCCAATTTAAGCACCATTTCTTTTTCGCGCTTGCTCATACACTATAGCCTATCGTCGTCGTTGTCGTCGTTGACTCTCTATATATTGCTAGTCCGGGGTGTGAATTAATCAGTTTGATGAGTTTTTACTCTCCTCTTTTTTTTCACTCACTGTGATACACGACGATCTGCTGGTGACACTTTAAATCGACTTTCTTTTCGAGAACTTTTTTGTTATCTAGCAGCTGTCTTCAACTCTGGACTCAATCAGTCGAACCAAAATTTCAAGTCTGAAGAGTAAGTGTCGACAAGTCTCAGGTTTTTTCCTGTAATCAACGCAAAATAAATTTAAACCATTTTAATCGATTAAGTCGTACAAATCGTGTCTGTGTATAACATCAAAGGATTGTAGACCGATAAAAATTCTAAGGCCTCATGCATATAAATGTAAATCGATATCACATCACCACCGGGCATAATGTGAAGCCCAATCATCGCGCACTCGAAGAATAACATTCATAACGGTCCCATCTTTCTTGATGCCATGGATGGAAATCGGTTCCGCATCGAAGACTCGCAACTTGCAGCACTATGCATTATGAACTTCATATCTTTGAGCTCGGAGCGTAAGGAGAGCGCGCGTCGCTCATTTTTCTTGCGCACCCCCGCGGCAACCTAACCCCCTTTTAGCATAGCAGCCCTTTTTCTTATAACCAAGCCCGTTATGATATACCCGTGAGGAATTGAGTGAGTAAAAGAGAGAGGATGAGGAGGCACCTGGTCCAATTACAAATTTTTAACGTCAGAGAAGGGGGTTCAAAAGGGGGGAGGGGGTACAGCCCCCCGAGCAAACTATTCCATCGTTGCTGATGCTATGCTCTCGTAATTTACCTCCCAATTTGTATAAAATATCTCGAGGCTAATGAAGCAATTTGAGGCTGTCTCCGTTGGTAATGTATGGCAGGTACTGTGCCATCTCGTTTTCGTATTCTTTTCATCTATGGCTTCTATGGTGTCTTTTATTTTTTTAAAATAAAGTGGTCGAGTGTCTATTAGAGCTTAAGGCGTTAGTATGCAGTAGTTGGGTGGTTAGAATTGCGTGGTAACGAGCCAGACAGACGTGATCGGAAATCGAAATATGAGAGTACGAATAATTTTTTTTAGAATTCTAATTTCTGATGATGTTTTAGATTACAAATTTCTTCGTATCACACGTGAAATCAAAGTCGAAAAGAATTTTTTGGAAAATTTTTCAAGAGTTCTTAGAGGAATTTTGAAATTTTTGGAAAATTCAAAGTTTTTACCCCACCGGAGAATGAAAATCGGCATTGTATTTGTAGAATTGAATTCTGTGAGTAAAATCACACGAATCTTCTTCTGGTATCTGGGATAATTATTTTTCAAGGATAATGAGCCTTGGAAAACAATCGAGATCATGGATTTTATCATTTCTTTCATGGGATCCAACAAATTTTACACTAACTCATCTTGTTTGATGGTGCAGAATTCTAATAAAATCCTTGATCCATGAGCGATTTCTCGTCAAATTTCGTGAGATTGGCAGTTCATGGACTTGTGCCCATCTTTTAGTCAGAAAAAAATAAACGAGTAAAAAAAAAATATATAAAAATTCCCTTAGTCAAAACTAACTTATATTCCATAGTCATTTTTACAAGCCTGCTTCTATCAGGAATCTAATAACTTACTCAAACTCTAGTAGTAATCTTCTGAATTTGAATAAAATAGTACATTTTGATACGAGAGCGGGGAGTCGGTATTCGCACATCGAATTATATTTTCCAGTCCGAACCGAAGATGAAAGTCGAAATTATCATGAGAATGCGAAAATCGCCTGGCTCGAATGTTCAACACAATTTTCTGATACACTATCTATCTAAAAATGTATACACTTTACCTGCAGTTTATCAAAAAATAAAATTCGATAGACGGAAGTCAAATCTATCTTCACATCCTTCTACCAAAATGTGTTATTCCCACCAGTTGTGCGAGGAAGGAAGTCAAAAATCCACGCGGAAACATGACATTTCCACACAGAAGATGAAAAGTCTTTCCTCACACCATCAGAAGTTTTTCATGTCACCGCAAGCACGATTTCACGCAATCATTTGGGAATCCCCGCATCAAGGTCGAATAATTTAACAGCTTGCAAGCTCGTGAAAAACGTCAAAGAGTACTCTTGTCTATCTTCACGGCAAAGAGTAGACAGTCAAGAATAAAATTTGAGGATGAAAATCTACATACGACAACTCGTGCGCGACGCGCCCAAGTACATAGATATTCACTCTTGCGCAGGACTCCAGGGACATTCATCTCTCAACATGTACATTCTCAGCCTCAACATATATACATCTCATACACCAGATCAGATTGTGAGGTCGTATAATACCCAAAGGAAGAGAGGATCACAGGAAGAACGTGTGCTTGGAATACAGTGTGTGTCTCAGATCTACTACTACTACTACTGTACATAACCCAGTACTAAACGTTGAGCACTCGTAAAAGCTGATCCCTGTATAATTTTCAATAGCCCAACGGATTTGACGAGAGCAGCTCGTCACGGCATCTTGCCCCTCTTATATATCCTTTTTTTTTCATTCTTTCCTCGTCTTCTGGCCCGTATCGAGATGCAGCTTGTCGCACAGTGTTATATACTGTACCAGGATTTTCTTTATATACCATCTTTTTAGATAAGGGTAGAATGACAAGGTCGAAACGAGCGATAAAAAAACGTTTTTCTGGTTCTGTACACACCAGGGTTTAGGAAATTGCGTAGTGGAATATAGAAAAAAGTCGAGAAATTAGGTGGGAAGGAATTTTTTGCACCGTAAAAAGACAATTGTCAGGGTGGAGATCAGGATATGAGCTTGCAGGATAGTC
The DNA here is from genome assembly GCA_029851415.1 of Eretmocerus hayati. NCBI lineage: Eukaryota > Metazoa > Arthropoda > Insecta > Hymenoptera > Aphelinidae > Eretmocerus > Eretmocerus hayati. The sequence continues at coordinate 152,296,488 of CM056743.1, read as the reverse complement.
TGCCAAATGCGTAAGAAGGATTTGTATGAGGGTATGTCGACTGACGACAAAATCGTTCTTGTCTTTCATTTGAAGGGAGAATAGAGTGGCTAAAATCTGTATTGGGCTTCTGAACTCCTTGAGAGAAAGTAAGAGAACTTGCGCTGATCGAATTCAGTTTTACAACCCAGACAGTCACGCCCTCTATTAGTCCCGTTAATTGATCCTACCCCTGTTACAACCGTATGGTTTGCCTATCGCACTTTTTTGTTCTGCGTCTTCCCTGAGTGTCACTGAGGGTGTGGCTAATTCCTATTAGTGCGACAATTCTGATTTTAATTTCAAATGATGGATTACGCGCCATTGAATTCTGAATCTAATTGCCTGCTATCTTTTTCTGTTTCAGGTGAGTTGAGAGACCGACACGATTGAATTTTGTTTCAAGAGGGCTTGGGTTTCTACAGAGCGTGAGTTGGAACTAAATGATTTATAAGATTCGAATCAGGTCTTTGAGGATGTGAGGGATGACCAAAAGCAACGTTTGCAACGAGGTTATGTAAAATTGTAGCCACGAACTCCATCAACTGATTGACAAACTTCAAAAGACTTGTACAGATATACAAGTGAGATTTATGCGTCGATTGAGAGTTCAAAACCCGTCAAAGTCTCACTACTTTCGTCAAGGGCATGCGGTAGCCGGGCAACACGGCCGTAAAGTTCCATTCACCACTTATGTGAAAATTTTAATGGTACAAAGTTTGAGATGAGTTGTCTAGTTATTGTTATTGTCCGACTTAAGTATACTCGACAACTCAACGTTCAGCCCAAATCATTAGATTATTGCAGGAAAGTGGAAGCCACTAAGCATCTGGTACATCCTAACCTATAATATACACACATTTTTGTTCCAAGTATTCTCGAATTTTTTTACGATTTGAGCTAAATTTACGAAATGAGCCATTCAAGTTATATGATAACAAGTGTGGCTCAACTCGTCGTTTAGCTCAAATCGTAAAAAAATTCGAGAATACTTGGAACAAAATCTAGCTTGCATGGCTACCGCATGGCCTTAAGGATTCAAGTTCGTTGAAGCTCTGTAGGAAAATTGGAAATGGTTCTGTCAGTGGGATTTGGCACAGTTTAAAATACCCCTGTTGAGAAATGAAGAAAGAATCTCAGTAAAGAAACCCCACTATTGTGTGGGTTATCTTTTCCTTCATTCAACCTCTTTTCGAGGATGTTCTGCAGGACCTACAGTTGTAAGTGGATTCGGGACCACCAAATAATTCATCGGTTCAGGATATTTCCGTAAAGCGCTCTCAAAATTTTACTGAAATGTCTAACGGTATGTCTTAACATAATACAAGAATGTCCCTTAGAAAAATATTTAAGGCAATTTCGAATCTAAATTACATATCTCATTTACCGATTCAGACACCGATTATACATAGCCCGATTTCATACCTCGCGTAACTACAAAACGTATTCTAAATTACACAAATATCACTTTTCATCGTCGTCGTCGCGTCGTAGACGTAGAAGGAGCTGAAACTGATCAAGAAAGAATACAGTGCGCGAAAAACGCGTGCCGCGCATTAGCGAATGAGAGAAGTAGCTGATGGCCGTAGACGAGTATTAGGGCCTGCACCGGTAATGGCGAGGCGCGCGCCCGCGTTTCAGACTGTCGCACTGATAAAAAAAAAGACATTACTCAGCCGAGATGTCGCCCCTCTCATTCCGATGCCCGACTATATACTCTTCCGTGATAATTACGTGGGCGAATCTTTCTCCATTCGATATACCTAATGCCGAGAACGACGACGACCACGGTGTCTGGTACTAACGTATTATAGGTTAGGTTTCTTGATGGGGTGGTATACAAAGCTCCTCGAGATGACGCGCCGTGATTGCTCCTGATCGGTTCTCTTGCCTTTTCTGATTTATGACTCAATTTGAAATCTAGTGGAGTGAGGAAGTTCGATTGAGAGTGCTGGCTTGACGATGATTTTGGAGGTTAGGTTTCAAGATACGAGAGCAGCGCTGTACGAGAGTTGAGTTGGCCGAAGTTAGAATGTTTGATGGGGAAATTTGTGTTGTTGAGCCATCTGCAGAATTTTGTAGTGAATGTTGACTAAACTTGATCATCTCAAGTGCTCCTCGAGTTTTTTCCACAATCCGAGCACGATGACAGAAATGGAGTTGACCCGAGTGATCGACCGAGTGAAACCATTGGTTTGACTGCCCGAGGAGTAAATAGTAGTAAATACATTATGCACCGATGCGAGGTTAGGCTGTTTTGGGGCACGGGAATCAATTTTCCCCGAGTGTAACGAGGGGAAAAGATTCCCGGTGCCCCAAAACGGCCCGACGAGCTAGGTGCTTATACTATTTTTTGGTATCAGGGCGACTAAACGCCAATTTTCTGATTCGAGCCGGGAGGAAAAATGGCCGTTTAGTCGCACTATGCCAAAAATAATTTTCTCACCGACAGACGAGTTTTATTCATTATAACGTCAATCGTGTTGATACCTCACTGTTGCATTCATCACGTGTACAGGTGAACTTGGTAGTGTGAAATTTCATTTCCTTTACAGCCGATGTTCAATACGTCTTGTCCAGCTTGAGGGCACAAATATTGATGAACTTCATTTGCTCTTACATCAATTATCGTATTGGTACATTACATGGATTCAGTCATCGACCTGATGAGGAGTAAACGGATTTTTCACCTCTCTTCAAAAAATAACGGACTCAATCAATCATGGACGATCTCGGTGCATAGACCGCAATCAAAAAAATGTCAGGCAACCCATACTTCTTAGTTTCTTCCCCTTTTATTCCATATTCTTGTCATTCGCAGCCGGGTTGCAACCATTTTCACTCAAATTCTTTTAGAGAGATAATAAATAATTTAACTTCTTATCTCGAATTGACCCATCACGATTAACAAGAATTTTCAATTCCCACGATAATCATAATATGTGAACTACAATTTTATTTCAATTCCTTTCAAAAAATCTATGATAAAAGCACAAAATGTCGCACGCGAATTTGATCTTATATCCACACCACATCGTCCAAAGAATTACTCTCTTGAAGTATATCGGATCGATTTTAATTCTCGAACAGTAGCATTACTCCAGTATTGAAGATTAGCCCCAATGCCGCCAAGAGAAAGCATATAAGAAGCTATCCAACGGGGGTGAAAGACGACGACGACGACGACGACGACGCACATACATCAAGCGCGCTATAATCTGATTGGTCTAACAATGCGCACGCGTCGGAATCTTCTTACATCCGATACAAAAGCTCGAATCGCTGATGCTCTCTAACCTCGTATTGTTCTGTCTGTGTACTTATATATAGGTATATAATATGCCTTATACTTTTACTTTGCGATACGAATATATAGTGGGGATTGCACGGATTTCGGATTTTGACGCAAGTTATACAGCGAGATGTGGCGAACGAGTGCGTGGCGAGTCGATGGAGTCACGAATAAGCTGCGTTCCATGTAAGCTGGTAGCTAATGGCTGCGATTCATCTCTTTCAATCTATACTCTCTACGGATTTTTCTATTGTTCGTATGTTGGGGGTTAGTTCAGACTCGTGATTAGCTCGCAGTACTTTCGTTTAATTTGATGGATAGAATTCTGTTGGATTCTGTGATTGATTCCAGGATCACTTTTGTTAATTACTTCTCAAATTGATTTATCAGTAAAGTATCATTTTGAAAAATATTTAGAGGAAAGGATATGGATGGCAATGAATCTTTCCTCCGATTTACAATAACAATAACACCACTCTCATCAAATCCCGTTACTGTAATTTGATTACACGTGTCGGCAAAAAAAAACTTTGAGAGAACAAAGATTGTCTTTTGTAAGCTCAATTTGCACTCAAAAATTGTAAAAAGGGGGATTTTTTATTGGCCGAAGCAGCAGGTGAATCGCTATCGCAACCTGTTGAGGTTTTATGCGATAACACGCCTATAAGGCCATCATTTTGCTGATAAATGATTATTTAAGCACTTGCTGGCTTATGAAAATCATTTTGTTTCACACTTTATGCACTTCTTGTGTCACCTCAGTAAAAAAAAAATTCAATAATTCCCAGCAATTTCAGTCTAACCTACAAAAATTTGCATTGGTAGCAAATTAGAGCTCAGAATGGTTGATAACTCGTACATAACCTTATCAAATGCTCACGATTGTGGCGGTGTACAGAATGACTGTATTCTGTTTGGAATGTGAGGCGCGAAATTTCAGGTGTGCAGGAAGTAGATAATACTTCCTTTGCGTTATATCTACGGCACAGCTCTGTTTATCGTATAATATGTGTGTCTTATACCTACCTTTGCCAACGAGTAACTCGTGAGAACGTTGTACTCAATGGAGAATGAGTTTGCGCGAGTTCGCCAACGGGAGCTAAAGTTTGTTTAACAATGCTACAAATTTTTCACCTTGCTCTTGTGTACTGAGAAAGAGAGAGAGACAGAAAACAGATGTAGATAGGTAATGTTTCACCGTTTGCTCACTGTCTGTCTCGCGGCTGGCTTAGAACTTGGGACTCTGAAAAACTACGAGTTCAGGTTTTGTGAGGATTAATTCGTTTTACGCGCATCCTAAGGTTCAAAGTAATTATTTCAGTGATGAAGTAACAAAAAAGGATCGCGATCATCTCATTATCATTTCACACTGGTGTTTTTCATTTGAAGGTCCATTTTCAAATAGGTTGATAAAAAATTTGAAATGTTTTTTTTACCTTCTAGATGCAGGCACTCTTTTCCCAAATAATATAGTTGGTATACACCTAGGTGGATTCCACTCAGTTAAAAAAATTGATGATGTCGCGTCTATAATTATTCTTTCGGCTTCAAATTTTTTTGTAACATCTTTGATGTGTTTTCAAGGAGGCAAATTTACCCATATAATCGCCAAGGTCAGATGGAAAATTCCAAAAAGTACAGATACAAATAAAATGCATACAAAACCTTTTTTCCAGAGAAAGTGTAGAAAGCCAAGAGTTAACGACTGAGCATCGTAGACTTGAGAAGGCTTGAGTAAAAGAAATATTGTAGACTCAACCGTGTCTTATCCCCAAACTAAATCTGAGGAAGGAGCTTTAGAACAAGGGATAGAATTCGTGATTGAATGTAACTACACCAGGGTGTGCTTATGATTGTTACAATTAATGCGGTTGGATCAAGTCTTTTTGATCAAAACCATAAGATTCACAGAGTTCCGTGATCTTTTTGGATTTAGCTCATTCGCGCTTCCGCGCCAATCTGAATGTTATAGCCCTAAAATAACATAACCCAATCACTGTTTCTCCACCTGACTCTCTTTCTTACTTACATACTATTCCAGCCACAAAAACGAAGAACGAGTTCATGCTTCCAAACAGTTAGGCCCCGTCCACGTAATAAATTCCCTGATCAAAATCACCAACATTACCACCTCAATGATCCAATCGCCTGTTCGGGCGGGGTACGCCCGAACCGCCCTAGCTCCACTACATTTTTTTAACGTCTCCCCGAAAGCAATACACGCAACTTAATTTTCTTTGACGCTCTTTATATACCTTGGGATGTACCATCAAACCATCGTCATCAGATTTTCCTCAATTGGTACATAACCCAACTCACTATACTATTACAAGCTTCGATCATTACCTTTTGACACGCCAATCGTATAAGCCGCAGATGAAACTCTTCTCAGGTATGCGAAAGAGTCTTTTGAATCTTCATCTTTTCCGACATCATCAGCTTCTTCAGACGTTAAAAACGAAATACCACGAGCGTTCAACGCATGAATCCGTTTCGAGATGATGAGCGAGCCGATTCATGAATATACATTTCGCATTCCGTGGTCGATTCTGTGATGATGCTGTTGCTGCTGCAGGCTGATGCTATTGCATCTCAAACATCGACTCAATGGCGGCGGCGGCAGCGGCGGAGGAGCTTGGCGATCATGGCTCATCTGGAAAAAATTATGCCAAGCTCTGATGATGCGGTATATATGGATCTTGACTGGGTTGAAGATGAGGAGGATATCTATTGCCTTTGATGAGACTTTTGCTTGACGAGTATAGTGAAACTCGTGGTCTCCTGATGTGATCGTGCATGATGAGTTATAACGTCGTCGATTTACATTATCGTTATTTGAATGAGATCTCCGTGAGCGGCTTTTTTTCAATGGGAGTTGCGAGGTTTCGGTAGACGAGTTTTTAGCTTTCATTTTAAAGTCATTATTGAATGCTGATTCTCGTTCAGAGTTTCATCGGAGAGAAGCCATTTAGTATATTTAGAGCCTTCATCATGAAAATGCGGATAATAACCTTTCAAAATTGGTCTGGTGTTGTGGTATATTGTTTTCAATGAACTTTATCTTTCTAAATTTACTTTCCTCCATCAATCTACATTTTGCAAAATTAATCTCGCTTTTTTTCTATGAACGGCAGGTAGGGTGCATTTGAGTGGAAAGAGTTGGCAATATCTAAAAATTTGTTGAACACACTATCTGTTCTTGTTGGAATTTTTAGAGGCGGGATTTGGATCACATCCAAATCCCGGTTTTCCTAATTCCTGAGAAAACTTGATTTTAATATGTTTTCACTATACTTTTATTTCAAAGAAAAGCGGTACGCAGAAAGCACTTCGAAACCACGAAACAAACGAAGCAGCGGCAAGAAGAAGTAATGAAGAGAACGCCGCCGAGCGGACCCCTTTATATTATATCTGAGGTGTCTTGTGAAGCTAAGAATGCTGTGCGCGGCGCGCCGCAGATCGTCGCCCTAACACGGGAATCCCATATAAAACCCCGAAAAGCGCGCGCGGCGCACGATATTTCGAACCTTTAACATGAGACTCTCATAAGAGATCGCTCAAACAGAGCGCGGCGCACCCGAATTCGAGCGTTTAACACGGGACTTCCATAAGAGCTACCGCGGCACGACGGAGCATCATTCGAAAGCGCATGCGTCATCTAATTCAGAGTTTAGGCCGCATGACGCAACTCGATCCTACTTCACTCGATACATTTTTGAACATTCTAACACGCCCCCTCAAAAATTAATCGGGCCAGATTAAATATGAAGCTCGAAGAATCAGTCTCGACCGGCTCTTTCCTAAGCTTATGATGGAAATTACTTCCAAGTGCTTTCTTTGTACCTTCTGGGAATACATATGGTCCAACATTTATTCTGGGGTTGAGGGAAACCCAGAAAAACCTCAACCGGACCATCTCATGACTTCAATCGGTCATGTATTGATAATAGCAATCGATACATCAATATAGTATATAACATGTACTGCACAGGCTGCATCTCAATTCAATCCAATTGCCGCTCGCAGCTCGAGAAATCTTGGTGCTGGCAATGGTTTGGTCAGCATATCAGCTAGTTGATTACCTGTAGGAATATATTCGAGTTGAATTATGTTTCTCTCGACTTGTTCCCTTGTGAAATGATATTTTATATCGATATGTTTTGATCTTTTGTGGCTAGTTGGATTCTTGGCAATGCTAATGCATCCATTATTATCTTCATATATCATAATTGGTTTTTCCAATTTTATATCAATAGTCATTGCCAATGACTTTAACCATAATGCCTCTCGTACAGCTTCGAAAAGAGCCATATATTCTGCTTCAGTAGATGAAGCAGCTACAGAGTTTTGTTTTCTCGTATTCCAGCATATGGTGCATTGCTCAAACAATTTGAATAAGAATCCGGTGGTACTTTTTCTATCGGTTTCATTTCCACCCCAATCAGAATCTGCATAGTTAGTCAAGATCTCTTCATATCTTTGTTTCTTATATGTGAGTTTGATGTCAATAGAACCCTTCAAGTATCTTAGAACTCTTTTTAGTAGTTGCCATAATTCTTTATTATTTTTGCTAGCATAACGACTTAGAATGTTGATCGCTGTGCTCAAATCTGGTCGCGTGCAAACCATTATGTACATTAAACAACCAATGAGACATTGACACGGAGCATCACAATCTTCATCAGAATTGAGAGCCTCGTAATCTAATTTAAGTGGAAGTGGTGTGTTTACTGAATTGCAATCTTCCATATTAAATTTCCTCAGAACTGTTTTGATATAAGCGCTTTGATCCAAAGTCAGAATATTGTTGTTTCTGCTGATTTTGATACCAAGAAATATATTGATCTCTTTTAAATCCACCATTTTAAATTCTGACATGAGATAATTTTTAAATCCGTTCATGATTTGAATCTTTTCACAAATTATGACTATGTCATCAACGTACAGTATGACATATATATTTTTATCTATGCTACCTTTATCTAAAATGTAAATGCATCTATCAACAACAGAATTCTTGAAGCCGATTTTCAAAAGCTTCTCTTCGAATGTCTCAAACCAACAACGCGCGCCTTGCTTTAAACCGTACAAGGATTTGTTTAATTTGCAAACTTGATTTTCTTTGCATTTGATACCTTCAGGTACCCTCATGTAAATTTCTTCTTTCAATTTTCCGTTCAAAAATGCAGTTTTTACATCCATGTGATGGATTAATAAATTGAACTGATTAGCAAAAGCAAGTAGGAATCTGAAACTCGAAATACGCGCCACTGGAGCAAATGTCTCGTTATAGTCCTCTAAATATCTTTGACTGAAACCACGCGCGACTAGTCGGGCTTTATATTTCATCGGGTTACCAAATTCATCGTTTTTTAATGCGAATACCCATTTGCAATCTACGATGTTTTTGTTTGCAGGCCTCGGAACTAAAGTCCAAGTTTCATTGACTAATAATGAATTTATTTCATCTTCCACAGCCCGTTCCCAATGTTCTTTATCACGACTTACTTGAATTTCTGAAAATGACTGGGGTATTTTGCACGCGATAGATTGAGCACAAAGAAGGAAATTAGTAACCGATGTATCCTCATCGTAGCTAATATGGGGCAGCCGTTTGATTCTATTACTCCTTCGAAGATCTGAAATTTCATTCAAAGGGTCCATATTTGTCTGAGATTCTGAAATTTGTGCGTCATCTGTTATGCCCACAGATTCATCGGGCTTTTGGTGAGCTGTATTATTTATGTTAACCGTTGATTTTACTACATCAACTTTCTGGATCTTTTCTGATGTTGAAGCCATATCAGTTGCATCAGTATTTGACTGAGAGCTCTCAACTCTCTTTTGTCCAGTTACTGGTCTAGATATCAAGTAGTTACGCTCATCGACAATGACATCCCTGACTGTAACGAACTTCTCATTATCCACATCCCACGCTTTGTATCCATTGGGTTCATACCCCACTAAAATGGCTTTACTCGTTTTTCTTTCAAATTTTGTTTTTCTGATCTTATTATGAATGTAAAGAGTACTTCCAAACACTCTTAAAAACTTTACTTTTGGCTTTCTATTATGCCAAAATTCGTATGGAGTTTTTCTCACTTTTAAAGCTTTAGTTGGAGTAATATTCAATGAATAAGTAGCTGTTAAAACAGCTTCTCCCCAAAATTTTTCATCTAACTTCGATCCATGAATCATGGCACGAGCCTTTTCAGTTATTGTACGAACCATTCTTTCAGCTACGCCATTCAATTGCGGGGTTCGTGGGACCGTCAAATGGAATGTTATGCCCTTTTGCACGCAATAATCTTTCATCTCATTAGACAAATATTCACGTCCATTATCAATGTACAAATTAACTATTTTCGAATTAAAATGTGCTTCAGCTCTTGATATGAAGTCTTGGAATATTTTAAAAACATCTGATTTGTACGCAATCAAGTATGTTACGCAATAGCGCGTGAACTCATCAATAAATAGCACAAAATAGTTCTTGTCATCTATTGATGATGGATTTATGGGACCGGCAACATCAGAATGAATTATGAAAAGCGGCCTATTGACATAGCTCTTATCTTTACTTTTCTGAAATGGTAATCTCGCTTGCTTTCCATCGATGCAAGCTTCGCATAAATCATCGCTAGGTATAACATTGTCAATTTCATGAATGTCATCGATCATCCCATTACTTTTCAGTTCTAAGAATTTTGAACGACCGATGTGGCCTAGACGCTGATGCCATAAGTCATAATTATTATGCAAGGCACTATAAGCATGGGCATTCGATTTCAATCTTTTTGGATCAATAAAAAATTCAACCGATGTCAGATTATGAAAGGGTTTACCAAGTATGACAACGCAACTCCCCTTTTTTATCTCCACTCCTTGTTGGTTGAATAAGATGTCGAAACCAGCCTGCCGCAACCTTTGGACCGACAGTAAGTTGTATGGGACTTCAGGGCAATATAAGACGTTCTCCAAGGTTCCTCCGAAATTCAGCGTGCTCCTGACATTGATGGTTCTCTTTTCATATGCAGCGATGTAAGTGCCATTTCTTGCTATGGATATCCTCATGGGTGGATCCAGGTTGACAAAACTTGCGAATAAGCGATCCGTCTTTATAATGTGGTCTGATGCTCCGGAATCCAGGATAAATGTCACAGTATTCTCGCCATCGCAATTTTGTATTGTTTTGGATATTGTCATGAATGCAAAGCCAGAAATGCTACTGTTTGGCACCTGCTCTGCCATTTGTAATGTTTGCAAATCTTGATTCTTGTCGTGTTGCTGTTGATTTCTTTTATAATAGAAACAATCTTTAATCAGATGATTCGTTCGCCCACAATGGTAACACTTCATATTTGATTTTGCATTTGGTCGTGATTTCTTGGACTTCCAATTTCCTTTAGATTTATTCTTGGAATGTTTCCTTCCGGAATAGGGAACTTGCATGAAAAATAATTCCTATTTTAATCGAAAGATCACATCAAAATAAGCAAAGTTACAATACAGTTTTTTATTTCATGGCCATTAACTATTTATTTATTAATGTTAAAATTCGCCCGCGAAAGACCCCCGATTCAAATCGATGTCACGTGACTCCTACGTCATTAGGGTAGCCGCCGATACACACATGCAAACTCGCGCGCATTGGTGTTGCATACGTGTGACGGCTGCAAAATAACCAATCGGACCCGGCTTGTATTTTGCTCAAAACAGATTTTTGAATAAATTGAGGGTGAATTTTCCCCATTAGCAGTTGCTCCTGGCCTTTTAGTACAACTGAGGTGCAGTGAGACCGCCTGTTATCACGTTTTTTGTGCATAGTGAAGTGGAGAAGGATGCAGGTTAGTGGGCTTTTGGAGCCACAATTTTGAGATGGGAAATTGTCAGATCATCACTGAAAGTTTTATCTGGCTCATGATATGAAGCAATAGTGGCATAATATATGTGACTGTGGTGAATAATTTCCACATTGAATCATCCATTTCTCCTTTTTCGCCTTCCTATCTGAGAATGTTGACTTTCCTCGACGATGACCAATGAAACTCTTTTTGTGATGCATCAGACAGAATCAAATTGAGCGTACTCTATCAAACATTCAGTGGAGTAGTAGTTGTAAGCTGTGCTTCCAATGATCCAAATTAAGAGTTGGGCCCTGGTGTCGACATCAAAAATGAGCATTCACCACTTATAGCTTCCCAGCACTAGATTATTATGCTGTGGCTGTGTTAGATAATTGGCTCAGTCATTAAGAACCACAAAAGGGATACCAAATGATTACCATTCATTCTTAATAGAATTGATGTGCAGGTTTATGATTGACTAAACCAGTAACGCAGCCTCAGCATAATGAGCTAGTACTGGGAAGCTAGAAGTGGTGAGTGCTCATTTTTGATGTCGGCACCAGGCCCCAACTCATTATTTGGACGCTTAGAAGCAGGACACACAGCAGACAACTACTTCACTGAATGTTGGATGGAATACGCTCAACTTGATTCTATCTGATGCATCACAAAAAGAGTTTCATTGGTCATCGTCAAAGGATGTCAACATTCTCAGATAGGAAAGTGAATAAGAAGGAAACGATGATTCAATGTGGAAATGATGCACCACAGTCACATATATTATGCCACTATTGCTTCATTTCACGAGCCAGATTGAGCCACTTTGAGTGATGATCTGACTATTCTCTCTCTCAAAATTGTGGCTCCAAAAGCCCACTAACCTGCATCCTTCTTCACTTCACTATGCACAAAAAACGTGATGACAGGCGGTCTCACTGCACCTCAGTTGTAGAAAAAAATTAGGTGCAACTGCTAATGAGGGAAATTCACCCTCAATTTGTTCAAAAAATTGTTTTGAGCGAAATACAAGCCGGGTCCGATTTGTTATTTTGCAGCCGTCACACGTATGCAACACCAACGCGCGCGCGGGTTTGCGTGTGTGTATCGGCGACTACCCCAATGACGTAGGAGTCACGTGACATTGATTTGAATCGGGGGTCTTTCGCGGGCGCATTTTTAATTATTTATTATTAATCGAATATTGACCCTAAAATTATTCTGTTTTGACCAAAAATCCTCTTCTGGTCTGTGCTATCGATTGCATATTCTATATTGGCAAACGCTCGACCATGCAAGTTCCCTATTGTGCTGTGGGTAATTCCTTGGATTGTGGAAACCTTTTCTCTTGAACTGATGCCCGTCAGCTTGCTCGACAGCAAGAACCTTAGCACTTGTCATATTCGCATTCTTCAGTTTTGTTTCGTGATCCTCCAATCTTCTTTTGACAAAATCAATCATCATATCATCTTCAGCCAACGTCTCCAAAGCTGTAACGACTCCGTCGTAGCTGGATGGTAAAGTCATCAAAAGATAGTTGATTTTATCCCACTCATCTATATGAGCCCCTGATGCCGATAACTCATAAATCAGCTCATCAAAAATGACTAAGTGTTGGACTAAGGTAGTGTCTCCGGATAGCTTCAAATTAGCCAACTTCTTCCTCGCAGCAAGTTGTGTCGCCGCACTCTTTCTTCTATAAATATTATCCAGAGCTTGAAGTATTTCTTTGGCTTTCAAGTCTCTGTTTGCCATATGCAAAATTGAATCCGCGAGGTATTCCCGGATCACACAGGTTGCATTTGCATCCTTCTTGCTCCAATCTTCATCCGGGTCTTCGGGAATCTCTTCTTGGATCACTTCATGAAGATCGAGTTCACTCAATAAATCTTCGATTCTTTCTCTCCAGATGTTATACTTCTGTCCATCAAACTGCTTGATATTCCTCTTCCAGGCAGATTTTTCCATTGTTGATAATATGCACGTCTAAATATTCACTTCTAGTCACTGAGTTTAATCGCGGAAAAGATTGTATCCAGCAAAGATGCTGGGCCCATAACCTGTTGGAATTTTTAGAGGCGGGATTTGGATCACATCCAAATCCCGGTTTTCCTAATTTCTGAGAAACCTTGATTTTAATATGTTTTCACTATACTTTTATTTCAAAGAAAAGCGGTACGCAGAAAGCACTTCGAAACCACGAAACAAACGAAGCAGCGGCAAGAAGAAGTAATGAAGAGAACGCCGCCGAGCGGACCCCTTTATATTATATCTGAGGTGTCTTGTGAAGCTAAGAATGCTGTGCGCGGCGCGCCGCAGATCGTCGCCCCAACACGGGAATCCCATATAAAACCCCGAAAAGCGCGCGCGGCGCACGATATTTCGAACCTTTAACATGAGACTCTCATAAGAGATCGCTCAAACAGAGCGTGGCGCACCCGAATTCGAGCGTTTAACACGGGACTTCCATAAGAGCTACCGCGGCACGACGGAGCATCATTCGAAAGCGCATGCGTCATCTAATTCAGAGTTTAGTCCGCATGACGCAACTCGATCCTACTTCACTCGATACATTTTTGAACATTCTAACAGTTCTCATCTGTGAATAGTGAACTCATGTTCAATACAATGTGACATGATACAAGTACGTGATTGAGTATTTTATGTAACGCGGATGGCCACAACAATATAATAGATAGAGGATAGAAAACGCGAGATTGAGAATGGGCCTATTTATGACCTGTCAGAGGGCTGAAGGATGGATTTTCATGCTGTGAGTTTATAGGCTATACTCGATATTTCGCTATCCGTGGGTTAAGGTCAATCTATTACTGTGAAGTTAGCCTGGGTAAGCTCTAGCCCGGGATAAGGGTAATCTGCAATAACGGCGTCTGACGCAAACGTGAAAAAACGTGCGTTTAACGAGTTTACAAGGAGTAGCATTGATATTTTGTGATAAGAATGATGTCTTGTAGCCAGGCAAAGGTGATTGGAGTTTCTACGCACGATTTTTCATAGTTTTCAGTGATGGACGCAAGGCGGATATGACGAGAACATGTTACAGTGCTTTCCTGTGTTCTAGGATCGTTGGGTAATTTTGTGCCTCGGGAAAAACACCGCAAAAAGGTAGATGGAGGTGTTATGCATTGATATGAATCTTGTCCGAAGTGCCATCATGGCTTGGTACCGCGATTTTTCAGAGTTTTCCGCCTCGAATCATCACGTGTACCTCAAAATCGAGTCATTTCGAGTTCCTAATGGACCCATGTGAATTTGTGCCTCGAGGAAAACACCGCGAAGAGGTAGATGGAGGTGTTATGCATCGATATAAATCTCTTCCGAGGTGCCATCGAGGCTTGGTTCCGCGATTTTTCAGAGTTTTCCACCTGAAATCAGCACGTGCGGCTCGAAATCGAGAGGTTTCGAGTTCCTAATGGACCCATGTGAATTTGTGCCTCGAGGAAAACACCGCGAAGAGGTAGATGGAGGTGTTATGCATCGATATAAATCTCTTCCGAGGTGCCATCGAGGCTTGGTTCCGCGATTTTTCAGAGTTTTCCACCTGAAATCAGCACGTGCGGCTCGAAATCGAGAGGTTTCGAGTTCCTAATGGACCCATGTGAATTTGTGCCTCGAGGAAAACACCGCGAAGAGGTAGATGGAGGTGTTATGCATCGATATAAATCTCTTCCGAGGTGCCATCGAGGCTTGGTTCCGCGATTTTTCAGAGTTTTCCACCTGAAATCAGCACGTGCGGCTCGAAATCGAGAGGTTTCGAGTTTATAATGGAGCCATGTGAATTTGTGCCGCGGGAAAAACACCGCGGATCAGTAGATATAAGTGTTCTGCATCGATATAAATCTTTCCCGAAATGCCATCGAGGCTTGGTTCCGCGATTTTTCAGAGTTTTCCACCTGAAATCAGCACGTGCGGCTCGAAATCGAGAGGTTTCGAGTTTATAATGAAGCCATGTGAATTTATGCCTCGGGAAAAACACCGCGGATCAGTAGATATGAGTGTTCTGCATCGATATAAATCTTTTCCGAAATGCCATCGAGGCTTGGTTCCGCGATTTTTCAGAGTTTTCCACCTGAGATCAGCACGTGCGGCTCGAAATCAAGAGGATTATTTATAATGGAGCCATGTGAATTTGTGCCTCGGGAAAAACACCGCGGATGAGTAGATATGAGTGTTCTGCATCGATATAAATCTTTTCCGAAATGCCATCGAGGCTTGGTTCCGCGATTTTTCAGAGTTTTCCACCTGAAATCAGCACGTGCGGCTCGAAATCGAGAGGTTTCGAGTTCCTAATGGACCCATGTGAATTTGTGCCTCGAGGAAAACACCGCGAAGAGGTAGATGGAGGTGTTATGCATCGATATAAATCTCTTCCGAGGTGCCATCGAGGCTTGGTTCCGCGATTTTTCAGAGTTTTCCACCTGAAATCAGCACGTGCGGCTCGAAATCGAGAGGTTTCGAGTTTACAATGGAGCCATGTGAATTTGTGCCTCGGGAAAAACACCGCGGATGAGTAGATATGAGTGTTCTGCATCGATATAAATCTTCCCCGAGATGCCATCGAGGCTTGGTTCCGCGAATTTTCAGCGTTTTCCACCTAAAATCAGCACGTGCGTCTCGAAATCGAGAGGTTTCGAGTTTACAATGAAGCCATGTGAATTTGTGCCGCGGGAAAAACACCGCGGATCAGTAGATATGAGTGTTCTGCATCGATATAAATCTTTCCCGAAATGCCATCGAGGCTTGGTTCCGCGATTTTTCAGAGTTTTCCACCTGAAATCAGCACGTGCGGCTCGAAATCGAGAGGTTTCGAGTTTATAATGAAGCCATGTGAATTTATGCCTCGGGAAAAACACCGCGGATCAGTAGATATAAGTGTTCTGCATCGATATAAATCTTTTCCGAAATGCCATCGAGGCTTGGTTCCGCGATTTTTCAGAGTTTTCCACCTGAGATCAGCACGTGCGGCTCGAAATCAAGAGGTTTCGAGTTTATAATGGAGCCATGTGAATTTGTGCCTCGGGAAAAACACCGCGGATGAGTAGATATGAGTGTTCTGCATCGATATAAATCTTTTCCGAAATGCCATCGAGGCTTGGTTCCGCGATTTTTCAGAGTTTTCCACCTGAAATCAGCACGTGCGGCTCGAAATCGAGAGGTTTCGAGTTCCTAATGGACCCATGTGAATTTGTGCCTCGAGGAAAACACCGCGAAGAGGTAGATGGAGGTGTTATGCATCGATATAAATCTCTTCCGAGGTGCCATCGAGGCTTGGTTCCGCGATTTTTCAGAGTTTTCCACCTGAAATCAGCACGTGCGGCTCGAAATCGAGAGGTTTCGAGTTCCTAATGGACCCATGTGAATTTGTGCCTCGAGGAAAACACCGCGAAGAGGTAGATGGAGGTGTTATGCATCGATATAAATCTCTTCCGAGGTGCCATCGAGGCTTGGTTCCGCGATTTTTCAGAGTTTTCCACCTGAAATCAGCACGTGCGGCTCGAAATCGAGAGGTTCCGAGTTTATAATGGAGCCATGTGAATTTGTGCCTCGGGAAAAACACCGCGGATGAGTAGATATGAGTGTTCTGCATCGATATAAATCTCCCCCGAAATGCCATCGAGGCTTGGTTCCGCGATTTTTCAGAGTTTTCCACCTGAAATCAGCACGTGCGTCTCGAAATCGAGAGGTTTCGAGTTTACAATGAAGCCATGTGAATTCGTGCCTCGGGAAAAACACCGCGGATCAGTAGATATGAGTGTTCTGCATCGATATAAATCTTCCCCGAGATGCCATCGAGGCTTGGTTCCGCGAATTTTCAGCGTTTTCCACCTAAAATCAGCACGTGCGTCTCGAAATCGAGAGGTTTCGAGTTTACAATGAAGCCATGTGAATTTGTGCCGCGGGAAAAACACCGCGGATCAGTAGATATGAGTGTTCTGCATCGATATAAATCTTTCCCGAAATGCCATCGAGGCTTGGTTCCGCGATTTTTCAGAGTTTTCCACCTGAAATCAGCACGTGCGGCTCGAAATCGAGAGGTTTCGAGTTTATAATGAAACCATGTGAATTTATGCCTCGGGAAAAACACCGCGGATCAGTAGATATGAGTGTTCTGCATCGATATAAATCTTTCCCGAAATGCCATCGAGGCTTGGTTCCGCGATTTTTCAGAGTTTTCCACCTGAAATCAGCACGTGCGGCTCGAAATCGAGAGGTTTCGAGTTTATAATGGAGCCATGTGAATTTGTGCCTCGGGAAAAACACCGTGAATAAGAAGGCATGAATGTCTAACACCGATAAAAATTTTCTCCGAGCCCCGGCCATGGCTTGATGCCACGTATTTTCCGATTTCCCCGCTTGATGGCATCGCATCTGTGTTGTTCTGGCTTATATACGGAGGCAGGGGATCTTGTGCCTCGGAAAAAACACCTTGAATGAGTAGGTATACCTATACATGTCTACCTAGTATACCTATACATGTCCAGTACCGATAAAAATTCCTCCAGAGGCCCGGTCATGATTTGATTTCGCATATTTTCCGAGTTTTCCGGTAAGACGTGTTGTAGTGGCGCGTTCTCCGCCCAGTTATAAGCCCAGAAGTACTTCTGTGTACATCATAAACTGTTGGAATTGTTGAAAGAGACTCCCGAGAACACATCCTAGTTGTTTTATCAAGAGCCGTGAAGAGTGCGCAAATGTATTTCCCGAGTTTCCCACCCAATACCATATGATGCACCTCGTGCCTGAAATATTTCGCCAACAGCGTAGCCTGTTAAATTTGTTAAATCGGTAGCTGACAGTGCACGTTATCGATACCAGCTTTCAAAGCCTAGTAATGGTTCCAACACCCGTATTTTCCGATTTCCCGGCTCGATATCGTATAGAGAAACGCCATAATACGTCGGATATTGTGTTTTGGAGCGGCCAAAGACTTCAAATGTGGTTGCACGCTAGTACAAGTCATTTCATGTACTTCGTGGTCGATTCACACCGTTCTCTTGAAAAATCAAGACAGCATGACTATAGTCAATCAAAATCAGACGTACTTGAGCTCATTCGGAGATCTTGTTATAAGCTTTGATATGAGCCAAAGTACATTGGAAAATGTCGATCCGTAGATGCTGTATGTCGGGAAGTTGTAATCTAGTTAGCATTTGGGACCAACGGAATCGATCCCATATCGAAAAATTTTCACAATATAAATACTGAGACTTCACGTGTGTGACTAGTTCCTAGGTTCATACGAGACATATTGTTAGTGGCTCATTATGATGTTGTATGGACAAAAGTCTAAACTCTGCAGGGTGTTAGAGACGATGTTAGAAATATTCTTTCGAATTCCAAGATGCATTCACATAGCGGCACTTCCGACATTGAACAGGCAATGTATCAATTGGTCATTGAAGGAAAATGGGAGTCTCGCCAATATTATATCGATCGTCGGCTCATATTGATGGTGCACAAATCTTAGATCTCTTTATTGCATTTCAAACGTATTTACAACATTACTATCATCATACAATTCAATCGATTGAGTTCAGAAACATCTCATAATGATACACTAAACGCTTTTTATCGGTACTAGACATTCATGCCTTCTTATTCGCGGTGTTTTTCCCGAGGCACAAATTCACATGGCTTCATTATAAACTCGAAACCTCTCGATTTCGAGCCGCACGTGCTGATTTCAGGTGGAAAACTCTGAAAAATCGCGGAACCAAGCCTCGATGGCATTTCGGGGGAGATTTATATCGATGCAGAACACTCATATCTACTCATCCGCGGTGTTTTTCCCGAGGCACAAATTCACATGGCTCCATTATAAACTCGAAACCTCTCGATTTCGAGCCGCACGTGCTGATTTCAGGTGGAAAACTCTGAAAAATCGCGGAACCAAGCCTCGATGGCATCTCGGAGAAGATTTATATCGATGCAGAACACTCATATCTACTCATCCGCGGTGTTTTTCCCGAGGCACGAATTCGCATGGCTCCATTATAAACTCGAAACCTCTCGATTTCGAGCCGCGCGTGCTGATTTCAGGTGGAAAACTCTGAACAATCGCGGAACCAAGCCTCAATGGCATCTCGGGGAAGATTTATATCGATGCAGAACACTCATATCTGATCATCCGCGGTGTTTTTCCCGAGGCACAAATTCACATGGCTCCATTATAAACTCGAAACCTCTCGATTTCGAGCCGCACGTGCTGATTTCAGGTGGAAAACTCTGAAAAATCGCGGAACCAAGCCTCGATGGCATCTCGGGGAAGATTTATATCGATGCAAAATACTCATATCTACTCATCCGCGGTGTTTTTCCCGAGGCACAAATTCACATGGCTCCATTATAAACTCGAAACCTCTCGATTTCGAGCCGCACGTGCTGATTTCAGGTGGGAAACGCTGAAAATTCGCGGAACCAAGCCTCGATGGCATCTCGGGCAAGATTTATATCGATGCAGAACACTCATATCTACTCATCCGCGGTGTTTTTCCCGAGGCACAAATTCACATGGCTCCATTATAAACTCGAAACCTCTCGATTTCGAGCCGCACGTGCTGATTTCAGGTGGAAAACTCTGAAAAATCGCGGAACCAAGCCTTGATAGCACCTCGGAAGAGATTTATATCGATGCATAACACCTCCATCTACCTCTTCGCGGTGTTTTCCTCGAGGCACAAATTCACATGGGTCCATTAGGAACTCGAAACCTCTCGATTTCGAGCCGCACGTGCTGATTTCAGGTGGAAAACTCTGAAAAATCGCGGAACCAAGCCTCGATGGCATCTCGGGAAAGATTTATATCGATGCAGAACACTCATATCTACTCATCCGCGGTGTTTTTCCCGAGGCACAAATTCACATGGCTCCATTATAAACTTGAAACCTCTTGATTTCGAGCCGCACGTGCTGATCTCAGGTGGAAAACTCTGAAAAATCGCGGAACCAAGCCTCGATGGCATTTCGGGAAAGATTTATATCGATGCAGAACACTCATATCTACTGATCCGCGGTGTTTTTCCCGAGGCATAAATTCACATGGCTTCATTATAAACTCGGAACCTCTCGATTTCGAGCCGCACGTGCTGATTTCAGGTGGAAAACTCTGAAAAATCGCGGAACCAAGCCTCGATGGCATTTCGGGAAAGATTTATATCGATGCAGAACACTCATATCTACCGATCCGCGGTGTTTTTCCCGCGGCACAAATTCACATGGCTTCATTGTAAACTCGAAACCTCTCGATTTCGAGACGCACGTGCTGATTTTAGGTGGAAAACGCTGAAAATTCGCGGAACCAAGCCTCGATGGCATCTCGGGGAAGATTTATATCGATGCAGAACACTCATATCTACTCATCCGCGGTGTTTTTCCCGAGGCACAAATTCACATGGCTCCATTATAAACTCGAAACCTCTCGATTTCGAGCCGCACGTGCTGATTTCAGGTGGAAAACTCTGAAAAATCGCGGAACCAAGCCTCGATGGCACCTCGGAAGAGATTCATATCGATGCATAACACCTCCATCTACCTCTTCGCGGTGTTTTCCTCGAGGCACAAATTCACATGGGTCCATTAGGAACTCGAAACCTCTCGATTTCGAGCCGCACGTGCTGATTTCAGGTGGAAAACTCTGAAAAATCGCGGAACCAAGCCTCGATGGCACCTCGGAAGAGATTCATATCGATGCATAACACCTCCATCTACCACTTCGCGGTGTTTTCCTCGAGGCACAAATTCACATGGGTCCATTAGGAACTCGAAACCTCTCGATTTCGAGCCGCGCGTGCTGATTTCAGGTGGAAAACTCTGAAAAATCGCGGAACCAAGCCTCAATGGCATCTCGGGGAAGATTTATATCGATGCAGAACACTCATATCTACTCATCCGCGGTGTTTTTCCCGAGGCACAAATTCACATGGCTCCATTATAAACTCGAAACCTCTCGATTTCGAGCCGCACGTGCTGATTTCAGGTGGAAAACTCTGAAAAATCGCGGAACCAAGCCTCGATGGCATCTCGGGGAAGATTTATATCGATGCAAAATACTCATATCTACTCATCCGCGGTGTTTTTCCCGAGGCACAAATTCACATGGCTTCATTATAAACTCGAAACCTCTCGATTTCGAGCCGCACGTGCTGATTTCAGGTGGAAAACTCTGAAAAATCGCGGAACCAAGCCTCGATGGCACCTCGGAAGAGATTTATATCGATGCATAACACCTCCATCTGTTCGAAAATGTCGTAGTTACGCGCCATGGCAACCGTAGCGCCATCTGTTTGTCGCCCGTCAAACTTAGTAGTTACCGTCGAGCCACGGAGCGAAACACATATTGTCAAATAAAACTTGTGTTTTTCAATTTGTAATCGCTGCCTCACAGTTATTACGCCTCTCCAAATCTGAACATTTGGTCCTTCGAGAGTCGGATAGTGAATCCAGTGACGCACGGAGAGCGGATAGCTGCTGGAAAAAGAAACATCGTTGTGTGCATCTACC
Source organism: Eretmocerus hayati (assembly GCA_029851415.1). Taxonomy (NCBI): domain Eukaryota; kingdom Metazoa; phylum Arthropoda; class Insecta; order Hymenoptera; family Aphelinidae; genus Eretmocerus; species Eretmocerus hayati. The sequence goes on along the minus strand of CM056743.1, from coordinate 152,274,813 downwards.
GACGACACGGCGAGCCTGAACGTCAACAAGGGTTCGTCTGCTGATGTAATCGTGAGCTCCGTGGTTTTTCGACAACGTCTGCTGGTCCGCTGTAAACAGCTGTGGCAGTGGTGCTGTTGCTGCAGCATTGTTTACGTCGCGCTGTAATAGCGCAACGAGTGCATCGCTTCCAGGTTAGCCATGTGGGCTTTTCAGAGGCACGTGCACTCATAGCGGGCAGACAGCAGTGGTGCAGAAAGCGTCCGTCCTGTGTCGGCGAGGCGGCTCTGGAGATTGTTTTGGCGGCAAGGGTGAGCTTCGGCAGGAGAGAAAGCAATCCTCTGTTTCTTTCCACACCATCTACGCTCTGATTTGCTGCGTCGAGGAGCCTGCTGTCAACGTCGCAGATTGCAGCGGCGGGAGTGCTGCGCGTCATCATAGTACTGGACATCGGCTACGAGAACAAGGTCTTCGTTCCGGCCATTTTTGCGTCCTGAGCTACGCGACGTGCACGCAACTGCCTACATCTCTACAAGTACATCGCAGTCATAGCGCAATGGGTATGAATGTAGCCCAGCTGTGAGTACAATTTGAATTTGTATTTTGGTGCAATCATCTGCGCACCTGATTGTTTTGAGCTGTGATTTTTCGACTCGCTCTCGGGCGATTTGTATCGGAGAATCTATATTGTGTTTGAGTAACCACAGCTAATTTGAATCTTCGAGTTTCTTCGAGCCAATTCTTTGGATTCTGATATTTTCGGCTCTTTTGAATCATAATGGAGGGATTTTTCGAGAGTCAAAAGCAACGCTTTTATGAACTTTGTACTGCTTGGGACATGTTCAAGAATAAGAGTCCCGATAAACAGCATAAAGGAGCTACTATGGTTCAGATAGACAACATAGACAGTATTTGGTCAGATTTTAGACTTGATCATGACGATATGTGTTCAAGTGACGAAAAGGACGATGATCACCAGTATTTCACTTCGAATTGTTTCTTTCAATTCAAACAGAAGTATCTCGAGGTCAAAGGAGAATTCCTGGAGCATCTTGAATCACTGAACAGTAATGTGAGACTGTGTCCTGATTCTACAAATCCGCAGCCAATTGTGTCTTCAGCTTCTCATTCTATTGAGGCTGAGCTGCAAAAAGTACCGTTGCCCAAATTCTCGGGTAACTATAAAGAGTGGTCAGCTTTCAAAGGAAAATTCAATTCACTCGTGGTATCGAAGAAGAAACTTTCAGATACCTCTAAATTACATTATCTAATTTCATGTCTGCAGAATGAACCACTCGATTTGATCAAAGATTTTCCTCCTGAAGACGATAGAAGTTTTGAAAAGGCTTGGAATGAACTAATTGAACACTATGAAAACATTCGTCGGACTACTTCACTATATTTGGCAGCTTTGTTCTCTTTAGACAACATGAAATCAGAATCATCTGCTGAAATTCGCAAAATTCTATTAGGAATTTCTGGACCACTCATGGCTTTGAAATCATTGAATCGACCTACTGACTACTGGGATGATATGATTGTTCATCTTGCTACAACGAAGTTGGATATGAAAACACTTAAGGACTGGGAAATTTCGATTGGCAGTACACGGGAGCCTCCAACGCTTGCCACATTGACGACATTTCTCAAGTCGAAATGCTCTGCTTTAGAGGTTGTAGAGGCTAACATGAAGAAAGTTGGTAATAATTCTTCCAAGCCATCATCTAAGAGCTCCAATTCTCATTTCATTGCGGCAGACGGAAGTAAGTCTCAATGTGTATTTTGTGAAAAACCTCATGCCCTGTATTTGTGTCCTATTTTCAAGAAGAAAACAGTTAAAGTTCGTCATGATTTTGTAAAATCCAAACGTCTTTGCTTCAATTGCTTGTCAGACCACAAGATTGCTGATTGTCCATCAGAATCTCGCTGTAAAACATGCCAAAATAAGCATCACACGCTTTTACATTTCGAAACTAAACCTAAAACCGACGATTCTCAGGCCAGTTCTGAACCAGAGAACAAGAGTAAAGTGAAGAATCCTGCTGTTTCTACTCACTTAGTAGAAACCTCAAAATTCTCTCCCGCGAGTATTTTACTTTCAACTGCTTTGGTGACGGTGCATGGTCCTCATGGGCATAAAGTTGTGGCACGAGCGCTCATTGATCAGTGTTCGCAGCCATCCTTCATTTCGGAAGCACTCTGTCAGCAGTTGCGACTACATAGAGAACCCGTTGCTTGTCCTGTGACTGGGTTGAATAGCAAGCGATTGATTGAATGTAAAAGCACGGTTGAATTTTCGATATCTCCTTATTTTGAATCTCTTTTTAGTTGTGAAGTGGACGCCAACGTGGTGCCAAAAATCAGCAACTACAGGCCTGTCACAGATGGCAACGAGAAGTCATGGAGTCATCTTTCAGAGCTTCAGTTGGCTGATCCTCAGTACGCTCAAGTTGGAAGAATTGACTTACTTCTGGGATCTGCAATCCACGCTATCATCATTGAGAGCCACGTGATAAAGGGTGCTTCGAACGAACCAATTGCTACACAATCGCAATTGGGCTGGCTGATTTCAGGGCCTACATCGGCAACTTCACATCATTTAGCCGTCAACATACCACAGGTTTTGCATTGTGCTGCAGAAACCCAGGTATATGATCTACTACAGAAATTTTGGGTTCGGGAAGAGCAACCTCCTCTCCCTGTTGTCACTTCAGATGAACAGGCTTGTGAAACTCATTTTCGTAAGACTGTTCTTCGTAATTCTGATGGTAGATATACAGTTAGTTTACCATTCAAGGCAACACCTCCGCCTTGTTTTAAAGATACTTTTAACACGTCGTTGAGAATGCTGTATAGAATGGAGAAGCAATTTCAGAGTAACAACGATTTTAAACGAGCGTATCATGCTTTCATGCGCGAGTATTTAGAATTGAATCACATGTCACCTTTTCTTGTGTTGGAAAATGCTACCATCCCTTCGAATTTTGTAGGTTGTTTTCTACCGCATCATGGTGTGCTCAAAGAAAGTAGTACAACCACAAAACTTCGAGTCGTCTTCAATGGTTCTTCAAAAACTAAACAAGGAGTCAGTCTCAACGATTCGTTACGCATTGGTCCTAATCTTTTACAAAATTTGGTTCAGTTATTAATTAACTGGCGGAAGTATGAATTTGCTTTCGTTGCTGATGTTGAGAAAATGTATCGTCAAATCTGGGTTGCTCCAGAGGACCAAAATTATCAACTCATTTTGTGGCGTTTTGATGAGTCACACCCGGTCATGATTTATAAATTGACAACTATAACATACGGTCTGAGTCCTAGTCCATTTCAAGCCAATCGAGTTAGAATTCAATTAGCCAAAGATGAAAAATCTCGATTCCCTCTAGGGTCTGACGCCCTTGAAAATGAAACATACATGGATGACGTTAGTTCGGGTGGTCACTCAATTGAAGAAGCCAAGCAGAAACAAATTGAGGTGACGGAACTCTGCAAAGTGGGCGGTTTCAATTTGCGCAAGTGGCTGTCCAATGAACCTTCTATTTTGTCTGATTTACCTGATGATGCTTTAGCCAGTGAAACATGCCGTTCACTTGGTGAAGATACTTCATTTGCAATTCTTGGTCTGAAGTGGCAACCAAAGCCAGACAATTTCATCTTCAAAATCAATCATGACTCTAACGTAGCTCAATGGACAAAAAGACTGGTTCTTTCTCAAATAGCCAAATTATACGATCCCCTTGGACTTGTTTCTCCTGTTGTTGTTTTTGCTAAAATCTTTTTACAGAAGCTTTGGCTTCACAATACAGTTCTTGACAGTAGTGAGAACCAGCAGTTGAGTTGGGATGATCCATTGCCACCATACCTCGCTGAAGAATGGAAAATTTGGTACAATGAACTCCCGTCTCTAGCTTCGATCAAGATTCCACGTTGGTTAGGTTACAAGCCAGATTCCGCATCGTTGCAAATCCATGGATTCGCTGATGCATCCAAGCTAGCTTATGGTTTCGTGATTTATCTACGATCAATTATTAATGGTCGAATTTCAGTTGCATTGATTTCATCTAAATCTAGAGTCGCGCCACTCAAGTCAGATAGCCTGCCTCGTTTAGAGCTTTCTGCAGCTCTTGAGTTGTCGCGTGGCATTGAAAAAGTGCTCACGTCTTTCAAAAATGACGCAATAGACATATTTTGTTGGGTTGATGCAAAGAACGTTTTGTATTGGTTGAAAGAGATTCCGTCCAAATGGCCGACTTATGTAGCAAACAGGTGCGCAGAAATCCATAATCTGGTGCCCAATGCTCGTTGGTTACATGTTCGTACGGCAGAGAACCCAGCTGATTATGTTTCACGAGGCGTTTTGCCCTCACAATTACCGAATTTGAAGCAATGGTGGGACGGCCCTGAGTGGTTGTCTCATGAGCAATGTAACTGGCCATCTTCTTTGATGGAAGTTACTCGCCCTGACTTTGTGACACCATCGAAATCCGAGGCAACAACTCATGTTGTCGCAGCTCCGAAACCGATTTTAAATCCAATCGAAGTGGATCAAAGTAAAGTAAACCCCTTTTGGTCTCTTCTGTACGATCGATGTTCTTCACTTTCTCAAGTACTAGGAGGGACTATGTACATTTTGAAATTCATAGATATATTCGTGAGAGAGAAACAGAATGATCACGATTTGAAACCTGTATTATTCCAGCATGATTGGTTCAAGATTCAACGTACAAGTGGAACTCCTTCGGCAGCTGAATGGAGACGAGCTCGTTTATTTTGGATATATATTGTGCAACGTTTACACTTTTCAAAAGAGATTCGTGATCTCGAGCTTGGTCGACAAGTTGCCAATTCGTCAAATTTGATCAAGCTGAGTCCTGTATTGGTTCAAGGTCTCTTGAGATGTGGTGGACGTTTGGAGAACTCATTACTGAACCGAAACCAGAAAAAACCTTTGATACTACCATATTTTAGTAAATTTACAGATTTGCTGATTCACGAATGTCACGTACGAACTCTTCATGGCGGGATCCAACTCACGCTCAGTACGATCCGCACAGAGTATTGGATTGTGAAAGGTCGACTGAGAGTCAAAACGGTCATAAATAAATGCCTTAGATGTTTACGTTACAGAGCAAATCCAGAACAACAGATGATGGCTGATCTCCCAGCAGCACGAGTACAACCTAGTCGTCCTTTCAGCAAATCTGGCGTGGACTATGCTGGACCTTTTCTCATGCGGCCATGCCGTGGTAGAGGTCGTACAACAACCAAAGGATATATAGTCATTTTTGTCTGTCTTAGTACAAAAGCATCTCATCTCGAAGCAGTGTCCGACTACACAACGGAGACATTTCTTTCCGCTTTCGATCGTTTCGTTGCTCGTCGAGGCCATTGCAAGACAATCATCTGTGACCAAGCTGCCAACTTCAAAGGAGCTGACAGGGAGCTCAAGGCTCGTCTCAACGCTGCTTCTACTCAATCACAGGAAATCGTTACAACCTTGGCACATCGAGGCACAACCTGGCGTTTCAACCCACCTGGCGCTCCTCACTTTGGTGGTCTCTGGGAAGCAGTTGTCAAGTCGACTAAGTATCATCTCAGACGTATAGTTGGACAATTCAAACCTACTTTTGAGGAATTTTCCACTATTTTATGTAAAATTGAAGCTTGTCTCAATTCTCGACCTCTTGTACCTCTTTCGGATGATCCAAATGACTTACAGAGCTTAACACCAGCTCACTTTCTTATACAATCCGATTCCTACTTGGTTCCAGAACCAGATTGTGAACAAGAAAGGATCCCCATCACGAAACGTTGGCGGATCACTCAACAGATGCTTCAGAGCTTTTGGCGCCAGTGGTCACGGGAGTATTTACAGACACTGAACCAACGCCATATTTGGCATCACCGAAGTCGTCCCATCGAAGTCGGCGATTTGGTACTCGTACGTGCAGAAAACACTCCTCCCGCCCAGTGGCCCTTGGCTCGAGTTACAGCCATTCATCCCAGCAACGATGATCTTCCGCGCGTCGTCACCATACGCACCGCAACAACAACACTGGACCGTCCAATTACTAAGCTGATTCTTTTACTCCAAAGCGACGAAGACAATGATGATTTGATACAATGATTTTATTGTTTTTGATCTACTTATTTTCAATATTGTGAATGATACTTTGTTCGATTCCGAATCTACTACATTCGACATACTTGAATTTTGAAATGTTTGTGTTTTCGCTCCATAGGGACTTTGTATTGTGTTCAAATTTTGATAATTTCTAGAGAAATTATAGTGGGCGGAATGTTCGAAAATGTCGTAGTTACGCGCCATGGCAACCGTAGCGCCATCTGTTTGTCGCCCGTCAAACTTAGTAGTTACCGTCGAGCCACGGAGCGAAACACATATTGTCAAATAAAACTTGTGTTTTTCAATTTGTAATCGCTGCCTCACAGTTATTACGCCTCTCCAAATCTGAACACCATCTACCTCTTCGCGGTGTTTTCCTCGAGGCACAAATTCACATGGGTCCATTAGGAACTCGAAACCTCTCGATTTCGAGCCGCGCGTGCTGATTTCAGGTGGAAAACTCTGAAAAATCGCGGAACCAAGCCTCAATGGCATCTCGGGGAAGATTTATATCGATGCAGAACACTCATATCTACTCATCCGCGGTGTTTTTCCCGAGGCACAAATTCACATGGCTCCATTATAAACTCGAAACCTCTCGATTTCGAGCCGCACGTGCTGATTTCAGGTGGAAAACTCTGAAAAATCGCGGAACCAAGCCTCAATGGCATCTCGGGGAAGATTTATATCGATGCAGAACACTCATATCTACTCATCCGCGGTGTTTTTCCCGAGGCACAAATTCACATGGCTCCATTGTAAACTCGAAACCTCTCGATTTCGAGCCGCACGTGCTGATTTCAGGTGGAAAACTCTGAAAAATCGCGGAACCAAGCCTCAATGGCATCTCGGGGAAGATTTATATCGATGCAGAACACTCATATCTACTCATCCGCGGTGTTTTTCCCGAGGCACAAATTCACATGGCTCCATTGTAAACTCGAAACCTCTCGATTTCGAGCCGCACGTGCTGATTTCAGGTGGAAAACTCTGAAAAATCGCGGAACCAAGCCTCGATGGCACCTCGGAAGAGATTTATATCGATGCATAACACCTCCATCTACCTCTTCGCGGTGTTTTCCTCGAGGCACAAATTCACATGGGTCCATTAGGAACTCGAAACCTCTCGATTTCGAGCCGCGCGTGCTGATTTCAGGTGGAAAACTCTGAAAAATCGCGGAACCAAGCCTCAATGGCATCTCGGGGAAGATTTATATCGATGCAGAACACTCATATCTACTCATCCGCGGTGTTTTTCCCGAGGCACAAATTCACATGGCTCCATTATAAACTCGAAACCTCTCGATTTCGAGCCGCACGTGCTGATTTCAGGTGGAAAACTCTGAAAAATCGCGGAACCAAGCCTCGATGGCATCTCGGGGAAGATTTATATCGATGCAAAATACTCATATCTACTCATCCGCGGTGTTTTTCCCGAGGCACAAATTCACATGGCTTCATTATAAACTCGAAACCTCTCGATTTCGAGACGCACGTGCTGATTTTAGGTGGAAAACGCTGAAAATTCGCGGAACCAAGCCTCGATGGCATCTCGGGGAAGATTTATATCGATGCAGAACACTCATATCTACTCATCCGCGGTGTTTTTCCCGAGGCACAAATTCACATGGCTCCATTATAAACTCGAAATGACTCGATTTTGAGGTACACGTGATGATTCGAGGCGGAAAACTCTGAAAAATCGCGGTACCAAGCCATGATGGCACTTCGGACAAGATTCATATCAATGCATAACACCTCCATCTACCTTTTTGCGGTGTTTTTCCCGAGGCACAAAATTACCCAACGATCCTAGAACACAGGAAAGCACTGTAACATGTTCTCGTCATATCCGCCTTGCGTCCATCACTGAAAACTATGAAAAATCGTGCGTAGAAACTCCAATCACCTTCGCCTGGCTACAAGACATCATTCTTATCACAAAATATCAATGCTACACCTTGTAAACTCGTTAAACGCACGTTTTTTCACGTTTGCGTCAGACGCCGTTATTGCAGATAACCCTTATCCCGGGCTAGAGCTTACCCAGGCTAACTTCACAGTAATGGTCAATCTACATATGCTTCGATTCACTGGATCGATACTTTTTGACGCTCGTTTTGACGTATTTATGAGAACAAAAACAAAATTGATTGTGCTCGAGATAAACTTGCGTACTTACCATTGTGTTTGTTTTATCGGCTTGCCTTCGATTCAAGATATAAATGTTGCAGGCATTTATAATTTGAATAAAAAATTGACCGATTGGAAAAAAATCAGAATCACGTGCTCGGTTTTGTGAGTCTGCGGCTGCTTTTTTACAGTGGCAATTCGTCGCCGCGACGTCATGAGATTGCTGCGATTTTCACGCGCGCGAAATTCAAAATCTTGCCTATCGAGGTAACCTAAGATGGAAATTGAGTGATTCAGAAAATCTCTTTCGTTGAAAATTGTTCTTTCCTCTTCTTGAGTTTGCTGAACACGAATACGAACTCTGTTCCCATCTAGAGGCGAAGAAAACCTCTAAAAATCACATTTGAATCCGAAAATGAGACGTTCTGGCTTCAAATTCGATTTTCACGCATTTTCTCCGCCGTTGGAAGGAAATGAAATTCATATTCGTGTTCAGCATCTTCAAAAACATTGGATAGAACAATTTTCAACCAGTGGATTTTTCGGAGTCACTTCATTTCCATCTTAGGTTACCTTGATGAGCTAGATTTTGAATTTCGCGCGCATGAAAATTGCAGCAATCTTGTGACGTTGAGGCGACGAGTTGCCACCGTGAAAAAGCAGCCTGATGCACGGGTCCTAGATAACAAGAAAACAAGTATTCAGGGAAGATTTAAAAAGCTTAATATTTTAAAGAAATTTCTTGTTTTCACTGCCTAAGCAGTATGGCCAATTAGGGACAATTTATTATTAATTCATTATTCGATCAAGAAGTGATCGAGAACAACTTTGCTATTGACTTTTCTACCCATCTAAAACTGCATATCATTTCAGTTCTAACTTGCAATCTACCTCATATAACCGAACTGAAAGTGCAAAAAAAGCAAAACATATTAGTGTGGACTCTGATTAAATTTCAAATACTTCACAGAGCGGCAACTTAGTTTATTAGTTCCCTCAAGTATATTTGAAAAAGACTTGTTATACCAGTCCTTACGTTCTTTCAATAATACATATACATGACAGCATAGCTTTCGACACTCACATTTTGCACTCGTAAATCTTTAGCATTCATTTTTCATTCTCGCACCATCACATCGTATGAAGTTATATACATATTACTATCTCCTACACATCGTGTTGAAATCTCGTAATCCGAAAGAGTCATTATAGCATGATGGATTACATAAGCTATATGTTGGGGAGGTTAGACTTATATCTCTTGAAATGGATATTTCACTTTTCCCTATATATGTATCCCTATTTACATGAATAAGTTGTCCATATTTTAATGTATTCATCTAACATCTAATACAACTCGTACAAAATACATATATTCTGGTTGTATAAACCTCGTGTAACATGGCGGAATCTCAATAAAGTACGACATTGAGATGTTTGTGACACGCTCCAAATACGATTATAACCGGATAACGCGTGTGTATACCCGCCATGTATGCATATATCCACGACAAATTGCGATTTATCGATGATCCAATCGATATGTATGCGATATTGCGATTTCATACCCTCAAATATGGATGTATGAATGAGTTTTGTACGGCGCGCATGCGTGACGCAAGCTCTGCTAGCTATAGCGCGCCTCTTTCAAAATTTCCCACGTTTAGATATATATATATTATTCTATGTAAGTATAAGCGACTATCAGTGACTATTGCTCGTATTGTATAGAGATGCTATTTGCAGTTCTGTTATGTATGTATTTATTTCTCTCGATGGTATAAAGTTATTCTCGTCTCCCTCTCTCCGAATGGTTTTTTTTTGTTGTGCGTGCATCATTTCGCTGTTCTGGTCTTGCCGTGTCTTTGCTCTTGGCTCTTCTCGCGTACTCATTTGCATTGAAATGTTTTCTTGCGCGTATATGTACTCTATGACTGCAATGGCTGTGAGGACCTCGCGTGTATAATCCTCGAGTCACATCTCATGTATCCTGTGTGCATATAGAAATACCGTTGAGATTGCATGCTGACGTGGCTTTATTGTCGTTACATACTTGAGGACTTGGAAAAATTATTTCGTTGTTGTGATGGGGACAGTTTCATATTGAAAATTATTCCTGAATAACACTGTAAAATACTCGCATATTAGACATTTTTTTTAGTCTGGAAAGTTTTCAAATTCTTTAGATCAATTTCTTGGCTGTATATTTAGAATTAGTAAAAAATTTACAATAAAATTAGTCACGAAAAAGTACTCTACCACAGAATTTAGTCTTTTTTTTTTGGACGGGGAATATTGAATTTTCTCAACAGTTTCCATTGAAATTCCAAAAGAATAATAAAATGTCAAGTTCATAACATTTATATTAATAAATCAGTTATTCAAATCCATCTAAGCCACTTGAAACCCGATATTTTTCATAACTTTTGATTGACGCGTGGTGAAAATTTAGAAAAATTCTCAAAAATCTTGGACAATGCCGGGATCATATTACAACAGCGATGATGGTACATTATGCACCGTTAACAGCGAGGTTAGGCTGTTTTGGGGGCATATCAATTTTCTTCGAGTGCAACAAGGAGAAAAGATTCCCAATGCTTCAAAACGGACCGACGAGCGAGGTGCATATACTATTTTTTAGTATCAGGGCGACTAAACGCCAATTTTCGGATTTAACCCGAGAGGGAAAATAGCCTTTTAGTCGCACTAGACCAAAAAGACTCTTTACGTTTCAATTTTGAAAAAAAGAGTGAAAAAAAACCGAAAATTTTCAATTATGTAACTATACCATTTTTTGTCACTTTGCAACAAGTCATTGAGTTATTTCATATCAAAAAATATTTTCTGAAGCTGGGGAGTGAGGTTCAAAGTGATCGGATTGATTAGAAATTCATCTTTCTGTTAGACCAGCCGAATTACAACACTTTGAATTACAAATCGCCTGTCTGTGATTCACGTGATTCCATACCCTGATGTACTTTCTCGTACAGAGCAATAAAGGAACGTGCCATTCCGGTACTCGCGAAACTTGAAATTCGATTTCGCATGCTCTTGCCCAGCTTTAGTGTTAGTTATACCCGACGACTGCATCAAGCACTACACTACAGAAGTGAAATTCGAAAGGGTATAGCCTTTACTATTATCTCTATTTGAGAATCTCATCCCTGTGTGATATAGTGATGGTACGTATGGTGGTGGTGTCGCTGGTACTTTAATCGCATTTGGATGCAATGTTGTGGAAAATTTCATTTGAACACGTAAAGTGGCAGAAACAGAGTTGTATTAGTGTGGGTGGAGAAGAGGTGCGTGCGGGTGATGCATCCTGCTGCGATTCTATATACTGTGTTTCGTTCCAATCTTGAACGCATTGCAGAGAGTATTAGGTATAAGTAGAAGGTTGAAATAGAAAGATAGGGTGAGGATATGGGAAGTTCAATTTGGGTGTCATTTGCATATTCACTCGAGTGCGCTTGTATATTGCGAGTGTGCGAAAGCTTAAATTTATTCCCGCACGATCTCTCACCGCTAATGCGTTCTTGCAATCCAATACTGTGCAAAAATTACTCTTTAATCTCTGTGTAACTGATGCTGTAGCAACGCTCTTTAGGTATCGGAAGCTAGCTGAGAGTTACGATTTTAATTCATAACAAATTTGTAATTTTGATTTGAAATCTGTCATCTTGCATCGCGCGTCTCACTCGAATGGATGAGAGCGCGAAATTGGAATTCAAGGTGATTACACTGAGAGACTTTCGTCATTAAATTTTACAGATGTGGAATTAATTTTTAGAGAAAGACGCTGCAATTGGGGGACACTAGATATTTTTGAAATTTGGGCTGCAATTTTTGATGTCATGACACTAATTTTTCTTGCCGGATACGATAATGGATTAAAATAAAATTTACTGGGAAAAAAGAAATTTTTTTCCCCAGGTAGTTTTTGCACTGACTTATGAAGTATAGATATGCTTAAACTTTCAATCAGTATTCGTACAATGTTTGATATGGTGATGGTGTGCAGGAGAGAATATTTATAAAGACGAACTTTCCAAGTACAGAGCTGCGGACAGACAGCGCAGACGGTCTAGCATAGAAATGCCGCCACACAAAATGTACCTAGCCTATGCTGAGACCTTTGAGAGGGCCGAGACGCCTTTTTGCTCCGGCCTGCAGTAGTCCGCGCGCAGCAGCGCATGAGTCAAGTTCCAATACTTGGGCATATATATCTAATATGTAAACGAGAATCGCGATCTATTCGCAGTTTCCAATATATTTTTCTATATTTCAAAGGAGAGTGGATTATTACGAAAACCCTTTCCTACAGGTGTTACATTGTATAATGACATACTTATATTATTATTGATACTTAGGTCGCTATTTAACTAGACGTATGTTACTCAATTCTTACCACACTCTCGACATATATGGTATTCGTGTACGTCCAAATTTTGGAACTTCTATATATACAAACGAGGTTAGATTTGACCGCTTGCGAGAAAGACTGAACACGTCGTTTACGAATTTTCCTGAATATGGATGTGTTTTCCTTTGATGCACTAACATGCGTTAGAGCTCAACTCATCAGTCTAACGTGGAAGGGAAATTCTAATATGTTCATTGGACTCGGAATTTGATTCGAAAGAGCTGTTTTTGAGTCTCAGAACGAGCCGAGAGCGCTTCGGATCCATCTGGTGGCGTTAATGAAAAATGCTGCCCTCTGTTTGCTACGTTTGAGTGGTTGTAGCGGCCCACACTAAATTTTAGTTCTTGAGCACTAATTTTTGCTTCCCACGTGACAATTTTTGGTGCCTGTGTGATGTGAGTTTCTCAGTGTACTTTGTCATAAATGGCGTGTTTTTCAGAAATTAAATTAGGAACATAGGTACAGATTCTGCGGAATGAAATGACATACCTAGAGGATGATGCTATTCAGGACTTCAGGAGCGAGCAAACGTGAGTTCTTTTCAATTCGGCTGGCGGGCGCCGACTGTTTATTCGATGATGTTACATGCATGTAAGAATGTTCTTCGACGAGCTTCCATCATCTGGAGGGGCTGCACCAATACAATTTCAAAATTTCTAGTCACACATATCCCACACATGAACGTAAAAAAAGCGTTTTAAAATGTCCTAAAAGCATAAACGGGTGACGTTACTCTCGGTATAGTTCAAGACATGAAACTCATAAAAAATCTCAAATGCTGGGGTCTGGGGTTCACTCCAGATGCTAAGAGTTGCGCACAAAGGGAAAAACTTTCACAGCATATGGCTTTTGGTGACTCGATGCCCTACAATGAAAATCAAAGTAAAATCAATTTTAACCTTGACGATGAGAATCGTAAACGTATTCCACCCTCTTGTAACAAAATAATTTTCAGTAAAGTTGTATTCTAAACAACTCATCAATCCAAATACAAAGGCCTTATCCGATTCGAGTCTTCTACACCATTAACGGTAAAGTTACTGATCCACTGCCTGTAATTTACTTATAACCTTGGCAGTTTTTGAAAATGCGTCATAGTCTATCAAACAAAAATCAATTGTGAAGAAAATTAACGCGCGCGATGTTACACTCACAGTGTACGCTCAGTACAATTGTTGGCTCATCAGATAGGCAATCTATAAAACTTATTTTAGTGTAGGTAAAAGACTCATGATACTCATGTGGATGTATAACCAAACAGTAAAGGTGGAAGGTAAAATGCAGAGTTAAAGGAGTTCGTGCCTCAGTTATCGTACACCCTCTGTACATGTGTGTCTTTATACATTTGTGTCAGTGAGTGTAGAGCTGCAAAAGTCGTGAGCTGCTGACTGTATACCTTGCGCGCAGAAAATAACAAACGACGTGCGATCCTAATTAATTATCCCTCTTGCTAATTACCGGTGTAAGCAGCTGTATGTATACTTCGACGACGACGACGACGACGACACGCCTCATACTCGCGGCAGTGAATTTGCACATACACGGTAAGCATATAGTGGCTCCGCTAAATTCTGATGATACCACCGATGAAATGAAAATTTTCACAGACTAGAACTCGTGTATGAGCTTCTCTTCTGATATGCCTGGACAAATTGAGCCATATTTTACGACTTGTGTGATATAATTTACAACTTTCTGAGAATTTTAAACGGTATATCTGCGTACTTGAAAACCGAGAAGGTGAGTTGCGAAAGGAGGTAAACATGATTATTTTAAATGAGTTTTGTGATTGATTTTCTTGCGTGGGATAATTTATCGTGGGAATATTTTTAATTGGAAATCGATTTTTCCAAGAGGTTAGGGGTCAAGTAGTCGAGCATTTTTGAAAAGAATTTTGCTCATTAGAATAGAGTTCTTCCCGACCTGCTTTTCTATTCTGAATCGACTTCTTGAGAGCCTTCTTAGCCTTATCTAAGTAAATCATCCATTTTATTTCCAGATGTATTTTTATATCCATAAAGATCGTGATAGATTTATCGTCAAAGTGACAATTAGCTGACATCAACACCGACGCTGACATCTCACTCCAATTGCAAGCAATTCAATAAATTCAATCGCTAAACTATTGATATGTGTGTGTATCGCTTGTATACCACACAACTTTGATCGGGCGTGACCAATAAATATTGCGATAAATTTCAGCATAAGCTCGCTCACAGTGAGTAATATTATGATATATATCTGCTCGCTCGAGATAGATAACGCCGGATCGTTGAGAAATTTACATCTCAATCGATCACATCGTATATTATACAGAAAACTCACACACAACGTTATATACGCTTTCTTATTAGGCATTCGCATAATAAATTTACATCTATGGCACACGGTAGCGTAAAATTCCACCAACGCATGAATGGAATCACTCGACAGTCATACATCTTTCTCATTTCTATCAGTATAGAATTTCTGTACAAATCATTACAGCTTATGACGCTTAGGAATTTCATTTTGATGTAGCAAAAGCCGCGGGCGCTGCGTCACGCAATTTTTTCGCAATCTAGTATAGTCACGTTTGCATGAATGGATCAGGATGATATAATCGTCATACTCACTCAACATCAATAAATTGAATTTTGAAGTTGTCATGGAAAGTGAATACTGTTGACCATTTAAATGAAAAAATAATCGAAAAAAAAAATTGAAATAGTGATAGGAACGGATGAGGTAAGGGAAGGTAGCAATGAGTATCAATGGATCTTATCAGAAGGACGAACGAGCCAGTTTCGTCGACAAATTACGCTCAAAGCAGGTTCTATACATGTTCATACTTCCCGATATACTCTTTGCATACACTTACGTTTTCCATCGAGATCACTTTGTCACTCTCTTTCAACGGATTGGTAAAAAAATGTGTATGTAAGAGAGAGTGAGACAAAAAGTTCCAAGCTGATGGTGCATATCCCTGCCTATCTTTACCACGTACGCAGAGGTTGGTACAAGGAAGCATGGAAGAGACTCCTGATGGCCGGCCTCTAATTGCGTTAGATAGCACCTGGCTTATTAATAACCTCGCGAAGACGCCACTTTGCTCTCTTGACTTTGCTGACCATCGTCATCAGGGTAAAATCCTCTTTGCCGGGGTGATTTTTTTTTTCTAGATTGTAAGCAAGAGCTGAAGAGACGATACAGAGTTGCGCGGAGCATCGCGTGTACGATATCTTTATCCGCAAAGTCGAGAAGGTTTATTGGGATAATTTGCGAAACGGGAGATGCAATGCGTGCGACGATTTCGATGCGATTTTTTTTTTTCGATTTGAGAGACAGACAATTTGCTTGGGATCTATGGGAATGATTATTTTTTCCTGTTCTTCTTGTGGGATGGTAAAAATTGATTTTTGATTAGGGTGGTAATTTTTTGTAGGGAGATGTGTGAGGTGAATACATTTTCTGTCTTGATCCCTCTTATATTGTCCAGAATATATTGTGTAACGGTGTGGGCTTGATTTATTCAAGGTTTTTTTATTTAAATTTCTGCGTAAAGAGCTGAAAAGTTATTTTTATCCTAAAAAAAAACCATGTGAAACTTCTCACAAGGAGAGGTCTAACCTTGCGGGTCCTGGATCTTGACAAAACATTGGAAATCTTCTTGTTTTGGTGAAAAATGAAGGTACCCAGAAGGATTTTGTCCAATGGGTTTCCTATCCCGAGATACAGCCATGGAGATTAGCATTGCCAAAATGGGCTTATGTAGAAAAATCGCATACATAGATATACTATAACAATGCTAATCTCCATAGTTATATCTCAGGGTAAAAGGCCCATGAGATCAAAAACCCTTGGAGATAACTCCATTCCTCACCAAAACAAGATGATTCCCAAAGTTTGAGACGAATCTAGGACCCGCAAGGTTGGACCTCCCGTAGTCAGTATGGGAAGATAATGATTGATAAATACGATGATGGGCTCCCCATCCTCGACAATAATTTATAAATATGTAATACTGCTTTTTCGTGATCTTGAAGGACAAATGATTCGTCTTCGATCCGAAGATAATATTTATCGGCCATCCGCGATATTTAAGAACTAAATGAAACTCATTCAAATCTTTTCACTCGTTTTCTAAAATCTACGACCATTATTCTGAGTGTTCAACTCATTCAATCACGTAAAAATATATGGTTTCGGGGACAAAATTAGAAATTGTTTGATATCAATAACTGCTAAAAACATCAACTGACAAGATGGACTCACCAATAGTATACCTTGAATGAAATTTGCAAGACCCACGTGTTTCTTAGCCCCGTTTTGTCTTAATCATTGCATAGATTTCATCTTTTTTCATAATGCTCTTGAGCAGATTCTATCCTACCACCAAATGCCCGAATCCGAGCCCGAATCAGATCGAGGAGAAGAGCGAAAAGCGGTGGACAAGGTATTTCACTTAATGATAACACATCAGACGCCAATGCAAGAAATCTCCGTTATCGTTCTCGTTGTCGTTGTCCACGTCTCATGCACCCATCTTCTCCAAATTTATTTTATCTTTTTTTTTAAGCCTCTGAGACAGGATTTTATCTGGGTGACCAATCTGGCAGGACGCGACCGATTTCTGATGCATTTTTGTCGTTTGAATTGCATCTCATCATCAGCTCGCTGCTATTATGCTTCGAACGATCCTATGCTTGCGCTCGTATGTGGCCGCGAAAAACTTGTCGCGAACGAATGTGTTGGCACTAGCCAGAGCAGAGATAGAGTTCGATGCAGATAAGCTGATGGTTGCCTGTTCTCCTGAGAGAAGCAGATGCAGTGTCTTATCGTTGCAGAACGAATTATGTGATGAGACATTTTCAGGATGTTTTGTGTGTGTAAGGATGTTTGCGGTTCTGTGAGGAAGGTGTCTTATTTGTCATCTACGTTCACTAACGAAGTTGTTTTGTTAATCATTATTCTGTACCAGATGCAGCCTTTCTTACGGGCAAGTTTTTTGGTTGGGATATTTAGCCGATAAACAGAAGAAAAGTTCAAGATATTTATCTTCTCAATTCCACTAGTTTTTCTCCTATTTTTCATGTTCCAAACACACTCGTCGTAATTCATACATTGGAATTCAAATGAATTCAATAAAAAAAATGAAATGAAAAATGAAAAAGAAGCTTGTTTCTTGCAGATTCTCAAAGTGAGCGAAATGCAACTTTCTCCGGTTTTCTTCCAAGGTTTGCCAGTACACTACACATTTTGGTCACTGCAGTTTATTCAAGAACCGATTTTTAAACAATATGAGAAAATTCTATCATTCTTGTTTTATTGACTTCATAGATCAATAAAGTCTTGAATAGAATTGATCCCATCATCTGCTTTTCTCGTGATTA
Source organism: Eretmocerus hayati (assembly GCA_029851415.1). NCBI lineage: Eukaryota > Metazoa > Arthropoda > Insecta > Hymenoptera > Aphelinidae > Eretmocerus > Eretmocerus hayati. The sequence goes on along the minus strand of CM056743.1, from coordinate 152,256,782 downwards.
CAAGTATAAATGAACACCCCGAGAATCAGACAGAGGCGATGATCGATAGTTGAATTTTGATTTTACTAGAATTGAAAAGTGACTGACAGATAATTGAATCTGGAATGAGATCACCAATAACAGTTCCAACGAAATATCTCAATAAATGTCAGAGATCATGAGCCGGGGTAGAGCCGTACAAGCGGGTACTCGGGCTAAAACTCCATTATTAGCACATATCGGGAAGAATCTCAAAATAAACTGTCCCTTTCAATTTTTGTTCGGTGTTTCAATCCAATATCACCCAAAGTATTTGATGTAATTTTCAACGAGAATACTTTTTATTTCATTTCATAATTTTTTATTCTAATTTATCAACGGTCAGCAGAATTCCCATCCATTTATATGTCACGTCCACCTCACGTTCACGACTCGATAGTTTTCCCAATCAATTACATCCATTTTCATCCAACAGCCACATCCACCACCACAAAGTCCACCATCGCAGCTTCACTCTGCCATCTATATCCTCCATACATCAGTCGCGTCGAAGACTCAAAGTGCGTCCATCTCAAATAGCTCATGCTCAACTTTTACTCAAGACTCTGTCGATTTTTCCCACGATTCGATGTCAGTGCGCACCCCAAGATGCAGTTTATGCTCACTCACGGCACTCGGTTTTGCGTTTCGTTACATTATTGCGTTGTGTGTCGGTAGTCCGTAAAGCTATACTGTTCCTATATATGCCCCATATAGTATATAGAGTTCTTCTCGTTTTCTGATGCATGCCAGAGAATGAAACGGGGTATTCGTACATGCGTATTATAATGAACGAGGCAAAGAAGGTTCTATATAGACTGGTGCTCCGCAGAATTTGCATTGAGCGATGCCCAGAAAGAGAGAGTTAGTTGCCAGAGAATCTTTTGCATGTGCCGACGTGCATTGTGTTTGTTGAAGACTGAGCAAAAATAAAATTGCATTCAACGATATATATGCAAGACGGATCTTTCCGCCGTTCTTGCAAAAAAAAAAAAAAAAAAGTGGGTCGTTGACCGGGCGAACGACGAGACGTGCGCATCGCTATTTGGTTATTACAAGTTGGGATAGAGTATATATCTTCAACGAATCAGGGAACCAGACAATCTGAATGAAATTCACGTAGAGCGAAGCTCTTACTGTAAAAAATTGGTTGAATTTTCATCCAACATTTCAACCAATTAGTTGAATTTTCAACCACGCTGGTTGAATCTTCATTCAACCAACTGGTTGATTTCTCAACCAAGCAATTATATTCCGTGATGGATGGGCGGATGGATGGATGGATGGATGGATAATGGGTAGATGGGCGGATGGATATATAGATAGATAGATAGATCGATGGGTGAAATGACGGATAAATGGATCCATAACCCATTCATCCATTCATTGACCCCATCCGTCGATCGATCATCGATTCATCATCCATCAGTCCACCTCTCCATCCATACTTATCCACCGTTATGACCATTCATCACCATATTCTATCTCTCATACATAGGCAACCTGATATGCTGGAACCGCACGGACAGATTGTGATGATCCCATAGGGGTATAATACCAATCCACATTGGTTGAATATTCAACCAAGCTGGTTGAAGTTTTTTGGAAAAATTTTCTTACAGTGCACTTTTTGAAAGTCGGAGTCAAAAATGGTCTTTCATTCATAGAGAAATGTTTAATATCTTTTGATTTTGACGCATCAGTACAATTTCCAATACAATCATCAGGAATCTGACCTGATAAATTGAAATATTTTTGACTGTTATGTGTACCAGAAAATTGTCTGAGTATTGCCCAATTTCTTGGCGTCATTACTGTCATGAATGAAGACTTTCATAGAAATAGAACTTGTGTCAAGTATGACGAAAGATACCCATGCTGCAATAAAAGCACATAGCAGATCACCGCCCGTCATGCAACGATAAATTCGAGGGTAAACTCAGCTGTCGTATCGCATTGGCCACGATTCGACAGGTGCAATTATATAATAAGTGTCTATATCTATATATTTATTTGAGTTTGGTGTATTCGTGCCAAAACAGTAGGGGCTTGCATCGCTCCCTTCCAGACACGTGGAGTGGAGCCTTATCTCGATCAGATGTGGAACCATCTAAATTTCATTAAGTACATAGCGATTGAGCAGACATTTAATTTTCAAAAATTCTATCGCGACCTTTCCAAGCTACTTCATGTATGATTGAATGTCGATGTTCCACTGTTTGCTTCTTTCGGGACATTCTAATTTGACTAACTGGGCCAGTCAAATAGTATATTACGTATCGAGTGCTGGAAAACTTTTCTCTTCGTGGAAACCTCACTGGACGTCGGCTTCGCCGACGTCCAGTATGGTTTCCACGAAGAAAAAAGTTTTCCACACGAGATACGTAATGTGTTTTACATGCTAGTAGCGTAGAAACATTTGTTTCCAGGCTTTCTCGCAAAGCGAGGACGCCTGGAAACACGTGTTTCTACGCTACTCGCATGTAAAATGGATCTCGTGCTTCTTCCATTTTCTATTGCTTCTACAAAATAATTTTGTTCCAAGTGCCGAAAAAAATTTCTTCCGATTCGACACTAGTAAACTATTCAAATTTCCGCTGCAAAACGTGTAGATCAAAATAATCTCTAGATTTCAAATTTTTGAAAATATGGCTCAAAAACACTAGTCGCAAGGCATAAATTCTAACCCAATCGCTCACGCACAGAACCGCATCTCACCCCTTACTATTTTTCTGTATCAGAATTTGGCGGTGTCTCATATGCACCCCCTCTTCCTTGCATACATATTTTGAATTCTACTGACGCTCAGCCAGAGATATCCTACCACAATCCTATTCACGCAACCGGCCCTATAATATTCGTACAAAAAAGTTGCAACTCGCGACCATCAAAAAGCACGGGTCACATTGCCGACAGACTGCGCCCTATAACGTTTTTGCTCTCTCGTCTCCGATCTGACCGATGCTTTTGAATCGTGATGCTTGGTATGCGATTCCAGCGCGAATTTAATCTGCAACAATTTTTGCAAGCTTTTGGTCTATATGTATATAGTGCCAGATCGTGATGCTTCTTTTCGGCTCTTCTATGTACTCTGGATTGCCAACTATTTCCGGCCTGTCTTTTTTGGTGTAGGTACATCATAGACGCGTGGAATTTTGTCGCCTACTCTCGGACTTGTATTTTAGAGCGTGTAATTTGGCAGAGTTTGCCTGTCTCGCACGTCATAGTGGCAGGAAGTAACTAGCGGATGTAACGTGTTCGAAATTTTGGAATGGTTAAAAAATTTGCAAAACTGTCATCGATTTTGTGTGATTTTGCACTTGATTCATTTTGGATTGTCGAATAAATGAATTGTGTGAGTCAAGATAGTGTGGATTCAGTTCGTGTGTTTAAAAAAAAAATTCATTTGTAGAAGGTAATCTTACTTACGGTTTACTTTTTGAACTGGATACCTCAACCTCAAGTATATCTCTGTATTTGAATTGCAAACGAGGCCTTACGCGCGCGCGCGCGTGGCGCAAGCAGTGTGATGAATCGAATGACGAAGCGCGATTTTGGAGTTTGTCATTCGACACCTGGAATGATCGCGGGAGGAGGACAGGTGCACGCGCCTAATAAATTTGTGCCACTCAAGAGCTTCCGCTTTTACTGCTGCTGCTGGTACTACTACTACTGCTGTTTCAGTATAAATTCACGGCTCACTGAACTGACTTTGTCCCTTTGAGAGGTGGCAATTGTCAGTGTACAATGACTGCGGACACATGACGGTTAGGTATTTGTATTTGTTTGAATGAACAATTAACATTGGAATTACTGAATTGAGCCCTCGTTGCATTTCAATTATCTACTTTGTAATATTATCCAAACGATTTTTTTCTACAGTTGTACGATTGTATGGCACTGAACTTGCAAGCTCTCGTTCAACTTTTTTAATTCATGCTTTGAAGTCTTTGCATTTTGCTTTTTCTTTGAAATTCATCTTTTTTCTCCATGAGAAAAGTTTACGTTTCTTTCCTGATTTTATGAACCAAGTCGAGGTGCACTCTATTATCTGATGCATACCTGAGTGTAAGATCTCACTGTATGCGGAAATTCTTGTAACTCACCTCATCTAATGTATATGATAAAAGTTTATTACTGGAGGAAAATTTTTGATGAATCTTTCGATTTGATTTGATTTGTGAGTGGTCATTGGCCATTGGGTAATCCATAGGGGATCCTGCTTCAAACTCCACAAGGAGTAGTAAAAAAAAAAAAAAAAAAAAAAACGATATAAACCAGATTTTTGCGTATTTTTGGAAATTTTATAGTGCTGTGCTAGAGTATCCCAACTATAATTGGTGAATCGTGAAGAACGAAAAACTCATTTTTCTGAAACACTAGACTCCATTTCAATACAAGGGTTCACTTCCAATAACACATCATCGCATGTTTTCAAATCCAAATCTGTGAAAATATCTATTTTTCATACTCCAGTACATTTTCTTTCTGTTTCATACTTACTGACATTGGAAAAAAAAATTCTTGAAAGCTCCAAGAGCTATTTTGCATAATTATACATATATAACTAAATTCTATTACATATATATCAAACTTCATTCATGAAGCACCGATGAAACCATAAGTAGTCTTCAATTTCTTACATCCCTCTATGGTATGCAATCCAAGTCAAACCAATACATACTCGATGACATGAATCCGATTCTTTCAAGCATGTAAAATTTATTCAAATCAAATTGCATTCAAATGTCCCTAGCGGGCGGTCCTCAGAGCACATTTGCACCTACTATCCAAATAAAAAACTCTCAGACGAAATTCCATTGGACGTACCTCACCAAAGGTAGCAAGCAAAGGCCGGTAAAAACTGATCGATCAATCGTGAGCGGCGTGCGAATTCGGGAAATCGGCGCCTCGAAGTGTACACAAGCACCACACAAGGATACCTTACGTATAGAATAAGAGACAATGTCAGAGTCTTGGAGAACTCGACGGCTATGTGATGTTCAGGCAAAAGTTAGGGTGAGGGGTTGTGACGCGCCATCGGTAAAAACGCGACCAACTTGATCAGCTAATTTATAATTAAAATTCCTTAAGGGTCCGAGCACCTGCAGTGCCCTTTTATAAAATGAGGGAGTGAATACCTGTATTAGGGATCGAGACGCGTCGAGCAAGAAATGTCGAATCGCGAATCGTATGGTATGATGTCTGTGACCGAGTCTTTCGGTTTCTAATGGCGCGTGCGCGAGCTGAGTCTGCACCTTCGAATTCAAGGAACGACAATTAGCCCTGGTTCATTGATGCGTGAGGATGTTTAGGCTCTTCCTGTTTGACTTGTCTCTTAATCGGAATGCTCGAGAAGTTTCATTCATGGCATGTGACCCAGTGATTTATTCTTGTGGAAATCAGAAATTATTCGTGGGCTAAACTTGACAGAATTCGATGGATTATTTAATCTGCTATTTTGCAAAATAATGAATGAATATATGAAAAATTCACCCTCTTGAAATTTTTGGCACCCACGAATTGTGAGTTAATATGATTGAAATTTTCGTCTCTAAACCTTCTACTTATGACTGACTGATTCAGCCATGGATTCACTTGGAACCTTTTTGTTATGAGTTCTAAGTCAAGGCTAATTTATTCAAATCGTATAACCTATTGAAATGGATTGTCGCACTGTCAAACAAGTAGAACTCAATTGCGTGTAAAACTTCCCAAAGAATGGAGAACATTTGAGAGAACATCGTATTTTTTTGTGACAGAATAACGATGACCATTCTGTTGAGGTTGGCCGAATTAATATGACCATGTACCTTGAAAATTTTTTCATAATAATGAAATGCTCATCCAAAATTTGTCTGGCCGGGTGGATAGATGGTCTGGTCTGTTCTGGTGTGAGACGGTCTGGAACAATCTGGGATGAGATAGAACGGTTTGAAAAGGCCTGGAACTGCCTGCGAAGGTTTGGAACGGTCTGGGATCGAGTCTGGAATTGCCTGGGATTGTTTGTAACGGTCTGGGATGGTTTGGTACGATCTGGAATGATCGAGAACGGTTCGGTACGGTATAGGACTGTCTGGTAAAGTCTCGCCTAGGCTGAGCTGGGCTGGCTAAAATGTTGTAATATGTGTCCGGGTGGGTTAAGGCTTCGAGGCGCAGGTGATTAGGGAGGTGGACAGGTTGATGAGTAGGTGGCTAGAAGGGCTGGTGGGTGGTCATAAGTATATAAGTGGTACCAGTCCAACAATATGTCATCCTTATAAACTTCATCAGAAAACTCTCTTAAATAACGCCGATTGATCATTACTCATCAATTTACAAATATCATTTTTGAGCCACAAAAGCATTTCAGGGACCTCTGACTTATCAAGAACATTTATAACCCGAAAGAGTGGTAGTGAGAGAGGCAATAATGCTAGTCAGAATGATGATTCATTTGTCAAACCATGTTTCTTCGACTCATGCAGTAATCTACATAATTGACTGCATGGGCCGTCTCGTTTTTGGCCGATTAATTAGACTCCATTCAGTTAGCGAAATAGAATAAAGTTCTCACGATAATCGGTTTTCGTAACAGTGCACGGTATTTTTTGGCAAACACTCCAATTTGCGTTGATTCGCGTATGGGCTTGATTACGAATCCTGACTAACAATAAGCAGAAATTGAACTGAACTTTCAAGCGAGATCTGAGGGTAAATGTTGCATTCGGGGATAGATTTTAACCCTCGACGCAATTCAACGGTGTGATTTCGATCAGCAAAAGATAAGTTAAATTTTGCATGCTAACTGGTGCGTCACATAACGCTTGAGATGGAAAGATTAAGACTAGTAAATGAGAGTAGAGCCAGGCCCGCAATTGAGAAGTGAGATTACGACATCTAGATGTCGGGTTGGAGATCTCTATGATACGGAGTAGAGAAGAGCGTGACGCCCAAGATCGTGGTCCAGAAAGCGCATAAATGAGATGACAGATAGAGGAGACACTCGCGCGGACAGGCTCTGCTTGAATTGCATTAATTACACGTGTTATGGCCGACCCACCGATGGATCATCTCGGCGCCACCCACGAGACTACTTTTTTTCTACTGTTCTCTTCGTGGCTAAGACCTGGTTTCTCAGAGGGAGATATCTCTTGGTAACCAGAGAAACTATTTTCCTTGCGGGATATCAATTTTTGTACACTGTCCACTCGGGCATCGCATATTATTCTCACAAATAATGACGATAATCTTCGTGTGAGGTGTAAAAGAGATTTCGAGGAACAAGTGTACATGTCTGTGATGAATGATGTATGACTCTTTGGCCGTGGCCATATAGCTGTCATAATTCGGAATTTGAGTTGTAGCTGTTTTGTTGTAAGGGTATAAGAATAAGCTAGACATCGCGCAACTCAATATGTGTGGTCGCAAGTGTGTCCAATTTTGTGTCAACAAATTACCTCGTGAAAGCTTTGTGTACTGACAAGGGATTTAATTTCATGCTCCAGATTTTCAAGAATGATGGGGTACCTGACGATTCATTTTGGTTTCAATACATCAGGTCATTTCACCAGACTCACTGAAGACATAAAAATCGGGAATTTCATCTAACGTGTAACCTTAAACTCTGCAAGCTCACAATGACAGAATACCAGTCACTTCAAAAATGCAATCGTGTCAATCCAAAATAAAGGAGACCGGTCACCTCATGATACAAACAGCAAAGTTCATCCCGCAATCCGCATCATACTTTTTCCATCGTGCAGCCGCGAGCCCATTCACTAATCTCACTCTAATTATGATAATTTATTACATTCTCCATTCGACCGTCTCGCCGCGCAGTCCCAAACTTCTTGCTCTGAAATTTCTAAACAAGCGAATACCATAGATGCATCGCAGTGCCGTAATAAATATCTGCAGGGAGTAATTAGTTTTTGCTTAGCGATACAAAAATATCCAAGTGTGCAGCATCACAGCGGTTCGCAAAAATTATCGATGCATCGAACACCGCTACTGGGGGCATCTTTTCTTCACCATACCAAAATATAAACCGCAGGTGTACTTTGCAGAGTCCCTTTTATATATGTGTATGTATTACACCGAAAACTATAACACGCCAACTGATGGTTGCAAAGGCGAGGATGGCGCGCGAGTTCTTGCCATCATCACACAGCGTTCGAATTTCGTTGTGAGGAATGTAGGGATGTGGCATTTGGAGAGCCAGATCGTGATGCCTGCACGTCGGATTCCCGAGCGGTGCGAGTCTAATTTGGCGCTTTGCTTCTTGAATATGCGGTGAAGTGCTCGGCGTTCTTCTCTCGTCCACATCATCACTTTTTGCGCGAGAAAATCGCACTAAGAGAGCCAAGCCGCGTGCCAGATATCTCGCTGCTCAGTCGCGAGTTTTTGCATTTTTGACGAACTTTTTGACGGCGGCGGTGACGAGAGGAACAAGTTTCTAGATGGCGGTCTCCTTTAGACCCGTCTTTGATTCATTACGGTGGTGGTCACGAGCAATGCGTGATCAACAAGTTCTTTTTAGCACTCTGGCTAGATTATTTGTATAGCTCTATGGTGAAATTGATGATCTTACAACTATAAAAAGTTTAGATTTTGATGATTTGGCTGTTGCAATACATGAAAGGACTATGTTTGAATGTTTTGAAGCTTATGCACCAGAAGGTGAACTTTTAGTTACAAATTTCCTCGCCAGGTGGCGGACAGCGATCCATTTTCTCGCAAGTGGCGATGTTATTTTCGTGTTAACTCACCAAAATCAACTTCGCTGATTCGTAATCTGCTGTACTTGGATTTTTTAGGCGAAATTGTTATCTATGAATGAAGTGCAGCGTTAAAATCAGACTTTGATTTATTAACTCATACTTTCACTATGACTAGGTTTTCACCAACTTTTAACCGCTGGTACTTCATTATATGCTTCTCATCTCGCATTGCAATGCTCATTTAAATGGCCATATCACTTGGAAAAAGCAAACCTCAAATGCACTACAACTGGATACCACAAATGAGTTCTTGATCACAGGTTCCACCGGCAGGTGGCGTTTTCTGTCTGTTTTTCTCGCAAGTGGTGATATTAATATTGTTTCAGATCCAAGTCTAATTTCATGGTAATTTGCACCTTCGGTTGAATTTCAGCATTCGGTCAATATTTGCCTCAGCGTTTTTTTTCGATCAATGACTTATACTCATTCTTCGAATGCTCGCGACGAATTCATGTTGTGCCTCATCCTCACCCGACATTCGAATTCTTACCAATCTGGAAATATGCCACAGAAATTTTGCTCTCAACATTCCTTGTGTCCGATCTTCTCCGAACCGGAGACACAACCACGTGATACAGAGTTCATACGACACGAGTTTGTCGCCACATCATAGCGTGAGATATTTTTGCTCTCACCTTTTTGTCGAAACTCCGATAGGATCACTCGATTGCCGCTTGAATATAACTCGCATGCCCATTTCAAAACCTACGCATGAATTCTAATTGACTCGCTTACACGCTTCAACGATCAGAAGAGCCAAGCCTAAGCAATCAGAGATCCTTTCTGGGCTGATGACCAATGATCAAGATTTCCCAGAATCTTGCTTATATCATTCGCAAAGAAGAGCACACAACATACTTCTGAATCTCTCAACCTTTAGGTATCTAAAATTACTCCTCTAGTCGAGGTTTCCTATACACACCTCAAAGAGGCTTGATACCATATCTCATACAAGTATCTGCGAGAATATTCATTCGCCACATTTTTGCTCTAGCAGAGATGTATTTATAACTGCCTCAAACTCTAAGGAGATACGCCCAATTATCGTAGTCTACAAACATACGTGAGTTGCAAGAATCAGTTCGAAAATAACATTGGGTGCGTGATGTGAGACACTCAATCGTATCAGAGATTCAGCGATTTTGAGAGAAAAACATCTATTTATGAGGTGGTGAAGACAGAAATAGATGGATCGATCTTGCTTCGTTAATTTCGGTACAAGGGCTTGGGACTGTTCAAAAGAAATATGTGTATGTTAACACTACCCACGTGTTGTTGTACTATTCAGATGCACTTCTAAGAACGATGAATAAGAATCAAACTGCGTGACGTAAATGCAACGGCTTGCGTATGAGAAAGTAGCATCTCTATGAATCATTTTTTAGATCAATGAAGCACAAGACTGTATCGCATGTTCCATATCAATTTTGCGTGGGGTGTCGTTATTTTTGGAACGAATCGGTTTAATGAGAATTGATACGAATGGAATTGGATTCATGTGAGTAATAATGGCCATCCGTGTTTTGAGTGACTTGAGTACGAGCTTGAATACCTGGAGTGGGCTGTAAGAAGGCTCTTTGATGATCCTGGGAATCTAATTCAGACAGAAAAATAAAGCAAAATGAGAACAGATAGAACCCTCTAATTTGCGATGGATTTACGGTATCCAAACATTTTTGTTAAAATAATAACTAGAAAACTCAATGCTATTCTTTTTATCTGTTTCAGATGCCATGGGTGAGTACCACGTTGGTCTAGGAACTTTGATTGAATCAAGGATCAGTTTTTTTTTCAAGATACTGGATATGGAAAATCTAGTTTCTTCGCCGGAAGAACTTGTAAGTCAATCCATTTCAATCTCTGCATAGTTTGTGGCTCGGATTGAAGGAAGGTTTATAAAATTTTTTCGAAGGTAGTACCCACGTACCCACGTAAAGATCATTTTATCTCCGAAAAAATCATAAGATCACTGCCTTTCTACTTTTAATGGATCATAAAACTATAGTCAGTGTTTCGAACGATGATATTTTCAGGGTATCAAATTCAAATCACTTCTTCCTGTAATAGTACGAAAAGACGATTCAACCATTAGCACTGTGTTCCATCACTCTCACTAATAACAAATACATGTAAATGCGACACACCATCAGTCGATCGATAGCGCACCTCGCGCATACAGAATCTTTAACAATCTTAGAGAACGACCTATCTTTATACATGTATTGGTCTGGTTAGCCGATCGTGGCTCAGCTCTTATCAAGAATCGCTTGTGGTTCCAGAAGCAAAAAAAAACGAGAAGAAAAAAATTCAAGCCTGCAACACTGCAATGAAAGAGTCTTGGTTGTTGGGTATACGGTCAGGTCGGTGGTGAGATCGTTAACGGGCGTCAGTTAATTAATATCTAAGCGGCGAACTCGTCCCACCCATAAATATGTATATTCTTAGTATATTTTATTATAAATGGGTGAATGTGCCTCGTACCATATCTATGATACTTGACTTCTTGATGAATTTTTCCACACACTCACGTGTGTGCAAATTTTTTTAGTAAACCGGTCTATTTTCACATGCATTCATTTATCATTGAGTTAAGCTGTGTGTTGCCAGTTCGCTGAATTGAAAATATAATACTGTCCAATGCATCATTCTGATACCAGAATATTTTTGAGTGATATTTTGATTGTTGGTGATAGTGATTTGATTTGTCGCGGACAGCGTAGTTTTTTCCCAGGGGGTGTCCAAAACCAAATGACCCATCCAAATTTCATCACATTTGTATTTCTTTTGTTCTTTCAGAATGAGTGACATTTCAAAAATATTTTCCATTGCTTTTCGGGATTTTAAAACGAATTATATTTTTGGTACCGACATGATGCATGAATATCAGTGTTTAATATTCATATGATGTTTTTTTTTACATCCAGCGGATACCACTACTCTGAATACTGTTGAATAATTAGGACTACATCCCTATATTCTCCTCAACTTTGCGGGGATTACAGTCTCATCTTCACAAAATCCAATACATGATGTGAATGTATGTTCCCATGCAACGGTCGAAAATTTTCGTTGGTTATAACTATTTTAGGTAGCAAATGTCCAGAATCTCAAATTGACTTGAACGAAAAAAGTCGAAAGTCAGCTCATCTTGATTTATAACTATGAGAACACCTTATCATTTTCCAATCGAATCACGAAAACATTAACACGCGTTCAAGCTACAATCACCAAAAAACGCTTCACAATTTCTATTCAGTCAACCATCAATCCACATTTTCTATCAGCCTTTGCGAGATTCGATATCATATATATCACATAACCTCTCGATCTCAAAGAATCCGTGAAAATTCAAGAACCCCGACAGCTGTCAGTCCTTGAATCTTCACACCCATCCACTACGTTATCCCGTCCAGTCTCGAATTCATCTCATCCACACCAATTCTCTCCCTAATACGTCCATCTCGGCCCCGTAGTCCCAATTGAATATGCATCCAGTGGGCGCGCAACGCAATTACCTCATCCTCTCTACTGCCCACTAAACGCCTCCAAAACCCTAACCTTACTCATACTCCATCCTCATCCTAAACCTCATCCTCGACCTCGTCTTCGTCGTAGTAGTAGTAGTATAGTACACAACCATGGTCGTCCGACAAATAGATTACGTGCAGAGCCTGCCACATCATATGCCGCTCACGTCGCGTCGTCGTCGTCGTCGTCGCTAGAGAGTAAAGGAGAGAAGAGGTTAGGGTTCACCCTCTCTTTCTTGTATGTCGCGCATTTTGGTCTCGGAAAAATTGCCACCCGTTAGAGGAGAATCTATACGTATAGAATATAACCACCGAGCATTCCATTATTAAATTGACGCTGCGGTTGTGCTAGTAGAGTACAGGAGAGAGAAAAGCAAGGACTGATACATGCGGGCCAATTGTGTATGCGCATCTCGTACATGTATGACGAGCAGAGGGTCTTGTCTCCCTTTGCTACCGGATTAACCGCGCGATTTCTCGCCAAAGAGACGATTAGATTTTCACCAGTGCGAATTGCTACGGGTTTCACAGCTCTAGTGTGTGTGTGTGTTTTATATCTGTAGCGTGGATTGTGAATATTGATCATAAGAATCCGTCCATTCGAGATCTCACTTTTTTTTACAAGAACCGCCTACTCTCCGTGCTCGATACCATGAGTTAGTTCTTAACACTTGTGTTCCTAAGTCAGATTCACATATACTCCAACGTAACTGTTGGTAGCCAAATGGCACACTTCTCAAAAAATTGCTATATTTCCAAATTTTCCTCGTTGAGCACCACACATAAGAATCACATTAATACTCTTCAAACAATTTAGAATCAACATGGACTGCTTTCTGTGGGGTTGGAGACCACATCCTTTCTTAAAAAATTTCAGAGCAGGTCGTCCTCTTGTCTTTCCAAGTTCGGCTGGTGGAAAATTTCCATTTTTGTTGGTGATAGATTTTGAGTACTTTCTGTAGCGATAATTTGAAAAAAAAATTTCTTGGAGAGTTGGGATTTGGTTCATTCGAAAGATTATACCGAAAAATGAGATTACATGTAAGCACTAAGTTTGTGAGGTTGTAGCTCGCTTCTGAGCGATAAGTCTTCGGCTCGAGCCGCAGGCGTGTGTCGAAATAATAATCGCTCTGATGCGGGTAACCTCATGAGCGAGGCGCGAAAGTTATTTTATGCAACTTTGAGAGCATCCAAACATCGAAAAATTGCATAAAAATGAATCTTGATTCGGAGATGCGTGTGCGAAAACCGTACCACCTGAGTGACGAAGGGCTCTTCATCATAAAATTCTATAATTTGGAAAAGAATCCCGAGGTACATTCAGATTTAATTCTGTATGTATGAAATTTTGCTAACCTCATTCCACTTGGATGAAATCTATTTTTCGCAACCTCGTGGTCTCGCATCTACTGAAACGACTGAGTGAAAAGCTAATGAGCTAGTTCACACGCGGCGTTCTTATTGAGGAGAGAGGCAAGCAGGAATAGACGAATGGATGTGTATATCACTGGATGTGCAAGTGTGGCCGCTTTGATGTCGACTTCAATTGACTAGCTTATAACCTGACTTTTGGCACAAGAAGAAAAAGCAGATAATTAGTTGCAGAAGCCGAGATATTCGCTCTTTGATTTGGCCAGCTTCCAAGGCCGCCTACAGATTCTTCTGACTGCTTGCCTACTGTGGTTTCATCTTTGACATCGAGATTTGCGTCTCTTTGGTTAATCTTTAATTTGAGTGATTTTATCGATGACACCTCAAGCCGCGCCCTAATGAGGCTCGACATTCATCAAAGGTGGGTAGAGACGTCTACTTAGTCTCTAAGTCAGAGTTATGATCTGGTGTCGACCAACGAATAGGATTCATCATTTGAATGGGACACATGTGAGCTTGCACCTATGCGCGTGAAATTTGGATTTGCCATACGCAGTAACATCTTACTCTTCTGATCTTACCCATATTTCCCTGGACTTATTTTCATAGCTCTTAATTTGTTTCTTTCCACACGTGCTGTATAAGACTGCAAAGTTGGAAGTGCAAGCTTCCATACTCAGATACTCAATCATTATTCAAAAGGCTATCACATTCTTGACTTTGTGACCAGACCCAGCGTAGCCGCAACCCGCTAATTTCGAATTTCACACAAATAAATCAGAACCACCGCAGACGCCGTTAATTCGACATCTCGCCGCTAGGTGGCTATACAACAATACGCGAATTACACGTCCCGAGGAATCATTGTGTTCTGATGGTCTCGGTGATGAGTCGACGTCTTTGGGTGCTCCTGAAGATTACGAGAGTCGGGAAGCAGCTCCCGAGTGCTTCCAGATGCTAACTTGACATCGCGAAGCTTTTGTATTGATCACCAGGTGCTCCTAGGCAATCGGTAACCCCAGCGTACCGACTTCTACGCCTTCATGGGTGCTCCCGTCGCGAGGAGGAGAGGCCCTGACCACTACATACCGATTGTTCCTATACGCACATCGATCCGTCGATTTTTCTCCGCGTTTCTAGCTATACACCAGTGCAGAAGAATGATACTTGCAGCTGGGAGAATCACACATTGATGTAATCCGACTCTAGGGTAAACCGTTCCATGTAAACAATTACATTGATGATACCTTATTCATTCTATTCCCAGCTGTTATCCTCCACGAGAATGCCATTTCGTAGATGTCCTTATTGAGTTGTTGTACCCACACATTTGATAGTAGGCACTGAGATCTGATTATTGAAATGACCTGAATCCTACCTTCCCGAATGCCCACAGAATCCCTCGGTTACAAGTTGTCTTCGTCTTTACAAGAAATAACTGTTGGGTCTATGTAAATTCATGGGATGATGATCCGATTATTTTTGGGTTCAATCCAACATTAGAATTCCATCTACGGTTCGATTCGAACTCACTCTACATGCATTTGCTCCACGATATTCTCAAAGATTCTCGAGCAAGACAAGAGCATGAGCAAGTCCTCAAGTTCCTCCCCAAGAGGCAAATAATCGTTTCGTACAAGACAAGTGCAAGAGTGAACATCAGCTGTGAAACATGGTTAAAGTGACGGCAGGATGAAGCGATGTGTCTTCGTTAAGTTGGCAGTCGTCCTGTATATACTCGATTGAGAATCAGATTCAGAAAGTATCTCAAGGGGCAATCCGGGGGGGCGCGCGAATCTCAAGTTATGCGCGGCGCTTCCTCTGATGACCGTACGACACATCACTCCCTATCCCCCCACCCTTTCGACATATCATCGCCTCGCTAAACTGCAATGGAGATACGTAGAAAAAAAGTTCGTATTAAGAAGGCAATGGCGGTATACATAACATATATCGCATCGTGTAACATACAGACAGAGGCGTGAGAGAATCGCGCGCTGAGGCTCGGATACTATAGCAAAAAGGTGAGGAGCCCACATGCAAGCTCTGATGCACCAGCACCAGCCAATGGATATTCTCGAGCGAAGAGCACGTCTTTGTCGCTGGCCAATTAGCCCGCGTTGACATAATAAGCGAATAAACAACCGATGTTGCTGCTTTGAGCTGCGGTGAGATCAGACACGACAACTTTTTATTCATATATATATTGTAAATGTCACTAGTACGACTAATACTACTACCAGAACTTACTCTGTATGTATCTGAGTATTGAAGTTGCATCGGGATGATAGTGAAAAAGTAAGACCGGGAAGGTGAGCAATACTCGCGCCTGGATTCGCCTCCAACTTCACATCCGTGCGTGTATAGCTAGAATATCTTCCAAACTTGAGGATTTTGTCGCATAATTAGAGATCTGCGTCAGTATTATTGATGATGAGCGTAAGTTTTGAGTGAGAATTTTGTGTATAGTTTTGAGTCAGTACATTCGGGAACAACCTGAACTGTGTGATGGCTTCGACGGTCAATAAATGTCTTAGATCTTTGGCCTCACTCGTATTTATACAGTAGCCCCTTGAGTCCAAGTATGTCGGAAAATTTCGAACGATCGCTGGACGTGAAAGTTACCGCAGTTCAGGTTATACGCCCGGGACTTGATTTGCACAGGGTTAAGTGAAACAAGAAAGTGCGATCCTCGGATGTCATACTACATAACCAAAATTTATTCCAAATTCCTCTCATTTTCATAAGCATGTAGAGAATTATCATAGAAAAAAACCGGGCAACTATCAAGGTAGCACCAGTTCGCAGTGACATATCAGATGGTCGCCCACTCACGCACGCCCAGCGCGATCGAGCGTTTGCTTCTTCGGTTGGCTCCTTAAACTCTTGTACTTGTACTTTCCTTCTAATTTAAGGAATTAATTCATGGGAGATCCATATGTTATTTGACACATGCATGTCTGAAGACGTTTCATCTATGTTGCTTAATCTTGGCAGAATTGAATCGTTATCGCTCATCTATGACACGATCTTTTCACGATCACCTCATAAGAACGCATGCGTAGAAGCGAAGCGTTTATGACTTTTTCACTCGGGTGACCCCCCCTTCTTCTAAACGAATATCGATTCGTAATTATTTCAGGTATTTTTCAAGAATTCTCGAGGCTCTTTGACCGTCATCGTTTTTCATCCGCTGGTGCTACCTCAACGGCTCAAAAATCTGCAAAATTGAACCAGAAGAGCCCAATTTCGACAAAATTACTTCACCAAATTATCATGAAATGTTCAGAAAATTTCATTTTGAATTCAAACTGACCTAATCAGACTGGTGCCAAAGTTGTATGTATGACAGATGACGAAAAATCATCCATGATGAAATTCGGAGGTATTTATCGTGCGTGCGTACTGCTTGCTCGAGGATGCAAAAACAAGAAATCGCTCTGGAGCAGCGGGACTGGTTGGAATACACATATATATGAAACAGCGTGCATATGCATGTCGCGCATTCTCGAGCCTCTACTTCTACTGCTGCTGTTTATTAACGTGATTTATGGAGACGCTGCTGCATCCTCGCATATATGCGTCTCCTCTCCCTCTCATTGCACACGAATTCCTTTTTGTTTCTCCACTTTTGTCCTACATTCATCCATCTGTTTACTTTTTCTTCTCCTTCACCTGACAGCTGGCCCGCGCGATGATGGCAATCTTGACCAGAAATCACACCGACAACCCGGACTCTCTCACTCATTGATTCAATTATATTTTCCTTGGACATTACACTCTCGAGGCCTCCGACAGGCATAACGATGGAAAGAGTAATGTCCTCGACAACCAGTCTCCAAAGCATATTTCATAAATATAATTCTGATGTTTTGCGATCGAATTATTCATTCTGTTGAACGAAATCTGGCGAGTCAAAGTGAATGATAATGATTTTTTTGCCTTGAAGATGTAAAATTCAATCACTTGTTCCACGAAGCTTCCAAGAAAGTGATCAAACGCTCAATTCTAAAGATAATTTTTCGTAGCAGATTCAAGTTGCATCACTATTCGATCAAACTAAATTCAATCTCGAACGCACCCTAATTTTCATCATTGTTAATCATGCAGTGGATTTGGTGTAAAAGCATGGACGACAATGAGCGACTCCTTTTCCGGGAGAGGTCTTGAACCCACGACCTTCCACTCGCAGGGTCTCCGCTCCACCAACTTCGGTATCGCCGTTCTTCAAAAACAATCTTTCTTCCATTTACTCATTTTTAACCTCTTTCCAAGGTCATTATGCGAGACCTACAGTTTTCGGTGGGTTTCAAACCACCATTAAGCACTATTCGAAATTCATAATGGCACCACCCGGGATTTGAACCTAGGCTTTCGGCGATGAAGGCGTCGACCTTATACACTAGCCCGCGCACAGCTTCAAAAACATCTAATACCCTCTTTTCAATCATGGCAATCATTGAATTATGATTGTTTCAAACCTTTTTATCAATTTGGATGCTTCGATTAATCTCAGATATCGTGGATCCATCGATATCTCGAACTTTCCATTGAGATTATATGCAAATGCAGCCTTCATTTCGTCTGGAGTATAGTCCAAGTCGAGCGTAGCAAAAATCCTCTGCAGCAAATAAATCACAGCCACGGCTAAGCCTTCCACTCAGACTGAACGCTGCCTAGAGAGCCAGGGCTCCACTAAAGCCCTCTGATGTTCGCTATACACAGCAATAGAGCCTCGATATTGCACAGAACGAATTGATTCCCGTGATTTATAAGCGCCCCTGTAAAGCAGAGCCGTCACAGGTGCACTACTCTCTCGCTCCCTCTCACCATCCCTCTCAAAATCCCTTTCCTGTTCCCGTCACTGCAGTATGTACTACATATATACAGCGCGGTAGTTCAAGTAGCGCAAAGAACATGAATCGCGTGTGTTTATACCGGGAGCTGCGTTTGGCGTGCGGGACCTTTGAATTGTACGAGGCCGCGGCCTTTGATAGTTCATAAAACGTACAGAAGCTTTGATTCGGCAAACCTTTGTAATCTAACGCGACCTCTTATTGAGCTACTCTATATAGGTTATGTTCGATACCACGTATACTTATGGGGTTATGTGAATTTTAGTTCTTTTCGTTTTTCGAGTGGTGATGCAGGAAATGCCTTGATCTGTACGAGTTGTCGGTATGTGCCAGATTTGTGGGGGCGGAAGAAGTCTTAGTCCGCACCTACGTAGTTGAGATATGGGCTCATTTGATTGAAGATTCAACAACATCTTTCTGTTTTATTCTGATCTACATTGATCAACTTGTGCAACTCAGGTGGGTCCAATCCGGGAAACAATCTTGAACCGCAAAGGAAATCATAATCACCAGCCTCATGAAACTTTGGCTCATAGTTTGTGACCAACAATGTAAAACGGAAAGCTTGAAAAGATTTCCTAATTGGACTAACATATTGGCCAGTTAGACGTAAAATTTGAGATTTTCTTGCGCACATTCATCGACAACATCAAAAAAATTCTTGATCTGATGCGGCGAAGTGTTGGTGCAACAAGGAGCCATATAAACAGTGACGAAAAAGTTGCAGTCGATGAGTAAAATGATAGAATTGTTCATCACTGACATAGGTTTTTTTGTCTTCCGCGTTATGAGCACCGATGATGCCCAAAATAGTGAGCATTTGTAATTATCTCACAAAAACTTACATCAGAGAGTTGTTATGAATCATTCAGCAAGTTTTGCAAGACCCCAAGTCTGAACGATTGTTTTGACCGTGAAGATGCAGATATTTTTTCGCTTTTCTCGATGTTCTGGAAGTTATTTAGTTAGATCCGTTCACAGAAAAATTTCGGAGGCTAAACAAATAAGAAGTAACTTGTTTCACCCAATAACTCGCAGAATTGCTCGCGGGTACCGCAGTATTGAGAAATATGATGTACTAGATAATATATGCCGTATTAGTTTTGTCAACCTTTAAATGACACACTGGGTCAGATTGACCCCAAGCAATATTCTTTCTTAAATGACACTGGAGCCGTACCTCACCCTGCGAATATTTTTAGAAACTCATTTTGAAGCTCTTTTGATGAACTTCAGAATGAGCCCAGATACGTCCAATTTCGTCAAAGATGGAAAGCACCACGTGTTCGCCAATGAAAAATCGGGATTGAATATGGCTTCTTAAGATTAATTTAAGAATGTATCTACTCTCTATTAGGTTTTGAATGCAAGATCTATTGAATCCATGACAGGTGAAAAATGAGAAGATTATTACTTGCACGAAATTTATATCATTACTAAATGTTGAGTTTCCGTATACACGTTGAACGCAACCCCTGAAATGTGCATTTTGTTATTCTAGAACCAGTTGACATAGAGCCCAGTCTGAAACTAGGCAGGTAACATTCGACCCGGGCAAAGTCAAGGGCTATCCACCCTTTTTACTTTAGAAATAAGCTATGATTCATTGTTTGTTCAAGAAGCTTGGATATCACCTTCCTGATTTTCCATCGTGTTTAATGCACTTCAGTTCATTAAATTCCAACTTCGGACACCTCTTGCATCTCACAAATACTTGAGGTGCCCGATTGGATTTATTGAGAAGTTCCATCACAATGAGAAATCAGGTAGTTGGTATCCAAACTTCTTGGCATATGAAAAGCTAGACGGAGTTGCCAATAATTTAGATGTGTCATCTGCTTGCGAAAACTGACAAGTAGGAAATGCAGCCATCTGGACGTGGTTTGCTGAATCGCAGATTACGGTCAGATATTTTGGCGCCATTTCTTGAAAATTTGAACATTCAATATTCATGTGAATTGAATTGATCGAAACTACCGTTTCTGATAGCCATTTTGGAATATTTCGATCAATAATTCTACCCACCGCAAATGAATAAGAGTGACTACGAACTCAAACGAATAAATCCACGGTCTAATAAATTTTTCATGTATTTTTTCGTTCTTTCGTTCATTTTTAGAATCTTTCAGCTCAGTAGAGCTATCTCTAATTTCCCAAAGTGTTGGTTAAACCTGAACGTCACGTGGGTTCAGCGATTACCAACCACTTCATTTGCGAGCTCATTCAAACTTTTCGCAAAACTCATAATTATAATTTTCTATCTAGGCACAAAAAATTTTTATTCAACAGGATTAGGTTTGCGAATTCGTACGTTACAAGTGCGCCACATGCACGTATGTTCGAGTTTCGAACATGTATCTTGAATTCGCGGTGAATCGCAATTTTCATTTGGTATTTAGAAATTGTAAATGCATTCTTTCCAGCTTAAAAATCAACAGTATTAAAGGCAAATAACATCATTTTGGTTCATTTTACATTTTGAGCTCTTTGCCACGAGCGCCATATAATCATGACTAGAAATCAAGTATATTCTTGCTCTCAAGATTTTACGATCCTAGAGTCGATGCCGCGCTGCGCGCGGCATTTCTTTTGACCTTGCGGCTCGGCCCGCGCTTACGGGCTAATAGCTTCCAGAAGTTCATTTGACACCCTCTTTTCCCTTGGCGTTTTCACGTGATCACATAGTGCTACTCATATGTATGTACACTTTTTAAATATGTGTATGTTTTATCCCACTCTTGCTCTCCAGCGAGCAGGCGTCGTTGCCATACGCGGCAGTCTTCTACGAGATTTTGACTAAGAAACAACGCCGAAAATCGGCTCGCACTTGTACCACTCGTTGTATTATTTCAGAACAATAAAAGTGTTGATTTTCAGCATTCAAACGGCGTCCACGCATCATTTTGAGAACATCCAACAGGATGTTGATATCCATGCAACCGCGTGCAATTACATCCATAAATTAATCATCATTCAAATTACGAAATTCGAGGCACGGTAGATTAATTTCACCGCGCTTCTGTACATAAAAATGGTCCTTCGAGCCGGATCCACCGGCATCACCGATACAGTTCTCAAGCTTGAACAAAGACATCGCAGAGTGTTCGGAGTGCATTTGAGTGAACACAAGATACATGACATTGTGATATATTTATTCAGTGTATTGGAGTGACATTTCAAGATACGAACCGATGTGATACTTCACATAGTTGAGTGAAACATGTGGGCGATATTTTGTGTGCGCCGAACGTCGCACGCATGGCGTTCATACACCATCGATGCTATTTACGGATGCTTCTGTGGCCACCTCGCAGCCAGATCACGCGAGACCTCGAATAGTAGAATAGACCTCGCCCGTGCGCGCAACATACTTGCGGAGTCCAAGGATCTCCATGGGGGCTTCCGTAGCCATTTGAGCCCATAGAATCATCGCTGTACAGTACATTCGTGTGCATCATATGAGGACTGCGCCCATTCGTAAGCAAGTGTCATCACATCACGTACTATCACACGAAGTGAATTCATCAAACATGATCCATGAGACAGTATGATTCTACTGTTACTCAAATACATTTTTGACAGCATACAAAATCTGTCGTTCACATACGATATCAGGCAGTAATATTGTGCTATACAGGACGTCCAGACCTATTATATATAGAGGTCACTCAAGCAATTCCTCATCAGAGGTTATTCATTGTAAGACTCGTTACCGGTCAAATGCCGGACCAAACGAGCACATTCAGAACATTTCATCACAATCATTTCTATAGTCATTCAATGCTTACTAATGTCTGCTCAATCACGCTGTGAAAAGTCATTTCTTACGAGAAACCTTTTTCTCGCCCCTATTAATATGCTTCATTTAGATACATCTTATCTTGATATCATGCATGCATTGTCGTAGTAATTCCTCGTAAGTTTGTGGAATCATGCTTAATCAGACATAGAACTCATTTTTGCTCCCATCGATTGGTAAATTCTATTTTTTAAGAGAATCACAATTTTTCCTCAAACATGAATCTGAAACAAATACCATCATCATAGCTGTAATACTCATATGACATATGTTCTGGCCAGCGTATGTTATATTTGTATGAGCACTCACTTACATTACACATTCCATTACATGACATATCGATAAGAGGTATAAATCTTCTTCATGAACTAAATGATAGAATCGATTTCAACGATTTTTGATAGAAAATTTCTACGACTTGAATTTTGCGCTACTTTCTAGAGATTCTTTTCAAACGCAATCAGAATTTCCTCTCGATAGTGCTTCAATGCAATTGGAAGTTGATGCATTCCTATTCGAATTTCACCCCATCTATATTAGATCTCTCCTTACTCATCTACGAATTAAATACGATCCGTATTGTCAAATTCATGGTGCATATTTCAGGTATATCCTAAGTCACCCTATTATTATGTTTTTGATTGAATTTGCCAAACTCACGCAGCACGTATACTTCCATTAAATGCATTAAAGATTCTTATCAGAAATAGTTTCAAACAGTATAACGTATTAATCATTCAGAGATAAGTGACACGGTCTTCAAATTACTCCAATTTTCATATCCACATTTAAGCTCCATGGTTGGATTATACTCATCCCAATGGCCGTTTGTGTATCATTCTGTGACTACAGCTATCACAATTGATCATTCGAATTTCATGGATGTATTTGTATTACATCATCCACCAGTCGGTCGCGCTTTCTACGCGACTTTCAAATAGAATTGATCTCGATTCAATATTATCAATCCAGCATCGTAGTAAATTTTCTGATTTACATCAACACAAAACGAGACACTTTCACGTATCCATTTGAGAGCATGTACTCAGACATTATAAGAATATCACATGATGTAAAACTCTTTAGTCATCATCAATCAATAATCGTTGCTCTCTGTAGAAAATCATATCTTGCTGAACTGTAGAAATCAGCTTATCATAATCAATCTCAGACGGTAAACTTCCGTCATTCATAATTATCAGACAACACAAGTTTGTCATACAATGCATACGCAGGCAGACCAATTCTGCCAGACAAATCCGCCATCAGTCAGCGAGAATTTGTCAAACGACCGCATATTCAAAAATATGCAGAAGAAATGGATCAACTGTCTTATTGTAGTGATTGACCAAACCAACCACTATACAACGTCGAGATGAGTGGTCAAACATTCAACAAGTCAGACATGGATCGAGATGCTATTCATCGAGAATTAAGAGATCAGTCGAACTCTAATACACTCAATACATTTTATTTCAGTAATGAAATTGATTCAAGCTTGAAACTTCAAGAAAATTCCATCCTTTTGCTAGCTCTATGTTCCAACAAAAACCAAATACACACACATACGCACCATCTTCCCCATCTTCTGGATGAAATCGAACAGGACTCACATTGCGCAAACGACGAAGCAAATCTTCAAAAATTTCATCGTATTACGTGAATCAATTCTCCTCAAAAGGCTGTTGAGATCTTTGATCAATTTATGTTCAACCGCCACATACATCGCGTAAATGGAATTGCAAATACGATCAGGACGATTTGAATTAATGTAATCTTGATTCGTGATGAGATATCATCAACACATTTGACCTCGATCCTCCAAGGGTTTCGATGATAATAAATGCTATCAAGTTATTGTTCTTACAGATCAATTTTCACCAAGCTCATGAGGTAACACAAATTCAACGATTTTTCAGCCAGCATAAAGGATCAATGCATTAACGTAAATCACGTGATTGGAATCGTGCATTTAAACAAAGTTTCAATTCAAACCATGGTTCATCTTTTCAGTTTTTTGTTGCTTATTCATTCTTTCCCCCATGCAACGAGGTTCTGAGATACTGACAAAACCAGTTCATAGAACCCATAATCAGTATTAGTGCAAAATTCGGTCGGACACATCAGTTCGATAACTATTCATTCGAACCTATGACACTCCACAATGGTCTGGGTTCCAAGGAGCATTGATTGGAGACTATTCACTCCACCATTCAAATAGTCATTCAGTTGATTGAAGAATCAATTTGTACATGAGCACTCGTATTTTAGATGACGAATCAACACACAATGAAACTTCATTCATATGAAACAACTTCGCGTATGGCTCAAATGCCACATCAATGAGATCATACAAAATCACATTTCTAAAAACGGAAACTTCCTCATCACAATTATTTGTCGAACTAATGGATTAAATATCTCAGTTTTGGTCAACCAATGCACATTCCAACATGCCATAAGTCGAAGTCATTACGATACCCACGCTCATGGACAGCCGTGTTCTAGGAACCTCCATATTCATTCAAACAATTCACCAAAACAGCCCTCAAGGAATAAGTAGCCATCATTCTTGTGAAAATTCGGGAAAGACATCGACATCGACTAGGCAAAAGGCCAAAGACGCGGTTTACCATAACAATTCTCTAGCACACGCTGTTATTGATTTCAGATGCTCCAAGAAATACAAGTTCTCACAAACACGATTCAGTAGTCTCGGATCCTTAGTCAGGATTGCGTTATATTCTGGAGTTGATAATAGATTGCCTCAAATCAAAGCACCAAGATGTATTCATTATACATCAAACACATGTTAATTCAGTCAAAGTCGGGCATTTCCAACGTTTTGTTTCAAGTGTATGCACCCATCAGTCACGATTACAAGTCGAAACAGGTCGAAATATCAATTTCTTCAGGGAAGTTCAAACTTTTGTTCACTATGAGTTACCAAAAACTTTGATTATCAACTCATTCAATACAACGAAAATTACTCGTCTTTCTCACTGCCCTCGTATTACAACCAAAGTCAGATCAGTCACAGAACACGAATCATGTTCAGTCAAGATTAGGACTCTACTCTTCATTCACCCAATTTGAATCCCCCATTTTCGTACCACTGAGATTAAAGATCGGAGGGAATTCAAGCAAATGTCAATCTTCGATTACTGCGCGAATCAGTAGAATACAGATAGTTAACCAATAGCAGTCACCCTTTGAGTCAGTGTAAACCGAGTCAGTGCGGAATATTTATGCTCGTGCATCCATCAATGCCGAATTTGTTTAAATCCAATTCAAGTAGCTCATTCATTACATATTCAAATTGCCAGATCATACATGCCAGGCTTTCGAGTGTCAATCTTACTGGAGATTCCAATGCAATTCTGGACAGCATTGTCAGAATCTGATTCAAATCAAACGACAGTTCTGTTCAAAGGAGACTAGTCATGATCTCTCTTGAGAAGAAAATCGCATTGTGCATTTATCAAAGTCAGTGCGTTCATATATTGCATATTTACATTCAAAAACCAGAAACAATTTGGATTCATTTCTGAATAAACTAGCCCTTGTGTTGATCATTCGAGCTCCTTTCTTTTGCGCAATTATCTCTTACACAATCATCTACGCGCGAAGCTTTGACGGGCTCGTATTTTCCGATTAGTTCAGTAACTTTACAATACATGAATTCATATGAATTAAATTTGGTATCCTGGTGATAAAACTCACAATCACATCAACTCAGCACTCAAAACTCACACTTGTATGTCAGCAGAATGCCTAATTACCATGCCGTGCAATTTTCATTCATTCAGATCTCACTATCCACAAAATCATCCACAGCTCTCTGTACTTTCGCAGAGAGACGTACAAAATTCAAATCGCTCAAGGACTCGTGTCCGTCGCAATATTTGACAAAAAATGTCGACTAATCCATGATGATATCCATTCGGTATTCGAGCTATTCTCACGCTACATTTTCTCATTCAGATGCAACAAATCATTCTACATTCTTACCCACGCATTAGTTCTTTCGATGACACATTTCTTTCAATTCATTAAAAACTTCCGCGAGTCATAGAAATCGCCTCGAGTACACGACTGATCACTTATATTCCAAGAATTTACCAATCCAGCAAATTTAGGGAAGAATGACAGATTTGACCGAACCTTCTTGAACTCGTTAATTAAATGCCTCATCACAGGCGAAAAGATTGTCTCAATCAAGAGAGATGATGTCCTATCAGTATACAGAAATCAGAATCAGATATGCAGTTTACAAGGTTATACTTGTACATACCTCTACGACCAGATATTTTCATCAACACGTGACATCAAGCATTGCAGCTTGTACAGAATTCAAGTCACGTCCGTACATAGTGGAGAAGAAACATTTACGAACAGTGCGAAACAATATGAACTCTAAGTGATATGATATGAGAATTCTTCGATGCAATCTATTCATTACGATGTATTACCACATTCAAATACGATAAGGATGTATTCAATTATTGGATTCTATTCGAATTAATTCAACAATCTATCTTTACGTGAACCATATTTACCAATCCATAATTCAACTGATTGTTTTGAGATATTCTATCTCAAAGGGGGCAGGATGTTCGAGTTTCGAACATGTATCTTGAATTCGCGGTGAATCGCAATTTTCATTTGGTATTTAGAAATTGTAAATGCATTCTTTCCAGCTTAAAAATCAACAGTATTAAAGGCAAATAACATCATTTTGGTTCATTTTACATTTTGAGCTCTTTGCCACGAGCGCCATATAATCATGACTAGAAATCAAGTATATTCTTGCTCTCAAGATTTTACGATCCTAGAGTCGATGCCGCGCTGCGCGCGGCATTTCTTTTGACCTTGCGGCTCGGCCCGCGCTTACGGGCTAATAGCTTCCAGAAGTTCATTTGACACCCTCTTTTCCCTTGGCGTTTTCACGTGATCACATAGTGCTACTCATATGTATGTACACTTTTTAAATATGTGTATGTTTTATCCCACTCTTGCTCTCCAGCGAGCAGGCGTCGTTGCCATACGCGGCAGTCTTCTACGAGATTTTGACTAAGAAACAACGCCGAAAATCGGCTCGCACTTGTACCACTCGTTGTATTATTTCAGAACAATAAAAGTGTTGATTTTCAGCATTCAAACGGCGTCCACGCATCATTTTGAGAACATCCAACAGGATGTTGATATCCATGCAACCGCGTGCAATTACATCCATAAATTAATCATCATTCAAATTACGAAATTCGAGGCACGGTAGATTAATTTCACCGCGCTTCTGTACAACGTACCTATACTATATAGTACTCAAAATCGGTTTCAGGGCAATAAATACGCGTCGTCAGGGATAGATTTTGGTGTACAGGGATGAGGATTACACGAACGCGGATAAATATTTGAAAGGTTTAAAAAAACTGGTCGTCGTCGGCCGTCGGATCGTCGCTAATTGTGCGATAAATTCTCCTTCGGCTATTACATACTATAACACTGTATAGCAAAGAATCGGTATAACACTACATACTCTTTTGCACGCGTATAGTATGATGTATGTATGCGGCCAAGAGCTGAATGCTGTTTTGTCACGCCTATAATCGACCGATGCTTTTTCTTTCTCGTCTATTGATAGCCTATGAGCTGGTACCGAGGCTGGTGCTTTTCCAGCATATAGAATGGTTCACGTATTGGAGATTAACATCGTGGTAGCGGCTTTTTTTTAAGTTGCAAATTCAATTGGCTGATAGTGAGGGGTTCTGAGAGTACGTTCATTACACATTAGAAACGTATTAGTGTCCTACGTTGATCCATTAGGCTCACGATACTTTATTAATGTCGTGATGGGGGCTATGGTTGACGCCCGAGATAAGTGTTCCGATCGAGTGTTGGGGAACGGCCGAGAGCTGATTCGTGATGAGAAGGATTCGATTTGTTGCTTTATCTCATTTTTATTCCATGTGATTAGTATCTATCAACGCGGAGTGAGCTCATTATGCATGTTGTATTTGTCTGAAGAGATGATAAAATGCATCTGATTCGTTATAACTGAAAAATTTATAGAATTTGGTATCATAAAAATTGACAAGGAAATCGAAATAAGAGGTAATTCATCATCGCGACTCCGACTATTCATCCAAGCACTGTAATCACTGAAATGAGCTCAATAATTCAGGATTTCAGATGAGCATTTTGAAAAAAGTGGATGCAATTATTGTAAACTGTTTCATGACTGGAATTCGATGAAAACGCATCATTATGTGCACAAAAAAACTTTTATAAAGTCTTGAAACTAGTTACGTATCTGAACGCCCTCTAGTATTTTTTTGCAATTTTCTGATGTTTTGGTTCCTGTGAAATTGCAAAATAGTACATTATTGCCCTGAGCGCTTACGCTTACTTCGGGCGCTAAGCCAGCCTATTACCCGAGCAAAGCAAGGGAAATAGATTGTCGGCGCCCGAAATGAGCCAACGAGCCCAGGGAAATTGATGATTTTTTATCATGTGCATCTTGTTACTGAGTTTGAAAGTGTCATTTTTAGGTTAGAATGGTGGTTTCGTACATGAGGTTCCCAGTTTTCAAGCGATTATTTCGACCTTCGTCTGCGGATCAGGCCGAAAATCAATCGATCAGAAGCGAGCTACAAACTCATTTACTACGTTATTTCGTAAATCCATTCTAACCATAAAATGGTAGATGATTTTGCTGTTGAGATCAATATTGGCCAAAAAATTTCTTCAATCCTCTTGGCCTTTTCTTGGCTACAAGTTGAAATTTGATCATTTTATAGCTGTTCCTGCCAAGCTAGACTAATCTTTCCAATGCGGTTGAAGTTTGCAACGTTGTGACGCAACGAATTTGAAATTTTTTAACTCATGAAAAAATCGGTCCCCAATGATTTTGGGAGTCTTCCGCGACATTCTATGATGGATTTGGGGTTATATTTGATGACACGCACCCTTACCGTGGTCGGAAAATTCACCCTACGGAATCTGAGTTTTCACCTCCATAAGAGCCGCCGGACCACTTAGACAGATGAGGTTGCAGTGGCGAATTTGCGTGGGGGATTGGATTTACAAGAGATATTGCTGCGGGGGCTTGTTCATCACGATGAGAGGAGCCTATGGTATTTTTTCCAGATCTTAGAATCAACGGGAAAACTCACTACACGAGGGTTTTCCGACGAGGCCTCGACCGTGATACGAGTTGATGGAACGGCAATCCAGCGCAAGTGAATTTACATAAAATATTATTGTGGATTATCGTTGCTGATAGTGGTACGACCCCACAAAAAAATTTTCAGATCTCAACTTCAACGGGAAATCTCACTACACGGGGAGTTTTCCGACGAAGCCTCGACCGTGATACGAGTAAATGGGCCGGCAATCGAGCGCAAGTGAATTTACATAAAATATTATTGTGGATTATCGTTGCCGATGGTGATGCGCGCCTACAAAAATTTTTTCAGCGCTTAGAATCAACGGGAAAACTCAATACTTGGGGGGTTTTCCGACGAAGCCTCGACCGCGATACGAGTAAATGGGCCGGCAATCGAGCGGAAATGAATTTACATAAAATATTATTGCAGATTATCGTTGCTGACGATGGGGCGGTCCTATAAAAAAATTTCCAGATCTTAGAATCAACGGGAAAACTCACTACACGGGGAGTTTTCCGGCGAAGCCTCGACCGTGATACGAGTAAATGGGCCGGCAATCGAGCGCAAGTGAATTTACATAAAATATTATTGTGGATTATCGTTGACGATGGTGATGCGCGCCTACAAAAATTTTTTCAGCGCTTAGAATCAACGGGAAAACTCAATACTTGGGGGGTTTTCCGACGAAGCCTCGACCGCGATACGAGTAAATGGGCCGGCAATCGAGCGCAAGTGAATTTACATAAAATATTATTGCAGATTATCGTTGCTGATGATGGGGCGGTCCTATAAAAAAATTTCCAGATCTTAGAATCAACGGGAAAACTCACTACACGGGGAGTTTTCCGGCGAAGCCTCGACCGTGATACGAGTAAATGGGCCGGCAATCGAGTGCAAGTGAATTTACATGAAATATTATTGCAGATTATCGTTGCCGATGATAAGGCGAGCCTACAAAGAATTTTTCAGGTCTTAGAATCAACGGGAAAACTCAATACTTGGGGGGTTTTCCGACGAAGCCTCGACCGCGATACGAGTAAATGGGCCGGCAATCGAGCGCAAGTGAATTTACATAAAATATTATTGTGGGTTATCGTTGCCGATGGTGATGCGCGCATACAAAAATTTTTTCAGCGCTTAGAATCAACGGGAAAACTCAATACTTGGGGGTTTTCCGACAAGGCCTCGACCGTGATACGAGTAAATGGGCCGGCAATCGAGCGCAAGTGAATTTACATGAAATATTATTGCAGATTATCGTTGCCGATGATAAGGGGAGCCTACAAAGAATTTTTCAGGTCTTAGAATCAACGGGAAAACTCAATACACGGGGGGTTTTCCGACGAAGCCTCGACCGCGATACGAGTAAATGGGCCGGCAATCGAGCGGAAGTGAATTTACATAAAATATTATTGCAGATTATCGTTGCTGATGATGGGGCGGTCCTATAAAAAAATTTCCAGATCTTAGAATCAACGGGAAAACTCACTACACGGGGAGTTTTCCGGCGAAGCCTCGACCGTGATACGAGTAAATGGGCCGGCAATCGAGTGCAAGTGAATTTACATAAAATATTATTGCAGATTATCGTTGCCGATGATAAGGCGAGCCTACAAAGAATTTTTCAGGTCTTAGAATCAACGGGAAAACTCAATACACGGGGGGTTTTCCGACGAAGCCTCGACCGCGATACGAGTAAATGGGCCGGCAATCGAGCGGAAGTGAATTTACATAAAATATTATTGCAGATTATCGTTGCTGATGATGGTGCGGTCCTATGAAAAAATTTCCAGATCTTAGAATCAACGGGAAAACTCACTACACGGGGAGTTTTCCGGCGAAGCCTCGACCGTGATACGAGTAAATGGGCCGGCAATCGAGTGCAAGTGAATTTACATAAAATATTATTGCAGATTATCGTTGCCGATGATAAGGCGAGCCTACAAAGAATTTTTCAGGTCTTAGAATCAACGGGAAAACTCAATACTTGGGGGGTTTTCCGACGAAGCCTCGACCGCGATACGAGTAAATGGGCCGGCAATCGAGCGCAAGTGAATTTACATGAAATATTATTGCAGATTATCGTTGCCGATGATAAGGCGAGCCTACAAAGAATTTTTCAGGTCTTAGAATCAACGGGAAAACTCAATACACGGGGGGTTTTCCGACGAAGCCTCGACCGCGATACGAGTAAATGGGCCGGCAATCGAGCGGAAGTGAATTTACATAAAATATTATTGCAGATTATCGTTGCTGATGATGGGGCGGTCCTATAAAAAAATTTCCAGATCTTAGAATCAACGGGAAAACTCACTACACGGGGAGTTTTCCGGCAAAGCCTCAACCGTGATACGAGTAAATGGGCCGGCAATCGAGTGCAAGTGAATTTACATAAAATATTATTGCAGATTATCGTTGCCGATGATAAGGCGAGCCTACAAAGAATTTTTCAGGTCTTAGAATCAACGGGAAAACTCAATACACGGGGGGTTTGACGAAGCCTCGACCGCGATACGAGTAAATGGGCCGGCAATCGAGCGCAAGTGAATTTACATAAAATATTATTGCAGATTATCGTTGCTGATGATGGGGCGGTCCTATAAAAAAATTTCCAGATCTTAGAATCAACGGGAAAACTCACTACACGGGGAGTTTTCCGGCGAAGCCTCGACCGTGATACGAGTAAATGGGCCGGCAATCGAGCGCAAGTGAATTTACATAGAATATTATTGTGGATTATCGTTGCCGATGGTGATGCGCGCCTACAAAAATTTTTTCAGCGCTTAGAATCAACGGGAAAACTCAATACTTGGGGGGTTTTCCGACGAAGCCTCGACCGCGATACGAGTAAATGGGCCGGCAATCGAGCGCAAGTGAATTTACATGAAATATTATTGCAGATTATCGTTGCTGATGATGGGGCGGTCCTATAAAAAAATTTCCAGATCTTAGAATCAACGGGAAAACTCACTACACGGGGAGTTTTCCGGCGAAGCCTCGACCGTGATACGAGTAAATGGGCCGGCAATCGAGCGCAAGTGAATTTACATAAAATATTATTGTGGATTATCGTTGCCGATGGTGATGCGCGCCTACAAAAATTTTTTCAGCGCTTAGAATCAACGGGAAAACTCAATACTTGGGGGGTTTTCCGACGAAGCCTCGACCGCGATACGAGTAAATGGGCCGGCAATCGAGCGGAAGTGAATTTACATAAAATATTATTGCAGATTATCGTTGCTGATGATGGGGCGGTCCTATAAAAAAATTTCCAGGTCTTAGAATCAACGGGAAAACTCACTACACGGGGAGTTTTCCGGCGAAGCCTCGACCGTGATACGAGTAAATGGGCCGGCAATCGAGCGCAAGTGAATTTACATAAAATATTATTGTGGATTATCGTTGCCGATGGTGATGCGCGCCTACAAAAATTTTTTCAGCGCTTAGAATCAACGGGAAAACTCAATACACGGGGGGTTTGACGAAGCCTCGACCGCGATACGAGTAAATGGGCCGGCAATCGAGCGGAAGTGAATTTACATAAAATATTATTGCAGATTATCGTTGCTGATGATGGGGCGGTCCTATAAAAAAATTTCCAGGTCTTAGAATCAACGGGAAAACTCACTACACGGGGAGTTTTCCGGCGAAGCCTCGACCGTGATACGAGTAAATGGGCCGGCAATCGAGTGCAAGTGAATTTACATAAAATATTATTGCAGATTATCGTTGCCGATGATAAGGCGAGCCTACAAAGAATTTTTCAGGTCTTAGAATCAACGGGAAAACTCAATACTTGGGGGGTTTTCCGACGAAGCCTCGACCGCGACACGAGTAAATGGGCCGGCAATCGAGCGCAAGTGAATTTACATGAAATATTATTGCAGATTATCGTTGCTGATGATGGGGCGGTCCTATATAAAAATTTCCAGATCTTAGAATCAACGGGAAAACTCACTACACGGGGAGTTTTCCGGCGAAGCCTCGACCGTGATACGAGTAAATGGGCCGGCAATCGAGCGCAAGTGAATTTACATAAAATATTATTGTGGATTATCGTTGCCGATGGTGATGCGCGCCTACAAAAATTTTTTCAGCGCTTAGAATCAACGGGAAAACTCAATACACGGGGGGTTTGACGAAGCCTCGACCGCGATACGAGTAAATGGGCCGGCAATCGAGCGGAAGTGAATTTACATAAAATATTATTGCAGATTATCGTTGCTGATGATGGGGCGGTCCTATAAAAAAATTTCCAGGTCTTAGAATCAACGGGAAAACTCACTACACGGGGAGTTTTCCGGCGAAGCCTCGACCGTGATACGAGTAAATGGGCCGGCAATCGAGTGCAAGTGAATTTACATAAAATATTATTGCAGATTATCGTTGCCGATGATAAGGCGAGCCTACAAAGAATTTTTCAGGTCTTAGAATCAACGGGAAAACTCAATACTTGGGGGGTTTTCCGACGAAGCCTCGACCGCGACACGAGTAAATGGGCCGGCAATCGAGCGCAAGTGAATTTACATGAAATATTATTGCAGATTATCGTTGCTGATGATGGGGCGGTCCTATATAAAAATTTCCAGATCTTAGAATCAACGGGAAAACTCACTACACGGGGAGTTTTCCGGCGAAGCCTCGACCGTGATACGAGTAAATGGGCCGGCAATCGAGCGCAAATGAATATACACGAAATATTCTTGCAGATTTTGGTTGCTAACGATTATGGGAGCCTTCAAAATTCCTGGCACATCCTAAAATCAACGACCGTGATACCAGAAAACGGGCAGGCAGAAAACGAGCGCAACTTGATTTACATATGAGTAGTCCCACGCGAAAGCGACCTACGAAAAAAAGGTCATGTTTCAGATCTCTTTGTTAACTTTTTTTTCCAATTCTGTGGTACAAAATATGAACTTTCCACCACCTATGGGGTCCCGAAGAATTTTGTTGGTCCCATGGTGACAATTTTCGTAAATGAAGTGAAATTAATTTTCTTAAATTTTAGCATCTTTCTCTCATCAAAATCCAATAAGTCAAGTTTGCTCACAGATATAGAGACAGGCGGTTTGCGGCATTTGGAAGGTCTTCCAAAAACCTATCGAAATCGCTGTTAGAGAGTTGATTCTGAGGTTATGGTCGACCTGTACGAGCAAAAGTGTAAAACTCACAGAACAGTGAATTTCTCAGTTGCTTATTTCTTTCAATATTTGAAAATCAAATAATAGATGTAATATTCCGTGTTCTCTCAGAAAACAGTGGTCCCGATCTTCTTTTCCGCCTCCTCAGGCCTGTTCCTTTTCAATTCTTGCATTCCTATTTCTTAGACAGTTCTCGAAATGTCCGTTCACTGCGCATCCCCAGAAGTTTGGACTCACGAAACCAATTCCATTGGAAAGCCAAGAAAATAAATGGCCACCTTGACGAAGTCAATTTCATCAATTTGGCTCGGCGCTACAACGTTCGAAAGATCACCGAATCTCGATAACACAACTGTATAGGAAAATCCGGGCAGAATCTTTGGCACGATATATCGTTATCGTCTCGACGCACTCGAGCTGAAGCTTCATTTTCCGTGGGGTGTAACTTCCAGCCAAATTGATGAAATCGACTTCGTCAAGTAGTCAATTTGAAGGAAATTTCTTTGGCGTTGTAATGGAAATCGTTTCCAGAGTCCAAATTCTTTTGCATGTGCAGTTAGCAGACGATTCCAAACTGCTCAAGAAATAGGTTTGCGAAAATTGAAAAAAAAACAGGCCTAAGAATGCGGAAAAGGAAATCGGGACCAAATTTTTCTGAAAAAACACGTAATTTTACACCGAAAATGTGATTCTTGAACTTTTGCTCGTACAAGCCGATCATGACCTCAAAATCAACTGTCCAACAGCGATTCCGGTAGGTTTTTGGAAGGCCTTCCAAATGCCGCAATCCGCATGTCTCCATTTGTGAGCAAACTTGATTTAGTCGCATTTTCATGAAAAAAGGTGCTAAAATTTAAAAAAATTCATTTCACTTCATTTTCGAAAATTCTCGCCATGGGACCAAAAAAATTTTCGGGACTCCATAGGTGGTGGAATGTCTATATTTTGGACCATAGAATTGAATAAAAATGTTAACAAACGGATCTGAGACATGACCCTTTTCGTAGGTCGCTTTCGCGTGGGACTACTCATATATATTATCGCATATTTCTGTTGCTAATAATGACGCAAGCTTACGATACTTCAGCCAGATCTGAGAATTAACGAGAAAACTCACTCCTACGTGATTTTTCGGCCAGAGTGAACCCGAATATCAAGTAACGAGGCCCTCTTCTGAGCAGAATCCAATTTACAAGAAATATTCCTGCGGATCATTGTTGTTAATGATATTCCGCCATATACAAGAATTAACGAGTAAATTCACTAGATGGGGGTTTTTCGGTGGCACCACTCTCGAATATCTAGTGAATAGAGCACCTTTGAACAAGCTTCATTGCAGATTATTGTTGTTTGTGCTAAGGGGAGCCCATGATATTTCATCCGATTTTGGAATTTCCGGGGCAACTCAGGAGATGTAAACCACTTCCTCCTGTTGTCTGTCATCACCTGCACACCGGTACATGAGTAAACTGCTCAAAAACGTGGATATTTAAAGGCCAACAATGTGCTAACCCAAATTCTCACTTCCCATAGGTCTAATAAAAAATGTGCTAACCCAATTTGTCACTTTCCATAGGTCTAAGATGTATTTTTCGACTTCTTGATACACATAGAGTGCGAATTAACTCGCGCGTAGAAGTACATATTTCCACTCCTCGATACTTGCATAGATAATACAGTGCCGTCACACGGAACCTGACACAATATGAGCATTACACGAAAACTTAACATTCAACGCTAAAATTCATCTCACGACCAAACGGCTTGAGCTACAGATTTGTGGTTCCGGGGTTTTGATGTAACCACCAAATGCTTTGAAAGAATCTGTCTAGAACCCCCGTAATCTCACATTTGAGGGCCGCACTGATATGACATGGATCTGACATAAAAATTTAGCAAAAGTAGATTCTCGCGGAAAATTACTCCGCGGAGCTCGAAAATCAATTCCTGTCGACACTTTAGCGCATGGGGAAGTTGCCCCTATTGATTTACCTCAAGAATAAGGTGGTACAGAAAGGTCTAGAATGAGACAAATTCTTCTTTATGGAGGAAAACTGAGGAAGTAAAATTTCAGGTAAAATTGTGCCACAAAATGTACGTGCTCGTCGGACACACAAAAAGTGGTCTTTCGGAACCTACATCTGTGGAATTTGGTGTTACCATTATAGCTATACCATTATGGTGATACCATTATAATTAATGTATGTGTCCACCCGAATCTTGAACGAGTCCCACCGCGGCGTTTTAGTCTCACCACGTCCGAAAAAAACCACAGCGCACGGAACAGACATTTTGACCCCAGTTTCGATGATATTTTATTTTGGCGACCGTGGATCGAGAGAAACTAACGGTCGCGCCAAGAAAGCTCCAAAAAATACGTCGAAAATGACTTGAACGATTCATCCCCAAACGTTTCAAGGGTTTGTACAAGCAGACACCCGTTATCTTCAAAGTTTCACGGAACTGCGCCTATATCCTCTGCTGGAATTGACGCGACCCTGCCATATGATTCAGCAAATCAGATCCACCTGAGCAGATGGAAAAACTTGGTGAACTAGGCTTATCAACATTTTTGTGTTCTCACGAGGTAATGTATGAAAAATGGAGGAAAAATTAGAAAGAATGGGATTTATTATTCAAACTTCATATATCAGTCATCGAATCTCAGAGTGTTGAACCTTGAAATCGGAGATAGGACTCTTTTTTCAATATTTCATGAAGTGCAAGTCACGAGCCGAGAGTTATGACATAGCGACGGCGGAGAATGAGACCAAGATTCCACGAGGGTCAACAAATATGAGCCATTGACGGCATGCACGTATCCGAGACGAAACGCATGCCCTGATAAAATTCACTGCTTGCGCATCTCATTAGATTGATGCATTGCTAAATGCACGATTTGAAAACTTGACATAAAATTTTTTCACATTATATTCTATAGAACGTAGATGGACTCTGTTGTTCGAGGAGAACTGCAGGCTCGGTGTCGACGTTATGATGTATGTCTAGATGGTTGTCCTGTAAAAGTAAGAGTCACCAGAATGCTTTGCAACTGAGTGAATAGTACATCATGTATCGAGTTGCCGAAAATGCGTTATTTAACAGCACAAGTTTTGTTAATGTGCGCGTTTTCGGAACGAGATGCATACAGAGATTTATGGCCATCCATCGTGGAAGCCATAAAAATTAATTCAATTATTCATGAACACCCGTGCAGAATCTCAGGAGAATAAACTGTTTCGTTTCGGAGTACGAAACAGTTTATTCTCCTGAAAAATCGAGTACTCTGATCACTTTGAACATGGCGTTTGTGGGAGAGGGCACATGAAACGGTACATTCTTGAGTCTCGCAGATGATCCGGATAACAGAGATTGATGAAATTGCAGGACGAAGTTGATACATAATTAAATCTAATCTCAAAGTTCGATCAAAATTGATCGCTGAGTTTTTTTGTTGCAGTTCATACCAGAAAATCGAAGTGAAATTGCGGAACGGCCTTCACGCAGATACGAATCACACGTAAATTATCATCTGGTTTGGAAGGGTTGTGATCGCATCAAAGCATATTTTTCCATTTCACCTTACTTTTCGATGGACAGAGCATATACTAATACGCCCAAATTATAATTCCGTAGAAATCGATGGAGCAAAAGATGCGGAGACTCGCGCGCTGACAGGACAACTATCCCGAACACTAATATAGATATACATACATGCGCCTCGCCCCGAGCTATGAAGTATAGTTATATAGCGCGCGCCGAGACGCTCGTTTGTTTACAAACAATTCGGCCACATCTGATGCATGCAGACACATCACTCACTTTCGTAGCATTTTAACGTGGTACGAGAGCCACGTTAAAATGCTACGAAAGTGAGTGATGTGTCTGCATGCATCAGATGTGGCCGAATTGTTTGTAAACAATTGTTTGTAAACTTTGGGGCATGGAAAAGTTGTGCCTAACGATTTACTTCAAGAGTGAATTAATACGAAAGAAGCCTGAAATGAGGCAAATTCACTTTTATTGAGGAAAACTGGAGGAGTAAAATTTCAAGTAAAATTGCGCCACAAAATGTATGTGCTCAGCGCACACACAAAAAATGGACTTTGGGCTCTCATAGCAATGGAATTTGGTGTTTAATACCATGAAATTTGATGTTTTGCCCGCCCAAATGCCGAACGGACTTTACTGCGGCGCCTCACACTCACTAAGGTCGAAAAAATGAAAAACCACAGCGCACGGACTTGACATTATGACTCCTTTTTCGATGGTAGTTTCTTTGGGTCACTCTGAACTAGAGAACTAATAGTTGCAACAAAAAGAGCATAAAAATACATCAAGAATGACCTGTACGATCTTTTTCCCCAGCGTTTTAAGGGTTCGTACGAGCTGGCAGACGTTATTTCAAAGTTTCCACGAGGCTACTAATATATAAGCTATCCGTGACCTTGTATCATCCTCGTGGCACATCGGGTATTTGTGATAATGAAATTGGCTCTTTGGAGATACTTATTTTCTTAGGAAAAATGCCGGCGATCCAAAGACTAATTCGCGGACGTAGATTCATATATGAGTACGTCCGTGGAAAGTTTGGAATAATGTGTCCCTGCTTGTACGAACCCTTGAAACGCTTTCGGGAAAAAAAATCAAAGAATGGTTATTTCCGATGTATTTTTGGTTCTCTCCCTGGCGAGATAACAATCAGTTTTTTGATCCACGGCTACCCAAAAATATTATTATCAAGAAAAAGGTTTAAATGTCAGGTCTGTGTGACGCGGTTTTTCCATTTTTCGGCCTTTGGGAGTGTGTAGCACCATCAAGAAGCTCGTTGGGGACTCGGGCAGGAAAACTCATAAAATATAATGGTATCAAGCACCAAATCTCATTGCTATAAGAGCCCAAAGACCACTTTTCGTGTGTGCGCTGAGCACGTATTTTGATGTGCCGCAATTTTGACGAGAATTTTACTCGCTCAGTTTTTCTCGATGGAAATGAATCGAGAGTGAATTTGCCCTATATTCCTGGCTTTACGACACCAACTTTGTCTCGGAGGAAATCGCCAGGCGCAACTTTCGGATGCCTCAAAATCTCGGAAAAGATTCATTCTCACACCCTGCTGCGGAGTACTTTATTGCGAAAATTTAATTGTGCTAAATTTTAATGTCAGGTTCGTATGATACTAATGGGAAACTACAGAGGTCCTAGTCTCTTTACTTTAAAGAATATCGAATGTATCCATTGATCGAACCAAAATCCCGGAACCATCAAGCTGTAGCTCAAACCGTTTGGCCGTGGGACCAATTTTAGTGTCAAAATGTCAGGTCCGTGTGTTGCTTCAAAATGTCAGCCCCGTATGACGCTATAGCGGTATACCGCGTTATCCATGTGATCCTTAGGTTACCACTATGTGAGAATATTGATAATCGTGCGCGAGTAATTAACACTCAATACATCTCAAGAAAAAAGAAAATACATCTCGGAACCTTCGAAAGTGAAATTCCGGGCTGGCGCCTAACGGAAGAACGAATTTTTCCCAGATTTCATTACCTGGTTAGAGGTAGTTTGCATTCAAGTTGGGGGCTGAAAATTCATACAGAGTCTTGTCTTATCATCAGAAACAGAAATCCAAGAAGAAATTTGGCATCAGAGCTCATCTACCGGGATAACGAATTTTTTTCAGATTTCATCCCCTTTTTAGGGGTAGTTCGCATTCGAGCTGGGGTCTGAAAATTCGTACAGAGTCTCGTCTTATCATCAGAAACAGAAAACCAAAAAGAAATTTGGCATCTCAGCTCATCTTCCGGGATAACGAATTTTCTTCAAATTTCATCCCCCGCTTGAGGGTAGTTCGCATTCGAGTTGGGGGCTGAAAATTTTCCCAGAGTCTTGCCCCATCATCAGCAACGATAATCTGCAATAATATTTTATGTAAATTCACTTCCGCTCGATTGCCGGCCCATTTACTCGTATCGCGGTCGAGGCTTCGTCGGAAAACCCCCCGTGTATTGAGTTTTCCCGTTGATTCTAAGCGCTGAAAAAATTTTTGTAGGCGCGCATCACCATCGGCAACGATAATCCACAATAATATTTTATGTAAATTCACTTGCGCTCGATTGCCGGCCCATCTACTCGTATCACGGTCGAGGCTTCGCCGGAAAACTCCCCGTGTAGTGAGTTTTCCCGTTGATTCTAAGATCTGGAAATTTTTTTATAGGACCGCCCCATCATCAGCAACGATAATCTGCAATAATATTTTATGTAAATTCACTTGCGCTCGATCGCCGGCCCATTTACTCGTATCACGGTCGAGGCTTCGTCGGAAAACTCCCCGTGTAGTAAGTTTTCCCGTGGATTTTAAGATCTGGAAATTTTTTTATAGGACCGCCCCATCATCAGCAACGATAATCTGCAATAATATTTTATGTAAATTCACTTGCGCTCGATTGCCGGCCCATTTACTCGTATCACGGTCGAGGCTTCGTCGGAAAACTCCCCGTGTAGTAAGTTTTCCCGTGGATTTTAAGATCTGGAAATTTTTTTATAGGACCGCCCCATCATCAGCAACGATAATCGGCAATAATATTTTATGTAAATTCACTTGCGCTCGATTGCCGGCCCATTTACTCGTATCACGGTCGAGGCTTCGCCGGAAAACTCCCCATGTAGTGAGTTTTCCCGTTGATTCTAAGATCTGGAAATTTTTTTATAGGACCGCCCCATCATCAGCAACGATAATCTGCAATAATATTTTATGTAAATTCACTTCCGCTCGATTGCCGGCCCATTTACTCGTATCGCGGTCGAGGCTTCGTCGGAAAACTGCCCGTGTAGTGAGATTTCCCGTTGAAGTTGAGATCTGAAAATTTTTTTGTGGGGTCGTACCACTATCAGCAACGATAATCCACAATAATATTTTATGTAAATTCACTTGCTCTGGATTGCCGGCCCATCAACTCGTATCACGGTCGAGGCCTCGTCGGAAAACCCTCGTGTAGTGAGTTTTCCCGTTGATCTAAGACCTGAAAAATTCTTTGTAGGCTCGCCTTATCATCGGCAACGATAATCTGCATTATCTTTCATGTAAATTCACTTGCGCTCGATTGCCGGCCCATTTACTCGTATCACGGTCGAGGCCTTGTCGGAAAACCCCCCAAGTATTGAGTTTTCCCGTTGATTCTAAGCGCTGAAAAAATTTTTGTATGCGCGCATCACCATCGGCAACGATAACCCACAATAATATTTTGTGTAAATTCACTTGCGCTCGATTGCCGGCCCATTTACTCGTATCGCGGTCGAGGCTTCGTCGGAAAACCCCCCAAGTATTGAGTTTTCCCGTTGATTCTAAGCGCTGAAAAAATTTTTGTAGGCGCGCATCACCATCGTCAACGATAATCCACAATAATATTTTATGTAAATTCACTTGCGCTCGATTGCCGGCCCATTTACTCGTATCACGGTCGAGGCTTCGCCGGAAAACTCCCCGTGTAGTGAGTTTTCCCGTTGATTCTAAGACCTGAAAAATTCTTTGTAGGCTCGCCTTATCATCGGCAACGATAATCTGCAATAATATTTTATGTAAATTCACTTGCACTCGATTGCCGGCCCATTTACTCGTATCACGGTCGAGGCTTCGCCGGAAAACTCCCCGTGTAGTGAGTTTTCCCGTTGATTCTAAGATCTGGAAATTTTTTTATAGGACCGCCCCATCATCAGCAACGATAATCTGCAATAATATTTTATGTAAATTCACTTCCGCTCGATTGCCGGCCCATTTACTCGTATCGCGGTCGAGGCTTCGTCGGAAAACCCCCCGTGTATTGAGTTTTCCCGTTGATTCTAAGACCTGAAAAATTCTTTGTAGGCTCGCCTTATCATCGGCAACGATAATCTGCAATAATATTTCATGTAAATTCACTTGCGCTCGATTGCCGGCCCATTTACTCGTATCGCGGTCGAGGCTTCGTCGGAAAACCCCCCAAGTATTGAGTTTTCCCGTTGATTCTAAGACCTGAAAAATTCTTTGTAGGCTCGCCTTATCATCGGCAACGATAATCTGCAATAATATTTTATGTAAATTCACTTGCACTCGATTGCCGGCCCATTTACTCGTATCACGGTCGAGGCTTCGCCGGAAAACTCCCCGTGTAGTGAGTTTTCCCGTTGATTCTAAGATCTGGAAATTTTTTTATAGGACCGCACCATCATCAGCAACGATAATCTGCAATAATATTTTATGTAAATTCACTTCCGCTCGATTGCCGGCCCATTTACTCGTATCGCGGTCGAGGCTTCGTCGGAAAACCCCCCGTGTATTGAGTTTTCCCGTTGATTCTAAGACCTGAAAAATTCTTTGTAGGCTCGCCTTATCATCGGCAACGATAGTCTGCAATAATATTTTATGTAAATTCACTTGCACTCGATTGCCGGCCCATTTACTCGTATCACGGTCGAGGCTTCGCCGGAAAACTCCCCGTGTAGTGAGTTTTCCCGTTGATTCTAAGATCTGGAAATTTTTTTATAGGACCGCCCCATCATCAGCAACGATAATCTGCAATAATATTTTATGTAAATTCACTTCCGCTCGATTGCCGGCCCATTTACTCGTATCGCGGTCGAGGCTTCGTCGGAAAACCCCCCGTGTATTGAGTTTTCCCGTTGATTCTAAGACCTGAAAAATTCTTTGTAGGCTCGCCTTATCATCGGCAACGATAATCTGCAATAATATTTCATGTAAATTCACTTGCGCTCGATTGCCGGCCCATTTACTCGTATCACGGTCGAGGCCTTGTCGGAAAACCCCCCAAGTATTGAGTTTTCCCGTTGATTCTAAGACCTGAAAAATTCTTTGTAGGCTCGCCTCATCATCGGCAACGATAATCTGCAATAATATTTTATGTAAATTCACTTGCACTCGATTGCCGGCCCATTTACTCGTATCACGGTCGAGGCTTCGCCGGAAAACTCCCCGTGTAGTGAGTTTTCCCGTTGATTCTAAGATCTGGAAATTTTTTTATAGGACCGCCCCATCATCAGCAACGATAATCTGCAATAATATTTTATGTAAATTCACTTGCGCTCGATTGCCGGCCCATTTACTCGTATCGCGGTCGAGGCTTCGTCGGAAAACCCCCCAAGTATTGAGTTTTCCCGTTGATTCTAAGCGCTGAAAAAATTTTTGTAGGCGCGCATCACCATCGTCAACGATAATCCACAATAATATTTTATGTAAATTCACTTGCGCTCGATTGCCGGCCCATTTACTCGTATCACGGTCGAGGCTTCGCCGGAAAACTCCCCGTGTAGTGAGTTTTCCCGTTGATTCTAAGATCTGGAAATTTTTTTATAGGACCGCCCCATCGTCAGCAACGATAATCTGCAATAATATTTTATGTAAATTCATTTCCGCTCGATTGCCGGCCCATTTACTCGTATCGCGGTCGAGGCTTCGTCGGAAAACCCCCCAAGTATTGAGTTTTCCCGTTGATTCTAAGCGCTGAAAAAATTTTTGTAGGCGCGCATCACCATCGGCAACGATAATCCACAATAATATTTTATGTAAATTCACTTGCGCTCGATTGCCGGCCCATTTACTCGTATCACGGTCGAGGCTTCGTCGGAAAACTCCCCGTGTAGTGAGATTTCCCGTTGAAGTTGAGATCTGAAAATTTTTTTGTGGGGTCGTACCACT
The DNA here is from genome assembly GCA_029851415.1 of Eretmocerus hayati. Classification (NCBI taxonomy): domain Eukaryota; kingdom Metazoa; phylum Arthropoda; class Insecta; order Hymenoptera; family Aphelinidae; genus Eretmocerus; species Eretmocerus hayati. The sequence continues at coordinate 152,212,448 of CM056743.1, read as the reverse complement.
ATCAGCAACGATAATCCACAATAATATTTTATGTAAATTCACTTGCGCTGGATTGCCGTTCCATCAACTCGTATCACGGTCGAGGCCTCGTCGGAAAACCCTCGTGTAGTGAGTTTTCCCGTTGATTCTAAGATCTGGAAAAAATACCATAGGCTCCTCTCATCGTGATGAACAAGCCCCCGCAGCAATATCTCTTGTAAATCCAATCCCCCACGCAAATTCGCCACTGCAACCTCATCTGTCTAAGTGGTCCGGCGGCTCTTATGGAGGTGAAAACTCAGATTCCGTAGGGTGAATTTTCCGACCACGGTAAGGGTGCGTGTCATCAAATATAACCCCAAATCCATCATAGAATGTCGCGGAAGACTCCCAAAATCATTGGGGACCGATTTTTTCATGAGTTAAAAAATTTCAAATTCGTTGCGTCACAACGTTGCAAACTTCAACCGCATCTTTCCACGCAGCATTCCGAGCTAAAAAGTCTGAAAATAGAAAACAAAAGCACCGATTCTCGCTAATTTTTCAACTTCACTTAGAGGATTCCGAATTCAACCATTCAACATCAAACGTCTTCCTCATAAAAAAAAAAAAAAAAACATAAACTCAAAGCAACCCCTTGCCATCCTTGCACCCTTACAGCCTCACACAATCAAACTCAACCACGCAATATAAAAGTCAACCGCATCACTCGTCATTCCGCATATGTGCCTAGTGAGTATATAACATCTCAAAGGAAGACGCGACTAAGGGAGTAAAACTGTATGCGGAAATTCATGGTCCAACGATTGGTCAGCTATAGTGTCGGTAAAAGTCTCCAATGGCCAAAGCACGTATTCCTCGCTTTCTGGCCCCGGGGTCGTCGCGCAAAGTGCTCCAAGAGCTCGCTACTGCATACGAAATTTACTCGAGAACCGGTCAGCAATGGTACAGAGTGTATATATAACGATTATCTGGAGCCTAAAAGATATAGAGGTAGGAAGATGCTGTGTAGGGCTCAAATTCGTGCCTTACATAAGATATGACCGTAGTCCAGTCGTTTGATGGACGGATCGCTTGGGTCGAATAAAAATGTCAGGTCTGGGAGTATAGTGTAGGTTGAGTTGTATGGAAGCTGATGCGCATGCCACAAATGTGATGGTTTTTGGTGCATGAAAAATGCTATTTTATTGAATTGTCGTGAGATGGTGGATGAGCATACAGATCTGCAGTTATGTGGCGTTGGAAGATTACTGTGGCGGTTTTGATGGATGCAAAGCCTATGGGGAAACTAGATGTACAGTCGGGAAACTGGACTTTTTTTAGTTGACCATTTTACTTTCACATGACACCACTTTCACTATGTTAAACAAATCAATGACTTGACCATTACAATTTACATTCTAATTACGAAATTCCAGAATGATGCTAAACTTTGAGGTGACTTTATTTCAAAATTTAAGAAATTATCATTTTGTGGAGTGATCTTTCCATTAGCTTGATAATTTCTGGTAGTCAACAATGTCATGATCTTGGCTGACAAACTTACATGTAATTTTGCATCATTTGAATGAGAATGCAGAATTGAAAGAGAAAAGGCATCAAGAGTGAATAAAAATTGATGGTCAGAGTCATTTAGAAGGGATCTATGTGTCTCGATGTAATCACTGCTGCTGTATGTGCCACCACTCATGGCTCAGATTGGAATTTTTAATGCCACCGATCTATACGTACTCGCTATAACCGGCGTAATGATCGCGAGGCATGCGATTCAATAGAGAATGGTATATAATAGACCTTGTACTCAGCTCATGTTTCCATGTATTCAATGCAAATAGATGGATTTCGCGTCTCCATTCGCTTTGAAATCGTGCTTCAGCACTTATAGCACTCATGTCAATGGCAAACATTGAGAGTGAAATGTCGAGAGTTGTCTGAAAAAATGTCTCCGAGAAAATAGCCAATGAAAATTTGTCGATTCGAATGAAAAATTGCACCACTTCTAGAAAGGCTGGCTTTGATATGGAAATATTTTATCAAATTCTGAATTTTAATCAAACTCGGGATAATTTTTTGAAAAATTTTCCTTCTGATAAGTTGGAACGAAAACACAGGGGAACGATATTAGAATTGTTGTATAAGGCAATAATCTACCGTATAATAAGTTTTTCAGGAATCTCAAACTGACCTGATTATTCAATCTTGAAATGATGAACAAGCTTGATCCCACTCCATCGTAAGCCAATCATAAAATCATTACCACCGATTATAGAATCATCCAAGAATTCCCTTTACAGGAGCACTTTGACGATTACTCGGGCTATATTTCCAAAGGTATACGCCCTCCCATACCAGATGTATTAAGTATTATATTGGTGGGTGTGGGCGTAAGGGTGCGGTATTAAATCAATATACCTTTATACGTCGGAATCGCTCAGTTCTCGCGGGACTCTCTCTCTCCCTCTATATAGCCAACAATTTTCTCCCAGGTCTGATCAAAGCAATAGTAGCCAACCCAAGAAGCGCCACCACGTGCACCCTGATGCCACTAATATTTCATGAGCTAAGCGATCCTCCACCTACCACCTCTTATAACCACTGGAATACAGCCAGTTTCAGCCTGACACCAATACAACCTAACCTAACCCCGACCCGGTGGCGTGCAAATTGTTATTCTTTCCTGCGCCAAAGCGATACAACAGGGGTTTTACAATATACATACACAAAAGCGAGGGATGCGCTCTGGCCGATGAATTTTTAAATTTTATACCCTTTTTGATATCGGTCTCATTGCGCCACGCCCGCGCCGTTATACATATTTGAAAATTTGCGCGAGTAGTCCGAGCAGCGCCACCGAGCGTTGTTATACATTATTTAAAAGGTAGAGGTCACCCCAAGCGACTATAATGTTATTTTTTATATGAATTATAGATATAAAATGGTCGGATCGTTTTGCACTGTAAATGGTGACGAGGTTTTATTGCTAGATATATATAAGTGAAATTGAATGACCGATGTGGTGATATAATATGAGGAAGATTCACCCTCCTGGTGTATATTGTCTATATGTATATTGAGAGACAGTTATGTAATCAATCGGGGATATACTGTTTATAATAGATATTGTTTCTCGGGTTTGTTGGGGAGATCTTTGGATGACGATCAGAAGGGAGGGATATGGTTTGGCGCCGATGAAAGCAGATGGCACATGTCGTGTTTGATGAGCGCCATGTAATTTTCATGATCCGAGAAATTGTTGGGTGTGTATAGGTACGACTCTTTACATATTTTATCGTTGCAGTTGCCTATAATTGCTGTACTTTATGCTTCCTTCAAAGACAATGCAGTAAGTGGGATTGAAACAATCTGGAAAATGAACTTTTGCTGATCTTTTCTAAGGGTGTTGTACCATTTTTTAATCTATAGATATATTTCTATAGAATCAATAGTACATTGTTGCTGTGTGCGAATATGCTCAGTTCGGGCGCTAGGACAGTTTGATTCCCGAGCGAAGCTGAGGGAATAAGTCCTCCGCACCCGAAATGAGCCTGCACGCACAGGGCAATCATGATTTTTTATCATGAAAACCTCAAAACCGCGTTTGAAAGCGGCATTTTTAGGTTAGAATGATGAAAAATTACTTTTTCTGTACTCAGGCACCGGGAGTACGCTTTTGCTGTCGCTGCCACTATCAGACAATTTTCGCTCCTGGCCCGATCGCACGGAAAAATAGCATACAGACCTTGGCAGAAGGCAAAGTCCTCAGATCACATGGTTGGCGACCTCGGCTCCGCCTCGGAAGACAACTTCCATGTGATCTGAGAAAACTCCCTATGCTAATGGATAGGTTAGCAATATGCTATTCCATGATTCTAACCTAAAAACTCCGCTTTCAAGCAGGTTTAAGTCTCCCTTTGTGAAAAATCACGATAAAAAATCAATTTTTCATCATTCTAACCTGAAAATGCCTCTTTCAAATTCGCTTTCAAGGTTCTCATGATAAAAAAACCACGATTATCCTATGCTCGCAGGTTTATCTCAGAAGCGAATGACTCATTTTTTTCGCTTTTCTCGGGATAAAAACTGTCCTAACGCCCAAAATGAGCTTATGCGCACAAGAATTCACCATTACAATACTGAAAAATTTACGTCCAACATTGGGTAAAAATCAGATCTCGAATCAGATCGATGACAAAAAAAGGGTAAATCCAAGCCTAATGTGAAAAACAATTTGAACATAATGGTCATCACACATCGCAGTACAATGTAATTTTCATTCAAAATGGAAATGTCCATGTAGATAAGAAAACGTCGCACAGGTACACATGGAATTATGATTCGTTGAAAGCAAGCAAATATAGATAGATAGATAGATAGATCGAGGCCGTGTGAGCTTATAGAGAGACAGAGCTCATTGAACGACAATGTAATATGTACTTAGAACATATATCTATGTAGGGTGCGCAAAGCTATTAATGTTGAATGTTTCGATCTTTATCCGGCTGCTTGATCGAGCTGGCAAAATGTAAATGTCCGAGGTACATTTCTGTTGAACGTTGTGTCGCGCACGTACAATGACTGCAATAAGTACTCAAGAGTGTCGTTGTTGCGCGACGTGTATGCACAAGTGCCTTCGACAAGACTTTGGTGCATTAGCTGTTTTATATGTATTTACGTATAAGTTGCAATTACTACCTTTGTAGGTGCAGTGTCTTGTGCAATTTTCTTTCTTTTGAGGTAAAAATTATTGTGAATTTTGTGCACGGATTGAGGTTCTATACGTTTTTTTTTTTTGAATTATCGATTTTTTGATCAGCATCGCGACATTATTCTGTAAAATTTTCATAATCGCGTAAAAAATCGATGGAAACCGCATCAAGTTTGCTGATATTTGAAGGCGGTTCACTTTGGTACTGCCGGAGTCAATTTATGGTTGAATTTCTCATAACATGACTGATTCTCTCACAGGTTTGTTCTACGTGTTAATTAGATCCTAAAGTACTCTTACATGAACTTTTATTGGCATCTAGTACTTGGACTTTTGACTCATTTGTGACGTTACGATGTGCAAGTTCACTACTAATTTCATCCAAGGAAAAAGGACCCTTGAAAAAGTGTTTGCATTTTCTTTGCATAATTATTATTTGACGTGCATGACTTTAGCAGAAACTGATTGGTCAGTTTTTTTATAATCTACCAATAATTGTATTGCACTCGAAAATAGCGCACTAAGCAAAGGGGACGCCGGAGTTTGCCGCCATCTTGGATTTTCTTTATATTTTCATGGAATTTCACCCCATTACGAAATTCTGACATGCATTTTATTGAAGCATACAAAATATTATGTGACTTGCTTAAGTAAAATTAGAGGCATTCACAGAACGGATTCCGGCCTATCTCTTGAAGTTATTCAATATGGCTACCTACTCCGGACTCTCGTTGACCTCTGAAAATATTAATTGTGATGACATAATTCAATAGTCTTAGTGAGGCGCATGAAACTTATCAACAACACAAAATCTATCTTATGAGCAATCACAAAAATCATTTGCAAATGAATTTATGGTTCTTTTTATAACAATACCGAATTCAATAATCTTTGTCCCCAGAAATAAAATACTTTTGAGGATACTCGGTCAGTTTTACATATCTGATCGTCAAATCATAGATGAATAATCAGTAGAATTTTTTTTTATCCTACTCGAGATCGCATATCAATAGTCTCGAACGAAGAGGATTCGTCTTATGGTCTCGTGCGTTGAGTAGGAATAGCTTGAATCTTTTGAAATTCCATTATCATACTAATGGAGCGTATCGGAATTCGTAAATGACGCTATTCTCCATGAATTTTGATGGCAAAAAGTGAGCAAACTTGTTCGTCGATCGATCATATACAACATTCAAAATGATAGAGAGGCCACATCAAATATTCATGTTTTCATATTAACGATACGACGACGACGATGGCAACGGGGCGCATGGCAATTCTAGTTTTTTCTGTCTTTCCGGTCGACTTGTTTCATGGCTCGGCTCGCAAGTTAATCATGCTAAAATTATGTATCGATCAGGTGGCCCTCTCTTGCATGAGTATAAGCCAGTCATCTTTACCTTCAATCTCACTACCCCTGCTCTCAAAAAAAAAAAAAAAAAAAAAAAACACTTTGGAAAATTTCCAAACGATACTACACGAAAAACTTCATACTAACTACAAAGTAGCTCGCATATTAACCACCCTTTTTATACACCTTTCAATTCAATTTATCGTTTACGACGTTGTACATCACGAATTTACTACGCACATGTAGCTCAATTTTCTCATATGAAAATTCAGTCTCTGTATTATGGCTGAATATGAAGGTGTAGAGAATAAGTAAAGGATTTTGTATTTTGCGTATACCTGTTGTACGAAATTGTAATTAAAATTGTGAGGTAAAAGAGAAGTGAGATTGAAGGAGAGTATATGCATATGCACAGAGATGCATATATATAGAGGGTTGAGCTTCTGCTTGGTTGGTTCAATTATGACTTTTTCTGCGTCCGAGCGGTGCTATACTGCTGCTGCAGGATTGTCCGAGTATGGCCCATGTTAGTATGGGTATAACAGAGTTGGCCTCATTAAAATTCATGAAACTCGTCTGGATGTCGAGTGAATCTCGTGCTCCTTTCTCTGGGATATGCTATATATATATATATATGCAGATATAGGCATGTGCGTTTTTTTGAGCGCATTGTATACGTACGTGTCGCGGAAAATTGCTGCATAGTCACAGAAATTCAATTCGATTTGACCGCTTTGAAATTCTGACCACTGATGGTAAAGTCAGTGAAATCTATGTATTGCTCGTATTTCTTTGCATTTTCGCATGCTTGGGAAGGTTGACTTTTCCAGGACTATTGTATAATTGTAGGAAGGAGAGTTTGAAGATCGCGTGAGTTGAATTTGCGATTGAGAGTAAAGTATCGCGTTTGCTCTGTGTTGGAATTTTTGAGTTTTGGGTGTGAAAGGTGCACTTTGCGATTCATCCATTCACTCCGATTCACTCACAATGTCCATTCAGTCGATGCAATTTGTTTGATCGATTTTTAATAATCGATAATCACGCTTTCCTGACGAATCAGAAAAATCTGAAAAATTCTTTCACGTCCCTACTGATATGAGAAATCAATAACCCCTGGGCTGAGGTCAAACATTTGGTTGCGTGGGAGAAAAAGAATAGAAACTAAAAAAAATTTGAAAATTCTGATTTTGTCATTTTTTGTCCTGTTTTCATCAGAATAACATAATCTGAAGATCACAACTACTTTTTCAAATTTCTACATCTCCCGGAAGTGAATGAGTTGATCTTGTTAGAATGGCATTTTTCCGTGAATTTTGGTGTGCATTATATGTTTTTGCGCATGTTACGAATTTTGCCACTTATTTACCAGAAGAATTGCGAAAAATTTTGGATTAAATCAGTTGTGAATAGGGAATTTCAAAATCTTTTCTGCTCTTTGATCTTTTACCAATCAAGCAGGAATTCTGATGTTATCTTGGAGAAGGGTAAACAATTTTCCAACCTGTATTATATTTGTCTTTTTTTCTAATAAATAAATCTCGACCTCTACAGGGGTGTTTACAATGCAAAATTATATTTCTCTACATCAGTTTTGTTCTGGCTGCTATCACACTTGAACCCCCCCCCTCCCCCCAATCATCAATTTTTCATTCAATCAGAGATTTTGATCAATATTCCAAGAAATTGACCACGAATTTTTTTTAGTCGTGGCTTTGTCGCAGATCTAGTAATCCATTGCTGCCTACATAATGTATGAGAATTCGATTGAGAGATTTGCCATATTCACGCTCAGTGAGAAGATCCTGCACATCTATACCTAAACAATACATTCTTCAGACACATAAACACATTTCAGCATAAATGGATAATAGATATACACGTGTGTCCGATGAGAGGCTGATGGTCTAGCAGGTATATATGACGATAAAAGAGTTTGTAAATTCCCTCGTATCCGTTGGGTCGGATCTGACCGATCAAGAGGTTCTAGCAACATTATACATCGCATCATCGTCCGGCATAGCTCGCATAATTCTTCAAGGCCTACCAGTTTTGACGTAGGAAGCGGTATCATGGCCCAGCTGCTGATGCTGACCGATCTGATCTATCTTGGCACAATCTTTCTTCCCTAAAAAATCAGAAATTAACTTTTTTTCTCTTATTCAATTTTTATTCTTTACAAAATTCATATTTATGCAAGCAGATTCGCGAAAACTACTGTGACTTTTTACTTTTGCAGCTTTCCAAGAGAGGATTTGACTAGATTAATCATGGCTGTTTGATCGAAAAATTGTCTCAATGTTAGGCAGATGATGGTGATGTCTCTTGAATTTTGAGTGATGTAAATTCGATACCATTGTAAATGACTCAGTCATGATTTTCGTGAAGATAAAGCTTACCTGATGTGTAGAAATCCAAACCTGAATTTTAGCGATTGTTTTTCGTTCTTTTGGGATTCCGAAAAGTAAGACTCGTCTTGACAAAATTTTTTCACCTGTGAACGCTAATTGACTATGTACCATTCCGGAACTTTTATAAATTTCACAATGATAATCAGATTCCTTATCAAGAACAATCGAATGATCAATATTTTGTAAAATTCCATTTTTACCGTTCCTACACTATCCAACGAGTATCTACTCACGTGTACGATTTTCGCACCTCAACGAGCGATTATCCTTTATAACCGCAATACTGCATCTTGGCGCATCACAACATTCTATACACCTCTCGACAACGGACAAGGACAGATTAATGAGAGACACGTCTCCTCGAATCGACTTTTACTTTTCAGTATCTCACTGGTTATATCCGCTTGTTTTCTCACACCTCAGAGTCCTAACAGAAAGAAAAGATCAGACGATAAAAATTCCAGACCAGACTCGCATTCACCCATTACGCCTTATTTATGCTCAAATGATTCTTTGGAAAGTCGTGAGCTGATGCGTTCAATCGTCTTTATTCCCTGCATGTCTTTATAATATTGCAAATACTGCAATATCCTCACTATATATATAGTGATGAGGCTCCTTGACATGATCGGCTGACTGTGAGCGTATTGTCGTCGAGATGATGATGCTGATAATGAAGTATATATGCCGTGGTCTGACTTGTTCTTGAATTTTTGCGAATATGTCTAGATTTTGCAAGATCTTGTAGTGTTTGGCTTGGATGAGATGGAGTCAGGTATGATATAATGTAAGAATATGCGAACGAAGTTAATGGTTTTGAGATGAGGCAGAAAATGGCTCCTATTAATCATTCGTCTGCTGTAGTAGACGAGACCGATGCAGGAATTCTGAGATCTTTGAATTTTATCTTTCAGAGACAACTTACCTGGAATAATTAGGCAGAATGAGCCTTCCTCTCTGGTTTGCATTGAGTAATGATACTGTTTTCAGTCGAGAATGTGAGATTGTAAAGTTGGATAACTCTATTGGCTGAGTTGATATCTAAAATATTCCATGATTGCAAATGTATTCAATAATGTGCATGAGAATTTCCTATGAGCATTTTGAGATTCATAACCTCAAAAATTTCGGTCTGATTTGTTATGCTTAAGTTATGGGATGGATAGGTGGACTACGTGAGTCAGAAGTGCACTACGGTGTCTAGCTCAAGAGTGCCAGAATCCTCATAGCTTACCTACTCGGATATTTTTCATCTCCACAACGCAAATAAAGATGGTAAGGTGTTTTAGAATGTACAAATCGCCCAAATTCTTATGAGTTCACATAAATTCTCACAAAATCATCGCGTATCAACTCAAAGAAACCAAAATGGCCGATTAATCGATGCGATATACTCAATTGACACGAATCCCAAAATCATAAAAAGTATCATTTCATTCAACATTATATACTGTACAATGTATCTAAAGCCTCGTTTTCTTCACCATAAAAGATCGACACACAATTCAGTCGACATTTACGATCCGTCTCGTCGTAATTTACACGAGTTCGAGATACTAATTGCGCTGACACATCAATAAATACGGTATTATCGCTCGCTCTCCTCTCTTCCAATACACAATTCGCATAACCGAAGACGAGTATAAATACGAGAAAAAAATTTTTTTACTCAGAATATTCATCACTATCCGATACGACTATACGACTATGACCTCGCGACGACGTGTATCGATAAGAAAAATAAGGTGCCGAGAGCGTTTCTAAACATTTATTGTTCTCCATTGCAAAAAAAAATAAAAAAGAAGAGGGGAGCAGTAAAATTGTCAAGGCGCACGATAATACTGCAATTCTTTGGTTCAAATAACGAAGAAATTACGCAACATACTCAAGTTTTCTCATATTATTATATACAAAGTTTCAGTCTTTGATGTTGGATGTAGGTATCGGCATCATATAGCTCTCACGGCATTTTTCCGCGATCGAAGCGCAAGATTTACTTGAGGACGGTTGATTTACGGCCTTTAGAACCAGTTATTATCATTCAATATTTGCGCTATACGGGGGTCTCGGCGCTGCCGTTGGTTACCAACGATGATGATGATTTGACTCTATCGATAAAATGAGGAGGCAGGTTCTCTCTCTTTCGCATTATATATTAGATAAATCTTGTGTGCTTAGAGTGTGTAAGAGAGATGAAAAAAATTACGAGAGCAAGGCATAATTTTCACGTGGCAGACGCTAATTGATAATTTATTGAGACACGCCATCAGGTGTTTATTACTAAATATTTCAGTCTACTTATTTCATACAAGTTTGTGTATGTGAGCAGCCAAGAATCGCGCGTGAGGCAAAAAGATTAACGATCTACGCGAGTATATGAGAGCAGACTCGATCGAAGCAAAAGTCGAGCGCCACACACTCTGGCGCTAATACTGATAATGCGAGATACGAACTGATGATTGTTGACTATGGTGAAAAATCCCGTGTGAATATTCAAATTTTTTTTAGTTAAAAATAATTGATTGATTTGAGACGAGTTTTTGTGATTTAGTTGAATTTTGAAGGTAGTTACATACTGCATGCTGTCCTGCAAATTGACAAAGGCGTGAGTGACATGAATGTGAAACCGAGATGATAATAAGAAAAAAAATTGGCCGTCTTTATTTAACTTCAATGTATATACTTACCATGACGAAAAGAATCATTTGAGGCATTTGGAATTTTTTTTCAAATAACTGATTTTGATAGATAGATGCGAGATGAATTATCGCGTACAACGATTCCAACAACTTATAAATTTTGAAAATGTCACTTACGCCTTTCCTTTTTTATCTTATAGAACAGTATATGAGGATCAATTCCATCAGGTTTGTACAAAAAGGCCATACTAGGGCTTGGATGGGTCTTGAGAGTCGACGTCACCCGCATATGTGATTGCAAAGGGCTCATATTGAAGTACAGATCTTGACGACAAAGCCATTGATGGCTGAAGTCGAGTACCGCCCGTATCAAATCAGTTGACATCTGAAAGTCGTACGTTCAATAGGATAGAGAGGCTTCTGAAATGACGCATGAGCTTTTCTTCGAATTTTTTAGCGGTAAATTTTGCTTTGGTATGTTTGGAAATCATTCTATTGTCCAAGTTCATAATTCCCTGCGAGTTTCAGATTTGTCGGTCTGGATCTAGTGTCCATCCTGAGAAGAAATTCTGTTGCTCAGAAATGATCTTGAAAAAAATTATTGAATTTGTGAAGATGGTGATTTTATTCGGCAGAATTTTTTTCTTGTACTAGACATTGTAGAATCTGCAAAATTCATTTCAATTTTTTGAAATAAGCAGCAGTCAAAAATTACCATGAGAGAGTGGTGTCGAGGTGTTCGCAGGACCAAATCAATCGGTTTTGTGTTGGAATGCGAGTAACACAAAATACGCAACTCCTCTCCTTTCGTTCATTAGCTGAAAAATTCATATCCTCTGGTGATCCATTATCTTTTGCATATCATGTGTTTAGTTGATAAAGAGGAAAAAAAAACATTGTTTTGCTATCTGTATAATAGCTCCGGATCAGAACAGAATAGATTTACTTTAGATTTTCAAAAAAAAAAAAAAAATGCAGAAAAATGAAAAGAAAATTTTTTTCATGAAATGATGCATCTTTCATCTCACCATGCATATTTTTAATTGAAACAGAAAATTCCATTGACAATATCTAATGTATGCAAGATACGTAAGGAAGACTTATACATTTGCAAAGTAGAACTCACGAGCGTGAATATGTGTGCCAAGGATTCGAAGGTCGCTTCAAGATTCGATCCTCCAGTAGCGGCGTGGTATATGGTGGCGGTGGCCGGTTATATGTCGGCATCAAGCGGTGATTTCAATGGAAGAGACCGTATCCTTTAGCGCGGTGTTCAAAGGATACGGGTTCGATATACATACATACATATAAGAAGCTCTGGAGAGTAAAAATGTATAGTATAAGGTATAGCCTCGACGGTCGTGTTGTGCTATACTTACGTATACATATAATGAATTCAGGAGGAGATCGCGAGGCTTACTTTATCGTAAGATATGCAAAAACCTCGCTGAGAGTGTCCCATAGTGAGCTTTGCGCACATATCGCGATAGATCGACGTGAGAAATTACTCGCGACGTCGCTCGACTCTGCGATGGCGCTCTCGCGAGTCACTTTGAGATATATCTGTGTCCTTGTTAGTTTATATGAAATTGGATACGTTTGTAGAATGATGAAGTAAAATATAGAGGGAGAGCATGATATTTTTCATTCTTATAGGTATATATCCTAAAATTGAGTGTTTGATCACTGCATATGATTTGTTTTTCATTAAATTTTTACCCTGAAGCAAAAAAGTTGTGTGAAAATCTGCTGGATGCAATTGAATCGAGAACAAAGTCCGATGAGAAGTATAGAAATTTCCATGATTGAATGTAAGATAGTATTATGCGCGGGTACGGTAATTACCAGAAGCTTCATTATACAAATCATACATTGAAAGAATTGAGTCTATCGTACATACTTACCATTTGCCGAGTAACGGTATAGAAGCCTAATGCGCTTGTATCTACAGGTAATAAAAGATGGAACACCAGTCTACGAATAATAAGCGAAAGCCTCTTACCGACTCTATCATCGCAAATGATTGTGAGTAGTTGATAATGAACAGCATTGGCCACTTTTAACGCAACGTGTTCCTCTTAATTCCTTAGCTCTTTCCACTTGAAGATTAAATTATGTACAGCAGCTGCTACAAGTGTTTTAAAGTTGTAAATTGACAGTTGATAGAATTTTTCATGAGGTTTGCAGCTTCTTAGGGTGTGTCCATAAATGATGCATATGCAATTCACACTTGCTTATGCGCAGCTTATCAAAATTTAGTTAGAACCAGCCGGGATTCATTGAGTTCTGCTTTGATCAGCCGTTAATGGAGAATAATTACAAACTTGCTCAAATTAGAGATTCTCTGATTTCAGCCCTTTGAAATCTGCTCAAATCCGACGAGCTGCACTTGTGCATTCCATATGCATCATTCGTGGAAACATCTTTAGGCATCCGCATCAAGTGTGCGGATGCCTAAAGATGTTTCCACGTGATCCTGTGATTAAATCCGTCATTCCGTGACTCTAAGTACAGGAGTAACAATCAAAATGTGATGAAAAATGAAGGCCGTATCGTCGATAATTGATCTGAATCTTCCATCTAAGGGTGTGTCCATGAATGATGGACGTGGGTGCATATGCACTGCTCATGCATGTGCTGATGATCAGATTTGAGTAGAGGGTTACAGGGTTCAAATTAGATGACCTCTGATTTGAGCCGGTTCGTATACATATATGTTTCCCTCGTCACCAACTGATTGAAAGCAATACTCAACGAATTCTTGGCCAAATCCGATGCGTTGCACATGCGTGCACGAAAGCAGTGCATATGCGCGTGTTGTTGCATAATTTGTTGACGCAACCTAACCTGCACCCGTATCCTCAACATCCTAACCTAACTATACCTCATCATCAACGAGACTACACGTGCCGATATCAATTCTCAGATAAGTCTCATCTCATCTCTCAGAAAGACCGAGTCGATTTCAATCTCGTCCCTTAAGAGAATATCGCCATGTTGCATCAAAAAAGAACCTTCCAAAAATCTGCATCCTTTCTTTACTCCATCATCACCATCTCCATACATTCTTTCTCTTGCATGGCGTCGTCATCGTCGTCGCATCAGCCATGCATACACCCAAAAGCAGCATCCCAAATTTTTTTTACTTTTCCTAACCTGAACTCTTTTTTATAATGAAGCCGATATGCTATATTCTTGGCCTACCGTGTACTATACATATATAGGTTTCTGACCCACGCGTTGAGCTTATATATATATATATAGTAGATGTTCTTCCAGGATAACAGTTATTAGGAGGGTTGACTATACGAAGTGGTTTGCCCAGGTAATGCTCAATACTGTCGAAATATGCAGACACTCCACCTCTTCCTACTGCTTCTTCATCTACCTCTTCTCGGCTCGATGATTATATATAATTATCGGCATTTTAATGAGTAATCATTTTTGAAAAGGGGGTGTATGTAAGGAGTAGTCGCCTCCGTGCAAAATTTAAGCTGACGATGACGACGATATCTGCTTCCGAGATGCGAAACTGCGCCACTGATGTACTGCATTTTTTGGGCTGAAAATATTTTTTAAGAAGGATTATTCCTTAAACCTAAAGATATGTGTATGTACGTGTGACTGTCTGTTGTCATGTCGCATGTATGTATTTGTGCGGAGAAGAAACGGGAGCTGATTATTACTTATGTGGTTGATAAGATATGTTGGGTATTATTAAGATTGATAGGTTTCGATATTTTTCATGAGACATCGATGTGTGTTTCAAGTTACACGTCTACCGAGCTTTCCATCGTAATTTTGCAGACGATTCAATCAATCTTATGCTCAAGGAGGACCGGTTTCTTCCTGAATTTGCGTCAAAATGATTTTCAACGTCATCTGATTCATCAAGAGTGCTCAGCTACGTACATGTAATGCTCTCATTTACCGTACGACATTTTTCCTAGATCATATTTTTCACGGAGGCCTTTTTCGTCTGTGCAGTATAAAACTAAATGAATTATTCACACGATAAAATATCGAAAAACTGCTGAAATTACAATAATTCAAATTCAAAAATCTTACTGTTTTTGTACAAAAATCAAAATTGACAATTCCACATTTCAATCTTCGTCTCATCTTTTTGGAATATCAAGATTTTCTTTGGATCAATTCAGTGTTCGATTTTGCTAGAAAACTTTTCAGACCTTAATTACATCCATGGATCCCAGCAAAAATCATTCTACCAAGAAAATTGTCGTAGCCATCTGAACCCATTGAAGGAAGAAAAAATTGGAAAGTTCAGACCGAAATAACATTCATCACCATCCCTTTCAATAGCCTTATTGCTCGTTCATAAGGATCGCCGAATGAGCGCAAAAAGTTCGATCTCGGAGTCATAAGGGAAACGGCCATCACGATATCTCCCCCAGAAAAACGTAAAAGAAAAAACAGCAGAGAAATCGAGAAAAAGCCTGATGGCGGGGAGAATCGAGAGGAGTTGAAATAACGATCGCTCTGTAACTTCTACTTCTATAACACCTAGCGCCTCGCAACCATTCGCCGCGCGAGGGGTTGCAACTCTTCGAAAAAAAAAAGGAGAAGGAATGCTCAAAAGCTATATAGAACTGTGCAGGCCGTAAATTCCGCAACGCAATTAAAGACCATCGATTTGTCGTAAGCTTCGTAATTGCACGAGTTACTACGCGCTTAGAATAAGCACCAGAGCTTTTTCGCGATATCGTTTGTAGAGATCGAAAGCAGAGACTTCTGAAGTGTAGTGGTATAAAAATGCGAATAAAACGGTGTAGATTTTTGCGAAATGTTCCAACTTTTACATCGTGCATTACATTATGGTGGCAGTAGCAGTAGTATAACGTCCAGTAGTGTAAGAGCTCGAGATATTAAAAAAAGTAACTCATTGCAACTACGCGCGAGCTTTTAATTAGAATTCCTTTGGTGACAGCTGTTATATGCTACTTTAGTTTTGCTCTGATGAAATTGAAAAGATTGACGTTGAAATTTGCAGTTATGTCTATGTGTTGAATGAGTTTCTAAAAATATGTCCGCGTTGATCAACGGTGAAAAAGATTCATTTGTGTGTATTCGATTCTGTTGTCTGGTGGTGTCTGTGTTATGTAATTGCGATGGTTTATTCGGTGACTTTGCTTGAGCTTATTAATGTCATCAATCTCAGACTTGGGCTTTGGGCGTTTGGAGATAATACTGTATTTACATATTATCGCTGGCTACCCTTGATGTGGATTTTAGAAGGGGAGACTTAGGGTGGTGCTGTAGTATTGTTTTGAAGACCCGAGGAATACTCTTTCGTCTATAATATTATTTTTCTCGGGTTGTAGAGACTAGATCTTCACAGTAAATATGATTTTATGAATAGAAAAAAACCTTAATCAGATGAAGTATAATACCACTCGCGTGTTTTAATTGAAAGTTACTTGGAATACTTTCACGGTAACTATATGATTGTGTACTTCATCACTTCATGCTACTGACCTCCGGACCCATGCACTCTATAATTTTAGATTACACTACTACAAGATCCTTCCCACCGATTAAGCGATTATGAATTTTTGAATGAAATCACTTGTAATTAAAAAGCATTCGGTTCGTTTAACTTCTCATCTCACTTCAGTTTAAATTATTCACGAAGCTACATTTTTCTCACCGCTAACTTCATTTATCCATTCACTGTCTATCACGTCACTCTTCTCTAAGTATTCATTACAAAATTTCTTCAAGCAAGCAAACCAAGTAGCATATCTTCCTCTTCACAATCGTCACGCTCTTTATACTCCATCACGACACTTGCCTCGACGTTCCAAATATATTCATGAAAGATCATTTTCACCAATTACGTCGGATTACGTGTCAAGTGCGTTAATAGAGATCTCTGAACTATATACACACTATCAAGCCATCCAACCAGTAAACTCAAGCACTTTTTTTTCAGTTCCTCGTTCTCCTCCTCCTTCTCCTTCTCTGGTACACAATCGTTGACCTCGTTTTTACACTCATACTCGTATACCTATTTTGCCTTCGGGCGTGGGGTCTGTATCATCACCACCATCATCATCATCATCGTTGTCATTATTATTGTCATCATTGGAATACGGGTGGCTCAATTCTGGATATGAGCTTTATACATGTTCTTTGGAAAACAGCTGAGCAAAATGTAGAAGTAAGTGCTTGCTGTCACGAGGCTAAAAAGCTGCATCAGCGAACAGTGATGGCTGAGGCAGGCTCAATTGCTAGCGTTCAGCGCGAAAGAAGCGAGAAACGGTCAGCAAAAGTTCGCGAGATTAAACGAACAATTACCCGCGCGTGTGTACGAGTTAGCTAAAGAAGAGAGGGAGAATGATGTTGGAGAAAAGAGTGAGAAAGGAAGATAGATCGAGAAAAGAAGCATGCTAAAAGTTCGCGAGAGAATAAATGAGTCACAGCATGTATAATGCTTTGCGCGATTAAAGTCACCTCGTTCACCCTTTTCTTTCTATTTTCTATGTCACTTGTATCTAGTCATGGCCAAGCACCGGTGCTATTTGCCTTTCTTTAGACACTTGTTTGTTAGCACTCTCGAAATTCGAAAGATATTTTACATGAATTTGTTCCAGTCTTATTGAGGACTTTTCATTATTCACGCGAGAGCCTTTTATGAGCATTTGGGAATAGTCATTTACTTTCATCATTAACTTGATAGTTCGATAGAAATGTCAACTTTCAAACTAAATTGCTGAAGGTATTTTTTGATAAAACTACATCGTATGTCATGGACGGTCCCTAAAAAAATTACGATATCATCTCATTCGAAGAGTTCGGAAAAAGAATTATAACCGTGGTGCGAATGAGATAGTGAGAGAGTGAACGCGACACGTGACGCAAAAGAAATAATCGGGTGCACTGCATCGCCTCGTCGTGGCGTTCAAATTGAAACTCGCGGGCGCCGCGCAATATCTCGAGGACGCGTCGATCGTGGATAAAATCGGGGCAGCCGCAGTTCCAGTTTTGAGAATGCAGATCTCGGGACCACACACGCATCACTTGCTATATTTATTAACGACAACCGCGCAGACAATTTTCACGCGGAAGAGATTGCGAAGAAAGATCACGTCACTAGCAATATGTAAACAAGAACGCATCGCGAGCCTCACGTCGCTCGCGTACATTCGAACAAAAATACGCGACACATCTGCGTTTGGAATCGCGATCGAGTGCCAACCGAACGAGAAATATTTGAAGAAACAGAACGTATGCAATGACCCTTGTGCTTTTTTTCGTGAGCTCACCGCCGTGCATGTATAATGAGCTATGGGATACGCAAATTTTACAAACGGCGAAAAAATAGCCAGAATATCGCGTGATACCAACCAATCATTCGTATTATGCAGTCAATGGGCCGTGCGGAGCACAGCGGGTCTTTGGAAGAGCGCCTCAGGATCGTTTGAGGCACGTTGCGCATGCGCGAAAAAGAGACGCCGAATAGCAGCGCCGCCTACATGCTGCTATCGCTGGTTAGCGTCGCTTTGCATACGATACGCGCCGCACTCATGACTTTCTGTATGTATATCTCTTACTACGCATTATTCGAGTTTTCTGTAAAACCACTGCGGCATTATCTTCGGAACGATGCTTTCGGACTGCAGGAGAAGTAAACGCTGCCAATTAGGCGTTGCTGACTTTTTTCATCCTTATTGGCATTGTGCGAGGGCAAGGCTCTCTCTTTCTCTCTCGTATGTACGCTGCGATGCCGACGTACCTCGCGTGACGCGAATGTTAATTGTTGCCCCCACGAAGCTGTAGAGGCCAACATTTTTGGTGGACCGCTCTCTTTTTTTCTCTCTCTGTGCATGCAAAACGTCCCGATATTCCGCAAGAGAGGAAGAATATATATTCGTTTTTTTTCGACTGCACCGTTTATGCAGAATGCGCGCGCGCGTGGTGAATATGCCAGTTTAGCTGGCTACTGCATACGAATTGAGAGAATATTCTTCATCGAAGTGAACGGTGTGTGACGCACATTTTTGCACAGGAGTCACGATGAACTATAATGTCTGCATCGTTTGCAAGATCTTGAGAATTGTCTCTGCTCTGTTAGAATTTTTTCTACCTCTGTATTCAGTATATGCACCTGGATGCAACTTTGTGATCTCTTCCTGGTTACTGGGAGTGACTGCAGTCTGAGCTTGAAATTTGGTGCACGCATACGCTTTCTGGCGAGTTCTATAATACTCATTTTGTGATGAGCTTACATACGAAGAAACGATTTGAGATGTAACTGAAACATTTTTTTTTGAGATTTTGTAATGTGTTTTTTGTTCAGGATAAAACTTAGAGAAATAGCGTCGTCAAATAACGAAACGATACTCGCTCATTAATAAATGTTATAGATAGATCGTTTATCCAACAAACAGTCCTCAGGGGTTCTCAGCTCGCAGCTTTCTAAGAGTCCCGCTCAAAATTTAACTCACATTCTCTTGAATTTTTCAACAGTTTCTGCGCGTATAGCTAGCATAGCGTGTCCGAAAAATTGCGCACGATTAGAAATAGATGGCTTTTGAGAAGCTATCGAGTATTGGCTAGAAAACGCTCGATAAATTCCGCAAAATAGCCCTAGACGCTGAAAGACGCATGGGTCGGTCGGCACTTGCAGTGGTTATTTTTCTCGTTGCCACGAGCAAAAGGGCCGTAAGACTCGCTCGCTTGGTCGAGTTTTATGAAGCTCGCTGCTTGAAAGTATAGTGAGTAAGCGATCGTGAGCGCGGAAGTTGGGGTGTCACTATATAGAACATTGCTTCTAGATCGTCTATACGACGATTTCTGTACACTATGTGCGATGGTTCTCAAAGAGAAGCTAGACGCTAAGCGTTCAAGGAGTCGGAGTGGAGTAGAGAGTAAGCTATATACGGAGAGGACCTCGAAAACTTCCTGCGGGAATAGGAAGACCAATACTCCGTACTTCCTCCATCGGCAAGCACGCATAAATCCTGGATCCGGCCGGCTTGGTAAGGGCGCGAGCGAGACAGCATCCTAGCTCTCTGTGGGACGTCCCCGTCGAGACTCTCTCTCGGATATTACGTAATGGCATGGCCATTCGTCCGCAGTTTCATCTTGAGCTACATCCCTTGCCTTCGTCGTGTTCTATATATTTTCTGCTCTTCCATCCACTATACTTGGTTCATCCCACCAGAGAGGACTCTGCGCCATCTCAGGAGATATTACCACTGTCTGTCTGCGAGCTTTGGGAAGTTCTAGCGTATCATGTGTGACCCCTAGAAGTAGCGA
Source organism: Eretmocerus hayati (assembly GCA_029851415.1). NCBI lineage: Eukaryota > Metazoa > Arthropoda > Insecta > Hymenoptera > Aphelinidae > Eretmocerus > Eretmocerus hayati. The sequence continues at coordinate 152,192,084 of CM056743.1, read as the reverse complement.
TTCTGATTGATTTGTTGTCTTTCTCTTCTAGTGGGAGGGTTACAATATTGGATTGAAAATCCTGTCGGATGCGGACCAAGTTTTTCTTTTACTTTTGTTTTCAATAAGAATCAATCTTTCCGTACTGGAGTTCTTCTTGACGCTATTTCTTTCATTCATAATTTAGTTGCATTATATGGAATTATTCATCTTTGAATTGACTCATGAGGTCAGAGATTGGCCCTTATGAGATTCTTGGTTCACCAGTTAGTAGTTTGCTCGACTATACCTCTTATCATTGCCAACGCAGGTAAATTTTGCAAAGTATTGCTTCAGATTGAAGTTTATTTGTTGGTGAAGATGATTCGAGATCGACACATTCAACCCCGAAGATGCCATTCTAGTATGAAACGAGGGTTCTGATTTCTGGTTTTGTATGAAAATACATTCATATGGAATTAAAACACATTGGCACGAGATAGTCATCTACTGGAAAAAACAAATACAGAAGTTACTTCACATTCCAATCTTTACCATATTCCAACAATCAAATGCCAAACAGTTGCACACTGATTATAAATTACAAAAACGTTATTTGTCTGAATTACGAAATTCGGAAGTTACAAACTGAATAAATATCAATCAAATCATAAACTTGGTATCAGACTCATGCATGCAAGTTTTATTCAACTGAACAAGAATCTAACTAAATCAATAAAATTTTCTTCAATCTTGCAGACCAAATGACCAATTAGATTGAATCGTTGCCAAACCTTATACCATTCTTTTCATAATCTCTTTCTTGCACATTCGCCAAGCTCCACCCAAAGCCGCAGTACAGGTGCAGTAAGCTCAGCTTATGACGCGCTTCAATCGATACAAGCTACTACTACCGTCTGCATCGCACCCCTGTACAGACCATCAAACGGATGCGCGTCAATTCGTTCAAGCTCTACACAAAAGCTCATCGCAACGCGGTGGTGGGATGTTAGAAGAGCCACACAATGTCCGATATAATCTGACGAAACGTAATCAGGACGGCTTTCTGCATTCTACTTTGTTCATAGTATATGAGAGGCCAATGCAAAGAAGCCTCACCATATCTTGATGCACCGCCAATGTTAGGGCTTCTCCTTAGTGCCGGTAAGGTAGGGATTATTACCCTTGGGGGCTTCGAAGCTTGCGCCAGCGCGCGCGCGCGCGCGCCTCATCGTCTGGAAAATGGCTTACGGCTTTTGCACATTTGCTTTTGTCGTCGAGGGTTTCCGTTGATTCTGTCTTCTTCGAACATATATCGCATACGTAACCGCGATTCTATACGTGCACGAAAGGTGTATTGTATTGAATTGTATATAGGTAAGAATGGTAAGGGGATGCGGTGAGAATAAGACGAGTAGTGCATTGAAAATTCAAGGAAACGGGCGTGTGAGCAGCCACTTACCCCCGTTTAAGGTCGTTTCGCGTCACTATACTGTGACTTGGATTTTTTTGCCGCGTCTCGTCGTGTCTTACTTTTTCCCAAGAATTACGTCAGTGGTAGGGAATCTGGGGTTGTCGAACAGCGAGTAATGGATCGCGTCTGTATCTGGGCTTCGATTATCGTGTATAGTCGTGTAAATTGACAAAGAAAAAACTTTGAATAGAATTTCAAAGCTCAGGGTAGTGTATGTACTGGCGCAATAAATAAATTATAAGGTACATTGAATTTGTTCTATTATATCTCGACAAACAGCTCGGACGTTGGTCATTATACAAATTGTGCACCGGGCGAATCATTTATATGCCAGTTTAAAGTGTGATGATATGTAGGATCGATGTCGACCATCCGTCTGACCAAACTCGGCTATATCTACTGCGACAATTCAGTAGAACAGTTGTGCAACAGATGATCCCTTTTCCAATTCTCATTCATGCTGTTGTCGTCTACTTTTCTAAATCATTCGTCAGAATGAGCACGTAACTCATCCAATTTATTCGACCAATTCTACAAAATTTACCACACTCAACTTTCTAAACTAATTTAGAGACCCCAAAAAAATTTCATTATCTCACTTTAGAGCACCTCAAAATACCACCATTCACGCCAACAGTTAACTTTGGTCAAGAACAAGCCTATATCCGTTTGTCGTCGTCCATTGGTCATCTCTCTTCTCACTCTCTCTAATTCAAACGGGCGTTGTTCGGCCATCGGTTGCGTCGCCACGTAATTAGCACAGGCGTAATCCTCGTTAGCCTATGGATGACCCAACACTCACTTTACTACTACTGATGGAACTATCAATAGATGCTGTAGTAGTACTACTCGATGGCCGTTAACGCCGTGAGTGTACCGCATAAACGCGACATCGCTGCAAAGCAACTGTGGAAGCTGATTTTAGAGCCTATACTACGGCTTGCTTCATCACCTATCCATGCATGTTGACTATCATTATTGTCCTTGTCGTGTATAGGTGTATTAGGATGGTGGTGGTCATAAGCAAGAGAGAACAGTGTTTAGAGAGCTTTGGTCATTTCTTGATGGGCTTGATGTTTCGTGGTTGCTTTGTGGTTGCAATTTGATGGACATTATAATCTGGGGATATTTTGGACTACGTTGGTGTATAATTTATGGTGACCTTTCAGGTTAGGCCCTTTACTCTTTTGCGCGGATGGTTGGCATTATTTTCGATAAATGTTCTTAAGAACTTTTACGAGGGAGGAACAGAAGTGATCAATAATATGTACAATCCATTGATTAAATGTGTCTCGAAATTCGTATGTACAATTGACTGTGGCTGGACATCAGAGAAAAGAATGTATCTTAGTCGCATGATCTTTTTTCAAAGAAAATATTCTGTTTAGGAAGAAACGGAAACTTACAAGCGCGAATACAATCCAACTCATTAATTGAAGATTTGTTACGATTTTTTTGGACATTAAAGGCCAAAGTTACGGACAGTTAACATATATTAGACGTATATGGCATGCTCTTTCATTCACTGTTCCAGGTTTGCAAACATAGGTGTCCTGTGATTCTCGCAAACCACGTAAAGAATTTTGAAATAATGTCCATATCATCTATATTTCTCAACGTATCATTCTATACCATATTTTCTATCTTGGTCAGGTCTCTTCGTTGTCTAACTGACGAGACCAAGTGGAGAGACCACGGACAAACAGTAACTTTTTCGTTATTTCTTTAGAATTGAACAATTTTAAACTATCCCCGAAAATTTAAATTACATCATGAAATGAGGTTGGAGCTGTTTCCTATACTTGGCCTCTGGATTTATGCTTCTGCGATAACGGATTATATTTACATCGCCAATTTTCTGCATTGTGCACATGAGAAATGAAAGTGGCAGCCTCATCAAGATCCGTCTCATTTTCGTTACTTTGGCGTAGAATGCGTGAAGTAGTCGTCATAAAACTAGACGGAATCCACACCATGCAGAACAAAAAAATCAACCAATTCCGCTGAGAGTTTGTATCAAGTATATTCAACGGATATCATCCATTTGTCCATTCTTAATATCTAAATACCACACACAAAATTATTCTGCTAGCCAAATTAGTCAACCGTGATCGATCTAAAATACGCATTCTCACCATCTCCTGACTCAATTTTTCCTCTTGAATTTAAACATTCTATCACCAGAGCAGATCATTCAAACAGACAGAAATTCGATAAAAGTTTGCGGCATCAATGAAAGGTTGCGTAAAATCACACTCGACTGTGAAATGGCTGGAAGAACGATTCTGTGGTAGCTCGGTATAGATAACAGTAGCAACCCCTCTCTCATTTTATATACCCGGGGTTGAAGCGATAAAATCAAAACAGTTGATAATTTTATGATGGAAATTCAAATGCGCTACCGCGTAACTGCTACAGGGTCAGCGAGTAACAGCAAAATCATTCTACCCTATGATGGTGGCGCGTCAGTCTCTCTCTCGGGAATTCGCGGCCTCGGGGCTGCTACTGCTACTCTCCCTAATATTCCTTCGCTTATACTATTTTTCGAGGGTTAAATTCTCTCTGCACATCTAAATTCTGCCTCGCACCCATTACTCGCTTCTATACTCTCTCTTTCTCTCTCTTACACTGACTAAACAGATTTTAATGAGTCGAAAGAGCTATTCAGAATGGCGAATTTCGAGGGCGGAGAGATGCCGGGCATGCATGCAAAGCTTGACTTCAATGTTTTCGGCGTTATCCAGGCACTTTTATCGCCTACAAAAGCTGCTCATCCCTATACATATATATATATGTGTGTGTGTGTGTGTATAGATTGTATACAAGAGTGCTTATCGTAATGAATTGAAAATGTGAGGATTGAGTACAAGATGCATGAAATTCTCATCGCCTCTGGTGTACAAAAATCCAGATGCAAAATTGATCGATGAGTAATACTATTGCTAGGAACTCTATCTCGGTAGTGGTATAATTTATTTCAGCCGGGGATAGGGTATACTCTATGCAGAGATTGATAATTCAATCAACGTGTTGCAAGCGAATGACTTAATACACTGCTCACATAACCTATTCAATTCCTAGCTATATATCATAATTTATACTATATGTATACGAATCGTTACTCATGACCAATTTTATTTTTCTGTTTCAGGTGAGTTTCACAGACACTCGTTCTCGAGTATATAAAGTCTTCGACTGCTAGCCGTAACTCCCTCAGCATATTGATCAATTAGAAATGCCGTTGTGCACTTGGTGAAGTAGACGTAGACTATATATATATATTTGTTGTATATAATATCTCACGATACCTTTTATAAAACGATAAATTTGAAACAATGCAGCATTTTAAGTCAAGAGAAAGAGAGTGAGAGAGAGAGAGAGCGATACATAAATTGGATAAAAGTGGGTCGGTGAACCAGGTGCCGCCTCCTGTACGCGTAAATGTCTTTTTAATGCAAAGGTATGCATTTAGATTGCAAAGACAATCGTCGTCGATATTTATTGTCTGAATGATTGTTGGCTACTTACAAGTAATCATAACTGATACATACAAAGAGTGATGAAGCTATAAGAGGTGGGCATAGGTTCTCAATTGTGAGACGTTCTCTTGGTTATGTATCTTTCATTTTAAAGTGTACGTTTGAAAGTGTAGATGGACAGTTAGTTTGAACTTGCAATAGTATGCACACGAACACGCGATTGGGACGTTATTTATTATGCATACTGGTGCGAGTCACTTTGAATGCCCGTACATAGAGGAGTTGAGAGAACATTAGACTCGAGAATTGCCTTCAAGCACTTATAGGCAAATAATGGACATTTGTTTTTGTGGATGGGAGGAGCAAGATATCTTGGCCTTGACATAGATTTGATCTATTTGTGTTTTTTCAATATCATTTGTTGCTCATTTATACGGATTCCACGAATTAATTTCTTTTTTTTCATTTTTTGCATGAATTATTTGCTTTTTAATGAGAAACAAACGGTAATTTGGGATACTGTCTCAGCACAGGAAATATTATTGTATCAGTCTAATTTGCTCCATCTTGGATCCCGTAACTCAATTTTGAGTTCCCATCTGTCGAATATCAATTGCGATTCGACCTGCTTACTGTCATAGTCTATCCTTGGAGCAAGTATTTTTGAAGAATAACTGCGGCCCTCCACGTCAAATTTTACGTGAATTTTCTGTCAATCTTGAGCTTTATAGCGACGATCGAACTTCTTCATCTTGAAATCAAATTACTTTGCACAGAATAGAATCATCAACCAAATGACCCCTGACTCAAACCTCGGTTCATTGACTCCTCAAGACTATATTTCGGATCATTGCAAGTGCCAATTCGAAAATACACCTTAAAGTCATCATCATCATCATCATCATCATCATCATCATCATCATTGTGCTATGCCTTGGCTAAATTTGATGTAGACGAACGTGTCATTCGTCATTATTCTCATTATATCCAGAATCATCATATTATCACGATAATGACATATCCATACGCTCGTATGATTGATTGATCATGAGACACCGGATGTGAGGTATCTCCACTAATCATATCATCAGTCTATTCTCAACTCTAGACCTCATACAAAGTTGAAAAAAAAAAGTATCTCAAGACGTATGCAGAATCAACCAGAGAAAATGATGTGTGTCGCATAGAAGGTAGAAAGTGACGCAAAATGTAATTTGAATACGATTCGCGAAGCGTAGAATTTTGCCGACTTAAAACGTCGTCGTGTGGAGGACGAAGACACAACTTTGACTCTGCATAATATGCTTCGTCGTCATTCTCAAACTCCTTCAGTTTCCTCGACGTCGTCGTCATTGTGACGCATGGGGTTTTCTCTTGTATAGTTGGATGATTCGGATGAGTGGATGAGGATTCCCTCGTGTATGGGATATATAGTAGACGAGAGAATGAGACATTAGCATTGAGAAAGTGGCGGTATAGAAGTTAACGTCGCGTGTCATTTCGATGTCTCTTTAACCGCTTTGGATAATTCGAGTTTCTGAGTAGTTGAAGCTTTTGGGTGTAGGAAGTGAGAGGTGCAAGCTCTGTTTGATGATCCATGTAGGAAGTTCGAGTGTCATGCGTGAGAATTACATAGTCATGTGTGGTGGGTGGTTTGTGTGGAGATGTCTATTTGTTATGTGGTTAAATTCTATGTTTTCATTTTTTCATTTTTATTTCATTTTATTGATGAAATTGAACGGGTCTGTGTTAACGAAAATGCATTACAAGGCATGAATACATAATAGTAATAATAATATAAATCGTACTGACGAGGAAAGGTCATCACATCCGGATCACGGATTTAGCTAAAACTCTGGGAATACCCTAGTGAAAATAAGTGCCTCATGATCATATATGAACATGTTCCCGACCGGACTGTGGTCATACATGACCACCTATGATCATGAGGCCGGAGTCATAGGTCTTCATTGGTCTCCATACTTGATCTTAGGAATTCGTTTTGGAAATCAAGCACTTCATTGCCAACTCGAAATGTTTCTCAATCCAAAGCTTCAAAATAAGCGCGCTTGGGTCTCCAACTGCTAGGCCTCCATCCGATGTTGAAAATGTCATGTACTACCACTTGATTCCAATACCCTACGGCCACGTACGAGCTGGCTTTGTATACCTATGACTAACCATGGAGACATGATATTTTCTGAGGTCATAGATGGTCATAGATGACCACAGTTCGGCTGGGAACATGTTCATATATGATCATGAGGCACTTTTTTTTACTAGGGTAGTTTTCTTCCAGCACAATAAGACGACATCCAAAATTATAGATCTCAACGCTCAAGCGTTTCCGAGTTACAGCTTGCCCATATAGGCCCATGTTAAAAATCAAAAATATAGGTATAACTATAATGCTAATGTCCTTGGCTGTAATTCGGAAACGAGTCCTTTTAGACCACTTGACTAATATATCAAGATTACGTTGTGATTCCGTTTCATCAAGGACTGTGTTGATTCTTGAAAATATTTTTACGTCATCAGCATGAATCAGTATCAATACAACTTTGAAAGCAACTCGATCAATCATTGATAAAGTTTATGAATAATATGGGTCCGAGATGCGAATCTTGCGGAATACCAGATGCAACTTGATGAAAGTCGGATCATGCTTGGTTGATTCTGACGGACTGTTGATAATCAGAGAGATAAGACGAGATGCATTCAATTAGACCTATATGTTGAAACTATAATCATGAACCTGGGTGATCAAAATTTCATGGTTGACTGAATCCAATGCTTTCGTAAATTCGGTATAAATAGCATCTACCCGCGCACGACTATCAAGACAATTCATTATGAAATCAGAGTAGATGACGAGATTGGTTATAACTGATCCACACTGGATGAAACCGTGTTGTTCACGAGCAATGAATTGTAAGAACTGTTCATAAATGTTATTCGCCATTATCGCGCCGAGATAATGTTTTTTTTTTGATAAGCCAGCGTGTCAGAATGATTTTATAGTTTTTAAATCCTCGCAATTTGAGTCCAAGAATTTTCAAGTCCATTCCGATATGTTCAATCCAAGAATGCATCATCTTACACCAAAAGCTTATCGCAAGCTCTATAAATCAGTGCGATGGTGTGATGGATACATGCTACTCATTTTGAAATGGCTGTACGAGGGTCGCCAGCATCAGGGAGCAATATGACGCACAGAACGAGACGCAGTGGAGTCGACAATATCTATAGTCATATATATGGTGTTGAGTCGGTTGGGGGCGCTGTTCACGGTGCGCACCAACCCCTGCGTATCGATTCGCGCGCTTGGAGGCACTCTAGCCAAAGCGAAACAGCAGACTGAACCTACTCTCTCCCTCTCTGTGCAAAGCTTATACAGATACAACTACGGTTGCTGCTGTTGCAGAAACGCCCTCTTGTCTTTCGTCTTTCTCACTCTCTAGATTTCTGTGTAGCTTCATGTATATATATATGTAGACGATACAGGGATGGCGACCATGACGACGACGATGAGAACAGGAGGCCAACTTTTGCGGATATGAATTAACGCGGTTACGGAGCTTTCGCCAGAGCCACTGACACAACCGCCGTTTTCGAGTTGTGCGGCTTTTACCCGCGAGTGAAAATGTTTTGAAACCGTTACTACTGCTGCTCGTGTTGATTGGTTCGTTCGCTTTTGTCAAGGATGATACGTGAAATAGTGGGGTGAGAGATATGGCGGGTAGATAGAGCTTGCAGGAATAAGGATGAGATCCTGAGGTGGATAATTAAACCGACTATTATTTATTGATGGGAGTGAATTCTGTGATGAGGTCTTATAGCAATTTATTGAGAATTGAGAAGGTTACGATTGTTGGATGAGAAATTTGACGATGATTCTTCGCGGGATGACAGAAAATAATTCATGTTGTTTGCCTTGATTCTTAGTCTAGCCCTTCATTAAAATTGTTATAGTTGAGCAGTAACTCAAGAATTTTCATCTTGATACAAAAATTGTAAAATTGCTCGGAAATCTCTCTCGGGCAATTCAACATAGCAATGAAATGAACGTAACCGAATAATAATTGAAGCAAATGCGGAGAAATACCATTTGTTGACACCATACGAATATCAGTCGATTATTTATCAAAATCGTACATTTCTGACGCAAGAACAGTTTATCTTTCGAGCGGAGTGAGGGAAATAAGTCCTTCTTGACCAAAATGAGCCTGCGAGCACAAGGCGATTATTATTTTCAATCAGTGAGAACCTTACACCGTGTCCGAAAGTGGTGTTTTTGGGTCGAAATGAAATGAAACCTATTTTTTGCATCCGAGTGGTGGGTTTCTGGCCTGAGCCGCAAGCCAAGATCGGAATCATCACGAGAATGCGAGAAATAGGTTTTACTGCCGGGTATCAAACTGTGTCTCTTGACAACCTGTGATAGAAAGTCGAAAATCATGGCTAAAATAGTACATCTCAATACAAGGGTGGAAAAACTTTTTTTCGCGTCCGAGTAATGGGTTTCCGGACTGAGCAGTAGGCGAGGGTCGGAATCATCACGAGGATGCGAATGATAGGTTTTACGCCTGTGTATCGAACTATACTTTTCGATAAATTATGAGTAAAAGTCGACAAACTGTGCGCAAAGTGCACTTTTACGCACAGTATCGAAAAACATAGTATGATACTCGGGCGCAACGGTTTTCGCTTTCTCGTGACTATTCAAACCCTCGCTTGTGACACGGGCCTAAAAAAAGTCACTCGAAGTGCGAAAGCCATCGTTTACGCCCTTGTATCATAATATACTATTTACATCCGTGTATCGAATATTATTTTTTGACACACTGTGCGCGTGTCGAATTGATACTTTTCCTCACAGCGTGTCGAAATAAATATTTTCTACGTGAACTCAATGATGAAATTTTGATGAGGGGCTAATCCAAAGATCAAGGCATATAAAGAGGCACAAATCATAAAACTTTTCCAAATCCGCCGTTGCAAATGTTGAAACATCCACATATGTCAGGAATTCGTATCATTTGAAAATCACGTTTCAGAATGATTAAGAGACTAATAAGACTGATAAAATCAAGTACATTTCAAACTCACAATCAACAACCGCAATAACCTCGAAAAACAAGTTTAACTTTTATCAACAACCAAAAACCAGAAAAACCTCCTCAAAAAATACTCCAAACACGCTCCACACCATATGGATGAAAAATCTATGCGTTTTAAGTAGTATAGCAGTACCTAAGTTCAGACATATGGCACGAATGGCAAAGTAGAAAGAGACGAATCAGGTCAGACAACACCACCACGATAACCTTCTCTCTCGATTTTAGACACGCGAACACATACATATATAGATACGTGCACAAGTGTATGCCGTCGTCGTCGTCGGCTCGTAGAAGAGATAGACATTGGGGTTGCCATGAGGAAGAGCTGCAGAGAGTCAGAGATAAAGTTCATGGTCGCGAGGCATACAGGTGGTCCATAACATAACAGTCAACTGCGTTTTATCCGGCAGTAAACCGGCGTGGAACGGCACAGTAGTAACAGCATCGTACTGGACTGGTAGTGGTGGTGGTTTCTATGATTTAATACTTCATGCCTGTATACGTTTTACGGTCATTATTATAGACTGGCCCTATTTGCTTTTCTCGCTTTCTACACTTCTATTTCTCTGTCTGTCTGTCTGTCTGATGTCTGTCTGAATCGATGTGTACGGTATGGACATGTTGAAACAATGTGTTGTTGTAGATTGAAGCAGACGTCATCGAGATTCGTATCTTTGTGTATTTGTGAGTTGTTGTGTTAGTGGTTGTTGTAGTGTAGTTAAACTGATGGGGAGTATACAGTGTCGCGAGGGGTTGTGATGCCTTCACAGTGAGATGCAGGTAGTATTGAGTTTGCTGGGTCATTGGGTGACGCAAAATATGCAGATTTTTAGCCTATTTTGATGGATATTATACCGATACGGTTTCATCGTATGGTGAAAATTTTTCACCGCTAACGAGTGAATTCTTATATCGTATTTGCAAACCTTTCTTGTACACTGTGTAGGTTCTTTTTCAACATTAATTTTCTGCAATAAAAATTTTTTTCTGAGCATAGGCCTTCATCAAGATTGAGTTCTTAAAGAGGTCGTTCACCTACTAAGATAAACTGTGTGAATACATTATTCTGAATCAAATGTTACGATATCAACACCGGGACAGTTCAGCTTCAATAATAGATTTCTTCATCAGATTTCACATTCATTCTCTCAAATTTTGACTCTGTCACTTATGATTCCGAAACAAGCATAACAATTTTATTATTTTAACAAATGATCTTCCGATCTTAATTGTGTCAAAGTATCTAATACGTAATGGAAAAGAAAAAGGGCCACATCGGGCACTACCATCTCACAAAGTTCCTTCAACCTTTGAGACACAACGATTATACTGCATACATTCCTGCTTTCGTATATTTCACTATCGCAGATTTGCATCAGAGATTATCTTAGCATGCTTGAATATAACCACTCACATTGCAAACCATTGGCGCGCGCACACACACACACACACACACACACACACACACACACACACACACACACACACATACATATATACATATAAAGTAGAACCTCAAATAGCGGACACCTTTTTGCACCGCACAGTGTCCGCTATTGCGAGGTGTCCGCTATTGCAAGGGTTTTCCAAAATTTTGCTCGCCATCATTCAGAAGTTTCGCATCAATAAAAAAATGACTTCGGGCATTCCATTACCATCATTGATCAAAGCCGTCAAAAATATAAACAAATGAATCGTCAAATCACTTGGTTGGAAAATAGTCAACAGTAGATGCTTGTCTTATTCGTTTCCAAATGATAGCATTCTCAAACTCACACTCGATTTCTTAAATCTTAGACGAGCAAGATATTGATTATTCTCCAAAAATCTTTCTATGGTGATGAAGAGGTCTTTGCGTTGGCACGAGAGAGATACTAGGGACATCTACTAGAATTTTTAGTCAGACTAACCTCGATCAGCTCGAAACGATTCGTATTTGTCAACTGCGGCATGGCTGTCCAACATAGAATACAAAATTTGTATTGGCCACCATTCAAACTCTACTTTTATTTTGAGCCTCATCTAGTTTTAACGACAGTCTCCTTTACATGTCATCGTATTCTTGCATTGGTGGAGGAAGAAAATTTAGTATGTCCGTTATTGCGAGGTTAAATTTTCCGTAACAGGATCATTTGACCGACAAAAATTGTCCGCTATTGCAAGGTGTCCGCTGTTTCGGGGTGTCCGCTATTCGAGGTTCTACTGTATATAAAATGCGCTCGCACCTTTATTCATTTTCTTCGTAAAAGCAGACCTGTATGCAAATACTTACTAGCTGATACCTAAGTTTTTCTTATTAAATTTTATACTCATCTTTTTGTATTATTATATACCCCAGTAGCATAGTGCACGTATTGTGCATGTAATACCTTCCCGGTGTGAGATGAGGATAGCATCCAAACTAGGAGAAACGCAGAGAGCAACCTCTTATCTCATCCTATACGCTCGTATGTACATTTACTTTAGCCTGAGATATTAGGATACAATAAAGATATCCTTACGGCGCAAGGCGAATTAATCAGATATCTATCGTCGAGCTATGGCTATTTATTGAACTTTGTGTTATAAGTACCTGAATGGTACGTGAATCTCGTTTAGTGTTGGTTGTTGTTCATGTATGGGGGGGGGGGGGCTATATCGATTCTATGCTAGGTTCAATAGATCGAGATGCATCTTCAGTGTATGGTTAGACCGAGTTATCGGATGCGCGTGCTTTGGTACAGTCGGTCTTTTTTTAAGGCTATGAAGCTTGATTTTGCGATATTCCTTTCGCCCAGCGGATTTCTCAATTATCAACCCTTACGATTACTAGTGATTCGGTTACTTAAATTATTTAAATTCAAATTTTGAATGAGTTCTCGTAATTTAACCCCTGTATCGATTTATGATTAAAGGTCAGTTTAATACAAATATTGATCAAGTAATATGTCTATAAGACAACAATTCAAACTGTGAATTGCTACGCGTCGATCCAAACTATACCGATGAAATCATAGATGATAATTTTTCTCCAGTTCATATATGATGGATTCCACGCCAAAGCGACCTACGGAAAGGGGTCATCTCTCAGATTCTTTTTTAACCTTTTTCATTCGATTCTATGGCTCAAAATAGGAACTTCGGACCACCTATGGGGCCCAAAAAAAATTTCTCCTCTCCATTGCACGCATATCCGTCAACAGACCGAAAATTTATCGTGTAAAAATCTATGCACTTTTATTCACGAAAATGGGAATATTTCAAGTTTTTGGATAGCTATCGATTTGCGGGTTGCGGCATCTGAAAGGGCATCAAAAAACCTATCGGAAACGTTGTCGAAAATTCCTTTTCTGTGATTGGGGGGCCTCCTGGAGGCAAAAGAGTGTTTTTCACTAAAATGTTGATTTCTCAAAAAGCCATTTTTTTTATTTTTTTAAACTCAAATTTTTGACGTAAAATTTTGCGTTCTTTCGAAAAAAATGGGTTTCAGAGAAGTTTGGGGCGATCCAAGTGACTTATGAGCCATTTTTTGAAAATTCGATTTTTCCGATTTCAGAAAAAGGCGATTTTCTGCGCATGCGCACAAACGTAGACTTTCGGCGCCACTTCCAATGGAAAGCTGACAAAATTTCCTATAAAATGACTACCCGCAAAGTTGAAATTCATGCTTTGAAACGGGATCTGCAAGGATTAATTATGTCGAATAAAAATCACATGGAAATTCAGCCCATTAACGCCTTCGTGGCGCCTGCTGAGATGACACATTCACGAGATCTTATCGGGACTTGATTTTGAGTACGAAATTGACCTGAAAAAAATTCGGACCACATGGTTTCAACGTAAAATTGTATGAACTTTCAAAATATGCGATGAAAAACCCCGTTTGAGGCGAAACCGAGGTGCTACATTCAATCCGTTCGCAATTTTGAATGTGAAATATCGTATTTTCTGGCAAAAAATTGGATGTAGCACCTCGGGTTCACCTCAAACGGGGTTTTTCATCGCATATTTTGAAAGTTCATACAATTTTACGTTGAAACCATGTGGTCCGAATTTTTTTCAGGTCAATTTCGTACTCAAAATTGAGTCCCGAGAAGATCTCGTGAATGTGTCATCTCAGCAGGCGCCACGAAGGCGTTAATGGGCTGAATTTTCATGTGATTTTGATTCGACATAATTAATCCTTGCAGATCGCGTTTCAGTGCATGAATTTCAACTTTGCGGGTAGTCATTTTATAGGAAATTTTGTCAGCTTTCCATTGAAAGTGGTGCCGAAAGTCTACGTTTGTGCGCATGCGCAGAAAATCGCCTATTTCTGAAACCGGGAAAATCGAATTTTCAAAAAATGGCTCATAAGTCACTTGGATTGCCCCAAACTTCTTTGAAACTCATTTTTTTCGAAAGAACGCAAAATTTTACGTCAAATATGTAATTTTAAAAAAATAAAAAAAATGGCTTTTTGAGAAATCAACATTTTAGTGAAAAACACTCTTTTGCCTCCAGGAGGCCCCCAAATCACAGAGAAGGAATTTTCAACAACGTTTCCGATAGGTTTTTTGATGCCCTTTCAGATGCCGCAACCCGCAAATCGATAGCTATCCAAAAACTCTTAATATTCCCATTTTCGTGAATAAAAGAGCATCGATTTTTACACGATAAATTTTCGGTCTGTTGACGGATATGCGTGCAATGGAGAGGAGAAATTTTTTTTGGACCCCATAGGTGGTCCGAAGTTCCTATTTTGGGCCATAGAATCGAATGAAAAAGGTTAAAAAAGAATCTGAGAGATGACCCCTTTCCGTAGGTCGCTTTGGCGTGGAATTCATCATATAGCAACACCTATAATTTTTTGCACTTACAATCTCTTGGAATCGAAAAACTATGACTGAAATCGCATTCAGTACGTTTCACACTTTTTCTACTACAAATATTCCATATTCACCTGACACTTGACGATTACTATTTTTTCCATCTTATCTCTTCCCCAACTCTCTCCCTTCATTTGCATTACATTTGAATTTAAACACCCGTTCATATCGCCATGGTTCAGCTCAAACTCGACCACTGGTATTAGGTATTCCATCAGTATTTATGTAGGCTATGTCCGCCATGATTGTCTGCGCGCGCATCCTTTACACCACGTTCATATCTCCACCCCAAGTTGAAAATGGTTTATCTATAGGTGGTGATTCCAGGAGCGTTCATCGCTCTCCTGTCGTCGTCGTTCGGTGAAAGTGAGACTCTCTCTCTCTCTCTCTCTCTCTTGGGGTGTCTGTTCCTTACTCTGATGTCTCGGCTAACACTTGCGTGCATCCGCAATCGCTCGTTAAAAACGTGTAACAGAGGCTTTTCAAATCAATCGTCAGAGTAGTGTTGTTTGAGAAGGTTGCACTGGATCGAATTTACGTTTCAAGCTGTATGTGTGTATAATATTCAGTGACGATGTTTCTCGAATTTCACTTTCTCGGCTCTTGGAAAGTCAGGATTACTATCAAGTTCATTGATTTGATAGTCATGGGGGTTTTGATTCATTGAGATTGTTTCTTAGTGAGTGTTTTTAGATCAGGTGGTTTTTTTTGATCTTGTTTCTATTATTCTGAGTCATCAAGGTCCAATATCTCACGACAAAATTGGATTTTTCGATACTTTCACCGTTTATGCACTCATACAATTTCCTTTCGCAAAATATTCTTCAAATTTTTTTTTTTTTTTTTTTGAGCATCTGCGAGATCGATCCATCTCCGAAATTTCACCTCAAAAATAGAATAAAAAAATAGAACATTTTCAAAATTCCAATCAATCCTTGAGTCTCCGCATTTTTATGCTCCAAAATCTAACTAGCTAAATTTTTTATATTAGGTGCAATTCATTCAGCAAATTCTTCAATAATATTATCATATTCAATACATGTAATTCCAGATCATGAAAAATCAGTGTCACCAGATGAGAAACCACTCAGAATATGATACTATGTACATTCCGAAATTATTTCGATAAAGTTGAAATCATTTGAAAATTATCCAGGTGTTCAATCAATGACAATGATCAGAAAATTTTAAAGCTACATCTATTTGAGCCAACCCCTTCAAATCAGATGGTGGAAATATCTATACGATATACATATAAAACGGTCTTTGACAAGATCCTTGGCCTAGTGTACGAGCGTGTTTATGACATGTCGCGGGTAAAGCCTGTGTACATATATACACTCATTCGCCCAGAGCCAGCTGAACGAGATGAACGGGCAAAACGAGAGAGACCGAAAGCATAACTAGAGTGAGACAGAGAAGAGAGAGAGGAGTGCGGTTGACGTTGATAAAAGCGGGACTCTCCCCTATAAGCGTGCGCCAACTATGTATTATGATACGCTCCTCCGATGAATTGGAAAACGAAGCTACCGCGACGAGATCATCCCTTGAATTTGCCTCGTTAAAATTTTTTCATTTCTTAAACGTAGATTGTTCACGACTGTTTTTTCATCTTCCTCAATGTCGAACTCAAATTGGGTATAATTTTTTTGGGCAGGTAATGTGCTCGTGATTTTCAACAATAGTTACAACATTTTTGTAATAGAGCATTTTCTCATTCTTTCACTTGAAGTCGGACTGATCAATCTTGTGTTTATGAGTACGAAGGAGAATTTTGTGAGTTTTTTTTTTATTGTGGTCAAGATGAAGATTCTCCTCGTTTTATTTTGCTTTTCTATCGCTCCCTCACACGGTGACTCTGTATAGGTCTTTGGAAAATCATCATTTTGAACATTCTGTCTGAGAATTCTTTATCTCTAGAGAAGCTTTCCTATCAATCACTTTTACAGCCCTGAAAATTTAATCCGATACATTCTGTTATAGATAAGCGTCACTGCTTCAAACATTGATCAATGTGACAAAATTTTCATCTCAAAATCTTCTAATGTAAAATTAATCTCAAATCGAATTCCAGCTACCCTTTTATGACAAACTTTCAACCCAAATGTCCCAATTTCAAACCTCCTCATCGAAAAACTACCCAATTGAAAAAAATTTCATTCTAACCTAAATACCAAAATTTAATCCATGTCTCAATTATTTCATATTGCATCAACGCAGTGGGTTGTAATCCAAAAAAATTTAGCTCTCGCACCTTCATCAGCGTCTCATAATCCAAAGTTGTATTATCAGCATCAGTAAATAATTGGCTCTACACCTGAGAGAAGAAAAAAAAGGGGGCGTCGGACATTTATAATAGTGGGCGGCCTCGGTTCAGTCGCATCTCTTCTAAGGTTGTTGGTTCGATAAAGGTGACGCGTTATGAGGGCGTCTCTCAACGTCCGTCAAGCTCATAGCCGGTTGGTCGTCGAAACGCGCGCGCACCACCAGCAGCAGCCTCCACTTTCTCTCTCTCTCTCTCTATCTCTCTCGCTCTCTACCTTTTCGTGTGCAAGCTTTTAGCTATAGCAAGGATATGAGATTCGAGGGGTTTCTATACATATATGACGAGAGAGGGTCAAGAAACCAAGCTCCATTCGCGCAGACGCGGTTATAATATCGTCCGTTTGCGCAAGCAAGTAACCTCCTATATGCTTTCTCTGACATGAGTAGAGCGCAGAATCCCTGAAATGGAAGAGAGGAGATTCGCAGTAGTAGTGTTGCATGGAAACCCCTCAAAGAGAAGAGCCGAATGGCGAGCTTTGCAGAGAACCAATCGTATTCCCGTTTCCATCCCTCTTGCGAATTTTACCTCCACATCGGACTCTTTCTCTCACCTATATCTTAACCTCTCTACTCCCGCCCTTGCGACGACGACGACGACGACGATACCTCCGGCTCAACCTTTTTTTTTGTTTTTTTTTTATCCGTCGGCCCTCCGCATCCCTTTTTCTCTGTTTTTCTCAGACGATTATCCTCTCTCTCTCTAGCTTCAGCTTTCATCCTTATACTTTTGCTGAGCTTGCCTCTCTCGTTGGTAGCTTTCGTTTTCTTTATTTTTCTCGTTTTCCACTGTGCTCTTTTGATATCCTCAGCATGAGCAGAGACCGGCTCACGTCGTAATTTTAGCTTTATTAAATTTTCGTAGACCGGCGCTGTAGCAGAGATGTAGTAGAGCCCTGAGCTTTCGGACTTTTTTTCGAGTTCACAGACGAGTTTGATCGTCATTTTTTTTTACTTTTTTGAGAGGATGAAGTTTTGCTTCGTGCTTGCTTTTTTTCATAATGTACTCTGTGAAAGTTTTACCTTGCGTCAAAGTAGTTTCTCAGTTTCTGTGTACCAGGTTGGATTTTGGGCTTGGATGAAATTCGTTTTGCTTTTGACCAAAAATATATCTTATAGTCGCGATTATTCCATTAAATTTGTGGAAACAAATTCTATCGGGTAAACTGTCATGCTTTCAGAAAATTTGGATTCCTGCAGTGGACAATTTTTTTTACAATTTCTATTTATAACACAATGATCAATGAGATATGAAAGTTACATCTCAGCACGAGTTTTGTATCGAGTCATATTTTCGAGCAATACAGATGCAAAGGTCTCGCACTCAGCCCAAGACTAATGTGAGTAGGCGCTCGTCGGTCATTTTGACCGAAATCAAAAACCCTGATTTAACCCAATACATGTCGACTTTTTCATGAATTCTTCTGAAGATCGGGATGGATTGACGAAGGTATTATTTGAAGATATTAAAATTATGAGAACTAAAAATAAATATTCTCTTATGTGTTTTCGAAAATTACGAAAAAATTGGTCGAGTCGGTCCTTTTGACGGACGTGCGCCTACTGCAGGGTGAATAATCGATTCGAGGAAGCAGAATGAACGGTCAATAGTGACATTCAGATCATCGCAATAGAATTCATAGCTTCGAGTTGCAATGATTGCGATGTGATATCCAATTTTTTCTTCAAGCAAGTAAAAATGTATAGTTGACCAGCGGGTTCGCATTGTTATCGATACACCTACATATAGGCTTGTCAAAAAATCGAATATTTCAAAAATTTGTGACTCGTGCGTATGGATGCGTATCAATTTTTGTGCCCCAATAATCACGAACATAATGATCAGTGGAATATCGTGAAATTACACATAAAAGTTGGAATGACGACGAAATTCGTTGATAACGATACTAACGGAAAATGAATAATTTTGTTGAATGTGTGGGTGCGATACGCGCGCATTGATGATAAAATTGTCACATAAGAGTGGCGTCAATCTTTTTAAAACAGCCGTGAGTACGATGTAATTATTGATACGAGACATTAAAGCGATTGAAAAAAGCATCGTAAAATTTTGAGAGAAGCGAAGAGACGACGAGAAGAACGTTCATGGAAGGCGATGATGCGACTGAAAAAGCGGTAGGAGCGCAGCAACAAAAATATATCGGAATGCAAGAACGATCATAAACGTTCGCCAATGTGGAACATAAAATTATCGTAAACTTTAATTTTTCTCTACCTTTTGCTCTTTCTCGCCCTCTCGCGTTCTTACGCTTCATTCTTCCGCAACGAGTCTTTTATCACCATCAAGATGAAAGTGTCTCTCATTGCGTGCAATTTTTTATTAATCGCCCGATGTGGGATATAGCAAAATATATTCAATTGTGCATACATGTAAAGATATTAACTGTTTACTGCAATTTCATTTTGATTAGTCTGGTAATTTTTTGAACGTCTAGGTAAATGGTTGATGACCAAGGCTTTGAGGTTGAAATGCCCGTGAGTTTTCCTTGAAATGAATTCACTATTTTTCACGTTTGCAAACATCAGGGAAAATGGCTCAGATCGCTTTAGGAATGGGGAAAAAGTATAGGGAAATCTGTGAAAGAGTGAGGTGTTCTGTGACAGAGCTTGCAGCTCACAGACTGATCAGATCTATTCAGGCTCGCTTTTTTGAGATTCCAATGTCTGATATCCGTGAGATCTGCAGTATAAAATCACATTCTTTTGTAGAGCGACATTTTAATGACGTTTCTCGCGTGAAATTTTGAATAGGTGGGATAGTAATGATGATTCTTGTGAAACCGATATTTATCTTAACCAGAAACCTCACGTTTTCAATTCAAATACAGTATATTTTTCATGTATTTTTGAGTTTTTATTCAAAACTCGATTCAAAATGAAATAATCCTCCTTAATGAATCATGTACTTTGACGATCTTTGAATGGACTTTCAGTAATATTATTTCCCTTACTTCGCAAATGATTTCAGAACTCATGAATTCGAGTAAAACATGAAAAATTTCATTCAATAGCCAATAATCATTGCAAGTTTATCAAAAATTCAACAACGATTCCTCGTGGGAGCCAAATAATCAGCAAGAGTATAGTAGAAGAACAAAGTATAAGGTTGTGTCCACAAATGATGCGTACGCATGCATATGCAGTGCACACTGTGTATGTGCACTGCACACGTGAACATGTGCAACTCATCGAACTTGAGAAAAGATTGAAGGACTCACATCAGAGAATTTCTGATTTGAATAGGTTCGTATCTTTTCTCCGTTATTGGTTCATCCAAAATAAGAATTAACGAGTTCTGGCCAATTTTGGTTAAAATTCGATGAGCTGCACTTGTGCACGTGTGCAGTGTGCACTGCTTATGCATGCACATGCATGTTTGTGAACGCATCCTAAAGTTATTTCTCCGATAGTCAATCGAATCGATGCATCATGTAGTAGTATTGCATCGCTGGAACGAATTACTGCAATGCGGTATGCGTTCATACATGCATTATGTGCGTGAAGAATTGGCGGTCAACTTTAAATCGGAAGGACGCAATAAGTCGCGCGTGCCGCGATACATACATACATACATATATACATATACATCTATACTACTGTTTTATACAGATCGCCGACTATATGTAGAGCACAATATATAGAGAGCTGCAATTCAGAGGGAGTATATAGGTTTATAAGAAGCTGCTGCGGTAAAAAGAGGCCTTTGAGTGTAGAATTTCAGTTTTGCTTCGGTCTCACTGCATAAATTAATCCGCGCAGAAGCGAGCCGATATCGTTTGATTCGCCGCTCTAAATTGTATATCGTGTACACTTAAACCGTCTCAGATCATGCGTATTTCATTGCTCATTTTGGATTATTTAGTCTCACTGTGTCCCAATACATATATATATATACATGACATTTGGTCAAATAGTGATCATTCGTGCAATTACTCTCATGAACGACTTTTTATAGTCTTTTCAGCTATACCCAACTTCTTAAATCGCGAGACATGAATATGTACTGGAACTAACAAGGAGAGGTCATGGTCTGTGGGTCGTGAATTCGGCTGAAACTCTGGGAATCGTCTCCTTTTGGCACCAAAAGATGATATCCAAAACCGCTAACTTGAATGCTAAAACGTTTCAGAGCTATGGTCAATCACATTAGCATTGTTAGTATACCTATATATATCAACTTTCAACGTGGGCCTATATGGGCAACGCTAATGTCATAGGATGTAGCTCCAAAACGTTTCAGCATTCAAGTAAGCGGTTTCGGATATCATCTTTTGGTGCCAAAATGAGACGATTCCCAGAGTTTCAACCGAATCCACGACCCACAGACCATGACCTCTCCTTGTAAGGTAAGTGTACCCAACTTGCCTCTGTACCCAACTTGCCCCCATATGCCGATCTCAGGAATGGGCACTCCTTGGCCTCCCGGCAATTCTTTTTTACAATTGTTATGTTGAAATTTGAGAAAGTAAGTAGTTTGCGTCGACCCCAAATCGTTCCTGCGTTCTCCAGAAAATCTAAAGTGACTTTTTTATTTTTCGTGATTGCTTAGCTAAGAAAGCACAGAGGGAATCGCCTTCAGTAAAATCGGCGCCAAATTCTTTGAGTTCAACCAATCTTAACGGGCCTTAGCGCATTCGATTCCTCGTTTCAAGACCTTCAAAATCCATTTTTCAAAATTGCAAAATTTGAATATGGACCTGTTTTATGTGCAAAACACGGAGACGATTTGTAAACAAGGATGCCAACATCAGAGTGTACCTAACATGCCCCCATATGTTCATCTCAAAAAGGCGTGCAGAACGACTTTTTTTACCACTCAGAACGCATTTATTACGTCAAAATAGGTCAGAAATAGGGTTTCGAACCAACGAAAAGCTCCAAATGTGCGTGCACGGCGATAAAAACACTCTATCGCCGATTTCCATGATTTATTTCGGAGGAATTGAGACAGTTCGGCTCCAACTGATCCAAATTGGACGTAGTTTAGTGCATTTTGAAGGTCCTTAAACAAGCTTCAAAATGAGCTAAGGTACGTTGAAAATTGTTGGAGTAAACCAAAGTTATTAAGAAAAAGGCTTAATGGGGGCAAGTTGGGTACACACTTTTGTAAACTCTCAAAAATCACCTTTTGGGAGAATTCAAACAGTTTGGCTCCAGTTGATTCAAATTGAATGTACCTTAACTCATTCTGAAGGTCTTGAGACTAGCTTTAAAATGAGCTGAGGTACGTTGGAAAATACGGAGATGGGCCAAATTTATTAAGAAAATGGCTTAATGGGGGCAAGTTGGGTACACTCACCTTATGATAAAAGAAAAAATAGGCTGACTCAATAGATCAGAATATTAATAGATATAGGTTCTAACCCGATATAAGTTTTTTTTTTAATTTCTGATCAATATTGCCACGACTTTTCCTAAGTATTTTTCTCTCATGAAAACGAACACAGTAAATGGGGATTCTAGCTTTAATCCTGATGACGTTAATTGCAACGAGATAACGTTACCAACCACCAACACATCGCTAGACGTTCTTTCATTCTAGGCGAGGTACGATTAAACCCTTATTGCGAGTCAGCTTTGCCACTCCGCTTCTGCGGGTAAAGCTTTTCCACGAGTCGTATTTTCCCAGAAAGAGAGAAATGGAGAGCCCCGGCCACAAGCTCTTTCCACGCATTCGTCGTAGTTTTTCCTCGGAAAACCTACCCAACGCTCCCACTTTCATACTATCTACATATAGCGTATCATCCTTTTCCGTAATACATCTACAGACTGATATTGTACAAAAGCTACATTTTTCTAGGTTTTTTTTTAAACTCATTGCACTCGTTCCTGTTATCCTATTTCCGTGTATCGTATACTTTCATTCTCAGATGAATGAATACAACGTTATGTATACTCAAAATCAGTCCAGATAGAAATTCAAAAATATATAACACAGCTGAGCTTGCAATAGAGCATCGTGTAGTCGCGTATATACAGTGTTGCTTGAGGTTCACTTACAGGACTAAGGCCTTAGAGAAACGAAAATAAAGGTTAGCAGATTGTTCAGCCTGCATTAGGTGCCTAACGACGTAATTATCAGTTTGAGAAAGAAAAAAAATAAGCATGACTGCATCAGATCAAACCTCCTCCTCTGCCTCTTTAAATGCTACTGCTGCAAGCATCAGCCTGACCGGGTCAGTGTAGAAATGGAATACGATGATATTAATTGGTATATAGAATGAGAGGAAGTCAAAAACTGATCCTCAGCATGTATTATAAACCAATGTATTTATGTAGATAAATAGAATCGATTAGTAGTAGAATATGTTCAACCTAATGAAGAATATAGGAGAGGGCACCGATTGTGTAATGTGTATTATTTAGTTCCGTCCGAACTCGCAACGCGTCGCTATAGCACGGGCAGAGTGCACTTATATGTCTGCGTTGGAGTGCCAACCGACAGTTGGCAGCACTTGCAAGGATGATATACCGCGATGCATCGAGCGAGGCTACCTCAGTCCTCTGAGGCAGAGAGTGTTTATACTCGTTCTATCCATCTCGAGTCTCACGTATTAGGATCATCCAACTTTTTAGTGAATGAAGGCTTTGAAAAATCATTCTACGTGTTGAACAAATTGAACATTCAAAATTTTTGCTTGCTCAGTTACTAATTATGGACGACGAAGGTTCTTCTTGAATAGAAGTATATACAGTTCGATTTGTAGAGTATCAGTTTTATACAATATTCAGTTCTGATTATTGAAATGCAAATGAGATATCGAGAGTTCACGAATCGTACCTTTTTCAGCTTCCTGCTCGAATTAGATGTCCGTTGCATTTTAAATTCATCTAGAATATTCGATACTTCTAACGTCTTTTTTACTTCCCATTCTCACACGTGAGACGATTAGTCTCGCACATATATTAGTTATCTACTAACCACTGCCAAATAGCAACATTGTTCTAGTTGAGCTATTTGTTATTCGCGCGTTTCGCGTCCGCGGTTCGTACCGAATGTCCATTTTATTCCAATTTTCCCCATTATCTTCTAGTGCCATGACCTCATTCTTCCAAACCCATGTTCCACAAATTTGTCTACGTTGAATCGCTCAATTTTGCAGTGAATCATGAATCCGTTACTTTGGAATTACCAAAATACCGGAAAGTCTCCCACTGACACTATTCGTGAGAGCCCTCGGAATTTCCGAGCCTTTGAACTCACAAAAATACTCAACATACTGCCATTCGCTAGCTCATTATTAACAATGCTTGAGTAAATTTTACCAAGATTACGATTTGTATGCCATTCAAAATTCGAGTTCATAGCTATCCAATCATAACTTTATCAGAACCAATAATATAGGAAAAAATTTCTTTTACAAAAGAAATACAATCGGTAGGATATGTACAAAGGTCAGCGACGTAAACAGCGCGAGCTTGTTACTCGCACTTACTGGAAATTTTTCGTTTATGGGTTATGATTGCAAGCACCAATCCCAGCAAGAAGGAGGTTCAACGGGTTACCTGGGTCTTTCAGCCAGGGAGGAGACTCTGATTTCTTCAGTGTAGCGCGCGCGTGGTTCAGAACATCTACGGGCATTACACACTTCTTATTTCTCAACCTCGTGCGGATGGACGCCACTCGTCCGGCTGTTAAGAGGATTTGTTTGTACATTTGGTAGTAAAAACTTTCGACCAAAGCCGAAAGACTTCAAGATACCAAAAGGTACGCCTATTTGGAAGAATTCGAAAAATCCCTCAAAAAATCGATAATCAACTCAAAAGATGTGTAGAAAATAGAACCTCGTGAACTTTGGAGCCATTTACCTCAAGCGAGAATTAATACGTCACTCGACTCAAGCGTGTTGAGATCGCGTCGGAATCGAAATTGGGTGACTCGTTGGAAATGTGATTTTGCAAGGACCGTCCATATTTCGCGGAGTTTTATGGCCAACTTATCGTGAGGATGAGTTCAATCATGACTCATTTCAGAACATGAATCTTGATAACAGTGCAACCTTTCTAGATAATAAATGATTATTACTGAAATCATTCTCACCTGACAAGAATTTTACCATAAATTCGTACTCATCAACATCAACTGCAGACGATGATTGTCGCTTTTGATCAAATTGTTCACTACTACAATTTTCAACGTTTCTTTAATTAATGAATCATGACGAAGATCATAATGTCTAAAGAACAAACATGGAATCTTGTAAAAAAATTCCTGGGATAATATAGCAATGTGAATTTTATTCTCAGTTCCAAAACAATCGACAGTGTTCAAGTGTTGAATCCAGATCCGGAATATCAACCAATAAACACATTTTTTCAAAAATCATAACACATTCTTAAATATTCTGTACGGTTCATTAAATCTACCCTCAACAATCATTAAATATACCGTCATAAATTTTAACAACAATCCTTTGAACACATCCTAAATTCACATATCTCCCATATTTCTCCAAATGCTTATTCGAATAATTCGATGCATGAATACGAAAATCGCATATAACTCTATAGCTATTCGGATTAATTCTCAAAATTTGATGGAGAGTAAAATTCGGTATTTCGTATATCTCGGCATACATAACCCGGAGCCATTGGCAGCACAAATTCATAGATTTTGCGAGATTTATATGTATAATATAGGCTGCATCAGAGTCAGAGGCGGAGCCTAATTTAAATGCCAAAGCTATTGCATGGCTATATAGCCAGGAGTTTCGCGAATGACAAAAGCGCTTTGAGCAGACGAATATATAAGAGTAATACGAGAGCGAACGAACGCGAATCGAATTCAATATCGGGCATCGAATTCCACCTCTCCATATATATGTATGCACACAATCCTACACATTCATATCCATATATATATATATAGAATTGATTTTGCTCTCTCGCTCAATTTCGGATGCTGAATTCGCTCTCTGGCGCGCGAACGCTCATGCAAAAATCTAATTAACGTTTCAGAGTTGAACATTCGCTCTCTCGCTTTTGTATGTACATCTTTATGGTCAATTTGTAATCGAATCTGCCGAAACACGCCGAAAATATATATCCAGACTCTCACATCCCACTCCTTTTTTTTTTCGACCACAGAATACTCGCTCAATGTGAATTTTACATACGCAGACATTTTATCTCCTACAGAGTGTTGGTGCATCCATGGATAATATATAAACACTGTATTCGAAAATTTGCATGTTTTTCCCAATTTAATTAGCCCCGATATGCGATTATTAATTGGCCTTGCACGCGGATAAAGATGCTCTCTCTCTCTCTCTCTCTCTCTCTCAACTCTCCTGGATTGCGTATCCTGAACGATGTGGAAAACAGATAAAAAAAAGTAACAGAGAGAGAGAGAGAGTTGCTGGCAAGAGTTTTTGACTGTCCCGAAATTCGAGCGATGCGAGATGTATTTATGATTCCTGATGATTTTCTGTATGAGTATGTATGTATTTTTGTGGTACAGTGGCATATATAGTGTGTATAAGCTTAATGCATGAATCGTATACGAGTTTAATTCGTTTACGGGTACGTGCTAATTGAGTGTACTGCGAGATACTTTATAGTGGTAGTGTGTTTGTGTGTGTGTCTCTCTCTCTTACTCTGGCTTGATTTTGCCGAATGCAAGCCTGCATATATACATCTATGCACTCGTGTGACAATGAGATACACCTCCGTGTCCAAAATTCTATATCTCATTCGTTCGCTATACACACCCCAGAGTTACTCGATATTATGTGATACGCTGATGCACTCTGGTCCGAGTTATGCGCAAAATTATATACGCTCCAAATTCTTTCATTTGGCGACAAACACACACACAAACACATACTTTGACATACCCAGATAGATAGAATCGGAGAGCTTGGATTCAATCATCTTGATAACTCAACATAAATATCGAGACTTTCATTTTCAGTTTCATCCTAAATCCCCATAGTATACGTTATCTTTTTTGCTCATCCGAAGCTTCTAACCTCTCTTTTGCTCCGTTTAGAGTTGTTCCCAAGGCAACTCACGTATTTATATATTATATACGCTCTCACTCATATTCATAATATATTTTTAATACGAGGAGAATTCATGGGTATCATCAGTATAAAGGATACAGTCTGTTTGATATTCTGCATACCTGTCCCGATTCATCTCTCGCGATGAGTTTAAAAATTTCATAATTGTCCCAAGCCGTTCTTCTCTCTTTTGGAATGCTCGGAATGCAAGAGACCGGCCGCCTTTTCTCCTCATCTTTCTGTCCGAATTCTTCATTTTTTTTATTCCTCAAGAGATTCCCTTCTCATCTCTCTTTCTTATTCTACAGTCGTCTTCGGGACTTTTTCTCGCTTTTGAAAGAATATAATTTGAGAGAGAGAGAGAGAGAGAGAGAGAGAGAGAGAGAGAGAGAGAGAGAGAGAGAGAGACGTGGGTCAATCTGGCCAGCCAGGGGCTACTCGCAGATACGACGTCGAGATAGTTTATCATCATTTAGTATCCGAGTCAGGCAGAAAACAGCCAATTCAAAGCAACTTTTTTAAATCTCTCTAGAAACCCTGGATCTCAGTGTATATGGAAAGATTTTTGAGTGTCTGTGTGGGGTGGCGATGCGATAATACGGTACAGCTTTTTTTGTGTAAGATGGAATTCCCTTTAGGGAAATGGAAATGTACTTTGATAACAATAATTATGTGGTTGTAGCAGATATAAATATTTTCGCAAAGTTTGGGAGGTTTAGCTTTGGGGATGATGAATATAAATTTTGTGACGGTTTATATGTCAAAAGTCATCCAAATCTCGTTTTGTTCAAGCGTCAATACTTTCATTTTGAAAAAATGTGAGTCTTCAACTTTAGGATTGAATTTTGATGGTTAATTTGAGTCGGACTGACTGACGTATAACCCAAATAGAATCAAACAAGGTTGTATCCCAAAACCCCAGTATAACTTTTTATTTTTGATCTAATATATATCTGTCCATCCATCTATCTTTGCGATATTGATTTTTTCCATTCCTTTTACCGCTATCTTCCATCGCGTAATTCTTCCACTGTGCCACGTATTACCATGTAAATGTAATATGACCCTTTTTAATAGATACAAATGAGTCCAATAGAATGCATCTAGTTCTACCAAAACAGTCATGAATGGAATTATTTATTCATGCAACAACCCAATCGTCACTATTTCTACGCGCGCCATCTAAATTTAGTAACACAGTAAACAAACGACGTTCGTTTTGTTGTCAGTATTGTAACAGAGACCCACATAAGATAACCTATCGAGTTCTTATCTACGACCTGTACAGTCTATCGTTTCGATTTCACTGGTCTCTTGAAAGTAATACTACGATGTCAGAGGTCACGGGCACGATGCCAAAATGTATGTATATACATTCTAAGAGCCGAGCCACTTTTCGTGTTTTGTTGAATTATTCAGAGAGCTATAGATTCTGAAAAAAATCTACGACAACGAGGACATTTTTGCATCAGTGTAATGTATCATCATCTACAATAAATAATTGTGTGTAATGAGTTTCACAATACACGTTTCTCGGGGTTTTCCTATGTCCATGCCACCTCTTTGATCATTCATATATATATATGTCTACGGTGTTTTGGATAAAGTTTGGAGGTTATACACATGCGCTGCACTCACAAGTGTATGTTTTGTCTGAAGTAGGGAGAGTTACCGTGGTCACATTGTATACATAAAAACAAAAGCATCATCAGCTTGCTATGTACATAGCAAATGAGTGATTTGCTTGATAAATCTGCAAAAACTCGTGAGCAAGTCAATCCCATATTCTTCCACTCCACACATAAGTATACCATGGCCGCACAAACGAAGAAATGAATTCAAGAAGGAAGTTGCCCAGCACGCAGCCTTTACTTTTCCTTCCTATAACATATTGTGATACGTACAACCACTATATATACAGGTATTGCCTAAGGCTTGATAAGGTAGCCAGACTGCAATGTTAGACAGAGTTGTATATAGACTTCGAGTATCGCCAACCGCATGCAAATCAATTTTCACGCGTCCATGGCATAGAGGCGTTATATTTGCCATTCTCATTGTTACTGTAGGACAAACGAATCACGTACTTCACACACTCATACACTGTATCATGATACAACATCTATATACAGTGTGTTACTCTTTACTATATTGTACTGGTACAAGAGCAGGAGGTTATGTCTGGCCAAGCGTAAGATGAGAATATCGCATTGCATGTTAGCTGGGTTATAATGTATTATAGGTGCATAATTAATTACGACTTATGGCTACTGCATGGTTTGAGTGAATGAGCGCGGATATATATATATATGCGCTTTATATATTAGAGTCCCTGTAGATAGAGACGTATGTTCGTATGGGGGTGTGGATACATACATTCATATGTGTCGAGGCTACTAACATACTTACTGGCGTGCAGCATGCGTCACCGTCAAATACTTTGAAGCCGTAATCCGCTTTCTTGTGCGGTGTGTAAGTATTATCGCTGATTGAAATGGCCAATAATACTTGGTCTCTGTACAACTGTATCTAGTTTTTAACCCTCTTTGATTTCATGGCGCCCTTTTTGTTAGATGACCTTTGGCTCTGGGTATATAGTGGTAGGCTACATAGATTGCACATGCATACAATGTTATGGTTGATCATGGTTTAGGTCAGTTGATCCGGCATGCGTCACTCGATGTGTAACAGTGTTTTAGCCCTTGTGATTACTTTTTATAGTCTACTCTATTCTCAAATTCTCTAGAAAGTATTATTTCGCACCTAGTAAACAAGGCGTATCTTCATTGTTCTTAAAGTTTGAACATCGACATTAATCAGAGTCATCATCGCTCATGCCTGACCTTGCACATCTTTTTCTACCCACTAATCAAAAATAATTTACAGATTTTTTCTCACGGGTATCCGAGGTTTACATTTGCTCTAGCTGTTGAATGAGATACCCTGCCTGAATCTAACCTCTAACCTTGACATTCACTCATCTCATTTTCAATTTCTAAGCTCGAAGTAGAAAACATTTGATGCCCCATAAAACAAATAATCTGTTCATCTCTCCTACGCTCACAATCACATGAACGCAAATAAAAATTCTTTGTGAAACATGGTAATATACTTTCATTAAGCACATATTTTTTCTTGTCATTTTACCACTTTAATTAGGTGTCGAAAACGTCCCAAGACTAGATTACTTCATAAGTTTCCTTCGGGTTCAATATTTTGTATTTGCTGCTCAGCTGATGTGGTCTGTGTATAACGCGAGTGGTAGTATATAAACAGAGACTGGGACACGGATATACGAATTGTTTACGGTAGTACATCAACCAAAGACCGAGTTTCGTATACCTAAAAGAGGGGGCTCTCTCTTTCTCTCTCGTACCGTCGTTAATCAAGCTCTGGCAATGTGTCTAGTGCAGAGAGACCAGGCTTGAAAAGAGAAGGAGTGGAGGTTCTCGCTCGCGCCTATTTTGCCACGCGTACTTGTACCATATATATAGGCAGACACATCGATGTGTATCATCATCTGTTGCGAAAAATGTATCGTTCACGTCAAAATATGTTCGGCTTGGATTGGGTTGAGCCATACGGAGGTTGAAATGTAAGAGCAACTCTTTTTGTTAGGTTTCAATTTACGATCAGGGTTGGTGTTTCGGGATGGAAAGTTCTCAAGATTACCATGTTTAGGGCGTATCTAGCATATAGAAGAATTGGCCTGAATATTGTAGTTTGGAGGAGATATCCATATGGAATGCCGCGAGACAACAACGCTGTTCACGATGGGTATTTATTAGACTAACCTGGCATAGTTCTAATACATTCATCTAATCAAATTTATTTCTGAAAATCGGATTCTTCGCACCATCCTAAGAAAGACATAGATGAATTTTCAAATGTGACCAGTTGCATGTTGTGACTAAAAATTCCACAGACCTGATACTGTAAGGATTTCGTCTGACTTTGATTTTTACACCTCATAAATTTAATTGAGAAGCGTAAATCTATTGCGATTCTTGCATCCATCTATAGATGAGTCTCGAGTATATATTAGTTATCGAATAGCTTCTTTGGGAATCCATGACTATTAGAAGCAGGACAAAAAATAAAGGAACCGCATCCATCAGACACGCGCCAGCAATTCTGACGTTCCGCGTCAACCTCATGCACTTTCTAACATCGCTCCATAATCGCCAAGATACTTATTCGAAGATCTCGCGTTACGGCTCACGGGGAAAATGCACGCCCCGTTTCTACCGCACACCATCACTGCAATGCACAGATATCGTCATGTCTAGAGCTTGTAAGCACTATTTTTATCGTAATGTTTGAACTTGGTTTTCATGTGGGTATCTATAAAGTGCAAGTGCAACGATGAGCTTGCGACTTCCGGGATGATGTACGAGGGTTCGTCATGGCGTTATTAGTGTATAGGTGCGATCGAGTGAAACTCCGATCTTCGAATCTTTACTTTCACTTGTATACAGTCACATCGCTACATATTTAGGAATAAATCAGATGGCAATAATTGAGACACGCAAGATGTGTCTGAATGTTGACCGGGCTACACGAAAAATTTTGAATATTTCGAGACAGAGTTTTCAATGACCTTGCACTTTTACTGTAAATCAAATTCGAAATTGATTGATAGACCGCAGCTTATACGTCCGGGTCCCGCGTGTCGGGTTGCCTACGTGGAATTGGTGGACGATAATGGGTGTCCGTATGGGCCATGAATGGGTCGATGGGTTGGTGAGTGGGTAGGTATAGGTGATCGGTTGGATGGGTGGTATGGTCCGGTTTGGAATGGCCTATAACGGTCTGGTACGATCTTGGGCGTTCTGGTACGCTCTGGACGGTCTGATACAATTTGGTATCGTCTGGCATGGTCTTGTGCGAACTGGGACGTCTTGGCACAATTTGAGACGTTTTGGTGTGGTCTGAGACGGTCTGGTGGGAGATTTGGTGGGTGGGTCAGGTTAATGGTTGGGCGGTAGGTTTTATCCGGTCGATTAGTGGGTTGCTAGACGGCCTACTGGATCGTTATAACTATTTGCGGCACTAGTTCAACAAAATGTCATCTTCACAAACTTTATGATGAACCTCTTTTAATACCATCAATTGATCATTACCCATCATTTCTCAAATATAATTTCTGAGCTACAAAAGCATTTTAGGGTTCTAAGACTTGAACATTCACAAGCCAAATAAGGAGTAGCCTCGGCGGTAGCGGAAGAGGCGATAATGCTAGTTACAACAATCATCACACGGAATTGGATCCGTAAAGATTGGTGTACAAGTTTGGTATAATAGATAGCTAGTAATTTCAATTTGATCGTTAAAATCTGAATCGAGTCCTTATGACCTTTCCTCGAATACCAAATTCTAAGATGTGATGAAAGAAATAAAAGCACTAGAAATCAGTAACGCCCCAACGCCATCCTCAAATCCTTAATCGAAATCCATCGATGAATTCAAAAGTGAGAATCAAACGAATAGGCATGAGACAGAGCAACTCCCTTGCCGTCATCCTTGCGCGTTGGTAAACTTTTTTACTCATCCGAGAGCGATAAAAGTTTTGAAAAAAAAAAAAAAAACGCAAACACGACATCTAGCGAAGTGATGCTCCATAGTATTTGGGAGGAGGAGCTGTACAAGATATACCTCGTATAGTATAGCGTTCGACTGTCGATTTTAGACGGGTTGCGAATCCTCTATAATACGTCGTAAAATCACCGCGCTCTTGCCATCAGACATCAGCACAGCGGCAACATTTGCATTAAGAGCGAGAAAGCCCATAGCTGCAACGTATCTACTGTCGCAAGGATCGTAAAAAGATCTGCTTCGAAGAATAGAAATCGACGGCGCGCGTTGGCGCGAATAAGAGCTCCTCCAGAACATAGACCCTAACCTCACTTTTATATACACAGTGAACGCGTGGCACGTCATCTTGGAACGATCCTCTTCTTTTTTTTCTTCTATATGTGTTGGTAGTAGTTATACGACGTAAAGAAGAAGACGATGCGAGGAATACGTAGAGATGTGAGGACGGGGTTAAATCGACTTTTAAAATTCCCACGGTAAATCAGAGTTACAGGGTTGATGGGGTGATGCGTATGATTACACCCTGTCTCCGAGTCAGAGGCTATAAATCTCCCTGACTCCTTCTCTCACATCTTATAACTTTCTCTCTCTCTACTATGCTCTTTTGCTCCTCCTCTCGCGCGTGAAAACACCGTCGCTTATTTTGTAGAATGGAAGGTATGGTATGGATGCCTCTGTTTGCATTACTGCATGGGGTGAATCGGGTTATCGAGTCTTTCAAGATTGTGTAAAAGATGAGATGATATTGAGTCGAGGGTTGGTTTCGATGTCGCAAATGGTGTCCATGAAGATTTTTACTGACCTTCGGATGCGAGATTGATTCGTACACTATTTTTTGAGGTTATGTTGCTGGTTGCTTTTTGAAAAAGATCCTCTCACGAGCTATTTAGCTTTTATCTTTCTTTACTTCCGGCTCATCTTTGTGAGATTCGATTGACTCGTTATCGTGGTAGGTCTGTCATATGAGTGGACCTTACGTTGAAATCTGATCACTATGTATAAGTCATTGCAGTTTTGTAGTCTGAATTTGATTTTAGTGACTGCATCGAATCAGTTGGGTTTGCTCAAGGTAATTGATGGGGTACATTTATGATCACTGATACCACAATGATTGATCAGGATTGGCCAGTTTGCTAGGAGTTGATGGATGAATTCAAATTCTGATTTGATTGAGTTATAGGTTAGGTCTGCTCGTTACTTCAGAGTAGGTTGAGTCCAGTTGAGTTCAGTCCAATTTATTTGCGTTGAAATAATTCGGACAGAGTCAGGATAGACTGGGTCAGATTTAGAGAGGTTGAATTTGAACATTTCAGTCTCAGGAGTCACATCGGGTTAATAGGTTATAGCTGTATGAGTTTGGGTTGTATAAACTCAGGTTGGGTTAGGTTTGGATAGATTAATTCAGAATCAGCCATCAGCTGAAATCCCAGCTAGTGCATGGAAATGTTGAGACCACAGAGAATCCTGATCAAACTATGAAATCAAAACTATTGAAATTTCCGAGAATTTCATCATTAAAGTTCCTCCGCTGAATCGAACAGACTAGCAGTGATTTTCCAACCGATATTTACTTTTATTACCATTCACCAGATCTAAAGATTGAAGGATTTTGAAACTTGTTCCGATGAACAACCCATATTTAACCTAAACTCATTGCTGCCGTCGTTGCATCTGGTGTTTGAATCCACCTACCGTTCCCCCGTCCACCGTAATTACATTCCCGAATCACCGTAATCGTTTAATAAAAGACTGAGCATACGGCATACCATTTAGGGTGCATCCGTCTTGTCGAATTCAAGACCGGGCCAAGAAATATAGAATTTGGAAGTTTGAATTGCTCACCGAATTGACCAGTCATCATCTATATTCATTGGGGTAAGAATGGTTGGTAGTAGTGAATTCGGTCGATATACCCTAACATTAGATCACTCGTCACTATTCACGCTCCTTCCTTGGCTCTTGGGTTTTTATTTTCTTTAGCATGATGATGCTACAAACTATTGTCATTAGTATAATTACGGTAATCCTCGTGAACGGCGTGGAGAGTAGAAGACATACGTGTGTACACCCATGGTTGTTTATATATATATAAATATATTCAAAGGTTCCATTTTTTCCGAATCGCTCTGTAAAATGCCGTAAGCACGCGACCACGTTGCCTTTTTCAGAGTCCTTATACTCTTATAGTTGGTTTGCTTGCGCACCACGCAACTATAATACCAAATTGCTGGGCTGGACGGAGGTGTGGCTTATGTGCTGCTTTTCGCCTCCTCGGTAACCGCGCTAATCGTTCTTTGATGAACACAAAGCGATCAACGAATCGTCTTTTTTTACACTCCATTTGTGTTATTCTATGCGGAACGATCCTTTGCGGCTCACTAAAAATAACTTTGTGAGAAGGTGATACAAAATGAAAGTTGGAAAATTTTCCTTATAATACACTTTATTCCAGAACTATTGGAGAACAGATGGTCAGAGTTATCGCCCGCACTCACCGCGTTTGGGCTATCATGAATGCTTCAAGTGGTGTTGGAATGTTTCCTCTTTTGTTGATTTGGTATACAAAAAAAAAAAAAAAAAAAAAATAAGATAGGTGCAAGATATGAATATCCACTGTATTCCTCGATGAAATATTTTGGATGGGATAAGTTTCGTCGTGTTAATCACCGGAATCATCCAAAATCAACATGGAATTTTTGAACAGTCTATGCGTGGAAGTGCCATTTTCACACAAATTCCAGATTTACCTTCAAACTGACAAAAAATAGCATTCTATACACGGCCGCAATAACGATTTTTCATCTTTTGGATAATGCCGATTTCTGTCGTCGGTTTGAACCGATGCGAAAAATGTCACTATCGGTACCTATTATCAATATTTCAAGCACTCGTATCGAAAAATTTTAGTATATCTCGATTGAGTTAATTCGATAAATTCGCGCAAACATATGGAATGTCACGGTAGTCATATTCCAAGCTTGATGAGCTCAGATAGCAATTACTGTAGATTCCTCATTTCCAGTTTCCAAAAAACCGATGACGTCTCCAAAAATATTCCGCCAATAAAAATCTGAATAAACATAACCTAAAAATCACAAAATGATTAGCCAAAACATTATCTTCAGCTCCACTACTCAAAAATTAAGACTACAGCACAGAAAAGGAGGTAAAACTTGATTTCCCAACGTTCAAGCTCATAACACTGACGGAAACGTAATTTCGCGGCCAATTTTTACGCTCCTCTCGATACGCATCGCAACCCCTGTACTGAAACTTTACGGAACCGCGAGATAGAGCAATAGGGAGCACTCTACTGTTGCCACCATCACCACCGATGGTACGCAAGCATATAGACGGGGTAAAAGCAATTTTCTGCTTTTGGAGAATATAATTTTCGCGAGCTGGCGGCGCGCAGCGTACCGCTGTATCGGAGCCCGCACCCTCCTTTACCTCTTCTTCTCCCTTTCAAGATAAGACTGCAAGAGAGAGAGAGAGAGAGGGTTTCTCTTGCGTGTGAAATTACTTCGCTCCGCGGCTTACCCTCGAAGTAGGAACCCCCAATGCTTATACACGCACTCTGCAAAAGCTCCCCGTGTATTCTCATTCGGGCTGGATCTCTTCCTTGGGCCAGGGAATAAAGTAGATACCTATCCTATTTTCACGTCTGGAAAATTGCCGCCAACGCATGTGTGTATATATATATGGTGAAGTATGTGTGATTCAAGATCCGAATTGCTTTTTCGGGTAGATGTGTCCTATATGTGTCTGATGTTTTCTGCGCTTCCCTCTGTCTCTTGCAGCTTTCGCGCCTCAGAGAATTTTCGTTTGCGTGACTACATGTTGATATTCCGTCTCGTTTGTCCGATGTGACGGTTATGTATTGAACTGATATGAGCAATCGCGCTATGTATTGTAAGGGCGTGTTCACAAATGGGCGGAATTCTTCGCGATTTTGGGAAAGTTAACCTTATGTAGTTTCATGTTTTCTCTTCAAAAAGTAGAGATTCGGTTTGTTATCGCATTCCAGATGGCATACCTCACAGAACATCCAGCTTAAAAAAAAATGGAAAGAGACGAGGTTGGCCTCGTCTCATGGTACAGTTGTATGATATTTCTTCTATTTGTGGACATGCCCTAAATGTGACGACAGACAAGGCATCTGTGACATTCTCTGACACGAATCTCACGACACGACACCGCCCGACGCGACTCGCAATTCATTCCTGCGAACCCAACAATCGATGGATTGGATTCATTTTCACAGTACTATTAATGCATGGATTATGAAAATGATTCAAATCCATTGATTGTTGGGTTCGCAGGAATGAATTTAGTGTCGTATCGTGAGATTCTGTCATCACCTCGCGCAATGCCATGTCACATAATCTCTTGCAACCCCATGAATTTCGGTCCGGTAATTACGCGCATCTCACGGTTTTTTCACTTTGGGGTATCTAAATGATCTCGTGGTACTCGAAATTCGAAGTAAAAAACAAAGACACACTTTCCGAACGAAATCATATGTTGTTCTCCACAGTTTGGTGCATGGCGTGTCGCGACGTTATAGCGTACCATTCATGTGTGGACACACCCTAAGGTGTTTGCCCATATCATATCGGATCGTTATTTTTTTTTTTTTAGAATTTCTCAAGCTCGTTCTCAAGATATTTATAGCAAATTGGACGATTTGATAGAAGCTTTTAAAATGTGGAAGTGAAAGCTCTCTTAATAATAATCACTTGCATCACTTGTTATAAGTGATTCCCAGGGTCGATATCTATTCTTTCTAAGTTGAAAATTACTCAACCAATGCCGATGGCTGCATTAACGCCGCTGTCGACTGACGTACATTATCGTAAAGCAAGTAATGCATTTATGTACGATATTGAATCTCTGCACTTTCCTTATCACGTTCCAGAAATGTCTTGTCACAATGGCTACACGGATAAAACATCTTATGCAATCATCAGTGATATACTATATATCATACATGCTTTTGCAAATCTGATACTTCAACTCAATGTTACTTGTGAGTCAAATGTGCGAATTTCAATAAATCAATTCCTTATTGTATATGATAAAAATCAGTGTGTAAATGGATACCACTCAGGCTAAAGATTTGAATTTTTACCTTGCTGTAAATGGATGAAAAGATCGAATATCACGTACAGAGATACTTGAATTTTATACGAAACTCATAACGACCTCTAAAGTCAAATTGGCATATCCATCACTAGCCAAGAAAGAGTTCCATAATACCTCCTCTCTCGAGCAATTTTCTATGAAAGCACCGTAGATGCGAAAGCTCTCCACTTTGCTACTCACCAATTTGTACACAGATTCACACAGATACACACACAGAAACTGCATTTCTATTTTACTATCGCTCGTAGCGCGCTCCATCATCACGGTATACTCCGATGCTGTATCTCGCTCTCATACTCCAGCGCCATCGTTCTACGCCATTATCGGAAAAGCGCACACTCAACAGTCTCAGCACAGTGCATCTTACACAATCTTTTCTTCCTCCTTATATACGTGTACATCTTATACATGTTGTGCATGGATCGTCACAGTTGGCAGCAATGGCGATCGACCGTAGCACTTATCCAATTAATGTAATTGCGCAATTTATTTCCCGGCATTGCTGATACCACTAACCGCTTGCGAGAAAAAAAGTGTAATAGGCCCTCTTGCGGTGCCGAGGCGCGTCACGCGATGATAAAATCGCGAGCGCGTGGAGATGGAATTTTGCGATGATGACAATTAAGAACTTATTTGCTTCGCACTTTTTCACATCGCTAGACCAGATTTCTTGTCTTCCTTATTCTTTATGCAATTCGCGCTCGGACTCGCGTGTTTTGTTTTGTGTGTGTGTGAGTGCGTGAAAGAACTCAGTATGAAAGAAAATGTTGTGTAAATGTGCACATGTGAGAGTGTACAGTCACGCCTGCGTCTGAAAGTTTTGTTTCTGTGTGCAAAATCTTTTTGCACTCGTCACGCGCGCGAGCGTCGATCATTTTATCGGGAGACGTATAATTTGATGATAGCGGAGTAAGCATGCGGATATAAGAGCTTTGATTCGTTTTTGATCATAATATCAAGGTCGATGTGAGGCGATAGCGATTTTCTCGATTACATTGGGTTTGGTAGAACGTGTACTCAATTGAGTATTATAAGTGCAGCTCGTTGCAAAAATAATTGACTATAATCGAGGGCTGCGCCTTGTGCAAAATTACGCTCGAATCACGGTGCTGCGATTCAACGTGAGATCGAAAATGTTCGATTATTGGGTTGGGTGCAGCAATTGAGTTCCTTGGGTGTACACTTTGAGGAACGATGAATAAGGAAGAATCCGATCGCAAGGCTCAATCAATGGCGGTCATGGTGGAATGACTACTTCTCGTTTCTCGTCAAGTTTTGTCTGCAATTGGACATGGGCAGCTGAAAGTCTGACATCTGAGCTACCAAAATCTTTCTTGTCATGAATAAATGAAATTTATATTGAAAAACTGTTCTTTGTGCCTTCAACTATGATTGTTCTTCATTTTTCTAGTTGGTGTTTTTTAAAGTCTGAAAAATTTGATTTTCCAATGACAAATAGCCTCAAACTCGCGCCACGGGTACGGATTCATTATGACTCTTTAGTGAAGACTTACTCTGAATAAGTCACGCGCCAATCAAGCGCAGTTATTAAAACTGAACAATAGAGTGCAAAAAACTGAAGGGTGGAGATAATTGTTCATTTTTCTAGATAATTCTGATTCACGAACACTGATACCACTAGAGAAAATTTATGATAATGATCCAGGCTGACCCACTGTTCCCATCCAATTTTTCATCAGCATCAGATCGAGTAAACACCCTCGTGACACAGATGTACAATCAACCAGAAAAATTCACCTTTGAAGGTACACGATGAAACGCTCAACAAATGGTCATTGACCATGCACCAATATACTATGCGTGCAAAACGCCTGTCATAACATCCGACTCATGTGACTCCATTCAAACGTCTTTTCTATATCCATATCTCGCTCACCTATACCCTATATTCCCTCTGCATATACGTATACGAACCAAACCCGTGGGAATTTGATTTACTGACTCTTTCTCTGTCTCTGTCTCTCTCTCTTCCTCTTGCACCTTAACGATCGCGTTCAACCCACACGCATTGGCGGTTAGTGTGTCGCGCGTCGGAAAGTCAGAGCTGCTGCAGTTCTGCGGCGCCCAACAACCCGCGCCCGCCGACCGCCCTGCTTGCGTACGACAGCGATAATCCGCGAAACTGCTCGCGATATAGGCCTATTCCATAGCGTTTCTCACTATGTTTATATTACACGTGACCCAGATAACATGCTAGCGCTTCCTATTTTGGTATCAATGCTTATGAGCTATGAGATGATCAAAATGTCAGCTGGACATTGATTGTATGGAATAATTGATTGAAATTATGGTCAAACCGTACTTTGAATAATGGTAAATTTTTGCAAAGATTCCGAGAAATTTCATTGTGATTGCGATATTCTTCATATTGAGAGTTTTGTGTATATCCGAAAGTCAATAACATTATGATTATTTTTTGTTTTGCAGGTAAATGGTGTCAACGTCCAAGAGAATGGAACTCGCCGCCAGACACGCAAAGGTCCGTCAGTGATGTTGCGCGGCGAGGTGTATTGTATTCTTCCGTCTTCCTCGGCAGTCCTGGTAAGTTCACATTACAAGACATGTCTTCACTTCAATCTGAGCACCTATCCCAATTCAGAATCATTTGGTTCTGAGGAATTGCAAAGAAATGATCTATGGGAGATTCTCTGTGATGGATAAAACACCAAATAGTTAGGAAACTCTGTAAGCCACTGGTAATAACATTAATTTCGCGCAGTCCTTATTCAGATTACATGAAAATTGAAATTGAAAGGGGCGATATGATGATTCGAGGTGTCAGCCCTGATTTTGGCGCCACCACCGGGTATTTTGCGAACTGTCCGACTGCCAACATTTGTCTTTCAAACTTCGGCGCGCTACTGGAACTGTATATCTAAACAAAGTCGGCAAAATGTTTTATTTCAAGTATTTGACAATAGGAATAGCTTTTGCTGATCCGTTCTGATAACGAGTATTTTGCCGACTTTGCTCATACAGATTGAGTAGCGCGCCGAAATTTGAACGTCAGATGTCGGCAGTCGGTCAGTTCGCAAAATACCCGGTGGTGGCGCCAAAGTCAGGCCTGACACCCCGAATAGCTATTGTTTAAAAATTGAAGGATTGGCGCGGCTTGTCCATATGTAATTATGTGTACATTCATAATTGGAGACTCGCCATGCTTTTCGTGACTAGGAATTCTAGATTCAGTGTTTTTTCGTTTACTTTTAAAATTTTTTGTTGCTTATTCGACGTATGCTCTCGCGAACTGTAAAATACAGACAAAATCAATTTTCTATCAGACTGATATTCTTTTTTATTGGAAAATTACAAAAGAATCTATCCCCCAGAAAAAATTATGAACAATTCGTCGCTAAGACTCAGTTTTTTTGTAGATACTCTCAATTTGTATACATATACGGTACCTACATCGTGTCGACAAATCCTGATGGCTAATCCGAATCCTTAGAATAATTTTCCTGATACCACCACGTCAATTTGAGAGGGTCGTAACCAAAATAACCTTTCACTCAATGATTTTAACATCCAATCCTCAAAATCCGAAAATCGAATGCAACCTCACAAAAAGTACAGAACGTAAACTCGATAATTTAGTCATCCAATCGCGATTCGCACTCTGCCATTTGCGCCGGTACGTTAGGGGCCATTCAAAAACCATATGGTCTGTAAGGGGTAGGTGGGTGGTCGTCCAAAACACCATATTAAACCAGATTAGGTGGGTAAGTGGTCAAGCCCAAAGCCATATGGTCAGAGCCCACCGAGAAGACTCGGTTTTTCTTCAAAATGGAACAAACAAAAGGTCATAGTAGAAGTAAATTCGATGACACTGTATCAAGAATTCAGTTGGACTAAATTACGATACAAATTGGAGCAGTCTACATTCCTCTTGGAAACTGTTCAATTTTTGGAAAGAAAAATCTCTGAGGACCATATGGCTTTTGAGGGGGTGGGTGGGTGGTTGAACGGAATGCCATATAAAACCATATGGGGGTGAGTGGGGGTGAAAAATGGCCTAAAACGAGGCCATATGGTTTGTGCACCATCCCTTATCTTTTAGGCACCAGCCAGTCGCGTTGCATCTCGCGTTGCATCTAACCACTGCACACACATAGACACACACACACACACACAAAAAGTATATTATACATTTACGCATATTGCACATCTCGCAATCGTCAGTTATGCACATTAGAGTTTCTCGCAGGCCGAATTGCGCAGTTGTACGATATCAAATGTTTGCTAACGGACGAGTGTGTGGAGTGCCAATATCTCGTTTGCTCTACGAGCTAATACCAAAAGTTGCTATTGAATCTGAAGCTCACACAGTGGGTGGAGTCAAGCGATTTTATTCTCTCACTCGTATAAAACGTGATGGTTAAAATGTACGTGTGTTTTAACTTCTTTATATGTATGTATGTGTCTGGCATTCGCTGGCTGTGAATAAATATTGATGCCCGAGAGAGAGAGAGTGTGACCAATCGCTGCCCGTCGCTCACCACCTTTGCTCCGCTACATATACATATATTTACTCTTTTTACTCATTGCATCACGTTTCAATACTCGCAATGACTGTCGAGAGCATCTGTGTACTAATATAGTAACTAAGCTTGTTTGCTTTTCGTGATGCATCGAATGAACTGTTTGATTACATTTCATAGTGTGATCAAATTCGTTTTGCAACTCATAAGTGTTGCTCCAAAAGTTTGGAACTTTGTTCATGAACCGTTTACTGACGACATGATCTAATATGAGAGAATATTTCAACCCACAAGGCAATAAATATCATTTTTTTTTTTTTTCGTTATTTCACAAATCAATGAGTGTTGTCAATTTTTAAAGATACATGTCTTGACCTGTGTGTAATGCAAAATTGACAGGACCTATTTTACAGTGTTGAGATAGAAAGTCTTGCCAAATTTTCTATCCCAACTCACTGAGATTTTTCCGTCTGATGCTTCTGGTCTAGTTGAACTTAGTTGATCAGTTGTAGAATATTGTTTGGTCAAGTTAACCCAAACATCCAATTCATTAGCCCTACTCTTGACAAAAGCTCCAATTTGTTACTCAACTTAACGCCGCTGTAATACGCTATACTATCATTATCGGTGGCATTGATTCGATGAAGTGACAATTGAAGATGCAACAAGGGAAAGCTCTTAGGACGTTACAAAATTAGTCCTTGGCCACATTGTGATGAAGTTGAATCGTCACCTAAAAGCCCCTACAGAATGTTCAACCCAAAAACTTCATGGAATGATTTCCATCCCATTTCTCCCGGCATCGTTTGAATTTTTCATCAAAGTTTGATTCCGACTACCCCATTGCAATTCAATCTGGAAGCTTCCATTGACTACATCAGTGAACTTTAACAAGTTGGTCGACTATCTTACCAAATCCAATAGATAATACTAATAATAACATGGTAACCGACACCAATCATCAATGCTTCAGATCATCTAATACAAAACTATACCTTTTCGCAAGCTCTATACCAAGATCTTCTAAACATCCCTTGCACTCTGCTGGTGCATCGTCCAACCACCTATTCTCTCAGAGCGCACCTACTGGTCTGTGACTTTGTCATACCCGCGGTACTGCTCTTTGGGGCTGGATCAACAGAGCGAGCGTGCGCAAGCTTTCGTCTCCATGACAACGGATCTCCGCCACCGCCTGATGCCTCTTTGGTGTGCTGGCGGGAGTGGATGTACGAGACGGTAACCATGGCAGCCAGCGCATCTGCTTCTCCTCGATTCCCTCTCGTCACTCTATACCCTCCCGTTTTCAC
This sequence comes from Eretmocerus hayati, assembly GCA_029851415.1. Classification (NCBI taxonomy): domain Eukaryota; kingdom Metazoa; phylum Arthropoda; class Insecta; order Hymenoptera; family Aphelinidae; genus Eretmocerus; species Eretmocerus hayati. The sequence continues at coordinate 152,148,313 of CM056743.1, read as the reverse complement.
ATATACATATATTTTGCACTTTGTCTCGCCATGAAAGAGGAGGATTGCAAGGAGTATATGATACGGTTGGATTTTTGAAATCATGTTGCATTGATGACGGGGAAGATGATGTGGTCTTCAAATTATGACGTCAGAGAAAGATTTTTTGGACGGTCAGTATTGACCTTGAGATTTTATCTGGTCGATATTAAGGACGTGGTGTGATTTTTCTCGAGTACTGTAGAAAGTTCATGGTGAGAGAACAATGACTGATAGATGTGAGCTTTTTCCGATTGGAAGTCATACAATTTAGCTATCGATGCTTATTTGGGGTGATTACAGAGGTACTTCCTCAATTTTAGAGATGAAGGTATCTGAGTTGGTGCATACTCATTTCATTGTCGAACATCTCATTTGACCTCATTCTCATCCTTCTTAGTCACACCAGGCCCCCGATTCGACCAGATAACACTACTTGTTCTCACCGGCTTCTAACACCTTAACAATTCTTCTTGATTTTGATTATTGTTAAACAACATGTGTTCGCGTTTTAAAAAGTACCTTCACTTTTCCTTATTCCTGATGAGACTCATTGTAGCCACAACGAAAGCATCATCATATACATTTGCATTTTAAGCACCTGTTTACGCTGTACCAAAGTCAGGCGAGGATTTGAAACGAATTGCGGTTGAACCGCATACAAATTGCGCTGGACGGGACGGTTCTGTGTACTCTAGTGGTTGTACGCTTTCGAAAGTCCAGCATCCGCACTGACCATAGTCCTCGCACGATCTCGTTAAGTATTTTGCTTGCGACGAGAGCAGAGAGAAACGAATTCAAGGGATTACATGGCATCCGAAGTTTCGTTGATTCCCTCGCCCAATCCTTTTAACTTAACCTCAGCTCATTTCATGTAAAATCGTTTTGTTATCCTTTTAATTAAATGTTTTTGTCTCCTTTGGGTTTGTTTTCTGTTTTGTACACAGTTTTATCTGAGTCATCAATCACGTTTCCCATAGGTGCTCATATCAGTTGGCACTGAAAATATTTCACCTTCTGAAGGTAAATATTCCATCGACTTCTGGATAGAATTCTTATTAAGCTATTAGACGACTTGGAACGATTTGTCCAAATCTGTCCTAAGTATGAGCTTATTCCGAATGAGAGCTCACTCTTGATGTCAAACTTCTCAATTTGACACGATTAACTCTTCAAATCCTCGTCCATGTCATTCAGATGGCGATCTAGAGATACGATTATGACTATGTCAGGAATGTCACACCAGAGGCTATCTCTCTTTCATCGTGGCAGTAAAATCCTTCTGACTACAACCACAGATTCATTCACTCGAATACACCCATAGTCTCCTACTCGTTGTGCATAGTAGTGGTCAAGAATCCACACGCAACGCTTTCTCCCTTCATTGCAGCCAACAGAAGCACACTAGCAACCCCTTCAATATACTTTTAGTATAAGCACTGGATTGGGGTTGAAAGAGTTTGCGCGTGCGTGTTTTGTACACGCATGTGAAAACGTTGGAAGAAAGACGAGATGAAAGAGAAAGAGAGAGAAAGTTTAAAACCCCGAGGGGCTTGAGGTGTACGAGCCCAGCTAGATTTATCGGATGTTTTGGTTGGCGGCCATTGTTACTCACCTCTTTCATTCTCATTTCTGCCTTTTCGTCTGCTCTGGTTCGTTTTCCGTGTCTTTTGGCTTTTCTCTCTAAAGTGCCCAGCGTTTGGTTTCAAAACAGTCCGGGCTGAGGAAAAAGAGAAAGAGAGCGTACTTTTGCTCTTTGCGAAGAATTATGTGGCCAAAAGCGAGCAAAAATCTCGCAGACTCACGGGCAAAGCATTCGCTTCTATATGGACACTGCATTGCACACGAGAAAGAGACCAGAATTCGTGCACGCCTTCAGTTTAACCTGTCTTTGTTCCCTTCATACACCGAACAGCTCCACTTTTTTTGTGCCGTTATATGAACCCTTCTCAAATCGCTCGCGAGTCATCCCACGATTCGATCCCTTCTTTCTTTCTGCTGTTGCATTACAAGAAAATGATGATTCCAGCACATTCATCTTCGATTTGGATGTGGACTGAGCATTCAATAAGGTTTAAATATTCCATCTCGATGTGTTGATCGAGATGAAGTTGTCGATTTACAATGATTGCCTGTTCAAGATAACTGTCGAATTTGTTTTTTTGGATATCTTGAGTTATTTCTTCAAAGAAGTCGTCAGTTTGGGTGATTTTTCCAAGTCTCTAGAGATTGTGAGATCAGATAAGTAGCCCTAAATGGGGAGTCACAGGGTGATACAGAAAGTTCGGAGTTACCCGTTTTTCACTAAGACTATTCAAGATCGACCATGAAAGGTACTGGTTGTTTTTCTTCCAGAAAACAAATATAACAAATTTCTTGTCAAGAGAGTATCACGGCAGATCTATCTCAATGGCATATCCCAAGAAATGAAAAGTAAATCAATTAAACTTGTGTAACGAGCTATTCCACCGACAACGCTTCACCGATACATGGAATCCAACAAGATACAAAGTCGACGCATGTAACCAATTATTGGTTATCGCAAGGTGTGCCACGGCTCGGCACATTATCGATAGAACCTCCTCTGCACATATCCGACCAATAAAGTTCTACCTATCTTCCTCGTCCAGTGGACTCTGTGGTTCACTTGCAGTAGCACCAGCAGCATGAAATGGAAGTTTCTTCGTAGCTGTGGTAGCTCTGTGGTGCCCATCCGCGATCGATCAATTTCCAAAGTTGCGCATTCGTCGATGCAGATTCGACGCTCGAGACCTCTATACCTCCAAAGCAAGGGTTATACTGAAGGTATATAGACAGAGCTATAGAAGCCTCGGAGTTTTGGCGGAAAGAGGAAGTTGGGTACCGCATCGTGGCCGGGCCTCGATAGATTTATTAGCATTGTTTGCCGAGGTCTCTCTTTCTCGCTCGAGTAACCGAGACGAGCTTCAACCCATCCTACCCTTTTGCCAACGCCTATACAGAAATGCTCGTATCCCAAAGGTGACTCTGTGGCGGTACACCTCGAGACCGCAAGTTTCACGTGCTCCAGAGTAAGGTAGAGAGAGATGGAGTTCCAAGTTGTAGCTGAAACATACCGGAACGTATGGCAATGTGAGCATCAGCAAAGAGTGCAACATCGCGCCCAAGAGGAAAGGGGAAAGGAGGAAAAGGCGAGACAGCTCGTCGCCGTGTATGTCTGCAATAGTTGTTCTTTGGTCAGATGCCGACATTGGGTCGTAGTCGTGGCTTCAACTTCACTCTCAAGAGCGCATGAAGACTTTTTGCAAGTTTTGCGGTTTACACGATTGCCATGCTGCGGTTGTACGACCTTCGCCGGAGGTGTGAAGTACATCAGGTTGTACCCAGCGAGGTGTGCGGGAATTCAAAGCCGCTAGCGTTGAAGTGTTTGCAGACATGTTACACGTGTAATACGAACCCTTTCATCCCCCCGCGTTATACTTCAATAACGCGGTTTGGGCATATTAATGCGTATATGGTTGTGTGTGGTGATCTAATGCGGTCAACACGAAGTGGTTGAACGGTGCTGATAACACTTGTTTTCTCAGGAGATTCCGTACATATGTCAATGACTTGATTTCTTCGTCATACTTCAGGTTATGATGATTGAGAACACCTTTTTCAACTCTTGGATTGAAATGAATTGTGAATCGTCCCTAAGGAAGTTGTCTAGAAACACCTTTTGATGCAACAAGTTGTTAGCCAAGGTAGACTCATTTCCGTTATCATTTTTTTTGCAACTCAACCGATGGAATTAAAATCTAGTGACCAATGAGTTATTTTACATTATCCTCATGGCAATTACGTTTGCCGATCATCACACTAAAAATTGGCTGCGTTTCCAAAATTTTTCCCTTAGCGTCATGTTCTTCATTGTTGTTAACCACCTCATCGTCGTCTTCTTTGTCTTTATCATTGGAGCTTTCTTGTTGCTCTGTGTCAACTTTACCTCGCATCTTCTTGTTTTTACGTCTGATTACATGAACTAATCTGTAATGAAATAGCGGTAATCGGTAGTCCTTCGAGTACCAAGTACGATTCTATCATTCCCGGCTTGGTATAAGAATCAAGAGAGTACCTCGCAACAAAACCTTACCTTCCACCCATGTTTCTCTCCTCTTCGCGGAGCCTCTTATCGGCATTAGCATGACGGGCGTTTTGTCCGACCACTCTCTTTCCCTTCCAAGATTGAGGTACGTTACGTAAAGGGCTACACAGCTGGGCTGGGTCGACCCGACCGTGACCCCTCTGGCTCAGTTCAGTTCTGCTGAGGCCTGGCGCTTTATCTGTGCCGCACGCGCGAATAACTCGGGGAGGCTCGGCTGCTCGCACATGGTCTCTCTCTCTCTCTCTCTCTCTCTCTCTGTTGCTCTCGGCGTGCTCCATCTTGCGGCACTGATTGGACGATCCATCACTGCGGTCCTTCTCTTTCTCTCTGTCTCTCTTCCTCCTGCATCATCGGACTCTCCCTCTGGCCGCGAACGGACACGTGCCTTTCTCACGCGTCCGCCGACGCTTGAACCAGCCTCTCTCTCTCACTTGCTTGCTCTTGTCTTGTGCTGGACGATGCTCGCATGCTCAGTCCGTGTGAGTACTCGAGATGCACCAACGCCGACCAAGCACGCATTGTGCGTTGCATTTTTTGATTTCTTCTACCTCTGTGAGAGTGAGAAGAGAGGCTGTTCGGACGTTGAGATTTTATCAGGGGACAACCAGTGAGAGAACTTTTGAAGCTACACCACGACGATTCGTACTTCTGACTCACACGAGTATTCTTATGTTGCACGAATGCATCTTGCGATTGGTCATACGAACAAGAGGTTATGTTTTGTACTCTCCGAGTAGGCTGTTCTTGTCATATTCTTTTGTATTTGTCTGGGCAACTCATTTTCTTGTTGTTGGTGTACTCAAGCCAGTTGGTATAGGTGTTTTGTGGTTACCTGTATTGCTGTTGGACAAATTTTCTATGAGATAGTGGGCGTCGTATCGCCTCGGCAATTTCAAATACATGAATCCTTTTGGAATTCACAGAATGTGTGGAATATTCACAAGGACAAACTTTTAGTATTACAAGGTTTCCATGACTTACCTTCTCGAATATTCAAAACATCTCGTAGCAGTAGTATTCTCTGAAAAGACAAGATCCAAGACAAGAACGACTCTGAATTCAATGAATTTAATTTCTACACCGAAATGAAGTTTCCCTTGTCTCCTGTGCAGAATCGCACTCGAGTGAATGAGCTCGGTGTCGAGCTTTGTAAGGACTTCCAACGTTTTAAGCAGACGCAAATCAGAGAAGAGCGTTGTCGCATTGCGCTATGACGACGAGGCGTTCCACGGATATTCATTAGCTTCTCATTCAAAAAGCTTGCAAACCCTGGAATATGCAGCTTACTCTACCGTATACGCTTACACAGCTCAACGCTCCCTTGCCGAGCGCGATGAACAATGAGAGAATTTGGATTTTAAAAGCAGTGTTTGCATCTGTATCTATGCGTTATTCAAATAGCTCTTTCTTTTTTGCAAAATGGAAAGATTTTTATTCATGCCGATGCAATATTCATGTGAGCTGAATTAATGTATAAGTTGGAAGATCTGCAATGTGTTCATATAACTAATATAGTTAGAGAGAACGGTGTCGACAAGCTCAGAGTGAATATGATTGTCTGGAAGCTCTCGTACTCTGGTGCAATATTACCAAACTATGCCTGTCTCTTGGGCTGTGATATTAAACGAAGAGCAAAGCTGCATCTGCGTTCCACAGTCCTCTCCCCAGACTGCTCAGCTTGGAACTGCTCTTGTCTCTCTTCCCCGTGCTATACCTTTATAATGCATGCCTGCTGTGTTGCCTTCCACATGTTTGGAATAAGCACAAAGCACTCACTCGACATTGTTTCAGGATCTCACGTATTGTGCATCAGTTTCTTTGGGGTAGTTTTCATCTCAAGATCATGATACTGCAAAATAATCTGAATGTAGTTCGATGAAAATATTGCGTTGAAAACAATTTGCTTTCATAGACTCACCAAGTGTTAACTGGGAATTTCAAATAACGTCAGAGAAGATGATACTCTCATTCTTCCTGTATGAAACACTTGTTTTTTCCTCTTTATTGGAATCACCTAGAGTCTGGTAGAATGTTCCAGCACATTCTTCGAAAGTCAATCTCCGAATTTCCACGCCTGTGACCTTTTTAACTTCTTCATATTTCTAAGCTCAGTATCAAGGCTCAGTTTCAGAACCTTTTCTACACTGGAAGCCACCAAGCTTTCCCCAACACCAAGCTTCCTCAAAATCGAACCAAAAAAAGCTGAAAACTCCGCGAACTGACAGACCAAAGCTGCAGAAAAATTCATATCTCTCGGATACTGCAGAGGGAAAACTCTCACGCCACACTCGGCTCGTGAGTTACGCTCGTCGGGACTACATATATACTCATACTGTCGCATACCTGTGCGACGCGCTCGCAATATCGGCGCGTATGAAATTCACACCGGTGGCGTATATAGTAGTTCGTCACGTGAAGAGATAGGTTGTGAAGCTGCTGTTGCAGTGTTATACATATGTGTGCAAACCATGTCTCACCAAAGGCGGCAACGTGGCGGAGAGCAGCTGCGCGTAATGGCGTTGGAGCAGATATAGCGTCGCCTCGAGTCATTTTCAATTTATATGCTTTGCCGTGTTTCACGTTCAAATGTATACCTTCATACATATATATATGTAGTATATATGCATCTCGTCCTGCTGAAATTCCACAATTTTTTCATACCGACGCGCAAGAGGAGAGAGCCTAATGGCAGGCAGTCGCTTATTTATGAGTGCTTGCAGGTTAAATTGAATTACGTTGGGCGAATTCTTGTATATAGTGTGCCGCCGTGCCGTTGACGTTGCCGCCGACGACGTCGTTCTCTAACGCCTTTTTACGAAAATGAGGAGAGCAATCACGTTGAGAGAGCAGTCTCTACTCGTTTTGTGCTTCGTGAAACTTGCTGGTTATGTATATACGAATATGGTATGGGGTGAAGAGGTGAGATGATGATAGTTGAACTTGATTTTCCTCCAAGGAATTTTTTGGAAGGAGTGAGGGTGATAAATAATGATGCAACGTCTTGGTTGGAGGGTGGAAGCAAGTCTGAGTTCGATTCTTTTACTCAGTTGAAATTTTATCATTATGCAGTTTTTCTTCCGAGAAGAGCAGTCTAGACCCCCAGTGATTTGTGGTTGAAACGCCGGGGTTCGAAACTGAAATCTATTCTTCGATGTGCGACTTCGTGAAAAACTCAGTAATTCTCTGGCTTTTGCGATACAAGTTTCAATAGATGATCGCTTTTGCGAGATGGGTTGCGATCAATGGTTCAAAAAGTGAGCGGTCTTTTAAGAAATTCAAAAGTATACATGTACTAAAACAGAAAAAAAATCCGTAGCATCCGTAGCACGTAGTGCAAAAAATTGATCTCCAAGGCTAACCTCATCATGCATTGAATTCCTTTTCTAATTTTTGTTATGTTATCATTATTTCCCGCCATGCCGGTGATGGAACATCAACCCTAATCTTCAAAAATTTTTTGCAAGACATTTGCTGTTCATGTTTTAGGATTTTTAATCAAACGATTGTAATTACACCTGCATCAAAGACAATCTTCTTTTTAACGCTTCAAGGATGAAAATTTTGATCAGTATCTTCAACTACTATCAAGTATCTTTTGCAAGCATTGATACACCCTTAAAAAACACTTTATCCCTTACGCTTGTAAATGTAGAGCGCACCAGCCAGCAGCAGAGATGATGGTATATATGTATTACGCATATCCACGCACGGGGCGCAGGACGGCAGGCATTCTCTTCATTTCGTGGCTGTCACTAGCAGAGCCAAGGCCTTCGTTGCTGCATTTGACAGCTTGTACCACTACTGCAGAAGCTCGAGCTTTCGAAGCTACTGCTTCTCTTTTAAGGGTTGCTACCGTTATTCCATCCATGGGATATAACCCAGGAACCACTACGTAGTGACCAACCATATATATATATATCTTATACTCTCTATCTTCCTTCGTTCTTTTTTTAACGAATAACTATGTGTGCGGAGAGTCAGACAAAGACAAAGAGATTGACAAAACTGGTGCTATAGAGCTTCCCTAACCTCTACCATTCTCTGTGTATCGTAGAAACTATATAGCGACTCTTCCGTTGCCCGAACACACTTTTTTCTCATTTTCATACAGTATAGAATTGGTGACTATGCTACTGCATGCCGTTTGTTTTTCTGATCGAGCTTTTCTTTATTCTCCTTTTTCTCACTCTCTCTGTCTACCCTTCTTTGTTTTTCCAAAGAGCTAGTTCTAGATCAAGCTTTGATGCCGATTGCTCGATTTGAATGAATTCTTTGTATATAAGAGTGGAAATTAAAAACGCGATCTATTTGGAGGAAGGGTTTTCTTTTGAATGTTTTGAGAGAGGGGTACACGTGGTGGAATTCGAATTTTTTTCTAAATTTTATTAAATGGCAGATGAACGAGGTGCATGAAAATAAGGAAGAGGTTATTGACCCTCGCGTGATGAGCTTGATGCGCGTTGGAGAGGAAGCAGAAAGATTATATACGAAATTGGAAGATGCCAGAGTCATACGATACATGCCTTGAGAAGTTTTAGGATACATGATCTTTAGAGGTTTTTTTTGTGCATTCTTTGTCTCTCTTGAAAAAATAACCTTACGAGGTTTCCAAACGGGTGTTATAAATCCTCAGAAGCTCAACCAGAATCATTGATTAAATTCACAAAAATTCGTATAGTTTTTTGAATTTTCAAAGAATCTAAGATGAATTCCATGAATTATTATCTAAGTCTTGAACGAATGTAAGAACGACTGTTAATCTTCTCTACACGTCGCAACTCATCATCATTTCTATGCGATTATTCCTACTCTCAGGCTGTACAATACTTAAGCAGCAGATAGGCTCACGAGCTGTAAGCACGCGCGGCTTTTCTTACTCTTTCTTTCTGTAGCAGAGCTTTGAGTGACCATATACCGCACCATTGCCTTGCCTTCAAAGTCGTTAAGGACGCATTTGAATATAACACGTATATATATGCGCTTACAGTATACTCGGTACGATTACTGGTCATTTTTGCGCTGCCCGCACACGCGATCATTACTGCAATTACCATTGTGCGTTACCGCTATGTTCGCTATATATAGCATATAATGAACGTTGTCCCCTCCAATACCACCAATGCTATACAACACAGGAAGAAATTTTCCCTCTTCTTGTTTTTTTTTGCAGGAGAAAATGTGCAAGCTCGGCTTGCCAAAGTGTTCGAAAGCAAAAATTTGAAATCGAATCTCAGTGATATGACACACAGCGTTGGCGATCGCGAATAGACCATTGTATTTTGTTTCTTCGAGCAGAGGGACATCTCATCTCATCTTTAAAAAATTTTTTTATTTTTTATATTTTTATATAAAAATATTTCTATGTTGGCATTGTGATGATTGTAATAGCTAAGGTATAAGAGATCCGGAAGAATATTAAGGTTGAAAGAAGCGCAGGCGTGTATCAACTTTCGATTGCCATTGTGCCTTTTCTGCGCGAGAGTTGTATTATAAGAGCGCATAAATATTAATATATCGCCCCCACTTTTGTGTGTGCATGGAGTGTTCGGCTGTTACTGATTTATTGCGTCTAGGCGATACGCGTCATCTCATTCTTTCTCTTATTCTTCTCTCTTTCGATCTGTGTGTGGTGGCGTGTGACTAACGCATTAACATATTAAAATTTCTGGTGAAAAGCTCGTTGTGACACGCGTGGATTCCCGCTCATATATACCATCATCACTTTCTATCTCTGTATCTATTTTTTTCGACCACTTGATTTTGATTGAATTCTCAGATGAAGATACGAGACTGATGTCGGACAGCTTGTGGAACGCGAAAAATAGTTGACCATAGAGATCATTGAGAATTTTCCAACAAAATGGAGTAAAAGTTTGTTCGACAGATGAAATTTATGTGGATCTGCCCAAAATTTGTACTTGAGATAGATCAAAATGAGGTATTTGTTGAATAAATAAGTATCAATTATTAACATTGATCACCGTTTTTTACGAAACTCAAATATTTCTCTACGTACATCTCATCATTATGGATTTCTATTGCCATCGCTCTGATAAAATTTCGCAAATTCAAGAGCTTTAAGGAAAAATTTGGAATAAATTAACTTTACGCACGATTTTTGTCTATAAAAGTTCATGCCAGCCTCATGCCCATTGCTCGTGTTAGCGCGAGACTCCAAAACTTGGTCGGGAATTTAATTTTTCAAAATTTTTCAATCGAGCACATGACACTCAAGAACATCTGCATCAGCTTAACCGTAAAAGTCAGTTTTCATTCTCATCCTGATAAAAACCACAAAATTTCATCGCGTGACACGCGAGTCAAAATTGTCAATGTGATCCATTATTCAGAGCATTGACTCTCGACGTTTCCGTTCCATATTATGAAATACTACCACTTTCATATTTTCATATGTCTTTCTGAATACGCAGTATCACACCCTCGTAGTTATCTCTATAAGAAACACTCTTCGCAAAACTCGTCATGCACTCAGTCCGTTTTTCTTCTTCAAAGCTCTCATGAATTGTCGTCCACTTATCAGCCTTGTAATTTCACGACCAGTATCATCCAACAACATTACAGGCTCAATTTTGCTGAATTTTTCATCTAACGCCCACGCAAAAATCTTGACTTATAAAATTCTGCTCGTTGAAATTAAAACTTATACGCAAGGACCGTTCCAACCTACTCTTCAAAAAAGTTCATAATGATATTCCCCGCAAAATAACGGTAAGGAAATCAGATAAATTCGGCAAAGATGAATGATTCGCAAGAATATTGTACATATAGAACTATAAACAAGATTCATCTGTGTGGTATTATTATCATTTTGTGATTCTTTGTCCAATTCTTCGACGAAGAGTGTATACGAGGACGACTGTTTCGTATGATTTACGATGAATCGGCTCTCTTTCGACAGGACGACGATTCAAGACGCCCAGATTCAATCTCTCTCTCACTTTTTTGACTGTGTATCTCATTCTTACTCTCACACTCGCACATGATATGTTTATGAATATTCATCGAAAGAGTGTCTCGCGTGTGGATGGGGATTCCCTCTCGCGGAAAAAGAGTCGTCGTCGTCGTCGTCGAGAAGAGACTTTGAAAGTCTTCTTTCGGCTTTTCGTAGAAATCAAATTTTTTCGTTGTGGTCGCGAACGTTTTTGTCCGTTCGAAAGATGTATCCATTAATTTCCGATTCATCCGCTTGTCTTGATATGGCCATAAAAATACTTCTCAATCTTGCGATGAAGAGAGTATTTTTAAAATGAAGCCAGAGGAGCAGGCGGTGATCACACGTCTGATACGGAAGTGTTTGTAAAAGCTGTTCGAATCGGGATGATAGATAAAATTTGAGTGTTCGAGTACAGTGATTGGGTATGGATTTTGTTTGAATTTTGCGCGTTTTTCGAGGTTTTTTGCGCGCGAGCAATTTTAATTTGCGTTGGTTTAACGAACACGTTTTGATTTCAGTTGGAAGAGGAGACGTATTGTTGTGGAGTTTTTGTAGGAGGACAAACTAGTGCCTAGATTTCACCAGTTGAAGACGAGCGTTATTGCCACTATCAGTTTCTACTCCTCGAGCGTACTCTTTGCTAGCCCGGATTGTACATGTTCTTGGTTCGAAAATATCGTGACAACTAGCGGGGCCGTATAAAACACTACAGTTTGAATTCAACACTTTCGTGCTCGTCAATCAGCTCTTATTACACAAGTTGTTTATCTGAAATTTCCATACCCTTCCCTGGTAGAAATGGGTGAACATTTTTTGCCCAAAAACTGGCTAAATCTAACCAAGTTGCATTGCCACTATATCTAAATATGGCATAAGTGGGCAAAAAAAATGATTACATTTCTACCCTAGGGTTGTGCATATTTCATGTATGAAGTTTCTCGCATGAGCTTTGCATGAAATTCGAATAGATAAAGAAGAAACTACATTCGGTTCCCAAATACCACCAAATCGTACTGTCTTGCAAATTTTGCACAACAGATTGCCTTGCTTTCAATTCAAAACTCAAGGCAACACTCTCAATGCAAAATACTTTGCACCACTAGGTCTCATTTAGGTTCTTTTGATCTAAATTTTATTTCCTCCACATTCTCGAATCGATATATCAAACAGATTCTAAGACACAAACTTTCAGGCAAATCATGCGTTCGCTAACTGCACTGAGGTGGTGCAACAGGGTCAGTCTAATTAGCGCCTCAGAAGATGAAGAGAGTGAGCAGACTCTCTATTTCACTAATAGTAGCAGCAATGTAGACGTAGATTTTATTTATAATCTCGCGGTATTCCACTTTGGCGTCAAGATACCACACCGCACAACGAGCAGTTTGGCGCCAAGTTTCAATCGAGATTGAGGCTGTGCTAGAGAAAGATATAGTAGAGAGATTCTGCAATCACCAGCGGTGCGTGCCGGGTTTTTTTTTCAGCAGGAAATCGTGACCCAACCAGCTCAGCAATGTTCAAACCTCTCACAAGATATCGAGCTAATCCTCGCCGTGGTTTGGTATATCACGGGCCAAGTGCATCATAAAGCCGCGGGCGCTAAAATGGCATCATGAGCGATCTTAGGCTCGCTGTTTTTGATTTACGGCCTCTCGTCATCTTGTACATACTCGTATCATATATACAGTTTACCCGCAACCTTCAATGGCGATCTAATCCCGCATACTCTCATCCGCGTGTGGTCTATACGCTGCATGCCAAGAGGTTTGATCTGAAATTGACGTCAAGTGTGGCACATTATAGAAAAGCATGAGAAGGGTGGGGTCAAAAAGTCGTATTCCGCTAAAACAATTTTTTATGGCATCTAAAAGTTGCTCGTTCATATAAACAGAGCTCTCAATTTTACCTTGGTTTATTTCCGACTGAACGCATCAAAATTCGCTCTGGTTAACTTATATTCATTTTCTAAATATTACACTGAGATTCTTCTTGAGCATTGTTGCGGTCCCTTGATAGACATCAGAAATTTTCTTCATTTAGTTGTTTATCATAGAGCAGTGTTGGCTCAGTCGGTAGCATGCCAGCTTTGGAGTCTGCTCGAGAAATCGTGGGTTCGAATCCCGGCAAAATCAATCGGAAATTTTTCCTGAGGTTTTTCGGCGGAAATAGCTCTCATTACACCCCGCCTTCTTTGTAATGATATTTTTCCTCAGGATCATTCGTCGGAGACATGCTGGGGTTTCCCATTCCCAAGGTTTGATCAGCGGCAAATCCGATGCAGGGGAGGGCGGTTAACGTAGGGAATTTTCAAGACGACCCCATATGCCTCTTTCTCAATGCACGGCGGAGGTACGGGGAATATCGGCCTTACCGGCATTGCGGCATTGAAGTTGAAGTCTTAGGGCTTCATAGTAGTTTGCAAGTCATGGCCTTGCAAACCACGATGAGGCCCTCTCCAAAAACGTTAAGGCTGATCCGATGGTTCACTATGTGAAACAGAGAACATCGGCCTTACTGACATTGGGGAGAGGCATGGTCACGGTTCTATGGCGTGGGTCACTTCGATGACGCTAAGATCCATACGTGATGATGGAATAAATCCGTGCATAACTCCTCAGAGCAAGATGGTAGAGGGCTTCTCGTACTGGTCCTATAAGTGGTTGCAACCACATTTCCGCTAAGACATGTCCACCTTCTCTTGGTAGCCTTCATCCAAAGTCCTAGTGGCCAAAGGACGTGGTTGCAACCATAAGACCACCGAGTCTTTTTGAACGTCTTTTATATCATTTAATACTATTTCGGAGCTAAACACAGTAAATTCTTTTCATTTTTCTGACAAACGGTGTATATTTAGCTCGAGACGAATTTGTGATTCTGTACCTGGAGAATCTTTACTTCCCATGTGCCAATATTATTGGTTTTCGTATTCCGAAGGTGAATCATTTGTCCGAGGATAACTATCTATTATATTAAATAGCCCTCAAACCCCAAATAAGAGAATTACCTTGACGACGTCTGCATTCCTCAACCTCGACACCTAAAAATGATTCCGGCATAGCAAACTGTATCTAAAAAAGACTGTCTCCAAAATACGCGTAGTAGCTGAGTAGCTTTCATAGTGAACTGACTTCATACTTGATGAAACCCGACACGATGCGTCGATTACTTCGAACCAAGAATAGTAATGGAGATCGCAATTTCAAATTCCACTCGCTTGGCTACGAAGACAGCTAAACCGGAGACGAAGACGATGACCTATAGTTGTGTGACGAGTCGGAACGTTCTATGCTCAAGTGCACATTTTATGCTATGTGAACTACTCCAAACGCACGTATATAATGTTATGTCTACTGTAACTTCAGGCTCCTTCCTCTGAAGCGCTAGCCTATTTTGTACATCCGGAAGACACGTTATTCTAACTATTCTTGTCGCGTTTGCAGTTCATACTGAGCGATTTACGCGATGTCAATCTTCGTTGACGTTACACTTGAGACATTTTCGATCATAGACGGAGGAAGAGTTCGATTTCGTCTTGAATTTTTGAAATTATTGTGACATATTTTCACAGCTGTAATGGGATGGTACAGAAAAAGATTTTCCGAAATTCTGATCTTGTTCTGGCATATTCACATACCAGTTCCGATTTCAGATTGATATAGAATTTTGACCAGGAATGAGACTTCCGACAGAATGTGGGGTTAATCCTCATGATACAATACTATAAATTGGACAACTGTATTCTAGTCGTAACGCATGATTTTTCGAACACTATCGAGTTTGACTAACGAGTCAACTTCACTATGGAACCTTTTTTGATCCTTTCTCGATTACACCAGCGTAATTACCTCGATTTCATTAAACAAAAGACAATTTCTTCAATCCTAAAACTCTTATAAGTACTCCGTATGCTTATTCAACAAACCGACTCATACTAAAACTCACACATCTTTTTATTTCAACTCTCTCTTGATAAACCATCCAGCCTCATTAAGTCTTTTCTCTCGTTTTTTTTTGTAAAATTATGAATTCCAATCTCTCCCAGTGCGCAGAAATTTTTTTTCATCCCTCTTGGAATACTTATAGTTCCAAGAAACATCGCTTATTCTGTATAATATATAATGCAATATGTCCAAGATGCAGTCTGCAGTGGCATACATAAACGAAATGAGCCAATCCAATCAGGAAGCAACAGCAGCAGCAGCAGCATCTCCCTCTTAAGCTGGTTTGGAAAAAATTCGCGTAAATCATCGACGAACTCACTCTCTTTCTCCCGTTCTCGGCATCGCGTTTCTATATGTCCATTCTCTGTAAACGCATGGAGAGAGACGAAATTAAACTGGCTCTCGTCGTTCTCGTCCATGCCACACACACACATATATATATGCACAGCATTTCATACAAAAAGGCAAACGTGACAAGCAAATCTGTCGGCTGCTGTAGAAATTCTGCCTTTTGCTTTGGCTAGATCTGCACTCAAGTTTCCATTTCGAATGCTCGTATTCATATCTATATTTGAGAGATGTAAAATAGGGAAGGGACGATGATCTAAAGGAAAAAACAAAAGGCGTATAAGGTCCAATAGGCTTGGTCATGAGTAAAATACAGAAAATCAAAGGGCTGAGAGTGAGGTTATAACATCACACACGTACAGACTGGGCAAGAATTCGCCTTTGATCCGTCGTCTCATCTTTGGTTATATCCATTTTTTGGGTGCACTATACGGATATTCATTTATATATACACGAATATTGACGCGTATATAAGGGGTACATCATGCTCTGGCCACGCCTCGTCACGAATATGTATACCGTCTGCTAACACATATGAAAGCGTCAACATGCGATGGCGTGCAACAGCAACATTGCCCTCTCTTTCTCTTTGTAATGTGTCTTCAAAAACCATGGTAGGTAATACCACGGTCTTTGCAGAGCATCATATTATGTGCTCATGTGTATTTATGTGTTTGGGAGTATGCGCGAATATTCGCGAATGAGAGGGCGATGCGCAGGCTCACACAGCAATATGTAAGTATTCGTTCCCTTTCCCTTTATCGCTCATTCTCTCACTCGCTCATTCTGTTTGGCTCTCTGATGGGTTATCTGTATATTATCTACCTGCACTGTCTGGCGCATGCTCAAAAGTCGTGGCCATTGATGGATTTTTTGACGCCATGTTTGGGATCTTCTCATGGTTAACATACATACTCATTTTTTATAAGTGATTGAGGGATTAGGTGATGGATAACTTGGATATTCGAATTAAGATTCGATCATAGAGAGGGTCTTGATCATCAGTTGAATGTTTGTTTTAAGTTCATTCAAGGAACGCTGAAATTTCTAGCTGTCAGGTTTTGTTTTTAGCCATCAGTATGGCAAATTTCAAACTTTTTTTGCCACCAAAATTGTGATCAAATATGTACATATATTTATCGGATGAATCAAATTTCTGAAACGATTTTCCGGATTGAAATTGTTCGATTGAAGTTCAAACTCAGCATCCTTACAGACTTTATAGAGGCTCTTATGAATTTGAAGATTTTTAACCTGATACTTGGATATGATTTCACGAGTACGCATCTGCAAAATACAACCACGAAGTAAAGTGAATCTGATGATCAGGAAATGAGAAAATATCTTTGTATGCTTATGAAACGTAGCTGATTTTCAGTAAGGACTTGTCTGACTAATCTGGACTCTTACTACTCGACAGAAAAATTTTGGCCCCCGTAGATCAGACCACACTCGGAATTCGATGACTAAGTAATAAAATACGTTCCAGACTCCACCATGATCAATACCCAATTCACAAATTCTACAATCAGAGCCCATACATGAATACCTGTATCTCTAGGTATTTAAATATTGTCACCAGATTCTTGGTAAATCGCTGAGAGCGAGCGGAACCGGGTAACATGGAATAACTCTCGTCGCCATCGAGTCCCTTCTGCCCAGAGTTGAAATTCCCAAATGGCTGACACCTCTTCCGTTCCATCCTATCCCTATTCACCCTTCTCAATTCCAATATGAAATTCCAACGAACTCAGAGTATGTATGTACCATGAGGGAGCAAACTATAAGATCGAAGCCATCCTTCAGAGCGAACTGATCGAAAACCGTAGGTTCACTCTACAGGAGATGAGGCTCAACCGCATTTCTGTCTCTCGACCTATGCGTACACTACCCACCAGATATCAAACTATAGAACTAGAATGAGTTTGTATGTGTTTGAGAGATGCTGGCAGGGTTTTGATAGCAATTCTCGGCGTGCCAAATTTGTCGCCACGTGTTTTATTGTGGTGCTTGGAAAAGGGGTTGGAGGAGGAGGAGGGGGGGGGTAGTCCTCAGGGCTTGAGCAATAAAACGGGTGAGTTGAATGTGTCAGTCAAAGTCATAGCATAGAGAATCAGTGCGTGTTGTTGTTTTGGAGATTCTGTTCATATGGTTGCTGGTTGGAAATATTGGTGTACATTCGGCACAATGCAATATCTGACTGGTACTGGTCCGAGTTGTGATATTTGATAACGGTGTGGTACTCCCCCGACGACATTTATCTCTAACAGTGGCAGGTATTTTTCATCCCACGTTTTTATCAGATTGAGGGTTGGATTGACGTAGGCTTTTGAGTTTCAAAGTTGACAAAAATATTTAACACTCTCTGTGAAGTTTTTTTCTTTCACCAATAGCCTTTACAGACCTCTCCGAAAACGATTTGATCTCAGAAATATTTTGAATTTTTTTTGGACTTGAACATTCTCATTTAGCTATCTCTTATTTGCAAGTTTGCCTATTAATACAGTAGTTAGGAAGCATTTATGAGTGTGTGATAGTATTTCAGTAACTTTTCTAAAGATATCCCAGTGCGACTAAATATAAATAGCTATCTTGGTGGACCATTCACAACTCACGTGGCCATATTTTGGTCATTCCCGATCCCTATCCCCGTTTTTCATGTTAAACCGTTGGACTTATTGGACAACATGATAGTTCAACAAATCCAATAGTTCAGCATGATGAAAAACAGGAAAAGGAATCGGGAATGACCAAAATATGTCCACGTGAGTTGTAAATGGTCCACACCAAGATAGCCATTTCTACTTGGGTCACTTGATTTTAGTAATAATTCCTCTGATTTTCTCCCCTTGCCACATCAACGTTTTGTCATTTTTCACCCATCAAATCCAAATCAGACTCTCGAATTACTTAGGAACCAGTTTCAGTGAAGTAAAATCGATCGGTCATTAATTTCTTTGATTCAACTTGCGCATGATTCAAAAATCATCAGAGACGTCCCGTTGTCATCCAACAACGAGCAAGAACCATTCAACTATGTTTTGAGAATAACAGCACAGTACCATGTGTATAATCTAAATGCCCCAAAGAAGAGAGAGTTGAGTGAAGGAGTTTGAGAGAATCGCTCTGTTTGGCGCTAACAAGGCTCCTGAAAGAGGCTACCCCGTGTGAATTATGAGTCTGCATGGGCAAACACTCGTGCCACGCGACGACGCACTTCTGTGCTTCTCTGCTTCTGCTGCTTGTCTCAAACTCTATACACACACATACACTGTCTTTCGTTTCGTTTCGCGAATCACTCCGGGACCTCTGTATGAGAGAGTTACCGAATTGCGTACAGCTCGGTGAACTTTGCTCGCTCCGTCGGCAGTTTTCCGGCTCATTACCGGCCGTTGGTATACCATTCCTCTTCCTACCCCCCCTCCTATTCTTTCTTCTTTTTCCCTTGGTGTTATTCTTCTGTGTGAAATGAGTTCGAGTGCATAATATATTTGGACGTAAACAACCTGTATGGAACAGAAATGACCGAGAAATTACCTTTTCGAAATTTTGAACGGGTAGATTTTTAGCCATTTTTACTCCGTATAGGTTGTTTGAGTCTAAATATTGCAAATACAACATCCATTGGCAAGAGTTTCTTTGCCCGATTCAAGAAAGGTAAACTTTAATGATATATTCAAGAGGATTTGTATGGTAGAATGAAATAATGATGATTTATTACATATCTCATGGAATCTGTCAGGTACTATTAGGAAGATGATTGTTTGGAAGGATCGAGGTAGCATGACAGCTCCATAAGGTTTTATATCGCGTACTTGTCTCTTGTTTTAATATTTTTCACTCGGGCGAGCACTCGGGTCATTTGGGATTTGGGTCACTTGATGGCTAGCGAAAATTGGATTGAGTACAACAAAGAATGAGACCTTATTTGGTGTAATCTTACTAGCTCGAGTCGTGTCAACGCAAGCATGGAAACCAAAATGACTTTGCGGCTACTACTTCGGTTCTCGGTTTGAATGTTGTCAATGAATAGGAACCATCTCTTCTGAATAAAACTGGTATTAATGCATGGAGACATTGATTAACTATTTTAATAATGACAGATTTGCTATCTGTACTGATATCAGTCTCGGTTTGTCATGAGCTCTTGAATATCTAGCTGCGTAAACTAAGGAAGAAGGGTAGAATAAAAATTCGTCAACTTGTATTACTGACCAGGACTAAATTCAAAATGGAGTGACATTTTCATGTTGATCTTCATGCTCAGGATATTTTTGATATTTTCGAAAAGACTCGCACATTTGTACAGAGCCTGCACGTAGCAAACAACCAAATAGGTTGATCGTTCATCATTTTGAACCTTATATTTTTCTAAATGGTTACACGCCAAGTCAGTGCTGCATCTATCTGTAGCCCGGATGACACGTGCTCGTCACATGTCCTCGCATTTGCTTTCTATTATCTTCCATACCTCTTTCTTCCATCTCCGAGCTTTTCATCTTTCTCTCCATTAGAGATTTCTTTTCTTCACCATCTTTCTCATTGGTAGAAGTATATTTTTATCCACAACTGTTTCGGTTTCCAACTCTTTGGCTTGTATACTCTCTCTGTGGGCTCATCTATTTTTCCACTCTGTCCCCCTATTCTTACTCCTCCTCATCGCGACTTCCTAAATTTATTCTTTGTTTTTCAGTCCACGTAGGTTCACTAAAATCTTGTTCGTCTCTTTTTCGACGCTTTCTGTCTCGGAGTTCTCGTTTCTTTCTTTTTTTTTTCTGCTCCAATGGCAAAACAAGACCGTGAGCGATTCCATTAATGCTCTCGTTTTGACGAAGGAGAGATCAGAGAGGTATACCAGAAAGCAATATGGAACTGATGTTTATAATTTCAACACACTTGTAGCAGACTGAATACGCAAAACGAAATTGTGGGTATCGGGAAGGACCTTGTTATCCCCAAAGAAAAAATTCCATCACTTCAATATTTTCATTCGAATTGAAGAGTTCTTTTTCATAACCATGCAATCTGCTTCTTCATTTTTTGATTCATACAATTTCAATCTCTTTTGATCAGATTATTTTGCGGTCGTATATGAGCACGTGTTTTGTGGGTGGACTGTGAAAGTGTTAATGAATAGAATCCTCTGCATCCTCCTCCCCCTCTCCCCAGCATTGGCAAGGGAAAATATCTTTAAAAACCCGCCCCAGAGAATCTGGTGTATTTATTGCGCCACCAATTTGGTCTAGATATCTCGCAAACACGATAGGGTCTATAGAGTTAACTCTTGCAACCGCAAGGATGATGAGTGACATTTCAAACCTTGCGAACGCATTGCAAGGTCGTAAAGAACAAACAACCGATCAGACGAATCAGCAAATCAAGGTCAATCAGAACTAGATGGTCAATCACACATCCAATTATTGACCACGCCGCCGAACGTTGTTTAACTTCAATTGAATGACCGAAAGTCTCCACGACCAGAGTACTGCGTCGGTGCTTATTCCATTTCCATACATCTTCAATACACGATTGCAACCTACATTATTCGAGTTGACCGTGGTACCACGCGTTCAAGTTTTCAAGATAATGGATAAAAAAGTTCAACTGTTCATCAAAACGTATATCCAGGGTAGTTCAGAGATATTGATATTGAATCTTATTTATTTATCTGGTAAAATACTCATCTATCATGATAACCAAAGCGGCAACTGGTAAAGATATAAAAGAACTGGAGAGGGCTATGAAATTCGGGAAGGATATGAAGATCCTCGTATCATGTATATCCCTTGAATGGATGGGAGTTCAAGAGGGGCAATTCTCTGAGATATCTCTATGTAATACCTTTTCAACAAGCCCCTCACGGAAGTTGCGTTAATAGATGCCGGCAAAATATCTTCCCGCATCTCACTAGATCAGATTTACGATTCCCTTCCACCAATTCAAGACTGCACACCGAGGAGTCTAAAATTTGGTCGCGAGGTAAAATGACTTTGTTTGACTATGAGCTACACAAAATTTAATAGTTTCCTCAGTATTGTCATTTTCACCTACCATTTAAGGCTGTCAATGATGATAAATACTCATGTCAATGATTGTTGTCACCAACTGTTCAACCAAATTTCAAATTCCACAACGCATCAGCAAGTTCACCAGAACTGCTCTCTTAGTAGGGTTCGTACTATATAGTCAGATTTTTTCTAAAGAGAGCGATGATTTGTGTCTTTCGAAAATATTGTATGGTTCAGTTGGAAAGTAATGACGAAAAATGGTGAAAAAAACCGTTACTGCAAAATCCCTATCCATACACAACTAGCGTGTAGATATAGAGCAATTGGACTAGGCAAATGATGGCGAGAAAGCTTGCAACGACCTATTGCAGTCCGCAGAGCGTCAATTCATCAACATCTGAGTGACGCCAACCACCCGATTTGGATAGCCGTACGTAGGTTATATGGGTTTCCGTGGTATCCCGCCGTTTTGTAGGTTTTGCCGAGAGTAGAAATGGATAGCCATGGTATGCGTTGCACTATTTTGAAAATTACTCACGGGCTTGTACCCCCCAGGGTCGAATCTATATATTGATAATGGCTCTCGGGTACCGACGATATGGCTTTCACGAGGCACTTATTTTCGTCGCGTTCATCTCTCGCGGTCGTCCATCTTTTTGTAGCTCTTATTTTTTACTAGGTCCAACAAATTTTTCGAGGTTGCATTGTTCTTGTTGTAGACTTTGATATTCCTATCTGTGGATCTTGTTTGAGCCAACTTATTCGATGTTCCCTAAAATCTATCGCGAAACAAAGATGAGGAATTCGTGTTATCTCGAGATCTGAAGTTCATGCTCATAGTCATCAAAACATGCCTCGATGCGTAAATTTTCTCGAAAAATATAACTAAATACTATCAACTATCATGTCGCTCAATGAAAACAAGGTAAACTCTCACTTCCTCTCCTTCATCTTTTTTATTCCCTTTCCCATTTCAATTCTTTTAGCGAATTGCAGTGCCTCAGAGCTCGTAGTACAAACAGAGTCGTGGCGTCCATATCGAACTGTATTCATAGGTTGTACGACGGCGCGCAAAATAAACTCGCAGGGCATGTCCATGAATCAGATAAACTGTCTGCGGGGCCTTACCGAGCGATATCTCAATCGATTGTGGGCCTCATGCGCGCTCAACCTCATACAAACTTGTTTTACTCTCGCTTTCCAAGATACCTTCTCTTCTTGTGATCAATCATATCTTGTTCATGTCTTCACTTAACCCTTGACTTGGTTATGCCGACTCACTTTGGTCCGATATTTTTGTAGCAAACCGAATATTTTTCTAACATTACAACATTTCGAAACGATTTTCTGCTTTATGATGAAACATTATTATTTGATTAAGGGACCAAATTTCATAAAGAGAATGTTAGAGATATGTTGTATGAGATAGGATTAGCTAAATGCGTTGCCTCACGAGGTCTGAGATGGGGGATACATGAACTAAGGAAGACAGTCGGTCGGTAAGGGATTGCCTCGAGTTAATCCGCATAACTTTTGCGGCTTAAAGTTCATCGTTGTCGTCGTCTTCGTCGTCGTCATTGTTGGTTGTACCCCCTTGGCGTGTCTGACATTATAGGTGATTCAGACGACTTCTCTTTTTCTCATCTGGACCGCAATGAATTAATGTGAGACTTTTTGCATCAGTGTAATTCAGTCGGCTATCGTTGTTAATTACCAAAGATTGATTTCAAATACCAGTGTTCAATGCTGAATCAGGTAGTGCGAAAATGAAGGCAAAGCTCGCGACCTTGGATGGTGATTATTTAATCCCAAGTGCAATTTTCAAATTTCATATGATTCATGCATTGGAATTCGACAAAATTGATCATATTTATGATTCAACACTCGCTGAAATCGACTATAATTTCATATGTGTGATAATTTTCATCTATACGCAAGTCTCATTTTAACCATGGGTATAATCCCACCCCCATCCCCGCTACAAACAAACTACAAAAACACCTACCGCACACTCAAATAGGATCAAATCATATCAATAAATCACCAGTGTTTTGTCTATATTCCCATTCCCCCCGAAGCTTCCAAAAGCTTGCACGCCGACAATCACTTCAAAGCTCCCTTACTCTCTCAAAGCTTTTGCAAACAAGCCCATTAAAAGAGCTTCCCTAATACAACCTATGCTTCTGCAGCTGTGCAGTTCCAATTCGTGTACTTTTGTATGTATCCTCAAACACTGCATGAACCATTGCAGCGTTTGATGTTTCACAGCAAGTGCGTATGATAGCCTATACATAACACAGAGAATTGCAAACTCGATAAGTATATTTATATTGTCATCTCGATTGGACCTCACAGCGATATTTATTTATCACTGCCAATCGGAAATTGTACTATGCAGTCGTGTTGTCTTGCGGTTATACACTTCTTCTCTATATAGTGAGTGGTACTACTTTCTCATAGTAAGGAAATAAAGAGAGATAAGTCAATATGGAAGAGTTGATCGTAACTATGGTCGCGTTCACGCGTTTGTCATCTTCTCTTGCCAAGTCGTCGTTCGCTCTAAATCATTTGCGTTGGTCGGCTCATTTGTAAGGCAAACTCTGTAACCTTTCTTCATTCTTCCCGTACCCCTCAACTGTTTTTCTCATTCTTCTTCCTGAGCGTTCACTGCAACATATTGCGATGTATCTTGTTGAGTTTTGATTTGTCGTCCATTCTCTTGTCTCTCATCAACCTCTTTCTAACCTGTACCTGCTCCAATATCCTAGTACAATCGTATGGGTTTCTATCTAGCTCTCGAGAACTAGCTTTTCACCTGATTCTTTCTATGGGATTTGAAACAATATTTCTATCATAATTCTCCACTGATTCCAAGTGGGTCAAGTACCACACGCGGTGCACAAATGAAACATCAGCCAATGCAATACCTACCATGGATTCTCAGACTTTCAAGTTATATCGAGCGAGACGGTAGCCGTCTGGGTATTTGGAGTGTATGTTACATACTGCCGATATCATGTCTGCTTTTGCACTTTTCTGTCCAACCTCGATTTGTATATGAGTATTCAGACGAGGCTTAGTATATGGTACAACGACCCTCTGCTCAATTGGAATGCGTGAAAATATATCCAGACATATGCGAACATATGTTGTTACAAGTGCATCGGCGCGCCGCTACTCTTCGAGTTCGCATACAGCTACTTACATACATCATTGCTAATATGCGGTAGGTACTTCGAGTTCCGACGAGTGCTCTCGGTTGCTCGAAGGTATACCTATACTTCTCTATTTGTTGTGGATCGTTTTTGCTTTTGGAATGCTGGGAAATTGTTACAGAAGTGCATAGTAGTATAGCTCTATAAATTTATAGCTAGACGCGTTTGTGCTTTCTTTCACAACTTGATGGTGACTGTATGCTAGGGTTGGGTCGTACAAAACTTGATGAAGATAGAGTTGGCCCTGTGCACGAGGTAGATTTGGAGAGTACCACTTGTGGCACGAACTCCAGCAGCATCACCCATCTCACCAGCTCCATCATCACAATTATCACTACCACAACCGCTGGTTGTATCACAAACGCCAGCATTACCAGTCACATAAGTAATACTAGTGACACTAACACCAAGAGCACTACCAGCATCACCAATCCCGCCAGTGCCACCACTACGAACACCACTACCACAACCACTGCTTGTATCACAACCACCAGCATCACCAATCACATAAGTACCTCGAGTGGCACTAACTCCAGTAGCACCACCAGCATCACCAATCTCATCAGCTATGTCACCACAATCATCACCACCACAACTGCTAGTTATATCACAAACGCCAGCATCACCAGTCACACAAGTAATACTAGTGACACTAACACCAAGAGCACTACCAGCATCACCAATCCTTCCAGTGCCACCACTACGAACACTACTACCACAACCACTGCTTGTATCACAACCACCAGCATCACCAATCTCATAAGTACCACGAGTGGCAGTAACTCCAGTAGCACCACCAGCATCACCAATCTCATCAGCTATGTCACCACAATCATCACCACCACAACTGCTAGTTATATCACAAACGCCAGCATCACCAGTCACACAAGTAATACTAGTGACACTAACACCAAGAGCACTACCAGCATCACCAATCCTTCCAGTGCCACCACTACGAACACTACTACCACAACCACTGCTTGTATCACAATCACCAGCATCACCAATCTCATAAGTACCACGAGTGGCAGTAACTCCAGTAGCACCACCAGCATCACCAATCTCACCAGCTCTGTCACCATAATCATCACCACCACAACTGCTAGTTATATCACAAACGCCAGCATCACCAGTCACACAAGTAATACTAGTGACACTAACACCAAGAGCACTACCAGCATCACCAATCCCGCCAGTGCCACCACTACGAACACCACTACCACAACCACTGCTTGTATCACAACCACCAGCATCACCAATCTCATAAGTACCTCGAGTGGCACTAACTCCAGTAGCACCACCAGCATCACCAATCTCATCAGCTATGTCACCACAATCATCACCACCACAACTGCTAGTTATATCACAAACGCCAGCATCACCAGTCACACAAGTAATACTAGTGACACTAACACCAAGAGCACTACCAGCATCACCAATCCTTCCAGTGCCACCACTACGAACACTACTACCACAACCACTGCTTGTATCACAACCACCAGCATCACCAATCTCATAAGTACCACGAGTGGCAGTAACTCCAGTAGCACCACCAGCATCACCAATCTCACCAGCTCTGTCACCATAATCATCACCACCACAACTGCTAGTTATATCACAAACGCCAGCATCACCAGTCACACAAGTAATACTAGTGACACTAACACCAAGAGCACTACCAGCATCACCAATCCCGCCAGTGCCACCACTACGAACACCACTACCACAACCACTGCTTGTATCACAACCACCAGCATCACCAATCTCATAAGTACCACGAGTGGCACTAACTCCAGTAGCACCACCAGCATCACCAATCTCACCAGCTATGTCACCACAATCATCACCACCACAACTGCTAGTTATATCACAAACGCCAGCATCACCAGTCACACAAGTAATACTAGTGACACTAACACCAAGAGCACTACCAGCATCACCAATCCCGCCAGTGCCACCACTACGAACACCACTACCACAACCACTGCTTGTATCACAACCACCAGCATCACCAATCTCATAAGTACCACGAGTGGCACTAACTCCAGCAGCACGACTAGCATCACCAATCTCACCAGCTTCACTACCACACAACCACCGCATCATCAATCTCACCAACTCTATCACCACTGCACAAGGTCATTTGTATCACAAACGCCAGTACCATCAGTCTCCCTAGTAATACTAGTCGCACTAACACTACAATATCCCTAGCATCACCAATCTCACCAGCTTCACCACCAGAATAGCTAGTTGTATTATTAACACCAGCATCACCAGTCTCAGAAGTAATACTAGTGACACTCACACCATAGGCGCACCACGAGTATCACCAATTTCACCAGCGCCACCACTACAAACATCACTACCACAACCGCTGGTTGTATCAGAACCGCCAGCATCACCAATTTCACATGTACCATTAGTGGTACCATAACCTTCCTCGCCACCAGGATAACCGATCTCAACAACTTTACCACTACTGTTAGTTGTATTACAACCACCAGGATCATCAATTTCACCAGCACCACCATCAACGATATCACCATCACTGGCATAATCACAAGTCGTATCACAACGACACCAACCGAAATCAAATACCAATGTCCTGTACCCTCTGCTTTGATAATCGCCACTCGTTACTCTTCTCTTCTCATATCTCGTCCGCAAACTCAACCGATCATTCTTGTTCTCTTTCAAAGTTCTCATTGCTTGCCTCAAACTACATAACAACCACAAAATCCTCATGCTCGCTTTTGTGCGCTAAATAAAAGTCGTTACACATTCGCGAGCCATCATTACACGCCAATGTGCTTGCAGCTATACACGAAAAATCATCCCCTTCTCATAACTATCACTTCTCGCGGCCATAAATATTCCTTCCTCTCGTACAAACAACACTCTTTTCCGGTATAATAACATAGAGGGAGAGAGAGAGAGAGAGAGAGAGAGAGAGAGAGCATCAACAACGGACTTTCGTGCGCATCGTGATCCGAATTTCAGCCTCAAGCGATGGATGTATATGAACGTGAGCCAGGGCGATGATTTTTTAACTGCCTCGAATATAAATCTACCCCGGGCATCAAACAGACAAATATCATCAAACGGTGTGTATTATAGAGTTGATTTCATCGCAATCAGTGTATACGGATACTCTCTCGCGCACTACATCTTTGTAAATTGTCTCCCTTCTGAATTTTCGTTATAGTGTGTGTGTGTGTGTGTGTGTGTGTGTGTGTGTGTGTAATGTGCTATGAGCTTTTAATATATATAAAACCATGCGAAGGAGATGTGAAAGATCTGCTTCCGAGTCGGATTAGGAAGGTTTATTTTCGTCATTTCGAAGCATATGTGCGCACGGAAGAGAGTTGGGTTACTTCTGTACAGACCGAGGGCTAATAAGGAGTGAGTCTCGATGTCTTGACGTGAAAGGGGGAGTTGAGTCCCGAAGTCAAGGCCGTGAATAGAGACCTATAGGATATAAGCATAGACTAGGACAACGATGAGCAGCGCCGCTCTCATCGCAAATTGAGCAAGATATATTTCTTAGTGGTATAGCGAGTATGATCGTATGGTGGAAACATCTCGCACGCAGCTGTCGTACAGTGATATAAAAAACAATCCCAATTATTTCCCTATCCATCTCACACTAACTGAAAAATTTTGATTCGTATTATTTCTTTCATGTAACCCAAATTCTTGTCACAATGTTGAGATTTCAATTTTCACGAATGCAGAGAAAAATATACGATCAAATACAAAATGATAAATATCTCTACTCTTACAGAGTTACCTCTATCTGATCAAAAAGAAAAAAGAAAAAAAAAAGGAGAACCTCGGACACGCGGATTATAAATGACCGAATCTCATCGCGTTCACGCAAAAGCTCGTACCTCAAGTCTCTATCGCGTCGAAAGAATCGCGCGCGTCCGAAAAGTGATGCTGCTCTCTTCTCTCGTTCCAATCCTTCGATCCTCAAATCGTATATTTCTCTTGCTTCCCGCGATCTCTTCTCTTTCTCTCTTCGAGATTCACGATGACAACGTGCTCAGAGAGTATATAGCATCAGCTTCCCTCACATGCTAGCCAATCTCGTGCTCGAGATTAACTCTGAATTCGTCGGTTGTCTCTTTCTTAGAGAGCGAGAGGCGAGATGAAAATAATGTTCTCTCGAATTCTGTACCTTGCCAGAAAATATTCCGATCATCTGTTGAATCTCCTTCCCTCTCTGCTCCCCCCCTTCATCCACGAAGTAGATTATATACTCTATGCGTGTACATGCTAATTTGCGTACGATAATTATATATTTTCAAAAAATCATCGCCAGCATTCGAGATTTGAAAATTTGTGATCATGTCTGAACTCACAAGGGGAGTCCGGAGTCTCCGGGTCCTGAAATCTCACCAAAAATTTTTCACAGTTTCGTACCACCTAGAATATGAAGAATCTAAAGCAACTCCGTCAAATGGGCCTCCCGTTCTGAGCTACAGCCAGGAAAGTCAACATGGCTAGTATATCTATATATATCACTTTTTAACATGGGCCTATATGGGCAATGCTAATATCAGTGGCTGTAGCTCTGAACGGGAGGCCCATTTGACAGAGCTGCTTTGGGTTCTTCATATTCTAGGTGATACGAAACTGTAAAAAAATTTTGGTGAGATTTCAGGACCCGGAGACTCCGGACTCCCCTTGTCTGTCAACCCGATCACCTTGGAGAATTCATTCTTTGGTTTTGAAAAAATTTTTAATCCTGAACATTACAAAATAGCAAAATATGTCAAAATAACAACTTTGAAGAATTTCGGTTTTTTAAATTTTCCATAGAATAGGATTGATTTTTGTGATTATGTGTAACTGGAATCGTTGAAAATCTATCTGATTCTCTTCAAATTTTCATGATGCGCCAGTCAAAATTCATCACGATATCGAAAAATGAGCCTGTCTTCTGTATCGGGTGATACAAGTAAAAGAGTTGAGATCAAGTGATTTTGGATCAATTTTCATCAGATTAGGTTGAATTTCATATAATTTTGGTTCAACAAAAAGGCACCAGGAAAATACGGTCCTTTTACTCACAAGATGTTCATTTTTTCCAATTTTCATGAAACTAGAAAAGTCAACTTTGTAATATAAGTACGCGCAGCTCGTACAATCGACATTAAAACTTTTCCAAAACTTGGCTCTCTTAGCTTTTCTCGTTGCTCAGAGCAGCGCTCTTAGGCCAGCACCACCACCACTGCAAAATTTAGAGTCAACTTTTTCTTACCCAGCTGCAGCAACGCCAACCCTGCGGGCTTGAATTTAAGTTATTTCTCCTCGCTTGCAAGTTTCTACTCTTACACTAACGTATACCTCCTTTTACTCCTGTGAAGCGTAACTCTTGCTTTTTATCAGGGGTTTGGCTTGAAACGCTTTCGTGGTCGCCACAACCATTTTGTAGACTAGTAGCAGACCCTAGCGTATCTATCTCAAATACATTTGGACAAAAAGCTCACAGAGAAGCGAATCTCACATTTTGGTTCTAGAATTCTTGGTGCTTAGAGATGAGGAGACGATCTATGTAGTTGGTTTGTGCAGAGTCGGATTTCAAAGCTATATATAACGATGAGGTATAGAAGCGAGGACTTTGTGTAAAATGTGTGGGAATGGTCACAAATGAGGTTAGAAATTTTGCTTCTCTGCAATTTGCTCGATGTAGTAGTTTCTGATTGCAGTTAATTTGTCGGTTCGGAGTGCAGAAGTGAAAGGGGTATGAGATGCTCAAGATTGATGATTTTTGTGTCATTAAGTCGATTTGTATTGTCGAGCGAATACGGTTTTTTTTTATTTCGCAGCAGTTGAGTATGCTGAAACAGTCCGGTTCAACAAATAATAATTGCTCTGATGCAATTTATTCTGATGGTACATACATACCTATTTAGCAAAACAAATAACTTTCAAAGGAAGGTAGAATCCATACCAACAGAATTAACGACTTCTGGCTATTAAATAACCAAGGGGAAGATGAGAAAACTTGAGATGTAGATTTCTGATGGTATAAAAATTGAATGCGTGGGAGTTTACGCTTCGCATCGCTTGATCCTTGGCGATGGACTCAGGGAAATCTGAATGAGCAAAAAGTATAACTTAGATTCAACTGGTACCCACTGGATATCACGCAAATGGCAGTTTTTTCTCAGACATGACATCTCTGTCAAGACACACTTTTGTTCAGCTATTTATCTGCTTTTTTCCATCCTCATGTTTGTTCACTCTATGGATTATGTGGACCAAAGAGTTTAGGGACTGTTCACGAGTTACATGCAAGCATTTTTCAGAACTGTTGATCTTCTATCTTTCCTTACAAAGTTTCTGATTCGACAAGTATTGGTTCATATGTCTTATAAAAGAATGAAAGATATCTTTCCCTTCCAAACATGTATTCTTAAAAATTCCCTGACTCATGGGGAGCCCCTATAGGCATAATAATATCCTTGAATTGAAAAATTTCCACCAGGTTAATATTAAGGAGACACGGAAAGATGAATCAATCCTTCTAACCCATTCATAAATGGAATAATATACTTGATTGATCCCTATGATAATCCACCAGAATAGACCATACATATTTGGCATACTAATCCATCAACACGAAGTGAGACAGTAAATTTCTGAAAATCTAAACGTTTGGATTTTCCAATTGTTGTTTCAGGCGATGCGAGTAACGCGAGTATCGGCAGTGGCGAAGGCACGGGCGAGGAAGACGATGACTCGACGGGGAAAAAGAACCAAAAGAAAAGGGGTATCTTTCCCAAGGTCGCGACCAACATCCTCAGGGCGTGGCTGTTTCAACACCTCACGGTAAGTCAAAAAAATGTCTACTCTCCACCCTTTGCAAATTCTCTCAAAAACTTTTTCATTTTTGTCCCTGTACACATATACAAACAATACTCAATTGAGTGTACGTGTACGCGTGTCCCTTTTTCACACGAGCATCCTTAAGTAGAATTCGCACTCCACAGTTTCGTGGAACTCTTTCTCACTAGTAAAGAGTCGACGCGTTTTTATCAGACCACAGCAGTATATGATGCTGAGATGGGTGATCCGGCCATACCGCCCGCGACTCTGGTGCGAAAAATAAGAGAAACACGTGAGCAGTAATGCAGTGTAGTATTATATAGCGCAAGAAAAGGGCGCGAACGAGTCGACGACGACGCTTTCGAAATCGGAGTTCTCCGAAGTGCGTGAGTCCTCTTATAGAGACTCTAGAGAGTAAGAGAGATGGATAGGATATAGAATCACAGTAGCAGGCATCGCAGTGCGTGTGAAATTCCGTTGAGGCCGTGATGTATCGCAAAAAAGTGAGGCAAACTTTGGATTGCCGCGCCTTCTTGTGCTCTCGTGACAACGCGTGCTCCAATTAAACGAGCTTGCTTTTCGCGGAATCGGCCAAATTGCTCTTCTTAGAGCTTTCAGCGTGTCTCGCACGTACGCGGGGGGTTATGTATTTTGCGCGCTCGCCTGGTGACGATTGACTGACGTTCGCGGAGCGATTAGTGTCGTGTGCCGTTGATTTTCGCTTGTATTTGTAGCTCGGCGGGTAATGAAATCGCCCTGTTTGAGGTATCACAAATCATTTCAATTTTTCTTGTGAAATAGATATGTAATAGGTAATTTTTGAGTGGAATAGATGATCATAGGTCAGGCTAGAAAATTTTATCATTCACCAGTTTCAGTGATTTTTTGGGATTTTTTATTCGATAAACAGTGAGAGGAAATGATATTTGTTCAGGAGATCCTAAGATTTTGATGGATTGATTCATTAATGCACCCTGAAAGTTTCACACACGGGATGAGGCCTCAGTTTACTCAGCAAAGGGACCCTGGCAAGCTCTGCAGGCAGACTGAATATTCCCCTTAAAAATGAGAGATCATGAGAAAGTTATAGCTCTACTTGAAATTCCATCTCATTCTTCAGATTAGATGATCTTCAAAATCATGGGGAAATCCTCGCGAAATCCTGGGATAATCCTGACAAAACCTTGGGATAATCATGGGCCTTTTTCATCAATGCTTATTGTTCAAAATCGCATGATTTCCCGTGATTTGGCCAGGCTGTTGCCGCGGTTGCGAAGATGAGCTGACCATCGGAAAAACCTGGGACTCAGACAGGAGCCATGATTCTTCCATGGCCTTGTCACGATTCTCCCAGGGAATTCATCCACGTGCGAGCCGTTCTTTATTGTTCTCAGCAATGTAGATCAAAATCGTAAAATTTCGAGAGATTCAAAAACTGATAGCACGCTCCACAAGATACATGCGAGAAGAATTTTCTCCGAGGTAGTCTTTATTTTACAATTCAATAGGATCTTCGACCGTCCAATTTTCTCCTATCAAAACGAAGAAAATTCGGATAAATTAGAAGAGATATTCGCTCACGAGTCATGATTCTTTGGTAGGTAGCTCGTTCCAAAATCTATTGTAGTTGATAAGTGACCCCTAAACCCTAAATCAATCGCAGGAAATCGGCCAATTTTTCACCCAAAATCTCACGAAAATATCTTTTGTGATTCCAACAACGACACTTGATCGTGCAGAGTATGCGACTATCCATTCCTTTCCATCAAAATCCTTTAGATGCATCCTCGGAACCATACGAGGCTCTAAAGGTGCAATGATCCAGAGTGGAGAAAAATCCATTCTCGATTGATGCTAAAAATTCAGCAAAATTTGCTGACTTTAACTCGCAAAGACCGATAAAAATACATCTTCATAATTTGAAATTCCCGCGAGTGATAAATACGATATCCGATCATATCGATCGAGTGTCAAAATTAATTACATGTATCTCCGGCAGAAGGCCGAAGAGCTGCCAAAAGTAAAAATGTTGAGAAATCAAATGGAAATAGCGGGTTAAATTGACCTTTCTCGCAAGCGCATAACGAAGATGAACTTTCGTATATAAGGGCGTTCAAACCATCGAACATTCGGCCACTTGAGCCGCGTGTCAGTGGTAAACTCTCATTGCTCTTCCACCACTTTGAAAAGCCCGAGCAATGAGAGAAGGGCGAAACACGCACAATATCAGCGTAGAATCAAAATTTTTCATCAAGTTTCTCATTTCTCATCTTTACTTTTCATTCCTTTCCATCAAAATCCTTTAGATGCATCCTCGGAACCATACGAGGCTCTAAAGGTGCAATGATCCAGAGTGGAGAAAAATCCATTCTCGATTGATGCTAAAAATTCAGCAAAATTTGCTGACTTTAACTCGCAAAGACCGATAAAAATACATCTTCATAATTTGAAATTCCCGCGAGTGATAAATACGATATCCGATCATATCGATCGAGTGTCAAAATTAATTACATGTATCTCCGGCAGAAGGCCAAAGAGCTGCCAAAAGTAAAAATGTTGAGAAATCAAATGGAAATAGCGGGTTAAATTGACCTTTCTCGCAAGCGCATAACGAAGATGAACTTTCGTATATAAGGGCGTTCAAACCATCGAACATTCGGCCACTTGAGCCGCGTGTCAGTGGTAAACTCTCATTGCTCTTCCACCACTTTGAAAAGCCCGAGCAATGAGAGAAGGGCGAAACACGCACAATATCAGCGTAGAATCAAAATTTTTCATCAAGTTTCTCATTTCTCATCTTTACTTTTCATTCCTTTCCATCAAAATCCTTTAGATGCATCCTCGGAACCATACGAGGCTCTAAAGGTGCAATGATCCAGAGTGGAGAAAAATCCATTCTCGATTGATGCTAAAAATTCAGCAAAATTTGCTGACTTTAACTCGCAAAGACCGATAAAAATACATCTTCATAATTTGAAATTCCCGCGAGTGATAAATACGATATCCGATCATATCGATCGAGTGTCAAAATTAATTACATGTATCTCCGGCAGAAGGCCGAAGAGCTGCCAAAAGTAAAAATGTTGAGAAATCAAATGGAAATAGCGGGTTAAATTGACCTTTCTCGCAAGCGCATAACGAAGATGAACTTTCGTATATAAGGGCGTTCAAACCATCGAACATTCGGCCACTTGAGCCGCGTGTCAGTGGTAAACTCTCATTGCTCTTCCACCACTTTGAAAAGCCCGAGCAATGAGAGAAGGGCGAAACACGCACAATATCAGCGTAGAATCAAAATTTTTCATCAAGTTTCTCATTTCTCATCTTTACTTTTCATTCCTTTCCATCAAAATCCTTTAGATGCATCCTCGGAACCATACGAGGCTCTAAAGGTGCAATGATCCAGAGTGGAGAAAAATCCATTCTCGATTGATGCTAAAAATTCAGCAAAATTTGCTGACTTTAACTCGCAAAGACCGATAAAAATACATCTTCATAATTTGAAATTCCCGCGAGTGATAAATACGATATCCGATCATATCGATCGAGTGTCAAAATTAATTACATGTATCTCCGGCAGAAGGCCGAAGAGCTGCCAAAAGTAAAAATGTTGAGAAATCAAATGGAAATAGCGGGTTAAATTGACCTTTCTCGCAAGCGCATAACGAAGATGAACTTTCGTATATAAGGGCGTTCAAACCATCGAACATTCGGCCACTTGAGCCGCGTGTCAGTGGTAAACTCTCATTGCTCTTCCACCACTTTGAAAAGCCCGAGCAATGAGAGAAGGGCGAAACACGCACAATATCAGCGTAGAATCAAAATTTTTCATCAAGTTTCTCATTTCTCATCTTTACTTTTCATTCCTTTCCATCAAAATCCTTTAGATGCATCCTCGGAACCATACGAGGCTCTAAAGGTGCAATGATCCAGAGTGGAGAAAAATCCATTCTCGATTGATGCTAAAAATTCAGCAAAATTTGCTGACTTTAACTCGCAAAGACCGATAAAAATACATCTTCATAATTTGAAATTCCCGCGAGTGATAAATACGATATCCGATCATATCGATCGAGTGTCAAAATTAATTACATGTATCTCCGGCAGAAGGCCGAAGAGCTGCCAAAAGTAAAAATGTTGAGAAATCAAATGGAAATAGCGGGTTAAATTGACCTTTCTCGCAAGCGCATAACGAAGATGAACTTTCGTATATAAGGGCGTTCAAACCATCGAACATTCGGCCACTTGAGCCGCGTGTCAGTGGTAAACTCTCATTGCTCTTCCACCACTTTGAAAAGCCCGAGCAATGAGAGAAGGGCGAAACACGCACAATATCAGCGTAGAATCAAAATTTTTCATCAAGTTTCTCATTTCTCATCTTTACTTTTCATTCCTTTCCATCAAAATCCTTTAGATGCATCCTCGGAACCATACGAGGCTCTAAAGGTGCAATGATCCAGAGTGGAGAAAAATCCATTCTCGATTGATGCTAAAAATTCAGCAAAATTTGCTGACTTTAACTCGCAAAGACCGATAAAAATACATCTTCATAATTTGAAATTCCCGCGAGTGATAAATACGATATCCGATCATATCGATCGAGTGTCAAAATTAATTACATGTATCTCCGGCAGAAGGCCGAAGAGCTGCCAAAAGTAAAAATGTTGAGAAATCAAATGGAAATAGCGGGTTAAATTGACCTTTCTCGCAAGCGCATAACGAAGATGAACTTTCGTATATAAGGGCGTTCAAACCATCGAACATTCGGCCACTTGAGCCGCGTGTCAGTGGTAAACTCTCATTGCTCTTCCACCACTTTGAAAAGCCCGAGCAATGAGAGAAGGGCGAAACACGCACAATATCAGCGTAGAATCAAAATTTTTCATCAAGTTTCTCATTTCTCATCTTTACTTTTCATTCCTTTCCATCAAAATCCTTTAGATGCATCCTCGGAACCATACGAGGCTCTAAAGGTGCAATGATCCAGAGTGGAGAAAAATCCATTCTCGATTGATGCTAAAAATTCAGCAAAATTTGCTGACTTTAACTCGCAAAGACCGATAAAAATACATCTTCATAATTTGAAATTCCCGCGAGTGATAAATACGATATCCGATCATATCGATCGAGTGTCAAAATTAATTACATGTATCTCCGGCAGAAGGCCGAAGAGCTGCCAAAAGTAAAAATGTTGAGAAATCAAATGGAAATAGCGGGTTAAATTGACCTTTCTCGCAAGCGCATAACGAAGATGAACTTTCGTATATAAGGGCGTTCAAACCATCGAACATTCGGCCACTTGAGCCGCGTGTCAGTGGTAAACTCTCATTGCTCTTCCACCACTTTGAAAAGCCCGAGCAATGAGAGAAGGGCGAAACACGCACAATATCAGCGTAGAATCAAAATTTTTCATCAAGTTTCTCATTTCTCATCTTTACTTTTCATTCCTTTCCATCAAAATCCTTTAGATGCATCCTCGGAACCATACGAGGCTCTAAAGGTGCAATGATCCAGAGTGGAGAAAAATCCATTCTCGATTGATGCTAAAAATTCAGCAAAATTTGCTGACTTTAACTCGCAAAGACCGATAAAAATACATCTTCATAATTTGAAATTCCCGCGAGTGATAAATACGATATCCGATCATATCGATCGAGTGTCAAAATTAATTACATGTATCTCCGGCAGAAGGCCGAAGAGCTGCCAAAAGTAAAAATGTTGAGAAATCAAATGGAAATAGCGGGTTAAATTGACCTTTCTCGCAAGCGCATAACGAAGATGAACTTTCGTATATAAGGGCGTTCAAACCATCGAACATTCGGCCACTTGAGCCGCGTGTCAGTGGTAAACTCTCATTGCTCTTCCACCACTTTGAAAAGCCCGAGCAATGAGAGAAGGGCGAAACACGCACAATATCAGCGTAGAATCAAAATTTTTCATCAAGTTTCTCATTTCTCATCTTTACTTTTCATTCCTTTCCATCAAAATCCTTTAGATGCATCCTCGGAACCATACGAGGCTCTAAAGGTGCAATGATCCAGAGTGGAGAAAAATCCATTCTCGATTGATGCTAAAAATTCAGCAAAATTTGCTGACTTTAACTCGCAAAGACCGATAAAAATACATCTTCATAATTTGAAATTCCCGCGAGTGATAAATACGATATCCGATCATATCGATCGAGTGTCAAAATTAATTACATGTATCTCCGGCAGAAGGCCGAAGAGCTGCCAAAAGTAAAAATGTTGAGAAATCAAATGGAAATAGCGGGTTAAATTGACCTTTCTCGCAAGCGCATAACGAAGATGAACTTTCGTATATAAGGGCGTTCAAACCATCGAACATTCGGCCACTTGAGCCGCGTGTCAGTGGTAAACTCTCATTGCTCTTCCACCACTTTGAAAAGCCCGAGCAATGAGAGAAGGGCGAAACACGCACAATATCAGCGTAGAATCAAAATTTTTCATCAAGTTTCTCATTTCTCATCTTTACTTTTCATTCCTTTCCATCAAAATCCTTTAGATGCATCCTCGGAACCATACGAGGCTCTAAAGGTGCAATGATCCAGAGTGGAGAAAAATCCATTCTCGATTGATGCTAAAAATTCAGCAAAATTTGCTGACTTTAACTCGCAAAGACCGATAAAAATACATCTTCATAATTTGAAATTCCCGCGAGTGATAAATACGATATCCGATCATATCGATCGAGTGTCAAAATTAATTACATGTATCTCCGGCAGAAGGCCGAAGAGCTGCCAAAAGTAAAAATGTTGAGAAATCAAATGGAAATAGCGGGTTAAATTGACCTTTCTCGCAAGCGCATAACGAAGATGAACTTTCGTATATAAGGGCGTTCAAACCATCGAACATTCGGCCACTTGAGCCGCGTGTCAGTGGTAAACTCTCATTGCTCTTCCACCACTTTGAAAAGCCCGAGCAATGAGAGAAGGGCGAAACACGCACAATATCAGCGTAGAATCAAAATTTTTCATCAAGTTTCTCATTTCTCATCTTTACTTTTCATTCCTTTCCATCAAAATCCTTTAGATGCATCCTCGGAACCATACGAGGCTCTAAAGGTGCAATGATCCAGAGTGGAGAAAAATCCATTCTCGATTGATGCTAAAAATTCAGCAAAATTTGCTGACTTTAACTCGCAAAGACCGATAAAAATACATCTTCATAATTTGAAATTCCCGCGAGTGATAAATACGATATCCGATCATATCGATCGAGTGTCAAAATTAATTACATGTATCTCCGGCAGAAGGCCGAAGAGCTGCCAAAAGTAAAAATGTTGAGAAATCAAATGGAAATAGCGGGTTAAATTGACCTTTCTCGCAAGCGCATAACGAAGATGAACTTTCGTATATAAGGGCGTTCAAACCATCGAACATTCGGCCACTTGAGCCGCGTGTCAGTGGTAAACTCTCATTGCTCTTCCACCACTTTGAAAAGCCCGAGCAATGAGAGAAGGGCGAAACACGCACAATATCAGCGTAGAATCAAAATTTTTCATCAAGTTTCTCATTTCTCATCTTTACTTTTCATTCCTTTCCATCAAAATCCTTTAGATGCATCCTCGGAACCATACGAGGCTCTAAAGGTGCAATGATCCAGAGTGGAGAAAAATCCATTCTCGATTGATGCTAAAAATTCAGCAAAATTTGCTGACTTTAACTCGCAAAGACCGATAAAAATACATCTTCATAATTTGAAATTCCCGCGAGTGATAAATACGATATCCGATCATATCGATCGAGTGTCAAAATTAATTACATGTATCTCCGGCAGAAGGCCGAAGAGCTGCCAAAAGTAAAAATGTTGAGAAATCAAATGGAAATAGCGGGTTAAATTGACCTTTCTCGCAAGCGCATAACGAAGATGAACTTTCGTATATAAGGGCGTTCAAACCATCGAACATTCGGCCACTTGAGCCGCGTGTCAGTGGTAAACTCTCATTGCTCTTCCACCACTTTGAAAAGCCCGAGCAATGAGAGAAGGGCGAAACACGCACAATATCAGCGTAGAATCAAAATTTTTCATCAAGTTTCTCATTTCTCATCTTTACTTTTCATTCCTTTCCATCAAAATCCTTTAGATGCATCCTCGGAACCATACGAGGCTCTAAAGGTGCAATGATCCAGAGTGGAGAAAAATCCATTCTCGATTGATGCTAAAAATTCAGCAAAATTTGCTGACTTTAACTCGCAAAGACCGATAAAAATACATCTTCATAATTTGAAATTCCCGCGAGTGATAAATACGATATCCGATCATATCGATCGAGTGTCAAAATTAATTACATGTATCTCCGGCAGAAGGCCGAAGAGCTGCCAAAAGTAAAAATGTTGAGAAATCAAATGGAAATAGCGGGTTAAATTGACCTTTCTCGCAAGCGCATAACGAAGATGAACTTTCGTATATAAGGGCGTTCAAACCATCGAACATTCGGCCACTTGAGCCGCGTGTCAGTGGTAAACTCTCATTGCTCTTCCACCACTTTGAAAAGCCCGAGCAATGAGAGAAGGGCGAAACACGCACAATATCAGCGTAGAATCAAAATTTTTCATCAAGTTTCTCATTTCTCATCTTTACTTTTCATTCCTTTCCATCAAAATCCTTTAGATGCATCCTCGGAACCATACGAGGCTCTAAAGGTGCAATGATCCAGAGTGGAGAAAAATCCATTCTCGATTGATGCTAAAAATTCAGCAAAATTTGCTGACTTTAACTCGCAAAGACCGATAAAAATACATCTTCATAATTTGAAATTCCCGCGAGTGATAAATACGATATCCGATCATATCGATCGAGTGTCAAAATTAATTACATGTATCTCCGGCAGAAGGCCGAAGAGCTGCCAAAAGTAAAAATGTTGAGAAATCAAATGGAAATAGCGGGTTAAATTGACCTTTCTCGCAAGCGCATAACGAAGATGAACTTTCGTATATAAGGGCGTTCAAACCATCGAACATTCGGCCACTTGAGCCGCGTGTCAGTGGTAAACTCTCATTGCTCTTCCACCACTTTGAAAAGCCCGAGCAATGAGAGAAGGGCGAAACACGCACAATATCAGCGTAGAATCAAAATTTTTCATCAAGTTTCTCATTTCTCATCTTTACTTTTCATTCCTTTCCATCAAAATCCTTTAGATGCATCCTCGGAACCATACGAGGCTCTAAAGGTGCAATGATCCAGAGTGGAGAAAAATCCATTCTCGATTGATGCTAAAAATTCAGCAAAATTTGCTGACTTTAACTCGCAAAGACCGATAAAAATACATCTTCATAATTTGAAATTCCCGCGAGTGATAAATACGATATCCGATCATATCGATCGAGTGTCAAAATTAATTACATGTATCTCCGGCAGAAGGCCGAAGAGCTGCCAAAAGTAAAAATGTTGAGAAATCAAATGGAAATAGCGGGTTAAATTGACCTTTCTCGCAAGCGCATAACGAAGATGAACTTTCGTATATAAGGGCGTTCAAACCATCGAACATTCGGCCACTTGAGCCGCGTGTCAGTGGTAAACTCTCATTGCTCTTCCACCACTTTGAAAAGCCCGAGCAATGAGAGAAGGGCGAAACACGCACAATATCAGCGTAGAATCAAAATTTTTCATCAAGTTTCTCATTTCTCATCTTTACTTTTCATTCCTTTCCATCAAAATCCTTTAGATGCATCCTCGGAACCATACGAGGCTCTAAAGGTGCAATGATCCAGAGTGGAGAAAAATCCATTCTCGATTGATGCTAAAAATTCAGCAAAATTTGCTGACTTTAACTCGCAAAGACCGATAAAAATACATCTTCATAATTTGAAATTCCCGCGAGTGATAAATACGATATCCGATCATATCGATCGAGTGTCAAAATTAATTACATGTATCTCCGGCAGAAGGCCGAAGAGCTGCCAAAAGTAAAAATGTTGAGAAATCAAATGGAAATAGCGGGTTAAATTGACCTTTCTCGCAAGCGCATAACGAAGATGAACTTTCGTATATAAGGGCGTTCAAACCATCGAACATTCGGCCACTTGAGCCGCGTGTCAGTGGTAAACTCTCATTGCTCTTCCACCACTTTGAAAAGCCCGAGCAATGAGAGAAGGGCGAAACACGCACAATATCAGCGTAGAATCAAAATTTTTCATCAAGTTTCTCATTTCTCATCTTTACTTTTCATTCCTTTCCATCAAAATCCTTTAGATGCATCCTCGGAACCATACGAGGCTCTAAAGGTGCAATGATCCAGAGTGGAGAAAAATCCATTCTCGATTGATGCTAAAAATTCAGCAAAATTTGCTGACTTTAACTCGCAAAGACCGATAAAAATACATCTTCATAATTTGAAATTCCCGCGAGTGATAAATACGATATCCGATCATATCGATCGAGTGTCAAAATTAATTACATATGCGACTATGTCTGCCCTTCTATAATACGGATAATATGGAAGAAATGGAAGGCAAAAGGGATCCCCACATGCTGGCTTCAACCTTATATCGCAATCTCCTAATCTTCTAATACCGAGATAAGATGAGGCGCGGCAAGAACGTCCCCCGATCGCTCGCGCAGCAGTAATATATATATCTAGCATTTCAGCCCCTATATAGCGCAAGCGACTCACATGTTATTTGAGCCGCAAAAAGCTCAACGCGATTTAGCACGCGGGCTCATGACCCACACACCGGACCCGCAGATATTTGAGCTACTTACGCCAAATTTCAGCCGCCCCCCTCCTTCCACACCCCGAAACAAAGGGAAAATTATTTCAAGAAGCCCAGGGAGGTACCATCTGTCCCTTGTGCATCACCCTTATGTTTTGTTACTGACCAGACTTCATAACATGCTCGGTTTGGCTAAAGTCGTAGAGCACCATGGATTTTTCATAATTTTTGGTGTGGGGAGTTTTCCATGAAAATTTAAATCTATCTTGAAAAAAATTAGTATCACTTCTGTGTTATGGAGTAATAGGCTCTCATGCAGTATTTCTTAATGCATGGTTATCCTCGTCATTCATGTTCATTAAAGACTTTGATTTGAATGTGGTACCATTCATCGATGTTCTTCTGAAACTGAACAAGTCAATGGGAGTTCAATAAATGCTTGTTACGTGACGTTAATTTAATTCACATTTTTTCGGTACTTTTTTTCTGATACGCCATGTCAGGTATCTCGTGTCATCTTATGACTCAAGATTTTCAATGATTATCTTTCATACATTTCTTTCTCGAGTAAACTGCTCAAACGACAAGGGAAAAGTTGTCAGAAAGACAATTTTTGCTCACGATTTCCTTTTGAGTAATCAATAAAAATTTCATGATCCATTATCCTCTTGACATACCACACTCACATTAATTTTCTTAAGCACTTCCCCCACCTGAGGTCATTCTGACCCAAAGCCTGTTTTCGACATTGAATACTCACGCTAAATGGTGGGGACCGTAGTCATGGCGCCATCATATGTCAGTTCGGATGTGCCACTGCCATTATAGATCTGCGGTGTTACGTGAGCTCGGCGACGGGTTAAAATGCTGCCAGCAGGTGCGAAAAACAGTTTGGGGTCTAAGTGACCCTGTGTGATGTGAATAGTTACTACAGGTTTTTGATCGTGACATACGGATTTTCTACTTTGGTGCCGAATGATTCCGGGAAAAAGTTAGTACATGATCGTTATGTGAA
This sequence comes from Eretmocerus hayati, assembly GCA_029851415.1. Classification (NCBI taxonomy): domain Eukaryota; kingdom Metazoa; phylum Arthropoda; class Insecta; order Hymenoptera; family Aphelinidae; genus Eretmocerus; species Eretmocerus hayati. The sequence continues at coordinate 152,105,178 of CM056743.1, read as the reverse complement.
CTCATGAATCAGGTACTACCCTCTCTCGTTCCGCATTCGGTGGTGTGTGTGGTCCTGTGGTGTGGTTCCGGTGTTCTGACTCTTTTCATAGCCCCCTTCAGATAGGCCCTGATTCTTCGAATTGTATAATTATATTTCACAGTAATCCTTCGAAATGAATATTTCCCTCTCCGGAACGCTCATCTTCATGATTTTTGTGTCAAAGTGTTTCATCTTCGTAGAGCAATCTCACAAAATTCTTTGAAGAGCCAGTTTGGTACGTAGTTTTGAAGTGAACAATCCGTTCCTTAACTTTTTTGATGATTCATGGAACTCACATATAAAATCACTAGTTGTGACAATAAAAACTGTCAGATTTTGTGGGGAACACTTCAAATTTCATGTACGTTCAAGGTTTGTCTTGATATCTCCATTTCTTGAAGGATGAGCGATAATTTTCTGAGTGGGGTCAGAGTGACCCAGTGTGGGATGAACGTGGCTCCACAGAATCGGCGGAGAAACTGGTTAACACTAGTCTACTATTGCAGCTCTCCAACACCATGAAAAATCTTATGCCACTGATCAATCGCTCCCTACACAGAGTACCGACACATCTCGCGAAAATAATCGACTCGAACAGCGGGTGCATACAGTCAACCTAGCGCATCACCATCAAGATATTACATCGCCAAGTATAATCACATTTATCGCATTATCCACGCTCGCGCGCACATCACCTTCCCCTCTCTCCTTCATCATAGACCATCACTGCATACATGTATAACGCATCTCTAGGCTTCTATAAATTCACTATATGTATAGATTTAGTAGGGGGTCACCGTTCTCTCACCAAGCTGATGCGACGACGACGAGGACGACGACGATCAGGTTACCTTGACGCGCTTATAGGTTGCGGGAATAGCCATAGCATCGAGTATAGAATTGGAGGGTGGTTACGCTTCTGTGGTAATCATATTGCGCAGCCCCGAGTCTAATGCCATTATAGCCACCGGCCGACGACGACGACGACGACGACGACCAAATCGGGGCATATACTCGTATCGTATATAGAACATCATGTATTGGATCCGACGCGTATTAGTGAACTGGTCCTTGGCCTCTAATGCAAGTATATGTATGTATATGTGATGAAGAGACTCATCCCTATCACGATCGATCCGCTCAACGCTAGCCGCTAATCGAATTGGGCTGCATCAGAGCATCAGCCCAAACCTACCCTGAATTATAACTATACATAGATATAATTTACCGCGTGACCATCGCTAGAAATTTGAGAAGTGCGTTTGGTGGGTTTGGATATGTGTGTATATTGTGTTAGTGGTTGCGATATGCGTGAGGGCAAAATTTTTTTATGAGATCTAAAGCTGGTCGTGAGAGTTTTCTCAATTGAAAACTGTACATTATTCATTGGAAACCTCGCTTTGAACAAAATTATCATGGAAAAATATGAGGCCTTCTCAATAAGCAGCAGAAGCGATTGTATGGTTTAAAATGTTGACTTTTTCAATGTATCTTGCTGCGTGAGTAACCTTACTCAATTTGAGGATGTTGGCAGGGTACAATGTATTTTCATTCCCCAAGATTTCTTCTGGACTCGCTTCAATTCTGTGGTATCGATTCTTAGATAATTTGGTTATCAAGTTAAATTTTGATCATGACTTAGATCTGAGAGTAACATTTTTTTTCGAAATATGTGAAGCAAACTCCAAGAATTGACTTCTCATCAGACACGACATAAATAAATATGAAAAAATTGATAAAATACTCAATATGCAAACGAATGAAATCAGGGCTAACGAATAAAATCACTGCGTGAGAATGAAATTGAATTGAAATAATCCAAACCACTCGCACCAAATTACTCCAAAAATTCTCTTCTCTCTCTAGAATCTCTCAACGCTCCAAACTTTTTCACTCTACCCGATATACCAGCGTTCATTCGTTGCAATTGCGTACGCAGCACTTGTCGTGACTGCTGCAGGAGCCCGAGCTTTCGGTCGTTTGATTAAATTTCGTTCCTGTTACGCAAATTGCGCGCGTGCCTACGATACGAGCTTTATTTGCCCGCGTACATGCAAGCTCAACGACAGAAGCTATGCAGAAATTGTCGAACTTTTTATTGTTGTACTCTTTGAATCTCTTTTTCTGTCTCGCGTACACTCATAGAATAGATACCTGGATTCAACGTGTATTATGTTTCTCTTCTTTTTCTATCTTGTCGATTTGACAATAAACGAAAAAACCGAATTCAAGTGATAAATTGACGAAATAATCGCCAAACCTGACAATTGCCGATGATTAATGATTTACGGAAATTGAAAATTCCACAACGAAACGCGAATTGTATTGTCCCACCACTTGCTTATCTTCTTTTAATTTTTTGTTCTGAACTGTATTTGTCCGCAATTGTTTTCGAGTACGGGGTCGGGTGCAACAAACGAATGGATTTTTCAATAAAACATTCATGTGGAGAGATATTAATTCATAATCAATGACACCATCGAGTTTTTAATCCAAACAGGGTTAAAGTAATATAGCAATCGTGCAAAAATGAACAATGATCGGCTACGACACCGCATTAGGAATGAACTTTTGCGATCTCTTTCATTAAATTTTTTAATCGTTGTATCAGCTAAGAGATCATCTTTTATATATCTTTTAGTTTAGAACTTTATCGATCTCTCAATTTGTTTTCCATGACTAGCCAAATATTGGTTGAAAGAAAGTCAATTGACGATTCAAGATGATTTACGCGAACGCAGACTTTTTTTCAATCATTGAAACTGCTCGCCATAGCTTGGCACATTTTGAAATGAATCTTTAACGGAAACGTTAAACGATAAATTCCTTCGCGGTATCTTTGCTGGCAATAGGATCGAAGGTTCTGTTTGTAAAATTTATAATCCATTTCAATTTACTCGAGGAAAGACAAATACATCCATTTTGGCTCGCAGTTCCTTCCAAACATACATACAAATAGTGGGAATGCATACTACTCCATACATTAAGAACGTAAAAGTCAGTATGTATCCGTGGGACCTTTTCCGTTTTCCGTAAATCAATGGCACCGCACTAGGAAATTACTTTCTTCGTACCATGTATGATGCGTCCTCTGTACGTAAGAATTTACTTGACCTCTGAAAATGGAATGCGTATCTCGTAAAGACTGTTCTAGGGTTCGAAATTCATCGAAAAATAAATCTCAACCGATGCTCTGTGGAATATCTACATGATTTTCTCAGAAGTACCTAATAACAACATGAATTATCTTATGTTACAGGTAAGTGTCTTCTCATCACATATCATCTCACTCAAACCGTTATTCTGTAAGTCAAAAATCACTTCATTCAAGCTCTCCGTGAAATAAAAATCAATCGGTAGGTCGTCTGGAATACTCGATAGTATAGCAAGTACCAATTGCTGCGTGAAAATGTCTTTGAACGAATCAAGAAAATGGCAGTGTCAAAATCTCCTTGCTTCGTATATAAAATAAAAAGCAACGACCGAGGAAGTAAGAAGAAACTCATAACCTCCCTTGCTCTGTCTATCCCTATTTGAAAAAAGCATTGACTTTCACATCTCACCGAAGGGTGAATTTTTCCCCTCGCTCGTGTCCTCCGGATATCTTAAACAATTTGCATAGGCAATCATAGTGGCAATTTTTGTCGTCAAAGCGTTATACACACTGTATTTGAGAGAGGATAGGATCTCAGCCACAGGAAGAAGGAGAACAGAGCAGAACGTTTTATGGGGTTATAACAGTAACCCGGTATGGCCTACTTAGATCTGGTATCTGACTCAATTGCTGTCTTTTGCGTTTCTCTACGCAAGAGGTTTCAATGCGTCTATTGTACCAGGAGTGAAATTCGAGGGTCGTGTTCGTCTTACATTTTGGTTGTTGATACTCTAGTACTGCAGCTGTGGATTAAATATTTGGAGAAAATTGAGAGAGTGAGAGTTGCCTACTGTCACCCTATCGTAACTATATAGGTTCAGTGAGCAATGACGCGGGCCTGCATAAGTAATACCTTGCATATACAAAGTTGAATACACAGTTTTCCGTCTTAGCAAATTGTCATGAAGGATAGCGTCGTGATCCAAAACAATGTGTGGATAGTAATTGTTCGCGGTTGGAGTTAAGAGTGTTCATTGGGCACATTTCAAAATTTCATTCCGATTTTGATATTTAATCGTGTGCCTTTTGAACTAGTTATATATGGGTGGGGATAGGTAATTTTTATTCGGTCTCATCCTCTAATACGAATTCATTGTGGTGTTTTGGAATATTCGTATGTTATGCTGATCGGTAAACTTTGAATGAAGTAGAAAAAAAAATTGAAGTAATTCGAAATTACTCATGTTGAGGTATTTTACGGAAGAAATTCAACTAGAGAGACAAAGTATGAGGATATTTCCCCAGGCAAGTTTTGGATATCTATCAAAAACCACCAATCATTACTCGTGATCGCAATCGTTGTACTCCCCGACTTTCGGAATGCATTCGTACTCACCACTGACGCTGGTGACTACGCGATGCTTACGAGTCTTCACCAAGGGTAGGTCGGTAAATCTCTCCGAAGCAAATTTTTGACCATCCACTGCCATGACTGACTTCCCATCCACACCGCCATGTTTGGGTATTCATACGGCGGGAGAGAGAATTATAGTCGTAAACGCGTTGGAAATATCTTTGGAGCATTCGAATATTACATTAGTTTTTCATCATTATCATCAACATTCAATCAAAATATCATATATCTTTCTTTGGTCCGAACGAGATATTCCATCATGAATCAATTCGAGAATCCAATCAAGTCTAGACAGATGAATCGACACTTCTTGGTAATTAGTTACATCAAAATCTTGTCAATGAATCCAATCCTGCATCCAATCGGACGAAATAGCTTTCAAGAAGAGGAGAAAAAAAAAATACGAAAGAAGTGAAAGAAATTATCTCTGTATATATGTGTGCAATAAACTCGTTAAAAATTGAATCATGGCCCTAGTCCCTGCAACGCTGGTCATGCGCCGCATATAAATCGTACTGTGTATAAGCTTGAACACAAGCCGCTGCGTCTCATTTGCGCTTCGTGCCATCGCAAAGAGGCCGTACCGCCACAATCCTGCCACAACACTACCACATGCAACGCTTCCTTAAAAAAATCAATTCAACTGGTGCGTCCAGTGTCATCACAACATGCATGCTATTCTCTCGGTTGAGGCCTTGCATAAAACACAATACAACCTCCTCCAGACTCTGAACGTACTACGCGGACACGCATACGTTTGCTTTGATGCTTTTTTGAGCTTACCTATATAGACGTTACACTGAGCGCAGCCATTGAGGCTCAAGTACAACAATGGTTGCTCGCATCAACATAATTGCAGGCTCTCGTGTATGGCCATCCGGCCTGCGCTTGATAGCTTGGATCCTCGAAGTAAAGGAGAGAGAGAGAGTCAGTGTAGAGAGAGGAGCGAGGGCATTATATTCAAATGCAAGCAGGCGGCGCCTGTGTAGATATATAGAACAGAGGGCCGAACCCAAGTGCAGTCTGAGAGAGTGGAAATAGATGCGTTTAGATGGGGAGTCAGCTCAAAGAGAGGTATTTGGTAACTGGGTATTTGAAGAGTGCCAGAATTGAAGGGGAGATTTTATAATTTTTGTGATAAGAGGAGCCACGTGGATTTATGTTGTCGGAGTTCGTTCTAGCGTTATATCTGATTTAAGGTGGGAAATATTTGTCAATAAAATAGTTCTCATGGAACTGATTCAACAATGCATTCAGACGCATTCAAACTGATAAACGGAGAAATTTCGCCACTTTAAGTGGAATTAGGCTGATTCTCGTTTGCCATTAGCTGCAGCTACTCAAAATCTGTTCTCAATCACGTGAATTGGAACAGTTTCGATCAACTTATGAATTTTTCCGCAACTATTTACTTATGTTCTAATTGATATTGGACATTTTGTTACCCGGTTAAGATATTGTTTGTGCTGTTGAGTACAGAACTTGTACCAATACATTCAAAGTACCCATCGTCCTCTTCCGTAAGGATAAAAACCTTCCTTATCAGCAGCATTCCTGCTGACCCTTCCGGATTACAGTATTTTTCTCCTCAGTTTGACAGCTTGAGCCAGTACATCTTTTGAATCTTATCACCTCTGATTCTCCTCGCTCAAATCCACCCTTCTTCTTTCCCCATCAGTCCTGGTCCTCTATACTCCTAACCCTGAACACTCAATCCTTTGCACTCCTCAGCCGACTCCAACTTCCTACCACACCTAGTTCCTATCAAATTTCCTAGATTTCCTTGACATTCCTGGATTCTGTGACAATCCTGGCTATTTTATCCCCGAGATATGATCGGTCGTCGTAATAATGGGTGGGAAGGATCTCTGCATACGTTTGCATTAGTGCGCCCGGATTACAGTCAGAGGCGCACCAGAAAGCAGACCAGAGAGTCACTGTTAATCCTAGAGGATTGCGAGGATTCACCGTATCTCGAGCTTGCATGCGTCCAGTCACTTCACAAATGTGTGAGTTTGTATGCATATATGTACGTTTCGGAGTTGGGCAAGGGAAGGTGTTGCCTAGAGTTACGTAGATGCAGGATGGGCGTGATAGAGATGAAGGGGTGCGTGCTCAAATTAACCTAGCAGTCCATACGCTTGCCGATTCCTGAATATTGTCCTAGATTACTCTCTTGCACTTGTCTTCTGGTTTGGCGATTCTCTAGTCGAACCCGCCTCCTTTTCCCTCGATCAAAGTTAGTTACCACGACAATGTTACACATCTATCCAAATTTGGGAATTCTACAACGTCTTCTTCCCATAAACCAAACTGATCTATCCTCCTATGGTTGTTCGAAAAAAATGAGATTATCACAAAAGCTCGACTGGTAAAGTCGTTGTGACAAAGAAATTCAAGGGAATTGCGTATCGCAAACTAGAAGACTGTCGATGAAATTTATCAGGATTATGAATAATCTTCCAAATTTTTGGTTTCTCCATGGACCAGGCTCCTTCCGCCTTGTTCCAGAGTCTGTTTGGGAGACTGATGTAGTTTACAGTAGACCAGTTAGGGTCAAGGGATTTTAGAGGCTCGAATTGCCCCATCTGTGCGAGGTGTTATGAATTAATCCAATTGAGCGCGCTTATCGTTATAGTGCGTATATGATGGTGTTGGCACCCTTTAGACAGAGACTCTGCTCTCGTCGTTAGCCTAATGGATGCGCAATGCACTCACCCATGTTCGTACGAGGTCTATCGCTTCCTAGTTTACATGCATATGTATGCCCTACGATATTCGACCTCTTCAAGATTGACCTTTTTTCATTGTATCCTGATTTTATGAGGAATTCCCGTTCATCGGTGTAACTGTTATTATTGGAGAGTTCATTTTGAATGCATTTCGTAGAATGCTCTTAGGATTTTTGATACTTTTTTCATGTTGATTAGGTCCTTGAAGTTTCGTTCACAGAAAAGTTATTTTGCAAATCTTACTGAATGATACTTCGATTCCGCGGAGCTCAAATCCTATTTTAAACATTTTTTTACGATCTTAGTGGTCTTCCGATTTTCTCTCAATCATGCCTATGCTCTATCGCACGTAGGAAAAGAGCGATTATCACTCAATAGGTTCTTTGCATGGACCAAATTAAGGACTCCAGTCCATCCCAGCCTCGAAACTCATTTGAGGAGCCCCTTTCTATCCTCCTGGCGGATTATATTATTCACAATACATTAAGCACTTCTACCAAGCGGCAACCTTGTGGATTATATCGCCGAGTCACGAGTTGATATACTCATCTATATACAGTCAAGGGATAGCATCCGCTTGAGTACGAGAGTTTTGGCAATATAGAGAGAAAGAGATAACCCACACGATGGTCAATGCATGGTTTCATTCTGGATCAGTCAGCTTCGGGATGAAATTGAGAACGAGACGTCCCTCGCAACAGACCGTAATCGATAGTGAGCTTCCAAATGGTCCCCTCACGGTTGGACAAATACACTCATCGAAGAGTAAAGTTCTTAACGAAGCCTTAATGACCCTTGATACAGTTAAGGGTGCAAAACTCATAGATAATGGTTGAATGCTATTTTTTTTGCTGCGAGCGATTTTACTCTCTAAAATTGGAAACTCTCTCAATTTCAGAATAAGATGGGATACATTCAATAATTTTATCTGATAAAGCCATTATCGAGATCGTCTGGACTTTGCCATGCATTCACACCATAACTTGTATTATATGAAAGTGAACAAGACAAAAGATCTTAATCACGGATAGTTAAGGGAGTTTCTGAGTGTAAAAGTTGAGGTGTCACAATGGAAGATCTAGCTAAGATATGAAGAATTTAGAATGGTGATCCGGTTATTGAAGCGCTGTCATGGTTTGAATTATCCTTATAGGGCCAATCCTTTGGCTGTCGAACAAAGCTTTTTTCATCCGTTACATGAAATACAGACAAGAGCTATCAGTAGAAAATAGGTATCAACATCGTTTAGACAAATCAAACCAAATAGCCATATTAATTACTGTCTACGGAGATAAATAGAGGAGGAATTTATCCTACATAGAATTGCGAGTTTCTTTTGTCACGTAAATTTGATGAGAATCTCAATGACAACTCTCACAAGGACCACTATCACACAACTCATACGACAGCATTTTAACAATTTGACATAAGTTGACGCTGAATGCCTCTAAATGCAAGCAAATATGTTATGTAGCTAACAAAAGTTCGAATGGAAATACGTTGAAAAATAAGACAGTTCCAGGTCTGCTGTAACCTCAATGATCATGCATCATTCATGTCAACCGCTTTTGCCACGCTAAATTCTCACGAAATTCCATTCTAGAAATGCACGTCGACGACGACTTTGTCAAAAAATTTACTGAAAATCGACGCGATGACATCAATTTCAAATGCATTGCGAACGATATTGTATAACGATGTGATGGATTCGGAAGCCTTGAGCAGAGCAAAAATCATGATCGAAAGAGAGAATGAGAAGAGATGAGATGAATACATATATATTACCTTCTTATATGTATAGTCAGTGTTGGATTGAAGGCGTGCAAAAGCGATTAGATGACTGGGCGGTGCGGACAACTGAAAGGAGCAATGGACCGTGGCTCATCCAATGCTTTTGCCATGTAAAAGAAGTTGTGGAATGTGGTTCGCTCATTTTTCGGACGTCTCATCCGATCTGATGCTTCGGATGCTGCTGCTTCATCGCTGTCAGCTTTGTCTTTCGTGCTTGAAGTATAAGCAGTAGTGGTAGCATCATCAGGAAATCGTCTGGACGAATGAATTGGGGCAAAAAGTGTTAACTTGTTAGACACTGATTATTCACCCCAGTTCGATCTTCTATAGTCTCATTAGAGCTGCCGCCGACACTCTTTTTGTCTCAAACTGATTCGTCTGCATCTCATTTTGAATATACATGGTTGTGATGTTGATCGATCAGGCTTCTTCTGAATTCACTTTGATGGTGGATGCACTGTCTAGAATATTTATCCCTAGGTTTGAGCTTACAATTTAAAGGCTTGTACTCTTCATTGAGCACCAGTCATTTAATTGATTTTGTCATCAATGACTTAGTTCATCTTCAAGTCAAGAAAGTGAAAATTTAATGGCAATCTATGAAGTATGATGACTTGTAAACCACTCGATTTAGGATTTGTATAGACTTCCATCAAAATCAGGGATATCGCAAAATCTATCTGCAGCAATAGCGAAAATTTGAATTTTAACCATACAGTCATTCCAGAATCCCACCAGGCAAGCTTGCCAAGCAAAAAGTCTATGACGTTCGAGAAATTCACTGAGGCTTGTAAGCTTACACCTGCATGGCGTGGAGCAATCGTGATCTCAGATCGGTAAGCTAATACAGCTAGCGCGTGCCGCATTATAACGGTGGCCGTGAGCTTCGACACTGCATTATGTATACGAGGGTATCAGGCTGCAAGTTTCTGTGGCTATGGTTCCAATGTGGCGTGTCGGTTTACACCTATATACATGGATTCGAAAGACGACTCGTCTAACCTAATCTATTACTCGTGTGTTTCATCCTGCAATTTTGTGCATAGAGTATATGTTACCGCAGTCATAGGCGCGTATTTCTACGCAGACTAGGGGAAGATCATTTCGATAAAATTTAGACTTAATAGCCACGTTTTACTGGAGATTTTTGTAGATCGGAATTCAAAATCGAACTTGAAGCTCACCAGCTGGTCATGTCAGCTAGGACATCTTGTATTGCGTAAAATTTACTCAAAAGTCCAAAATGGTGTGTTTTGATGGAACAATCTCATCATTGCTACAGCTCAGAGTGACTTTTAGAACATACTTGACTAAGTGTTGGCTTATATTTGAATTACGAGAAATGTTGGGGTGAAGAACGTCCGATACAAGATGGTTATCTGGGTTCATCACGTGACTCCTGGTCACCAACCACGTTCATAGTGGGCAGTTCGTCCTTTCCTCGTCTTCATTCTCGTTGGTGTGCACAGTCGACCAACCACCACCCTCTGACCTTTTTCATCTGTCCCTCTTTCATACCCTACTATCTATACAGTAATACTTTTATCCTTTTGCCAAATGCTGCTGCTACTGCTGCTACCACCCCCTTTAGCAGGAGCGAGCAACGAGCAATTTCATTACTGCTTAACGCCTGTCATAAATCTCTTTGGGCTTCGCCACCGTCGCTGCTGCTGCTGCCCTCTCCCCTCTCAGCATCACTCTTTCTCTCTTGGCAGTTTTTTTTTTTGAGGCTGGTACTACTAGGCAGCAAGTGTCCACCCCTCCGCCCCCACCCCCTCCCTGTAGATACCCAGTACCGTCTCGTTTTCCAATGATATTTGGTATTGCCAGCAGCTTTTGTTCTTTGACTAGTGGATAGTTCAAGTGAGATGATTTTTTTATTCATTGGAGAATCTTATTTCGATCAGAGTTTTCTTGATTGGTTATCTGTGCCTTCATTTTCCCAAGGTGCAATCATCATGGTGATCATCTAAACCCACATCACTCGTCAGAGTATACGCTTTTGCCTCGAGCATTGTGTGTTTGAGAATAGTTCAAGACTCACAATTAGTTTTATATTATCAAAATTTTTCATCGATACGGACTTACAGAATTTCAGTTTTGGATACTCAAAGCATCATTTGAGGAATCAATGTAATTTACTTCCTACGATTTACTCATCATCTTGTAGCCAAACGAACTCATTCAATTCATCAAGATTCTCAGACATACATTTTCTCAATTTAGAAACAGTCAATTGACCCGTGACCACCAATTTCTTCATCATAATGAAAACACTCAATCTTCCAGCATGTTGGTAATCACAAAATTTCAGTCAAAAGAATCTAATTTCTTCAAGTAAATCAGAATCAAGATGAGTCAGACGCACAAAGATTCTTCTATGTCTCAAACCGCAGCAGCAATAATCACGAGATCGTAGAGCGTCACGATTGAGCAGAGCTCAGACTCCATCACAACATATCGAAAAAGTACCCTCGAGATATGATATAAAATCCAAAGTAAGAAAGCAAGTGAAGGGGAGAGAAGGGTCATATATGACCCTCCGGATATCGAAGACTTTGCTACCGCGTATTACGACGAGAATGGAATTGAGAAAAAAATTCGTTGAACTAAACGGAATATCCGCGTAGTGTGTAAATATAACCCAGCGTATCGGAGTCCAAGCTTCTATTTCCGGTCGCAAAACCGCGCAACGACCCCCTATAGCGAGAAGAAGGCAGGGGTAGAAAGGGATTTCTCACTATATTTCCGGGACATTTATCCCGGTTTACCCCACTACCCGCAGATATTGTATGGACAGTCTAGTCTGCGCAAAATCATGTTTGGGGTAGAAGTTCCTTCGACATTGGGAGGAAAAAACTCTGCTGATGCCAGGGGGGTTATTTTAAACTCTGGTCGTGGCTGTCCGACCACTCGCACTGGCCGCACGGCCAGCGCGGCGCTTGGAGAGAGCCACGGCTAGCTACGGCGTTCATCCGGCAACGACTCGCGTGCTTCTGCTTCGCATTGTAAACATTGAATTGCATTAGATTCGGGAATTGTCACCTAGAAGTATGTTCGAGCAGCTGCACAATAATTAAATTCATGCTAAGATAGAGATCAGAGGGGCTAAGACACAAAGTGACAGTTTTTCAGTCTAATGTGAGGTTACATTGGTTCTCTTTCTCTCCCTCTCTGTAACCTCACAACGTATTTTCCGTCTGAATTTGTGCCAGAATGCAAATGTGATGAGTGGTGATGTGCCTAAATCCTCAATGAGAGTTGTGGCAAAATTTCTTCCACAGGTTCTCATCATCATCATTATGCTGCAGACTTCTCAACTGAAAGAAGAAAATTTTGTTGTGAGACAGCTCAAGCAGGTTTCAAAGATTCTATGTAAAGAGTTTTTGGCCTCAATGTTGATCAACAAATCAATTTTACATTACCATCCTTTGAAACTTAAGCGCTGACTTGAAGTGACTTCAAAAAGTCATTGCTCTGCTCTAACAACCTGAATAAAATCATCCTGGCGATTCAATAGGTTTATTCGTTCTTGGTGAAACCAATGTGCTCCAGTTTTGAGTGAATGTGGTGTCCTCCACATAGTTGTACCTTGAGATACATTATTCTATGATTCTGGTATCGTTGAACAATCAGATCTTGGTATAAGAAGAACGACAAAGTTATGTCAACATGATTGACATCTTTTGTTGAGTCAAGTTTCACTCACATGGACATCCAATGTAATCTCTTATATATAAAAAGGGCGAATAAAATTATCTGTCCATCCTGATCTCAAGTTAGATGATTCAAAACTGATTGGGATTCAAATCCCACTTCCATCCATCAAAATCAGTATAAATATCAGAGATGTTTTTTCTGCTAATCTGAATTATTTACTGCCAAATATATGATACAATCAACATCTAGCTCTTCATGTATGCGAGCGACTTATGCAAAGACATAGAAGTTTTGTATATCATGAACTATAACATGATGGGATATGTGCGCACCCACTCATGCATTTTATTCATATCATTTTCCACATCATTTTCCAACCAATGCATGCTCATCTTTTACCAACTAATATTTTAGGTATTGGCCCAAGGAAACCTGAAATACAATTATGTTGGCCACTTGTATAAGAGATTCCATTGAACGTTTATGTTTGATTGTGAGTGAAACTTGACTCAACAAAAGATGTCAATCATGTTGACATAACTTTGTCGTTCTTCTTATACCAAGATCTGATTGCTCAACGATACCAGAATCATAGAATAATGTATCTCAAGGTACAACTATGTGGAGGACACCACATTCACTCAAAACTGGAGCACGTTGGTTTCACCAAGAACAAATAAACCTATTGAATCGCCAGGATGATTTTATTCAGGTTGTTACAGCAGAGCAATGACTTTTTGAAGTCACTTCAAGTCAGCGCTTAAGTTTCAAAGGATGGTAATGTAAAATTGATTTGTTGATCAACATTGAGGCCAAAAACTCTTTACATAGAATCTTTGAAACCTGCTTGAGCTGTCTCACAACAAAATTTTCTTCTTTCGGTTGAGAAGTCTGCAGCATAATGATGATGATAAGAACCTGTGGAAGAAATTTTGCCACAACTCTCATTGAGGATTTAGGCACATCACCACTCATCACATTTGCATTCTGGCACAAATTCAGACAGAAAATACGTTGTGAGGTTACAGAGAGGGAGAGAAAGAGAACCAATGTAACCTCACATTAGACTGAAAAACTGTCACTTTGTGTCTTAGCCCCTCTGATCTCTATCTTAGCATGAATTTAATTATTGTGCAGCTGCTCGAACATACTTCTAAGTGACAATTCCCGAATCTAATGCAATTCAATGTTTACAATGCGAAGCAGAAGCACGCGAGTCGTTGCCGGATGAACGCCGTAGCTAGCCGTGGCTCTCTCCAAGCGCCGCGCTGGCCGTGCGGCCAGTGCGAGTGGTCGGACAGCCACGACCAGAGTTTAAAATAACCCCCCAGTGGATGGCGCAGTATTAAGAACGATGGAAGGAAACTTATTGCATGAACTGGTTCGGAACAAAAATTTTCTTAGAGAGACTTAATTGTTGCATCATACTTTTTAAAGTAATTGACCATCGCAAGTGGGAAACGGAGTGAGAATTGGAAATGTTATCCCTCGGCTTGTTGTTGGGGAAAAATTTTTCAATTTTGAATCGAGTTTCTCAAAGATTTTTCTTAGAAATTTCTTCCCCTGATTGGGCCAGGCCGTTGCATTTCTGGCTTGATTACATACCATTTTACGAAAAAAAATCTTATAATCTATGAAATTCTGATCCAGCATATATAGCTCCGATGAAGAATGATATCCACGTCATACTGTCAGTTGTATTTGAATAAATATGATGACTGTTTGAGAATTTTTTTGTTTTCAAACAGCAATCAACTAAACATTTGTTCCTCACGCCAGGTGTAACCAAGTTAGCACTGCGACGATTACAAAGACACTTTCAGAGATTTATCATCGAGAATGAGTTTTAAACTCGAATGAAAGAGATGAGAGTGAGAAAGAGAATCTCGAGATGATCAGGAGTGAATTCGGAGTATAAGGAAGAGATAGAAGAGAGAAGGCAGAGAAATGGAGACCAAGTTCCGAAGAGTCTCTTGGATGGCCGTGAATAAATTAGAATTCGAGTATCCACGTGATGTATAATGTAATGGATATCCTGGGGCTTTGGCTGGTGCGTCGCAGATTCAGTGCGATCCACAAAGAGGGAGAGAGAGAGAAGAGAAAGAGTGAGATAAAGGACGAAGTAGTGAGGGCAGATCCGCTGGCGACTGCGAGACCGGGCTTGATTAATTATTGCGGTTTAAATCTGAAACTAACAACCTTCGTGGACACTTCTTGGAATATAAAAAGGACTCTCTTTCGATATTTGACGCCCCGACAGCGTTCGTCTTTTCATCTGTTCATCATCCTATCCCTCCTACTCATCGATTCTTTGATTCCTTTGCAGATTTCTCAACCCTTTCTCGTCAACGTGGTTCTTTTTTTTCTGTTAGATTCGATTATGGTCTTGTTGGTGATACTTTTTGTAGTCGTTTTGATCTCTATCTTGGCTACACTATGGTTGTCTCTCGATAAGTCTAATAGCGTCAATGAGACAACATTAAATCAATCTACCGACGATACATCTCAAACGTCGCCACTACTGCCTAGTATAACTTGTCTAAATGTAAACGTCTTATTTATGCATGAGGTGGACTTCATTGTAGATTATATGTGTAATTCCTGTTGACCCTGCAGTCGAACATTATCTATCGGTGAATTCGTGATTTTTTTGCATCGCAATTACAAACGTAGCTCAACTTATTAATCGTTTACATCAAAAGCTCGAAACTCCTCCAAAATCGGCTGAGTTACGGTGAACTGCGTTAGACTTTAATGGACTTACAAATTGCCATTCTACAAAAGTTTGTTTTCCAATCAAGTCTTCGAGTCACAATATTCGTATTCTTTTGAAAAATCTATCATCCTCTGAAAAAGCTGCCTCACATCATCCCAGTTGTTGGAATCAACCTAGTTCATCTGAACTTGAAAATACGAGATTTGCTCATGACACCTCAGACCTTACGAAATTCAGTGCAGAATTCTATTCAGAATCACGTCTGTGCTCGATTTACGATAAAAACAAGGCACATCGAAAACTCTCGTATCATCCTTACCGTATTCTAACAAATTTATCAACTTTATCATCCTCCTCGAAAGCTCCCATAAATGCCAATCCTGTGGAAGCAGGCAAAGGCATATGGCGAACGAAGTCAAACTAGCTGAAAGAATTAAGAACGCGAGCAAGCGTGACGGCTTTCCTCCCTTGTGGCTTTCTACCACCTCAACCCTAATTCAATACCTATACGGTGCATACGGTTTCGGTTGGGTACGCGAGCGTAGAAAGTCAGGAATTTATTCGTCTCGGAAGTGCGACTGCGCCGCGCTCGAATAAATTGTGCAAGCCACACCGCGATCGTGCTGCCGAACCGATAGATATAAGTATAGAATATGTGCACTAGAATAAGATCGCTGGAGTCGATATATTCATGAGCATTTATCTAAGGCGAAAAAATGGAGTTAGAACCATGTGGTCAACGGGACAAAATATGAGGATTTAAATAGAGAAACATCCAGGCGAGACGACTCTCCTTTCGATGTGGAATTCAAAATTTTAGCCATACTCATACTTTACAAAGGGGCTCTTGAAGACCGTGCCACTCTTTCAGTTCGCTTATCTTGGGCCGTCGGTCGACGAGATCACGACCGTGTTTCCGCAGATCCTTGCCGATCTCGCGATGTTTCGCCACCCTTTCTATATATTCCTTTCCCTCTTTTGTATGTGTTTCAACCATTGTATGGCGCGAGCTGTATAAACGGATCCGAATTAGAATTTCATGCTCTCTGCCGAGAAAGTGATGTATCGTTTGTCGAAAGCTACGTTGAATTACGGCGGTATTATACGGACTAGAGTGTTGTATGCTCAATCCTCGAGTGTCACGGGAGCACGATGTCTCGACTGCTACGGAGCTTATATTCGTCTTTTCTATTACATGGATGTGACTTTAGATCCTTAATGTGGTCCTTTGATGATGACATCGTGTTGGGTTTGATTGATTGATTGTCAAAAAGGTAGAATGGTCTTTTAGATCAGACTCCGTAGAGAGCGAGGCCAACCCGGGTGACTTTGGTATTAACAAGGGTTAACGTGTTCTTCGTGATCTATGAATGTCAAAATAATCCGATCAAATGAGTGAAAATTGTTATACAACTATTTTATGATGATCGCCGCAATTCGACCGTGAGTATTCATTGTTTCTGTTGAGAACGGAACGTTTTTTCGATACGTATTCAATTCCTTTATGAAGCGCTTTAAGGTGACCAAATGTCCGTCAATCTTCGTAAGGTTTTTTTTGCAATGCTCCACAAGTTTTGTATAAGATTTGGATTGCTACTGATTCATGTCTCATAAGTCATAATTCACACCAATCGACGAAGTGAGAATCTCCTTTCGAGACTCTTCAAGAACGACCTTCATTCCCGCCAAATCTTTTTTGAAAAATTTGAAAAGTAAGATAATCCGCTAATCTCATCCCATCGTCTGACCGTCCGCCAACCTTCCTAAAAATTGTTCTAGCTCCTGTCACTGAATCATGCACTGACCAAAAAATATCGCAACCTCTCAGTCTCCTCGGTATAAAGCCTCCGGGTATGCGCGTACGTGTTCCATAATAAGCTTCCACCCCCGTCTATCCTATACCAAACCTGGTTGCTTGCAAACCATACCAAGCTGGCTAAGCGTGTCGAGACCAAGAGAGCGAGAC
The DNA here is from genome assembly GCA_029851415.1 of Eretmocerus hayati. Classification (NCBI taxonomy): domain Eukaryota; kingdom Metazoa; phylum Arthropoda; class Insecta; order Hymenoptera; family Aphelinidae; genus Eretmocerus; species Eretmocerus hayati. The sequence continues at coordinate 152,087,784 of CM056743.1, read as the reverse complement.
GGAGAGAGAGACAGGAGCGAGGGTTGTCGCGATAACGTCAAGCCGTGACAGAGTGCCGCCGCTATCGCACAGCCACACGCCATAGCGCCGCAGTAAGCGAGGCGGGAGTAGTAGTAGCCTCGTGACTTTCGGCGCGATCATCACCACGAATGCTCTGTAGGTTGCAACCCTGTGTCCGCCCTTTACTTTGAAAGCTTACAGTACCCTGTTCAGAGTAGAATGTGATTTTGGAGGCCCCGGATAGGGATAGATTTTAAAGGATTTCGGAGGCCCCAGACTGGGATGGTTACCAAAAGATTTTGGAGGTCCCCGGCAGGGATGGACTTTACAGAACTTTGGAGGCCCCCGGCGGGTTGGACTTTACAAAACTTTGGAGGCCTCCCACAGGGATGAGTTTTGAAAAACTCTAGTCAAAAGTATCATCTGGCAGGACTTAGATGGTAGGATAAATCTCTTAGCAATCCAGAGGATCAGTCAGGGAATGGTTCTGGGAGCTTGAGAGAATCTGGTTTGGGATAGTTCTGAATCAAATCAGCTATTCAGACTTGAATGAGGATCATTGGAATTAGCGGCATATCGGCCAGGGGTAGTCTTTGTCAGGTTCTGGAGATCCCAGCTAGAACTGCGTGTCACTGAGTTCTGTACGTTTCGAAACAAGAATAAATTTTATAGTTGCTGAGTGGTCCAGGATACTGGATGGACTCTACTGGACTCCAGTCTGGGTCTACATAGGATTGCTTACAATCTCAAAGATTTTGATCGGGAGTAAATTTGTCAGAGTTGAATGAATTCCTGTGAAGAATTGAAGTTCACAGAGTTGTAATATCGGTCAATCAAGTTGAGCATAAACAGTGGTAGTAGACCATATTCAGATATTGATACTCAACTCAGGCCAAGTCTTCGGGATGAGCCCGCGTGTCAAAACCATCACTTTAATATCGCATCGTGACTCTACCGACTTCAGAATCACATTTCAATCATTCCCACTACGATGCAGTGATTGCCCAATACATTTTGCAAAATATTGTTGGCCGCTCGCATGATAGTTCCGAGAATCTGTGTCCGTCGACTCCCACCCAAAGATCTCGTCTCTCAAACTATTCTTATCCTCATATTCCAATACACTGTTTCATTCAGTGTCGGGGGCGCAGCTCGTAAAAGACGCGCAACTTTGTCCCGTCGTTAAAAAAGTTAGTTTCGCGGGGGCCAGCCACTTCGTCCCAGACGCCACGCCGTTAAATACAAAGAAGTCGTGCGAATGAGACTGGTGCGCCTTCGCATCGGTAATCGCATTTTCTGCTCTCCGATATCCCTGTTTCATTATTTCGCAAGGACTCATCAAAAAGGTGTAGGTTATATATACAAGTGTGTATGCTCACATATGTTTCGCTTGAGCGCTCGTAAATACGGGCCCGCGGGATTTGAGGGACTAAGATGATTTATAGAAAGGTAGAGAAGCAAGAGCCGCATCTGCAGACGTCTTCTCTCATACTTCTTTTTGCTTTTTTTCGTCTTGCAGTCAGTTCAATCCGAAGCTTCTTTCTGCTGGGCTCTGGGCTGTCTTTTCATTCTTTAGTCTGCATTATTCTTGATGCTCTCTTTTTGCGCTCAACTCGTCTCTTAATACCATAGAGATATTAATACACTGTATATTACTTTTTGCCAGTTTTGTAGGCTGAGTAAGAATATATAGGATTGAGGGCCTGTTCATTTACGAGAGCTCGAGGTTATTATAGTTTCGCGGGCCCCGAATCCGTGCAAAATACTTTTCTTCTGCCATATATAGTATGAGCAAAAGAACAGAAAGATCGAGAGGAAGGATGGAGTTAGAGGAACGTCGAGAGATTTTATTGAATATTTATAACGAGTTCGAAAGAGAGCGAGAGTCTACGTTGCAGCATAAAGTCGTCGCGGATATAAATCTTTTTTCCCGAAAGGTTGCCGAGCGCGTGGGCCAGCGTAGCTTATTTATGCCTCCTAATTAGTCAATTCAATCCCTTTCTGAAACTATGTTGCCTGATGGGCTCGTGTCGTATTGTATATGCCTCGTAACGATCACAGCTTACAACTTTATGCTCTCGAGAAAAGTTGTACATATATCTACCAGAGCTGAATTCGCATCCTTTACGATCGGTACGCGACAAACTCGTGATTTCTTTTTGATCAGTTGCTTTACTCTATGGGAAGTGAATCGTATATTTCGTAGAATGCAGAATTTTACATAGATCTCTTCGTTTGATGCTACCAAATTCATACTGAGGCGGAAAAATCGACCATTGTAGGAACAAAATTTACAAGTCTTCCAAAGCACGTTCGTTTCATCAGAGTCAGATCTGTCAGTCAGACACTGTAATTCTGTAAAAATTGTCGTGCAGTGTGATTTTTTCGGTTTTCACGAGACTCCCAGGATTATTCACCTGATTTTTGGATACCTTACCCGAGTGAAAAAGAATCATATATGCCCATATATGGCCATATATGGCCATATATTGCTATCCATATATGGCCATATATGGCCAAATATAGTGTGGACATATATGGCCATATATAGCCATATATGATTATATATGGTTATATACATGATCATGAAAGAAAGACGAGTCCCTTCGAGACCCGGCTAGGACGATTGAGCGTGGCAAGAGGCGCACTTTTATCGAATTCAAAAGTAAGACAGAGGCTATAGCACAGTCTCATATCCAAGTTGACTGCTTATTATGAGTTACACTTTCGCACTATCGATATAAAGCGACGCGACGCGAGACGAGAAAGATGAACTATTGTATTGCTTGACACTCAACAAATAAATATGTGTTGGAGTTAAATGCGCCCCTTGAGTCTGTGAGTATCATCATCGAATTTTATCAAAACCTCGCGTGGAAAACATTTGCAAGTGCAGTTTAGGATCGAGTTGTTGTGGGGCTACCGGGAAACATTAGAAGCGATCCCCTGCCTAAAAGCATTCTCCTTGAAATAGGGAAAGATTAAGTACGGGGGCAATCGTGATAACCCGCCCGGGTTAAAGTTGAATCAATTCCACAACAATGTTTCAATGAGCAAGTATAGTGATTTATTCGAAATTATTTACATTGATTATCTTACTTTACGTATTTGAGTAGTCTTTTTTCTGAACTGTACATTAGTGACGTTAAACAATTCTCGATAAAGATTGGATCATAACTCAAGAATATTAAAGACTAATCTTTGGGGCCAATAGTAGAACCCACAGGCGAATTATCGATTCACCGTATGATTGGACTTCAGCAATCTTTTCTTTCAAAAACTATTCGAGTGAGATATCACTCGGTTGGTGTTTCAACATACGTCTACAATTATTAATAATAATAGAAACGATATTCTACGATCAATTTCAAGATCTTCCATAACCATTATTCCACTTCAATAGAGAGAATACTCCATGAGATCACTGTAATTGGACGAGGGCAGACTTAATTCAAATTTTCATATTGTGAGTATCACACTGTAGAAAGAAATTCTCGAATCCAGATCCTCTGATCAACTGACTTGTTTCACTTGAATTGATTCGAAAGCTCATTTTCAGTCATTAAAGTAGTTGAAATCTCTAACAGTCAGTAAGATGAAGCTGATTCCAAGATTTCAGATCGTCATTCACTGAAATTCAATCCAAAATTTGCTAAATCAGTGTCAATATTTACATCGAAAGTTGAAAGGCTACCATTGAACTCCTTGGTACTCAAAATTCCATCACTTCTGGCGTTCGATGGGCCAAAATCAAACGTTTCCATACTAAAGTAAAAAGTTCAGGCTATGATTTCATGATGATTTAACTGCCACGTCAATCATCGACACAAATGCACAAAGTGCACGATGGGGGATTGAATGATGAAAACTCTCAAGTCGGACACGAGTATGGCTGATTTCAAATTCTCACAACAAATTTAGATTCGGTTTTTCTGAATTTTGAACCGCAACCGTTTGGAAATCAGAAATCTTGGATTTCAGAACAAGTCTCACACGATTTTGAGATTTCTTTTCTACAGTGCAAAGAGCCTCATTCGCTTTTTCTCTCCAAAGTACAGATTTGAGTTTGGATCCAATCGGATATGGCTTTAGCAGGCATGGTTTTCCTATCACTTACATTCGGATAACAGATAAGTATTACTCAGAGCACCATTCTTAAGTGGTTTGGCATTCGACAAACAAAATTCTCAATCCTAGTGAGAGGATTGATTGTTTTGATGCGAGACACATTGACGAGCAAGAAAGAGTTTTAAGCTGAAGCTAGCGAATGGACTTAGCAGGTGGAACCCAGGGACGGATACGGTTTTTCGGGGGCCCTGGGACATGGGGTTCTCGTGGCATGATTCAAGTATTTCATGACACCAGAGGGCCGGAAGTTCTATTTTCTGAGGGAATTGGATCTTGTAATGAAGGCGGGCATTCCAGGGGTGGATAAAAAGCACGGGGCTACAGGGGCCCCAGTGTCCGCTCAAGGGAAATTCTCCGAGTAACAACTATAGGTATAGGCGGATTAACGTCCTTCAGGATGATCCAAAGAACGAACTAGGAGCGAGTCAAGGCCGCAGAATAATTCAAAGACGGTCAGTCAACCTCGAAAGTGACTGTCACGGCAGTACAGTAAGCTTGTTGCCATGCTCAGAGTCATGGTGCTGGTCTCAGAATAATTCTGCGAGCATGGGACTAATTAGGATTCATTCAAGATGTTCCGAAGAACGAACCAGGAGTGTGCGGAAGCCGCAGAATTATTCTAAGACGGTCAGTTAACCTCAAAAGTGACAGTCACGGCAGTACAGTGAGCTTGTTGCGATTTTCAAAGTCATGATGCTGTTCTCAGAATAATTCTGCGAGCATGGGACCAATTAGGATTCATTCAGGATGTTCCAAAGAACAAACCAGGAGCGTGTGGAAGCCGCAGAATTATTCTAAGACGGTCAGTTAACCTCAAAAGTGACGGTCACGGCAGTACAGTGAGCTTGTTGCGATTTTCAAAGTCATGATGCTGTTCTCAGAATAATTCTGCGAGCATGGGACCAATTAGGATTCATTCAGAATGATCTGAAGAACAAACCAGGGGTGTGCGGAAGCCGCAGAATTATTTTAAGACGGTCAGTTAACCTCAAAAGTGACGGTCACGGCAGTACAGTAAGCTTGTTGCGATTTTCAAAGTCATGATGCTGTTCTCAGAATAATTCTGCGAGCATGGGACCAATTAGGATTCATTCAGAATGATCTGAAGAACAAACCAGGGGTGTGCGGAAGCCGCAGAATTATTTTAAGACTGTCAGTTAACCTCATAAGTGACGGTCACGGCAGTACAGTGAGCTTGTTCCCATTTTCAAAGTCATGATGCTGGTCTCAGAATAATTCTGCGAGCATGGGACCAATTAGGATTCATTAAGGATTTTCTGAAGAACGAACCAGGAGTGTGTGGAATCCGCAGAATTATTCTGAGAACAGCATCATGACTTTGAAAATGGGAACAAGCTCACTTTACTGCCGTGACAGTCACTTTTGAGGTTAACTGACCGTCTTAGAATAGTTCTGCAGCTTCCACACATTCCTGGTTTGTTTTTTAGATCATCCCGAATGAATCCTAGTTGGTCCCATGCTCGCAGAATTATTCTGAGAACAGCATCATGACTTTGGAAATGCGAACAAGCTCACTGTACTGCCGTGACCGTCACTTTTGAGGTTCACTGACAGTCTTAGAATAATTCTGCTGCTTCCACACACTCCTGGTTTGTTCTCTGGATCATCCTGAATGAATCCTCATTGTTTCCATGCTCGCAGAATTATTCTGAGAACAGCATCATGACTTTGAAAATGGGAACAAGCTCACTGTACTGCCGTGACCGTCACTTTTGAGGTTCACTGACAGTCTTAGAATAATTCTGCTGCTTCCACACACTCCTGGTTTGTTCTCTGGATCATCCTGAATGAATCCTCATTGTTTCCATGCTCGCAGAATTATTCTGAGACCAGCACCATAACTCTGAGCATGGCAACGAGCTCACTGTACTGCCGTGACAGTTACTCTCGAGATTGACTGACTGTCTGAGAATAATTCAGCGGCCTTGACTCGCTCCTAGTTTGTTCTTTGGATCATTCTGAATGAATCCCAATTGGTCCCATGTCCGTAGAATTATTCTGAGAGTACCACCGTGACTTCGAAAATGGCCATAAGCTCACTGTACTGCCGTGACATTCATTTTTGAGGTTAACTGACCGTCTTAGAATAATTCTGCGGCTTCCACACACTCCTGGTTTGTTCTTTGGAACATCCTGAATGAATCCTAATTGGTCCCATGCTTGCAGAATTATTCGTGTGCAAGCGCCAGTAAATGTAATGTATACTAGAGCCACGCATTCCTCACGTCTCGCCCCAACGGTTCTACGGTTTTCATCCATCCCTGGAAAACACCCAGCTCCAACTGCCAACTCCCAATCGATATCCATCGTAATATGAAGTTTTTGCACGTCCAGAAGAGTAAAATAATCCCCCGGTCCCGATCACATCATCCCATGCCCAAGGGCACCCGAGCCTCTTGCTACGCCCCTACCACCTGCCAACTCCACCTGCTAGCTTCAGCTTCATGGTTGCTGCCCAAGTCCGTCGCAAAACGTTGCGCGTGATGTCGTAAAAGGAAAATGAACTGACAATCGCATTATTATCACATCATGGACAGATTAGTCTCGCATACTTTCAAGCACTTTTTGAGCACAGCATTCGTGCAAACTTTGATGACTGCTGATGAATCCGGGGGGAAAGCTCCCTCCCCCTCCCCTTCAAGGACAGGAAATTTGCAAGGGGGGCATAAGCAAGGACGCGCCGGTGATATTGCGCAAACCCCCTTCTCCAACCCCATCGCCCACCAACTCTCTTGGTTGATCTCCGGCACCACCCTTGAAATACAATCAAAGTACGAGCAAAACTTACGATCGGCTCAGTTATTCACGAGCATAGCCAAAAACCGTCGAAAAAGAGAAAGAGTAGAAAAAACTCTACCCGTTATGATCTCGAAAATAGCTCTGGGGAGCTTGCAACAGTATGAGTCATTCTTTTTAATATCGCCAACTTTTGGGTCGAGGGTCACGGATTTTTTTGTAACTTTGGGTACATGTCATATATGATGAAAGTAGGTGGAAAGCACAGTTTTTAGGCCCGGAAAGTGATCCGTGGAGGTTTGGCGACCTATTTTCGTTTTGAAAATTTGCGAAAAAATCGGTTTTTTCATTTTTTGATTGATTTTTCACGCAAATAGGACCCAGGAGAAAAAATATTCCAAACACATGGGTCGACGTAAAAAAACCTGAACTTTTTGAAAAAAATACTTGCAGCATCGAAAAATGTCAACATAACCTCAAAAAAAGAGTTTTTTTGAAAAAAAGTAATTTTTGGGGCCTTAGGGCCCACTTTACATCAAATCTGATATTCTCATCGGATTCCTCGTCAAATTTTACGTCGAAAACCGTTTTGAACAGATTGGGATCTACTTGGGATGGGTTGCTTTGAATGAAATTTCAAGAAAAATCGTCGAAAAATTGCCTTCATTCGTGCTTTCGCATGGGGAGCACCTGCGTACAGTGCCATGTGGTCGAGTTATACGATTTGGCTGAACATGTTTTCATACGTAATTTTTGACGTAAAAACTGAATCTGCAGCCCATTTTATCCCAGTATTTCAGATTTTCCCTTAACATCGTAAGATATTGTTCATATAGAAATCATTTTTGACCATTTTTTCAACATTTTCAAAGTTCACCATCTCAAGAATGCAGCCTTGACAATATCATCATAATACTCAAAACTAGATTCTTCCCCGGAAATTGAGGTACTCAACGTGATCTTCGTGATGATTTCGCCCTAGAATGCTCCTGGTGTGAGATGCGAACCAATCATTTGAGTTGCTATCAGCAACATTTGCATGATTTCATCGTTTATCGTTCAAAAGCTCGTTGAGTGCATAAAAACCACCCTTCCTCGAACCAGGACGGTGCATTTCCTTCGTTTCAGTATGATCTTTCAGGAAATATGATTGTTATTCTCAAGTATAGATGTCTAGGATGTACGAACTACTTGTACAAATCGAATGGGTCAATATTCATCGTGATATTATGAGAATATCACTTGGTGAGGAAAATTCAAAGCGTTGGGGGTCGGTACCTCAAGGAACATGGGATGGTTCTTCGTCCATCATAACGAGATGTTATTTCCTCTTCATCATGTTTAATACTCAACTACGATCCAGTGAGCTGTAGAAAATTAGTAGAAGTATCCCAATGTGTGCTAACCTTGACGCTGACAAACAATGTGGACAGCTTCAGTACGCATCCAAATGAATCAGTTTCTCAATTCTACGAAAGCAGGATGAATTCCGGCATTTTCAACTGAAAATGTCATCTTGTCCTGGCAGACTAAAACATTTCCTTGTCCTCGTGATAGGATAGTGTCCTCGAACACTTTGAATTCTCCTATCTAGTGGGAGCTTTCCTCGAATCTCAATAGTTGCTAGTTCATCAGTTGGTATAATATGCTCCACAGATTTATAGATTCAGGACATCCATACTTGAGATGATAATCATATTTCCTGAGTGATCATGTGGGAACAAAGAAAGTGCACCTTGGTTCAAGGAAGGATGATTTTTACTCACTCAACGAGCTTTTGAACGATAAACGATGAAATCATGCAAATGTTGCTGATAGCAACTCAAATGATTGGTTCGCATCTCACACCAGGAGCATTCTAGGGCGAAATCATCACGAAGATCACGTTGAGTACCTCAATTTCCGGGGAAGAATCTAGTTTTGAGTATTATGATGATATTGTCAAGGCTGCATTCTTGAGATGGTGAACTTTGAAAATGTTGAAAAAATGGTCAAAAATGATTTCTATATGAACAATATCTTACGATGTTAAGGGAAAATCTGAAATACTGGGATAAAATGGGCTGCAGATTCAGTTTTTACGTCAAAAATTACGTATGAAAACATGTTCAGCCAAATCGTATAACTCGACCACATGGCACTGTACGCAGGTGCTCCCCATGCGAAAGCACGAATGAAGGCAATTTTTCGACGATTTTACTTGAAATTTCATTCAAAGCAACCCATCCCAAGTAGATCCCAATCTGTTCAAAACGGTTTTCGACGTAAAATTTGACGAGGAATCCGATGAGGATATCAGATTTGATGTAAAGTGGGCCCTAAGGCCCCAAAAATTACTTTTTTTCAAAAAAACTCTTTTTTTGAGGTTATGTTGACATTTTTCGATGCTGCAAGTATTTTTTTCAAAAAGTTCAGATTTTTTTACGTCGACCCATGTGTTTGGAATATTTTTTCTCCTGGGTCCTATTTGCGTGAAAAATCAATCAAAAAATGAAAAAACCGATTTTTTCGCAAATTTTCAAAACGAAAATAGGTCGCCAAACCTCCACGGATCACTTTCCGGGCCTAAAAACTGTGCTTTCCACCTACTTTCATCATATATGACATGTACCCAAAGTTACAAAAAAATCCGTGACCCTCGACCCAAAAGTTGGCGATATTAAAAAGAATGACTCGTATCCATGTGCTTTGCGATCATGCCTCAGATTTGTAGGGACTAGAAGATTCTATCAAAAATCATTCGAATTGACATCTGTTAAAACCAGGATCAGGAAGATTCTGGACCCGTTGCAAGACCTTGAAAATGAGCCTAGATAAGCTGCTCTACTCTCGGTCGAGTCAAGTAATTGCATTATCGAAAGTGGAAGAAACGTCTCGACGAGCTTAACAATTTGACCATCACTCCATGCTAATGATCCATCCAAGGGCAGTTTTTTAAAAGATTAAGAAAAATGTCCTTGAATTAAGTAGAAACCTCCTTGAAATGTCTTCGATGTGTCCTCGAATTTTCTCGACTTCACCTGTTAGGCACCCTGATAACAACACCATAATCATATTGTGATTGAAAACCCTGTTTTGATGGAATTGATTCAACTTCAACCCGGGCGGGTTATCACGATTGCCCCCGTACTTAATCTTTCCCCATTTCAAGGAGAATGCTTTTAGGCAGGGGATCGCTTCTAATGTTTCCCGGTAGCCCCACAACAACTTGATCCTAAACTGCACTTGCAAATGTTTTCCACGCGAGGCTTTGATTAAATTCGATGATGATACTCACAGACTCAAGGGGCGCATTTAACTCCAACACATATTTATCTGTTGAGTGTCAAGCAATACAATAGTTCATCTTTCTCGTCTCGCGTCGCGTCGCTTTATATCGATAGTGCGAAAGTGTAACTCATAATAAGCAGTCAACTTGGATATGAGACTGTGCTATAGCCTCTGTCTTACTTTTGAATTCGATCAAAGTGCGCCTCTGGCCACGCTTAATCGTCCTAGCCGGGTCTCGAAGGGACTCGTCTTTCTTTCATGATCATGTATATAACCATATATAACCATATATGGCTATATATGGCCATATATGTCCACACTATATTTGGCCATATATGGCCATATATGGATAGCAATATATGGCCATATATGGCCATATATGGGCATATATGATTCTTTTTTACTCGGGTACCGAGTAATAATTGAATGATAATCAAAATAATAAGGAATCGATCAAAAATCTCTGTGGTGATGAGTTATTTTCTTGGGATGAAATAGTATATTATTATCCTGGGCGCGTATGCTCATCTTGAGTGCTAGGACATTGAAACTCCCGAGCAAAGCGAGGGAAATAGGTCTCTCGCACCATATGAGCCTACAAGCACACGGGGATTATGATTTCCCATCATGAGAACCCTGATACAGCGTTTGAAAGCAGCATTTTTAGGTTAGAGTGATGAAAAAAATCTATATCCACTGAACGCTGTTTGAAAACTCAAATGAATGCTATTTAAATACTCCAAAATGTTTGGAATCTTCCGACCTGGTACTGGGAGGATCTATTTGCCTCGAAATCCACGTGGTTTTACAAGTAATCGTATACAGAGTTTCATTGGCGTAGAGATCGATGTTCGATATAATTAGCAATGCGGCTCGCAACACTTTTATCTCCATACATACCACAATTTCGTTTCTTCCCTCTCTCGATTTACCTTCTCTAAGGCCTATCCACAAATATATATATGGTTGTACAAGGTATCGAATGCATAGAATTTGAGATCAAGAAGAATCACGGATGCATGTAATTGCAGGAGAGCTATAAGGGCCCTGGAGCGCAATTACTAAGCGTGAGGTAAACACAGTGCGCGCATGTGTTTTCTTCTCCTTTTCGAATGCTAAGACTTGGATGTTGGTGTACCTTCAATATGTGGTATTTCAGGAGTGGAAAGAGGACTACCCGAGCTAGTAATTAAATACTCGCATCGGGGGGCCTTATAACAGCAGCAGCCAGATTCTTCCTTATAAGATGGGCTCATAGATTGGAATTGATACTCTTTAAGATTCCCATATAGAGAAAAGTTTTGCGATCTTTGCATGCATGGTGATTTCTGTGCAACGAAACGAGCTTCGAGCTTGTGTGGTGAGGATATAATCGGTTACTGCTGCTCGCTTACTATTTTGCGGGGGCTTCTAGATTTAGATCGGGATAGTTGTGGGCAAATGGGAGAAGGAAAAATTATTGATTATTGGTTGAACGGGTGTAAAGAATTTTTCTGTTGTCATTTTGTAGTTAGTGTAATTGTTGACCGATGGCCACAAATATTCATTCTGAATGTAATTTATCGTATTGGAGGTCGAAAACGGAACGGATCATCGGGAATGACGAGACGATTACTCTAACTTTGTCCATTGGTGAATGATGGTTCCGCTCAATGTGAGTTATCATGCTTACAATTTCGCCTCACAGCAGACTCAAAAAGGAATTAAGAGTGAATCTCATGCTATATTTCGTGCCACGCTTGCATTTTACCGCTAACATCTAAATTTTCGATTCTGAAGTGGGCAAAAACGACACTCATTCATCAGACTCTGAGTTGTACGATTGTGATAGGTCCCTCACACTTTTTGGATATCCAATAAAAGTCTTCTGTCTATCAGGATTTCTGCCCAAAATATTCCTTCCCGATGCACAGCATTCCTCAGCTCAAATTTCCCAATCGTATGACTTACAGACAAAAATCCTCCACACCATCCACAAACTGCACGCTTGCATTTCCGTCGGCCATAATAATTCCAGCATGGTTGCGTCGAAAATAAGGAGGGCCTTTACTATACACTCGGCAGATGAATTTTTTTTGGACTCATTTTCCTTCAGAATTGTATAGCCTATGGGCAGCAGCAGAAGCAACAGCAGCAGCAGCAGAAAGCATCCTTTGCTCTGTTATTAGCGTCTGAATCTTCCTCTCTTCTTTGGCTCTTCTGCTCAGTTATTGCCTTCTATATACGAGCCATACTCGAATCACCTCATCGCCATTTCCTCCTCCTCCTCCTCTTCACCATCTTTTCTTCTTCTTTCATTCTCCTCATGGATGCTTGACTTGAATGTGCATCCTCGACGAAGCATCAGAACCGCATCAAAAAAGTGAACCTGCGAGCGAGAAAGCTGTAGGTATAATAATATCGGCGTGTACGAGACCGATTGGTTGAGAGAGTTCTGAGATGATTCTTTTGCAATATAAGTGGGCTATGTATTATAGTATGATGCACCTCCCCTCGAGCCACGCGCTGCACGAAATGATCTCTCATCGACAAGTTTCATTTTTTTTTTCTTTAATCCCTTGATTATCATCAGTGAACGTATGTTATACCTACATTTTGTGCAGATACAGTAGTATCATGCTGTATTTGCATACTTCATTTGTAGATATAACAAAATTTTCAAAGTGAATTTGGGCAACGCCAATAAGAGACGTAAAAAAATATATCTAAGAAGAATACGAGTACGGGACGTCGGAAAAATTTGACCATCGGATGGACTTTTACGATCTCTGCGAATTTATACTCTGAAAAAAAAAAACGAAGAAGCTCATACTATCAGACTTCATATATACCTAGTGTGTATATAAGTTAGGGCAGATGCTCGCGACAGATCGGCTTTTGTTTTATGGCGAATCGTTAAATTGCGATTTCGATTTTAATTATTAAACTCGGACCGCGTGCCACGAACGACGACGGGACGCGCGAGCAGAAGTTGTCAGACGATAAAAGTTGGCGCAGATGCGTGGAGGTTATGGTGGTGGTGGTGATGGTTTATTCACTTGGGAATAAGTGACCAATGGAGAATATAGACTATTCGCGATGGTATAAAAAAAGAAGATCGTGAGTGAGAGAATGGGAGAGTTTGGGATACACTTTAGGGTGCTTTGATCGATAGAAGTTACGGTCTGTTATGGTATTTGTGTGTTTGAGAGTGTGAAGCCCTTTGAGGTATATATGGTAAAGATCGAACGATCGATTCCGTGTTGAATTGAGCGATCGATTTTGGTGAATGGATGGATGGAAGATAGCAACGTCAATCACCCGTCGTCTGCTGAGACTAAATCTGATGAAATGAATTGACTTTGATCTGGCAAAATATCTGTGTATACCGCAAATTGGTAACTCATCTACTATCCGATTTGGTATTCGCTCTTGTCCAAATCAATTGAGCAAACGGATGGTTGTCAAGTTTTTGTAATCAAATTCACGAATCATTTTAAATAGAATTTTCATGAATTTGAGTATCATTGGATGAATTCCATCAGGCAAATTAATCATGCCATCGCATCGGACTTCCAATGGTCATTTATGTTATTAAATTTTGAGGTTCAATCTTTGGATCTGGGTAATATTTGAAGTTATTGAGATGCGTCCAATTCTCTCAGGTTCATCCTGTTCATCATAACTGTAGTAGAAATTTTGAACTGATTGCTCAACTGCGGACATTATCAGTTCAGACAAGAACATGCAAGAAAATTAAAGTACACATGTTAACGCAGCTTTGCGTGTGCAGGTATAAGCTGTCGGGTTTGAGAAGTCTTTATTACCGGCAGCCGCGACGACTGTACAGCAAGCCGGGTTGCCGCGTTCGAAGGGGTTGTTCACTGTCATCGTTATATACCTTTGTCTTTCTCAATTCTATACTCCGAACACATTAATTGTTCTTTTGTTATCGTATGTTACCACGTCATTTCATATAGCTCAAAAATTGATGATTTACCAGACCCATAGTCTCCAAATGAACGTCATCCGGATTAGCTGAAAGTTCATCTGCCGAAAATGTGTCTATTTTTTTCGGCCACCAATGGCGAGTAGCAATGCGATTTGGCCAGTTATTGTCCAAAAATGCTCACCATCTACCAGAGTAGTCTTGCTTCTATCAAGAGAAACTGTAGAATTTTGACATAACAAGGTTTATTTATTGTGGAGTCGAATCTAATTTGAAAAAACACGAGCATGACTGCCTCTTCAGCTCAATCAAGGCTTTGCAATCTGAAGGATTCTTTTTGGATCAACCCCCAAATTTGCATGCATCAACTTTTTCAGAAAACGTTCTAATGTGTTATTATGCAATTCATCACAACCAACTCAAATTACTCGGGAAATTCTTTTTCGTTGTGCCGAACATCACACAATCATGTCAAAGATCAGCATGAGATACAGTCTCATTTAAATTCATTGCCTTCTATAGTAACGGTAAAACCGACACCTTTCTCCTAACCCGACTCAAATATGACAGTAAGTGCAACGATATCGATCCCCCTTCAATCCTCAAATTTTTCAATACAATTCAAATCGACTATCTAGATCGATAGACATATCAGCAACGCGCGAATAACAATAAATCGTTTCTGAATGTCCATACAATTGAACAGTCGATTAGGAAACTTTTTTTTCCTCATATTTATGCGAATCGATAAGGAAGCTCAGACCAAGTCTCTTTATATATAGACACGCGACGCGCCGATCATCAAGATTAACAAAAAGACTTTTCAAGCGACGGAATTCAATACAATTGCACGAGGTGGTCCCAACTTACTTACTTACTTACTTACTTAGTTACTTACTATCGCTGGGTGCAAAGCATCGATCGATCAGGAGATTGTCGTGCGATATTATAACAAAGAGTATCCGTAAGGTCTTATAAATATACAAGTACACGGGACTAACTTTGTCTCGCCTTTTTCATGCAATACTCGGTTATATATCTGCTATACGTAGATTTTACGAGGTATGAATCTAGGGGTTATAGTATAGGTATTCCATTGGTGGTGGAGGCATGGAGTAAGGGACGATTGGATCGGAATATTCCAGGCTCGTTTTGCGATCTCGCGACGCACTGATGCACATAATGGGCTTTCTGGATGCGCACTTGCCGCGAGAGTCAATTATTCTATACGACTTCCGACAAACTACTATCTCTATTCCCAATCGAATTTTTCTTTCCTTAACCTTGTTTTCTTTTTCTCACTTTTTCACCACATTTTCGTTTCTTTTCTTTCTAAACGAGTGCTTCGGAGTTGTTTATTTAAATGATCACGTACGAGATGACGGGTATTTTTGGAAAAATATTGAGATAGTGAAAATTTGGCCTGCTAAAATTATTCGTTGGTGTAATAGAGCGAATCCTATCCGGAGATTTTTTACAATTTTACCATTAAAACTTCAGGGAAGTGTGACCAATTGAGTGACACTTGAAATTCTGAATTCCTTTTACACCATCTGAAGATCAAATTGGCAAAATTTAGCGCAGTACGCGCGCAGATGATAATGACATGAGTCTAATTAGGTCGATCTCAATTGACCTATACTGAAAGACATGAACTAATCCGTCGTAAAATTCTACCTATGTTATGAGCCTTATGTCTACGCTACTTACCCTGGTGGGATCTAATTCTCATGCTCCCTTACCATTTAACTGAGAGGTGAATTTCCGAAATTTTTTCAAGATTATGGATCTCTCAAAGAAATCGCATACTCTCATGGGAAAATGTTATATTTACTAGCCTTTGACCCGGCCAATCTGATTAATTTTTCCTCAGCTCTTATTTCTGAAAAATGAATGATCCTCAATCGTCCCGCAAGCTATCTATAGCTACCGCAAGTCCTATAAGTACCTATATTCCTCGCTTGCATTTAGATCCCATGGGATAACAGCTACCGCGCACCAACTCTCGCGACGACTATTTTCTAAGAGCCGGCTGTGCAAGTTTCATGTCGTTCAGACCACCCTATAAATATAGGATAATTCACACACATTTCAGTCGTTTTGTATTTCAGAATTCCATGATATTGGAATCGAACTTTTCTTCACTAAAATATTAATGTCTAGAGTACGTCGTCATCAAATTTTAAAAAGTGATCGCCATCTTGTACACGCAGCTGCAACTAAGCCTGTTATGGTCACGTTTTGATCTTCTAACGGTACACTCAAGCAAGTTCATATGATGTTTCTGTCAAATAATTGAAAAAAACGTAATTGATTCTCTTGCTACAGCTTGTTTGGCTTGTAAATATTCTTGATCAGTTAGAGGCTCCTGAAATGCTTTTGTAGCTCAAAGATGATTTTTATAAGATGATGGGTAATAATCAATTGATGGTATTGAAAGGAGGTTTCTAGCGAAGCCCGTGAAGGTGACATTTTGTTGCATTGGTGCCGGTAATAGATATGACCACCCACTCATCAACTTACCCACCCACCGAGTGTACGGCGGAGCCCACACACATAAGCCACACGGCCACTTACAAGGGGGGACCACGGGGGCCGGGTCACCAATCTCCCACAAGATTTTTTGACACTTTTGTACTACCGAAAAGATAAAGAATCCAGAGTAACTCCGTCAAATGGGTCTTCTGTTAGAAGATAAAGCCACTGAGATTAACATTGCTCATATGGGCTCATGTTAAAAAGTTATATATATAGATACACTGTTAATGCTATTGTTTTTACTTGTAGCTCTGGACAGGAAGCCCATTTGACGGAGTTACTCTAGATTCTTCATATTCTAGGTGGTAGCAAACTGTGAAAAAATTTTGAGGACGATTGGCGACCCAGACCCCGTGGTCCCCCCTTGTTACTATATTTTACTCTTTAAGTGAATTCCACTGAAAATTCACTCGAATTTCACTCGAAGCGAGTCACAACGTTGTAACCCGGCTCCGAGTGGTCAAATTATCACTCGAAGCCGGGTTGCGATCGTTTTCACTCGAATTCTCTTAGAAAGTAGCCAGATCAGTTATGTCTGCTGGATCACACCGTTCCAGACCTTACCAGACAGTTCCAGACCGTTCCAGGCCATTCCAGACTGTACCAGACCATCCCAGATCGTACCAGACTGTCCCGTAGTCGGTTCCAAAATGTTAGACAAGTCCAGACTGTAGCAGACCGGACTGAGCCATCCATCCCACCCATAACCAATCCTCTCACTGACCCACCCATGACCCAAAGTCACATCTAATTTCGAGTTGTGGACTTGCTTTGACAAGGATGTCAAAATATTGTTGAGAAACAAATTGACAACTCGTGGCTTTGAGACTGCATAGGGCAACCTTCACCCAATAGTCATCAGGTATACATATTTTTAACGAATTCCTAAATTTGGATGCTTTGAATTGACTCATTGCAGTAAACGATCATAGCCGGAACAAAGATCAAAGTTTTAACCCAATTGTGTTCTTGCACAAATAACAATTTTTAATGCACTATCTCGACTATTCGTCACACCGAGGCATGATCATCATAAAATTCAGTCCGATTGATTTTATACTTGATAACAGCTAATTGAACTTACCTTTAAGTTGAGAAAATGATAGGGCTAGAAGACACGTTATCTGGAAATAGTTTTACAAGGGTAACATTATTCGGACTTGCGTCAAGGTAGCCCAGAGATAACATGAGCGAGATATAACGTGCCAAGACAAAGGGTAACAGAAACAACCCTGAAAATAATTCGGAATTTCAAAATAACCTTCTTCTCGTATTTCTGGCCCATCCCTTGAGCAAATCTTCCAGGATTACTCTATACTTGGCTCCGACCCTTCAGTAATCTAGGATAAGGGAATCGCTCCTCGAGGACGCGTAAAATTTGCGAGTCGTTGTCGTTTTGGTACAGTGAAACAGAAAACCACCCTCTAAATCCCCTACATACAAATCCATGCAACAGGCCCATGTATATGTCCTGTAAATGTAAAAGTTGTCTTTCAGAATCGTTAGAAACGATCCATATGGGACACACAACCGCAGTCCTTTTTTTATTATTTTACTACCACGAATGATGTATGTATCTACCTTTATCACTATCGGCCTACACTCGTACCATCTATTGCACTATGGGTCATATTTCATACATACCTACATTTTCCATATATTTGGAAAGCACCGCATCACCACGCAAGTCGTTTCACCTCTCTTTGTAACTTTTCCGAGTTGAAGTACACCGAGCTGAACTAGGTAAAGCAAGCAGGAATGATTTTGCAGTGCAGGCGTGTTTTATGATTTTTCATTATAATGCAAATCTGGCCTTGCTACACCGAAAGAGAGTAAGATCGTACGTCTTCGATACGACTTTCAACCTTCTACACTCTTGGCTTTCTCAAGAAGTAGGAAAATCCCACAGGGGTTGAGTAGAATACGCATATTTCTTCTTACGGTTTTGTACGGTGTGGTAAAATATAGTGAAAGCTCGGAGAAAGGATATCATTTCTTTCTCCCCTTTCTTATACGCTCGTCAAAGCGTTTATCGCTTTCATTGGCAACGAGATATATTTCTTTTGCAAACTCTTATTTTGAGGTCGAAGTTACTTTTTGTCACTGGAACACTGTTGAAATAAAGCACGAATCTCATCCAGTCCCATTTAAAAAGTTGGGGTGGAAATTCATAAAAGGAATCTACGTAATCTACATGAATTTCTTCACAATCGGAATACAATTAGCCGAATTGACCAAAAATAATCCACATCATTCAAGAGGGCCTGTTGGAGTCATCAGAAAATGCAAATCATTGATAATACGCAATTTTACATCTCAGAGATGACAGACAGCCAAAAGTCAGGGTTACAACCTGTACGTCCCATACAAACCAGCCACTATAGTACTGCACTGCTCGACTGCACTGCATATCGGTAGCTCAAAAATGATTAATGGCCCAAGCGTCTCTTGTAATAGATCGACCACCATCACCGAACTCGAGCAGTAGGTGAAAAGCTTCCAGAGAATGACGTGGCACGTGCTATGCTTCAAATTCATCATATCCAGAGACCCATCTCTTCTTGGACACTCATCTTCCTCGCGTTAAAAAAAAGTTAACCTCACAATTTCCTCTTCTCACACACGACTGAAAAGGAACTAAAACTTTTGCCCTTTCACCAAAATCTTACCAATTTTTTCTGATGACAATATAGTCTTGTGGGCGTTTCACGTGTATTTTTTCAATTTTGTGAGTGACTGTAAGTGCAGCGCGTTTCGCTTGATTTATACCACGCGACACGGAATGCGCAAAGTCGTTCAGAAAGCAAAAAAAGCTTTGAAATTGAATTTATATAAATAATTTTAGATATATAGGTAGTACCTATGTGTACGTATGAGGCTTGAAAAAGATAGCAGTATCGGATGGCTATATGATGCTGCGCGTGAGCCCAGCCAAGCGATGACGATATGATGTTCTTGCACAGCACGATTTTGCTCGATTTTTCGCGCACTAAAATAAATAGCCTACCACAGAACCGACACGATTCTTGTCATAAAGATGTACGCTGTTTCCCCTGCTTGTACTCATTTTGTATGATGTGAGCACGATGTAAAGTTGAGATTAAATGCGAAGGTCGGGGAGATTTTCTTTCTCACAGGACGGCTCATTCCTGTGCTTGATCGATGAATTTTTCATACAAGGGCGGATACAGACGAACCAAAAAAATTAACCAGCAATAAGAATCGATTGGCTTGGTTTTGATTGAGAAATTTTTTCTCTCAAAAATTACATACTTCACATAAATCTAGCGACAAATATCCAATCATCTGTTCGGAATCTTGTTCATATTGATATTTTGAAAATTAAAGTCTATTATTCTCAAGAATTTGCATGGCTCACATGCTCATTGGAAATGAATTATTTTGACATTTTTTCAACTTTCTGATTCTGTACTGTATATTCAAACAGATGATAATCTGACGTCCGAGCTGGTTGACTCCTAACAACAATTTAGACTCTCACTTTGGATCCAGGAAAATTATGTAGGATATGCTGGAAAATCGTCGTGTCATGGTCTCTTATATCAACACCAATTATCCATTGAGAACCGTGAATAATCGTTTACAATACTTCTCGATTGGTAGAATTTCATGTCAATGAACGATACTATCATAATATCAACAAAATCTAATTTTGAATTAATTTTTCTGTTACAGGTAAGCCAACATTGCAATTCCAGTCCGCTATAGCAGCCCACACGAAGAGTATAATATCCGTACGTAAAAACGTGGGAATCGTCTGGGAACTACATCATACCTCACGCGAATAATAACATCACATAAAAAAGACTCAATCCGATCTCCTCGAGTCGAGAATCCAATTCGGCTACGCTAAGGAAACTCGTAAATCGATTTATCTACCCGCGTATATACACAACCAACAACGAACCAACCCTCTCTCTCTCTCTCTATCTTTTTTTTTCACCCTACATGGTAACCGGAGAAAAATAGCCATAAAACACGAGCTCGGGCAAATCTAAATCTGATCTTATACCCAGTACCAACTACTACGTTTACATATATCTTTTTCGCTTTGCTGTTTGCGGTCGCAATCCAAAAAGCATTTTCTCCAAGAATCTTGTGCGCAAATCCTGCTGGACGAATACGTCTATTTTCGCATGAGCAAATATATGTATATATATGTAGGTAGGGTATGACGGTACGGGTAGCGGCTGCTGCGGTGGCATTATGGAATAAAATGGAGGGAAAAACGAGCTTTGGAGAAAAAGAGTAGGCCTCAGAGGCCCATAACCCCATCAGAGCTACTCCCGTGGGTCGCATCAGCAGCAGCACGACCACCACCACCCCCGTGTTTTTTTTTCTACCCCGCATTAGCGGGTTGCTTCAAAGCTATGTATAATTTCAGAACCACGTAGATTCTTTTGAAGCTTCTTGAGCTGTTTTTGGTGCTAGACATTTTGGTATCGCTCGCGGGAGTATAGTCTAAGGATGAGGCAAAATGTCATTCCTTGTGGTGGACGAGGGAGGGGTAAATGGGGGATTGAAAAAGGGGTTTGGATTGGATTTAGTACACGCTTGGGAGTGTTGGTTCACGGGTGCACTGCTGCGGTGTTAGCTCGTATATCTGGGCGAATGTAAAATGAAATCATTCCGTTGTGACAGCATGCAACGTTCGTTATTAACTCGTTTGAGCAATTTTATTGTACCCACCCGTGGAGAGTAATTTGTTAGTGATTAATGTACATAATATGGTTATAATTGATGCAGTTCAACAGTAATCCTGTACAACATCATATTTTTTATTCGAGTCATCGAAATTATTTGATATCCGGATGTCATTACAGATGATTAGAATTAAGAGAATATTCTCCTTATTTCTCACTTTGAAAAATATTTATGGTCTTAATAAAGATAATTTTTCGAGAGATGAGACAGTTTTGCATTTTTGGAGACGATTTTTAGTTGAGCTATTAACCCTCAGCTGGCACACTTGGGTGGAATCCACCCAAAGCCTCCTTTAAGAGTACGCCACGCTCGTAACTCGAAGGTTCTCGGGTTCATAGTGACCTCTGCTGGTAGTGAAGACGTGCCACTTGCCCACCGCGCACAGAACTCTAGTTTTGGCGCGTTCGTTGTTTCGCCACAGCCGAACAAAAAACCAACTGGGTGTTCGACACCCAAGAGTGCCAGCTACGCGCGCGTCGTATATTTTTCACTCGAGTTTGCGGGTCAGAATTAACTCGGTATAATTGTCGGTTACGTACGTTGTTTCCTCTTCTGACTTTGCGTTCATACAGCCAACTATCACATTTTTGACAGGCGTACGAGAGAAGAACGACAAAGAGTGAAAGATGATTCTTTTACTTGTCAGTTATTGCAAAAAGATGCAAAAAATGACCCTGTCACTAAAAAGTTCTAGAGGACGCAATTTTCATTAGAATGAGCTGAAAATTCAGGTGAATTATCTCAAGATCAAGCCAATATGAGAAAAGAATAGTGCAGTGGTCGATCTCTCAAGGGAGGTCTTCTTCCGGAATATTAGGTGAGAATAGTAATACTCGATTCATGCGTCAAAATATTTCAGAATAAATACTTTTTTCAAGATCCTCTCTTGCGCTAATTTTTTCTTAAATCTACCTCATCTTGAGATGACTCATTAAATTTTCTGCCCATCTAATCGAAAATTGCGTCCTCTAGAATTTTTTTAGTGAGTAAAATGATTTTTTGCATTGTTTCGGACGTTTGTATTTTTTGAAATTTTCCATTCGACCTTGACGATTATCTGGGTACAGTGACCCATTTGAAACATTCCAAACAGGCCACACAAAAATTTTGAGGCCAAAAGATTGATTACAGTAGCCACAGCATTAATTTTTCGTCATGGGTGTTATCCACCCAGGTGTGCAAGCTATGTTATGTGGCAGAAGTGTGCCAGCTGAGGGTTAAAATGCTCACTGCCATGACAAAGTACAGTATCAAACACTTAAACATCGAAAAAAATCTACATCTTTCCTAAAGGAATCATCAATATCCGAACATTACGTAATCCGAGGAGAAATTTCATCGCAGATTTGATCATTGGTGACAAGTCGGTGACCAATTTTACTATTTTTAGTACCACCGTGACCTGAACACGAATTTTCCGAAAAATCCACATCGTGAATTCTCAATTCTTTCAAAACTCTCCAATTTCCATTATTTTTGAAGAAAAACCCTCCAATAAGATGTGAATGCCGATTATCGAGTTGTGTCACCAATACCGCACTTTCATCTTTCCAACCGCGTCCCCAATGCACATGCTTTCGAGTCTGTTGAGAATTATTTACAAAAACACTGATAAAATATCCAGATTCCTTAAATGAATAATGACAGAACATCGTCCTGAATTTGGTAATCTCTGCGCAATCCAACACGTCTCTATCTCCTTTCAACCTCACTTTTTTTTCTTTACATTTTTTCATCCGGTCTTCTCCAATACCTCTTGAACAAGACGCGACACGACGCCAAACCTCTATATCGCGTTCACCGTCAAATTCTCTTTCTTTCTTGCCGATAATGGAAGCTGCTAATAAATTCACCCGTTAATATGAAATAATCGTTGAATGCACTTAGGACACACTTACGTTAAGAGTAAAAGAGTCTCTCAGCATATAGCAGATTCAGCTCCGTCATTTTTTATTGAAACCACTTCTGACCGTCTCAAGAGATACTCCCCACTATTTCACATAACCTTCTCCACCTCCATCACCTTCCCTCTCTCCATTATTCCATTCGTCCTCTTCTTCCTTCTTTTTTATGCCAAAATTTTTCGTTGCAGAACTTCAAGTATCAGCCCGTTACTTTTACAGACAGACAAGACAGACAGACAGAATCAAAGACAGGACCGTAGAATTGTCGTAAAAACTTTATTGATACTCAACTCGATCGTTGATGAGCTCGTAGACGATTTAACAGATATATATGCTCAAAAAATGAGATTTGGCTCATTACGGTAACGATTATCCGGTAGTAAAATTCGTATAAAACGTATAAAAGACATACTGAGAGGTACTATAGTGTGAATTATTGTTATCGATTGTGGTTGAGAATTGTGATCGTTCGATTTGTTTTGATGACCAGAAAAAGTATACAATCTTTGTCATTATTCGAGTTGGCATGCTTAGTGACACATATAGTTATCTACATGATTTATTTTAATGTCAAGAAGAATTGAGAATGACATTAAGTAATCGTGATCTGTACACGAAATGAGAATGACATTAAGTAATCGTGATCTGTAGACACAGAGAAAGTCGAACAGTGAAAGACTCAATCTGAGCCTATGCGAAATGTATATTTACACAATCGTGTCAAAATTTACCGAGAAGTACATTCATCTTCACTTCTGTGATTAGACCACAGTCAAATCTCGTATATTTTATGACGAAGCAAAGAAAATTGTTCAAAAATGAAGTATCAGAGTAGGAGGAGGCGTGTACCTATAAATGTATGTGTACATTTTAGGCAAACGGGTCATGATTAGCGACCGTGTAAACTGAAATATCGAGAGACATGACGAGCGCTGCCATATGGGCGGGTTTGGCCCAACTCTGACAAGTTCCTCAGTCCATATTCTTCGCAACTCGCGTCGCAATGTATCAAGCCTTTTGCGTACATTACATGAGTTTTTTACCTCTCGTCGTTGTCGTTTCTGTTTCCGTTTTCCATCAGCCATTCCTTTTTTGGGTTGGGTTTGTTCTGGAGTAAGACGATGACGATAGTTTTTGGTCTTTTTCTGTCATGTCTGGGAGATTCTTTAGGGAGGTGGAGTTAGGGGTCTCCTCCTCGATGTTATTTTATGGTTTGTTTAGTAAATTTATGGCGATTTTCGTGAAGTTTTGGCGAAGGAGCTTTTAATTACACGAGATTGAGGAGGCTGGCATCGTTTTGTAATCTAAATAAACAATTTTTTTGGAGTCAATTGACTCAGAGTATGTAGCTGTGAATAAATTCACTTCATCATCTTTGGGGCTCAATTTTTGGAATGATGAAATGATCAGAATCACCTTATCTCTAGCCTTGACTTTATACAATGGAATTTCTATTCAATGAATGATTCATGTAGTGAATGAAATTCATTTGTCCTTGTTCGAATCTCCGAGTCACGTCGATGCATGGTTCAAACATTCTTCAAAACAAACAGTGCATATTTTCATAAATATTTCGTAGTCAAGTTCTCTATTAATAGAAATTCTATTTTAGTGTAACCAACTTTTCTGCAATAAATGAGTCAATTTTTGACTCAAGATCATGAATCGGTAAGAAATTCGTCACATAATTTTGTGTCAATGTAGTCGTAGGGATGAAGTTGACCATTTTATGGTTAAGTTTCTTCAAACTTGAGTAAAATTTCTCCAAGGATTGCAATGATTTGGCAGTTTTGTTGGCATTTTTGGAGGATGAATATCTTAATTTGTCTTGTAAATTGCCAGATCAGTTGAAATTCTCGGAAGGATTTTCTGAAATCGTGCCCAATATCTTAGTGTGTTTTCATACAAGACATCTTTCAAGCCCTAGTACTCATTGAAAAATGCGAATTGATAATGATAAAAATCTCACATTATCTGATACCCTGATTGTTCGCTAACGTTACAACGTTTTAGGCTTCTTTCACAATCGCTCAGTCCATATTTTTTCACCTTCTTACCAAAAAACAGAAAAACAGCTAAAACTTCTATACCTTTTACTCAAAAATTAAAATCTCAAAGATACAGTTATGTAGCTGTCAACCATATCCGCTCATGCAATATCGCTCTCTGAAACAATATCACGCGCCAGCTGCGTCGCGCGACAATTGCTGTCGTCGCATAAATCAGACTCCTGCTCACGCGTCATATCGTAAATACCTATATAGATACACAGTATCATGCATGCATGGAGAACTCAAATCCGAATCGGGGAAATCCGATTCCATGCATGCGTCCTCTCTGGACCAGCATCGCCTGCACATACAACTCAGAGACAATATTCTACATATATATATGGACGCAGTCACTGTTCACTTATCGCTCACAGGCGCGAGCTTTCGTCCAAACGCTTTGCGATACCTAACATACATACATATATATGGAGCATTCCGTATATAGTCTACAGAACAATGTTATCCGCAAATCCGGCTAACTCTCTGGGCATGTCTCTTTACAATTGTGATACTTGCTATAGTATAGTATGATGCAGTCAACGGCTTTCGGATAACGTCGAATGCTCGACGCGCCCACTATAATGGTATAAACGAGCTTATCTATCTATATATGGACGCTTCAAACGATGACCGTTGGACGTGTCGCGAATCTCGACTTATCTGTGAACATGGCGGTCGCATTGCATCTGTTTAGGCCTCGTCCACAATAATATGGTGATGTGGGTGGTAAGTAGGAAACTGACCAGGACTGATGCCTTAATTTAAAATGGGGTTCAAGATGTGGTTTGTACGTGTCTTTGGTTTGTGGCATTTGTTATTGTGCAGTAGTGTAAAGGGTGTCACGTTTTCTTAGCTTGTTACTTTGGACTTTGAAAAGGAGTAGATATTGACGTTTGCTCGAGATCGAAAAGAATATAAGGATCGAGAACTACGGTACGTCGTGACTGGGGCATTTTTCGGACAAGATAAGGTCTTTCTACAGTTGTGATCTATGCGTCCCGTTGAGATATTCACTCGCATTGTCGACCTGGTGATTTGAGACTGTGATTTTTTCTAGAATTTATTCAGTATGAAAATTTTTGATGACTGATTCATCCTCACATGGACTACAAAATTCAATTTTTTTCAAAAATCACTAATATTTGATGTACGAAATCGACTGATGGCAAAAATTACCAGACCGCAAAATGAGTTTTTACCCAATGTTGTTAAACATGTATCATTTGAAAGCTCGAAGATGAACTGTTGAAGGGAAATTTTTAATTCAAGAGTATCATCACGCGAGAGGTACATTGGTATTTAACACTCTGCGGGGGTTAATTCATGACCGGTACTGAAACTCATACACGAGTAAAGTTTGACCCTGCTCGTACATTACCTTGTACACGAGCTTCTTACGCCTTTTCCACCTTTTTTTTGCACACCACCATCAGGGTCAACCAATATTTTAATAAATTGCGGCATGGGGTCCGATATCGCGTATACATAACTAATAACCACCAACATGCATTTGGTCAAGGTGTGATACGGTCAACGCGTTCATCGTAGCCTGCCTTTGATATTCATGCAATCACAGCCCCGCATTAATTCAGCATTGCGTTTACAACCTGATTCCCCATATCATATACATTTGCTCTGTGCGTGTCCACGCACATATATTGTATGTTTGAAGCATATTTACAGTGTCAAGATTATGTATGGGTTCGTGATGGTTGCAGAGTCTTGCCTCTAATACGATAATTTGTTACAGTCTCGACTTACCCCTGTGATGGTTGCTGAGTTGCAAATTATTCCCGGTACAAGTTTTCTGCAAAGTTCAGAGCTGAAATGCGGAAGATTAGGTTCATAATTCGTATTTAAATAATTTTATCGGATTCTTTTTTTCTAATATCACTTGTAGTACTGACTTACTGTAAGGATCCATCCATTAATTAGTTCAAGATTGAACTGAACATTTTTTAGTTTTATTTCCTGTATCATTGTAATGTTGAGGCCCTCTACCGTGTTATTTTCACACTCTTTTCGCATTTGGTTGAATATCCCAGCCCTTTTTAAAGGAGAGTGAAAACGATTATGACTGGTCTCTCATAGTTCCAGCTTATTTTTGGCTTGGGCTTGGGTTTTTGTACAAATTAGAATTGAGTTTAGATTGATAGGAAGATTTGATTCTCATCATATTAAAATCATGTTTAATCTTTTGGCTGCTTATAGATGATGGTCTGGTAAAACATCACGAACAATAGAGTAACTTTGAAAGCATATCAAAAGTATATGAATTTTGCCATGCTAAAATTAATCCGTTCACCACACCATCAGAAAATAACATTGATCACATAGGGTCAGCCAGACCCCACGCAGAAGAATTTCCTTCATTTTTCAACGGATAAAGATATTGCCACAAAGTTTCTGCGTACTCCAACTTTGAGGTTTTTTTAACAATATCTCACAGTTTTCATTTTCCCAACTGACGAGTAATGATCGTTATTCCATAAATCAATCAGCAAGCGTGAAAATCGGAGTTTTCACTCTAAAATCCCACCAAACCGGTACTCCTCAACTTTCTTCAGAAATTTTTGTGGGGCTTACTCAGGAGATGATACATTAATAAATGATTATCATTGCGATTATGGATCTGCAAAAAAATATATATTCATCTCGCAGTATTCCTGAATGAAAGAAGTGATAAGATCAGAAGAACACCCATTCATGCGCCCATCATTCAGAGAGATAAATTTAGAGGTTAAAACATTAATATTCGTGGGAAATGCACCTAAGATGTATGAAAATAGATGTATAGAGTCACGGAGATTATATCTTGCTACTTCTGAGCACCGCTGGCATTTCACAAATATATTAGTAACGTTCTCCGTAGACGGGGTCAAATTGACCCTACGGTGGGCTCACAGTTGATGGTCCTGCATAATTCTAAACGTTTGAAGACTAAAGTTGAGTGTCAAAATAGGCTACGATCCCAAACGTTCGATGACGTTTACCACATACGGGGTCACACTGACCCCACAGCAACTGCGTAATTTCTTTCTCGGCTGTGGTCAGCATAATACACAGGCACGTATACCTAAGCCTATGTAACACCGCAAATGTCAAGTGGCACATCCGAGTTGACGACTGATGGAGTCACAAGCATGATTCTAAACGGTTCATAATCGAATTTAGATGTCGAAAATAGGTTGGGGTCCAGGTGACCCCTAATGTGGTCAACGGGCTAATTTTATGATCAAACAGCTAGAGAGCATCCCTGAGACGTACAACAAGGACAAGCTACACTGATCAAACATCATTTCAATGCACCATGTACAAACGAAAATCACCCCAGGATACGGTCAAAGTCAAATAAAGACCTCCCACAGATCTACCATTTCAACACAGATCAGTAGCGAACGCATGACTCTAATCAGACCAATATCTTACTCAAGCATCACACCTACCACCACCATCACCACTTTTGTCGCATAGCAATACCATCAGTACATCACCTGCAGCACCTATAGCTTATATTCTCTTGGTTTTGGTGGTTTGTGGCTCTGTGGCTTCGATACCACCCCCTCAATTATTATTCATATATTCCGTGTCACGTCTGCTCAGTGCTGTTGCTGTGGTGCTGCGATGCATGCTGGTGTTGCACGAGAGTATAGGAGCGATGGACGACCGGGTATATTGCGGGCAGATCTCTGCATAGTTGTAAATATTCTCGCTCGAATGTGTACGATATCTAAAGCTCTGATTTTCGGCAATGCCGCACTCGCTTATACATATTTCAACCCTATGTGCATAAATATATATATATGTGTTTACAGTATAGTGAAGGGCTGTTTTTTTGACTGGGCTGTTTTGGCATCGACGTTTCCGCTCTTTGGAATATAATATAGGGAAGAGGGAGAGGGATGTGGTTTAGGGGGTTGTTTGTGCGTGTAGAGGTGGTGAATATCGATGCCTGCGATATGCAATGCGTTATATAAGCTTTTGGAGAGCCATTTGTCCGCTCTGTGACTTGTGGCCCGTTTCATCACTCCGACACTATGTCTAACTGTCTTCCTTTGGTAGTTTGTGTTTGTTGAGGCTTTTGGACGATCATTTTCGGTTCCAAATTATGGTTTGGCACAGAATTAGCAGTTGCGTGATAATGAAAGTTGGCAATTTTAATCTCTTTTGACTCTTTATTTTTTGGTCGGGCTGATTCACAATGAAGGACGTTTTTGAAAAATTCCACAGGTGTTGGGTGATGAAATGGCTAAATGCTGTTGTTTGTATACGTCATAGGAGAGCGCCTGTTCAGAATCGCCAATTTTTGCATATTGGCAGAGCTTAGATTGAGATGGCCTGCCCGACTGTTTATCGGTGCAGCAGTATACATATAATTTGGACATGAAGAGTATTCTGGGTAGTAATGCCAGTTACAGTTCGAGGTGTATTTGTAGTTGATGTAACTGGCTTTGCAAATCGTGGCCGATGTATACTCGCATTGATCTTCTTCAACCGTGTACAAGTTCAGGCCAGTGAACAACTACATTTGCTTGTCGATTCCATTTGGAGTTGCTCTCTTGTTAACCTCTGTGGCTGATAATTATACGGAGAGGTGGATTGTCCCCAGATTGCTCTGATCTCTCTACCATTGGTCACTGTTTACACGACCATGATGATTACACGAGATGCATGCTTATTTCGTTTAGTTGTAGATCGATAACTCGCTGTACGAATTGGGTATCGAGCAAGAATATAGGGGACTGGTTCCATATACCTTGTTCAGAACTTATTGCTATTGATATTTTCAACTATTTGACAATGGTGAGAACCTGAGAAAATTCCCGATTGGATTACAACTATTGCAAAAATTCACCAATATATTACTTTTTATGATAGTCCGATATCAATAACATTTTTTCGTAATAATTTCAAATGCCACAATTGTCTGCGTACTAAACGGATCGCCGAGCAACCCGCATGAAAAAATTCATCTCGCTCTTTATCTTATAAAAATTACCCATGTAAGATCAATGAAATTTTTAAAATTCATAGATTCTGTCAACGCCTGTGTGACACATGGATTTCGGTCAACTACCTCGGATGAATCTAAATATTAATCTCTCACCTTCACCATCATCCTTATCGCATATTTCAATGCATCTACAGACCGAGTCTCGTCACCATGCCATTTTATGTAACAGCAATATGCAAAATCATCCAATCCGAAGCCTTGTCAAACTCCTATCGAATACTTCTGCTCATTACTATGCAGTTATGCATTTTAATGGAGGGATATGTTATGCACGAGCTTATCCAGCATCTATGAAACCAATGCAGATTTTCGCTAAAATTTATATCCCGGTGAGAACCAACACACGTATCCACAGATAGAAAGTACCTATGCACATGGCACTTGTACACAATATACATCTAAAGCAGTACACAGGGATTTATTTGGGACTACCAGTCTGACTATTGCGATAGAATTTCCGTTAGACTGACGATGAGAAGGGTTCGAAGTGAAACTTTTATCGTAAGCTTCTGTAATGCTTGGTGTTTTTGCATTGAAACGCAGAGCTTTATACAATGACGTCGTTGCATTCCTAGTTGTGAAGAAGCGGATATGAGTAGTTCCGTTGAAACTTCAACATTTGGAGGCCGAAAATGTGCCAACCGCAAATTCCACTTCGCAAGGTTCTGACATGTATTTTTCGACTTTTTCAAACATGTAATGTATGATTCCACTCGCGCACGGATTCAAAAATGTTCACCCATCGGTTTCATAAGGATGACGTATAACACGGTAGTGGCGCACGGAACCTGACATTTGACACTAAAATTGATCTCACGGCCAAACGGTTCAAGCTATGGTCTTGAGATTTTGGGATTCTCATTTGGCCATCGCATACTTCGAAAGAAACTGACTAGGGCCTCCGTAATCTCGCGTTCAAGGGTCGCAGTAGTACCACACGGAACTGACCAAAAAAGTTAGCAAAAACAGATTTTCGCGGAAAGAGCTCCGCAAAGTATAAAAGTCAATTTTTTCAAAATTCTGAGGTATGAAGAAGTTGCGCCTGACGATTTACTTCAAGAATAAGTTGGTGCGGAAAAGTGTAGCATGAGGCAAATTAACTTTTATCGAGGAAAACTGAGCGAGTAAAATTTCAAGTAAAACTGAGCCACAAAATGTATGTGCTCTGCGTATATGCAAAAAGTGGGCTTTGGGCTCTCATAGCAATGGAATTTGGTGCTTAATAATATGATATTTGATGTATTTGCCCGCCTGAATCATGAACGAGCATCACTGCGGCGCTTCACGCTCACAAATACCGAAAAAAGGAAAACCCCAACGCACGGAACTGACATTTTGACCCCTTTTTTGCTGATAATTTTTTTAGATGGCCCCGAAAATACGTTGAAAATGGGTTGTACGAATTTTTTCCCGATCGTTTCAAGGGCTCGTACGAACAGGCACACATTATTTCAAAGTTTTCACAGAACTACTCATATATGTACATGAAAAGAATAAGTAAGAGTATAAAAAATTTTTAAGAAACGCTTTTATGAACTATACCAATAAACTTTGTCAACCTTTGCATGATATTAAGGAGATGAAAATTGGTAGAACGATGAAAATCATCGGGAAAAAAGTACAATGTCAGAGTACGCGGTGCTTGGAGAAGAATGATCTATGGGTGTCCTATAATATCGTATTCGAAATTCGGCGCCAATGAGGCGGGTGATGAGCGCTGCTCACTTCATATCAGTCGCATCGATATCGATCTCCCCATATCCTCCCCAGCTCACGGTCTGGCTCACGCGCGCTCGAGCCCCGAGCCTGCACGAACACGTGTTCACAAATATGTGATCGGGTACGAAAATATGTGGAACAATAGACGAGCCAAGTCCGGAGAAAACTATGTGAGCTCGGTGAAGCATAATAAAAGCGTCTATTAATGAGCTCCAGTAGATCAAAGTCATCAGACACTCACGCAACTGGACGTAAATATAACCTAAAAGATCTGACAATTAAGCCGGTAAAGTCACTCGCGAGTGCTGACAAGACCGAGGGGATTCCTAGATTTCCCCAGAACTTATAAATCCATGACTGTGATTGGCTGATTTAAAATGCCGCTCATGATCATGATTCGCTGTTGGCGGTGGGCCGGATGCTTAAAATCATGCACCACTAGTTATAGTTACAAAGCGCTAGGCCGAAGTGAAGTTAAATAAAAGCGTTAAATAAAAAAAAAAAAAAAAATAGCTCAGTGGCTGAGAATGCGGCAGCCATAAAATAGCCTTAACGGATTATCGAACGAGGGAGGCTTCGCATAAAAATATTCACCCGTCAATCTGACACATAGCTAAATGTGGTGTGGTATGATAGTCGCATGTAGGAGATGTGCAGCATGCATGAGATATTCCTATTCACGCCATTTTATCAGTCATTCATTCCAGTCAATTCAGTTAAAAAACCGTTTCTTTCCCAGAATCTTGTTTATCATTCTTATTGATCATCTTTATCTGGTGTGCTAGTGTGATGAATAGTTTGTCATTTTTCCGATATTTTCATTCACGTATTTGCTTTTTTCAACCCATTTACAGCGATGGGACTCACCGGTAAGGCTCGCAATTTCTTTCTTCCTATCTTTACCGGCTTCTATTAATTCAAAAAATGTTCTCTATTATAATAACGTATTATCCTGGTGAATCATGCTGTTGAGAACGTAGATGATGAGTTGAAAAAGAATTCAGTCTCGCATGGATTTGTTTGCCAAAACACGAAAGTCCATAGATCATGATTGGATTTGCGAAAAATAGGCTCCGCAGTGATCGCGGTTATTGATCCAGACTCGTATTGATGAAGTGATTTGAGAGTCAGGGGAAACTTGAGAATTTAGTGGTTTTTGAATTTGGATGTTATTTGAATTCAAAGTTTGACCTTGAATCACGTGAATTTAAATCTGATGGTGGAATTTTTACATGAAAATAAAATCCGGCTCAGATGAACATGTATTATCGAGCTATACAGACAAAAAAATTTCATTCGTTAGATAACTGCATCTTATTTATTTAATACCACAAACTTGACAACATTATTGTTTTATTGTAAAGATTGCAGTGGTTTACTTAACATTGTAGATGCAAGAAGAACGAAAAATCGGAGAGCGATCGTTGCGTTTGCACCCGTATCTCGTTTTCTGTGATTTATATTTTCACGAAATGAGATGAGTATGGAGAAGGACGTGTATACACCAGTACACACGCTCTTTAGAGCTCATTCTTTAGTATACGATCAAGTATAGGCAAGTGTAGCGATGTTCACATCATCCGCGCCGTAAATTTTTGCTCGTGCACTGAGCTTGCTGTCAATTAAAATCAGAGATGCATGTCTTGTTCCATTCTGTTTGGCGTCCGACTTGCTTTTCTCGTGGGATTTAGAGTGCAATCTCTTCATGCGCATGCGATTCTTATATCCTCAGCTCCATCGAAGATGTTGATCTTGGTCGATTAGAATTTTTACTATTTATGCATTTTGATTCACGAAGAGAATAATATGTATCTCGCAAGAATGTTGAGCATTCAGCTATTTCATATTCTTGCCAGTTGATTTTAACTAAATTTTTCGACACGCCGTGCGGAAAAGTGTTTTTTCCGCACTGAATTTCCACTTTCTCGCACAGTTTGTCGAGAAACACAGTTCGGTACACGGATGTGAAACCTATTGTTCCACCCTTGTATCGAAATGTACTATTCAATGATTCCATCCATACTCGTCGACCAAATTAAATATTTTGTTAATCAAAATTAATTTCCACCATATTTCTTTTCCTTCTCGTCAAATTCATCATCATTATCAAGTTGATTTTTCTAATTTAGCCAAATTTGTGAAAAAATATGGTAAAATCACGGTATTGGGGCGATTTAGTCTTTTGACTCAAAATTATACGATTGAATGGCTCTTCTCTATCAGTAAAAATCCAAGTTGGTCGAAATTGCCATTCACATTTCACAAGTATCTCTAGCTCAATCCACGAAAATCCAATAATTGCAACCCAGCGTCCAAAATCTGTGAATCATCGCACCCAATAGAATACATAGCATATAATTTTCGTTTTGCATATTAATCAAGGATTCATTGCTCGCAACGCTAACTCCCTTCCCTTCAAGTATATATATATATAATCAAAATTCGCATATACGCAGTCGATATACACACACGGCAAATTGAGTTCATTAGTCAAGAAATATTTATTATCATCGAATTCATGCACACGATTTCAAATATATTCCTCTCCTCTTTCGCTAAAATTCGTTCATTCGTATAAGCTTATACGGTATATATGCATAAATTGGAAAAGTGCATCCGTAATCTCTCGGTTCACTCTCTCTGTCTGCTCAGCGTATAATACGCAAAGCGCAAAATTGCAATACACATACAGTCAGAGGAAATCAACGCAAACTGATAAAACTGATATATATATAGAGAGAAGGGTATATATCGCTCGAGGCTTTTCGATATATATCGAGGATATGCGCGTGTCGGAAGTACACAGTACAATCGATGTATAGCAAAAAAAATGAGAGAGAGAGATCGAATGATGCTTCACGCAGGCATGCATTATTGTAGTGATGAAAATCGCGCGCGGACGTTGCCTTTGGCTAATGACTATATACCCAATGCATCCACACATACACATATATATATACACACAGAGGGTATATATCTCGCAAAGCCCGGGCCTTTTAAAATCCGATGACGCGTTATTTTTGCGGATATATACGCGCGAGAATCGATTCTCGACGCCACACATTATCTCTCTCTCTCTCTCTGGTGCTGCATTCAACTGTGTGTTAGGTTATGTGAGTTAGTGTCTGTGTATTTGGCCCGCGGGCTACTATATGCATTTCGAAGGTTGGCAGATATCTCAGTGAGCCGTGATATTCGCATGGTTTGGTGATTTTTGCGTGTATAAATTCGCGCGTATAGCCGGATTACCGAAATCCGCCAATCGCTCGCCTCACTGTGTACATACGTTATGTGTATAGGTTAGGTTGACCGATAGAGGTTATGTGATGTGGTCAGAGGTTTTGGTCGAGTGTATATTTGTTATATATGAATAATCGAGCACGCGAACATGCGGAATCGCGATCCAATGACTCGTTTAATGATCTTTCATACGAGTTTTCCAATTCTCATTCTAGATTTTTTAATTGAATTATTTGTAAGGTTAAATGAGCATTTTGAATCAGGTCAATCAGTATTTTTATCGCAGTGGATCAATTTTGAATAAAGATACTCTGTAGTTGGCTTAATCGGAGTAGAATAAATAGAACGCATTATAGTAGCGGTTGAATTTAGAATTTTTTTACCAACAGATCACCGAATTTTTTTTTTCTTCATGTGCTGCATGGTTGATTGTTTTTTTTTTCAATCCATTTTCAAACACAATGGTGTAATCGAAATAGATAAGCTGAATTTGAGATGTAAAAGAGACTGACCATTTTACATGATCGAATCCCTCCTGCACTTCCGAATCATCAAATCTTTTTGCGTTCGTTACACACGCTGAATCAGCACCAGATCAAGCAAATATGTATGTATGTATATCGAACACGCTGAAATTGCAAAAGCAGCTCGAGTAAAACCGCAATTGGTGAACGGCCAATCAGAGATAAGCATGATTAACGAGGCTAATACCAAATCTCCATGAGAGAGTTGGTTCTGGAAAATTAGTTGAAAAATTCATTGGTGGAAATGGTATAGAAACACAGCATCATACCCGGATTGTATATAGAGAACTGATCACTAATGGTATTGGATATTTAATGCCAAAAGCTTGAAACTCGCATATCGTTGATTTGGGATATAGTGCTCTCAGAGAGAGATATTAGTGTTGCCGTAGGCAGTGACAATCACTTGTCTGCTCGTCTCTTGTGACTATAATTTATACATTTACCTATGTATATTGTAGCAGCAGATGTATGTTACAGATGATTGTGTATTAGGATTGAACTATATGTGTTTGCTTTTGAACAGGTGGTGTGGTTGTTAGATTTATGGTAGATTTTGATATGGATAAACTGTTTTGAATTTTCGAGAGAAGAGGCGAGGAACAGAAATTGATGAAATTCAATTTCAGGACACATGTGCAATTGTAGTTTGAAAATTTTTTTCATGATCATCACGCTTTTATTCAATTTCAAGTGGAGTAATTAGAGGTACATGGTATATTTCTGCTTTAGAGGATGAAAATTTTTGAATCCCTTCGATGGGTCTACATTTTTGACATCCTAATCACTTAAATGCAATATTTTTCATCCTGGCGATGGATTTTTCAATCGAATTTTTGTATCATTTTTAATTTTTTGTTTGAACTTGACTAATTTTGTTCCGTCAACAGACCGAAAAATTCTCAAATCTGATTCAACGCTATTCTAATGACTTTTGTGAACTGATTACGCTCTGGAACAAACATTCAGTGCGTTTACCTAAATTATTTTGAAACCAGTATTTCGGTGTGGAATAAACTTGGAAACTTAAAAATTACAAAATTGCGTTGCATGCATTGAAACTCAAATGCAGATTGGAACGTCAATCATCCAAGTTCTGCACGTTTCCCTCGTACATATTACGCATTATATAAGCGAAATCTGCGATATCGGTATTCCGTGATGATGATCCGGTTGCGCTGAATTGTGATTGACGGCGGCTCGTTAAAGTTTATTATATTTTATCGTCCTTATCCGGTACAAACTAATTGTACACGCATCGATGCTCCTCTTCTCTTACAAATACATAGCTTTCTTCACAAAATTCACAATTTTTTCCCCTTTACTTTCATTGAAAAATCGTCCCTTTTACGCAATTGCCAGTCATCGCCGTCGTCGTCATTGTCATTGATAATACGATGACAGAAGTTTTTTTTCTTCTTTTTCGCATGCGGCATTTGTTTTGTGATGATAGGCTAATTTGCTATTTATGAGTAATGTGATTGTGGTTATCTAAAGAAGCAGGAAACGATGGAAGTATAGTAGTAATAATGCGATGGTTGCATGGAAAATCTTAAGCTGTCATTTTGATATACTTGAAAAATACGTAGACATAACATGACGCGTATAGGATAAGCAGCAGAATGTTAATGACCCGTCGGTTTCGTGTCGTATTATATGGCTCTCTCTCACTCTGATGTCTGTGATCTTTGGTCTAATGAATCAACTCGACGCTAGTGTTACTCGCTCGCTGAGAAGAGATGAATGGTCATCGGCCACGCACTTTGTCGAGCATCAATCTCTCTTTCAACGAGCCAAAACATACCATGCCGCAAAATTGAGATTGCGTTTTCATAGTCGTGAATCATTATTGCACATTCATTTTGTCTATTTCATTGATCATTTATGATAATTTGAGTTATGGAAAGTTCGAAAAATGTATATTTTGTTTTTTGAAATTTGGGACATTTTTTGACTTTCAGTATTCTTATTTGCACGAAAATGATTTCCGGGGTGGATGATGGCCTTGTACAATTGTTTCGATCAGAATTCTTAGCGAGAAAAAAGGGGACGAAAATTTGTAACTCTTTAGTAAATCTCAAGTTTTCGACAAATTTTGGAAAAAATCGAATGAATACATAGTTTAATTTAGAATTTTATCCAGTTTCAATTGATGCAAGATGAAAGCTGAAGGAAAGGAACCGATGAATTTTTGTCCTTTTCAGGGACGCGTGACCACAGAATTCGTCTCTACATTTCTGTGTTTTGGGATGAATGAAATAGAACCGAACATCTTCAATTTTGTCATGATGAAATCCTTGGGTCATCTTGCAATCAATTATCAACTTGTGTCGTATCAGAAAATTTTTCGGAAACCAGATAATGAGGCTTGAAGTACGCGAATTAATAATTATAATCAGAATACCTTTGTAACTGCTAGTACCTACCCAGTCCTCAGAACCAGTCAATTCCAAGCTACATATATCTCAATTCTTAGTCCAAATGAGCTTGCAATGTAGCTCAAGCTCACCTCACTTGATTTTCTACAGCAGTTTTGCAAAAAGCTACAAAACTCTCAAAGCCTTTTTTCTTAATACTTTTGCTAGAACGGGTATTATATCTATAGAGAATTACAGTAGTCCAGGCACAGCTGCAGCTGCGCTCTAGCCAACGAAAGAGACGTCCTAACCATAGCACAGAAAGATACGAAGCCCAAGTGAGAAGGGCTTTGGCCATGTTCGCAAAAAAGAAAGAGAATCGAGAGAAAAGTTGGCTATGGCTGCATGAGCTCGTCGCGCAAGAGAGTCCGCGTCCAATAACGCGCTGGGTCCAAATTGCTCCTCGTCGTGCAGGGCACGCCTCGTACATATCCACTCTTCCTATCTCTCGTCTGCACCACCTCCTTTACTAATTCTACCTCACATATAATACACCATGAGCTTACACGTACTTTTATATCTCAACTAAAATACCTGTGTGTGTGTGTGTGTGTGTGTGTGTGTGTGTGTGTGAGGGCAACCTCGTGCTCGCCTTAGGCCATACAAGACAGAATAAATACAATATTATGCAAACGGCCGTCGAGGATATGGCTGTGTCAGAGTCCTGAAAATCTCGGGAATCCCGAATAAATTGACACTAAACGGGTTGGTACCCCTGGACAGAGTGTCTTCTGTATCCGTATGTAAGAGCGTATACTTTGCGGAATATTTAGATCTTCTGCGTGTGTGTAGGTTAAGGATGTGTGACCGGTATGTATGAGGTTATGTAGGAATGTGCATGTGTTGAGGTTATGTGTGACAGGTGAAGTTCTTCTTTTGCGAGGGATGAAATTTGAGGGTCAAGGAGAGATTGGCACTCGTCGAATATTGTTGAGAGAATCAGAGTTGATAAGGCGAGCAATTTTGAGATTGGTTTGAGGATGGTACAAAATCCATGACACAAAAGTAGGATTGGATTTTACGATGGTACAGCTTTTCTGCTTCTCAAGAAGGATTTACCAGAGGGTTTGGCACCCGTATAGTAGTCATATTTGCTTGTTTCCACTGCAGAAAAACATGGTTTTACTGGACGTAAGTAGCTTCTGTCTCTTTGGTGGATGACTTTTGGTCACACAACCGGCTTGTCCAGATTGAGATGCCTATTCAAACTCCCTATGGAATGAGATTTTTTTCTAGCCATCAAATTCACTCTGATAATCACAGATATCAGCCAATTTTACTTCAGAAAACCACTTAAACAAGGCCCAAATTTCTGCAAGCAAGATGTGGTGCTTTTGAGCGTTTTTGTATACAATACTAACGACCTGTTGAAATCCAGATCGAAATGAAGTGTAAAAGCCCTTATTCGGCAAAACTTCTCTCAAATCAAGTTTCTTACCATTGACGAAGTGTGGACTCAGTCAGGAGTAGATCTTCAAAGATATAAATGCAATATGAGGAAGAAAAAAACGTCGCCGTGTGCCAAGATGTAGAAAATTACACGCTCTAAATGGATAATTAAATGGCAAGATACAGAAACTACTCAAGAGAGACAAAATAGTGGGGTTATGATTGCTAGGTTTTTTAAGCCGCGTGCCATGCATGAAACGAGAATGTATATCAGCAACAACGAATGGAGACTTGGGCTTTATATAGAGGCCTCTGGCATTGGCACGAATCGTTCTCGAGGAGGTGGTAAAAATGGTGAAGAGGAGGGTCCCAACTTTGGCGTGTGTGCACCGGCTTCTCGTCGTGTTATTATAACTTTGTACTATGTTATTATCCCCGCTGTGTGGTACCGATGCTCTTTGGAGCATGGCGTGTCCGCTTGATTCTCAATGCATGTATTTTATATGTATTTTACCGTGTGCCATATTGTTAAAGGTATATTATGTAGACGATTGGCCGCGTGCATAGACCCAAATTTTAGTTTTTTTTTTTTTTTGATCGGACTCGTTTACTATATCTGTATTAATACAGTACTCAGTTAGCTGGGTTATCATCATCTTTGCCTGTAGGGTAAATCGTGACGTTTGCCCGTGAGTACGAGATTGCTGGCTTTATAGAGGAGATTTCTATGCAATTAATGCATTTGGTCGTGCTCGGAGAGCTGGATTATTTGAATTGTAGGGTTTTCCCGTGATTCGGCTATTTCAGTCCTGGCTGTGGCACATCTTGTTTGGTCCGTCTTAAAAGACTTCTAAGGCTTAATATCAAGACCTCGATCAAGACTCAGAATCACGAAGGGCGAAATTTCATGATATTGTCAGAAGTTTTTCGGCATATATAACACCTGAAAATGATACAGATTAGTCAGATGATGAGCTGTGATGGAATGTTTTTATTTTTGTTCTCCGACTAAAACCCGCTGATTCTTTCAAGAGTCGATAGCCTGTTGCCATTATAATTATTCTACGAGAATTTTACATGCCCGATCATTCATTTCTAACGCTTTATTCTTGGTAAATTATTCATGTTGAGCACATCCACTGGGATCAATAAGAATAAATATAATTCAAAACCTTCACGGCATCACAGAAACCTTAGCATCAGATATCGAGATTGGAATGTTCAAGTTCCATCCAAGATACCCGTATTCAAAGCTTCATCACCGTAACAAATAATACACGTTGTGGTCAATAAGTCCTGCATGTATATCTCCCCTACCAAGGACAAGACTTGGAACGACGAGAGGAACCACTGTCTGATGTAATTCCATTCTCGTGTCCTATACCCGATGGTCTTTGGGATTGAGAACAATGAGGAAGGTGTGGCGAGACTCACAAGTGACGAGAGATAGATAGAAACCTGGGATATGTCCGTCGTCGTGTACTACTATCCACTGAGTTTCTCTCTCTCTATCTCACCCTCAAATACAGTAGATACAGCAGCCTCTTGCCAGTATTAGTACTATTCACGCCAGCTTCGCGTGATAATGACAGGGCTCTTCTCTAATATACACCGTAAACCTAACGCAAGGACGTGATCGAGGTGGCTCGTGTAGTCATAGTATTATATATCTTAGCCACGCCCGATTCTGATGGCGTCCACTTCTCTGGATGATAGTTGAATCTATCTAGATTTGGAGATGGTTAGAATTACCAGAAGCAGAGTAGATTTCATGGGGACGATTTGCTAATGAGATGGGATGTGCAGTTTACATGATCGATCCTTGAGAAGACCATCAGACGCCGTTAGATTGATTTGACATGTCACACGGCGCGCTTGCCTAATTTATTCGACTGTGACGAATTTGTGTGGATTGTATTTGTAGGATTGCTTGGAGGAATGGGTTGTAAAAGACGTCGATCTTCGGTCTTTTTTGGCCTCACGGAATGTGTCATTCCCATAATTTGTACGCTTATAATTAGAGCTTGCTGATATGGGCGTTGCATACCCTGAGATTGTGAGTCTTGGAAATGTTCTGTTCCACTCCAAGTCTTGACATATCATATACCGTCGAATATTTGTCACTTGGAAAACTAGGCTTGGAGTCTAATCTCAAAGGAAATGGTACACTGAGAAAAAAAATTAATCAAAATGATCAAACCGTTTAACCTATACATATCCATTGGATATATGATAGTTTTCATAGATCTAACTGACAAATAGAGAAACGGATCAAATATTTGATTAGTTGGAGCATATTCCTCATCGTAATGCAGAGTACAATGATTGGTTTCACGTTGTTGACTTTGTATGAAGTTCACATTCTCTCACATCAGCCTTCCTGTTTCTCAAAATCTAGACTCTGGAATTTCAAAAAAACTTCTCTTCTGGCACATTACGGTCCTCATTTTTTTCTTTCGTTTTTCTTCATCATCGTTCCTCATATTACTCAACCTTCAAAGCCCTTTAATGTTCAAATTTTACGCTTCTTGGGACAAAATTACGTGCAACAATCTACACCATGTGAGTGATGACTAGAAAAATACTGAACAACTGAACTCATACAGCTGGTCAAACGCCAAGGATTCAAACTGATCATCGTCAAACTCATCTTTAAACTTCAGATTATATTAAGAATTAGAATCTAGACTCTAGCCTGAAGTCTTACCATGGGAATAAACCGCAATTCTAAACTGAAACTGACGCACTCTAACCCTTTTCTCATATTCCAATTGTTCTCGATCCTGATAATGATCTGAAATAATCTCTGGATGGTACTTCACCATCATCTCCGCATTCCCCGAACAAACACTTACCTCACACAAAAATGAATCCTAATGGTGGTACCTCTTACAATTCATCCAAGTATGTACGTTGCATCATTCTATACGATATAGGCGCAAATGTAAGCATCAAATGGTCCATCATACACCATTAACAATTTGTACTTCTCCGACTCCAATGTATACAAGATGAGTTCACATCAGAGAGTGTGAGGGAGGGCTATTTAGCCACAATCGCGTTATGCCATGACTAGCCAGAATGTGCTCACCCGCGTTACAAGCATTTCATATATACAATGCACGTGACCTGGGCTTTTTGACGATTCAGCATACCATTCAATTCATTCGGTTCTATATCGTTTGCGTGTGTATCACAGCCTATATGTTCTCTTCGAAATCAAAAAGAAGGTTTCATGCTTCAGAGAAAGAGTGAGGGTGAACATACCTTTACGCGTTCCATAGCACATGCTTTTCCACATAATTACATGGTACAAGGTATGTAAGAGAGATGATCGTCTATACATTTGTGTGTCTGTCTCATCATGATGTCTACAGTACTCAGTCCAAGAGCGTGAGAATCATTATCGACGTTTGACGCGGGTGGCGTAATGCTTATGGGCTATTGATTTCTTTGACCAGTGTGAGTGACGTGTGCCTTTGGTATGATGAGATGAAAAAAAAAACACGGAGTAATAGATTCATTGTTTGAGATAGAAGTGATCCTATAAGAGATTGTAGAATATATGAAGACTTTGAGGTATAGCGTCTTAGAGGCATTCATTGTAAAAGTGACCCAATGCATTTTAGAGTGACAAACCATTGGTATGTCACACATAGCAAAGAACTTTCATGATAAGGGCGTGCGTTATCTTGCAGATATTGATCAGATATTCACATAGAGGTAACTGTTTTTTTGGTAATGTTCAGGCAATGATGTTGTTTTCTTGATAGCTGATGCTGTTACCTTCTATACGGTTAATACATCGTTAAAAATCAAGTACCAACAGAGGTTTTAGCATCAGAGAAGACACTGTTGATGTCCATTATCGGTTCGTCCGTTCTACTGGCGTGTCTGGCAGTAACGGCGCATTAGACAATTTCAACGCTGAAATTGAATTGAATGGGCTATTTGGAAGCGGAAGGTATAACGACTTTATGCCCTCTCAGCAAGAATTTCTGCACCTAATATCTTCCAGAGTCAACCACCAAAGATCTTCAAGACCACCTCGTAGAGATGGACGTGAAGGTGATGGAGTAACGACATAATGAAGGCATTGTAACCTTCCATATTAGGGAATTCTGGATCTCATCGTTCTATACACTGTCTTGATGAGTTGTTGTAAGGATCTGTGAACAGTTATAGTTTCAAAATCTTTACTCTTTAATTCTTGATTCATTTTGTTTTTTTGCTAACCTTGAAAGATGATCACGAGAAGCACGGATTTCAATGCCGAGAAGAAGACCTAAACGTTTAAATTCGAATTTCTTGTCTAATTGATGAAGATTCTCCTGAACATATCCATGATTATTACCAAGCAAGAAGTGTAAGGAATACAACCCTGTAAATTAAAAGATGTCTTGTTCTGACACAATCTGACCTAGGATTTTAGATTGAAACCCTTCAGTAACTCTCAACGACTGTGTCAATCCAATTCATCAAAAGTGCCTCAACTCCAAAGTATCATCTCACCCAGCAAACAAGCCTCTATCATAGTGTCAACTTCTGACAGGCGAAAGTGCGAAATGTCGAAAATCGTCTACCAAGCACGTATACAACCTTTGGAAAAAAATTGTCGCATCAGGCAAAGTGTATAACAGCGTTTGGCAAATTTTGCCTAATATACATATATACAATGCTGTTCCTCTTGCAAAATCTCAACGCTGACAAGACGAAAATGTGATGCTGCTGGGCGCACGCCTCGCTCGTTAGCCCGAGTCAGCATTCGGCTCGTCATCGCATTCTCTGCCACCATGTCACTGTTAGAAGCAAGTATATAAAGCCTAAAGTAGCAAGAGTTGCTGAGTGAGTGAGAGAGAGAGGTGCGCTTGCGTATACCGCCTCGAAAATGGCAGGATCACGTCTGGGAGAGAGGCGCCCGACACGCCCCCGCCTCCCTACGTCACCATGTAGATTGTATATATAGATATAAAGTTATATGTTAAATATCGAGCGACAGGCGGGTTGGTGTGGCGGGTGGATATACCTGACGCAGCAGCAGAAGCATCAGCACGCGACGCAAATTGCAGACCCGCCCTATATGTCGATTTAATGATCGCGCAATTCTCTGGTCACGATCTCGCTATCTCTTTGGGCTCTTTGGTAACTGATGCGCTTGTTGTGTGATGCTTCTATGGATGTAGGATAGTTTCAAATCGCTGTAAGGAATTT
Source organism: Eretmocerus hayati (assembly GCA_029851415.1). Classification (NCBI taxonomy): domain Eukaryota; kingdom Metazoa; phylum Arthropoda; class Insecta; order Hymenoptera; family Aphelinidae; genus Eretmocerus; species Eretmocerus hayati. Next base: position 152,042,969 of record CM056743.1, on the reverse strand, counting down.
GTAGATGATTGTTTTGCTGAAGTTGGTGATAGACAAAGATATTGTAGTGGGAACGGATAGTTCAGTATGACACAGACTGATCGTGGTGAAAAGAGAGAAGTAGATTGTTTTTTGGAAGTATACGTATTAGAGCCATATGCTTATATTTGCGGTTTGAGGTGTAGAAGCGATTTTCGCGGATTCGGGAGGAGCGGTGATTACAAAGGCCCTACATAGAAAGGTCGAGCGCGCTTTCTGTGTACTTTTCTCGTTGAATCTACGAGGAACATTATCAATGAGTTATTGGGGCCCTTAGTTCGACATATAGGGTTGAAAATTTCGTCATTTTCTGATCTGGTATGTCTTCTCCAAATTGTATTACACACGGCTATCAATTCATCTTGTTGTTCCAAACCATCCCACAACATGATAGTATTTAATCAAATATCGTCTATCAAGTTGAAGAGGGTTTGAAAAGTTGCCTAGGCTACCGTGCCAGAATTTTCTGAAAAACAATGAACATCTCAAAAACTGTGAAAGTTGCTTTGGACAACTCTGAATCTTTTTCTGGAGAAGATTTTTTGTTAGAACCATATCCAAATCTCAGAAGTGCACTCGATATGCACACATCTCCCAGTTTTCCCGCCCATAATTCAAAATTCGTGAAATCCATGTTACCCTGTTCTCCTTTATCCTGTAAAACCATCAGCGAGAAAGAGTCTACGGGGTGGTAGCAGAGCGTGGGGTTTGGTTTGGGAAAAGGGTAGAGCCCAGCAACGGGCCGCCTGTAGCACTTAAGACTATTGTTTTCAATGTAATTGGATAGCTCCCATTCCATTCTCTATCTCACTCTTATCTTTTACTTGGTGCGTTGTCTTTTACCTTTGAGCAGAACGAATGCATTGCTAAACAGAGAGAGAACCTTTTTAAGAGTATACGGGTATATAGGGTGAGATGGCGTTGGCCGCAGAGAGACCCGCCGAGCTTCGACAATTATCTTGATTGTTTTATGCATACACACTAGTATGGACTATATACTATCTCTTTTCTTCTTCGTCGTCCCGAGGGCATGGAAAATTCGTTTGGAATGAGAAAGAGATGAAGAGAGAGAAAGAGAGAGAGAGAAAGAGAGTCAGAGTGATAGATGATATTCTCTTCGCTCGTGTTTTGTAATTCACTACGAACTGCTGCGTTTCTTCGTCCTTCGTTTATAATACTACTTCCACTCTGCTGTGTTGCTGTTGCTGATGCTACTTTGGTGTATGTATACTGTATACCTCGTGCTAATTCGGCCGTGTTCCCTTAGTTGTTTCATGCACCTGCTACTCTTGATTTACTCCAAGCTCCACCTCTCTCTTTGCTTCCTCAGTCTCTTGGTTGCCTCAATGCTGGTGTTGCAGCTCACTCTGGATGAGTGGCTTACTCAAAAAGTATCCATGCAAAGACTTAGCGGAAGGGAGAGAGGATGGAAAAAAACAAAGCAGAGAGTGATAATTGAGGATGCACTCTGGTCGATGGCCGCTTTCGATAATGGAGTCTGAGCTTATTCTGCACTGACTGAAATAGAAAGTTCCATAGTAAGATTTTGAGTCTGGATTGAAAGTGAGGTTAAACTAGTTGGCTATGCAATTGCAGAGATAATACTAAATTTCGAAGGAGTTTTAAATTTTCTTGCGTCACTGCAATGTCAATCTGTTTTTGAAGTTATTCAATAAGTCTTTACTGAAGCTGGCCAAGATTCAGAACCCGTCCTTCTGTGGCGAATGCTAGAATCTTATCCGAGAATTGGATAGGTTTTCGAACCACTATGCTCCCGTACAGTTTTAGATATGTACCAAAGTTGAGTCTAATAAGAAGTTACAAGCAAAAAGAAAATCTCCATTGAGTATCTCAGTCATTCATTCGGAATGGTGACTGTTATTAGGCGAAGCAATCTGGCACCTGTTATCTGAGAACGATCAATCTCGAAGTCCAAGAAGGTAGTAAAGACTTTATTTCAAAAAATGGAAGATGATTTCAGTGCTTTAAGGTTGACTTGAGCATGAGAACCAAAGCAACCACATTTGTGTTTACTATGAGACACTGTTGAAGTTGAACAAAGAATCAACTCGGAAATTCTTAACCTTGAATCTCCGCCACCTGGTGTCAGTCTAATGAACTACGTAACAACTAACATCGACCGCTTTCCTACCCCGCGCCAATGGCACTCTCGGCACATGATCCCAGGATTCTCGAACGCATGCAAAAACCATCTTGTACAGTTTCATCTCATACAATTCTTTGGACAAAATTGGATTCAAGCCATTGTTTAATGAATCAGAAAGGCCGTTAGCGAGACAATTTTCCGAGCACAACATAATGGCGCGAGCGCGCGCGCACAATCAGGCTAAGTATATAAGACAAAAAGAAGAAAGACATCTCTCTCCATGTCTCACTTGAAGGCGCAAGCAAAGAGTCAAGTAAATGTATAGGGGTTTTGAGGAGACTCATTGCTCGTTATATACTGGCACATCGTCTTGGTATATATATACGCTCTTTTCTCGTTAACAATGGCGGCATCGCCGTCGGTTTAATTAGGATAAGGATCTTCGCTTTACTCTGTACTCTGCAGCCGCGTTCACAATCGCTCTATCGCAAGCAAGCTTTATACTTTCTGTACAAAACTGAATCCCAGAGAAGGAGAAAATTGTTGGGTTTCTCATCTCTCTGGATGCCAGTGTAGTGGCACAGTTACACTTGACTTTAACGTGTCTTTGCTTCAACTTGAACATGACGTACGAATTGACGCTGTCTCATCAGAACTCTTGTACCGTGGTTTCAGGAAATATACCTCACGCAACACGCAAAAAAAATTTCTTCTTACTGGACACTAGTCTCTCTCTCCCTCTTACTCTAATTATGCTTAAATATGACGCAAGAAGAGCAGCTCTCGCTTTGCGTCTGTTCTTTTTTTATGAGAACGAGAAATTTACCGGTGCGTGAGATGGTTCAGACACAAAATGCACGGCTTGGCATGTATTTTTTCTTACCCTGATGGGAGCGGTGTGGACTCTTTCATTTTCAAAATGCACTTTTGTTCACGCGTTGCAAATATTTTTCCTCTCACAAATAATGACTCATCCACTCACGCACCTCTGTTACTGCGCAAGCTCATTTTAGAGGTATGCGAAAGGTATTAGTTTTTGTTTCACTCGCAACTTTCTGTCTAATATCTGGATGTATGTTGTTTATGGTTCCCGGATTGAGTTGAACTTCGCATAGGAATATTTTTTTTTGTTTTTTTTTTGTTTTTTTTTGAGAACAAATATCCCGATCTGATGATGTAATCTCACAAATGGAACATGTTTTGGTCTCTGGTAAATCAAAACTGCATTCTGTTCTGAGGAATTATGAAATTTAACCGATTGGTATTGAAAGCCTGCAAGGTTTTTGTTGGATTGCAAAGTTTTGAGTAGTATTTAGGAAACATTGTCGCGACTCCTACTCACAACTACCAGATAATTTCATGATGTGTGATATGATGATACATAAGGCTCGGTGGTCTCATGGCTCTTGACTAATACCATAAGGTTTTGGATAGAAGCAGCGAAGGGGGTGGACGTATCAAATATTAGGTAAAATTTGAGATTGGTGCGTAATGGCATTCAGATTTTCTTGATGAGATAACCAGCGACGTTTATGCTATGAATGATTTTCCTTCGCATATACTTACCCATATCTCCTCGCATATCTCACAAGTATCGTCCAGAAAGAAAGTCAAGATCCCACTTTATCACCACCGGCTAAATTACACGCTGTTCTTCACTATAATTGAGATTTAAAACATCAAACTATACTACTAATAACGAGCATACCAGACTCTAAAAAAAACTCGTAACTTTACGAGATCGCACTTACATCCCTCGGTACACCGAATGAACGACGACGACGATAGTACTCGTGTTTAACATTGTCCGCAATATTCTAGCAGAAAAATTCAATCGTGAAAGAAGAGTTGCGTGGGCGTGTAAAATACAAGGGTGTACGCGAGTTAATGGCACCAGAAGTAGCAACAACAACAACAACAACAACAACAGGAGAAGTAGCGTAACACATCTGCGCAGATGCGAACGCCGATAAAATTCGCGCGCTCAACATCCGCACGTATCTTGCTAGCGCTTCCTTTTTTTTTTTTTTTTTCAACTCGTATCCCAACCTGGCTACATACATACACCCTCTCACCCTTACTTTTCTACCTTCATCTCTCTTTTCCTTTTTTTCCTTTCTTTTTTCTCATCATTTTTCGCTGTTGAGCAATAAATAATATTTCGCAGGTGCGCGCTCGGCTAGCTGGCGTAATAATATCGGGAGTCCTATGCTCACGTATATAATACGCATAGGTTAGGTTATGTATACGTACGTTAGCTAAAATTCAGACTATGGCGACGCTTCTGCCAGTGGTTGGTGGCAGGTAGTTTACTGCAGCAAGAGCGCGTCGCGCATATCGAGTTTTCTATACGGGTGTTGTGTGCAAAATTTTTATTTTGTACCGCATGGTAGACAGACAGAATGCCATGCGACAAAATAGCACTGGAAATAGAAGGTATATATAGTGTGGAGACTGTGGAACGTTATTATTTTGCGAGCGTGCGAGATGGGCTTGGCAGAATGGTTGAAAATTTATTGCTTCAGTGTTTTAATCGTTATATTTTCTTTGTTTTTTTTTACAGCATCCGTATCCATCGGAAGACCAGAAAAAACAGCTGGCACAGGACACGGGGCTGACGATTCTTCAAGTCAACAATTGGTGAGTCCTATTTTGTTGATACTCATGATAGTTTTCTCTGGATTCTGGATGTATTATGGGACTCCTTGATTTTGCACGGAACATGTTGGGGTTTCGGGTGGAGACCGAGTTGGTGACTGCAGGTCGATTTTAAAAGTTGGTCGTCTAGGTGAAGACGTCTAGTGACTAGTAATTTCCGCGCTCGGATCGTGATTCCGCGCGGTCCCACGCGTTGATTCATGATTCCACGGTCCGGGCCCGCAGTGCTTAGGACCGCGGGATCGAGAATCAACGCGTAACCGCGTGGAAATTTCTAGTCACTGGACGTCCAAACCTAGTCTAGACCGAAATGTAAAATCGACCTGTTGGGGATGAATAATTTGTTCCTGAATGCTGTTGAGCATTCCCTAATTCCCCAAATCTCGAGTCAAGCTTGACAATTCTGTCAATAAGCAACTTCATTAATTTTTCTTTTTTCGACCCGCTCACTTTGGACCCCACTTCTCAGCTTCGGAAAATTTTTCTGATACGAAAAAAGTCAATAGCTATTCGGAAAATGACGAAAAATTTCATAATTACAAAATTGAGAATCTTCGGGTTTTCCCATATCTGTACGAAGTAAGAGGAGCATATGATATGAATACTCCTTAGTTGTTGGAATACATTCCTGGCATAGTCACAGATTTTTGAGAATTTTTTCAAATTTTTATGTCGTATCCAAGAAAAGTTGTCACAAATATCAGTTTTCATGCATGTCCACACATGTGGATACTTTTGGTGAGCGGGTTGAAAAGTATCAATAGGTTTATTCGATTACGGCGGTCAGACCTGGTCTGATCATCGGACCTCTCTCTCTTTCTCATAAGGTTAGAAAAAGAGAGCCGATGGTCACACCTAGTCTGACTTGGTCTGACCGGCGTAATCGAATAAACCTAATGATCAATTTTGATCCAGAAAACACTAAAGCGTACTAATTCAGCATTGAATCCACTCACAGAATATATTGGTATCTTTGACATCATCTTGTGCATTTGCCAATTGCCTCCATTCGCCAGCGAAAAAATAGAATTAGGAGTACTCTCTCTAACTAGATTTTCTTGCAACACATTTCGATGGTGATCACCTGTGATCAATAAATTTCATTCACCTCCAATAATGAGATAAAAATAATCATCCAAGAGCAAATGATCGGAGATTCATTTTATGTATGTTAGATAAATATCACCCATGGTGTTGAAGAAATAATGACTAGCTATATAAAAGTATCAATTATTACTTCATACAATCCCCAAATGGAATGCGCCAGACTGGGGTCAAGCTAACCCTAAGTAGGTAATTGGATAACAATCTTTCGGAGTGCATTATTGTTTTAGTTGAATATTTTGTTGCTCGTACATCGGGATCCTGGAATGGAGGTCTTCACTTGACTGAGGTCTCAATTATTATCCCCGAATCGTGAAAAATATTGGAAAGTCAAACTAGAAATAATGGTGAATCAAACAAAAATTGGTACAAGCTTTGCAAGAAATACGCCATCTTTGAAGGATAATTATCCTATACCTTTCGAAACTTGAACCAAGATTACACAAATTGATGAGTAGAAACCGAGACAACTTCACTTACACCTCAAAAAATAGATGAAACACCTAAAATCGCTTAACCTATAATGCGGTATTGCTTGAATTGAGAATCAATTGAGGTCACGTATCTAAATTACAAAATAATAGTCATTTGCCAATCATCCTCATACTCTCAGTCTACTCATAAAAGAAAACGCATTTATGCTCAAGAATAATAAAGTGGATATAGTATCTTGTACAACATTTGCAATGATGGCCCGTGAAATGAAAATGTCTCAAGAAGGAACAAGTGGCACATAAATAAAAAAGTCGTCCAGCTGATATGTATATATAAAATAGCATGTTTGATGGCCTGATACCTTGAAGAAGTAGACAACGAAAATGATGTTGCATATATACTTTGATGCTCGATGGCTTGTGTTATAAGCGTAACTATTGCGTTTTACGCACCTAATCTCAGTGAACGGATATAATAAGTGCCTCTTGAATTGTCTGTTGAGAAGTAGTCCCTCGAGTCGATTCTGCTCATACTTACTTACTCGGGAGCCGTTACGTTTGCGGTTTTACGATTTTCGTATCTGGGACTTCGACAAGCGTTTTGCTATAGATCCTACCACTCTCATTCTCTTTTCTGTGTTTCTCAATTGCTTCACGAATCGAAAAATTTGTGCAGTTATTTTTATTTCTTGTTTATCTGTACTCTATGTACTATCATTTTGAGTAACTTTAGACTGCCATTTCCAGCAATATTCCACACTGATTATTATTATTTCTAGAATATCTCGGTGATCTTGGTAAAATTTAATCCTACTTTTGAAGTGATTCTTACAAAAATAGTTGATAAAAGAATGCTAAAGATTAGATAATCCATTTGATATCGTCCCATCAGTTTCAACTCGAGGCTCCAAATCTACGAAGGAGATTGAAACTTTTTCTTGAATATTCTAGACTGAAAATACCTATTTTATACGTGGATATAGGGAATTAAGGGGATATTTGAGTAAGTTGGTAATCCAATATCTATACTTATACTCGTTAATCCGCTCTTGATCGGGTAGAGAAAGCTTCTAGAGCGAGGATTGAAACCGTGGAAAGCGTCTTTGCGAGGTTAATCCCTGATCGATGTCGAGGGTTGAACTTATACCCAACCCCCCAATATAACGCTTTCGCCATTGCCATCGCCGTCGTCGTTGTCGTCGTCTTGTGACTCAAAGCCAATCCTTAGCTCTCTAGAGTATTTGTTATACATATCTATATATATATATAACGTCTTATCATCTTGATGAATGTTTTCTCGTAGACACCTGTGCCTCCCCCGACATCCGAATTTCCGTATACATTGTATTGTATATTGCAACTATGTCTCGTGCTACTTTTACCCCTTTTGTATACAAAGCTTCTCTGTGTTCATTTTGTATTCCCGTTTTGGCCTTATTTATAGCTTGGCGTTTCAGATTCAGATTCAGACTCTCGTCCTCTTTCTCATTATTCCTATGCTCTTCGCTACCTCATTTTCTTTCGAATATTCGCAAACTCGCAGATTGGTTTTCCTTTCTGATTTTTGAAGCGTAGATTCACTCGAGGAGAGGGCATTGATATTTCTTTGTATAATCTGTGCCTTGTTTCGTGTTCGGTAAATACAGTACAATATGACTCACGATTTTGATGCGAAATGAAAGAAAATAGAATTCCATACGTTTGTTCGAATCGGCCAACGTGAATTCTGATTGTTTCGAGTGGTTATGAGCGTTTTAACACGTTCGCTGCGACACCGTTCTTTGTAATTATATTTTAATTATGAACTGGACCCCCGCATTTCGGTCAAAATGCTCAAATGGTTCTAGACGTTTTTTTATCTCATCGTTTACGTTCTTGGCAAAGTTAAACCACCATGATAGATTTCTTTGAAAAAATTTTTTGAGCAAGTCCGAGTCGTCAAACCTTAAAAGATTGAAAATCGTGGGTCCCACCGGTGGAACCCGTCGCAGCGAACGTGTTAAAATGTGCACAAGTGCGCGTTGCACTCTTTAGAGGGAAGCCGGGGGTTAAAATTTGAAATGAGCACTCGCGAATTTCAGAAAATAATGAGGTTGGTTTCGATGACTCAGAACAACTTCAGTTAAGCTATAACCAACTAATTCTGTGACTTAAAAAAAAAAAAAAGAAAAAAGGAAAATTGCGGTCCATGTCCACGGCGAGGCAAATTTGTGATTCCGCAGGAGGCGGTAACATTGCACGAAGAACGTGAATGTTTCATCCGCCTTTCTACTGCACTATCGGGCTCTGAACTGAAAATCCCAGACTCGCGGGCCGGAAGGCCGCAAACTCAAGCAAATGCGAATTTTTTAAGGTGTAGAAACATCACGTCATTTCACATAGATGAATACATCTATGAGCGAACGGTCATCGGACTATTTCTTGCATTCAAACTCTAAACAGTTGCATGCAAAAATGAAATATATGATTCCTTCAACCAGTGGGATTTTAGTTCCTGGTGAAATTCATCTCACGTACGGACCAAGTACGTACAATTTTTCTTCGTAATCACTCGTTCTTAAGCAATGATCAGAAGTAGCAACTTTGACAGCTTTATTGTCACAGTAAAAATCGTGATCGGGTCCTGCGTGCGATGGGACCGACCGGGAAGGAACATTAAATGGAAGTCAGGGAGACTATAAAGAGACTCCCTGATGGAAGTTTAATCAGCATCGCACACAGAATTGGATTGATGGGATTCACCAGTGGATCGGTGACCAATATCAGGAGTTCGGGATAGGTGAAGAATTTGGCGGGAAGTAAGTTGAGAATATGAATCTGGAAATGATGGGTCTCAGGTTTCACCGGTAAATTTCTTCTGTATAAATTCTCCTATGCTTCGTCAAGTCTCCGGCAGAGTTTGACACGAAACGAAATTATAGTTTCATGTCGGAGGGTTGATATTTTCGTTGTAATTTTGTAGATGCATCCGACCATTTGATTGTGGGTATTCAAGATGAATGGAAATCAATTCTGAAATTATCCCAGAAGTTTGACCCCCCGATACGAAATGAAACGAAATTCAGAATCGATTTCGTGTAGAACCCTGGTCTCCGGTTACACTTCGCCTATCCTATACATGTTTTCCCGAAGCTAATGTCTATGAAATATTAATTAAAAGGATTTATAGTAAGAGAACCTGTGGCGCAGAATCGCCAAGAAAGAATGAGCGAGAGGATGGTTTTACGGATTGAAATCCTCAATTCTTGATACAAATCCTCAATGTGGACAGAAATATCAACCTCAAACGCTTATCAGGAGTGTCCTATTTCTTGACACACTAAAACATGTTCCCCAGGTGATCAGTAAATTTAAAGAATTTTAACTTCTTCTATTACACAGTGCTCAATTCAAAAATTCTATTCCAGTCATTACATTTTTCCTCCAATCTCTCTCAAATATCATGCTTTGAACTATAATTTTTACCCCCAGGTGGTTATATTTCAAAAAATGAACCACAAAATTTTGCACCCATGAACACGGTTGCAACATCAATCTCGCACCTCCACGATGCCTGAACTTTATATAACCTCATCACAGAATCCGTATCCGCAGGTACCGTAGAATTTTGAACAAATCACTTCTGATTCAACAGACATGTTTTCAACTCTCTTCTCTTTCCCTAACGTACATCGTACAAATTTTGACGTGTGCGGGTGGTAGTAGCTCCAAGTATTACCATATTATCCACCTAACCTATAAATAAGACCCCGGGTTAGTCTCTCCAGCACACTCAAGTTCTCTTGCAGCTACAACATACGCACACTTTAATTGATCACAAATCAACTTTATATAAGCATCATACGAGAAGTCAACATCCTCATGCACAGAGAAAACCTTCTTTACTATTACATACTCTTTTGAACTTCCACGAGCATGGAACCTCTTTACTCTCAGTCTTATTGGTTCATATACGGGGGTCTTTATCTGTCGGACATCGTGTCGCTTTGTGCCAAGACCGTGTTTGCGCGTAGGATGTGCGGTATTTTCGCGGTTGCTCGCATGCAGTCTTTTGCTTCATCTCAGATATACTCATATACTCACATATATATATGTATAGCTTCTCTATCTTGGCGATGCGATCAAAAGCACTGCGGGTATTTTTTCGACTTGTTTATGGTGTAAAAGTCTGCTTGGTGCACTCGAGAAAGACAGAAAGAAAGAGTGAGATGCAAGAAGGGAGTGTGAGGCAAAAGTCAAGCTTTTCATTTTTTTCGTGATAATGTATAGTGTATGATACTGTACCAGAGTTTATACATAACGTCGCATGATGTATACAAGCTTGTTCTTTCTGCCTTCTCTTGCTTTTTTGAGCGCAGCTTTGGTGTATTATGAGATGTGGAGGTGGTGGTATGGGGCTATTTTTTCCCTTTTTGTTCAAACGTTTTGCTCACTCTAGGCCACTCGTGTCTGAGCGTAAATTCACTATTGTCTGACGGTAACCGAGGGTTTGAATGAGCCGTATAATTGTGTTCTGTGATGAATTTTTGCTCGAATTTCCGTCGAGAAATGATTTTGAAGTGTTTTTGGCATTTGATGGTCAATTTGGATCGATCTTTGAAGCGATCGTAAGTCACGCTTCAAAATTTGATATTTTATGCACATTTCTGAATATTTTCTCAGATATGCCGTCCATTTGGGCAACTTTGTGCAAGAGCAGGGTATCAGAATTTACCGTGATCTTAAAATCTTTTTTTTTTTTTAACAAGCGTTAGAAATTAAAGTAGCCTCAATTAACGATAAATTTTCAGCGAAATTAAAAAATTCTTCATGTTTCACCATCAATGTGTGGGAAACATTTTGTGTCTTAGATCGTAGGCATGTTCCCACAATTATATAAAAGCAATCGAGAACTAGATTCGGCTTTCCTAAACTCATAGAAATTGCTAACAAACCACATACCAACTCGAGAACGTAATTTTCGTCCACTCGCATACCGGACCACCTCGTTTGGCTTCGCGTAAAGTATCCCTACAAAATTTGTTAGCCAGCATCCGTACAGATTCTACATAGCGTTGTCCTACGAGTCTGGAGTGCAGAACTCATGTTTTCGTAATGCAATTAGAACCGTCTCTCTCTCTTTCTCTCACCAATACTTACTACTCCTGTATGTGTTCACATACTCAACCACTATATGTGCAGAGTTGCCCTGGTAGAAATTTACTTCGATGTAACACATTAGTAGACATAAAATGGCTATTTTTGGCCAATTTTCGCTGAAAATGGCCGTTTTATGGCTAATTATGTGTTACATTAGGATGAATTTTTACCAGGGTGGTTGTAGCCCATATACGCGCATTTTACTCTGACTGTTCGCGCAAATGCTTTGGCTCGGTCAGACGTCGAATTCCACACTTTCGCACTAAAATCCGACATGGTTTAGGAATAACCCGACATTTTCTCTTCATTCGAATTCTGATTTTGGGAAAAAAACAGGAACACTTTTGCATTTTGAGTTTCATCTGAGGGCCGAAGAACAATGACGATAACCTCTATTATTCTCCTTCACCCTTCGAATTTAAATCAAAGTATTAACAAGCTCGTTTTTCAAGGTTTCCGACTCGAACCTAACAAACTATGATGACTTACTACAGTGATACCTTTTCTTTTACAAAGTGAGGCCCTCCTTTTTCATGTACAAAATTTTTACTCACATGATTTGTAAGACCAAAAGTCAGCGGTTTTAGATTTCCAACGAAACAAAATCACTATCACCGAATGTTCAGTGCATAGCGTGGTAGTGATTTTCGATAACAATTTTCCGTCACATTCATGTTTGTCAGCGAACTTTTGCCGCACATCTAAGTATGTATTCCGGTTATGAAAGCTTGGATCAGTCGTTGAAATCGTTGCCAGCTTGTTAAAAATTTGTTTTATACAAAAGATGATAGCGTCTATGAGTTTCTATAGAAACTTTGCTTCGCGTGCGTGGCATCGCGGAAAATTGCCAACGAGTTGCTAGCATGCAATCTGCACTTTACGATAGTTCATGATGTACTTGATGGTGCTATGCTGAGATCAGTCTCTATCTGATCAAATAAAACTTTGGCAGGCCGGGGTAGCTTCTCTTGTTATTTTTTTACCTTTATAGAAATGGGTTACCTTGGTTGTAGTTTTTATGATAAAGTGTAAGTTTGACTTGTGTCATTATTTTGATAAAAATAATAGTCCCAATGACCATTTTTATCTGTTGGAGAACTCGATTGAATGGTTTTTATGAATTGCATTATATTTAGATGAAAATCATTCACTTGCAAAGACAGGCCATATTCGCTCTGTTTGAGTGTCTATTCAACATTTTCCTACAAGTCGAATCTTTCATAGCGAAAATAGTCCTTGTGATTGTCATCATCCTATGGGTTGGTGTCTGCTTCTGGCTCTTATTATTCACACAGATGCAAGTTTTCACACATCTCTCAATTTGCACTAATTTTCATGAAAATCGTAAGCAAAACGACAACCTTGTTCGAGAGTCTCCGTAATTCTCATTAGACTTCTGCCAACTTCCAAAAACCTGGCAGGAATTATTGGAAAGTTTGCAAAATTCATCGTATCGAGTGATTTCTCGTCTCGTTAAAGTGGCTCGTGAAAGTCTTAGCAATTTTTGAAAAATTGCAAAATAATCCCTTAATCGGTTCATCAAAAGTGTTTGTTGCTTCTATATGCTCTCATTTAGTCTCACCTTAATCCAATTGCTCCAAACGAATGACTGGAAAAGCTGATCTGGAATAGGAATTGAACAAATAACAATCAGGAATAGAAAAAAAAAAATTCAGATGATTCTTCGACGAAGAGCATTTGGCACGAACGAGTCTCCAATTAGCACCAAGAGTTTGCAACAGCTAAAATTTATAATATCTCGGAAGCGAAGAGACGGAGTCCGCTAATGGATCCCTCTGCGTGTGCATATATACCACCTCGCGTTCAACAATTCTCACCAATTTAGCCATCTGCTGCCCCTCTGCGCTCAACTCTGCCATCGATGCGCATTTGTGAGCAACCGTTGTATATTACATAGTCAGCAAGCTTCACTTCCTTAACATACTCCTATTCGCATACCGTGCTAATAAAGCAGACGTTATTTATCGACTATTCCCTCCTTCTCCTGCCTCCTCCTTCCTGCTATTCCCAGAGTTCACCATCTTAACCATATAATACATAACCTCTTGTAGTTTCTACTGGATTGTCAGTCTGGCAGTTACGCCATTTATTTCAACAAGTGATGCCACTTTCTGAATCTGTTACTCTTTGAGTCTTCTATCTTAGCAGCTAGTCTTTTGATGAGGTTTTATAATTCTTTTTGTGTTTTAGATGGTAGAGAGTTGGAAAATTGGCTAAGGAGCCTCAAAGTGAGACTTGATAATACATGTCACCAGAGGGAAACAATCTCCCGTTGGTCAACTGTACTTAAGTCAACTAGAAGGCAAAGAGCCAGATAAGTGAGATGGGAATGAGAGAATGGATGAGTCTTCGTGATGGCTAGACATTATTTTGAGCGAGTTAGTTTTATAGGCGTGGTTGATAAAAGCTTAAACTGACTTAAAGTATGGAGATTTGTGTATGGAGTAAATATATGGGTGGTTCCGTCGAAAGTGGGATTTTTTAGAACCAAAATCGTCACGAAGAGTGATTTGGGTCGGAATATTATTTCAGCTCGAGACAAGTTCCGGTGGCTCGTTGTGGTTGATTTCCACTTGTTTGAGCACGAGTTGAAGATATCTGAAGCCACTTATCTCAAAACTGAAGCCAGACAAAGATAGGTCGCAGACGGGACGGAGTTGACGTTTCTCTTCATCAGGAGTTTTTTCACGGCTCGCCAATTAGTTGAAGACTTTTTCCCGCATAGTTCTAATGTAACCAAACGCCACTAAAATGTGATTTACAGATCTTTATGAAGCGCCAGGAAGGAACACAACGTGGGGACGGAAAAAACCGAAAATTTTCACGCCACTAAAAACACATTTTTACGCCGTATAGGTATGGTTGCGGATTCGAAATTTTGGCTGATGTCGCGCATATTGAACAGGTATATTTTGGTTTTTGGTTTGTTTGGTTTGGTTATTTGGTCTGTTTCAATTATGATATCTTGGGTTCATTCTGATTCCATGAATTCTGCCGCGGTCGTAAAAGTATTAAAAAAAAATTTGTATTTCAAGGAACCAAATATATACTGATGAATCAGTGTCATTGTCAATGTTCTATTGCCAGTGTCATTGTCATATGTGTCCTATGTGTGATCCGACTATGTCAATGGTTGTGACATACCTAGTCGGATTCACACATAGGATAACTGAGAATGCCCGCGCTCGTCAAAGAATTATTCACGATCCAGACTCTAAATTATGCCAGTTCTCATAATCAGTCAAAAAGTTGAGAATTTGTTTACGATAATGTAAAAATTGATGTTTGCTCAATGGTTCGTTATAAAGCTCGTCGAAAAAAGTGCGAACAGTAAATATCGGTAGTCTAAACAACTGTTCGCTCACATTCATCCTTCTGCAATGTTCAAGAGTTACTTTTCTGGCTCCTTCTCTGTGTTGGCATAGATGATTGATCCAACCTTCTACGTGTAATTTCTACTCTACTTTTCTGTAAAGTTTCTCGGGTGTATCTGACGCAACAGAGGATAACTACGATGTAAACTATTATCAAGAAGATGGTGAATTCCAGCGCCGTTACAGAATAAGTAGTTAAGAATCGGCAAAGATATAGGGCTCTTTACTCGTTTAGGTTGCGTAATTTAGAACTTTGCAAGGCGCTAACGAGATACAAAATCGCCCTCCTGCTTCTGTTTCATACGCAAGTGCATAAGGATGAACGTTATATTCGTGAACGTAAATCCGTCCGTGGAGGCCGGATGCGGTATACTGCAGTATCGTTAGCTTCATTTTGCATCCGCGAATCTCGTGTTAAGCGTCAGTCTACTGTCGTATGGTCGTCGTCGACTGTGTTGTACCTATTTGTAACCTCAGCAGAAGTTCTAGACATCGATGTCAACTTGAGGATGCATATTCTCGGTGTCACATTTTGAGCAAGTTAAGAGCTTTAAAGTCACGGCTTCTTCATATTCTTATCTTTAGGCTTGGTTGATCACGCGATCGATTTTGGTGAACTAGTTTTTAACGTGAATTTGATTATAACGTAGACGTTCATCTTTCTGCTAAAGACGGAAAAAGTTCAACTTTCAATGGTCATAAGATCTCGATGCAAAATTGAAACCACAGGAATTTTGTCAAATAGTTGTTATGCTTGGATATTGAGTAATGAAGTCACTCACAAATTAAATTGAATAATTCTTGCAGGATAGAAATTTCTGCGTCATGCCATGATTCTAATGAAGCACCAATTAATGATATTGATGTGATCGTATACCTGAAGAATTGTACAAAAATTGAACTGGACAGTACTATAATACACTTCTGGGTTACCTCTCTGAGGCAATTAAGGGAGTCACGCCTGACAAGAGTCGAATCTAAATTTTGATCTAGACCAATTACACAATCCGTACAAACCTCGAACTCTAAATCTTCACCATCACCACGCTTCGAATTCAAAAGAGACGCGAGGGCCTCGTTATTCTACCTTCTTTCATTTTCTGTATAGTATACGAGCTTCTGAAACCGAGACGTATAAGATAATGCACGTGGTTTCAGACATTCAACGAACGATTTATCGCTAATAAAACATTATCGCGGTGTGGCCCGTCACTGTGAAGAGATTCGTATAAAGACAGTGACGGAGCGTTAGTTTGCATGAATATCATGATGTTGGCTCACCTGTAATCGTAAATCGCCAGTTCTAACTTGGCATAATACTCTGACAACGAATAGTCTTCTGTGTGAACGTGTAATGAGGTGTGAGGTCATAGAGCTTGATAAGGTTAAAAATTATGGTGGAAGTGGTGGAGGTAGAATTCTAAACGTCGAGTGGTTCGAGTCTAATTTGAATCTTGTAGGTTATGGTGAGACTGCTTGACTGGTGGTGTTTTAAGACAGGGTAAAAAGTCGTACTCGAAATAGTTCGACATTTTCAAGGGTGGCAAATGAGTCGAATGTAAGATGAATTTTCTTGTCAAAATTTTATGAATCATAATTACATATATTTTTTGGCTATAAAAACTACGAGTGTTCAAAGTCCAACAACAATTTGAAAACTATCTTGGAGATTTTTGTTTGATCTTGGTGGAAAATTTGATTGAAGTTGAATGTCAGCGAATCAACAAATTATCAAAAAAAAAAAAAAAATCTCTAAAAATGATGCAGCGATAGAATAATTAGAAGGGGATACAACGAGAGCTCAGAGAATGAATATGCATCCCCTCAAAATTTAATAGTTCGGAATTTGTACAAGTAAACTCAAGGAACTGCTGCAACAAAATGAAATCTTAGAAAGTACAAAAGGTTGACATTTTCAGAAAATATCAATAACAGTCGAAAACTCGTTCGGCTGAACTCCCACGAATGCTCAGAATCGGGTGAAACCTGTCAAACAATCTCATTTAGTGAATTGAGCTGCAGTTCTGGAAGCGATGGCAAGATATTTGGGTCTCTGAACACCCCATTCTAATGTACTATACGAGGCAGAGAGCTTTAGTGGTAAGAGGCTGTTCAGACACAGCGTATATGGCCAAAAGGGAGAATAAGCCTCCAAGACGTTGAGAGTCGGATATCTAATTAGCTGGGGCTGATCGGTAATTACTACGATTAATCAATCCGCTTTTCATTTGTGAGACCTATGAGTGCGAGTTGAGCCAATAAAGGACTTGAGTCGTTTAGATTAAAAAAAAATTTTTGGCGTTGTTGAAAATATGGCTCCAAAAAATCAGTGCAAAACTCTAATTGAACCTCGCAAAAGGTACGTTAATTCCATCAAGAAGTTGAATTCTGATGACTATAATTTTTCCAGCATTATCACATTTTTTACGATATTGATCGGAATCAGTTACCTTACTCAAGTTTGTCGCCTTTGTCCACTAACAAAAAGTTGACATACGCTGGAAATGGGGTAGTTCGTAGACCATAGATGAATAATTGCTCCTCCTACATCCCTTTTGAATCATGATTGAAATCGAGCTCTATACATCATCAGGCAGGAGCGTTGTTCTTTTCGTGATTCGCAATGTATACATAAGTGATGTTGTAGTGTGATGTACATGGAAGCAAGTTGAAGAGGGTGGTATAGTATATAGTGGCGTATAACAAGATTGACAGGGTCAATATGCATAAGTTTGCCCATCCACTCGGCAGCAAAAACTCTTATTGCATTATCGGCGCCCCGACTCGTATCAACATCAACTATATATAACATGTGCATCTGTCTCGTTTGAGTGTTTACGTTGTGGGCTTGGCCCATCACTCGACATTGCCATATATGTATTGTATATATACCTACCGTACCGATACTAAGCTTTCTTTTTTGACTTACTTGTTTTTGCACGATGTAATTGCTTTATGGTAGAGTGTTCTATACGTTTTAGACTGAACGTAGTTGTTTTGATATCTAAAACTGAAAAATACTTTGGTTTTCATTGAATAAGAGCTTTGTACCTTAAAATATCATAAATGTCATACATACGATTCTTGCTGTGAAGAAATTGGTCTTTCCCCCAGATTCCTCTGAAATTCTTGCATCTCTCCCATGAAATTATCACTCATATTACA
The DNA here is from genome assembly GCA_029851415.1 of Eretmocerus hayati. Taxonomy (NCBI): domain Eukaryota; kingdom Metazoa; phylum Arthropoda; class Insecta; order Hymenoptera; family Aphelinidae; genus Eretmocerus; species Eretmocerus hayati. The sequence continues at coordinate 152,024,949 of CM056743.1, read as the reverse complement.
GCAAAAAAACTTTTGTCTTATCTTTATACACTCAGTTTCATTTTGTTCATGGAATTACATAGTTTGTGGCTAAGTTGACAGGGCTGAGGCATACAGTACCTTGCAAAAAAATGGAACACCAATACCTTCACTAAAACAGCCATCACTCCGACGCGTTTGGGTCTACACCAATTTTCCAAAGAGCACTTGAAAGATGAGAAAAAAATCTATCAAATTATGTGTATTAAAATTTTTTTTGATCGAAATTTCATGCCTTTAATTGACACTCAAAATTGGAAAAATTCTCATTTCAATCAATCATTGATCATTTATCGGGAAATTACGATAGCGTAAAAATTCTTGCGGGATGTTGGAGCTCTTCTCAAGACCTTCAAAATCGTTTTTTTATACATTACTCTACGATTTTTCACACCCGAATTACGAGCGATCTCGTACAAAGAATTCCGTACGAGTTGAGGGTATCGAAAGTATGGAGACATGAGTTTTTCTTAGTTGAGGTGGGCGGAAGTCCTTTCGACCAATTTTTGGAATGAACCTGGCAATTATTTCATAGAATTCTGAAGATTTTACGTAAAATCGTAGATTATGACCTTTTCCGTATAATTGTTACACTCAACCCGGACAAAATTCTTTGTACGAGATCGCTCTTAACTCGGGTATAAAAAACCGTAGAGTAATGTATAAAAGAACGATTTTGAAGGTCTTGAAAAGAGCTACAACATCCCGCAAGAATTTTTACGCTATCGTGATTTCCCGATAAATGATCGATGATTGATTGAAATGAGAATTTTTCCAACTTTGAGTTCAATTAGAGGCATGAAATTTCGACCAAAAAAATTTTTAAAACACATAATTTGATAGATTTTTTTTTCATCTTTCAAGTGTTCTTTGAAAAATTGGTATAAACCCAAACGCGTCGGAGTAATGGCTGTTTTAGTGAAGGTATCCGTGTTCCATTTTTTTTGCAGGGTACTGTATGTATTAGGAAGTGACATCCATGTTAAATTCTGGGGGCATGCAATAGTTCACGACTCGCCGCAGATGGCGCTGTCTAGTAACAAGCCCGTGTTAATCTCGGGGCATGTGGCCGCCATGTTTGACCTTGATGTCACATCCCAATAGGAACTTATTTGTTTTCTAATGGTGAAAAAATTTGGAGGAAGGTTTCAAATTCTCGACAAATTTGATTCAACGCCATTTGGGATGATACTTCGATCCAACCATCGAATAGCCAAAAATTTAACCGATTCATTGCCAACTTGTGACCAGAAAAAAGAATCGATCATTTCAGCTCCAAAGGCGCGTTACTGAAAAAAATATTCTACCAGGATGGTCCTCGGTAAAGATCAACAAATTGGCTTAAATCCATGATTCGACTTTCAGCTGTTGGTCTAAAATTTTCGCAAGTTTAATTTGCTGGTTCGAAATTGGACGTATCTATCACAGTGTACAGAATTTGAATTGATTAAGAGTTGTACCAAACTTGAACGATACATCTCACGCAGGTCCTTGGCATCAGATGTAACCAAATCTTCTGCCATTCTGTTACTCAACGTGGCTTATACCCATCAGAATACACAGGTCTGCCATATGATGAATCCCGACGAAAATCTCTTGATGCCATTAGTCTCAACTTTGTAAATAGTTTTTGCCCAAAGACTAGCAGTCGACTTTTCTTTCACACACTCACCAATGTCATCTCACCAATCTCAATCTTCACGCTACATGAACCACAACAAATACAACACTAAAATCTTCATCCACCCTTTTCTTCTATATTACCACATTCAACTTACAGTGGACACACGCGATTTACCCAATCGATCATCACATCAGGGCGCGAGTCAGAGGGTTTGTTTTCCGATTGTCATCAACAACTGAGATACACTATTACACAGAAAAGCTATACATGAAGGGTTTGTCCACCTCGGAATCCCAGATTAACACACGTCTATTATATCTACGTAAGACATGTAGAACACATAGAGAAAGTCAAGGGGGTTGGCTCCATTCTGGTCAAGGGTTTCGAAAGGGTTGTTGGCAAAAGGGCAAACACTCGTCAGTGTAGACCGATTGGCTAACCCTTCTGTATCCACCCCCACATATGTGTATAACTATATGTAATCCAAAGCTTTCTGCTAGAGTGGACAAACCCCCTGAGCAGGGTGAGATAATGACGAAGAGAGTTGCGTATGTATTTCCAAGTCAACGCTTGCCCATTTTGCTGCGTCTGACTTTGGAGTAGAGTTGGAATCTCTATGTGAAGGATCTTTTAGGACTCGAAAGACAATTTGAAATGGTAAACGGAATTCGTAAACCCTTTGGATAGCGATGCTGATATCCCTTGTTCACGCTAAAGTCAAAGCAAATCGATGAAGTGAAGCTTGCTTTGGAGAGCAAGGGTTTGGAATGTCCTTTTGGATCGTAGTAGGGTTGGTGTTTGGGAAGGGTTGGTACTGCAGCACTCGATTGAACTCGAGATCTGGATTTCCGGTTGTGTCGTACGGACACTCGGACTACTAGATGTTTGCTCGCGCCCTTTTGGTAAGAGCTAAGCGGATGTATCCGTTGTCGTCGTTTGTCGATGTTCTAACATCGTGTTCAGCATGAATGTTTAGGTTGGTAATGGCTTCCTGAGAGATTCCAAACCTTCATTAGTCAATCATCCATTTTGTATTTCTCCACCGATATTCTACACTTGTCAAAATCCCATCGTTCGAAGAATTCCAGACCTCACTCTTTTGTCTATTTGACTTGGTGTCTTGGTGAATAACTAGGGAATAAGGACAATGAACAACCATTATGAATCTTCCTGGGGATTGTTGAATTGGCCAAAAAGAAGCTATCGCCTAGTTCATACTTTCGAAATAAATGGATCAACTAATTTCAACCAACTTGTACGCCTTAAAATTGACCCAAAAAGTATCTGTTACAGAAAGAAGATTCCAGTACCATTACTCATTTTTTACAAAATCTCATTTTGCAACGCTCGGTATATATAACAAAGTCGACTCATGACATCGCGGGCTTCTTTCATCTAGCGGAAATTGCGCCAGTTCCCGTTTCATTTTCACTTCCGACAAAGGATCGCCACAATCGCACATATATATATATATATATATATATACCTCATCTACCCCTGCGGACGTTTCAACCCCTCTCCAAATAAAAGAAGCTTCGGACTCGGCAAACCACTGACAACTGTGGAACTCTACGATTTTTTGGGGGGTGATGAGTATGGTTAAAAAGACAGAAATTGAACCTGTGAAAGAGAGCTAGAAGATCCGCAAGTGCAAGAAGAGAGGTATGATGTAAAAGGGGTACAAAACGGGAGCAAAAGAGATGGTGACATTTTCAGAGATCCTGGGACAATGCTTTCATCATAGCCGCGTGTGCTTTACTAGTACTATATTCTTTTCCTTTCATTCCGTTGTGGAACCCGGAGGTGGACCAGTAGTATACTTGTACTTCTACATACCATTACCTTTGCGCATTTTAGCCGCAAAGGTTCTATTGTCGACGAATGTAGTCCGTGCGATATCCGCATAGAGGCTGCAGAATATAGTCAGGGTAGTCAGCCTTTGGCTATCACTGCCTCTTTGCGTGAGCTATCTCTTCTTCTCTTTTTGAACTCTGGAACTTTTGGTGAATTTGGTCGTTTCAGTGCAGCCCACCTCTCTTTATACTGATTTTTGTGTAACCAATGCTTTTCGTTATTCCGTTTTCGTGATAGTAATTGGTGAGTTGGGAAGAAAGATTGAGGCGTCATTTCGCAAAAAAGGGGTCTTTGACCCCTAGATTTGTATGGCAGAGGCGCATGAAAGAAGAAGCCAGCAAAAAGCAAACTGTTGAGATTATGCACACTATTAGGAAACGAATATCTAGTTCTGATTGATTGTTTATTGGGAGTATAATGTGAGTAGTTAATACAGAGGCCAAATGCTCTCTGTTCCAAAACAATAGACCTTACGCGATATTTCTTACAAACGCTAAAAAGTTTTCTAAACTTGAATAGCAAAACATATCTACTCCTAATGGTAGTTTCTCATAAACATAACCTAGTTAACATAGAACCGAAAGACCCTAACATTCGGGGTGTAGCCGATTTTTCCATGCCGGGGGGATGTTGCACCGAAAAATTATGTTTCGAACTGGATAATACAATCCGAACGTCAGGGATATCCGAATGACGGTTTCCAAGTGCATAGTATGCCGATTTTCTATCTCCAGAATCTTGCAGTTTCCAAGCAATAGATCAATTTGCCGTAAATTTTATGAAGGTGAATTCCGCACGGAGAATTCATCTGTTAAGGCCAGTCCAGAGAGGATCCGGATATTTCGGCCTACAGATGGCGCTTTAGTAGCACTACATATGCGATGGAAAATTGTGAATCAATTTTTTGTCTCATAGTATTTCAACCTCACATTTCCGACCCAAATGAAATATGGCAACTGAAACACCATAACATTTCCAGCCAAATGAGCTGTTTCGCCCCAGAAATTCATTCTATATCTCCAGAAAATGGTAGTTCTCCGGCTCGCTGGGCGAGTTATACTAGTCAATGCTCACACTCGTTCAAGTTTTTTGCGAGCTAGATTCTGATTTTTCCGACACGGAAGGGCTCATTTGATTAGACATTCCAATCCACAGGCGGCTTACTATCTGATACTGGTCAAACCTGTTTTGTTATTGAGGAATAAATCGAAATAGGTGCGGATACGCTGTGTCCCACCAAATATTCCTTTCAAGTTTTTCTCCATTTGTAATGAACGAAATGCTATGAAACTTTGCATAGTCTCGTGATATGATATTTCAAAAGCGCGATACTATCTGGACAACTCATTCAATACCAATAATACCGTATAAACAATAATTCCGCTCTCAGAATCATTGCATGCATCTGCAACCTGAAAGTACGCCGGTGTGTGTCTGGTTGCGGCTGTGCGGGGACTCCAGACTTTGAAGGAGAATTCCAGAGTTCCTAACCTAACTAGCAAAAAAATCTAGATTTGATCCATAGTCTTTTAGAAACATATCCCAGTTAACATGCGATCCAGATACCTTCGCATTTAGAACAACGGACTTCGTTAAATATCCCTTACCGCCTCTGAAAGGAGTTCCTAACCTATAACCAGCAAAAGAATCCGAATAACAAACAATCAGGACACTTCTGTGCCATTCAATCGAGTAATCGCTGGATGAAGACGTCAAAAACACACGCAGACACAAGTATCACGTGGCTATATATACAACCGGCAATCGGCGTATGATTGTTGTCGCGGGCGGGGGTGCCCTAAGGCTGTAACAGCTCTCTGGTAAGCCCCGCGGGAGATCAGGGCAGATGTTTCGCGGCGACCCAATCAGCCAAGGCCGAAAAGAGCGACTATATACCCGTATTAGGATGTACAGAGCTTGAGGCTTTCTCTTCCTTGTGACAATCACGCGCCATACACGCCACCCTCTTCAGATACGACACTGCGTGTGGCGCGTATTATACACATGTATTATATATAAATATATACCCTCAAACATGTACATATATATATATATATATATATAGCCATACCTATGTAGAAGCATATGCTCCCGTGTGGGCGGGCTGATTGTACTTTCTGGCCGGTACATCGTGTGTATGAAAAACATGAAGAAAGAGAGAGAGAGACTGACTTCTCTCCCTCTCTCTCACACACTCTTCTTGTATTATTATATCGTGAAGGCGTGCGTGCAGAAGAGAAAATTGCAATTGTTGCCTGTGATCCATCTCCTTTCCCGTCTCGAATTACCGGCTCCGTGTAATTGAGCTGCTCCAATCCTTGCCATAATCATCATCATCATCAGAGTTAAGAATTTCGTGGGAATGCACGCGCCAACCTGATCTCAGTCACAGAATTATCTCGCCATTGTGTTCGCTTTGTATACTTAGACAAGTGTTCTGTCGCTATTTCCAATTTTCCTTTTGGTCTGTTTGCTTTTGTAAGTGCATCTATAGCGACAAATTTCAGTTACAATTCGTCATTGTTCAAAATGGTCAAGTGATAATGATTCGAATCGAGATAGTAATAGACAATGAGAGTAGCGCCCTCTAGCGTAGTGTCATACCAAAGTTGTCAGAGTCCGTATCGGGTTTCCTGTTGTGTAGTTTTGCTACTTCCTATCGGTCACTTTGCGCAATTTGATCATGGAATAATTTCTGTATAGCTCCAAACTTGTAGTACGTAAATGACCATTGCATGAACCTTTACTCATTCTACCTTCTGTGAGGTTAGACAAGAGAAATACAGATGTAGAAGATAGAGTCTAAACTGTATCACTCGCTCTCTTTGAGTTTGGAGAGTTCCTAGTGTATCATAATGATGATAGAGAGAAGTACAAGAGCTAGTAGGAAGGAAGGATACGAGAAGTACATAGAAAGAGCTGAGAAGTTGTACTGTGCTGTGGTCGGGAAGGTCCCGGGGCTGTTTTACGGGTACAACTCCCAAAGTCCTCTGTACGCCATTCGGATGCTCGTTTGATGAGCCGTGGAACAGTTATTGTCTTTCTCTGTCTCTCTCTCTCTCTCTCTCTCTCTATCTTCTTCTTGGTTAGCTTTTCTCAACATAGAGTATAGTAGAACATTTTGACCCTAGCTTCAGAGCTTGTCGTTTATACACTCTTGAAGCTCTGTAAAGGAGCAGCTTGTGATAGCTTGGTGAATAGGCGGAATCTTGCATTGACCATTTGCCCTTTCAAGATGCGCACTAAGGAAATCATCAAGTCTATCAGACCTTCAACAAAGTACCTTTACAGAACACTTTCGGATCTTCATCTGCAATTGCTCTATTACTCGATATCTCTTGTTTAGAGAATGGACCAGATCTGAATTAGATTTTTGCTTCTTATTAGATACCGATTAGATTATTACTTCAAAATTTACAATGTTTGGTCCAGGTTGATAAGAAAGAGATTATCATTTCTCCGAGTTTGATACATTTATCATCTGGGATCTTAAGTGAAGCTGAATCAAACGAGTTGAATGTTTTGGAAAGTATTATGACGATGCAAAATCCCTGGTTGAAATGTGGGCACTCCCCTATGATGTCGGTATAATACACTTCATGGCCAGTTATGTTGGGATGAGAATGTAGTGATACAGCATGCCAGAATTTGGACATTCCTCAGTCTTCGGGACAACTCAACATCTCTTGTCCTCGGATCGACGAGCTAGAAATATTATAGTCCGGGCGCCCACCTATGCTGTCGTATCCATATTAATTCCCACGAAGTAACTTGGTGATTTCTTATGTATTTTGGGTCGCTGAATCAGATTTTTGAGGTCGCTTCCCCGAAAACCTGTGACTTTTTTAGTTATTAACAATTTTTAGTGCAAAATTAAGGTTTTTCGCCGATAACTCGGAAAATGTGCATTTTCCGGGGAAAATGCAAGAGGTCAAAGTTGTAGATCGCAAGATTTCCCACAGAAAAGGTCCCCACAGTTTTTCCGGGAAACACCGTCCTTAGCCTGTATACGCGTGGAAAGCGTCTGGCGCGGTTAACATGGGCTTATATGGGCGAGCGCTGCTTCGTCTCTTTGATCTGCTACAGTTCCGATGCTACTTATTCTATCGAGATGCGACCAGAAGCATCTTAAAGAGGAAGAATTCTACTTTGTAATGTTATGAATCGCATTTCGCTGAAATCGAAAAATGTTGAGTAATTGAGAGGTTGAGAAGACCAAGCCCCCAGGCGCTCGGGAGTGGATCGTACGCCTGTGCGTTGCTTTATATACGTATCGACTTGTCGCACAACTATCCGGTCGTTGAATCAACTACAGCTATTTCGGACTCACGGACATACATCTGCATTAACAATTGCTGTTTGTTATTAACAAACTCAACTGCGTGCACAAATAAATATCTATAGATATAGTAATCTTGGCCTGCTCAACTCATGATTATTTGGCCAGTAATGCATTCCCGGGACAGCGTCTTACGAAGTGGCACGAAAAAAGGCACTCAACCTCTCAATTACTCAACATTTTTCGATTTCAGCGAAATGCGATTCATAACATTACAAAGTAGAATTCTTCCTCTTTAAGATGCTTCTGGTCGCATCTCGATAGAATAAGTAGCATCGGAACTGTAGCAGATCAAAGAGACGAAGCAGCGCTCGCCCATATAAGCCCATGTTAACCGCGCCAGACGCTTTCCACGCGTATACAGGCTAAGGACGGTGTTTCCCGGAAAAACTGTGGGGACCTTTTCTGTGGGAAATCTTGCGATCTACAACTTTGACCTCTTGCATTTTCCCCGGAAAATGCACATTTTCCGAGTTATCGGCGAAAAACCTTAATTTTGCACTAAAAATTGTTAATAACTAAAAAAGTCACAGGTTTCCGGGGAAGCGACCTCAAAAATCTGATTCAGCGACCCAAAATACATAAGAAACCACCAAGTTACTTCGTGGGAATTAATATGGATACGACAGCATAGGTGGGCGTCCGGACTATTATGATTGGCCCAATATCGGCGCGATACTTCTCACGCACCTACGGACTTGCTACCCGCCTCGAATCTCTCTCGCGACTTTAAAGTGGCAGTGAGCCGCATGCCTGGGGGTCGATTTCAGATTTCGGCCAGGATTTCGGCCTAGACCAGTCGCGCGGGTCTAATGACCAGAATTTGTCGAGGTAGCGCGCTCGAAATTTCATATTATATATCTATGCCTGCTCCGCGAACCTTGGGTTAGGTTAGCTCGTATATAGTTGCGCTTTGCATTTTTGTGGTCTACTGTATAAGTGGTTGTTGTCAAATAAACATAAATGAATGTTTATTTGACAATCATGACCATACTGTTGATTGGCAATCACGTATACAACAGACAACCGCAAAACGCAGCTATACGAGCTAACCTAACCCAAGGCTCGCGGAGCGAGGAATGATGAAATCGCGAATCAACGCGCAGGTCGCGCGCTACTTCGACAAATTCTGGTCACTAGACCCGTGCGACTGGTCTAGACCGAAATCTAAAATCAACATCCTGTGATCAATCGAGCAGTGCGCGATATTCATTCGCCTCTCATTGTCGCAATGCAGCGAATTTACCTCAAGCGCCCACATTGGTGCCCGCCTCACGACAGATATTCTCATCATCCTCTATATTCCTGTGCCACGATCTCTTCCGCGCCTTATTTTATTTTAACAAGTGTCACACACATTTTTATAGAACATAGTAGGTTTATTTCATAGCAAATTCACGAGTACTCATTTAACCAAATCTCCTGCTTCCACACTTCCTCGTTTCAGAGTACTAGAACCACAACTTCTGGACTCCAGGGTGGTCCACAAGACCACCCTATCCCAAACATACATGATAGGCTTCTATTGCAAAACTTTCAAAACCTTGAAGTTTCAATGAAGATTGTGTACTATTAACAGTTATGTGGCGAATACATGCTCGTTATAGACTGATTGTGAATAAAGTGACTCAATTTTGTCAATAACTGTGTGACTTCTGAAACAAGTCGAATTGCTAATATCACGACACTACCATAACGACGTAATGAACCAAATTCTTGAGGATAATTATTTTCTGACTGGAAAATCTCTAATGAATATCAAATCCAATTTCATGAACTCTTCTAAGTTAACTTACTCTTGGGTCGGTCCATTGTAATTCTACACAACTCATTTATCAAATGGACAAGGGTCGCATCGTGCCAACCCCAATATACTTACTTGTCTAAAAGTATACATACAGCTAATACTACAGGATCAAGTCACTAGAGATCAACTCTCCCGTGAGGCACCTGCTTCTTTTAATATGCGCGGGACGCGAAAAACTTTTATACTCGTACTTTGCCCTTTATACCTTAGAGACCTTTGGCACCTTCTTTGCTTTCACTATACCGCCATTGGAGGCTCAAGTTTGCCAACTTTGCAATATGAATATGAATAATGGTTATTGAATAGGGTAAAATCAATGAGTTCTGGGATATACTTTGTTGCCAAGTCAAGTGAAAAAGTTTGCAAAGCTATCTTTTGCTTCGTATGTATCTTTTCGCCACTCTACAACTTCACACTTAGCTACATCGAGGTTTATACCTTGTATGAGATACTGGAACCTTGACTGGAACTTTTGTGCCTTTAATGAGCTTTTTACATTGTTACTTAATGGGACTGAGTTCAATTCCAAATTCGTGCCAAGCTTCATAAATTGTTCATGTTTCCTCAGAGATAATTTTTTGCTAGATTTGAAATCACGCAACACTGTCTGAGAACATGGCGTCGTCTCAAATAGATTTCTCAGACTGCCTCTCAACCAAACTGAAATTCATTAAAAATATAGTTCCACTAAATATTAGAATTTTCGTAATAGATGATTAAGCGCTAGGTGGTCGAAAATATCGTGTTTTCAATAAAATTCATAGATTGCTCAAGTTTTATTGAATTGAAATTGATGAAAAAATGAACCCTGAGTTCATTAATTCTTAACATTTTCGTAAGGGATGATTAATCGCACTCTGGCGGAACACTCTTGGTGAGTGCGCAATTTCAAGCTCGTCGATTAGAGAACGCAGGAAACGTGATAAACTTTGCGGGGCCTGGGCGAATGAATATTTGAACGAATCAGAATGTCGAAAAGGGGCTCGCTCTCTCACTTACTCTCATGGTAGTATTATATAGTGCGTAGCCAGAGCCAAAATCACTCAGTGTGCGAAAGGGTGCAGCCACGTATACGTTGGCAATGGCGGCGGAGAAACAATTTACGCTAATTACGAAGCTGGCTTAATTGCACTTCACCTCCTGCCCTTCGAAATTTCCAGTATCGCCCAGTTGTATTACACTGTAGAAAGTGTAGATATATATATATATTTATATGGTTGGTGTGCATTGGCTTCGTATAGTCGTATACTCGCCGGAAGCGTCCCAGTCGTCGTTTATAATTCACGAAACCGGGGAGTTGAATTCGCTTTTGATATCCAGAAGGTTTGTGAGAGAAATTGGCTTGTGGGAGTAAGCTTTGGAGATATTGGAAACCGACCTACTTTTCTTTGCGGCTCTTTTAAAATTTAAGCTAATCGTGTAGTATAGTGTACACTTATTCCGATAGCTACATAGGTATCGTGGAATTTTCTACATAGGCAATTCCATGACAATTTCAGGGACGTAAGCCCGGTACTTGATTTTGAGTGTTTTTCCACAGTTTCACGACTGTGAATGAATTTATGGAAATTGATAGCATGGCATCATGAATCGTTCATTTTTGAGAAGATTCAGAATTTTATCGAATTTTATAGCCAACTTGGAATCCCGTAGAATTTTCTACATAGGAAATTCCATGACAATTTCAGGGACGTAAGCCCGATACTTAATTTTGAGTATTTTTCCCAGAGTCTCATGGCTGTGAAGGACTTTCTGAAAATTGATAGCATGGCTTCATGAATCGTTGATTTCTGAAAAGGTTTAGATTCTCATCGAATTTTCTAGCCAACTTGGAACTGCCAAATATTTTATCTTACTTTTTAGTCAGACTTTAAAATTTTAATGAAATTGCTTTCATGTCCGAACTCACCTCTGAGAATTGTGTTTGTCAGGAAGAAGCTTTTCACAGTTTGAATGCTTGAGCGACAATACAATTCCGTCTCAGGCAAAATATCCTATCCTCCTGCTCTTCTAAAATCCGTACAGCTACAATAGGGCTCATAGATTATCTCCAGTGAGATTGGAATTCCGCGCTTATGATAGGCTGAGGGCGGTTTTACGTTCGTGGGTAAAGCGTTAACAAGCCGCGCGTATTTCATTCGAGGCATTTTTATGCAAAGCAGATTTGTCTGATGCTCTATACAGAGCTCAGAGCAAGAAGACACAGTATAGAAGCACCCAATTCCATATAGTATCACTGCAGCAGATTCTTTCTGCTCGCATCTTTTTTCTTCCCTTTTTTTTCCAGACGTGTTTCTGTTTTTGCCAGATGCTCCCGCGGGATACTGGTGCCACTACTGATGCTAGAGTAGCAGCCAACGAAATTCTTGAATCTGAAAATATTCATATGCAAAGTTGCTGCTTTGAGAAAAATGTATAAATTTGGGGTGAGGGGATGAATATGAGAGGTTGAGACTGTTTATAATGTGAAATGCGATACGAGAGATATTCGAGGATTTTCTCAAGTTGAGCATTCAATGATTTCCTTGGAGATTTTACGAGCAAACTGCTGCGGTACAAGAATCTTCATAACGTGATGGGGGTTATACTCCGAAAAATGAATTGTCTGTGTGATGGGAAGATGATAAGTTTTTCGAAAACAATCTTCAGGAGTTTGGACCACTTCGAAAATTTGTCATCTTTTAGCGTTTGTTTATTGCACTAATGAATGATTTGAGTACATCAATCCTCATTAGCATCTATGATATAGCTAGAAATTTCTAGGATGAGTAAAAATTTCTACCATAAGTGAGAAACTGACACTGTGGAATACCGTGATTGCATTTCAGAAAGTAGATGATATTTTAGTGATTACGATCGGGTTGTAGATGATATTCGTTTCTTAATACAAAAATATTTGGGCTCATGGAACCCTTGATGATTTGTGAATATTTGAGATTTTTATCTGGGGTCTAATACTCTAGATTACAATGTTTCACCTGCAAGCTAATTTTGGAAGTTCATTTGCATGTCAGCTGAATTTTCCACAGACTGAGCTGAATTTTTTCTACAAAGTGGCAACCTCTTATATTTCTAAGAAATTTTTCTTCTTGAAACAGGTTAGAGCTTCTAATTTTATCCGAACACTCGAACCTTTCGAATCAGATTCGATATACCCGATGTCGTGTGATTCTTGACTGCAACCATTGTTCACTGTTTACAGAATCAATTATTGCTACTGGCAAAAAATCCATCATTGATGCTCCGATTCTATCGCAACTCTAATAATCCAATCCTTGAAAAGAAAACCAGATAAATATGCTGCCCATATTTTAATGGTATGAGGGTTCACCCACAAACCATCTCATATCAAAGTTGGTCATTTCACCAAGTCTCAAAAGCCGCTTATCTACAATCTCAAGATTCCAACTCCCTAAAAAATTTCAATCTTGATTAAAGGCATCCAGTCAAGATATCATGATATGAAGCAATTAATTTCTCCAACACCCACGTTCGCACGACCCCCATCTTACTACAATACTCATAATACCTTTTTTTCTGTTTCAGGTGAGTGAAATACTTGAAATTCTTTCTGTGCAAATCGCACATAAGATCATGAAGTATAAAATCATGATATCGAAGGAAGTTGCGCACGTGAGTATTATACGATAATCAAGTCAAAAACTCTCATCACAGTCATCGCACCTCTTTAACTCGCGGAAATATAAAAAACTCCCTTATTCGTACGGTTCTCTCTTATTGCGATAAGGGCATCACCCTAACGAAGTCCTGTAAATATATAGAGTATATACCATTACAAAACTATAAGAGGATCTCAAAATGTGTGAGTGAGAGAGTGAGAGTAAGGCGTTACCTTACAAACTATTACAATCCACTGCTCGTAAACAACAAAGTCCTCGAGAATATCTTATGCTACGATCTTCTTCACACGTACGTGTTACATCCGGCATATCAGAAAGTCTATACAGTTTGCTATTCTGTACCTGCAAATTTCAACTGTTCTCACTTTACACATATTCACACATATGTTGTAGTGTTATAGTACAAGTTTGTGGTTGACTCGAGAGTTAAACACACGCCGGGTTTGTATAACATTGCTGTCGTCGAAATGTCAAAATGTAAGGGTTTTGCCCAAGTGGAACGATATGATGACATCCGTCTCCTTCCGAATTTGGTCAGCCGAAAACTAGACTACAAGTATGTATTCGTATAGTGACCAACCCTTTCTTTTCTGCATAGTATAGGGTCAAAACCCCCACACGTGAATGCCAGTGTCCGGCTATTATATTATTGTGTGACGAGGGGAAGCGTGGCCTTTTGTTAACCAAGTGTGTAGCCTAGTTGCTTTCAAGAGGTAGAGACCAAGATTCACTTTTTTTGACGGCCAATTTTCTGATGTGAGTGCAAATAGCATGTGTATGAGTTAACTTTACCTAATTTGCCCTTACTCAAGTTCTCGAATATACGCACACGCAGACCTTACCGTTCATTTTAATCATATTTCTTATATTAGAATATGAGAAAATGAATGTTTTAGACAAATCCTAGATGAACCGCTTATTTTTTAGTTCAGGAAAAGTGATTTTCGGTACTTTCGATTTCTTTTTTGTTAATTACTAAAAGCTATGCCAAAAAAAAATTTATGTGACCAATTCCAACGTACTTCAGCTCATTTTCTTTGCCTTTGTCTCAGCTTTAGAAGACTTTTCACAGGATTTCAAAATACGATTTCTATCCGATTCCACAGTCATATTACTAAAAAAAGTGCAGTGTTCCTAATTTGCCTCCATAGTCTTTGTCCAAACTTGTTCTTCACTCTATCAATATACATCGATTTTACCCAAAGAGTTCCAAACGGGGTGAGAAAAGCTAATAATGACCTAAAGTACTTTTCATTTGTAGGTCTGGGAGCTGAAATATCCCTATTTCATGAAAATAGGCCTCTTCCCCACGTGGGTGAGAATTAGGAACACACTGTCAAAAAGCTCGCAAAAAATTTTCTTTTGCGAGAATCAAGATAGCTCGGCTCCCCTTTTGTTTAAACCAAATCTTGTAATAAGCTTTGAAATGAGCTAAAGTACGTTTAAAAATATAGAGATGAATCAGAATGCCGAGCAAAAGAAAAGTGGTGGGGGCAAATTAGGCACACTCATCTTTACGGGGTCGGGCCTAAACAGTTTTGGAACAGTTGACGGTTACTCGAGTATTAGGGTACTCGTTATTTCCCAATGTTATAATATGAACTCCTTCACCCGCTGAGGGCCTTTTTATGACCAGTTATGACCAGAAATGAAGGGAAAAAACTTCGAGTGTACGCAGAAGAATGTTCGGACACCCCCCCCCCCCCCCCTTTTACCGTGTAGAGCCATTTCTCGTGATTTTTCAGCCAATCTTGTCATTTTATTTGTAGTCTTTCCTGCGCATGCGCGTAACTGAATGCCTCTGAAGGAGATTTCTCTGAAGAAGACATTTTCTACAAAATGATCGCCTGATATGTTTTTTGTACTCGCAAGCGTTGAGATTGCCATTTCAACCAATTTCAAATAGAATGTACCTATCTAAGCGAGAATGTTGCAAGATCTTATACCACAAGACTTTAATAAACCGTCATCTAGTCGAAAACACAATTTTTTGTCTTCCAAAGGAGTTTAGATAATAGGTTATATGCCTCATGCTATTCTACAATGAAAGAAGTGAATGAAACAGTCCATAATGCAGCAATTGAAGGCTAAAAATTCAAATTCATATGGATGTGATATAGAATCGTTGCAAAATGATGTTTGTATGAAAAGTCTGTATTCTACTGAATTTTCGATGTATTGAAAAATGTAACCGTTGATGAACATAATCTTAACACGAAATTCATAGCATAGATTTTTGGATATGAATACCTGAAACAGTGGAAAATGAGGGATCAAGACAGAGTAATTGTTAGATAGAGAATTATGTAGATCTTCAGACAGACAAGAAAAATCTTACCGTCGCTCACCAATATTTACCTATAAAGACGCTCTCAACCGATGCCCCGTAGAATCGAAATTCACAGTATAAAGTACAATTCGATAAGGTTCCATGGTAGGTGATTTAAGGCTCCACCCGTTGACTGAAAACGGGAAAACAGTTGCTATGCTCACTCGGGCTCACCCATATACATATAAACATGCATACCGAAGGGTGTGTATCCATTGGCTTGCTTGCATGGAATTGTATCGAGAAAAAAAACCTCTCCCTTCCATTAACCATGTACAGCAAAGTTGAGCTTTAGGTTTATATATACATGTAGACATGGGGGTAAAGCAACCCCCGGATATGGAGTTAGTGGAAAGTGGCAGGATAGAACCCTATGAAAAATGATGACGAGGCAGTTTTATATAAGAGCAACGGAGATAGGATGAGGAGCGAAACGGATTCGGGTCGTCTGGAAAAATTCTGTGTGTGTGTGTGTGTGTGGGGACTATGGTTGAGGGGTAGTTTTTGGTTCGTCGGAAATTGGAAGGTTGTAGGTGAAAGAGGATTTGAATCGAATATATATGAGGTGGTTCAGTGGATATACAGTATAGAGTCCCTCGCTAATTTTGAGGAAACGAAGGACGCGTGGTTAGAGAGCCTCTCTGGCTCTCTCCCGAGAATAGAGATAATTAATCAAAATGTTGCCCCCTGCCTTCTTTTTTTCTTCTTCTCTGACATTTCTTTCTCTAGATCTCTGACTTTTTTCAGCTTTGAACGATAAGGTCCTTGTCGCGTGAAACATTTTCATATTCCATGCATTTTGTTATCCCCGTGGGAGCAATAGATCTTGAGAAGATTTATTTCAGCCCTTAGTGTGAGTTTTTTTGTTTGGAATTTCTTGTTGATGTTCATGAGACGTTTTTTTGGACGTATTCATGCAGAAGTTCAGCAAGATTGGTCAATTATACTCAAAATTATTTTAAGCTTCTTCATTTGACATAACCTATCCAAAAAAGAACTGTCTAAGATCTTTGCTGAATGAATCTTGGGGAAGTGGAAAAAAATACATTTTATTTTCTGTTTCAAAGTAAAATCTTTTGAGTCTTGAGACATATGGCTAATGGAAGGAATCGTGCTAGAAGATCTATATGGTCTAAAACACAGGAAGAGAGAGAGAGAGTCATGCACCAGTGAGCAGTAATCGGCCTTTGCGGGCTCGTAAACACTGTGGGTTACAGCCATAATCTGGAGCAGCAGAAGCAACAGCAGCAGAAGTAGCCCCTTAAAGCTGACCAGAAACTTGGAGAGAGTATAAGACGCTCTTGACTATACTCCCTTAATGGATCATGTTGCGAAGCTTTTGACTCTCACGAGAGTACTTCTACCTTCTACAACGACTTTGTCCTTTGGCACCTTTACTCACACCCTCTAACTGACATCCACATTATAGAAAAACAAGCTACTCTTACTTTTTCATCTCTTCTAAAACAAGTAAAATCTTCAACACAAGATTCTTGATTTCTTCGTAAACTTATTCTGCCACAGTTTTCAAAATTGATAAAGTAAAATCCTAAGGCTTATGGGTTATGTTATATGCATTCCTATCACTGTGAGAATTTCTGTGGTATTTGATATTCTGCAGTAGCAGCAAAAGGAGATTCTGAGGAGCTCATAAAATACTGTAGGATAGGGAAAGAGGATCTCGAGAGGACGTCTTTTCGTGAGACTTGCCGAATTTCTCTGCGGCGCTTTCATTCGTAATCGCACTTGGCATAACAATGAGTATGGTTCACAGCCAAGGCTATATAGGGCTAAGATGCTATCCACACAGGCATGCGACGATGCGTTTTGACAAATCGTTCCCTGTATAACCTCATCCTCCTTTTCCCCATTTTTCTATCTTGCTATGGTCTTGGGGGATGATGTTTTCACGTTCACTTCAACTCCTTTTCCCGGTGCGAAAAGCATTCTTTTTTCAGTCTTGCGTGTAAGAGACGCACTTTGCGTGCATACACACACACACACAGTCCAATCCTCCGGAATGTTTCTTCGGGTGGCTTTAGCTTGCAGAAGACTTGTTTCCTTTCCTGTATTTCCCTCAAGTTTCATCATGCGCGACACTTTTACTACTTTTATGCTTGTTTCGTCGTACTATTGATGGAGTATGAATAAGATGAATGATGTACGTAAAAAATTCATAGTTGATGTGGGATAATTTCATGGGTTTTGCGAAAACTTCAGCAATTTTTGAAGCATGCATGGTTTTGACAGAATATACTTCAAAGTCCAAACATAACCTCAAACAATAATTAAGGATATACTTCAAAGTTTGAGCATCCCCTGTTGGTCACAAATGTCTCTTCCAATAATGACCATATTTCATCCTGTGAGAGTGTATCTTCAATTGAGAAAATATTAGTCGCTAGACAATGTACACAACAATTATTATCATAACTGAAGGCTTCAGTCAAAATTTTTCGGACTGGATCCCACGTATCGCGGGTTGCTTACTTGAAAGGAGTAAAGTATCATGGTTGTCCGTGTGGGCTATGGATGGGTAGATGGGTGGGTGGGTTGGTGAGTGGGTGGGTGGATAGCCTGGTC
Organism: Eretmocerus hayati; assembly: GCA_029851415.1. Classification (NCBI taxonomy): domain Eukaryota; kingdom Metazoa; phylum Arthropoda; class Insecta; order Hymenoptera; family Aphelinidae; genus Eretmocerus; species Eretmocerus hayati. The sequence continues at coordinate 152,006,754 of CM056743.1, read as the reverse complement.
CGGTCTGGAATGGTGAAGAACGGTCTGGTGCGGTCTTGAATCTTCTAGGATAGTCTGTTTTGATCTAGGACGGTCTATAACTATCTGGGACGTCCTAGTATAGTCTAGCAAGATCTGAAATGATCTAGAACGCTCTGCGACGGTCTAGAATGGGTTAGAACGGTCTGAGAAGATCTGGAATGGTCTGGAATGGTCTGGTACAGTTGGAACTTTTTGGGGTGGTTTGGATAAAATATGATGCGTGATCGTGTGGTTCATGGGTAGGGACGCTTGGTGGGTGCGTTGGTTGATGGTCGAGCGAGTGGGTGAACAGGTTCATGCGGTGGCTACATGGGCTGGCCGGTCTTTTCAACTGTTAGCGGCACCAGTTCGACTAAACTTCATCCTTGCTAACTTCATTTTTCAATACCACCATCGACCGACCATCATTTGCAAATATCACTCTTGAGATACGAAAGCATTTCAGGGGCCTCTGACTCATCAAAAATATTCACAAGCTAAACGTGTGGTAGTGAGACAGGCAATAATGCTAGTCAAAATCATAAGGTATCAAAAAGATGACACCTTGTTAATTCCAGACAGATTTGCAATTTGATCCTCAAAAATTTGTGAGCAATTGAATCCACAAATGTCCACACCTTCTTTCGTTTATAAATCAAGATTCCTCGCTCAGCAAAATATTTGCATCCACGAGTAAGGGGTCTGATGTTTCATCAAGCCATCAAATGAGATTGAAGAGTGTAAAAATTGAGTGCTAAAGGAAGGAGGGGGATGTTATTTGAAAGATATTTAACAGATTCAGCGATAGGGAAAATTAATGTGAAGTTTGGAAGGTCAGAGTATGGGGCATGGGATCCAGAAGAAGAGATGGAGATATCAGATGTGTCGTTCGGAGAGAGAGAATCTACCCCATTTTCATTTCCAGAGGCAATAGTTCATTAAAAAGGTGTTTCAGAGGCAATTCCGTGAGCTATTAGGTGGTCTCTATCACCCCGTCGGGGGCCATTCCGGCACCCCACGATAGCCTGCTCCCTTCCTCTCTCTTTCTCCACCTCCAATTCATCCCCCCATTTCTCTCATCCTCGCATGGAATTGCCTCCACGAAAGCCTCTCTCTCTTCTTCTCACACTGGGAGTCAGATTTAATACAACAGGCTACTCGAGAAAAACTCGCGAGGAATGTCATTATTGAAGACGTGCGACGCTTGCATTTTTTTCCCTATCAATGATGCCTCTCAGCGCCATGGTAAAAAAATAAATGTATTCTCTCCATAGGTGGGGAGGGAGGGGGGGCGTTAAAGGTGGGAAATGGAAGCATTTCTTCTTCTGGTGGATAGAGTTGGAGAAAAAATGATGGACTATTGCATGTTAGGGGTAGTGCTGACCGACGAAAATGATAATACACATGGGTGTAACTCATTTTTTGCTCCATATAATGGGCTGGCTCTTAGCTATTTGTCACAGCTAATATATCAGTAGGCTGGCTGGTGTCTGTTCTGGAGTGCCTTACGAATGATAAAGTGTTGTGCGTGACATACTTATACGATTGTTGTGTTCCAGTGGAATATTTTTGTATTTTTCTGAGTGCCAGTTTGGCTATCAGGGAAAAGAATAAAAGTTAGAAATCAGCATTTGGGAAATATGATCAGATGCACGAGTCAGCTTTATTTGATGCTCCGTCGTCGATAACTTTAATAGCAAACTTAATACGATTCACTTTGAATTCTTGAGATGATAATGATTCAATCATGACACCCTCAACCAATGCTTCCAGTATCTCGTGGAAAAATTATTCGACTAGAAAAAATCGTCTCAGCAATGTTTGGCTAGTTATGGCTTATCACGGCAATTCATCAAGAGAAACCAAAATCCCATCCTCATCTTTTGGTTTAAAATTGTTTTGAGTTATTTATAAACCTTGCAAAATTGTATCCCACCTCAAAATGTTTCAATCAGCAGTTCGTGAAGACATCGATGAATTTTTATTTCAATTTACAACGCCTACTCGTAATTTGATCCCTCAAAACTGATTTATGCGTCCACAGTCAGGTGTAAAAGAGCCCTATTTACCTAAAATGAATACTTTCTCAAAATATACACCACAAAAACCTGTGATCATCATCAGGTGTTTCCTCGAAAATTTTGCGCTACCGATTTTATATTTTACGAGCCCCAGTTTCACTTACAAAATGTCCATAAACGGCAAGAATTGTGGGAAGGATGATGAAGTATTATCATATACGGTTTCTCGAAATTTGTAAGTTTTAGAGCCAAAAATAGGGTAGACAAGAGTGACTAAATGAGTGCGAGGTTCCCTGTATACTACGTAATTATACGGTAGTTTCGGGCAAGAGGGCTATCCTCATCTTTCGCACCATAAACTCGTCGAATGTGAAAGGGACGAGTGAGAAGGAACAAACTGAGCTACTGGTGTTCCATTTATAATAACGTGGTCTTATCCTCATACAACAGAGCTCTTCTATGCTATCGTTGTCATCGTCGTCGTAACGGAATAATGGAAGGGAATATAGCTTTTGAAATGAGCTACCGTATAACCGGTATGGCAGGACTAACCTGCACTATTTTGCGAGAATTGAAGTAGACAATTAGCCAAATGCTGTAAAAGTGACTGAATTTGACGACCTAGCGTGCATTGACCTCTAATTTTGGAAATTGTAGGCTCGTTAAGGTGAAAAAAATTGAAGATTGTATTTTTGATGTTTTGATTTTAAAGGGAATTCATTAGGATTGTTATGACTGATTCAAGATTAGACTGATGGTTGTATTGTAGGGATACTTATTTAGAGAACACTTTGGGGCCATAACGAGTGCGTTGACACCAGATTTGCTAAGCAAGCAGTAGAAATTAGACTGATATTTATTACGAGCATAAAGGGGCAGTACGGGAAGCACGTTTTGGGAATGAGAAAGCACATGTTTTGTCTAATCCACCTTGTACGCTGTCTCATCCCTTCTCTTTTGATCTGACGTGGTGGAATGCTCACAACATAAACTTGAGTTAGGAACGAATATTGTACAGCATGGGATGTTCTAAGACCAGTTTCCATTTGTCTAATCATTGCTTAATTCATTTTCTACTACTTACCAATTTGTGCGTAAGTTTTTGTACATTTCTCCAAATAAACAATGGTCTGGACTTTTTTCTTTCTTTCACAACTGGATTTTTGCTATTTTCTCTCGTAGCAGAATGTTTAGAGCTTCCTCCGGAATAATAACAATCTTCATACATTTTAGACAACGATGATCATAGACTGCAAAGAGCGAACTGCGCCGGAAAACTTGCATCAAAAGCGGCAAATTTTACAGGTTACCGGCAGAGCGCCATCTATGCCGGAAAATCTTACCGCAAAATTTAGAATAGGGCCCCTGGGGTAGAATTTCGATTGTAAAAGGGACGCGAGGAGGTTTTCGATTATTTGGACACCCCTGAACAGTCTGAACTAATTTTGATGACAGAAAAGGACAAATAAATTTTCATAATCTGTGCAGAATCAGGCAGAGGCTACATGCGCTCGTTTGAGGCAATTCTGAGACAACCGGACAGCGCCTCTAGCGGCAATCAAGCCATTCTTACCATGTAATTTGAAGGCGCAGCCACCGATAAAGGTGCTGTCCCGCTGTCTCAGAATCGCCTCAAACGGCTGCAAGTAGCCGTACCCTCAGTGTCCGGCAAGTGTAACTCAGAATTTTTTGATTCCTATCCACAAATATCCCACTCATAACTCATGTAAACTACACCTTACCACTCCATATTAGATTTTCGCAAACACAAGCTCGACTTGTCTATGTTCATGCTTCCAAAACCTACAAAACCACATCATACTCTAAGGTAAAACTAGGGGTACCGGGACACCATGCCAAAGTCGACCGATTCTGGGACGTTATACTCTCTCCTAATTAATAGAAAGGTGTGTGATTTAATATTGTATCAAAAAATTTTTGAGTGTTCTTAAGAGTAATCCCAATCACGAACCAAATTTT